>OZ038371.1:186832973-188133710 GCA_964036015.1 Leptarthrus brevirostris
ACCAATCCGGAGGTCCAGTGCTTCGGAATCCACATTAAATTGTAGGTTCACTTGCAATCGTTGCCCTATGCCATACAAGGGATTACATGAAATAGAGAGGGAGAAGCGAATCGAATGTCTGTTGTAAATACTGCTGGTAATTATTAGAAAAACTCACGGAGCCCAAAACCATTTGGTAGATTGGTTTACTCTTTCATTGTAATAGAAAACAAATAATAAAATAGAAAATATCAAATCAAACAAAAGCAAAGACAGAAAATACAAGTTGAGAAATTACTTGTTTCACATTGTGCCAACTAATTGTTTAAATATTGTTTTAATTCTTATCTTTCTATTGATATTGCAGGTCTAAAGTGTCTGAACAACCGGTATGAAATATTGTTTTAACATTTCAACGAAGGTTATTTTTTCTAAAATTTTTAGCAGGAACCCCCTCCTGAGACTTGTCCAGTGCAAGATAACGCTAATGAGGAAGAAGCAGAATGGTAACTTATTTATTTTAATACTTTTATCTTTGCGAAACTGCATTTGCATTTGACGCCACATTTCGAATGCATTATTCGCTCATTATAGTTGTCTCCTTGTAAGGATGCTCCAAGAAACAAAAGCCTGAAATGACACCATTCTGGCAAACAAATTTTGAATGTTTAGGGATCACGGATCGACCATTAAATTTAGATATAAGGTGCTTGCGTGTGCGTCAATCTCACTGCTTTCGTACCAAAATAAAATTGTAATATCCGATTAAAAATAATTTAGTTGGTATATTTACGCCAAACGTTGCGAGCACGCAAAGTAAACAAATGCGCCCAGTAATATTATGCACGCTTCCGCTACACTACCAAAAATTGCAAAATACGACCGCCACACTGGTATGCACGCTCCCGCTACAGGCACAAAAATCTAAAAAGACGCCCGTCATTAATGCACGTTTCTGTTACTGCGTTCTGGCCTTAAGATATTCGAGACTGGTGACCCACTGCGTGGGTTAAGTAAAATTCCACCCATAGAGACGCGTGTTCACAGACCCAAATTAGCCAGTTGTCATGAAAATAATAATGATAGGAAAAATAAGACAACTGCATAACCGTAGCCGGCTAATGCTAAGATAGTTTTTGAGTTAATCTACAAAAAGAATTTTGGAAAAAAGTAAAAGCACTTGTTTTACTTCCACAAACATTCATCATTTTTTTTGAGCGCTCATATTTTTCAGCGATCACCATCCCAAAGAAAAATTTTTGCTCCTAGTTAGTGGAAGTAAAACAAGTGCTTTTACTTTCTTCCATCTTTAAATGACTTCCACCAAGAGTTTAAAAGGAAAGGAAAAGGTTTGAGTTGAACTACTGACGGGGACAGACGTGCCGCCGTGTCTTGCCCCCAAAAAAATAAACTTTAAATTCGGTCGCGAAAGCGCGATTTTAAGTTAAAAATATTTAAAGTGCTGGTGCCATCTTCGCCGGGGTGAGGGGCTTTTATGCTCTATTTAAAAGCACAGTCTGGAGAGTCCGTTCCGATTTGTATCTATTTGCTTCCATCCAACATTCAATGTAGTACAATCGTGCTGCATTGAATGCGTTTAACGGGTCTCCACTGCTGAGCATTTGGCTGCCTGTGTCGAGATCAAAGTTCAGCACAGCAGGCATAACACTGCTGCTGGCATTGTTCTCACAGAGGCGGCTTTGCTTCGCATTTGTGGATCCCGTTCGTCAGTCCTTGTGTTTGTGTACGTTTTTGTTTTGTTTTGTTTTGGGCAAATTAAGACCGGGAGTATGCAAAAATTTTTATTTAATTTTTGCAACATTCGTGGCTTAAAAAGTAACCATTTTTCGGTTTACTGCCACTTGATCGCGGAAAATCCGGCTGTTTTTGCACTAAGCGAAACCAAGGTTGTTTCCGATTCTGATATTAATCAGTATCACATCCCTGGTTATCACTTAGTGCCACTCTTCTCTCCTCAGAGGGGAATCGCGGTTTATGTTAGAAAAGATGTGCCATTCTCCCTTCTCCCTCAATTTTCTTCTACTAATCCAGAATTTAATTATGTCTGGATTAGATTTAAACTCTATCGGCACATCATTCATTTTTGTTTTTTATACCGCAGCCCGAATATGTCTGATACTGACACTGTGTTTTCCTTTGATAAGTTATCCTCCGATATCGATAAGATTTTGGAAATATCCCCCTCTTCTGAAATCGTTCTTGCTGGCGATTTCAACGTCTACAACACACAGTGGCTCAGGCATTCTTCTACCACAAGCCCGTCTGGAAGACACGTCGAGTTATTTAGTGAGTCTTTTAATTTACAGCAACTGGTTGAGTGTCCGACTCGTGTTCCTGATACTTTAGGGCACAACGCGCATCTTTTAGATCTATTTCTAACATCGCATCCAGAAAAATACTCGGTTTCGGTGACGTCTCCCTTGGGTAATTCGGACCATTGTCTAATCTCCGCCCAATTCTCCATCTCCTCTCTGATAACCACTAACCTAAATTCCACCAAAAGATTAGTGTGGCATTATAAAAATGCTGATTGGGCGGGACTTAATAAGTATCTCAGAGAGCTGGATTGGTCCGATTGCTTTTCTGTGAGAGACGTTAACAAATGCACCGATTATATCTTAAACATCCTTTGGTTTGGAATGCATCGCTTTATTCCTCATAGCTTCAAGAACATCAAACCAACTAACACCAATTGGTTCAATAATGACTGTTTCGCAGCCATTAAAAATAAGGAAGCAGCCTTCCAGACATATAAATTGTGCCCTTCAGAGGAATTGAGACGTATCTATAGAGATGCGCGGAATATTTGCAATTCAGCAATTAGTCGGGCAAAGTTCAATTTCGACCAGAACATCAGACGGAAGGTTTTTTCTACCCAAAAGGGAAGTAAGGGTTTCTGGTCTCTAGTAAAAACCGTAAAGAACAATTTCACCTGTTCGTCAACACCACCACTCATTTATAATGGGAATGTTTTTACTGACTCATTGGACAAGGCCAACCTGTTTGCTGCTAATTTTGCTGCTAATTCATACTTACCACCTTCATCGCAGCCACTTCCATCTCCATCACAATGTACTAGTAGGCAAAAGACGCTACACTTTCGCACTCGCGAAGTTTTAAGAGTACTTTCAAAACTCGACGTGTCCAAAGCTACTGGCCCTGATGGTTTCTCGCCCCTGGTTTTAAAATGCTGCGCCTCTGCTTTGGCTAAACCTCTGCGCAAACTTTTTCACCTGTCATATTCAACAGGAATGTTTCCAAGTGTATGGAAACTTGCTCATGTCCAGCCGATACTTAAAAAAGGTGAGGCATGCGACCCCTCTAACTACAGACCAATTGCACTAACCTCGATCATATCTAAAGTTTTTGAATCACTCATCAACTCTCAGTTGTTGAAATATCTAGAAAACAACCATCTTATCAACGATTGCCAGTACGGTTTCCGCACTGGCCGCTCAACCGGAGACTTACTAACGGCTCTAACGGAACGTTGGAACCATTGTCTTCATAATTTTGGTGAGTCTGAAATCGTCGCTCTTGATATTTCAAAGGCTTTTGATAGAGTCTGGCATGCTGCCCTTTTAGCCAAACTTCAAACATTTGGTCTGCACCCTACCCTCGTTAAATGGATAGAGAGTTTTTTGTCAGGCCGTTCAATTCGTGTAGTAATTGACGGAGTTACATCTGATTCCTACGAAATAAATGCCGGTGTACCTCAGGGTTCAGTTCTTTCACCAACCTTATTTCTTCTTTTTATTAATGATATCTTATCCCTTACTCTCAATCCTATTCATAGTTTCGCCGACGACAGCACCCTTGATTTCGCGTACTCATTTGATTCTGTAATGAATTCACGTGGAAATGCTACAGAAGCCAATCGGGAACGCATGTTTAGATCATTAAACAACGACATTTCCAAGGTCCTTGCTTGGGGCAGAGCAAATCGTGTTACGTTTAATGCATCCAAAACCCAATGCTGTTTAATGTCCCTTAAAAAACGCCCAGTTCACCCCCAACCCATTTCAGTCGACGGAGTGAATATACCCAATTCACCCTCCCTAAACATCTTGGGTATCGAGATATCCAGCAATCTTAGCTGGATTGATCATATATTTGCAATCGCTAAAAATGCGATGAAATGTTTGGGTTTTCTACAGAGATGTAAGAAATATTTCACCCCACCTGACTTAGCGCTGATCTACAAGTCCCACATTAGGCCTAGACTTGAATATAATTCCCATATTTGGGCAGGGGCCGGACACACCGCACTGTCCGCGTTAGACAAAGTTCAGCGTAAAGCTGTTAAGCTTATTGGCGATCCCTCAATCTCTGAGGGTCTTGACTCTCTGGAGCATCGACGGAATGTCGGTTGTCTCTCACTCTTCTATCGTTATTTCCATGGCCGTTGTTCTAACGAAATTGCTGGCCTGATTCCTTGTAGACACAACGCGCGATGCAAGAGCTACAGGTCGCTCGATCCCCTATACTCTCCAGGTCAAATTTGGACGTACCGTAAAATTTCGGGAATCTTTTCTAAGCAGAACAACACGAATGTGGAACAGTTTACCATCTTCTGTTTTTCCCTCGTCTTATCAGCCTGAAACTTTCAAACGGGGCGTACATCGACATCTCCTTCACCCAAACTCCTAACCCATTTCCCTCATCCTTAATTCCTTTCCTGCCAAGGCTGTGCTTAAGCATCATAGGGCATCCCCTGAGCTTTGGCATCATCATATATAAAAAAAAAAAAAAAAACTTTCTGATGAAAAGAATTCTATTCTATTTAGTCCAGAAAAAGTGTATGCGTACCGTGCTTGGTTTGGACTATTGCGTGCGTCTTTTATTGATACATGCGTGTAGCGGACTGGAATTATGGAAAGTATAATTTTAACTGAGGCGTATCATGTCTCATTTGAGTGCTCTTTAGACGGTTTGACGCTTTGCATGCCTGTTTCAGGCTAGGAATGGGAGAATTTTATTTTTATTCGGGTACGCCGATTCTGAACCAGTTTTTAAAAACAGCTTCACGAAAATAAGTAAGAAAAACCTAAGTGTTGAAACAAAATATGTGAAACACGACAAATGTTGCCGTCAAATCGCCAACAAAACACCCGCGAAAATACAAAGACTTCTACACGAACGCAAAGAAGTTCCATTCTTTGATTAACATTAATCTGACTTTAGCGTTATTTCCCTGTGAGTTTGCTTCTACTAGTTATATTAATAAAGAAAACGTAATAAAAATCGAAAAGAATAATTTAGCCACCACGTATGGTTGTCCGATTAATTTATAATTTGTTGTGTAAACTGACATTATAACGTAAATTTTTTTTTACATAGTGCATATCGTCGCTTATACAACAATACCGCGCAAGTCAAATTTGCTTAGCTTTCAGGAGAGACAAAAAACTGCATTATTCATTCATTTTATACAATACATGCATGTTAAAATATTAATATATTATGTATTGAGTGATTCAATGTATTATATTAATATTTTAACATGCATTTATTGTATAAAATGAATAAATAATGCAGTTTTTTGTCTCTCCTGAAAACTAAGCAAATTTGACTTGCGCGGTATTGTTGTATAAGCGACGATATGAGGTTTGTGTGTGGTCAACATTTAACTCTGTAATTTAGTCAAGACACAATTTGTAGTCTATTTCGTTACTTTAAAATATTTCATATTAATATAGAAATTTAAGACATCCTTTTTAACTTGTATTTTGGTTTTTTGCAGGTCTGAATGTTATGAGAATCCATATGCGGTAAGCATGTGCAGTAAAATAACCTCATCCAATTTTATTTTGTTATTTACATTTATTTTTTATCTTTTTATTGTATGTATATAGAATGTCAAACTCAGCCCTGTACGAGTTTCAGACCTAATGGTGTCAAAAACCATTATTCTTGACGAATCATCAGATAAGGGGTTTATTTCCCAAGAACAGCATGTGTAAGTAACTCATGCTTGGCAATAATAAAGGTCGGTGTTGTAATAATGCAAAACTCGTCACCTGAAGAAAAAAATCTAGATACGTGCCTAATACATAAAAATCATGATAAGAAACAAGCAAAACCCAGCCTCATCCAACAAAGTACGGCCTTGTTGGGTGTTGTGGAAACGAGCTCGCTGTTGAAGTAGCTAGACAGGCTTCCTCACCTCTACATTATTAGGGTCCTAACCCTATTGCAGTATTGGCTGATCATCAACTAGAGCAGCCTTGATAGAGAAAAGAGCTCGGAGTCAATAGTTTCTGTACTGGGAACACGTACATGGACTTCGCTAAGCAAAAAAGCTGGTCAGTCCCTTTGACTATATTGAAATCACCGTCTTAAGTAAAAGCGGATCTCAGGTTGTTAGTTGCCTGGGTTTTTGTTAACGGTAGGAGTGAAAATCTTCCTTAAGATACCGGAAAACCGGTGGCCTTCGGTAGTGTGCAATTCTTACTCACTAAAAACAATTCTCCGGGGATTAGCCGAAACAGTCTCCCTTTTCACGGCAACTAAGTTATCCCACTGTTGAACCTCGATTCCATGCGTCAATGCTAGAATCTTAGCCATTCTGCAGGAATCCATGTTGTTCCACTGTCTCCAATGTTCTTTCTTGGCTAGAACCAGGACAAGTACCTTCCTCAGGATAAACTGTAGCTAATCCTTCGGAAGGCAGGTTTGCATTCTACTGATGCGTGTACTACGGAGATTGCCAACTCGTTACAATCTACCATCTCTGCCACCGCCGCACCTGAGGAGTTTTAGTTATTATTTTGCCCATTGATTTTTTGATTTGTCGCCTTTTGCTCATAAAACGTTTTGCTCTACTCAGTGTGAACTCAGTGTGGCTCTTCTCCACCAGCCGCACCAAGCTTCTTTCGTTTTTTCGTAAATTTTCACTGCAGGTGTATTTTAGTACATATTTCGTGGAATTATAACGTTTTGCATTATATCAACAACTTTCGCTTTTCGACATAAAGAAATCTCTAGCTGGTTTAATTTTCTTCCTTTTACTAACTATGTTACTATATTACAGGCAGGCGCAGTCATTGCAACAGGTGAGTTTACAACGTTCTTTTAATTCAATTCCTTAAGTTTGCTTTAGATTTATTTGCAACCTAATTACTGCAAGATTGAGCTTATTATAATCTAATTACAATTTTTTCAGGAACAAGAATGTCCTCTCCAAGCTGCGCAAGATATTTTACCTGCTGAATTAGAAGAACAAGACGTAGAGTAAGTTTTGAAAGCTATAGTAATTGTTAAATAGTTATTTTTAACCGACTTCCCAAAAACAAAGAGGTTCTAAGTTCGACGCGTTTTTTTTTTATGTCTGACCGGGCATAACTTCGTAACGCGTCGACCGATTCCTTTTTTGTTGGGTAGAGTAAGTTCACCGATTGGTACCATGTCAAAATAATTGTTGGTAGGGTAGGGGTGAAACCTAACTTTGTAACTCGCGGACCGATTTGGATGGTTCTTTTTTTGTTGTACATAGTATGATCCCCCATTGTTAATAGGAGAAAAAAATTTGGCCTAGGGTGAGGAGAGCGGGGGACAGTCTAACTTCGTAACGCGTGGACCGACTTAGATAATTCTTTTTCTGTTCGGTTGATACCACGATTAAAAAATTGTTGTTGGTGGGTTGGGGGGGGGGGACCTAACTTTGTAAAGCGTGGACAGATTTGGATGGTTCTTTTGCTGTTGTATAGAGTAAGCTCCCCCATTGCTAATAGAAGAATAATTTGTTCCAAGGTGGGGGGTTGGGTGGGGGGAGGAGTAATCTAACTTTGTGACGCGTGGACTGATTTGAATAATTCTTTTTCTTTTGGGTAGAGTATGCTCCCTGGTTGATACCACGAGAGGGGTTGGGGTGGGGGAAGCGGGTAGGAACCTAACTTTGTAACGCGTGGACCGATTTGGATGGTTCTTTTGCTGCTGTATAGAGTGTGATCCCCCATTGCTAATAGGAGAATAATTTGTTCCTATGGTGGTGGTGGTGGGGGAGGGGGAGGAGTAGTAACTTCGTAACGCATAAAGCGATTTCGATGATTCCTTTTCTGTTCGGTAAAGTATGTTCCTTTATTGATATATTTTTTAGTGAAATGGAGCTGGGGTAGGGGTTTAACCTAACATTTTAACGCGTTGACCGATTTGGATGGTTCTTTCTTCGTTATATAGAGTAGAAGACACTAAAAAGTGAAAAATAAAAGTTTTTTAAAAAAAAAGTTGAACCGACTTCACAAAAAGCGCTAAAAAGCATAAAATAATTTATCTTTTACGACATTTGAAAATTAAACAAATAAAACAACTATAGTACCAAAATTGAAAATAATGCATAATACTACCTGAACGTTTTAGCTTACGGGATCATAAGAAATGACGATTAAATATTTTGTTGTAGTTGTTTGGTTGCTTTGACTTGCACCGACTTCAAAATGTCGTAATAGATATAAAATGAAAAACTATTTTATGCTTTTTAGCGCTTTTTGTGAAGTCGGTTCAACTTTTTTTTAAAAAACTATTTTATTATTCCCCAACGTTTTAAAAAGATGAATGCCTATGTTTTTTACTAAGATCAGAATTGTCACGAGTGCTGCACAGGGCAAGTTTTTATTTCAATAGTAACAAGACTCTTAAGAAAGAACCAAAACTTTTTCAGCTTTAACGTCTTATTAGTTTGGTATTACTAATTTGTTTTTAAATTTTCTACATAACTGAGGAATTTTTTTTTATAAAACAACTTATATCAAAAAAGTTGATACAAATGTTGTTCTGCCTTTCAATAATAAGTCGAAATGAAATTTAAGTCGCTTTAATGCAACACAATCTGGCAACACTGTTTTTTGTTTAACACATTTTCATTACATCTAAACCAAATTATGTGGTTTAAGAAATTGTTATTATTGAAAAATTGTAAAAATTTACAACAGAGGTTTAGCGCGTCAGTTGAGGCATAAGCATAGTGTGGAGTTACTATGGAAGAACTAGGTGTATTTAGAGCAGCAAATATTGACCATTCCAACCAGGGTTGACTGAGATGGGAACACCAATCCCTGTGGGGAGTCCATTTAAATTTATACAGATGGCTCTAAGGTACAGGGTATGGTGGTGGGGGTGGTGTTTTCTCAGAGGCACTGAACATTAGCTAATCCTTCCGTCTTCCAGACTACTGTAGTGTGTTTCAGGCGGAGGTCATAGCTATTCACGAAGCTTTGAATTGGTTGAGGGGGAACGAAGCTCCAAAGGACATCTGTATCCTTACAGATAGTCAGGCTGCTTTGCTATCCCTTGATTCTGTCCTATCGACACCTAGGGCTATTAATAGCTGTCGCTCACACTTAAATGAGCTGGCTGAATGGTATCAAATTCACCTGTGCTGGGTCCCGGGGCACAGGGATATTCCAGAAAACTGCGTGGCGGACGAGCTTGCAGGGGCTTGGTTGGCCCCTTGCAACCTGTAAGATGTTGCTTAGCACGAGAGCAATTAACTTAGCGAACCACAGATGGGCAAACAGCACTACGTGCCATATGTCCAGAAAGATCTGGCCTAAACTGGATCTTAGACGCTCCAAGTGTCTGCTTTCGAGGGGCAGATCTGACCTTAGAATAGCTACTGGGGTAATCACAGGCCACTGCTCTATTGGTTTACACACGAGGAGACTGGGTATCCTCTCAAACGACTTCTGCAGAAGCTGCATGGACGAAGAAGAGGAGGAAACTATTTTTCACTACCTCTGCCGGTGCGCCGCACTGGCACGCAGGCGAAAGTCCTTCTTGGGAAACTATTTCTTTGAAAGTCTCTGCGATCTGGCGGCGATTGACGTTGCAGATCTTTTGCGCTTCATAGACAGCTCCGGATGGTTCCAATTATGAGGTGGAGGGAATTCTTGGATTCCCGTGGCATCACAATGGACCTTTTGAGGTCTAAGTGTGCCCTTTAAGGCAGCCACACGAACCTAACATAACCTATAGCAGCAAACCAGAGTCTTATTCGGTCATCGTTATCTCTGTAATGCTGAACGACGTCTTACTGCTCTTTTGTTGATGTGTCCTATTTATTTCAATGTTTGTCTCTTCATACAAGCTTCTATACTACCTTGGACAACTAATTATTTATGTTCGTTGCTAATTTTCTCTAATAACTTCCAGTCAGATACTATTCCCTTAACACTTTGTGGGACATATGGTGTCTATTGCAACGACTCTCCACCTAGTGAAACATGTTGTGAAATATACTCCATCATGACGTCTCTTGATGAGGAAATCCTACCAAATATATGAATGTAAAAAATTAGGGGGGGGGCTCCTCCAGGTAATACAATTTCAATAATTTTTTACAAAAAACTGAGAGCATTTATTACTATGAATGAAATTACCTAATAAGTTTGACATTTAAATGTATATACACACATTTTTTCATTAGTGAAAAAAAAACAAAATTTCGGCGATACAGCTGATCAAACTTGACTCCTCGAGTTTTCGCCATGGAACGCCCAGGTCGTTGTAGTTAACTGAAATCAACGAACCAAATTTTTTTCATTAAAATAAGGGATTCCGCCTTTCATGATCCTACATTTAACAAAAAATAAATAAAAATATGTGGACAAAACGAAAAAATAAAGACTTTTTTTATAAACAAATCGTAAAAAACTATATTTATTATAACAATTAAAAAAAAATTTTTGGTTTGTGCAAAAGCCAATAACTTAAAGAATATCTGCGCAAAATTTCAAGTTGATTGATTTATTCCTTTTTAAGTTATATCGCGGAAAAACATACGTTTCGAGAAAAACGCGAATAAAGTTTCGAGTTTAAAGCTCTCGGTACTTTTGGAGCGTATCACTTCACTGACTATTTAGACTTTTTAGATTAAGTCAGGTTTTAGACTTAGCCAGGTTTGTATCTAGAACAGGCTGTCATAAGCTATTACCAGTAATCTTACTATTTGCACTTATCGTGTACTTACGTAAAGTTTCGTCTATTTCTTTGTAAACGGCAATTACACGGCAATTTTAGAGTGGAAAATAGACAATTGCTTACCATATTGGGGACGAATTATACACTTCCGGTCAAAAGTTTGGAGCATCGAGCATCCTATACATTTGCTAAAATCAAAAGTTTTCATTTAGATATGATTACATTTTATCAAGTATTTTTAAAGGTTGTAGATGGTTTAATATTCAGCTTAGTACATAGATATCTTTTAAAACTTACTCGCTTGAAGTTAGCGTTGCCAGTATTGAAATAATAGCCACACTTTAAAATTATAACGACAATTCCACTGATAGAATTTTTTACCAATCCTAACCGATTTTGACTTAGAGCTTAATACAATCTTTAACAATAGATATACATATACATACATTATTCGCTTAAAATAGTGAAAATATTTTTTTACTTTGTTGATATTTTCTGTATTTTACAGACCTGCAGGTGACTGGGCTCCACAGGAGGTAAGCGCGTAAAAACATTTTGTTCCCTTAAAGAGTACATTCAAAATAAATTATTAATAAAGTGTTATCATATTTCTTTTTAGATTTGTCCGGCACAACCTCAACAAATGCAGCAGTAAGTAACTTTAATACAACACTTAAACTATTAGTATTGTATAACTGCAGTTCCGCAATTATTTTTTGATTTACTTTTAACTTCTTTTTATTTTACAGATCTGGTGGTTGGAGTCCACAGCAGGTGAGTTCATTTAAGTTGTTTGTTTTGTTGTCTATATTAAGTCCGTGAAATTTTGTTATATAAATACTTAATACATATCGACGCATAAAAGGCAAAATAAAAGAAAAGCCAAAATGAATCAGCTATTAATGATACTTGAAAAATTGTACCCAAAAAAAAATTTTCCCAAAGAATTACTTATTATAATATACCTACAACATTCTCGTAAGACGACCGTTAATAATAGATAGACTTTAGAGAAAGAGAAAGTATCATGTGGGGCATGGGGCGGCAGAAAAACTTCACCCACAATTTTGTGTGGATTCCAAACCGATTTTCTCTGCAACAGCCCCCCCCCCCCCTTCGACAACAGAAAACAACCATGGGTTGCCGTCGGCGGGATTTGCACTACGCCACGTGGAAATCATTACCGACGGGAAGGAATGTTGTTATCGTAATCAGCACCTTCTGGCTCGTTTGTGCAAGATCTTCTTAACAAAAAATACCAAGCAACCCGAGCCTGAACTTAAGCCAGACATCGTGCTTTGAACTATGCAGCTCCTGTTTTAACAATCACATTTCAGGCCGCTCAACAGCGATAGTAATTGAGTCTACAGTAGTTTCTAATAGTCATGGCCTAGTTATTAGTCCTTAGTAAAAGAAATCTGCAATGTGCTATGAACAATTTCAAGCCTTTCATCTCACTGGTCTTGGACGGCATAATCCTTCCTGAACTTCCAGTAGCCTTCGAGTTTTCGTGCAGAGAGTTTCAAGATTAGGCGCCGATGCAATTACGGTGAGGGAACCACTGAGTTGCCATACGGTAATAATGAAGACGATGGATCGCCACTCATTACACGCTCTATATCTGGGGGATAGTGCTATATATTATAGAGTTTTGGCAAATCCCCAATATTTTTTGGCGGAATGGTAATATATTTTGTCAATCATAATCCTGAGGAAGAATTCAAAATTTAAACATTGAAATTCTTCATTCGTTTGAATTAAAACCAAAATAAGCTGCAGTCTTTAATAGTTCTGCAGAGAGATTGTATTAGTACAATTGTAATAATTATTTACTAAATTGTGCCTGGACAGAATAGTTAATTAAATTCAGTAAATTTATTCGGAGAATAATGATCGAATAATTATATGATTTTTTGTAACATCTACCAGAAATATAGAAAAACTTACCTGCTTGATTGGAATCATTTCTTGATGTTTGTTTCCCAATTATATGAATGTTCAAATAAAAATATTTTTGTAAATTTTACTAAAATTTTGAAGCATTTTACATAACACATAGTAATTCAATAATTGTCAGTGTCGCGTGGTTCCGTGGAATCCTGTGGGTTTGATTAAAATCCAGCAAGAATCCTGCGGGATTATAAAATCTGCAGGATTGGAATCATTATTCTATGAAAGGGCACTTCTAAAACTCAAGAAAGAATTATTTGAAATAAAATTAATAAGCAGCAAATAACAAATAATTATTTGATAACTAGACATAACAAATCCGATTAATTGTGCATTACTCCATCTTTCGAGGTTTTTAAAAAATTAATAATGTCCCACTTAGGAAATAAATGTAATTCTCAGTTAACGAAGTGGCCCAAAAACGTTAAATTAGGTAACTGAGAGAAGTTTTGATCTTCAAGACTTCTATATTGATGATTCCTTAGCTTTGAATTTTCCGAAGATTTTAAAGACTTTGAAGTTAACAGACCTAGGTAATTCCCTATCTCTAGATAATATGACTGGTTGTTATTTTGGGAGTGAACGTTTGCATAATAATATTACTTATGAATTTTCAACTTATCTTTCTTTCTTTTCTATTCTCATAAATCAATAAATTTTTATTACCTGTCAATATTGCTTTAATCTACTATTAATTAAAAGATTGACATAATAACTTTTACTTTTTGTTAACATCTACGAATATGTTCGTAGAACCATTTTCATAAAATCATTTTTATTATCCTGTACTTTTTGTACAGAGAAAGATGACCACGAATCTACCCTATAAATTTTGCTTTTGGAGTTTCGATATCTTCTCTACAAAATTACAAAAGGACAGCATGTTTTGGGCACTTTGATATCTTATATTGGGACATTTGAATTTATAACTTAATTTTTCAGAAATTGTTGCTTATTTAATTTTGCCTTTTAAGCGTCGATATAAAAAATCACATTTTAATCAAATTTTGTTTGCTTTTGCAGATTTGTCCTGGACAAGGGGCGCAAGATATGCAACAGTAAGTTATTTTATTTAATAGTAGTCTTAAAATATATGCATTTATACTTTATCGTATAAACTAATTTAAGATCATATAAATTATCAATAATAATCTGTTAAGTTAATTCTGGAAAAAATGGACTGGTTATTCCGGAAAGCCATATATATATATGTAGGTTGTGTGCAATAATGTAGGAACTGATAGATCTAGGCGAATCTAGGTCGGTCGGTCTCTGAACACCTCTTCTAGCCACAGGAGTGAGTTTGAAATTTGCTTACGATGAAATTTACCAGTCGTATATTTTAACGCACACTTTTAGTGTTACAGACGTTATTAATATCTCAGTTCACAGGTAACAATGGTGTTAAAGATACTTGATTTTTAAACTTCAATTTTGGGAGAACAAAATCAATTTTTTCAATTCAAACGAAAATATTTTGAAAATTTGCCCGATATTGTTTTTTATTTTCGAGTATATAATAGTGGCTAATGTGTACAAAACAAATTTTAATAACACAAAAATCTTTTACCATTCTCAAGTTACATGACGATACGTACAGCTCATACCTGACCTTCTAAGAAAAAATTCTACGTCGCCTAAATTGGTTTATGATAATAACCCTAATTTGAATGGATCAGTAGGTCTGGTAGTAAAACTTATACTGTAGGTCCTTAGAATAAAAGAGTAGAGAACATAGGGTTGGGCAAAGATATATTATATTAAAAATTTTAATAGGTTATATTTTTAAAACAAGAAATTTAAAATACAATCAAAATGAATTAGCCCCTCTTGTATTCAAGCAAAATTTTACTACTTTCATGATCTAGTTCGTTATTCTAAGTGCAGGTCATTAAATAATTGTTCTGCAAACATTTCCACAGAAAAAATGATTATAGTTTACTTGGAATGGAAATCATATGATTTTCAGGTATAAAACGAGATGCAAACGCTATAACAACCCGCTTACTTCGGAGCTGTGAGAATGCTCATTCCTTGCCCTCATGTAACAGTATACCCGAAATGGAAAGATAGGTCTCACGGATACCAGTTAAATAAATTGTCAGTCCTGAAGAGTAAAAGTTAGAAAGTACTGAATTGGAATAGGTGAAAATTATAGAGTTATTGGATTAATCGTATAAATGAAATTAAAAGAAAATGAAATTGTAATTAAATAAAATTAAAAGTTAAGATATGCCCATAAATAGATGGGGGAGTATTGTGAACGAGAGTCAAGAGTCTCGAATAACGACACGGTTTCGACAGTCGAAGGGGCCGAACGAAACAAAAGAGGGAAAAACAAGAGTTTTTTTGCATGTCAAGAAGTGGTGAAACACTAATCACGTTGGAGAAAAAGAAGCCGGTTTTATTGAAGGAATCCGCGGTGACGAAAAGAGGATTGGGCGTGCCTTTAGAGAAGCTGTGCATCAGAGCCAGGAGCAATATAAAATTTTGAAAATTCGAGGTTCGACGGCACTACAAAGTTTATTTTCACCCCTTTATAAGGGAAAGCTTGGCATGATTGTTCTGAACTCCTTATATGGGTCGGCGTAATTGTGAGCTGCATGGGAGCTCACATGGGACAGCATAATGAATAGAGAGGCATTTTCTACACTCCTCACATGGGACAGCATAATTAATATTGAGCTGCATTTTCTTCACCCCTCACATGGGACAGCATAATTAATTGTGAGCTGCATTTTCTACACCCCTCACATGGAACAGCATAATTAATTGTGAGCTGCAATTTCTACACCCCTCACATGGGACAGCATAATTGATTGAATGAGCCGCACTTTCTACACCCCTCACATGGAACAGCATAATTAAATGTATATAAGACGTTCACCAGGAACGGCAAAATCGGGTCAAGGTAATAATATTCCTTATTGTAAATTTGAATTCGCTAGAGGCTTAGTTGAACTATCTAATTTAATGTGTATAGATTTTAAGTTGTTAGCAAAGTTACATTAAGAGGGTAGGTAGGGTAGGGTATCGTTAGCAAAGTTGTAGTTAGTAAGTAGAGATTGGATAGCCAGGTTGTAATAATAATAAAATAATAATGTTGGATTCAGAGGTCTAAGACTGTTTAGTGTAAAGGGAAAATGTTGAATAAAGTATGTTAGCGGAAAAGGAAAATGTTGAATAAAGTTTGTTAGCGTAAAAGGAAAATTTTGAATAAAGAAGGTTATAACGCAGTGCCATTTTTAACGGCACATAATATTTTAAAGTGAGAAGGCGTTGTGATAGTTTGTAATTAATAATGGAAAATAGTGCAATTTACAAATTAAGAATACGCGGACATAATTTTTTGTTACGGATTTAGCAACGGAGATTCCCTAAAAGTAGAGCATGTGACAATTTAGAGGAAGTGTTAATACGATTTCGACTCAAGGGGAAATGAAGAAGAAAATTCTTGTATTACAAGCACAAGACCCATAACGTATTGCGTGGAGGTGAATGCATCGACAATATGAAAAGTATAACGAAGAGAAGGACTGTATCCTTTCCATGTACCTTGTACCTGTACAGGAACAGGGCTCATAAGTAGTAGTTAAGGCTGAGTGGTACTTTTCTTGGGCAGCCTCGTTTTCCCGACCTAACCCCACTTGGTTTTTATTTCTGGTGGACCATGAAAGAGATTGTAGAAGTTACAACAAGATGAGCTCATAGAAAAAATTTTAGAAGCCGGAAATGTAATATCTAGCAATTAACTTAAAAACATCAGAAAGTTTCCTTTTGATAAACTCTTGGTGGAAGTCATTTCAAGATGGAAAAAGTAAAAACACTTGTTTTACTTCCACATAATAGGAGTAAAAAATTTTTTTTGGGGATGGTGATCGCTCAAAAAATTTATGGATGTTTCCACCGTGTTGAAAAGTGCAAGTACCACGCTGATGATGACCAGCTTGCACTTTCGGTCTAACATCCATCAATTTTTTGAGCGCTCATATTTTCTTTCTGATGAAGCAATATTTAACCAGTATTAGTATTTTATGAAATTTATGGGCTAAAAATCCTCTTCATTCGTACTTAGTTTTCAAAATAAGTACTTATAGGAGTTGAGTTTTTGACCTTCCGCCATGGATGTCCGTGGTGGAAAGTGCAAGTACCACGCTGATGATGACCAGCTTGCATTTTTGAGCGATCACCACCCCCAAATTTGTTTACTAATATTATGTGGAAGTAACACAAGTGTTTTTACTTTTTCCATCTTAAAAACATCCCTGAGAAAAAGAGCTTTTTGCTCATTCAAAATGATAAAGGACATTTTGAAAATATTTTAGCTAATTAATTTGGCTTCAGTTTTAGCACTATTAAAGACCCAGTCCTTCTCAGGACTTCCAAATCTAAACACAAAGTATAAACAGATAAACAATTTAGGAGGTAGGTAGCATTTTTGCTAAAATGGCAGGTATAAATTAAGAAAGCTAAAAGATTTTGGTGTGCTTTAAATTTCTTAAAAGTACACATTTTACCACTATTTTAAATCCGAAAATAAAAAATTTGTTTCCAAATATCTCCGTTTGAAACGAAAAAATTGATTTTTTTCACAAAATTTAAGTTTGAAAATCAAAGTTTAAAAAACTATTAGCATTAAGGATGAAATTAAATTTTACACAGTCTTTAAAACCACTGTGTTACCTGTCAACTGAGATATTAATATAGACGTTATTAATAATAACACTAAAACTGTGGAAAATATTCGGTAAAATGTAATACTGGCAATTTCATCGTAAAAGGATTCCGAACTCACATATAGCTTGGATGAGGGTAGAAATTTATAAAATTTTATAATACATCTATTTAGATCAACTTGCTTGATAGGGTTGTGAAATTTTATTTTTTTAGCGTTTGTTTGATGTCGCTATGTTGGGTAGATCAGAAGATAAAAAAAAAAGAGTAGTGTACATACCATGAAAAACTGAAATTTATGAATCACCCTGTAACTTCCAAACGCTTGAGATTGCCTCCAATCCCATGCCATACAATTTTTTGTTTATCTAGTTGAGATCTATCACCCTACTCTTTTTGGCACCCTGTATATCGAAAAAAGTGAGGTTCATAAATATATACATTAAGTGAAACGGATTAAAAATTGATTTGAAATATAAATATAAATTAAAACTAAATAAAATATTATTTTTGTTGTTGTTATTTTTCGTTCTAGGCGTGTATCCGTTCCGAGATCACAACAGGTGAGCATGTACAGATACCTCTAGTTTAATTTTACTTCTATAAATACATTAACTTTATTTCTGCAAACAATTTTTAACTTTAACCTAACGATATTTTATATAATTTTTAAGGTGTGTCCTCGGAAGTCGTCACTGAAGCCGAGTAGAAAACTGAAAATTTCGATTGAAAAGAGTATGCCGAACGTACCTTGCCCAGAAGGGTAAGTACTTTTACGAAATTGTTGTTTTCCATTTTTTTATTAAAGTAAATAATATTAGGATATACTCCTAGGTAAATAACATAATTGAAAAATATATCTAGTTATTTTTGAAATACGTTATAAATTTACTTAATATCATATCAATGATGAATTAATTATTTGTTTTTTGTTTCATCTGAGATTTTACAAATTGCTAGACTCTAGAGTAATCTCGTAAACATCAGATTTCAAGCAAACTATAAAGGCATTTAAATCACTTCAATTAGTTTAGACAGACAAATGTTTGGCACTTGGTTGTGCCAGACATCGGCAATGGACAGTTTCTTCTTCGATAACTCCAAGGACGTTCGAGAATGAGTACTGAGGATATTGTCCACTTTCTAAACCGCGTCTTAATCTGTTTTGTGCGTTGTGATCGGGAAAAAAGCATGTATCTAGTGCGAAGGCTGACTTTGGCACAACTTCTACCAACCATGAACAATTATAAGCTTTAATATCTGTAATATATATAGTAATAGTATTGCAAATACTCTTGAGCTAGTACTAATTAGACAGTTTGTATATATACGTACATGGTACTTAAAATGTTTTAGATCACACTGATAAGAGTCAGATTACTGTGATACGCTTAGCCATTCAGACATAATAAACAGCTTGCCGACGAATCAGAGTTGTTTCAGTATACCTAAATAACACAAGATCTGATAATAATGATTGATTGATTTCAGAAAAGAGCGTTTTTTTTAATTTAAGCAAACCGTTTTACACATTTTCGGATCACCAAAGGATTTCCTTTCCTTTATGATCCTATTGCACCATTTTCGAAAAAATTAGACACGTAAATTCGAACAATTTAGCAATTTATCCTCAACCCTCGTATTTATTCACATTAAAAGAGCTTTCCTCCATTCAGTACCTACTTACTTCACGCAGTTCGCCAAAAAAGCAAGATAGCAGGAGTGTTATTTTTCTAACATATCTTCCAAACTTGCATGCAGCTGGTCCCCGCGAAGCAAACTGTTAGTATATTTTTGAAGACTTTGATTTTATCTGGTACACTCTGAAGTAGTACCTTTACATTTTCTTTGAGCACCCACTTCCCTTTTGATAGTATGCTAGTGTCAACTGCTTTCAACATAAAAAAGTTATCACTTTTATCCTTAGTTACCTGGGAGAAACTTTTCAGGAATACTTGCTTCGTTCTATCTTCTCGAAAGAGGCTTGCGAGCTAATCCACCCCTTTCCAGTTTAGCATTTGGGGTAGGCAAACTGCATTTTTTCTATAAAATGTATCTACTGCCATTTCCACCACCAAGGTATCAAAGAATTGTAGGAATCTGGTGAATCCATGTGGTATTTCTGTCCTCAATAATTTGCCTTCTCACTTCACCCTGACTTCCTCAACTCTGTTGGACATGTTTATTATTAGAGATCCTGATTCAATATTTTTTTTAATCACAAATCTTTACCCGCCTTCGCCAAACATGACTTAAAGTTCTGCGCTTATAAATATAGTCAAAGATGATAACATAGAGGAATCATTTTCGTAACGTGACTTTACTAATCCAAATTAGGTGGGATATTTATCTGAGGCTTCTCAGTTAAACTGGATGTAAATTTGCTACCCTTTCTTTCCAATGAACTTGTTTACCGTCCGTTCAATAAAGATATTCCCTTACAAAGTAAGCGGGTGTTGGGCAGTAGTCGTCACTGGCTTACTATCAACATCAGGATATTCATTGCACCGCGTAATAATGCTTACCAGAGGTGGAAATGATTACGTACGGTTGAAGTCGAGAGGTATAGGAAAATCCAAAACTCTTCCAATTCAGCCAATCCTGACAAGCTTAACCGACATAGGCCGTGAAACTAGATTGAGATGTACTCGAGATTTTTGTCACCATATTGGTCTGGATTTAGGCCCAAAAACAGCTCTAACTGCCTTGACAAAAATTGCCGATATTATTAGGTTAGAAATAAATGCCGGGAAGGTGACTTCTTCTGGATTTTTCAAAAGTATTTTACAAAATTGATTATATCCTTTGGTTTCTGAAGCTTATTACACGCTTTAATTTTTCTTCATCAATATGTAAGTTATTAAGATCTGACCTTATTTGCAGAAAGCAAAAGATTTCCTGTGATCAAAAGTCATCAGGTTTCCTTCAAGTTCATTTGAAGGGTTCCTCAAGGATTTACATATACTAGGAACCTTATCTCTCTCCATATTTATTAATGCCTACCACTCGTTTTGCAAGATTCCAATATTCATATTTATGCTGACCATATCCAATATCAGTTTATATTTTTAGACCTCTCAGATTAATTGGGAATGCTGTGTTTCGAATAAATGATGATTTTAAACGAGTTTCGAAGTAGGGCACAGAAAATTCATTGTTATTAAATCTGGGTAAATCGAATGCTGTGATAAAACATAAAACTGCATTTTGACATTATGTTTTCTCCCTATTTAAGTAAATAATGAGGAATGAGTAGTATCCGCTATAGAGACATGTTCAATATAGCGACACCAATGAGGGTGTATAGGATGAATGGAGCTCCTAGTTGCTTATTGATAGAAGATGGAATAGTCCCTTTAGTTGTGGAGCCTTCAAAATCCTAGAGCCTTTTTGTATCTAGAAATATGGCTAGATACCTTTTATAATAATTTAATTAGTAAGCCAATTCATTTAAATGATTTAAAATATTTCTTTTTATTGATTTCTATAAGTTGCCAGCTCAGGTAATTTGGTTAGACATGTTCAACTCGCCCCCTTCGTTACGTATACAATCTTAAGAGTTTTGATCAGGTTTCATCTTTTACCAAATTGATCCTCGGATCCAATCTTGATTTCTATCTCAAGCTTCGCACCGTTATGTTTCTTTAAAAGATCATGTTAACAAAACAGCCTATCTAACTTAATATCTGTTTATTAAGCCAGTAAGTGATAACGTGTCGGCTTGCCAATCCAAAGGTGCCAGGTTTGAATCCCACCGGCAGCGACTCATGGTTGTTCTCTGCTCACATAATCTCTTAATAAAAAGACCGTGGAGGTTGCAGTGAAAATGGCAGTGGTTGGAAGTGCAGTTTAAATTTTAGATCCACTTGCAATCGTTGTCTGGTATCGGGTGAAGTTCTTTTTCCACCCCATGCCCAACAAGGAGTTACCGGACCTAGAGAGAGGTCGTTCTGTAAGCTTCTTGTTACATTGCTTTTTTTCTCAAACTCCTTATTGAATGCCCACTATTGTTGCCTCTCTTTGCGAAACTTACACTTTTGGGCACCCGACATTCTACATGCAATTTTTTTGCTGTTGAATAAAGAGTCCACCTGATCATCTTTTTCATTACATGGGAGTTATCATTATCGTTATACCTACCTAGAGGTTAACGCTTTAGTCCTGATGCAGAGTACATTGAAGCCAATATCCTTGCAGTTGGCCACAGATTTCATCGACACTTTAATGTGCCTACTGAATTTGTTTTTACTTCTAATTTGCTTTTACCTATTCTTTGGATTATTAAGATTCCACCTATAAATATCATATTATAGATCCAAAGAGCTCAGCGATATATCCCTGAGAAACTGAGATTACTTAAGTCCGCTTGCTTGGTGTAATCCATATGTGTGGGTATTGTATAAGGTTCCTATTAAAAAGAGGAAAAACACCATTCCATTCCATTTGGACAATAGAGCAACTTATCCATACTTTTAACATGGAAACTTCCTCATGGAAAAACTAGAAAATAAATCGATTAATTTTTAAATCTTCTTCATGTTTTTCTTCGAAGTTTATTAAATATTCGGTTAAAGAATTTCATAACAATTAAATTTACTTTTTATTTAGCTAAGCAAAATAAAAAAAAAATTTTATTTTTTATTTTCTGTATTTTGCAGACCTGTCGGCGATTGGACTCCACAGCAGGTGAGCGCATTTAAATTTTTGTTTTATTCTGTGAACCATATAGTATCGACGCGAAATAGGATAAGCGACAAATTTTAAAATCTATGGAATATAAATTACAAATTTTGCAAAATACATCATTAGAAATCAGCTATTGATCATATTTTGAAAATATGTCCTTAATTTTAAGTAATGAAAGTGATAATTTTTCACAATATTACTTACACATTACATATCCTTTTATTTTTTCTAATGTTTTGAAAAATATCTTAAAAACTGCGGTGAAATTTGCCAAGAGAATACAATGAAAACAATATTATTCGAAAAGTTGTTTGGAAGCAATAATGAACAGAAAAAACGAAGAGCCATTAAGTAGAGATAAAGATCGAATGGATTCCGGGCCACCAAGTCATCCCTGGAAATGAAGAGGCTGACATTGAGGCTAAGAAACCGATAGACGAACTTGAGGAAATATATATTCCACAAACACGAGCCTTTATATATGTAGCTCATAGGAGACACAGCACTTTAAAAACGGAAGGACAGAGCCTGAAACCAAAATGGTTCCTTTCTAAGTACATATTGGAGAAAGATTACACCGCCAACATACCCATACATAGTTTCATACCTAACTTAATAATATAGAACAAGTTTTCAACATATAATAAACAGTTTTTTTTGTAGAAGAAACATACATAAAAAATAAATAAAAGGAATGTAAAGATGATAATAAGGAAAGATATAAACAAAATGTATAAATAATAAGATAGTATAGCAAATAAGTTTTACAAATGTTATCCAATGCGCTTTATGGACTTGCCTTCCCGAGCGTTTAGAATAAGTTAGCTTGTAACTTTTGTTATTTGTTAACTAAATATTTGAATTTGAATATCTTAAAAACTCTTTTAACAAATTTTATAGAACAGACTGTTTTTTATCCTTTGACCAAGGGATGAACTTGTAATTGAAAAAATTCTCATTATATAATACCAAACCTTTTCTCTATAAAAGACACTTTTCAATATCCTTTCTACGCAAATTCACAATCGGACTTCTTTTTAAAGACATCCTTTATGAGAAAGAATTTTTTTTTTTTGAAAATTGTCGCTTATCCTTTTGAATAGTAAAGTTGAAGACGATATAATAATATTTTCTGATTTACAATTATAGATTTATCCGGGCACACCGGCCACACCTGGGGGGCAAAATATGCAACAGTAAGTTATATTATTATAAACAAGTTTAAAGTTTGTATGCATTTGTGTATTATTACTCCAAATGTGCATTTTGCAAAAGCTGAGATACATAAAATATAAATAGATAATATAATATATCCCCTTATGTACTCCGTCTGACTCTTGGAGTATGGCTTTTCGAAATTTCGGCTTAATGTTTTTTTATTTAATCGTCATGTAATTCTTAATCATACATTGTATATCAGGTGTCATATCCTCCTAAATTACTAATTAAAACTAACTATTAATTAAGGGTCTCTGTGTTTGCACCTAATTACCAAAAATTGTATTACAATGGTTTGACAAAAAGACCTAGAAATCGGCAGGTTTTGTAATTTGTGTTGAAGGTCAACTGTGCTATTTGAACTCGAGAGAAGAGGAAAAAATGGAGCAACATCTTTATTCTCTTCTTTACTCGCAAGGTATATCTCCGAACAGGCCCGTAGAGACAAAATTCGGGCCCGGGGGGTAACACATACCGCCCCCCGCGAAACGAATTTCTGGTCCAGCACTTAGCGTTTACGGGCCCATATACAATCGAATGATTGACTTTCAGTTTAAAATCTGTCTAGTATAGTACCCTTTTTCGATCGTGAAGCATTTTTTATATAAATAATTAAAATGGAAAAAATTTTCTGTTGATGACTTAGATGACGGGGCCCCTTTCAAAGCCCGGGCCCGGGGAGTTTACCCCCTTCGCCCACCCCTGTCGGCGGCCCTGTCTCCGAACTAGATTTTAAATATTTTGTCATGATATATTTAACCAATTGTGAGAAATAAAATTTGTAAATAATTGTCAAATCGTCGAAGCCAACACAGCTGATTTTCATCATTAAAGTTATGGATGTGTGCTACTGGTTACGTAATTATTAATTAGTGTTTAGTCATCATTAAATTAATTTAGTTAGTCTATGGTATTATGTTGGAGGGACATAAAGATTAAACATCGCTGCAGTTCCGAAACCATGACACCTATTATACCATTTCCCATTTAAGTAGGTACAACCATTTCCCAAATAATCAAAATTGAAACCCAATTGAATAGACACCTTTTCCAATTGAATTAAACTTATCCCAATGAAATGGATATTTTTCTCAAATAAATTAAACTTTTCTCCATTTTCAAGAAAACTTGATTTCATTATAATTAAATGATTTTTCAAATAATTTAAACCTAAATTAAAATATAAAAAACTTATTTCAATAAAACTTTTTCTCAATTCAATAAAACTTGGGAAAAATTCCTTGTATTTTTTTATTTCAAAATAATTATTAAGTAAATTGAAAAATAGTCTTGAGTTCATTGTATGTAGAATTAATTTAGGTTTAAATTATTTGTAAAATTGTTTAGTTAAAATGAAATAAAGTTTTCTTAAAAATGGAGGAAGGTTTAATTTATTTGAGAAAAATATTAATTTCATTGGGATAAGTTTAATTCAATTGGAATAAGTGTTTATTCAATTAGGTTTTAGTTTTTCTTAGTTAGGAAATAGTTGTACTTAAATGGGAAATGGTATACTATATTTCCATGAGCAAGAGTTCAGTTGTAGTTGGGTTATCGTTGAGTTTTATTGACTGAGGTAATTCAAAGCTTTTTCCATAACTTCTTCTAGGTTGCGTTGAAAACTGAAACATTCCCTGTTAAATTGCTGCATTTGTGCTGTACTAAAGTCTCTCCAAGTGGTTTTAAATGACTCGCTTAAATTTTTGCCAGAAGATAAAATTATAAATTCCAATCCGCTTCAAACAAATGCATGTACCTATAAAAGTCAACTCGACCCCGCTGGTGCCCTGGAATTTATTGGGATTTAACGAAACTCAACTCAACTACTATTTCCATGGGTTCTAACTTGAGTTCAACTCGACAACAACGAGTTAAACCTTACATGAAAACCTTGCATGAAAACGCGGTATATGAGACTTCCCAATGAAGTATAATTATGATTGTTTAGTGCTCTGTTATTCTATATATTACAAGTTCAAAGAACAAAACAAATAATGTTTATCATTGCTGCTGCAATAGTTTGTCTTTTGTCGTTGCAAGCCGTCTAAGTTCTTTTAGTTTCTGCAGCACCAACCACTTCGTGTATATAAGTAAATACAAGTCGCGGTATTGCTGAACTGTTATCATTCGTGTGTACTGGGTCTTAATATATTTTGTAAGGAAATAACTTTAGCTCGAGAAATCGCAAATTATTGTCATAGCAGATTTTAAACATGCAGACTTGCAGACTATCTTTCACTTGCTTCCAATACTTAGTCTATCAAGATTTTAATTTCTGTAAAATATTTACCCGCCTTATAAGTGGGTTCGTAACCTAGTTTATTTGCAATAATTACTAATTTGACTAGTGGAACATATTTCTCTCTCTAGTTACCGCAATCCCTTATGGAGCATGGAGTGGGAGAACGATCACACGATCCGAGAAGATTGCTAGTGGATTTACAATTTAAATTGGATGCAGTTAATGGATCTTTTATTGTGAACCGTTGTCAGCAGAAAACAACCTGTTCGTACCTGCAACCTGCCGGTGGAAATCCAACATGTTATCATTTACTCTGCCGAACTCGAGCTTTTCTGCCTTCTTTCATCTTGATACAGGACATTCAAAAGTTCAAATACTCTAAATGAAATTTGGAAAAATAATTTTGCTGAACACGGTTTTTCTAAAATTTTAGTTATTAACATACCCCTCTCACCCCCCCCCCCTTTTTGTTTTATAATCAATCAAGTCTTTCAAATTGTTGTTGTTACAACTTTAATGTAATATTTGTTACAGTAATCACAGCAACAGAGACAAAGTAACACAAATTTAAAATTTTGGTAGAGGCGTCGTGAAAAACAAAAAATACCCTAAATTAAATATTTAATAATTCACCCAGTTGGCTCTAACTATTTATTTCGCACATTTTAATCTTTTAGGAATTAATATATATAAAGGTGTGGGTACTGGTATATCTTCAGTACACACGAATGTACCGTCCCGAACCGGAGTCCTTAGGATAGGTTGCGCTAGTTATATTGGCTTCTTCAACTTCCTGGGGCCTTAGATCCATTTGGCTATACGTTATAACCACTCTTTAAAGGGGAGGCCTCGAGAGGGCAGAACTTCCGAGGGCTTTAAAAATTGCCTATTTCAAGGACTTGCTGAAACTGAAATTAAAAAGGTTATACTATTGCCAAAATGAAAATTAAAGTTTATTATTTTTTATTTTTATTTATTATCGAATCGTACATGCCCCTTTCCTTTTTAAAACATATCTAAGAACTGCCTTGTGCAATTAGTGTGATTAAAAATGAACATATTTTAGATATTAAAACGACGGCATTGAGCATACTTTCAGTTGGAGCAACAAATGCCATTGCGATAAACGTCAGTTTAGACTCCTTCGGAGTTCAGTAAAAAGTTATTCTCGCAAAAATAGAATTTGAGATGACTCGACAGCAAAAATTTTTCTGCTGTCACGTCTGGTTATGTGATTTAAATTAGCCAATAAAAACTGTTGCTGTAGGCTGCCGTGCAATCTGATTCAGCCTATAGCCCAAAAGCACCGAGCAAGAATTAAAAAATCGCCCAAAAAGTGCCTCGTCGCAGAGAGGATAACTTTGTCGCGAAGTTGACACCTCAAGTAGCCCAATCGGCGAGAAATCGCCCAATCTGGCAACTCTGCCCAAATCTGACAATCTTCACATTACTGTTTTTTTGGGTGATTCTGCGACAGCTCTAAATTTCGGTTCATTCCTACGGTTTTAGCTCGTTCCAAAATTAATGGTCCTGAAGCAGCTTCCTCAAAAAATTTGAATCCAAATTTCTGTATTTGATCCCAAAGAAAACATCTTTAGGCTACTTAGCAGAAAAGTCGTCTATGGGTTACTGATTCAGTACCTTCTGTCTCCCAAAATGCCCTCTGATACTGCTGCTCAAGGATCTTGAATATGCAAGAAAGTTACATATCCAGGACGTTTCAAGTTAAGCGAATTAGAAAATACCCATTTTGAAACCTACATCCCCTTGCTGGTAGCGGAGATGCAAAGGAGCTGTAATTTTCTCATTGGGCAACTCCTGCTCTTTTCTTGCTTTTGTCTTTACAGTTTGCTTTCATTCAGCCTTGGACAACTTAAGTGTTGAGCGATTATGCTTTGTAACTCTAGCTGCATTTCATTTACGTACTAAATCTAGTTTTTTGGACTCTTAGACTTACTTTAACTAACATAGAATTTAGAGCCATCAGTGTCCTCGGCGATTAATGTATTATCCTTATCAGGCTTGATTAATTCACTACTGGAGAGCTCAGCAGGACTTTTAATTATATCCAGATCACTTAGTGGATATTATCGGTGGAATAAGACGAAATTCGCATTTTAAGAAAAAGGCCACCTTAATTTTTTTATCATTGGTTCCACAAACACGCAACAGAGAACCCTAAAATTGTGGGAAGGCAGAGAAGCTGATATCCACAGTCCTTATATCAACGACTATGGTATATGCTGTTTTACTCTGGCGGACATCGGATCCGGCTTTACCTTAATCAGTTAGTAGTAACCGTATAGCACTGTGTTGACGTACCTGGATACTTGGCCATCATCTTCACTTTCCCGACCACTAAGATTAGATTATAGTAGTTTCCATTCCTTTTAAAAAAGGGGCTTTGTCTGCTTTGACCCAGCAAGTCATCGTTTGTTTATACTTCAATATTTCACATAAATGATATATTAACCTTTTATGAAAGAAATTTTTAAAATAATATTTTTTTAATGCATAGATTTTTAAACAATTTAAATGAATTTATTTAAGAAAATAACTTTTTTTAAATTTTTTTTTCTTTACAGACCTGCATATGACTGGACCCCACAGCAGGTGAGCGCGCAAAGGATTTTCAAGTTTTGCATTTATAATACATGATATGCCTAAATGTGATACAACCACATTTCAAGAAAAATAATGCAAAATAAGAAACCTTTTCAACATTTGTCAGTTTTTCAGAAAAAGGTTTTATGGCATTCGTTCGATATAGGTATGGTTCCACGATGCCTTTTTCTCCAGCGCTTGAGGCATGCACTATATCGTAGAAAAGACATACCTAAAGGCCCGCCTTTTTTGGAAAAATTTATAGCACATACAATAGTGCAAGTGTTCCCGTCTTTTCATACGCTTTTTCAATCATTGTTTGTTATTTTAAGTGATAAGGACTACTACTAGTTACAGAAAAGTTCGCTGAAAATTTCGCTGAAAAGTTCGTTGAATAATTGCAAAGACACTGAAAATTGCCACTCTGCTGAAGTGTTTAAAAGAATAACGTTAGTACCTATTAGTTTTCAATTGACTTATTAAATATTAGTTATAAATTAAGGACAATTTATAATTTAACATACTATTAAGGAAGCACAAAATTAACGAATGCTTCAAAATAGTTCGCCTGCGTCAAATATGAAACAAAATTGTTTGCTTATTAAAACAATTGAAGTACTTACTAATTAACCCTTTAATCCGATAGATATTTGCAAATTTTGCACACTCCGCCAGTCCTATTAACTTAACACTTCCGTAAGTTATGAGCTAGTCCTTCATATTCCTTGAAGGTTGCTTGCGTAACTTAATTTTGACTTTCCCCACAAGGATTCAAGTGGCGATAGATCTTTGCTAACTTGTTTGTAGCCATCACGTTTTAGTGATCTCAGAGGTATGATAGAATGCTGTTAAAAAATATATTCGTCTTCAGGAGGTTCCAACAAGGGAAACGAAGCGAGCTATTCCTTTTCAAAACATTTTGATATTTCAAAGCATTGACTCTACTATTAATGAGGCGTAGCTGTTCAATACCCCCATCATTCTTTTTCCTTTAAATAAATAAATAGTACTCGGACCGTCAATCTCTATATAAAAAAATATTATATTATTTTTGCTGTTTTTATAATAATTCAGCTCCAACATTTGACGATTTTTTCTCTTTTTTTTACCTCTTTTAATAACATACGCTCTACACCAGCAAACACTCTTGTCGGGCAATATTTTAACATAAAATAAGTATCCGCACGGCGGAAAAATCATGTCATTGAAACAGAAAATTCCATGCATCTTGAGGCATGCCTATTGTCTATGAAAAACATACAACTTTATTTCTTGCGTTGTGTGCTAAACGCATTAAAAGAATGCGTCGTGGAAACATACCTTAAGATTAAACCCTAAAAGTACCTAAATTTACAGATAAACATCGGATTCGCATGATGACCGTGACATAAAAATGTTGATTTTGCTTTATTAAATATTTTTTCAAAACGTTGTAAGCTTTTTTCTATATATAATTTCAGATTGCTCTGCAGGAATCTGGCCAAATGCAAACGTAAGTTACATATTTTACTTAATTGTTATGTAATACTGTGTACTATACTTATATTTACGAATACTTAGAAAATTAACGTGCATATTCATTAAGATATGGCTCATATCATAATACAAAAAGGAAATAAATATTTGTCCTATTATTTATATTATCTTATTATTAACATAAAGACTTAGTTAACAGCAAATGTATATTTCTTTCTAATTAGGCCTGCTGGATACAGTATTTGTCCACAAAGCCCACAACAACAAGTAAGTGCGCTAAAAGTTACAATTTAACTTTAAGTTACAATTTATAACAGACATAAAAGATTTCTACTAAGTTCACTTTTGAAGTTTTCAGAAAATTGAAAGTAAAGTCGTTGTTGCTTTTCAAAGTGCATTGGTTTTAATTTAAATGATATTTTTAAGCTAAAATATTACGGTTTGATCTTCTTTAATACATATTGCACTGAACCACTCAATTATTATTATTATGTTTACAAATATAAGCTTATCACTAAATTGCCTTTTTTACATTTAAAAGGTAAATGTCGCAAAAGCGTCCACCCCAACAAAAGAAGAAATGGTGACCACCATTAGAGTTCTTAAGCTTTCCCATAGACCACCTAGCCCTGAACCACAAACGTAAGTGTTAGTAAAGATTATATTATCAATCAAATTGTTCATGTGCAAAGCATACTGTAAAATATGAAACCCTTTTACGACTGACTGCGTAGAATTTTAATATCTACCTTGATATGAAACAATCCATGAATAACTTAGAACACCTAACACAATTCCTGCATTAAATAAGGATATTATGTATGTACTTTCCAAGCCATCCCGGATATCTCAAATGACTTCCAAAATGAGGTATTTTTTTCGATTTAATTGCGAATATTTCAGGAAACATCAGAGGCAACAGCGAATTTCTTGCAGATTCATAATTAGCGTAGCATTTTATAAAAACAATGATGAATTAAAAATTAATTTGGGCGGATACTTGAAAAGAAATGATAACTATAAAAACTCTTAGAAGTAGAAATTCAAGTCTCCAAAAAATGATTAATTACACTACACGTTGGAAGAAATTTCTTCTTTTCCAAAGACTTTCTAAATTACGTTTTATAATGGAGGACAACAAAATTACAATTATAATTCTTTGTAATGGGAAATGATTCAAGTCCATTAGACACCGACAATAATTATCAATTACTCCTTGTAATTGAATTGAAATTCTGGTTGAGAACTAAAAAATTGAACATATCAATTACAAAATACAATTCATAGGAATTGGAATTAAAATTGTAATTTTAATGTAATTAAATTTACTAACTTCTGTTTGCAAGTAATGTTTAGTGTATTCTTACCCGGCCACAACAAAACAAAAATAGAAAGGGTTTGAATCTTACAGACTATGTATACGTATATAATTGGTCACTCCATACAACCTAAACTACTCTACCGAATTCACTATAAAATTCAACTAATAAAGAGACCAAAAGTACTGTCTGTATATAAATTCACTATTTATTGACACTTGCAATAGTTAAACAATTTATTAAAAGTTAATTAATCATTAATTTTTACATAGAAAATCAGAAATATAGAAAAGTAAGTTCAATTAAATTTCAGAAACACAGTAGAACTAAGTCTCACGAAAGTTTGTTTGATGTTTGCGGCTTTGGAGAGAAATAGTGTAATAGCCGGTAAATTTTTCTTAAATCACTAAGTAAAGTTTACGAATCACGTACATTTTACGGTGCTATTCGGTAAAAATTGCCTATCAATACATTGAAAACCACTAGAAGGATTGCAGAATTTATAGTCTAGGTAACTTCAAATTTGTAATTAGACGGACTTTACAATATGCTCAACACATACATAAAATTTGAAGTATTAAAGAAATTAAATAATTTTAATATCTCTTTCTATTTACCACATAGCTCTAAGACGCCTGAACAACAGGTAAGTGTGTTCAAATTTACAACTTAGTACGTACACAAAGTTACTTCTTACTTTTTTTTCTTATATTTGTGATTTAACAACATCCAAGTTATTTATCTTTTACATTGAGTGCTTATAAATTGTACATTAAGTTATTATTGTCATGAAAATCAGAAATTATTCAACTTTAGTTTTACCTACACATATTCAGACCACCCAAATTCACCAAAAACTTTTGTAAACAATAAAATTTATGTTAGATGTTATGTCTGAAAAATATTAAGGCAAAGTCACATAATTTCAAAACAAATAATAAGGTAATAATTTTATATTACAAAAATTAAAATTAAATTTGATATGCATAAGTTTGATAGCAAAAATTCAAAATAAGTCCTTCAAATCTCGAGCGAAGTAAGAAAAATTAAAAATTGCTACACTCCCTAGGCTATTCCTCAAAGGTTAATTTTTCTTTAGCTGCTTGATGAACGTCTTTGGAAAAAACCAAAATCTAGATGTTAATCCAAATAAACTAAACACAGAGCTAGACAGCAGCATACATTTTTAATATTTCTCAGTCGGTTAGAATTTTGCACTGTTTATTTTGAATTTTCCGCAAACATTCACTCGGGTTGAGTATTTACTATTTTGCACTTCTAATTAAATAAGTATTTGTTGCTATTAAATTTATATTATCAATTATATATTTATATAATTGTTTTCGTGACTAATTTTTGTTTAATTCTGCAGAAGGAAGAGGTCCCCGAAAGTGTTTCAGTGAGTACGCTAAAATTAACCTTTGACTATTTTATGTTTTTTTTGTGAGCTTTTCAGCAATATTACTTAATTTTTATTTGTTTTCATAGGGACCAGTCTCTGTTGCATATAATCCACCAGACGATCCTAAACTAGTACCTCTTTACTTGAAGGCCTATTTACAGCATTGTAAATATATGTACGTAATATTGTCTTGTTTTGTTTATTTACATGTATGTATATGTGGCACGATTAGTAAAGTTAAATGAATTATTAATCGTCTTATGAGCCTGAAACTTTCAAACGGGGCGTACATCGACACCTCCTTCACTCAACCTCCTAACCCATTTCCCTCATCCTTAATTCCTTTCCTGCCAAGGCTGTGCTTTAGCATCATAGGGCATCCCCTGAGCTTTGGCAACATCATATATAAAAAAAAAAAAAAAAAAAAAAAAACAGAAAATATGCCTCGAATTATTTATTTATTTTCTTTGAAATTTTTTTTTCAAAATCTGTCAAAATGTGACTTGTGTAGGCTTTCTTTACGAGGCAAGGCTTGTACTTTAAGATGCTGGCAGTAATTTTACAATAAAAGTTAAAATCGTTATGCTACATAACCTCAAATATATGCAAAAACCACGATTTTCGCACATTTAGCTTAGGATATCTCGAAAACCTGACGTGATGGAATCTTGTCGGCCTGTGTAATTAATCCCGGACTTTGTTATTTCATTAGCTTTTTCTCAACTGTGCCTCTTTTTCAAACAAAATTTAGGATAAAATCTTTTCTTCCCATCCTAAAATACCTAGTAACAAAGTCCACAAATATGAAATTCCCCGATACGAAATTCCCACAAATCTTCAAATCAAAATCCCCATAGTAGCAAAATTCCTAACACACAAAATTCTCTTAGGAGTAAATTTTCACTCCATCTTATGCGCGCGGGAGTAGCTGCAAGCTTCATGGAAAAACGACAGAACCCGGTTCCACATTTGTTTTTTTTATTATTATTTTTTTGCTTGTCTTCCATATTTTTTTTTTAAATACTTTTTTCTTTTCGTACCTTTATTTATTTTGGTGCAGATTTATTCATAATAGGTATCAATTTTGAAATTTTTAGGAAATTTTGTTTCCATAAACAAAAACTAAAATGAAAGCAATATTCACATTGTAATGTAAAAACATATTGAAAACGTCCGTTAAATGTATTGCAAATAATAAATGAATAAGTAATCGTGTATTAGAAAAACACACTCTTAATAGGACTTTAGTTGAAATGAAATAATAAAACTAACCTTTCAGTAGTATATAGGATCATAAGAATGCATAATGCAAGATTTTTGTTACCAACTTCGAAAAAAATATGAAATTTCACATTTTATTTTATTTCTTATTCTCCATTAAACTTTGCATTACAGTTTGTCGTTTTTGCGCGGAGTTTTTGTCTGATTCGTTTTTGCGCGAAGACTACATTTTCAAAAATAGATTATCAACCTTGCAATTTATACAAATATCGGTGATTTAAATACTGTCTCAAAATAATCAATACATTGAAGCAGAAATTAAAAGAATTTAAAAAATAATTTTACAAATCGATTTAAATACGAATCGAGTAAACCTCCCCATCCCTACTGAGTAACGATAAGCACCTTTAAGTCGTGGCAATAAAAAATACACGAAACCTCCTTGAAGAATATGTACAAATTAAGGTAGTTAAGTATACCTAAAATTTCTAGATATTATAGTTTCTAGTTGAGAGCGTGTGCCTACAGGTTATTGCAGGTATGGAAATAAAACCTAGGATGGTAGGGAACTGTTATAACAGGTTTCAAAGAAATTCTATTTTATAGATTACCCTCAAAATTTTCCACGAAATCCACATTTTTTTTTCAATTAAATCCAAACATTTAAATATTTCCTTGAAATTGTGTTTCTATTTTCTAACTTGATTGTTCAAAAATTAATTTTCTACTACTTGTAGACTTGTACCGTGATATTTCTCTAAATTGACAAGCTACTATACTTTATTGTATTGTTATTATAACACGTAATATATTTTTTAATTTTTTTTTATGTTACAGAATTGACCCCGACTTTGACTACGAAACAGCTTACAATATGGTATGTATCATAATAATATTTTATGTGCAATAAAATTGTTAACACTAGAATGATGAGAACTCGCTCGCTTAATCAGAAATTAAATAAACGGCTCTTGTTATATTTCAACTATCAAAATATTAAAGTAATAAAATGAAAAAAAGTTCTTAATTTCATTGCTTTGATTTTTGTGGGACTAGAATGTAAATTTCTTGATTGTGTGCTCTTAATGAATGTAAAAATTTACTATTTTACTAAATAAGTTAACACTAGTTCATTCAATTTCTCTCTGTAGATTTCTTAATCATTTATGAGGCGTGAACAGAAGAAAAATTTAACAGATTTCAGGTTCAGGTGGATTCCGAACTACGATAACTCTCTACCAACGCACAAAGTCTTTATAAAAAGTGAATTTACATAAACATTAAACAAGTTAAAATGTGCATTTATATTTGAAAAATTATTCATTTTATTTTGCTTTCCGCATCATAATTTAAAAAAGGAAAACTTCTAGGCTCAGTTCGGTGTCAATCTGTGACAGGCGATTTTGTCTGTAACTATTCGACGCAAAAATGAAGTACAAAGATAGATAAAATTAGACGCAAAATATAAAAAGTTAAATTTTAATTCTGGGGTTAATTTTAGGGGGTAAACTGATTGTCGGTATACAGAGTGTTTTACAGGCCGTGTGCAAAACTGAAGGATCTGGTAGATCTAGGCGAGAAACGAAAAAAATTATATTATATACGTGCATCAATTCATTTCTAAACATCAAGTGGTAGGAGGTTTGCATGGCTTTTAATGACGAACTTGGCCTTTCGCCGCAGATTCCCTGTGGGCTTTAGTAAGTTATTTATGGCTACAAGGCTTTTATAAATTAGTTCAAAAGCCAACTATGCCATAAGTATGAATGGGCGCCATTTTTTCCCAAACATTTGGTTAGCATTTAATATTATAGAAATCATATTCCACTGTATTTGCGCCTCGGTTTAGTTTGCAGTCGAGGAAAACTAAACCTGGTCTGTGTTTATATTATTAGGGTATTACTGTTCAATTTGGGTGGCTCAAACGACTCAATGTCTTTCATACTTGTAAAATGTGCTGCTTCCGTCATTTGGAGTGTAACCAATAAGCCGCCATTAATCTAGCTATTGAAAGTAATTCCCCGCTGAGACTTACATACGTCTTGCGGTCCAGGAATTGTTATACGAAAATTCCGGTAATAATTACAGCACCGTAAAATTTCCTGGGTGATGAGGCCCTGTATATCTGTTAAATTCAAAAGGATTAAAGTAATGAAATTAATTCACCCTTAACAAAAAAACAAACGGAGTTGGAGTTGGATCAATGCGTTGCGCGGCAAGACCAACATGCCATGGGTCCCGGGTTCGAGACCAGATGACCCCATGAGCTTTTATTAAGAAATTAAAATAATTCACTCCGTCTCTGGGCTGTTGTCTAGCTCGCAGCAATACAAAAACAAGACTCAAGTTTCCTCACTTCCCTTGCCCTAACTCCCTTCCGGCCAAATCCATGCTAACGCATCAAAGGGTTGTCCCCTAGGATTTGATTTGGCCAAATCGTATAAAAAAAAAATAAAAATTATATACAGCCTTAGATTCGAGCAGCACGCAAAAACGTTTTGACTACTAAGCAAATCTTGATAATTATTCAGAGGTGGGGTTCCCAACCAATGTTAGTGAAAAAAAATTTTCAGACATCGGGGTACTTTCAGATACCTTAAAATAGTGAATTCATGATAGGGGAAGACATTTTTATCAATTACTTACAAACAAAATAAAATTGTTATAAACAGGAATTTTTTTATTTGACCTTAATTAATTAATTTAACGACTCGGTAATTTTTTAGAAAACATCCTCCACTCACTATTGACTTGGGGTTTTGGTGGGTGTTAAAGGGAGATAATTATAATAATTAGCATTAGTCGTCGCTCAATTTTTGATAAAAAGTTATTCAAAATTGAAATTTTTTCTTGACAGAATATTTGATGAAGACTTTTAGTTTTTTAAATGGTGTGTAAAGGTTGTTTGTTTAAGATTCAATTTTTTTCTTAAATAAATATCAAATAGAAAACCAGCTTCCCCACCTTAAATTACCTATTATTAAACTATAAAGTTGGCATAATGAGAAGGGCTAGAGCCCCACTTCTAAATAATTACCCAAACCTTCACTTTAAATAATTAACTTCCAAAGAGTTTAAAAGAACTATCTAGAAAATCACTATTTATTAACACTTGCAATGGTTAACAAATTGATTGAAAATTAATAATCAATATTCACATCGAAATTCAAAAATTGAATATGAATTCAATTGAATGTCAGAGATACAGAAAACTAAGTTTTAAACTATAAAGAAAATTCTTTCAAACTTATTTGATTTTACCTTAATTCATTTTCATCAGTATCTGCAAATTATGGTCGAGAACCGTAAAATTTGACGGTAATTCTGGGAAAAATTTGTATTTTGTGGTCAATTTTTCCTAAATCACACGGTAAATGTTATGATTCATGTAAATTGTACGGTGCTATCCCGTAAAATATCCATTTGAGCCCACTCACTCTCTTTGTGCAGAAAACACTTTTTAGAAGACTTGAAGAAGGCTTGAAGTTCCCAACGGCTATGTGTCCTTGTTTGCCGACATTTGGTGTGATTGCGATCTTTCAAGCAAGATAGACATATTTATAAAAAACACCTCAAACCGTTTAATAAATATTAGTCTGAAGGGGCTAAAATATTAAAATAGCGAAACTAATAATATCTTTCTAGACGAAGTAAGAATGAAAAGGAATTTTATCAGTATTAATTAGAATACTCGTATTTTGTGGTTCAGGTGTTATTAAATTATCTTTCTCATATTTCTAATGACACTAATTACATTCGGTAATGTAAGGGATAACTTGCTGGCTTATCATCGTGAGAGTCACTAATTCAAATTATACAGTTTTCTGTGGATTGCAAGTAGTATTATAGTATAGGAATCTAGCGGAATCTAAATCTTAGGCTCTTTAACAATTCTTTTCATCGAATCGCACAATATTTTTCACCGTTCCAATCAGAGTCAGAACTAGAGATAAATGTACCGAAATATTCATCATTCAAGTGTTTAATACAATTTTTTTTAATACTGATGCGTCTGCGTTTTCATTTATTATGTACAATTGTAGGCAGAAGTATCTCGTAATATTTCTCCCGATGAGCTTGCAGAATGGTAAGTAGTATTATTACATAATAAAATTTTAACAATAAATATGTTTATGTTTTTGTTAATAAAAATGTAAATGTGGTAAGCACACCACATGTGTGTTCCACATGTCAGAATGCTGCAACTGTAAACATTTCGGCTAGAAAAAGTCTCAGCTAAACCCATATTATAATCCGATAGGGTACAAACAAGGCGTACCAGGAACTTTTTTTTGAAAATGCGGTTTTCAGTACTAGATCGAGACCCAATTGGGATAACGATGTGAAAAGTAAGGTGTCACATGGTTTAACTGACCAGGAGTAGATAAGGAAAATATCAGGATTACCAGACACTTAAAATAAATTTTCTTATCAGAATACAATTTAGACCAATTTTCTACACTTTAATTAGTAATAATTTGTTTACGTAAATTTTTATTGCGCCATATCTCAGCAAGAGTATTAAATCCTATAAATCAGCTTAAGCTCTAATTATGCTTCCGCGATAACAATTTATGAAAAAATTCGATTTCGTTCAAACTTCACCAAATTTTTGTTACTGGTATAAGTAATTATAGTGCTTAAGGACTTAAAAGAAAATTTTGTATAGAAGTTGCGGGGTTATAACTTATGTATTTTTGCACTTTTTCTCGTGATCATCCCTTTTTTTTAAATTCATAACTATCGCCACCATTGCCGTAGAACGTTGATCTTTAGTGATTTGTGAAGGTCGTTACATGGTCTTCCGAATAAAAATATAATTTTAAAAAAAAATTTAAAAAAAATAATTTTTCAACTTGAAAAATATTATTTTGGTTTTTAAAAAAATTCTTGATCATGAATTTTTTTCATTTTTTTGCAAATGAAAGTGTCATCCCTAAGTTTTAAAATCATGTATCATTTAGAGTGGTAAGACATTGTTAAGTGTAAATTTTTGATTTTTGAAAACCCGCGCTCGCATATTTTGCTTGTTTGTTGCTTAGAACAGATAAGCATAACATAACATAAGACACTGTAGATGGCACGTTAGAGAGTATTCTAACAGTCAGTATACAGTCAGATATCGCCACAAATAGTCAAAATGCCAGAAAAGTTGAAACATATAAAGTATTGTTGCAATCCTTTGAAGGAGAGGAATCATACGTGGAAAAACAAGGGTCTGAAAAAAGTGACTTCACAAATTGCGGGGAATTTTAAAGTGCTGTATCTCGTCCAATTTGGATATACAAACAAACAAATACGTATCGAATATTTTTCGTTATTCTACAATTTAAGTTATGTTAATCTGTTATAAGCAACAAACAAGCAAAAAAGGCGTGCGCGAGCTTTGAAAAATCAAAAATTTACACTTAACATTGTCACTCTAAATGATACATGATTTTAAAGCTAAGGGATGACACTTTTATTTGAAAAAATATGAAAAAAATTCATGATCAAGTATTTTTTTAAAAACCAAAAATATTTTTCAAATTGAAAACAATTTTTTTAAAAAAATTTGTCTGGACCTGACTCGGATAAAGAAATTTCTAATCGGGATATGGTTCAATTAGCAGATATAATATAAAGTCATTTAGAAAAATTTATTTGAAATGTCTAGTACTTCTAAAAATTTTGTATTTTACATTGACGCAGTAAATATTTAAAATACTTATAAATTTTTATATCAAGAAGCAACGCTTTATTTTTTTCTAATTTCTAACTACGTTTTTCACAGGCTTAATAAAACTCATGACAATACTTTTGAAGATTATCAGGTAAGCAAATAAATATTTATTTTATAAAAATGGATTTGAAATTTTTTTATATTATGTTTAAATATATGAATACATATATATTATATATTGAAATCCGGTATTTACGATCAATTCTATCAATTCAGTTTTTCCAGAATATTTTATATGAAAACTTTCTAAATAATTCAGTATACAATTCCAGTTTGTTCTTACTTACAGAACATAACACTTTTAACTCATGTTATCGTGCACACAACATCTACAATAGATGAAACGTAATAATTGATTATCTTTAAATAATTTTTTCCAAAATAAGTACTTTTGTGTAATGATGGAAAATAAATCCTCAAAAACGAAGTTAATCAATTTAAATACGAAAATGCTCGTACGTGTAATTGGTAATAAACAGTGCTATGCTTAATTAAATCGCATCGTCAATTATATAACTTTACATTTGTTGTATTCACTGTTTAAGTTAAAAGTCTTAAACATATTAAAATTTTTAAATAAATTCTTCCAATATTAGATTACTATAAATATTATTAATGTTTCAGGCTCCAGCTTGGATGAAAGAGTGGCCCATTTATAAAGAGCCGTCACCGTAAGTAATTTTATGTTACCACGTTAAACAAAAAATTAGAAAAAGCTTGTGTTCAATTAATTTATATTATTATTTATATAATTATTAATTGGTTCCTATCGAAAGTAAAATTATTATATGTAGTTTCTGTCTCATTAAAGTAGGGAACTTAACAAAACTTTTCAACGAAATAATTTTAAAACAGCAGATTATTACCGGGTAATTGCGAATAAAATAATAAAAATATTCGTACATAAGTTCTAAATAAACTGTTATAGGCATATCCGAAACGAAATTTTTTCTCAATGCTAGGCAGTATTTATTTTATTATGAATTAGTTTAATTCCTAAACTACAAATCAGTTTGCGTTAGGTTGCTATTCTGAAAAAATTGAAATTGACTCCTTAGAGATAAAATTTTCGTGATACTTAAAGCAACCAGTAGATAGACAACCCCCAGGATGTAGGTGAAAAATATAAAATCATCTCCGATTTTTCATAGTAAAAATTTATTTCAAAAATCCTCCTTGAAAGCCTTACACGCCTAACAAACAGAAAAAACATACCATACAACTTAAATACCTTAAATGAGGAACGAGACAAAAATCACACAAAAACCAAAAAAATTGCTAAAATTGTTGAAGTACTTTTGGTTTGCAAACTTCGGTGTTAAAATTTCAAATGATACTTACACGGTGTCCCATTCTATTTATATTAATAAAATCTAGAAGCCAAATGACTGTTGGCGAAATGATTTCTATAAGTTGTCAAATTTCAAGTCGATAGCAATAGTAGTACTAAGGGAACCGGCCTTGACATAGACAGAGTTTTTTGACCTAAGAATTTTTATGGCTAACTATCGCAGTGCACTGAAAAAGCACACTTTAGTTTGAATTTTTATTAGATATTTTCGAAATTTGTTGAAGTTGATACTAATAATTTTAAAGTCGCGACATTTGTATCTAAATTGAATGAAAATTGAATTAAAAACGTTTTTATTTTACAAATCAAGCTATTTTAGCTGAAAAAGTATGTTGTTTAAGGGGTTATATACAAAGTTGGGGCTCAAAAAATCTATTATTGCATATTCTGAAAGTACATGCTTTCGAAAATATCTGTGTGAAATTTCATCCAGATCGGAGCACTAGATTTCAAATGACAGCCGTTCGCAGCGCGCTAGTTCCATCCATAAGCACTTGGCGAGCGGCGTCCAAAAACTTTAAACGCGATTATCTCGGAATAGAGTTTTTTGAAAAATACTGTTGCGGTGAACGTGATATCTCAAAAACCTTTCAACCGATTTTCATAATTTTTTTAATTGTTCATATTTATAATCTCGTGTACTTGAACGGTTCCTTTTTTATCTAAAAGTTTTCGATTGTTTGGAATAAATTTTTGTTTAGAATTTTGAACACCTCAAAAATAGATTTTTTTGTCAACATGGTTTTTTTTCGGAAACCGAACCGTTCAAGTACACCACAATACAATTTTCCTAAGTAATTTTTTTACTATTTTGATTTCAGTTAAGCGGTTCGCCTTGGAGAGTGTTCACCGCAAGCCTCTGCAAAAAAAAACGCCCTTCGGGGGAGGGGCCATAACTCCGACAATTTTTAATATTTTTGTATAATTCAACTTGTTTTGTTTTTCTTCGATAGTACTACCAACAAATTATCTTTCGCTTTTCTAATAAAATTTACATAAAACCCTTTAAAAAAATCACCAACTTAGCTCACTTTTTACCCTCAACTTTGTATATAACCCCTTAAGCGGTCTTGGCGAGATTTTCATCACATTTCTCATAAATTATATTTAAATTATTTTATTCTGTTTGTTAGGCGTGTCAATTTTCTAAAAAGATTTTTTGAAATTGATTTTAACTACTATAAATTAGAGAGACGAAAATTTGAATTTTCGCATATTTCCGAATTTCGCAATATCAAACGAAAAACAATAGCTAATTTTATTAAGCAAAACGACAGTCATTTTCGGTTTGAGTGGACCAAAGTCACCCTAAAATAGATATTAAAATATATTTTAATTTTTTCTTCACACATATTACTGCCGTTGGACTTCATATCTTTCCACTACTTTCTACTTCCTAAACGTAATTATCAGTAACAGTAATTATCCAAAACTAAAAATTATCTGATGGTATAGGATGCATTGAATATCAGTAATGTTTGAAATAATAAGTAAAATATTCCAATAATTAGTGTACATAGATTATTTACCAAATTAAAAAATTATTTAAAATAATGACAAATATTTTTTAGAATTTTTAACACATTTAAAACTATTGACAGTAAGCAACCTTTTAATGTTTATTAAATAATTTCCAATTTTCTTGCAGGTGGATGTGGAATATAGAAGAGGTGAATATGTGCAAATTTATTAGATATTAAAATTAATTACTTAATTAATTAAATTACTTACATAATTTTACCCTTTAGCCCGAACCTCCTGCTGAGGCTTCAGAGATGCCATTAGACGAAGCTGGCGAGATGATGGAACAAACGGATGGGTAAGTACTTTTATTATACGATTTATTTGTTAAAGCATACGTGCAATTGGCATAATGCAAAATCCAGGAATTACCTAAGTTTATTGTGTCATTGTTTCTCAGTTACAAGCCTACAAAATAAATTTATTGGATTCCAATCAAAATATACACTTGAACAATTTTTTGTTTAAGTCTATTGGTTTGACAGAGTTAATTATGTTTCATAATGGCATTATGGGAATAATTATCTAATCAATATTCTTTAGCTTAATTTTTCTTCTTTGAGGTTTCACCGCTGTTTGTTATTTCAAAGAAACTTGTAATGTGAATAACACTTTCGCTCCTTTTTTTCTTCTTTCGCGTAATACATTAATGTTTACAATTAATTTCAATTACGAAACGTACCTACTGATCTTTGATAATTCAGTAGATCAGATCCGGTAGCGGGGTGGGAAAAAAATATTAAAAAAATTATCGACAACGGCCGATATTAGTGTCGAATCCATAGTTGGCAGGCTGAGAGTAAAAATGACGTACCTACAAGGTCCAAGCAAAACTGGCTTAGAAAACCGCATGAGACTCCGGCCAAAATTGAATTAGAGAAAAATTGCGGGCAAAAACGGCTTAACTACTTAACTGCATTAAGTTTGCATTACTTTTTGTAGTTAAGTTGTTTTTCTCCGGAGTTTTTCTCCAATTCGTTTTCTAAGCCAATTTTTCCCGGACCTTGTAGATAGGTCATTTTTACTCTCAGCCTCTCAGTTTTCTGGGTCGTTGAGATTAATATAAATATTAAAATTCCCATTCCGTTGTTAATGTGGGTCTACGATATTGCTGTGTGTGAGGGTGGGAATGGCATATTAGATGAATCTAAAACGACCAATATTGAATTGAATCCATTAATTTTGGGTATCGCTGAGGTGAATAATGACACTGTTGACGTTAAATACTGTGGGTAACACAGCTCTGTGGGTACCCCCAGCCAGGGGGGGGGAGGGGGGGAATGACGTGTAAGAATAATTGTTCGAGCGACGCCGGGTACACGCAGCTAGTGGTTTATTAAAAACGATAACAATCAAATCTCTCGTCGAATGCTTGTATTTATTTTGAGAGTATTATACAACCGTCGTACATAAGTCGTGTGTTGCCAATGGTGGAACGCCTACTTATTTTAGTGCCTCATCTAGATCTTTATTAGATTATTTTATCGTCGCTGATAATAGTAAATTGTCTTCAAATGTCTATCTCTTACGCGGATCACGATTTAATTTTTCTGCCATACGAACCAATACGTTTGATGTTCTATTTTAGAGATTTTTAGAGTATAGATTATGAGTGAATGCTTGCATCTGTGGCTAAATCAGGATGTAAATGTTGTTCATGGCTATTGAGGATTAAAGAAGGGTTGCAGTGGATATGAATATTAATTAGATGAATCGGAAATTCACTCGGGGTATAAACACAAATCTTTCATATGGTTGTAATAATGTTGTGTCTGATCTTTCCTCTGTTTGAAGCGAATACATACATCTTGATGACGTAAACCTTCTACTTAAATTTAGTCTAGATTCCTCTGGGTGGGCCATTTACATTAAGTCTTAATAAATAGTAGGTTATTGTTGTTTTTAAGCATGGTATCGAAACAAGCTTCCTATCATTCCTAACAACATCTCAGGAAATATTTTTAATAAAAGATTGCTTTGGAACAAATAATATATCTCTAACTGGGAAATGTATGGAATTTTGCGAGCTGCTTGCCTAGGCTAGGCTTTTCTAGCCAGTTTGTCGGTCCTTTCGTTACCAGGAAAAACCCGATGTCCCGAAAGCTAAAACCAAGAAGACTCTATTTGTTTTTTCAGCTCATCTAGAGTTAGCTGACATTTCTCGAGAGATTTCGAATTGGTTACGGAGGACCGATTGCCTTGATCTGCGTTTGGCTGTTCTAAGGCTTTGTAGAAACATGCCAGTATGGCATGGACATTCCTTAGAATACAGTGGCAATGATGCCTTCAATTTAGGGGACTTACCCATTTGAGCGCCCCTACCCCCGCATCGGTTTTCGAACAGTGCATATTCCTGACTCTGGTTGCTTGTTGGAAATGCCTATGCCTCACTTTACTCCACGCTTATAGTGCGTCGTTGAAAACTTGAAACCGAGTGAAGTGAGTGAAGTTAAATTCTGGAAAATGAATTTTTGTTTTACTTGTTTCGATATAAATTTAATTTCTGACATAAACAAAAATTTATATTTAGGGATACAGAGCCAGTAAATTTTACATTAACTCCAGCAATATTCTTCTGATTTGTTATAAATAATTGCTTCCTTTTTCTTATTTCTTTCCATATATTTTCCCTTATTTTATATCGTTCTCCGAAACTTAGTCAAAATTCATATTCATATGGATTTTTCCGAATTTTTTTCAATTTTAGATTTATTTTTTGTGTTCCCACCTTTTCAGATTGTAGATCTAGTATTACTGTACCATTTTTAGAGTAGGACTTTCACAATTCATGAAGTAAAACGTTTATGCTAACGCGTAATAGTCATTTATTTAATGTATGAACTATTTTTACTTAAATATATACTGACGGAGTACATTCTTTTTTTAAAAAAAAACATCAATGTAGTAACTTTACGTTGTAAACAATTGAGTATTCGGGATAACATTTTTAGGGCTTTTTTAAGGCTTTTTTAAGGCCTCTTACTCCTACTCTACCAAAAAGAGTCGAAGGAGACTAACTAGTTTTCTAGTTAAAATCTCCGTTTTAATTTAAATAGGTGAGGAAAAAATCACCGTCGGCAAAGTAAGTACTTATGTGCTTGCTTTCAATAATGAAGATCGCAGTTTCGAACCCCTCTATAACTTGTATTGAAATTGGGAAATAGAAAGAGAGAGGACCTTGTCGTAATTTTTTTGTAATGTCTGGATACCGAACGAGCGATTCTTCCTATACCAGACATGCAAGTCAATATCTTCTTTCGAAAGTTGCGAATTGTCAATAATGCTGAGATAATTGCGGAGACTTGTAGAGGCAAGTGACTATTCCGGGGACTGCATAAAACTTATATAGAAAATACGAATATACTCAGAAAATCTGAAAATTCATCTTGCAGATAATTGTATCTTTTTTCGGAAATAGTAGCACTAGTAAATAGAACTATTACATGAGTTATGCTTCTTAAATTTAGTTTCCATTTCCATATTCAATAACTTTGGTACTTCGAATTTTTAGACCCGCTGAAAAGGACCAATCTCAACAAGATTACCTCAGTGATTATGTTGCTCAAAATGAAGGTGTTTCATATTCCTTAAAAGATAGTAATTATATTAACATAAATACTTTTAGAAAATGTCCAAAAATCTTTTTGTCCAGAAAATATTGAAACAACAGGTAAGAGAGATTTCGCGAATACCAATAAATACTGTTACTTAAAAATAACATTCCTGAAAAATTATCCCTTATTTAATTAATATTTTCATTTGATATTCACTAATAAATAAAGCCTGTATACACTGTAAACGAGACCTTAAAGCTATTGAAGAAAAAGCAGCAGACCATACGGCACTACTTGAGCAAATAACAGAAATTGTAGAAACCGAACAAAAGATATTTCGAAGATTAATTAGTGAAATAACTGATATTAAAAAGGAAATCATAAGGAGCTAAATTGTAATGTGCCTCAGTAAAATGGCCTTACCAAAGGCACGATAGACAACCAAAAGGTCTCATATTAAATACTTTATAAAGTATATTTCTAATCGTACATGAATTAAACTTGTAATAAATAAATTTTCATGTTTAGTAGGTGATAGAATATGGTTAAAAAAAATATACAAACTGCTGGGGACCAGTGCCAACTCAGGCTTTTTTGAAATAGAGCAAAATAGCATCAAAAAACAACCTTTTTTCATCTTTATGTAATTCATCTAAATTATTGTATACATATTTATCTTTTGTAAATACGTGTATTAAAGTAAAAGTATATTTTACTTATATTTGTTAGTAATTCTTATTAAATAAAAATATATTTTCCATACAAAAATGTTTTAATATTCTAATTGTTGACTAGAAAGATCTTTGTTTGGGATATTATGTTCATTTAATGAAAGATTATAGTAAATATTAACAGGGTGTACGAAAATCTTCATATAAATTCAATAATAGTGCAAATGCTACCACGAATCCTGATCATAGTGAAGTTATTTTTGCTTCTTAGTCCGTTTTAATTAAAACTTTAAAAGTTCATTTGTTTGTAACTTCCGGTGAACGTTGCGATTAAAGTTTTTACCAGTTAACATTAGGTTGAAATTGAATTTCTTTAGGATTCTCTTCATCATATGATTTTAAATAATGTCATACAAGATATTTCTGAAAACCAAACAAAATTTAATCTGATTGTAAACCTCGCCAAAGCGCTGTTACTGTAATAATTTGGTAACAATTTTTCTTATAGTTTCCAAACAGTGTCTAAACAGCATTGCTTTTGTTACGTTAGTTACACAGTTTGTTTTCCAATACTAAAAAGATACAGAAATCTGTTTAGTAACACATACTTAACATTTGATATGAAGGTTTCTAAATTGAAACTATTTTGTGTAAATGTGGAATCAGAAGTTACATCACGTAACCACAGTTTAGCATAGGTTACTGGTAACATATTAGAATTAAATACTTTTATGCGGAGGCCTTTATTTAAAATAATTTCAAAAATTTCACCTTTTAGAAACCATGTGTCAAGATGGCTGCTCGTAGTGTTTCGCGTGCATGAAATAAAAGAAAAGTATTTAAGCACTCTTTTACATATTATAGAAGAAACTGACACTGCGACAGCTGCTTGTTTAAAATGTTCAACATTTTCAATACATTAAAGAAACATATCCGTAAAATGTTACCTAGAAGTTTCACGTGGTTTTTTGGTAACAATTTGGACTCGTTTTTGAATCAGATATTGAAAAAGTGTTCAAAATGATACAAAAATGAATCTAGTCACAATTTCGGTACATTTTGGAAAACAATCGTGTATATTGTGCGTAATTTGTTATTTTGAGACTATTTCGATTTTTGTTAGAATCATAAACGAAACTTTTTAGAAGAAGATTCTTAATAGTAACTTGTTGAAATTGTCGCCACATAGTTTACATAATCTTTCTGAATGTCAGCTATTTTTTTATTGAATTATTTCGTTATTATGCAAGCTTTTTGAAATTTAAAATTTCTAAGAGAAGAGGAGGAGAATTCTTGCAACACTTTTTTTAACGACTTGGGATATATTTAAGAATTTTTTAAACATACTAAAATTTCATCAATATAAAATAAATTTTTAAATTTTGGTTATTTTAAGAGTGCGTTAAAAACCAACTTTTCCCAAAAACTATTAGGTTAAACAGCTGTTGTTTATATATTTTTTTAATTTGAGACGAGGTAAATCATAAATATTTGTCAATAGTGAAGACCTACATTGTTATTATCATGAAACTTATAAAATCTAAAAACCTTAATGAAATATTTCTTTCAAGATTAGTTCATGTTTCTATTATTTAACAATCTTAACGCTTTTTAGTAACATTTTGATTTTATGTATGTATATTTTCTCTTTCTTTCCAATTTGTTTATGGCTTGGTATTTTGTTAGGCACATTTTAGGCTTATGTCTAAAAATGTTACGTTATTGTTTAGAAACAAAATTGGAATGTGTAGGTACACTTTTAGCAACAGCGATAGTAACAGTTCGGTAACCGTCTTAGTAACATTCATTCCCCATATCCGGAAGCCGATTAGACACAAATACTTATCATTGTAGAAACAGTTGTTTCTAAAGAGTCACAACTTTGTAGCAGATTCGTAACCTAGCCTAAAATTATACTTTCTGTGCTATTTGGGTTCATCCACCATCCCCAACCTGTTACGGGAATACATCTAATCTATACATAATCATTATAATATCAGAAATTTTTTATTTAGTTAAAGATGTACCATTGATATCTGGCCCATTCGATTATTTTATTAATGACTTACTCTTCAGGTTGTTTTTGTATTTTATATCTTATAAGTAAATAAATACTAAAAGTTATTAGCAAGATATAAATATAGTTTATTAAATTAGTTTTTTCACCGTTAACAATATAAAAGAATATTAAATTAAATAAAACTTCAATATTTAATATTTTTCTCCTTCTGATTTGACGCTTATTTATGGTTCATACTCTAGCCTCCGGTAATTTGATCTTTATACACTCAATCGGAATATCGAAATGTATTTCTAATTTTAGTAAGACGCAAAATTGTCTATATAAGGACGGTAAAGAACACAAATCAAATGTTTGAGTTGAGCGGCCATATTTCAGTTTTATCAAATCCTTTCTGAATGTTTTGTAATTTAAATGCTTGTGGCTACCTGTAAGGCTACCAGTTTCAGAATTTCGTAATTCGTTAAAACTGTTCAATACACAGATAAATCTAAATCTTGTATCTTATGGCTACAATGAGGTAAAAAGTGATTATTTTATCCGCCAAGTAAAGATAAGACTCGCCCATTCCTAGGCATAGAGAGCGTCAAAATGCCTGAATGACACTCAAATGGTACACCTGAGTAAAAATTATACTTTACAAAATGCCAGCACGCTGCAGGAACGTATCAATAGAAGACGCACGAACTAGTTCAAACCAAGTACAGTATGGTCATCTTTTTTTCTAGACTAAAATTTGAAATGAAAACAATAAAATAATTATCGTAGGTTAACTCATTCGATACCGACGTCTGAAATAACAAAACTATCTCTACAGTGGTCGGCAACATTTGTGCTGTTGATTTTTACTCTCGTTAATAAAGATTATAACTGACACCGGAAAATATATTAGTATTAAAAGAATAAATTTCAGTTAATTATTTACTATTTAGAACAATCTTAATATCAGGTGGCCGATGACCCACATGGTAAATATATGAGTAAGATTTAACATAATCCACGCAGTGAGTTACAAGTTTCGAATGTGCTAAAGGCAGAACGCAGTAACAGAAGCGTGCATTTATGGCTGGCGTATTTTTAAATTTTTGTTCTTGTAGCGGGAGTGCGCATATGTCGTTTTTTCAATATTTAGGCTTGCAGCGGAAGCAGGCGCATTTGTTTGCTATGCGTGCTCGCAACGGGCGCGTATATACTTTTAAAGATATTAACGTCTGTACTTTCTTTTGGCGTGAATATTCCAAATAAATTATTTTTCATCGGGCCTTCGAAATCAATACTGGTGAAAAAGGGCTTGGCATATTAAGTAAAATTGTATGTAGTTTTAAGACTATCCCGAAGTATATGCCGATCCATCTGATCCTAGCCTTGTATCGCCATTGCTTTCTAGTTCCCGTAGTCACTTACGGGCATGGGGCGGAAGAAGAACTTCACCTGCTTCGAGACAACGATTGCAAGAGGACCTACAATTTAAAATGGATTCTGAACAACTGACATTTTCTTTGTCCTTTTATCGTGCTCTGTTGGCAGCAGAAAACACCGCCACCGGTGCAATTTGAACCTGGCAAGTCCGCTTTGGAAGGCCGACACGTTATTACTTACTCCACCGCCGCACTATAATAAAGTCGACGTCGCGTTGTCTTGGATAAGAGCAGTGTACTCTCAGTTTAAAGTGTAATCCTAGAACTCTAAAAACTAAATTTATGCGAAACTACTCTTGTAAATTATTGAAAAATGTAGAAGGAAGCATTGTAAATAAAATTAAAGTTCGTATTCGGTTCGGGGTGATATTGAAATAAAGTCATGCTCAACTAACCGAGCTAAATGGCAATGGTAAACATACCTAGATAGCAATTACCTAAATAGGAAAAATATATTCTCCAGAAATAACTAAATAATTGTAGTTGCCATATTCGGGATTTTACATTATGCCTATAAATGAATAGTTACTCTTTTCCAATACTTCTTTCAAATTTACTTACAGGCAAGAAGCAGCAATGGAATCGGTGAGTATATAAGCAAAACTTTTAAATGATTGCCAAGCAGTTTGTAAATATCTCAGTCCAACAAGAAAAAAACATTACTTATGAAATTTTAATATTTCTTATTTCGTTCGAGATTTGGACGGTTTTATTCCCAAAAATTCACTGTTTTGAGCATCTTTCATACAATTATGTTTTGTTTCAAAATTACTGAGCGCTCTTAACAACTTTTTTTTCCGGAGATTTTGAAAAAAATCAGCAGATTTTGCTGCTATATCCCCCTACAAGCTTAATAGCGCTTTCGCCGCGCTACGGGCAAGTTTTAATTTGTCACGTTAAATAATAAAAAAAAAACGCAAAGACGGACTTACTTAAAACGCTTATTAATTTTGAAACAATCTAATATTAACTATTTAATTACTGATTTGTGTTTTGTCTTGCAGATGGCAGAAGCTGCGGATGTTTGCCTGACAAGTCCCGAACAGTCATTTGAGTAAGTAATTTTATTGACAAGTATGTCTCATATTATTAAGAACTACAAATTTTTTTACAAAATTTATATTAGTAGTTTTTTTTTATAAAAAGCTCACCAAAGACTCTGTTAAGTAACTTTATTTTATAATATTATTTTTGTATACTAATTTTCCTAGAATTAATATGTATTTAACCTTTTATTGCTCTTAATGTACATATAAAAATATTGCAAATGTAAACGAAATTCCCTTAATACTATGGGTCGAATTTCACTAATAAAATAAGTAATAAGTACAATTCTCAGAATATTATTATTTTATAAATGCAGTTTCGTAATTATTTTTTAATTTATTTATATTTCACAGACCTGGTGGTTGGACTCCACAGCAGGTGAGTGCATATAAGTTGTTTGTGTTATTCTCTAAATTACATGTGTCTGTAAGATTTTTTTTTACATAAATACCTTGGAATACACGCATAAAAGGCAAAATGAATAAGCTATTGATCATATTTGGAAACTTGTACCTGTATAACGATATAAATTCAAATTGATTGTATTGTCATTTTCGCAAAGAATTACTTATTTTAATTACATACCGGATGAGTGGCTGTAATAGATAAAAGTTTCGTTTCGTGGTTTTTTTTATAATGAATGGTTTGCTGTTTTTGCTTCGAAGGTTAACATTTAATTTTTAACGGGGTTCCCAAATACAAAGAGGTTCTAAGTTCGACGGGTACAATTTAATTTTTTTAATTTTTATTCTTTATGTCTGACCGGGCATATGTGCTGACCGATTTTGACGATTAGCACCACGTCAAAAATTGTTTTGGAAAGGTGGCGGTGGTGGGAGACTTTATAACTCGTGGTCCGATTTGGGTAGTTCTTTTTATATTGTACAGAGTACGATACCGATAATACGATACGATAATAGGAGAAAAATTTGGACCTAGATTGGGGGAGAGGGGAAGGTGATCTAAATTCGTAACGCATGGACCGATTTGGATGATTCTTTTTCTGTTGGGTAGAGTCTGTTTCTCGATTGGTACCAGGAGAAAAAACTTTTTGGTGTGGGTGGCGGGTAGAGGTTCAACCTAACTTTTTAACGTAAGGACCATTGAAGATGGTTTTTTTGCTGTTGTATAAAGTATGAAAAGATTAAGAACAATTTTGTCCTATGACGCGGGAAGGGGAGGGGAATTAGTCTAACTTCGTTATGCTTGGACCGATTTGGATGATTCTTTTTCTCTTGGGTAGTGTATATCCTCCGATTGGTACCACGAGACAAATTTTTGATGGTGGGGAAAGGTAAGGGTTAAATTTAGTTTTGTAACGGGTGGACTGATTTGAATGGTTCTTTTTTTTGCATAGCGTATGATTCCCCATTTCTAATAGGAAAAAAATTTAGGCCCAGGGTGGGGGATGGAGTAGCCTAGCTTTATAATGCGTGGACTGATTTGAATGATTCCCTTTGTGATGTATAGAGTATGTTCGCCACGTTTTTCGTTAGTACGACGATGGGGTGGGTAGGTGTGGAAAAAAAGGCGGAACTTAACTCCTTTACGCGTAGGCCGATTTGGATGATTCCTTTTTTATAGTATAGAATATGATCCTCGATTTCTAAATGAAATAACTTTTATTTCCACTTAAAATTTTCAAAATTCTCGCTTCATTGACAGCTACAAAATTAATTTTAAAGTTCGCACCACTATCAAAATTTAAAATTTTCCAAACATGGATAACAACCATCATTTGTTACTGCTACTAAATGATACTTGCTACCGTGAATATGTATGCTCTCGTAAATTTTCATTTCCTTAAACTTACATTTAATGCTTGGTACTTGCGGGTTGATACATGCGTCTCTGAATATGTTTCAGTCTGAAGCATATCGTAAGCATTGTTAATGAGTGCTTAACCATGTCCTGCTTTTCTGATGCATGGAAGCGTTCGTTAGTTCTGCCTAATAGGTTTTCTCCAGAACTTCCTGTAGACTTGCTACTAGTTTAGCTATGTAGGTACCAGCGCAATTGTACAGCCTTAGGTTTTTCAAAACATTTTTTGGAGTAGGTAATAACGTGTCGGCATATCAATCCGGAGGTCCCAGGTTCGAATAAGGAAGAACACACAGAAACACAGAAAATGTCAGTAATTCGGAATCCACTTTAAATTATAGGTCTACTTAGGAAATAAATTTAATTCTCACTTAGAAAAGTGGCCACAAAACGTTACACGAAGTAACTGGGAAAGTGTTGATCTTTGAGCTCGTATATTCGAAGATAATTTAGCTTGAAAGCTTTCGAAGATTTGAAGAATTCGAAGTCGAAGTCGAAGTTAATTCCCTATCTCAGGAATTCTTGTTGTTTTAAGCTGAAATTGGGTTTTGTTGAATGGCTGTAGATATCGAGTCAATCCTTCTTATGTTGCAAAAAGCTTCCTGAGATCCTCTTAAGGAAAGAAAAAAATTATATCCTTTGTGTAAAAATTTTACAGGATCAAGGATAACATACCAACATTTTTAGCAAAACTTTCCCAATATTCATGTTTGAGGTCCAACAACTCGAAAATTTTTAAGTGGATTATGGCATGGTGGGTACCATTAGAATAAAGTGTCTTTATTCAAAAAAGCTTTAAATGTTGGTCTTGCGATGACCTTGAAAAACTTTACAAGCATTTAAGTGAGTACTTTGTGGAACCACAATTTTCAAACGCGTTTGATGTTACGAAAAGTCAACGACCTTTCCTCTTTTGACTTCCATCTGAGCAAATCATCACTCCACAAAGCCTTATATCTTGACCCCGCCCATCTTGATCCTGATCGCCTACTTTAATTCTTCTTCCTTTCGCCTTCTGCCAGTTACCAATATATATAGCTCATATTGTAGCTTATACTTTTTATTTATTTATTCCTAATTATTCATTTATTATATTCTGTAGAATTAGTATTAAGTTATAGTTTGTATTAAATTTTTTATTTTTGTATTTTTTATGCAATAGCTTGTATTAAGCTTAAATAAATAAATAAATAAATAAATAAATGAAGGATAAGGGTTAATTTTAGGTGGATGTGGGGGCTGGGGTCAATATGGAAGAAAATTTTGATTAGGACACTTCTATAATCCATTGGTATAGCGTTTCCTACACATTTTCCGAACATCCTGTATATCTGGGAAGATTATCTGAGGACAATTTCATATCTTGTTTTAAAGATTTTTCGTATGTACAACGAACGAACAGGAATCTGCCCTATAAATCATAGAGTTTCTACATATATCTTCTCAACAAAATCACAATTGGACAACTTATGTTATTCATTTTTATAACTTATATTGGGCCATTTGCATTTATAACTTACTTTTTAAAAATTTTTGCTTATTTAATTTTTACTTTCAAGCGTCGACGCATAAGACCTCATTTTAATTAAGTTGTGCGCTTTATAATTATAGATTTATCCGGGCACTCCTGGACAAGGGGAGCAAGATATGCAACAGTAAGTTATTTTATTTAGTATTAGACTTAAAATATGTTTAAATTTATACTTTAAAAAAAATTACTTTACTGCAAATTAAAAATCATATAAATTATCAATAGAGAACACTACCCTGCAAAATTTTGAAATTTGTGTGCCCCTGGACAATGAATAGTTGTTTCCGAAGAATATTTTTTCGAATCAGGGCTCAGAATTGCTCTCTATCACGTCAGTTTTATGAGTTATTCTAATAGTGCGAGATCCTCGTCTGACGAGCGGTGTTGCGCGCGAGCTCTCTTTCACTCTAATCTATATTTAACAGCTGGCAACCCCAGCTGGCAATACGTCATGAACGTATAAATATGACAAAGTAACACCTGTTTACACCTGGCTGCGAAGAGGTTGCGGCCAAGTGCGCAATGGCAACCATAACTTTTCAAGTTCTTTACAAATATTGCTGTGAAGTGGTTACATTTTATTTAAAAACCAAGTGAACGAAATTTTTTCTGAAAAATCAATTAATATTACATTAATTAAAAATACAAGCGGCCACATTTTGATAGGCAACCCGGCAAAAATATATTCTCCCATTCATAAATATATGTAAAAATTAGTTTTTGATTAAAAACTTGATGAACGTAGTAATCTTGCAGCCGGATCTTAGACTATAACCTAAAAGTGCAGAAAACACTCTTTTGACATAATTGAGGTTATTTAGCACCACGAATTTTTTTCAAAAAAGCATGTGTGGGATTTTATAGTGCAAGTCTTCCTCTTTCAAATGTCGTTGAGTTTGCTCAAATATTGTTTTTTTCGCCGAAATATCGCATTTTGAAAATTTCATGTTCATGAATTTCTTGGTATACGAAAACTTTATAGTTACATTTCAATGCAATAAATTTTTGTATTATCTCATAAACTCGTTTTGCCAATATAGCTTGTTCAAACAATTTGTTTCAACACTGTCCGCCTCCACGTGGTGAACTTTGGAAAACATGCAATAAATCATAATTCTACTATTGGTCAAAATCCAATATCTCAGCGAAAATAAAATATTATATATTTGACTTTTTTGAGAAAAAAAAATTCGCGTTGCTACATAACCTCAACTATGTCAAAAAAAAAGATTTTTTTGCATTTTTGGGTTAGAATATTTTAAAAACCTGACGTTATAGAGCTATTCTTATCCCGGATTTGGTTTCAGTGGGAAAAATTACTTCGGAAAGAGCAATTTATTGTCCAGGGGCAAAATCTTGCAAGGTATTGTAATGTACCATATAACATTTTTGATTAAATATTTCATCGGCTTTTCACAATGTGTGTGTGTTATATAAATAATATATAAATTTTTTTTGCCGCCTAGAAATGTTGGTGTAACGTTGGTCTCAGATATTCAAATAAACGGCAAGAGTAATTTTTTATCAAATCAGTGAAGGTATTAAAAAGGAACTCAGACAAAACATAAGTAAATATTTTCCACCATACGGCAACATCGTGTGTTCTATGCGCTATTTGTCAGTTAGAGTCAAGCGCTGATTTATTAATTTAAGTTGGCATTGTAAAAGTATGTATTATTTAAACACTTATTTAGTTCCACAACTATTTATTAAAAAATTCAATTTTTTATAAGCACCGCGTTTCGCTTTTTTGGGGCATTATCTGGTTCAAAATAACACTTTTGAACCGACGACGATGCCTCAATAAGGCGGAAAGCGTTGTTTATAAAAATAATAGTTGTGGAACTAAACAAGTGTTAATAAGGCTACGTCGTTAAGAAACGGTGACGGGTTAAATCGTGTTTACCTAGATGTGATGGTAAAATTGCGTGACAAAATGGGTTAACACATAATTTCTCTGAACAATTAAAAATACAAAATTGTTCGCTGTGTATTAGAAGGGTAGTTAAAATGCTGCGAGTGAATGCGTGAGATGGGTTGTGACAAAAGGGATGGTACAGACAAGAAAGAAGTATGGTGGTGGGTGAGTGGTAAGCTATGGAAGGTTGGTCGTCAAAAATAAATTATTTTTATCGAAATGACAAGAGCAACGTTGACTTTGAGGGGTTGTATAGTGGGGGTGGATGGTGGATGATTTGTGGGCGAAGGAGGGTTCGGAATTGGAAAATGATTGTTTTGTAACGGAATGGGAAAAACATTTTTTAAATTCACTACAATAGATCAAATATGCACTTTTTGACTTGGGGTTGTGAGAGGTGTTAAAGGGGGGTAATTATACCATCCCACCCATTGAATTAGCCGTAGCTCACCTTTTGATAAAATGTTATTAACAATTTAAATGTGTACACCAAAATTATAACTTTTTATGAAAATGTGAGCGACGTCTAATTTTAACGAAAAAATATTATAATTAACCGCCTTTAACATCCCCCACCAACCCCAAGTGAATATAGTAGGAAGTGGGTGATGTTTTCTACAAAATTTCACTTTACAAAATGAGAATTTTACTTTACCGCTTTTATTTTAAAAGTGCACATTTGGTCTATTATAGTAAATTTAACGAATATATAAGCAAAGAAGAAGTTATTTCCGCAGTTTGCTGAACGTTAGGGCGAGAAAGAGTATTAGAGCATGTGTAGTGAAGTAAAAATTAGTTCTCCTATTCCGGAGGTTCCGCGACATCTCTTAGAAAGCACCATTAATTTTGTCATTACCCGCCCCTCTTCTGCCCAAGAGCCACTCATTCGCCCACTACCATTCTTCCCCCAGCGCCCGCCGTCACTTATCGATTCAGCCGCAACCATTCTGTTTCGAAATCCATAATGTTGGCTTCACCCGTCACCCAACCACCACTCATACTAACGCTCAAAGTTAACGTTGTCACCATTCCCGCTCTCAGCCACAACCGGCACTTAACGATTGAACCTTTGCCTTACCTTAGCCATTCTGATAAAAAACCAATCATTTTGTCTTTACCACCCCTTTCGCTACACGTATTCACTAACCAACCTAGGCAGAGAACAATTCACCCTTAGCATCCTGATACGTCATCATTTTTTGTGACCGAAATATTGACAAAAAAAGGATCGTTTACACGTTAATGACAATTTATGACGAGTAAGTCATTCGTGTAAATCCAGCATTGTTACTATTGTTATTGTATACTTGTAGCTTCGCAAGGATTTTTTTAGTGTATTTTCATCTTTTTATTTTACAGACCTACAGCTGGTTGGACTCCACAACAGGTGAGTGCATTTAAATTTTTCTTTTCATTCTGTAAATTATGAGCGTGAGATTTTTGGCATATAAATAAAAATTGAATAATCTATAAAATGTACAGTTAAGGGAAGAGCGTAATAAAATTTGACAAAATAAATCATTAATAATCATCTCTTGCTCAGATTTTGGAAATGCATTCCTTCAGGAGGCTCTAAGTGATTGTACTGATACTTTCCTAAAGTCTTGCTTAACAGAATATATCAGGGTGTAGTAAGATAATCGAATGCAAAATATAAATGTTAGAGAACAAGTTTTTTTGTATTTTTTAAGGACCTTTATATTCAGCGAACGATAAATAGGAATCTGTCCTAAAATTTTCCATATTATACTTTTGATATCTTTTGTACAAAATCGCATTTGGACGTCTTATTTAGGACACCCTGTATTCATTTACAAAAAAAATAAAAATATTACATTATTTGTTTTGTAAAATAATATGTAATGTAATTTCTTCAAAAATTGCTGTTTATCTAATTTTACCTTTAACGTGTCGATATTTAAGGTCTAATTTTAATTAAATTTTATGATTTACAATTGTAGATGTATCCGAGCACACCTGGACAAGGGGAGCAAGATATGCAACAGTAAGTTATTTTATTTAATAAAATGCTTAGTTTATTGCACTTAATTTACATATAACACCTTTGTGATCCTATAAATTGTCAATAAATAATATGCTATATCTATTTTTGCATTCATCTGGTTAAATATTTCATCGGTTTTTTACAATTTTTGCAAAGTTATTAATAAGTTATTTTTCAACATATTTGGCATGTTTATTTTTACGCCCAAGATATACAGTGAGCGACAAAAGTGACAAGAGTTTCACATTAAAATAAAATACACTTAATTTAACAAAACATTTAATATTGTGTATTGTGATAATAATTCAATTAGTCATAAAACGAAAAAAAAAATTTAAATTCTTAATTCATAATTGTCAGTTATATTTCAAAACTAATGCTGGGTGAATTAGGCTCCAAATAGTACATCCCTACATATACTGGCGGTTCCACTGTACGATTTTTGACCAATCCTAACCATTTTTGGCAGAATGTATAGCTTTGTGCACTCAAATTTAACATTCATGAAGTAATGTATTCTTTGAAGTGTCCTGATCAAAATTTACATACATACTCCCCCCCCCCCCCACTATAATGAACCCTTCCCTTTCAAAATCGTGTTAACCTTTAGAATGGCTGCAGGTATCTAGTTAATACTTTTTGTTGTTGTAAAGAGCTTCCTGCTGAGAGCCTCTCAAGGAAAGAAAAAGTGATATCCTTGGTGTAAAAATTTTACAGGATCAAGGATAACATACCAACATAACCAATGATACTCGAAAATTTGTAAGTGTATTATGGCATGTTGGGTACCATTAGAAAGTGTCCTCTTTCAAAAAAGCTTTAAATGTTTATTTATTTATTTAAGCTTAATACAAGCTATTACATAAAAATACAAGAAAATTTTGATCAGGACACTTCAAAGAATCCATTAATATAGAGATTTCGAACACCCTACATGTATATTATTCGATTACAATTGTGAAAATATGTTTTTATCTTGTTTTATTTTATTACAGACCTTCAGGTGCTTGGACTCCACAGCAGGTGAGCGTGTAAAATAATTTTATTTCCTTTCATTCTTAATGCACATGTTAATAATAGCTGCGTTCCATTGGACCTGGCAAAGTACTCGCAAGTACTTCTGGCTGCCGGGAACTACACATGCTTTTGGCTCCGAGTAGTTGATCAAAAATTTCCCAAGTAGTTACGCAATTTTTTGCCGCTAGATAACTTTAATTTTTCTAACGCTCAATAAATGGATTTAAGTATATTTGGGTGTAAATGACGTTTGTTTGCTTTCATTTAATATAAGAACGAAGACAAATTTGTTAAATGGATATGAATACGGTGAGTTTTGAGAAATTTCTTATCGGAGACAAATTTAAATAAATCATTTTTAGATTTTATTAAAAAATTAAAAATTTTTTTATTAAATATTAAGAAAATTTGTCACATTTTCTTAATATTAAATAAAAATTTTTTTTATTTTTTAGTAAAATCTAAAAATGATTTATTTAAATTTGTGTCCGATAAGAAATTTCTCAATGTCTCTAACCAAACCAAACAAAAGAGCGTTCCATTGAACACCTACTCGCGAGTACTTGCGAGTACTTTGCCAGGTCCAATGGAACACAGCTGTTGTTAAAGGAGTACACTATATGTGAGTTTTTAAAAAAATTTTATCATATTTTACTTTAGATTTGTCCAGGACATCCTCAACAAATGCAGCAGTAAGTACTTTATTTAATAATAATATTGTTGGATATTAATTTTCATAGAGTTAATTTGCACTTAACCCTTGGTAACACATAACTCTTAAATCACGAAAATTTCTTCAAAAATGTTTTCATGTTCATCTTTTGAAAGGTGTAACAAATCATGATCAATATGGATTTTTGAATTTTTTATTAATCTTCTATTTTAGGTGGTGTAAATAGTAAAATGTAAGCGTAACAAATAAGAAGGCGATAAGTGTTATAAAATTAAAAGAGAGATTCAACAAAAAGTTATATTTGTTTAGTTCTTCCGGTAGTATGCTGAAAAAAGTTTTCTTTTTCATTGTTGAGTCTCAACCCAATGTCTCAATTTGTGCAACATTATCTTGATGTATTTACTTTCTTGCACACTTTCGAGGTTTTCCGTGTATCGGCATATGATATCACCTAACAAACTTTTGAATTTTGATTGTTCCCTAAAACGTTTACTAGTCCCTGAAGTAAGTTTCTGGGTGTCAGCTCTAATCAACCACTAAACTACGCGTAAACGAAAGCTTTTCAAATTAATAATGATGAGTGGACTTAACAACCCTTTGATGCGTTAGCATGGTTTTGGACGAAAGGGAATTAAGGTAAGGGAAGTGAGGAAACTTGAATGTCTTATTTTTGCATTGCTGCGAGCTGGACAATAGCCCAGAGACGGAGTGGATAATTTTAATTTCTTAATAACAGCTCACGGGGTGACCTGGTCTCGAACCCGGGACCCATGGCATGGTAGTCGTTCCGCTCAACGAATTGATTTCCGATCTCCGAATTGAACTCCATCTCCGTTGTTGGGTAAGTTTGTTGTAATTGTCTTCCATCCTTTTGCTTACTTCTCTTGGTGCGAGAATCAGAACTTTTATAAAGTGACGATTAAACATATACTATACAGACATTGTCCATCGCCGGAGATATGCCAATCAAAATTTCCTCTCTTAAGTTTGCAATTCTCTGCCAAATGCGTAGTGTAGCACTTACACTTCAAACTTTATCACTTGACAGTTTTACTTTAAATGTGCTTTACCAAAAAAACGCACTAACCCGTGGTGTTCAGTAAACTCAAACTCCAAATTCTTGATTTAGCTACGTTATTCCAATTAGTTCTAATTAGCTAGCTTAAATTTGGACCTGAATTCTTAACTAATTGAATTGTAGTTCTTTTCTGTTTCTAACAATGAGATTAAATTAGATTGCCAGTCTACTCACATTTATTTTTATTTTACTCTAGTCTTGCGCGAAGACTTACATTTATATTTAGCGAAATTCTGCGAAAAATTTATCGTCCATCTTATTATTTATTATAACGATTTACATTTTTCGTTGACGCTTAAAATTCATGTGCTAGCCTCTGTAGTGCCCGTAGTTCGTTAACTCGTAGAGCGGGATGTTCCCCGATGTTGTTTCGAAAAGTAGATTGTTGCTCATCATATGGAAAATGGTCCAGTACTCGTTGGATGCGTCTATTAATCTGCTGTTTTGCTTCATTTCTGTCGTGATTTGGTTTTGGTGTGCTGTCTACTAGTGTTGCACTTTTTCCACTCCGATTGAGGAATCTCCAAAAAATATGATTTGAACGCTTCAACCGCTTCTTCAGGCGTCGAAAAACGTTGACCACGCATTTTATTTTGGATCTGCGGGAATAAGAAATCATTGGGTGTCAAATCAGGACTGTACGGCAGATGAACCAGCAATTTGATGATTTGAATGCTCAAAAATTCACTTGTTTGAGCCGGCGTGTGAGAGCTTGCATTGTCGTGGCGGAGAATGATTCGTCTTCTGCGATTGGTTTCCCTTATTTTTCCGAACATTTCTGGCTAGGAAATGGTAGTGTACCATTCAGAATTGACCGTTCTACGTTGCTGTAATGTCACGATGGCGACATATTAAATTATTCCTAAAAAACAGGCGCCCATTTGCTTCGAAGTGCTTTGGGCTCGAACACCTTTTGTTGGATTTAGTTCGTCTTGAAAGACCCATACAGTCGATAGACGTCTTTTAAAGCACCGCGATTGAATTTTTTCAATATTTTTTTGCACCAATCGCACGAGGCTTTTTTTTGACCGTTTGTCAACGCGAACAAATATTTTTGACGACCAAATGTTCATGCAACATTGAATGTATGCATGTGGAACTAATGCCCAAACATGCCTCAATCTCACGGTATGTCACATGACTATCCTGCAATATCAATTCACGGACAGTATCGATTTTTTCTGGCACAACAACCAATATAGTACGACCTTCACGAAATTCGTCCTGTAGCGAAGTGTGACCACTATTGAATTCGGAAAACCAACAAAATAAGCGAGTTGATTGGCCCACTGTTCTTGGCTTAATCCACATCGAAAGTCGTAGAAAATCATCACACGAATATGTTCACGATTTAATTCCATTTTTTGACCAAGATGAATGTTTCAAGTACCTGTAAACAAAACAAATAGCACTCGTATGACAAAACGTTCTCATCACGATTAAAATTAAAAATGTACAACTTTATGATGACAATGTCAAATTTGACATATTCACCCTGTTGTTTCAATATCCCAAAACTTTGATATCAACCTACGTATCTTGCCAAAAATCTTTTCGCGTGTTTCATCAGATGCTTGGCCAATGGTTCTATCTTACTAAATCAAATTCCACTTTAGAAGAAACTTCTTATATTTTTTTTTAAGGATTTACGTAAAGATCTATTTTTCAGTAGAAAAACGGAATCCTTTGTTTTAAGAATATTTTAGTTCGTTTATTTGTTCGTCCAACAGATTCTGCAATTTAGAAAACTGAGCCATAACAGTAGGTAGATTATTCCTATTTGAAATTATAGTTACACATGCAAATGCTTTGCAGCTTTTAACTCTAGAATTAAATTTACTGAGGAAATGTGTTTGGCAAAATATATTCATATGTATGATAGTTTTTGCCTTTCAAATCTTGACAAAGATCTTTGACTACTACACAAGCTTCAAGGTCTTTCTCTGTGCTTCGCCCAACCTTTCCAGTACATATTTGAAAAGCGTACACAAACGCATTTTTATCGGCACTTACTTGCGTCTTATAAACCCTTTTTACCGGCTTCATGGCCATATACACTTTAAGTATATTTCTGTCCTTGAATCGAATCAATCCTTCACCAACATCTTGGATTTTTGTAGGATGATCAATTTTCAATATACGGTCGAAATCTATACAATAACCGGTTGACGGTTATTTTGCCAGGTATACAGTCATCTCTTAGTAGTTTTGAACTGCTCCAGAAATCGCAGTAGCTCTTCCTCAATTTGATTCCCAGAAGAAGATTCAAGACTAAGAATACTTTAATTTCGAGTAAATCTGCATTCTTATTTGGTTAACCTTCTTGTGCGCTATCTAACATATACAGATTGGTTTAAGGTACTATTAGCTAGTGAAGTTAAAAAAAGACCCTTTTTAAATGTTTTTTTCTTTAAGTGAGAAATTTATATTCAGAGCTAAATTTTTTTACATATGAAAACTTAACTTTTTAATTATAAATTTTTTTCTGCGGAAATGAAAAAGAAATCAGATGGCATTTTAATATAGACATATTTAGTTGTGCATCTCCCCACCAAAACCGGAAGTAAAGCGTTTTCTCGAAAAATGGCGCGTATTTGAAAAAAAAAAGTTTTAAAAACAGCCTCATTTTCCCGCGCTTTTAAGCCTCTAACGGAAAAAAAAAGGAAAAAATTAACCAGGGTCCGTGGGGGGATGCACAATAGACATAATAATAAACAAAATGAGCCAGGTTTTATTAAAATCGGACAAAAAGCTTTTGTGCTAGAATTTGGCAAATTTCGAAAATGTCATTTCAAAAAAACGCGTTTAAAGTTACAAGGAATTTACGCAACGTCGTCAAAACATGACTATACAAATATCTGTATAATTTTTTTTTTCTATTTTGAATTTTGACCTGAAATTTTAAATACATATTCTTGACATATTTATATCGAAAACAATTTTTTTTAACTCGCTAATATTAGGGTCCTTAAGAAACAATGTTTTCAAGACTGATATCTACAAACATATGTGAAAAGGTGTCCAGCGTTGACATGCCGTTGTGAAATGTACCGTCGATTACCCCTTCAGTTTGTCATCATTATGCTCCTATTCCTCTAATTCAACTAATTCAGCTCGGACAATGCCACAAGAAGATCATATACAAGTGATGTGGAACCTAACTTTGTAACGCGTGGTCCGATTTCGATAGTTCTTTTTCTGTTGTATAGAGAATGATCCCCCATTGCTAATAGGAGAATAATTTGGTCCTATGGTGAAAGGTGTGGGTGGGGGGAGGGGTAGTCTAACTTCTTAACGCGTGGAACGATTTGGATAATTCTTTTTCTATTGGGTAGAATATGATCCTTGGTTGATACTACGAGAAAACAAATGTTGCTAGGGTGGGGGGGTGGAACCTAACTTTGTAACGCGTGGACCGATTTGGATGGTTCTTTTGCTGTTGTATAGGGTGTGATCCCCCATTGCTAATAGGGGAATAATTTGGTCCTATGCTGGTGGTTGGGGAGGGGGAGGGGTAGTAACTTCGTAACGCGTGGACCGATTTCGATGATTCCTTTTTTGTTCGGTAGAGTATGTTCCTTGATTGATACTATGAGAAAAAAAGTTTAGTGGAATGGGGAGGGGGTAGGGTGTTAAAACTAAATTTTAACGCGTGGACAGATTTAGATGGTTCTTTTTTCGTTGTATAGAGTCGGAGAGAAAAGTGAAAAATAAAATAGTTTTTAAAAAATAAGTTGAACCGACTTTACAAAAGGCGCTATGTATAAAATAATTTTTAATTTTATATCTATTACGACATTTTGAAGTCGGTGCAAATTAAACAAATAAAACAACTACAGAACCACAATTGAAAATAATACATAATACTACCTGAATGTTTCAGCTTACGGGATCATAAGAAATGACGATTAAATATTTTTGTTGTAGTTGTTTGGTTTGTTTGATTTGCACCGACTTCAAAATGTCGTAATAGATATAAAATTAAAAATTATTTTATGCTTTTTAGCGCCTGTTGTGAATTCGGTTCAACTTTTTTTTTAAAAACTATTTTCTTACTTCAATCAAAATAATACATCGGACGGGATTTCATCTAAAGTTTCTTCAGTAATGCAATGTGTTTTCATCATAAAAGCGCCATATTTGTCAAAAAATTGTAATGAAAAGCTAATATAAGATATAAAATAGAAGTGTACAAAATAAAAACACTCTGTTCAATAAAATGAAATCCTTACCAAAATGTTCAATTATCCAACACAATACAAAAAACTGTATATTTTGTAATTTTTTGATTTATTTTCAACCTATTTTTATTTTACAGATCTGGTGGTTGGACTCCACAGCAGGTGAGTACATTTAAGTTTTTTTTTCGTTCACCTTTTAAATTATGTACACCTGATTTTGTTTACTGAAACAAAAACTGAAACATATCGACACAAAAAGGCAAACTGGCATATGCTTTAAAATGTAAAATTTACAGAAGTGCGAATTAAAATGTTAAGAAAATAAATTATTAAGAATTAGATTTTGATCGATGGATTTTGGAAACGTTTATTCCCATAAGGCTCTAAACTACTTCAGGGTTTGCTGAGTAGCATGACCGATTTTAATGGATATATTTCAGAGAAAGAATAAATACTTTAGACACTATTAAGAACTCCCAATTAACTTAATCCCGGTTGAATCCCAAGTTTTTTAACTTCACATGCAGGGCCGGATTTACTAAAAATGCCGACCTGGGCACTGAGGAAAATGCCGCCCTTTTATCTTGAACCTACTTGAAATGTTCAGAAAAAAATTGTTAAGTATACAATTCACAGCTGAAATAAGTCTCAAACAATGTCATTCCAATTCATTCAGAATAATTACATAACTTACATGTTTCTACGTGAATAACACTTTAAGTTGACAAAGATAATTAATTGCTTATGAAAGGTGAAATGTAGTGAATCCTTCCGTGTCAACTCATCATAAACAAAATTCAATAATTAAATAATGAACAAAATCATTCGACATACATTTAAATCTGTATTAGAAAATTGATTGCTGACAAATAGTGAGTTCTGATACATCTTTTTAAATGCAAAAACGTCTGACTTTTTTTTCGGCAAACTGATTGATTAAATCTTCACAATCCAAGTGTTCAAGTAAATCCGACTCAATGCACAGAATAGCAGAGATCGGGATTTCGCTCATTCTTAGTGTCTCATGTACCACGCCTTTTTCACGCCCGTAAAACAATTAACTGTGACGTTAAAACAATTATAATTATATTTCAAATTTTGCCCCCCCCCCCCCCCCCCCCCCCACAAATTTGTCGCCCTGTGTCTGTGCTCCGAGAGCACCTTGTGTAAATCCAGCGCTGTTCACATAGGTACCCTGACAATATGGATTAAACATCGATCGGGTTAAATATACACGGCGGGTAACCGAAGATTAATTAACCAATTCCTATAACCTATTTTTTAGCTTTTCCGTGTATTATGATAGAATTTACGATTTGTTTAACTGGTATGTATCACTCAAACTGCCAAGATAGTCCTGTCGTTTTACCCTGCGGTATACTAGAGAACTTTAGAGCCTTAAGAATTAAAAAACGTCAGCTTAATGTGACATGAAAAACCATGGTATTGTTCGCAATAACTTGCAGAATGAACCTCGTAACTTTTTGAAATTTGTAAATATGAAGAAGAAAACTGATAATTATCAATCTACGATTTGGTACAACGAGTCCTCCTGTTGCAGCACGGCCGATATAGCAGACAACTTTGCATTCTTCTTTAAGAGGGCATTTTCTTCTTGCTATCCAGGATCGTCTCGCTCCCTACATTCCTATTCCCATTATATCACACAATGTTATCATGGATAGTATCAAGAAACTTAAACTGGACTTTTCCTTTGGCCCTGATGGTGTTCCCCCATTTTGATTTTTTATCTTATGTCTTAAGTAATCCTATAAATAGCGGAGTCAATAAGTCGGGGTTTTGACCCAAAATAACAATAAATTCTTTTCGAGATTACTGAACTCGAATACCATAGTAAAATAGTTGTTATCTTTGGCCACCCCCTCAAACGGGCGAAACCACTCCATGGTTTCTGATGAAGAAAAATTAGTCAGGGGCATTATAATACCATTGGGGCTTGATTGTACCTCCCCCTCTCAGGGTGTGAAAAAACGGTTTTATCTATCTTCTGAGCTTAACCGTTTACCCCCTGAGTATGTTGATTTCAAACATCAGTATCGGTAATATGGAAAGGGTGTGGGGGGGGGGGGGGTAGGTAAAACCATCTCTTGGGAGAGTGAAATCGACTGTCCCTACCATAATTGTTCTTCCTTTGTTATATCCCGCTCAAATCATTAACAATGGATGGAGGGGGTGGATTTTGGGCGTTTCATTGGATTGGCCCGGATGAAAACTTTTTTTTGTCCAATTCATTGAATCTACTAAGATTAAGCGAGATTCCGTAGAAGCTAGATTCCGTAGAAGTTTCCAAACCTGTTATTATATTTCTCATCCATTTAGCTTTAAATTCACAATACCAAAAAGAACATTATATACTTACTTGATTTATTTTTTATCTAGCTTCAAGATGTTTCGCCGTCCTCCTTAGCAGGTAGTGAACCGGTAAGTAAATGTCCAATGTCCAATTAATATTTAATCCCATGCCTCTAAAGAATATCGTTTCATGCTTTTCTAGATGGAAGAAGTTTGTCCAATTTCTCCGCAAAGGGTAAGAAACATTAAATTTCGATTTAATCAGTGCTTTTTAAATGCAAATTGTATGATTGGTGTTAAGCTTTCATGCATTCACATATTTGTCTACTTAAGATCTAAAACCAACTTTTACAGCGAGACGATGTCTGTCCATCTCCACCGCCATTGAGCGTGCAGGTAGGCATTTCACCCTATTAATTATATTCTTTTTGGTTTTGAGCATTATGTTCCAAATTTCACTGTATTCAAAAAGCGGTTGCTTTTCAAATGTGTTTTTGTAATTTTGTAGATGGGAGGAGTTTGCCCATCTTCTCCACAACAAAGTACGGGGGTGAGTGTATACAAACATATCATTAAAAATATAAAATTTGACTCCAATTTTCAATTCGTAAATAATTTTGTATTAATGATTTATTTCGCCCTACACTATTATTGTATGTTTTATAATTTTTTAGAGACCAAGCCCTCGTGTGTCATCTCCACGAAAAAGTTTGCCGGTTAGTATTTAAGTATAATTTATATTTATTTTAAATTCAACAGTTTCCAATATTTATATATTTCATATTTTTATAGAGAGATGACGTTTGTCCTCCTACTCCACGGGAGAGTGCACCGGTGAGCACACCCGATCTAGTAATTTAATTATAAATTTCAAGTTTCTGTACTTTTTATTTCCCTTATTTTAAAAGAAGTTTTCTCTAAAAAATATCGTTTGTATATAATTCTCTAGGGAGAAGTTTGTCCACGATCTCCACGGAGAAGTAAGGGGGTGAGTGTTAAAGTGTTCACAAATACTTTGAAGTTTAAGATAAAATAAGTTCTTTATTTTATTATATATATACCTATTTCCTAAAAAATTTAATAGAGGCCGAGTTCCCGTGTATCATCTCCAAGAAAGAGCTTACAGGTGAGTCTTATAAAACTCAGCAGTCTACAGAATGTCTTTTTAAATCAATCTGCTGCAAAATTTGTAATCTTTATTTTCTCCATTGCATTTTAAATGAATTTTTTTGAATTTTTAGGTGGGAGAAGTTTGTCCACAATCACCGGAAATGGAAGTAAGTATAGACGTACTTCTGATTTAAAATTTTTGTACGGTTTCGTTTTAAAATTGTTTATAAATTATAAATATCTTGTTTCGATATCTTATAATAGTTTCTTTAATAACTTTACAGAGGGCTAGTTTACGTATTTCATCTCCACGGAGGAGTTCACCGGTAAGAATTTTTCAAGTAATATAACATCTTCAAATAATTATTAATTTTAAAATTATATATTATTTTATAAATTTGTAGAGGTCAAGTCTTCGTGTGTCATCTCCTCGAAAAAGTGTGCCGGTAAGCGTTTTACATTTTATTTATGATTGCGTTTTCACAGCTTATTGCCTAAATATTAATGTGGGAAAGTGGAGCAACTCGAAACCTTTAAAGTTAAGTATAAAACAAAACAGTTCTATAGAAGAGTCAAAAAGTTATTGTCTTCTTTTTCCTTTTTTTTCCATTCCATTCTTTGAATGGTTTACGTACAGATTGCTTTAACCGTAAACTACTACTTTGTTCAGGTAGTATTATGTATTATTTTCAATTGCGGTTATGTAGTTGTTTTATTTGCACCTACTTCAAAATGTCGTAATAGATATAAAATTAAAAATTATTTATGCTTTTTAGCGCTTTTTGTGAAGTCGGTTCAACTTTTTTTTAAAAACTATTAAATTTTTCACTTTTTAGTGTCTTCTACTCTATACAACGAAGAAAGAACCATCTAAATTGGTCCACGCGTTAAAAGTTAGTTTCAACCCCCTACCTCACCCCGATTCCACTAAAATTTTTTCCTCATGGTATCAATCAAGGAACATACTCTACCGAACAGAAAAGGAATTATCGAAATCGGTTCACGTGTTACGAAGTTACTACCCCTCCCCCTCCCCCACCACCACCACCATAGGACCAAATTATTCTCCTATTAGCAATGGGGGGATCACACTCTAAACAACAGCAAAAGAAGCATCCAAATCGATCCACGCGTTACAAAGTTAGGTTCCACCCCCCTTCTCCCACCCCCACCCCAGCAACATTTGTTTTCTCGTAGTATCAACCAAGGATCATATTCTACCCAATAGAAAAAGCAAATCGGTCGACGCGTTACGAAGTTAGACTACCCCTTCCCCCCACCCACATCTTTCACCATAGGACCAAATTATTCTCTTATTAGCAATATGGGATCATACTCTATACAACAGAAAAAGAACTATCGAAATCGGACTACGCGTTACAAAGTTAGTTTACACCCCCACCCCCATCCCTCCAAAACTTTTTTCATCTGGTATCAACCACGGAACATACTCTACCCAACAGAAAAAGAATTATCCAAATCAGTCCACGCGTTACAAAGTTAGACTACCCCTCCCCCCTCCCCCCACCCCAGGCCAAAGTTTTTTTCTCCTATTAGCAATGGGGGATCATACTCTGTACAACAAAAAAAGAACCATCCAAATCGGACCACGTGTTACCAAGTTAGGTTTCACCCCCAACCCCCACCCCCACCCTACCAAAATTTTTTTTGACACGGTACCAATCGGTGAACATACTCTACCCAACAAAAAAAGAATCATCAAAATCGGTCGACGCGTTACGAAGTTATGCCCGGTCAGACATAAAAAAAAAATAAAATAAATAAAAATAAATAAAAAAAAATTAAAATAAAAAGATACGCGTCGAACTTAGAACCTCTTTGTTTTTGGGAAGTCGGTTAAAAAAATCGTTGAGTCCAATTTCATTAAAATCGGTTTCGTAGTACCATTGGCACCTCTCTCTGGCTTCTTTTACCCCTTGTGGGCATGGAGTGGGCAATAACATCGGAAGAACAACTTTAAAAAAATGATCTTCAAAATCGGGGTCAAGGTCAAGTTTGAGGTCATTATCAAGTGCGTATCTTAAGATCCTGCAATTTTCATATTGGCAATTTTTTCGATTAGAGCTCGAGTTTCGATCGAGTTTACTAAGTAAACTAAGTTTGATTCAGAAGAGTCATTTGTAGTCATTCAGAAATAGCCTTGAAAATCGATTAAAAAAATAATCTAAGCGAATAGCTTAACTCAACTTTCCCACTCTTTCAGAATCTAGGGTTTCCATTTAAAATATTTAAGTTGGCCTTCGAAAGGAAAGGGCGGTTATGCTCTTTTAGAGAGCATAGTGAGTCTGTTCCTCCTTATTTAATTTTTTCCATCCAACATTCAAGAATGACACCCGTGAATGTGCTTAACGAGTCTACACTATTCAGCATTTGCCTGTCTTCGCTGTGATCAAATTTCAGCACAGCAGGTATAATTTTCCGGCTGACTTTGGCCTCATCAAGGCGGAATTGCTTTTTATTTGTGGGGTTCCATTCATCAGTCCTTTTGTCGATGTACTGACCTTTGATAACCCTGGCTATTCTTGCACTAAGTTAGGCTGTTCAATTCGTTTAATAGTAGATAGAGTTACATCTGATCACTACGATATTAATGCGAGGGTACCTCCGGGTTCGGTTCTCTCAGCAACCTTATTTTCTCTTTTTATCAATGGGCTTTTAGTTCTCTCTTGCAATCCTATTCATAGTTTCGCCGAAAGTAGCACCTTTGATTTCTGGTTTCCTTTTGATTCTATAATGAATTCTCGTGGGAAATTCTACAGTTATCAACCGAAAACGCGTGTTTCGATCATTAAACGACATTTCTATAATCCTCGTTTAGGGCAGAGCAAACCGTGTTATATTTAACGCATCCAAAACTCAATTTTTTTTTAATGTCACTTAAAAACACCCAGCGCATCCTCAAGCCATTTCTTTTGACGGAGTGAAAATACCCTATTCGCCCTCTTTAAACATCTTGGGTATTGAGATAAATAATAGAAATGTAAGAAATAATTTACCCCGTCTGACTTGACACTGATCTGCGAGTCCCACGTCAGGCCTAGACTCGAATATAATTCCTATAATTTGGCAGACGCCGGACACACCGCATGGTCCGCGTTAGACAAAGTCCAACGTAAGGTGTTAAACTTATTGGCGGTGCTAAAATCTCTGAAAGCATTGACTCTCTGGAGCATCGACGGAATGTCCGTTGTCTATTACTGTTCTATCGTTACTCTAACGAAACTCGCGTTGTTCTAACGAAATTGCTAGCCGAATTCCGTACGCGCGATACTAGAACTTCAAGTCGCTGCAACACCTATACTCGCCAGGTCAAATTTGGACATACCATCAAATTTTGAGAATCTATTTCCTCGTCTTATGAGTCCGAAGCTTTCAAGCGCATCACACATCGACACCTCCTTCACTCGACTTCTTAACCCATTTCCCTTACCCTTAATTCCTTTCTTGCCAAGGCTATGCTTTAGCATCATAAGGCATCCGCTCAGCTTTGGCACTATCATCAAAAAAATATCTAAAACAAAACCAATCATTTTGTCTTTACCATCCCTTTTGCAACAACCCATCTCAAGTATTCACTAACCCACCGAGGCACATAACAATTCACCTTCAGCAGTCTTACTTCCATTCTATAACACAGCGAACAATTTTAAATTTATAATTGTTCAGACAAATTATTTACTAACACCGTATGCTACGTAATTTTCGGCGTACTAGAAACTAGGTAGACACTATTTGATCCATCACCGTCACTTAACGACGTGACCTGAGCATTACCTCAGTAATTCTGCTACAAAACTAATTTTTTTTGTCTAAACACCCCTACTTCACCAACCCTCACCACCCTCACTTCTTGTCATTCCGATGCAAAACAATTCAGTTTTTCATTAAGAGCCCTCCCCCTGTTCTCACTCCTTCAAGCACAGTAAGTTAATTTTTTTCTTGCCATCACAATACAAAAGAATTAATTTTTCACCACCCCTCTCACTTACAACCCCCATCCACTCACTCTTCTCTCACTCAGTCACTACCGTCATTTAACGGCTGGTCTTTTGTCTTACCTCAGCCAATCTGGTACAAAACCAATCATATTGCCTTTGCCACAACCCACCTGGACGCGGAACCATTCACTTCCAGCATTCTGAATACTACTTTACTGTCAAAATTTCATTTTGTCACAATCTGTCACTCGTGTAAACATCATCTAAAATTAAAATTCGTCATAAAGTTATGTAACGTAGTGACAAAGCTCTCAGTAAGTAATTATTTGTCATTACTTGCATCGTGTAAATGGTAAAGCATTGTCAAATGACATGAAGTCATAAATATTGAGACTTTGTGTCATTCGTGTAAATCCGGCATAAGTTTGACTTCTGAATGCCGTTAACAATTGATAACCGAAAGTTATTTATAACTGAAACAATTCGTGCTGTGAGTTTGGGCACCCGTTTCTCTGAATAGCCGATTTTGCCAATAGGAGTAAGCAAGTTGTATTTAAAGATATTCAAGTAATCCCAGTTTTTAACCCATCCATTTTAATCATTTCTGATCTCTCATATGCTTAGCTTACAAAGCAAGGCCTAGTCGCTTAACTTTCCCCTATTTATTAGATATTAACTAATTTATTAACTCGTCGTACATTATTTTATAGAGGCCGGGCTCTCGTATATCATCACCTCGAAGAAGTCTACCGGTGAGCATTAAATTAAAAATATAATTGTGGTAATACAAATTTTATTTTAAATTTATCTTGCAAATATTAACGTTATTGAGAATTTAACCTCATATTATATTATAGAGAGAAAATGTTTGTCCATCCTCTCCGCGAGAGAGTGTACCGGTAAATATCACCAGACTTATTATTATGTTTCCTTTTTTTATTTATTTACAATTGTACGTTTTTTTATACTTATTTACAATACTTTTGCACTAAAATTAATCTTCTGTAATTTTTCAGATGAATCAAATTTATCCACCACCTCAACGAGTAAGCACAGTGGGAAGTGTATGGTTTATCTGCTAATGTTGTGAAATTTATATAAACTTATTTTTTAAATATTGCAATTTTATTTAGCTATTAACTAATATATATTTTTTTTATTTTACAGAGCCCAAGTTCGCGTATGTCATCTCCACGAATGAGTTCATCGGTATGTATTTTGAAACTTGTAACTTATTTCGGATTATAATTTTATTTTTACTTAATTTTTTATCACCATTTATTAAGGTTGTATAAACTATTTTTTTAATAATTTTATAGAGAAGAGATGTTTGTCCGCCTTCTCCGAGTGAAAGTGTACCGGTGAATATATCCAAATAATACATTTAATTTTTGTTTTAGTAGTTTTACATTTTATTTTACCTAAGAGATATTCAAATATTAAAGATTTTGTTGTCTCTGATATATTATTTTAATTTTCTAGGTTGGGGATGTTTGTGCACTATCTGGGGTGAGTATATAGGTTATATGTTTATTCGTCACTCAAATTTATATAAGTTGACTTATTTATGCTCCATGTAAGAATTGTACGTAATTCTTGTCTTAGAATTCTTAATGCTGGGAATAGAACTTCTAAAGACAAGTACCGCTCTTAACTTTTTCTTAATTAACACTCTTCCCTCGGATGGGGGAATGTTATTTAAAACGATAAGTTGCTCACTATGTCAAGAACTGATTTTATTCCTATTAAAGAATCTATTTATATACAATTTTGTACAGCTATTTAATAAACAAGAATATTTGTAATTACGTTACATTAATTAACTAATGTACTGACTAGCGTTGCTATCATAAAAGAGTGACATACTTATTTTTGGACTTTGGTGACCGAATTATTCCTAGCTCATTAATTTCCTCATGTTTGCTCACTGACGCTATTGAGACGTAGATTTTATATCATGATCAGTTGATCACTCAAAATTTTTATAATTTTGAATTGTTTATTTTTCTGTTATAATTTATCTTTTATAATTTTACAGAGGCGAAGTTCGCGTGTGTCATCCCCACGAAAGAGTTCGCCGGTACGTATTTTTGACTTTTAACTTAATTTGTGTTATAATTTTATTTCTATTATGATAGAAGAAAGATGTCTGTCCGCCTTCTCCTCGAAGAAGTATATCGGTAAGTAGTATATTTAAATTTATTATTTTATGTAGTTCCTCGTCAAGTATTAATTGAATCTTTTTAACAATTTGATCTACGAAACTTGTTTTCTGCTAAGCTACCTTTTTATTATATTGCAGATTGGGGATGTGTGCCCAATCTCCCCACAAAGGAGTCCAAGAGTAAGTATAGGAAAACGTAAAACTGTGTTTTATTATTTCAAATGTCTTTGTTTTCTAATAACGCAATTTTAATATTCTTACAGCAACAAAGTTCACGTGTTTCATCTCCACGAAGAAGTTCACCGGTATATAATTTTAAACTTATAATTTTATGTAGAAATGTGATTTATTTTAAGTATATATCGATGTTTAAGTGTATAAAAGTTGTATCTCCAATAATCTTGATTTTAAGTTACAAGCTTTTGAAAGTTGACGGCAACATGTAAAGTAAGCTAATAGTTCAAACATGAAACTTCCTACAGTAGCCTTGAAATCAGTGGGATGTTAAGTAATTAGATATTGTTGTGGGTTGATTATTTGGCAAAAAGTATACAACATTTTATTAAAAATAGTGATATTGATATATTTGGGTGTACCTGTAATGTGTGTCGTTGATGTACAACATTTGACAAGTATATAACTTTCGATAGGGTCTATATAAGGATATAACATTTGAGCAGAATAAAATATGGGTCTTAAGGAATTGTTTTATCCAAAAACCTAAAAATCATTAAAAAGTGGAGATACACCATTTATGAACTTAATCATCGATATGAATCGTGCATTTAATTTAATTTCTTTCTTCTCTTTTTTTTTAATTCGGTTTCACCTAAAATTGATCTCTTATATCTTATAGGTTGGAGAAGTTTGTCCAATAACTCCGCAAAGAAGTCCAAGAGTAAGTATAACAAAAGCAAAAAATGTATTTCAATTTTATTAATTCAAATATTTATATACTATAGCGTTTTTATTTTCTTATAAATAATGCAACTTTTTTATAATTTTACAGAGGCAAAGTTTACGAGTATCGTCTCCACGAAGGAGTTCACCGGTGTGTACTTGAAAACACAATGTTATGTACAAATTTGTTTTGTTTTTGTCTTTTAAAGATATATGTATCTATTTGAAAAAACGTCATCACTGAAATATATAACTTACTATTTCACAGAGAAAAGACATTTGTCCAGATTCTCCAAGGGAAAGTACACCGGTGAGTACATTTAAAATAAATAGTTAAATACTTTTATTGAAGCAGAATATCTGCTTTAATGTCGTCATATTTTGAATGTATTTCTCTTAAATTTTATAAACTGTAGACTAAATATATATATATATATATATATATATATATATATATATATATATATATATATATATATATATATATATATATATATATATATATATATATATATATATATATATATATGCTTATTAACTCCATACAGAATGGAGATAAGTCTATAGTAAATTATCCAAACCAATTACATTCGAAGCCTAAACTTGCGATATCGTTGGCGGTTGTATTAGACACTATTTCAAAAAATCACCATGATATATTTTATTTGATATCGTTTTCAGTTTTTTCAACGTGGTATCCTAAACTAAAAACATGTTACATATTTTCGGCAGCTGCTGCTTACAGTCCAGCCAGAGAGATGTGTGTTGCATCGTCTTCTTTGTAGTAAACTTTATCTAATTTATTTATTTAACAAATTTCATCACTTTGCTTAATACTATAATATACTTGACAAGCGATATCAAAACATAAAAATATATAAATGTGCATAAAAAGTAACTTCAGCAAAGATGACTCCTCACATAATGTCGCGGCAGATAAAAGTCAATGCGATCAAAACATAAAATAGGAAGTCGCGGCCTAAATGTGATTCGCTCATTTACCCCATAATTAATGCGGTAAAAAGCTACCTTAAAGAAGTCCTCACGGAGCGAGCTGGAACTAACAGGCTGAGAGTAAAAATAACTTATCTACAAGGTCACAGCAAATGTAATTTAGAAAATGTTCTGCAAAAAAACCAACTGCGTGAGATTCCGGGCAAAAACGAATCAAAGAAAAACTCCACTCAAAAACGACTTAACTACGAAAAGATATGCAAAGATAATTAGTTAAGTCGCTTTTGCCCGGAGTTTTTCTCTGATTCATTTTTGCCCGGAATCCCACGCAGTTCGTTTTTGCGCGGAACTTTTTCTAATCCACTTTTGCTCGTATCTCTTAGATATGTCATTTTTACTCTCACCTGTCCTCATTTTGTCAAAACATGCCGAAAGAACAGAAGAATTTGTAGACCTCCGAATGCACTTGAAAGCAAAAACGATCCTGAAATTACAGTGTCACTTTACAAGAGTATCCAAATACAACAGACCAAGTCTATTGACATAAGAGAGAACTTCTGTTGAACAGCTTCAATGCGATTCATATGTGTCGCATAGAGAATTGACCAGACTGGAGAAGCATATTCCGGAATTAACCTGATAAAATTGCAATGTAAAAGTTTCCTTTGATCATATCTTTACGAAACCCAATTAGCCTTGGTATGTTTGGTATCAAAATGATCCTCGAAAGAAAATTGGGAATTAAGCCAGACGCCCAGATCCTTAGTCTTTTTAAGTTTAGTTAAAGGACCATCTATGGTTAAATTAAATTAAAAGAGGATCTTTTTTCGAGAGAAGGACATAAATTGGCATTTGCCAATAATTAGGGGAAAGTCGTTAATAGAAAACCAATTCTGAAAGGCGTCCAAGACAGAATTTAAAAGTAGGCAATTGGCATCGTCTGACGCAATGCGGAATATCTTAGCGCTTTTCACCGTAACAAAGAATATTTGACTGAGACAGAATCATTGATACATCCTTAACGTAAATTACGAATAAGAACGGCCAGAGCTGGGAGCTCTGCGGTACCCTGGAAGTGCTGAAAATAACATCAGATAGCGCTCCACGAAAAGAAACCCAGTGAGTCCGCTCAGATAAGTACGAATGAAGCCATTTACAAAAACCCGCGGAAACCCGATAACGGATAGTTTTAGAACACGAATTCGATAATTTATTCTTTCGAATGATTTACTGAAATCAGTAATAATATAGTCAATTTGTTTACCACTTTGAATTGCAGATATACAAGAATCTGAAAATTCCAATAAATTTATCGTAATTGACCCCCCCCCCCCCCCCCTTATGAAGCCATGTTGAAACGGCTTGCAGTGAAAGTAAAGAACATCGCAAATAACACTCTTAAAAATTTTGGAAATACAACAAAGAGTAGCAATTGGTCTGTAGTTCGAAATTTCTCATTTACCACCTTTTTTGTGAAGTGGAATAATTAAGGAGTTTTTCCAAACTTTCGGATAGACACCACAACGGATTGGCAGATTAAATAAGTAACACAGAATAGAAGCAAGAACGGAACCATGTCTTTTCACGAATGAGGCGGAGATATCGTCAGGAGCAATTAAAAAAGTATCAGAAAGGGTATAAATTTTCTTTAAAATCGTAGCTTTGCCAAGTAAAAGAGAGAGATTCGAGAGAAGTTGGTGAAAACCTGGTCAAATGTGTAAAATCCTTAAATCTAACATCCAAAAATGCAGCCTTAATGAAATCGGCAAACAAATTTTCAAAACATCTCTGTTTAAAATGCGGAAATCGATTTTAAATTTATGTTTGAAAATCAATTTTTTTTTAAATCTATTAGCAGTAAAAAAAATATTGCACACACATTCTTAGTCTTTAACACTATTGTGTTACCTGTTAACTGAGATAATAATAACGTGTATAACACACAACTGTAGAAATTATGCGTTAAAATGTACTGTAAAACTGGTTAATTAGCGTTGTTGGTGTAAATAATGTTCATGGGAAATGCTCCACGGAACAGTCAGTTCTTTTGAACTAAATTCAAATCTGCGTACAAATACAGAAGTTTTGACAATTTTGAATACAGAGAGTTTGTTCCCAAAAACAAACACTGTGTACGGGGCTTTTGAATTTGGAATTTTTCATAACCTTGAGTTTTTGTGCCTGGAGAATTTGTGTTTTGAGATTTCATGGCCCTCCCAAACTGATTTCGTATTAGTTGATATTGACTGCATTCTTTTGCTACGACTCATCCTTTGCACAATGTTTATTTTTCTTTATTTTTTTTATTTTTTAACGCTGAATACTTGAGCTTTTTATGTTTTAAACACTTTTATCTCAACAAGGCACTGTGCAATACCACTTCTGAATTATACGGCACTTTATTTTATTTGACACCGTATTTCAATTCATTTTTTCCCAACATGGCATCCTAAGACATATTAAAACATGTTATGTATTTTTATTTAGCTGTTTCTTACATTTGTTTTCTAATAACACAATTTTTATAATCTTACAGCGGCAAAGCTCGCGTGTTTCTCCACGGAGAAGTTCACCGGTATGTATTTTTAAACTTATAATATTAAGTAAAAATGCGATCGAATATATATAAATCGTGCATTTAATTAAATTTCTTTCTTTTTATTAAATATTTAATTATTATTTTTTTACTTGGTTTCACTTAAAACGGATCTCTTATATCTTATAGGTGGGAGAAGTTTGTCCAATATCTCCACAAAGAAGTTCAAGAGTAAGTATAGCAAAAGCAAAAATTGCATTTCAATTTTATTACTTCATATTTATATCTAAGAGGATTTTTATTGTTAATAAATAATGCAACTTTTATATAACTTTACAGAGGCAAAGCTCAGATAAATCATCTCCACGAAGGAGTTCGCCGGTGTGTACTTTAAAACATAATTTTATGTAGAAATTTGTTTTGTTTTTTTCTTCTTAAGATATATTTATATGTTTGGAAGAAGGTCATCACTGAAATATTTATTTTATTATTTCGCAGAGAGAAGATATTTGTCCAGCCTCTCCAAGAGGAAGTACATCAGTGAGTATATTTAGAATAATTAATTAAATATTTTTGTTGAAGCATAGCATCTTCTTCAATATCGTCATATTTTGAATGTGGTTCTTTTAAATTTTATAAATTTTATTTATATTATGTGTACTAAATTATATATTCCAATAACATTCGAAACCTAAATTTGAGATATCGTCTGTGGTTATAAAATTTTTCTTTTGTGCAGACTTCAATGATTTTGCGATTTTAATATTATAGAAACTCTATTGTAGTTCCGCACCAATCTTTATTTCCATCTTTAAAAAATATACATTCACTTAAATAAACGTTCTAAATATAATTTAATCGTGCTCAGAAGGTATTTTTAATGTTTTCTGGAGAATTATGAATAATGCACAAAAGATATTAACCATTAACCATGAACGTGAAGTTTATATGTAACTTAATAATTTCTTTAATAGCGGCGAGCTTCTCACGTGTCGTCTCCCCGACGAAGCAGAGAGGTAAGACTTTTACATTTATTATTACAATTAAAGCCAAACTACACTTATTATTATAACAAAGAAAATAAAAAATAATTTAAATAAAATTCTTTAAAACGCTCCACTTGATTGTCAAAGCTTCTATCTTCACATTTGAAAAACTATCCTCCAGACAGCCAAATACCGATTTAACGCCAATTTACCTTCCATATTTGCCAAAAATGTTGTCCTTCTAAATTCTTCTTAAGATTGAAGATGAAGGCCGAACTTCAACTCCACGACTTACGAATATGCGTATAGTCCTGGTTGAATAGCACCTAAGTTGTCAGCAAAGTTTGAAAGGTCTAATTTATATCTTTACATTAATGACTTACAAGCTACCAGGAAAAAACGAACGGAGAAGCCCTTTCGTATATGTAGGTATAGTGCTGATGTTGCAAGGGCACATTTTTTGTTTACTTGACGTACCGAATTTGTTGAGAGACTTGAAAGTTTTGATTTAATAATGATGGTGCAATATAAGTCATTAAAAATTTAATGTCGGTGATGTAAAAGAAAATTGATGTATGCTTTAAAATAAAATGATAGTGAAATGAACAAGGTTTAGTGAAAACTTATAACGAAGTGCATAGTGGAATTCTGTCAAAATAATACCTATTGTCGACAATCTGGAATATCCTATCAAACCTAAGACTAGCTACCAGAAGCCAGTTATCTAGAAACGGGAAAAGTTTTGAGATCAATTGCGAAGTTTTTATATTATTCGTAAAAATAAAACTTTGTTTACATTTCGTTGTGAGATCATCATTTAGTCTGCACTGGCGGAAGGAACAAACATTTGTCTGTGAGGGGTTTGCGAAAATTTTTATTATATCAATATTTATAGATTTTCTGATCTCAAATTTTATATTTATATAACACTGGCCTGCGAGATTTCTCCCCCTGGACAATGAATAGTTGTTTCCGAGGTAATTTTTCCCGTTGAAGCTGAATCCGTGCTCAGAATCGTTCTATCACGTCAAGTTTTCGAGATATTCTAACCTAAAAGTGCAAAAACACTATTTTCTGACATATTTGAGGTTATGTCGCCCCGCGATTAGCTTAAAAGGCTGCAATAACATCTGAACTTTATCCAATTGATCTACTATAATTTTGCCGTCGAAATGTCAGAAATATGACGTCACCTAAACTGAACTTCCTTTCGCTAGTGATGCATCGGTCGCGGACGATTCGGTCATTTTGAACGAGTAAGTAAAATGACTATAAAGACTATATCGGTCAATCGGTCACCATATCATATCTATATGAACAAGACATATATGATTTGCTTGAGGCAAGAATTAAAAACTGAAGATGCACTCAATGTTATATAGTTCCTGTTGCTGTCGTTCATATTTCAGTGAGTGTGACATTGTGATGTACCTACGTGTTATCCCTATATGTTTTGGGGGTTCCAACCCCCCAGTAGGATTTTGGTGGTTCACCAACCCCCCCCCCAAGGAGGGTTTTTAAAATGTTCTGTACTTCTTGATTAGGAAAACTTTGACTGAAATACTAAAAAAATAACCTAAAATTAGATTACCCCCTTCCCCCCCCCAGGAGCAAATCCTGCGCACTGTCCTAGCTGTGAACAGAACAAAACAGCAACCACACAACGTAGAAGTACTGTCAAAGCTCAAAGCTTCTGGATAAGTTCGAAATATTCTTCACTTTTAGGGCAAAATTGCTTGCTTTGATTCTCTACAAACGTAAGTGCCCAAATCACTCAAGTGACACAAATGACCGAATTATTCTTTTGAGTCACTTGTGTCAAATAACTCGTATAACCTGAGTCAACAAAGTGGCCGATTTTGCCCATCTCTTTATTGGACTATAGAACCTAATTTTTTTATTGTCTTCGACTATGTTTGGACCCTGGAGTTTGATCTGGAGCAGATTAATCTAAAGGCAACTATTCATTGCTCAGTTCCTCCACCATTGGGACTTCTACATTTTTTTTGGAAAGATCTAGTTTGTGATTTAAATTTCAGTGGCGTAATAAAAGCGCCGGCTTTAATTCTGTAAAATTGTTTTTTTATTGATTTTCATAAGCTAATATTTTTTTTTATACGATGTGGCCAAAGCTTAGGCGACAACCCTTTGAGGCATTAGCATGGCTTAGACTTGAATGTCTTGTTTTTGCATTGCTGCGAGCTAGGGAGTGGATTATTTTAATTTCTTAATAAAAACCCACGGGAGACCTGGTCTAGAACCCGGGACCCATGGCATGGAGGTCGTACGGCTCAACGAATTGATTCAGCTCCGTCTCCAATATGGTGAAAACGCTCCCATTAAATATGATAAATTATGTCTGACAAATAACTTCCTCGGCTTTGACTACAAGCCTTACCTGTTTTAACAAACATTACATTAACATTTTGGTAGAAACACCTCGGATTTCGATATTTGAGGTCAGCAACTATTTGCAAATAGTTGACATAAGTTTTTGACTTTAGGAAATCCCACAAAAAACGTTTACAGCCCATGTTGGTCAAAGAACTTATAAGATAGCTTATAAGTCACTTGAATATTGTGCGGTAGGAAATGAAGTTATTTCATGAGAAATCGTGAAGGGACCTTTTAATGTGAAACATCTAATGTTGGCGTCCCGCGACGGCTTACTCGTTTTTTTATACCTTCAGTGGCTGGAGGTAGTGCCTTATTGATGATATCGCATCCACAGCGGTACTTTAACTTCTCGCACTGCCATAATGCGCAAGAGATGCTTCATTCACTATAATCTCAATTTTATTAGATTGCGCATCAATCTTTGAACAGCTGACTCATTTGGTACACTTTCTCAATCAAAAAAAAAAAAAAAACACAAACTAAGTTCAAGAACCGACTTTTATACTATTAGATAAGATGAGACAGATTCTATATTTTTACGACTTTGCTTTGGCGTGAACTTTTTATTAAAAAGATATTTAATAACTGTAAGCTAATCGGTTTTCTCCATTTCTCAATTTTTTGAAAACTTACTTAACTTAGAACCGCACAAAATCAAAACTTCGGAAAGAAAACAAATTTGAGCTGTAAGAAACTTCTACCATGTGTTACGAATTTTTCAATTCATGAATATGTGACCAGTAGATACAAAACATTTCAATTCAATACATTTTATCACAAACATAATCAAACACGTAACAAGATATCTAATTTGCAGGGAGGGGAAAATTACGTGTCTTCGCCAGGAAGAAGTAGTGTAAGTCTTTAATAATGTGTAAACACATTTTAATTGTTCTCACGAAATACATCTTTCATTTTTTTACAGTGGAAGGACTCATTTGTTTCTCCAGGAAAATTCAAAGATGTGAGTGTAAATAATCATTTCATTCATCCTTTAATGTTTTATATCTTAATATCAATTTTTAATCCTAAAATTAATAAATATTATATTATATAATTTTACAGATGCCTGCGTTTGATGTTTGTCCGCTTATTCCAAAACCACTTCAAGAAATGGTTCCTGATGAAGTGTAAGTAATTTCTTATAGTTAACTAGAAAGTCATAATGCGCCATAATACAAAACCCAGCTTTTACTGCGGTATAATAATTACAGATACATACATATTGCTTCAACTTTGTGTGATACTGCTATTGATTATTATAATGATTCTTCAATAGCAAAACAATCGTTCAATACATATTGAACGAATGTTTTGTTATTGAAAAATCATTTATTTTCCAGCAAGTCATAGAGACGTAGAAGGTTTGCCATCAGCAGAGAATTACTATCTTTTGTTGTTATATATCCTAGGTTTAAATAGAAATTGTAAATACAACTTTTCTCGTGTACAATTTCAATTTTGTATTATATCATGATTTTCAGTATACAAAGCGTAGTGTGCCGATAAAAACTGATAACGCAAAATAAAACTGATTCAGAAGTTCAAATTCAGTATCAATGCAAAAATGTTTATTTAAATCTACTTAGAAGTAGAAATACATAACAAGAAGTTACGATGTAGATTGCCATGAGAAACATTAATCTCATTCCTTTAACCCTGATTTGATTCTGCGCTATTGCATTAAAGATTTTATGAATATTTTAAACGTGGTGCATGGTCAGCTAATATGGCGTCTTCCTTCAGTTCCTGTGGCACTGCACACTACCTCATATATGACAATCAAGACAATGAGATTGGAGAGAGGATTATAAATCCTTGAAAATCCTTGAATCCTGAAAAATGAGTTCCTTGATGAACTGACCGTTAAACAAACGAAACATTAAAAATATTTTTTGAAGAAAAATTTATTTAACTCCTCTATGGCGAACTGATTAAAAATCATGCCTTTGAGAGTTGGGTTTATTTAAAAAAAATGCCTTTTAACCAATAGATAACATAGCTATACAAAAAAAAATTATTTTTTTGACTTTGTGTTGTAACGCCATTTTTACTATATGATTCGTGTCACAGAAACCGAATCCGAAGCCCATTTAATAACCCCATCACGTCAGGTTTTCTCTCAAGTTTTGGGCTACTTTACCCCAGACAAGAGTTCAGTACGACGACTAGAGTTATGTTCTTATGGGGTTATTGGCTTAATGTGGGTTAAGTTCATCAGCTTTGGGGTTATGGGGTTGGATTTAATTATTTATGGGGTTAGCGAGGGTAATAGCTTCGGTTGTGGGATTATTTGCGGTTAATACGGCTTTGGGCTTGGAAAATGAACTTCGGATTCGGTTTCAGCGACCCCAAAAATGAATGGTAAATATAGTCTGATCCGCAGGTTAGAAACAATTTTTTTTTTCTGTGGATGTGTAATTAAATAAAAAAAATGGGCGCAGTTTTCTATATTTTAGCGTAGAAGAGAATTATACAAGTTTAAGAGTTGCACTAGGAGGGTGGTTTATAACTTGGAGGATTGGATTTATGTTTTAAAAATACTCTCTAATCACTAAATATTTATGCAAAAAAATTTGCGGGGTTTTTCGATATTTTAGCGTAGACAAAAAAATTGTTCGCCTTAAGAATGGCAAGGGGTGGTTCCGATGCACTTGGAATGTTGATTTAATTTTTGAAAATCACTATATAATCAAAAAACATTTCAACAATGAAAATTAGCGGAATTATTTTCTTTTGTTTTTTTGCTTTTTTTTTAATTAAAAAAAGGACAATTAAATTTTTTGTGTCGTTCATTAAACGTTCTACCAGTACCGGAAGAATTACCTTTTCCATGTAATGAAGACTTTCGTTTGGAATTTTGTAAATTGATTTTTTTTTGTTTTTATTCCAAAGGGCTCGTATCTGTTATGGTTTTAGCCTGCAAAAGAGTTAGATAAATAATAAGGGCTATTCCCGGAAAACCATAGAAAAAATAGGGGATCTTCAAATTAGAAGAGATAATTAAATAATTTTTTTTGTCTTATTGGGATTTTAATATATTTTACAATTTCCTATGGTTGCTTTCGTTTTTCACGCTCGTTAGTCAGGTAGATGAGGTCTCTTAAGAATCATCCAGTTCATCAACAGTTGCGCAAATATAATGCATTTAAAAAATACATTGAATTTTTTTCTTAATTTAAATACATACAAAAATCAAATGATGGCGTAAAACTAACTATCTAAAATCTGAAGTCTACACTGCCAAACCTATGTCTGAAGTCATAGCCTTTGTAATGCTCTGCTGTTATCTGGTCGTGGTCCGTAGATCGATAACATCATTTTCATTGTCACCATTTCAATCACGCAATTGTTCATGAGTTGCTCTGTTTTTTAATGACGTAGGATTCAGTAAAATTTCGTTATTTTAACCGAAAATACTTATATGACTCCAAATGTCAGCAATTTGTTTCTACTTTTTTTTTAAATTGCATTATAGTACTTCTGAAAAGATTTGCAGCTCGACCTAAGCTCGACCACATCAATAAAAATAGAAATAAATAAATACCTGATTCCATGGGCATTTTGAATGGGCTTAAGGTAGCCGTGATGCTCCAGATCTCCAAAATGAGGTATAACGCTTTGATTGTGTTAAAAAAGGAAGATGCTCAGAATACATTTGTTTAGAAATTGACAAATACAAAAGAAAGGTACCTGAATAAAGTTCGACAAATAAAATACCTGTAGGAGATATATGTATATGGATAGACTAACTGTCTCTAAATTAGCCTCAAAATAGTTTTCATTATCTGGTAATTAATCATTCAATGATTCATACGAAGTGTTCAATTTAAGTTTTTTTCTGCAGTTATTACATATTTTGGAAATAATTGGTAAATTCCGATATCTTTTCAATATTAACTTATGTAGTTACTTTCCTTGGACACCAAATTTGAAAGGGTTAAAGCACGCATTAAAATGTGGCTTAAACGTAATAATTATAACATAGTTAGGGTAAAATAATTTTTGGAAACAAGCACGGCGAATAACAATACTTAGCGTTTACCCAGTGGTAAGGATTGCAGCAATAGCTATACACTAAGCCAGTGATTCTTAACCATTTTGTCGTCACGGTACACTTTTAGTAATTTAAAAATTTGACGGCACATTACCAATAAAATTAATTCAAAAGTTAGGTTCAACGCACACCCCCACCCCTGCTACGCTAACGAAATGTTTGCCATGGCACCAATGGGAGAACCTGCTCTACCCAACAAAAAAAGAATTCGCGCCCTGGGAGTGTCAATAAGGTAAAAGATATTGGTTCCGTTTTGATACGTTATGATGCGGTGTATGTCGTAGTAAAATTTTTGTTCGCCGGGAATTTAACTTTATTTGTTTAGAATTGCTTTATAAAAGTAAAGTAAAAGTATTCACAAAAGTAAGTTTTCGCAGTGGCGGCACATTTTAAGAATCTTGCGGCACACTAATGTGCCGTGGCATAGTGGTTGACAATCACTGCACTAAGCAAACTACCAATAGTGAGAGATTAATTTCTTGTTCACAATTAGATTAGATAACGTCTATTTTCACTGGTCGCAAAAAAAAAATATTAGTTAGTAAATGACAGGCATTCTGTGATCGATAATATGGAATTTTCGAGAGTTTTTTACCACCTTGGGCGCTATATTCGATCCGCCATTTTGGTTTTCCGCCATTGGGAATTTTAGGCAAAGCTGTGCCTAAGTTGACGTGGAATGTCTCATATACAGGGTGTGCTTTTAACCTGCAACTCTCAAATATCTCGAATAATTAGCACTCGACGGAAAAAAGTCCATAATCAAAATTTAATCATTCCGCGGAGGAAGTTAAAATTAGTCCCCCCTCCTTGTAGGTTTCGTGGGGGGTAAACTAGCAACCCATATTTTTTATTACAGATTTATGTTCTTTGGGTTCAAGTAAACAACTTTTGTCACATATTTTTTTTTAAATGTAAATTTTTTGAGTTCTACGTGGAAAAAAATTGAAAATTTTGGAGCTTTGAGCATCTTGTACTCAAAATGGTTAGGTTAATAGAAAATTGCAAGAGACGAAAAGTCTTAAGAATTTTACAGCGAATCTGATCTAATCTGACCTTTTTGAAAATGTTGTTATGTTATTATGAAATTTTCGTTGTAACACGATAGCTTAAAGGCTTAAGTCAATAGAATTTTCGCTGTATCAACTTATCTTGACAATGTAGTCGTTTGTTCCAAACTAACAGTCTTCAACTGAACCGCAAATTTTTGCGTATATTTGAAGTGTTGTCAGATCAAGCGCTATTGAAGTAAAAGCCCAACCGGCGGCCTATATTTTGCATCTAGGTATATTCTCTTGATATCTCCCTCACTTTATTTTATTGCCCCTTTCCGTTTGATATATGACCTCGCAAACTAACCAATTTTGAAAAAATTATATATTTTGGCTGATGTTTAAATAAGGTATTTTAGAAAACAGCAAATATTACATATAGGGAAATATTGACAAAGAAAGAAAGAAACTAAAATTAGTGGAGTTGTAACATAGCTACATTGTTTGACTTGATCTCTTTCACGTAATTTAATTTTAGCTAGTAATTAAGTGACGGCCAAATGCACATGCTGAACTAGTTTTAGAATACCTGTGTAACGTAATGTAACGGAGGTAGGCGTGGCTTATACTGTTAAAATTTCGTTATTTACAGATGAACCCAAAATCTCAGACTTTTTGGGACCTCTGATACATATAATTGTACAATAGTAAAGCTTATTGCAAAATGTTTTTCTTTCAGTCCTGATTTAATTGATTTAACCTTGCCACCGGAAAGGCGTTCTTATGTGTCATCTCCTCGAAGGAGCTTACCGGTAAGTTTATAATTAAATGTAATGTTTAAACTATTTTTAATGTCATAAATTTGAGGTAACATAATTTTGTATTTCATAATTTAATAGAGAGAAGATGTGTGTCCGTCCTCACCGCGGGAAAGTTTACCGGTGAGCATAACCAAGCTAATCAAATCCTGGTTAATCTGTTAATCTGTTTTTAGTTCTATGTTATGTAATAGTTATTAAGTATATATTTTAAACTTCGTTGCTAGTTGTCTTCTTAATTCCAAATCATGGGAAATCTGCATGTATGTAAAAGAAGTGATGTGTTAGTCGTATATAAAGCAACGACCATTTCTAAGTTTACAGCTCGGTACGGACAAAACTATACCTCATATCTAAATACGGTATAGGATTTCGTTATTCCTTAACATTTAATCTTTCCTAATGTCAAGAAATACCGTAAACCAGGGCTACTTTGACATTGGGGCTACTATGTCACTTTTCGGGGCTACTTCGACACGTGGTAATTTGGAGGTTATACGTCTTGTTTTGTTTTGTTTTTATTATTTAATAATAAGGTGGTTTTCTTTGTTCTAGATTATTAATGAATGAATTGAAGATTGTAAAAAGATATAAAATATGGTTAGAAATTATGAAAAAAAGATAGGAAAGCGGAAATATAAAAATTATAGTCAAGATGATCTCGACAAGGCTGTTGCGGAAGTTAAGTCAAAAAGATTGTCTCAAAAAGCCGCAGCAGAGAAATATAAAGTTGGCCGAATCACCATTTTAAATAGGATCCACAAACAACAGCTGGGACAAGTCGGTCATCCTTCTGTTTTGCTCAGGGACGCAGAGCAACTTCTTGCAAAAACACGTCACAGAACACAGAAGAACAACAAATCGTTGTAGTTGGGGATAATTTCGCTTTAAATTTTTCATGGGAAGTCACTCAATCAGCGCAGGACTACAACATCTATTTCACCGCTCTGCCACCCAATTCAACCCATCTGCTGCAGCCATTAGATGTGGAAATTTTCGCACCCTTAAAGAAACAGTGGCGTAAAATTCTCCACAAATTGAGGCAGGAGTCTAGGCGGAAGGGAACGATGCTGCTGCAGAGGTTGTAGGTGGCCATTGAAGCAAGTATTAAAAAGAACTTACAAAGCGCTCTCTTCACCCATTTGATCCACAAGTTGTCCTACAAAAACTTTCTAGTGATGAGACACAAGAGGTTACAGCGAGGACAAAGTGCGCCACAGACGAGGAAGAAAAGTTACTTCTAAACCAGGGCAGCCAACAAACATTGATAAGATTGCAGGTAGGGATAAATTTGAGGAGGAGGCCATGTCTCTAGGTCCTACAGCAAACAAAAGAAAGAAAACCACATATACAAGAAAAAGGACGGTCTAGGCATGCACTTCTGACAGTTCCTATAAAGATGCCGAGATGCCTTTGAGTGCAGTGGCACAAAACAAATGCTGAACCCAACTTGTGTGAATAAGTAGAAGAGAAGTTATGCTCGATGTGCAGGTGTGACTTCAGATTTTATCGACTTCACAAAGGCTGGATATGTTGCCCAGGGATCCCAGAACCATGCCTTTGAGTGTGAGCGCTGTGAGGACTCGGAGTGACATTCTATTTTTAACCGACTTCCCAAAAACAAAGAGGTTCTAAGTTCGACGCGTATTTTGTTATTTTTTTTATGTCTGACAGGGCTAATAGGAGAAACAAATTTGATCTAGGGGGGGGGGGGGGGGGGGGGGTAGTCTAACTTTGTAACGCGTGGACCGATTTGGATAAATCTTTTTCTGCTGGGTAGAGTATGATCCTTGGTTGATACTGCGAGAAAACAAATGTTGCTGTGGTGGGGGGATGGGGGAAGGTGGAACCTAACTTTGTAACACGTGGACCGATTTGGATGCTTCTTTTGCTGTTGTATAGAGTGTGATCACCCATTGCTAATAGAAGAATAATTTGGCCCATGGTGGGGGGTTGGGCGAGGGGAGGAGTAGTCTAACATCGTAACTCATGGACCGATTTGGATATTTCTTTTTTTTTTGGGTAGAGTATGCTCCCTGGTTGATACCACGAGAAAAAAAATTGTTGGTGTGGTTGGGGTGGGGGAAGGGGGTGGAACCTAACTTTGTAACGCGTGGACCAATTTGGATGGTTCCTTTGCTGTTGTATAGAGTGTGATCCCCTATTGCTAATAGGAGAATAATTTGGTCCTATGGTGTTGGTGGGGGAGGGGCCGTAACTTCTTAACGCGTGGACCGATTTCGATGATTCTTTTTCTGTTCAGTAGAGTATGTTCCTTGATTGATACCATGAGAAAAAAAGTTTAGTGCAATGGGGGTGGAGTAGGGGGCAAAACTAACTTTTAACGCGTGGACCGATTTGGATGGTTCTTTCTTCGTTGTATAGAGTCGGAGACACTGATAACAAAATTTAAAAAATAAGAAGAGAAAGAAATCATAATTTTTTTTTTCACCATCTATTTATTTTATGTAAATTTAGTTATTATAAATTTTGTGTTTATATTGTTTTGACAAGAATTCTTAATATATTTTTTAAATATGGTTTGCGTCTTATATATAGATGCGAGAAGTTTGTCTACCATCTCCACGGATAAGCACGGGGCCACCATCTCCACGAATAAGTACGGGGCCACGTTCGCGTGTATCGTCTCCACGAAGGAGTTCCACGGTATGTGTTTAACTTAATCTAATTTATAATTAATTTTTAATTGTCATTTACTGATGGTTGTTTTTCATAATTTTATAGCCAAAAGATATTTTTCCGTCCTCTCCGCGTGGAAGTGTACCGGTGAGCATAACGAAACCAATTTTTGATTAAAGTTTTAATTTGATATCGCGTAGTAGTTGCTAATATACATAAAATTTTCTTTTCTCTAAAGTATATCGTTTGTTATTTTATAGATGGGAGAACCTTGTCCAGTATCTCCACGAACAAGTACAGGGGTCAGTGCATAACAATTTTTATTTAAATTTGCATTAAATTCCGTTTTCATTTTATAACTTCAACAATCGATAAATTTGAACTTTATTTGTTCTAATGTATCCTTTTTAACTTTATAGAGACCAAGTTCTCGTGTATCATCCCCGCGCAAGAGCTTACCGGTTACTAGTTTCAAACTTATAGTTTTCCGTTTTAAATATTTATATAAGTATGAATTCATATTATATAATTCAGCAGTTTTTAAACCTTCTGTTCCTTTATTTGAAAAGTAATCACCTTTAACATATTATCTTTTGTATGAAATTTTTTAGATGGGAGAAGCTGGTCCATCGTCTCCCCGTAGAAGTATGGGGGTGAGTGTAATATTTTTTTTTTTATACGATGTGGCCAAATCCTAAGGGACAACCCTTTGATACGTTAGCATGGTTTTGGCCGGAAGGGAATTAGGGTAAGGGAAGTGAGGAAACATGAGTCTTGTTTGCATTGCTGCGAGCTAGACAACAGCCCAGAGACGGAGTGGATTATTTGTCATTTCTTAATAAAAGCTCACGTTCATCTGGTCATCAAAGTTTAGATAATATATTGCTTTCAATTTTTAATATGTATTATATCTGTATGCTTTACGTAAATCATCCAAAATTATTTTGATAATTAAAACCGGTTTTTTAAACTAATTTCGGCATAGAACCTATAAAGAACTCGAGAACTTTGTACTAACATAGTTCCGCAGTTTTACACTTACCTTTTCTTAAACAGCAAACACATATATTTTCTTATAAACATACTGTAAGTAAATGAACCTTATTTTCAGTTACAAATGTTCACTTCACTTAATTAGTTCGTTTCACAATTTCCTTGACACTTTTCCTTCACAATACACTGTTTCACTTTTCTTATTTAAGCTTATCGCTTCACTGGTTAAAATATAACTAACTCACTAGGCAGCTACTCAGCCCTATTTATACTACTTATCTTAATTCTGAAAAGTTCAGCAGCCTAGTTCTAGAAATTACCGTTATTTATTTTCATCACACCAAGTCACCACAAGTTCGAGTCGGCCTTGAGTTCATGGGCCATCTGATGTTTTCTGTTTCCGAAATTCAGGAAATATGATTTCGTTTTCATCACGTAGCCTATGCCAGACTGCAGTGCACGTATAGTAACACTGCCCCCATCTTATCTATCCTTGGTATGGCTTCAATCTGTCAATGTGGACAATCTTCTTTTTTTTCTTTCGATCCCCGTTGTACCCTGTAGAATACATTGTTGATGCGTGTAAGTATCTTGTAGGGTCCTTCCCACTGCTGTTGAAGCTTTGCTGATTTTCCTTTTCGCCGCTGCGGGTTGAACAGCCAAACGATGTGTCCTGTCCTTCCCTGAATCCGCTAGAATTAGCGCTGAGGTCGTATTATTGCATGTCTTCAAGTGCTTTCTTGCCAGTTGTTGGATTTCTGCTGGACGCTTCCGAAGTGTGGTAATCTTCAGTGGATTCAGTATCCTTTTCAGGTGTTCCAAACTTTAAATCATTGCCAGTCCCTGCCTTCCAACCACAACTTAAGAGGGTGTCTGTTATTTTGAGTTATGGATGGCTGTTTGATAAGCTAGTATAAATATCGGAATGTAGCTATCCCAATCCCGCTGATGCTCATCTACTACTTTTCTGTGATGTTCAACTACTGTTTTATTCAATCGCTCAACTATCCCATCAAATAGTAAATAAAGCGGTGTTGTCCACGTCTTTCTTATTCCAAGAATCTTACAAACCTTCTGGAATACTTGAGATTCTAAGTTTCGTTCGTGGTCAGAAAGAAGCTCATTGGGGACGCAAGATCTGCATATCGAGGTTGTTACTAACTCCTATGCCATTATCTTTTTTTCTTGATTTTGGGTGGCATATACTTCTGGCCATTTACTGAAATAATTCTCTCAAAACGCGCTCCAACGTTGTATTGCTGCATCGCTCCCCTTGTTTTGAAGTGAGATCCTTTGCTTCAGGCACAAACTACATTTTCGACACCCATGCTCCACATCCTCCCGCATATGTCACCAGTAGAATCGTTCTCTTAATTTCCCCAAAATCTTCTTGATGCCAAGATGTCCTCCCGAAGCACCACTATGGAATTCCTCTAGCACTTCTTTTATCTTGTTCCTGGACATAAACACCTGCATTCGGCATGCTGACTCGTTGGGTGTCTTCCATTTGGGTTTCAATATTCCTTCTTCAACACACATCGAATTCCATTCCCAGTAACTCCTTAACGTTGCACTTCTGTCTGAAATATCTTTCCATTGGAGCCTTTCGCAGTTCTCTGTCCACGTCAAAATTAGACATATATTCTCTTCTTCTCGTTGAACTGTTCGAAATCTTCCTTGTTCCATCTTGTCAATGGTACGACTTTGTTCTTTCCAAAACCACATGGTCGCATTTTCCTTCCAGACGGGAACAGTATTTACCATCCATGGTCGTCGTAAAAGTGCATTTCCATTATATACCATATATACCATATAGGCCTACCAATCCGGTCGTTACAAGAACGCTGAATACTGGGGGTTCCCGGAATTACTCGGAATTTTTGTAAACCAGTGTCGTTTTCAATTATTTTTGCCCGACACTCAGCGACTCCGAAAACTGAGGATATTCTGCACTAATACTGAATGTTTTATATTATTTTTACATGTCACTGCCTTCCCACCCCAACTTGTACTGGTGCTACCTTCACGGTATTTTTCTCCAGAATGTAATTAATTTGTGTACCAAATCACCTTCTATATATGATCCTAATACTCCTGGTTGCTCCCACAGTAATAGTGGGAGAGGTGTACTACAGCATCACCATAAAACTTACACATTACATACTTACGAGTACATATATGCCGCTAACTATTCGACTCCTTGTCGACGAATATTAACGTACACACACCTAAACGTTAATGGGTAATCATCGAATAATGGGTAATCATGGAAAATCCATGTATTGGTTCCTGAGTTTAGTGGGAATATACACTTATTGCAGACTTTATTTATTTTTTATAATATGTAGAGAAGAAGAGATTATTGATATTATTATATCTTTCTAAATATTTATTTTTCGCCAAAAATTGGCTATATCATGCATAATTTTCAGGAATTCGGTGATGGAGTAATTCCAGTCGCGCAGGAGGATGCAGTTTGCCCAGATGTAGAACAAATTGAAGCATTGATGACAGAAGAAGAAGGGTAAGTATATAATATTATACTAGCTATTTACAAATTTACATTTCTTTATATAAATTTACACGTATAAAAACACATTTCATTGTACAAGGCTACTGGTATAAATTAAAATTGACACCAGAGGATGGAAAATGACTTCTGTTCATCTAAGAAAAGTAAGGTCATGGATAGGTAGTTATAAATACGCGGTAAAAAAATATTATATTGGCGGACAAGTTAATGATGTAATCAGAACTCAAGTGAAAGCGGAGAAAGATTTTACTCCTGACGAGTATGCGTACATTATTTATAAGTTCATGTTGCCCACATTGACCGTAGGAAGAAATTTTCCGGATAGACTTGTTAAAAGCAATAGAACTTGTTGCTGATAATAGGAGAGAATTGGAATCACAAACATACTTATCTTATAATTAACTATTAAATTTGATTTAAGCATCAGACGAGTAGCAGTGGGCGTTTCTACTACGAAAGTCTGCAAAGTTTCGGCCATTTAAAAAAAAACTACACCTACTACCACCTCAATGGTTCCAAAATTGTCAATGTTAAGCTAGTTATGATGTTGTATATGTATAAATACTCAGCGAAAGACAACTGTTGGAAAGATTTAAATATTTTGATCGATATCTACCAAGATAAATGGGTTAATGAACACTTTAATAGTGAAATTTTATAATCACCCTGTAACTCCTAGGTCGTTGAGTCCCGCATCGTACATTGCGGGATACAATACATTATCAGGGAGAATAAAACTTCCTGGGTGAGAAGAACCTTTTCTCGCTGAAAATAATCTGGCGTTGATGGCATAGTGTCTCTTATGTTGCAAAAGTTACAGGACATAGCAGCGCCGTGACCGGTCATAATGTTTAGAAGCTGCATTCCACTGAATTAGACGAGTTCGAGTGGTGTTCATTTCGAAGGTCAGTGGGCGGGGACATAAATTCACGAATTAAGTTCCTGCCACATAGCTTAACTACATTCGTACTTAGAACCCTGGCAGGAATACTGAACGAACATCTTCGGCAAATCCTGGAGAGATATCCGCTATTTAAATCCCAGTACGCACACCTTAAAAGAAGATCAACAGAAACAGCTCTCCAAGAGGTAGTGCGGACTATTGAGATAACTATTCAGTCGAAGGAATACATCCTAACTGCCTTTTTGGAAATAGAGGGTGCTTTTAACAACGTTCATGCTGAATCTATTCTAAATTCCCTCGTCAAGTTTTGGGCTATAAAAGGGCGTTATTCATTTTCGTTTCAATGATAAGTGCAAGGATTGCAGAGTTGAAATAGGGCAGGACACAAATAACGAAATTCGTGTGTAGATGGAGATCCCAGGGTAGTCCATTCTATATTAATTTATCTCATTGCCATGAAAAAGAACCTCTCCATACTGGGCAATCTTGGTGTTAGGAATATTTCCATTCTTGATTAGTAAAATTATGGAAGGTAAGCGATTGGGCTACCGGCTGTGTTCTTAGCGTTAATCTAGGCAAAGCTAAGCTGATGCCCCCCCTCCCAATTCAAGATTATTTTAAGCTAAATGGCCATATATTCTCGATATCCTCTAGCACAAAATATTTAGGAATCATTTTCGACTTCAAACTCATCCGGAAATCTGGGTGCTGTCGATGTGTGAACCGTAACGGATCACATGAGTAAGGAACTGCGCTTCGGCAGGAGATTCAAGATTCCCTTTCCTGAGCGAGCAGACTGGGAAGGCGGTGGTTAAAGTCTGTACCCGACTAGCCTCCAATGATTCATTGATGGCTCAAAAATAGAACACTGGCTGGTATCTTTAAACCCAATACTTATCAACGTCAACAAAGGTCTGAAAGGTTCTAATATAACTTCTTCTAACTTCTTTGATATCAAGCGGTTCTAAAGGGTCTATCCTCGCGGAGTTATTTCTCGAGGCTTCGACATCCTTCACCAACTAACTGCCATAACAGGTTCACACTCTGTTGGATATCTCGGGTATTAAGGGATATCTCGGGTATTAAGGGTAATCAGATCGCTGATGAGCTGGCCAGGAGAGTTCATCCCTCTCGGTGGTAAGGCCCCGAATCGTATTACGGTCTCCGCTCGTCTTCGGTGAGAGCTGTTATAGTCGAGGCTAGGAGTCAATACCTGCTATACTAGAGAAATATCCCCGGCCTTGCCCAGGCTAAGGCGTCTGTAAGACCCTATGCTTACAATGATATTCCCGCCTTAAATAAGGCAGATCTCAGGTCACTATCAGGCTGCTTATCTGGTCACCACTTCGATAAGGTATCATCTAAATCGGATAGGTCTGTCTAGTGAGACGGAGTCTCGACCCTGGCTCGAAGATGATAAAACCAGAATACATATTATGTGCTTTTTAATACCTTAGAATGGCTTAGAAGGAGGATTTTCAGTCAGGCACTTCTGAGCCGGGCTGCTGTTATATTCCCCTCTATTAAAGACCTTCTTGCTTACGTGAGGGTGGATTAGCGTCTTTTACAGTAGAAGGCGTTTTGGCACAAAAGACCTTTTTGGTCGTACTGCCCACCATATGGTAACCCATTAATTATAATATTAACAATCTGGATTTGCTACACCTCGAACTGACTACATCACCACAAAGCTGTGTTTCAATGAAAATTTCGCGTTGAAGCTCTCTAAAACAGCTTAGTGGAAAAATTGTAGAGTGGTAGAGGCTTTCGGGTATTTTCTCGGAAATACTCTATTTCAAAGTCGTACCGCCTTCAAGATCATGCGGCAGTTCTGCAAAGCTGAAGTGCTCGCTTTTTTAACGATAGCCAGACCGCCACCAAAGCTGACTTGCCTACTACATACATCTTCCAAACTAATGGAATGGTGCTACGATGAGCTTTCCTTTTCTTTGAATTCACTCTGTTCTGGCTTCATAGTCATAATGGCATAAAGGAACATGAGCGGTCCGGTAACAGTTTACATTCCTCTGGGAGCTCTAAGCGGTGCCTTACTATTTATCCACGGCTCCATGTGGTGCAGCCTACCCACCTGTGCCATATCCAGGGCGATGTTACCCTCCTTCAGTATGAGTAAAAGCAGAACCCGAAATATCACAATAGAAAATAATTCATTCCCTATGCTCAATGTCCTATCATATTCTATTTAGTACTTTCATCGTTCTTTATAATAGTTGCAAAAAAAACTATAACTTTAAACTTCTTTATAGTGTTTATTTCAAAACCTTCCCAGAAATATCCTGGTACCACCGGCCATTTGCATGACCTTGACCCATTGTAAAATATCTTGAATTAAAATCGGAGACACAGTCGATTCGAGCCTAATCCTATTCCCAAGAACCTTTAGATAAATGCGCTCTTACATTACCTTCTTGAAAAATGAAAAGAACTCACAATACTACATGCAGTATACGGTCGAAACATAATTTTAAAGTTCCGTATGAAAAAAAAATACACATTAATCCATGCTCTCGGATCTACAATTATCTCTGTTTCTTTTGATGGTTATCCGGTTATCCTAAATAAAGTCAAATTAATGAATCGAAGTTAGTGTCTAATTAGTGAATCAAATTAAGTTTTATCATCAAATGATTTTTTTTTTAAATTGAAGACTGACTAATTTATTGTTAGTAACACAAAATTGGTGCTAATAATTAATTTATTAACTACACTCAGTTTGAACAAATTGTCTATCCAAAAACTGTTACCTATGTTAAGCAATTTTTCAATTTTTACTTTTAGATAACACTTAACACTTTTTACCTTGTCTATTTTTTATAATTACTTATTTTTTTTTATTTTTTATAATAATTTTTATGTATACAACAGATTTAGCGATTTCGAAGAGACTCCAAGAGAGGTAAGCATGCTTAAATTAATGTTTTTATTATTAAAAGATTAATTTAACTTTTCCAAATGTCTAGTTGGGTTCTAGGGCAAGACTGGTAAGCTGAATGTTTGTCATAATAAAAGCTTTTTATTATATATAATATTATAGGAGGATTACTTCTTTGAAGATGAATCTTTCATCTACAAAGAGGGAGTAGTAGCTCCAGAGTTTTCTCCAGGAGAAGTTAAAAAAATGATAGAAATAGAAGAAGAGTAAGTAACTTGACCTCATAGCTATCGAGGAATTTATACAGTTTTATATGATAACTAAATTTAGTTTATTTTGCGTTTATTACAATATTAATATTTTTGGGTTTCATATTGTTATGAATCCAGAATGGTGGGCCAGTAGCCTTCGTGTAACCTGGAAGAAAGCCTCATGTAGTTATACTTGATAAATGCGTGAGCCCTTCTTAAAGGAAAAATGCGGTTAACTTTTTCATTACTTTCTAGTTGCCTACGCTAAGGGAATATATAAAATGACACCCACACTATGAATTTTTCTTACATCGCATCATTCTGTAGGTATATTCACTAATGAAAACTAGTGAGCATCAGTAAACATTTTTTCAGCGCGACTCCGTCTCAAGAAGTACTGATCTTGTTCTCCAAAATTTTTGGCATTGCATCAATCTGAGAACCCCAACAAAAACAAAATAATCTGAATCCAAAATATGCCTGATCGTACACAAAAAAAAGTTTAAAAAATACGCGTTGACTCTTAAATAATTCTTGCTTTTGGGAAGTCGCTTAAAAATTCACGTTAATAATTTATCATGACTTCGCTCCTAGGCCCTGCACTTTTAGAATTTTTCTCACAAAGAAATCGCAATGATGGCATTTTTCTCTAGTTCCTTCAACCGCTTCTGAAGAACGTAGCGAATAAAACACTTCACCAGGTTCAATTAGAACGATTTTAAGTTGATTTACAACTTAAGGTGGATTCCGAACCACCGGCTTTATTATGCAACCACCAATGATGTACTATCTTGATTTGTTATCAGCAGAAAACAACGAACTAGGCGATTGTCTAGGGCGACACATTTAGGTAGGCTCCATTTCACTATACAAAAATGAAAAAAAATGTTGCAAACATCAAAAACATTTCTTGAACAAAAGTATCTAATATTATAACTATTTTTTCTAAGTTAAAGACACGAAAAATGTAATCGCGATCTATAGAAAATAAATATTCTATAATTTAAGAAGCATATTGATATATTTTATTGTAATCAGAAATTTAACGAACGAAATTAATTAAGTAAAGTGTTAACAAAATTTTAGCTGACTTAAAAATACTGTTTTATGTTTAAGTTCACTTAAAGGAAGGGCTGGAGGCGCGAAATTTTCGTTTACCTAGGGCGCCAATTGACCTTAAGCCGGCCCTGGTTCGAACCAATAATTTTCATGATGAAAGCCAGTTTGCCAGTTTTCCAGTGAAAATGTAACACTTTCACCCAAGGTTCTTCGACAGATTTCAATGAGATTAGTAAACCAAACCGAAGACGTATTCAAACCTATTGAAATTGATGGTTTTTCACCTCTGGTACTTAACATAAATGCAATGCTTCTTTTTTAGACTTTTAGATAAACCTCTGCACAACCTTTATTACCCACCAGGAATGTTTCCCTCATCATAAAAACTTGGTAATGTTAAACGGATGCTTAAAAAAGTAGAGGCAAGTGATTCCTCTAACTAAAGACCTTACATCGTTACTACCTAAAGTTGTTTAATCACTCTTAGTTGATGAAACATCTAGAAAGTAACCGTCTTGTCAACGATCGTCAGTACAGTTTCGACACCGGCTGCTCGACTAAAACCAAACTTACTACTCTGACGGAGCGTAAGAGTCATTTTCTCCGTAACGTTTTTGAATCCGAAATCATCGCTCTGGATATTTAAACGCTTCTGACAGAGTGCAGCATGGCTGCCCCTCTGGCCAAACTTCAAGTATTTAGTCATTCTCTTTTTGCATTTGCTTCTTCCAATGCACGCAAAGTTTTTGTCAGGCTTAGTAATAGGTTTGAAAAAAGATTGGATTAACAACTCATTTTACCTTTCTCGTCGCTTTTTCTTTCTTGCCTGGGTTAATGGATAACTACTATGTTGAAGGCAAATATAATCCAGTCCGAATTCGTAATCAGTCTGGCTATTTTAGGCACGTCCCCCGCGGTACACCCCAAGGGCGGGGGAGGGGGGGGTCCTCTCTTCCCTACTTTAGCTGATGGTCACGGACAAGGTCCTGTTGAGACTTGAGCAGTGGGAGTCAAGGTCGCCGCTATGCGGACGATTTGGTGTTGAATGGTATCAGGGATGTTTTCCGCTGCATTAGCGAGATTAGGGTCCCCTGAAGGATATGATCTCTATGCCTACAGACATACATTCCTTTGGAAAAACATAGGGACTGCAGCCAAAGATGAAGCTATAGTTATTCATAGCGGTTGTCCGTCTAATTCTCACCTACGGTTTACTTGTTTGGTGGTCTGGGATTAGTAAGGTGTATAACCAAACCAAGCTAAAAAATGCAGAGAAGCGCGTGCATTAGCACAGCCAGTGCCCTGCACTCCACTTCAACCGAAGCTTTTCTACATCTGCTTCCCCCTGATCAGCAGGTCAAATTTGCGTCATGTAGCGCCTATAGGAATCTGGGTGCTGGGTTGCTAAGCCCTATGGCCACAGCAAGTTCCTCAGCTTAACACCTAGAGAACTAGCGGATACCCTACCTCAAGCCTGTTATCAATTTTGAAAAATAATTCAATGTAAATATTTGAACTAAAGAGAGTTTAGAATGACGTAACGGGCCAACAACTTTAATACTGTACCTATTATTCACGTTAGTTAGATAGTTCAATGTTCGAACTAGGTATTTGTGCAGGGGTGTTCTCTGAGGCACTGAACATATCAAAGTCTTATCGGCTGCCGGACACATCGAGCGTCTTGCCAGCGCAGTTTGGATAATGAAGGCGTGTTCGCTGTTGTGAAACAGAACATTTTTACAGATATTAAGGCTGCCATTAGGGCACTTGACTCAGTTACCATATCTTCTACGGTGGTGCAGGACTGTTGGGAGTAACTTACTAGATTAGTCGCCTTACCGGAACCCTGCATTAGGTATCCGGACATAGGAATATTGCCGGGAACGAAATGATCGACATATTTGGAACCCTATGCTGCATCGTGTCCATGTTAAAAATATTCGTATCCCACGGGGCTACCTTAAGAGGGAACTCCTTCTGAATTTTTTTGCGCTGGCAAACCCCATATCCAACGAAAACTAGATGAAACTACAACACAAAAATTCAAAACCGATCTAGACAGCTGTATCAAATTAAGATCACTTGCACTGTCCCACTAACCTTGCGGTAGTTTTCGTTTTTTCGCGGAGGCGTCCAGCAGCTGAAGAAGAGTTAACCCTTTGGTGCTGCTGTTGAGAACGAGCCAAAGGAGCTTCACTTTTCTTCATTAGAAACGCCGATCGTGTTAAGAAATATTTTTATATTTCTTACGTTGCTCGAGTTTAAAAAACAGTTTGTTTTGGCTTTTATTTTGAAACAGAGAGCTATTATTGTACAAACCACGGTCTTATAGACGAACATTCAGCTAAGCACCCCTTACATTTTTGACAATATGAACAAAAAGGAAACCATTATTCACGCTCTTTGTAAATGCCCAGATAGTGTCAGAAAGAGGGTTATGGAGGAGTACTTTTAAGTTTGAAAATGTAAAGATTAAGGAACTAGTTAGTTCCTTAAAGTCCTCTGGTTGGCTTTAGCTCTTCCCGTCTTCCACCGTGATTTCCGAAAAGAAGTAGGTGTTACGAGTGGAACTGAATCCATAAAACCCGGTATTATTAGCTGTGGTATCAAAAAGGCACCTGGAATGACTACGATGATTCCTTGACTATGACGATTCTGCTGTTTCGAGTGCGGTGGCGCACTAGAATTTTGTATCTAAAGTAAGGGTATGAAAGGCTGGTTATGACTAATTTCGTACTATCTTGCCCGACTTAGATAATTCTGTTTCCTTTCTACAGAGTGCACGTCCTTTGCAACTGTTGAAAATGCTTTGTTCGTACGAGCAGCATTTTGCGAGCCCTATATCTGAAGGCACTAAAAAGTGAAAAATATAATAGTTAAAAAAAAAATTTACTGACTTTAAAAAAATCTACCTAAACATTTCAACTCACGGTACTTAAGGAAGGAGGATTAAATACTTTTGTTGAAGCTGTTTTGTTTGTTTGTTTCGATGGGCAACTTCCACACAACATTTAAAACGCTAAAACTAAACTGCCGCTAAATTTTCAGTGCGTATCGACTTTTTTCGAAGTTTGAAGAAATTTATGTCTAATTTTTAATTTATGAAAACAATTATAATTTTTTTTTCAGTATAATAGTTTGATACCAATTTTAGGGAAAGTTCTTTTAATGACGATGGCATACCCCCTTCTGAAGAAGAATTCCTTACATCAGACTGGGTAGAAGAAGATGTTGGGGATTACGTTCCTCCAGTGACAAGACGAAAGAAGACTTTAATATACAATTTGATGGCACAGGAACCAAAGCCAAATCGTACTTACGATGATGTAAATTTCCAAAAATACTAAGTGTTTCTTTTAGTAGTGATTGCGAAAGAATCTATTGCATAAATAGTAATTTTTCAAAAAAAATCAACAATCACAATCAGTCGCAATCACTATTGTATGAAATAATTTGCTTTACTTTTGTTACTTTTTCACATTTCTATGCAGGTTTTAACTAAAAGAATTCTACGATCACAAGCAATTCAAGAATTTCGTTTGTATTTACTTAAAAAGCGAGCAATTAAGGCATACAGAAGAATGCTTAAATTACGAGAAGCAAATATAAACGACCACGAGCAAGCAGCATTTTTCCTAGAAAAATTAGAGTTGAAGGATAAAAAACTAATGCGACCATACTATTATGACCAATTCGAGCCGACATGTTATGTAATTGGGTTTATGTTTTGACTAATAAAATATTTATTAATAATTGTTTACTATATAGAAAAAACTCCTGCAGAAGAGAAAACTGGCTATAAGAAGAAAGTACAAAATGTACGCATTGGATCGTGATTTTCGAGAAGATATGCAAGCACGAACAATAGCATGTGTCAACAATATCATAGAAAATCGTACTGATCTGACACTTCAAGCCGAAGCTCTTATTGAAGAGGCCAATGCATTGAACGAGTTAGAAGCTGAAGAAAGGACAAAACGAGATGAAATAGAAGAAGAAGATAAATACTCAACTACAGACGAGTTCGTAATTTTTAGTTGACAAAATTATGAAAAGGCTAAATATTATCATTTTCAGAGTATCATCATTTTACGATGACCAAATAGCTGAATCCGAACTTTCGTTCTTCTCATCTGATTGGATAGAAGATAAAAACGAATTTCGTCCAGAACCTCCTTCTAGAACTCTCGATAAATACTACCGGTTGAAAAACAGGACCATACAATTTGGAAAGATGAGTGCAGAAGAAGTACCTAGTTACACGTAATTTATTTAAGAATTTTTGCAAATCGGCATCTTAATTTTTCAGAAAGAAGAAAGATATTTAAACAGGGCAGACATTAATGCCCAGTTTAAAACGTATCTCGAGAAGAAGCGTGCAACTAAAGCTTTCGCAAGATTTACTACTGTTACAAAACTCGAGATAGATGATCCAAAAGAACAAGCGAAAAAACTACAAGACATGGAAATTTTGGATAAAAAATTGCATAGGCCGTATTATTACATCAAGGACGAGCCGAAATGTTTCGTAAGTTTAATTTTTTTTTTAATTCATATTAGTTTGCCACAGCTTTTCAAGATGCCGCTTTAATATGTCATAAATTCATATGCCTTTAAAGTGAAATGCTTCGCTTAGTATTACAAGGAAGATTTAGAATATCAAAGTCGAGGGTTTTATTTTTTGTATTTGTCAGCATTAAGTGCACGTACATGAGATCCTCAAAATTATAGTGGTCTTAATTATAAGCGATAGTTTGCACAGCGGCTGCAAAATTTAATTGAGCAGAATAAAACTACAGTGCAAACCTGCGTTCATGAGAAAGTCTATACATGATACAAATACATATGTAAGGTTTGCTAAAAACAAAGCTTATATGTCGTCAACTTAAGCTTCTTTGGCATCGTTTCCTGTTTTCAGCTACATCAAAACAAGCTCACCATGACGTCAACAAAAACTTTAAGCGTTTTTTGCCTTATTTTTTAACTTAAGGTTTTTCTTCTGAAAGTCCTAGCTTACTATATTTTTTTTATGGGCAGCGTAGTCAGTATCCTACAAATCTCTGATCTTGTGGTTCTGATTCATTGACGAATCAATTGACTTCTGCGGCTTGCCTGAGATTAAGTAAAGAAATGTGCAATTTTTACGTGAACCTTTTTGAGTCCTTTTCGACACCGTCTATATTGGAGGCTAGTTACGTTAGATGATTGATTTTTGCCAGTATATCATCAATCAGTAATGATAATAATAATAAAAATAAGTTTATTCTACAGTTTAGTCCAAATATATTTTAGGTATTATAACTTAGTTGGGGCTCTTCGGGCTCGGCAGATTCATTAAGACACTTATTTTCAATCACACAGTTGTTCACAGTTGTTAGGTTAAGGGTGGCGGCTATCAGCCCTACAGCCGATCAGCCTCACATAGACCTATAAATGGTCCGTTGTGTTACCACATCTGTGGAACCGTACTTGATTGCCGGGTTTATCTAAAACCAGCTGCAGCTGTTAATAAACCTTAGCAGCTGCTTCAGCCCGATGCCGACTTTATCACCCATGCCACCTAAGAAGTACACGCCCATTGCATTGTACCTTCTTTTTGCTAGGCCCGGGCATTCGCAGAGTAAGTGCTGAATGCTTTCCACCTCTTCCTCGTCCATACAGCTCCTCTTTAATTTTATCTATAATCGCTAAACAATTTCTTACGACTGCGTTTCTTACTTGATGTGTTCGACGTCGTTCTACCAGATAGAATTGATAACTCCCAGCATCACCAAGAACTTTTGGTTACACTAGGTTTCTGCAGAAGGAGGAAGTTCGACGTCTTCATATGTCACAATGTTCCATTTCGAGAAAGAATTTGATACCAGAGCCATTGGTATCTCTCGGTTGTTATATTTCATGACACCTCTTCCAATATCCAGTTAAATGTTATGTGCTCTCATGATATCATTCGAAAATTCAGTGCATCTGAGCGATACTGCCATTAATATTTCACCGTAGACTTCAATGGATTTTCATGTATCAGTTCTCAAAATGTATCGATTTTTGTTACTACGTAAGTTGTTTTTACCATAGTCTCACCACAGAATATGTAGACCTTGAAGTACCTAAATCTACAGTAATTGTTCTAGAACTCTCCCGTTGATTACTAAGCAGCTATTGTTTCGCTACGATTTCTTAATATTGATGAAACCAAACTAAATGTAGTAGGATGGAGTCTTTTGTTCACTGTCACGTCTCTAGATAAAGTCGCTGAATGCCATTTCTGGACACTCGAGCTCAGTCCTAATTTCTTGGAAATTTTTCTTCCTTGACAGTTCCATTTCACACTTAGCTTCTTTAATATTGAGCTCTCCAGAAACTTCTAACTCTTCAATCTTTTTTCCATATCTGACTTTTACTCTGCCATTTTAGTTTCTATTTCAGCTTTTACTTCTTGAACAGAAACTTTAAGCTCAGCTTCTAGTGGTGACCTCAACTCTGCTTGACGCTTTCTGTTCATCCAGGTGTCAGGTGTCAGGTGGGCAATCTAGTAGATAAAATATAAATATAGTTGCAATATACGCATAAAACATTTCTTAAGTTGGGATTGCTTCAAATAGTAGTCTGCAGCAAAAGTATTCACTAAGTCTTTATTTCTAACTTTTAGACTGACCTATTGGGAAAGCGACGCAGAGCTATTATAAGAAAATATGAACGCTTTTCAAACGACCCGGAATTCAGAGAGAAATATAAAGAGGATGTTTACGAGAATTATCTTAGAGTTCAACCAGCCCCATTGTTCGAGGTAAAATAGTATTACTATTTGTTTATTGAGTACGACTTATAAATATTTTTTTTATTATTACAGAACGATACCCCCAGTGAAGAGTAATTTTCACTATATTGTACTTTATGTGAAATTTTAAACCAATATTTTTTAGCGCTAGTGACTTGAGTGACTTAAGTTCTTTTAACGATTCCGATATTCCGTGGTCAGAAGAAAGATTTTTCTCCGAATCAGATTACGAAAAACCAGATTTTCCAAAAAAGCCAGTTACAAGGACCAAGAAAGCTCTTTACGATCGCCTGGAAAAATATGAAGTTGATCCACTAACTGATTCCCCAAGTCAGGTAAGAGTGTTTGTATTATCAAGGTAGTATGATTATTTTCGCTTTTAACAAATTTTAAGATTCAAAGAAAGCGGAAAAACCGCTTAGCCGTTATTAATAACTTCAAACGAAATTTAATAAATCGCCGATTCAAGAAGGCCGGTTCCAGACTAAGAAAGGTTAACAGAATGCTTCTAAATGACCCAGAAAGTAGAGCAAGGGCACTTGAGAAGCTTGAAATAAGAGATAAGAAACTGGATCGTGGTTATTACTATGTTCCTTGGGAGCCAGCACAATTTGTATAGAATTTAACTACTATTGTTTACAAGAAAACAGGAACTTCATAAAATTTAATTTCAGAAACAACTCTTAAAGAGGAGGATCAGTGCCATTCACAAAAAATATAAACAATATGTTAAAGACGAAACGTATCGTAAAAATCTAGAAAGACGATGGTACACTGATGCTCGATTGTTAGTAAGTCCCCAACGTCTAGATGAAGAACTAGTTGGTAAATACGCCTACAAGCCGGAAAAAAGAAGAGGATATGATGGGAGTGAATTAACGTCGTCTGATGAAGAAGAAGTGTTAGAGTTTGAACGTATTCCCACTAAAGTGCGATTCGCAAGTACGATAAATTATTTATGTTTTACGGTTTTCAATATATTAATTAATAATATCTTAATTTTAGAACGATAATGGCAGCCTGCCACTTCAAACCTCAGTATAGTAAGTATGTGCATGCCATGATTATTGTTATTTGTTATTGTTATCTTGAGTTAACATTTTTTCTTGCTCCGAAATTGTTGTGTAAGGCAAAGAGCGCCACTTTTTAGTAAAGCAAAAAGTTGTAGGCATATATTTTTCCCAATTTCACTTATTAAGTAACTAAATATATGATTAACATCAAAATAAAACAATAAAGTAAAATCACCTCATTCCCAAATTTTATTAGTTGTAATGTATTTCATTTCGGTCAAATTTTTACTTGTACTGTTCCTCAAAAGTTGTAAAATTAGTTTAAATTTAAAGGTCTTGCTTATAATGTACATGGACTATGTTGAGAGAAGCACTCACCATTTAAACCTGGCTGGACATCCGAGACATCTAAGGAACTTAAAGATCAAGGCCTGGGAGATTTTGTGCTGTTTTTGAGAACAATATCCGGAGCGATGTAGATTACCTTGTCTACACCTTTTACGGGTCCTTTCCTAAGGGAAAATCTTTTTCCATCAACCTGCTCGAATTCTTAAACACACTTTGATAGAATCGTTCACGGCATTTTTATTCACAAGCTGTCACTGTTCGAGTTCGCTGTCCGTTTCATTGATTGGTTGTCCTCTTCCTTCACTCATCTCGCGTCCTGTTCCTTGGAGCTATATTTCGCATCGTTTCTGGACACATTGATAGTGTTCTTCTGAAAACTAACCGAGCTACCTTTCATTACTAGTGTTTTAGCAACCATTTTGCATTAAAAACTGGTGAGCGCCCTACTAGAACCTTCTCCCGCAAAAAACGTCTTCTTATCTTTGGCTACTTTATGGATGAAAGCATTTTGAGGGCATTTGATAAGTCCACAGATTTATGCATTATTCTCAATTCTCGCCTATCATTTGAGGGTACGGAGATGGAGTTGGTTCGATAGTTGAGTAGGATGTAGTTTCAAACCTCGACCAGTGTTTAATTGCAATAAATAAAAATCCGCTCCTTCGCGTCGCTGTGCTGCTTAAATCGCAGCAATGCAAAAAAAAAATTCCCTCCCGGTCATAGTCATGCATGTAATGTATCATAGGACTGGACACTTGGAATGATCCTTTTGCCCTTCGTTCTTATCGTGACAGACTCTGTTTAATTTTTTTTTAAACACCCTTACAGATGGGAAATGTTTCCAAGATTGCTGTAAGCTGTAAGCTCGTCCAAATTCCTGGACTCTTTCAGTATTTCAGTTCCTATTCGCTCCTTGTTCCAAGTCTTCCTTTATTTTCATTGTCACCGAATCCTGTACGGCATTCATGAGCCAATAACTTTAACGTTTCGCCTTCAGAGAAAAGACTCGAGTTATGTCTTAATTAAGTTTAGAATGGTTTTTGTATATAATATTAAAGTTAAATTTTCCGTAGCTTAAGGCTCACATTAATTTGCAGTAGTCTACATACCAATTTTAGGTTAGTTTCGAATTCAAATAAATTTCAGACATTAAACCACCCCGAAAACTTTTATTTCCGATCCAAAAAGCATTACAGGCTTAAGTCCTTTAGTCCTGTATTTATCTTGAGAAGATAATGGCGTCTGTAATATTCGGATAAGCACTTACTTCTCGTTCAACTCACCACTTCGAGGGAGTTACATATATCAGCAAACAGACAAAAGTGATCTTCCATAACATTATACACCTCTCCTTCGTTAAGCCTCCACCTATTCCATCATCACCCATATTCGAAATAAGGCGACATCCATGATTCGATTTGTGACTTGTGCCACTTTCAAAATAAACGGCTCAATTTTAGCTATGACAATGGATCGAGTGACGGATTCTCTGTTCGGTGTATCGACATCATTGAAACTCTTCGAGCTTTGTATGCAATTAAGTCAAATGCTGTTAGGCCTGACCGTACATATTAACGCCCTTAATTTATATTTATAATTTTTGCCTTATAACTTCTCAATTTTCTACTCAGTGGAATCGAGCTCTAGTTGTTCCCATACCGAAGATGTGATCCGTCTCTTAGCCGGAAGATTTTAGACCGATCAGCTTACTGAATTTTCTAAGCAAAATATTTGAGAAAATATCTACAGCCAAATGATAAACTACGTTCATGAAAGGAATATTATGTTATCTACTTGTCAGTCTGGCTTGAGGTAACATCATAGTTGCAAAACTACCCTTCTCACGATTACTACCAATATCCATCACACATTCGATAGCGATCGTCTCGCGAATATCGTTTTTCTTGATATATCGTAAGGCGTTTTATTCCATGAACCATTCGAGATTGTTTGAAAACCTAAGCAGCTCGTCCAGATTTTTCATCATCTGCTTTGAAATTGGTACAGAATTTTTATTTGGACGTAGAGAAGCTACTAAAGTTGGAAATGTATGTGCGAGCCTTATGTTCCTTCATAGCGATGTGCCTTAGGGCTCGATTCTTGGTCCTCTTTCATTTAGTCTATATATAAATGTTTTGCCAAATGTACTTGATAATTGTTCTATTCATTTATATGTTGGCTTTGTGCAGATATATTTGAGTAGACCTTTTGGCCTGGTTGAAGACTGAATGTGTCGAGTAAATGAAGATGTACAACATATTCATGAGTGGGTTCTCCTAAATTAACTATCCCTTTATCCTAGCAAGTTGAAGTACCTACTCATATATAGCACTGAGATTGATAAAGCTAATTTTTCACCAATCATTTTGGGTAACTCGACAATTATGTAAACTCGATGAAATTTTTGTCTAAAGATAAATGTGTTTCAACATTTGGAGAGCTTTCTCGGTGCCAGGAAGAATTTCATTACATTAATTTGAGACATTATATTTCGTGGTGTAATTGGTTCACGGTTTATTATTACCTTTTTACTATTTTTACTTTGTTTTTGCTTTCTTATCTTTAACTGAATTAGTACTGTTAAAATCTTCCTTTCTCTTTAGTTTTTTATTTTTCTCTTATATCCGTAAAATCAGCTACTTTACTTTGTGGTCTATAAGATAATGTATATACTCAACCTAATAAATTATTATTATTATTACTGCAAGTACTGCGGGAAGTATAATTTCACGTCGTTTTTCGAGTTTATTAAATAATTTTATTTTTCAGAACAACATTTAAGAAATGTCACAGAGCTATCATAGGCCAAATTTGAAATTTAGAGAAAGCTGTGAAGATATTTAGAAATCAGTTCAACCAGCTCAATTGTGTGAGGTAAAATTGTATTTAATGCTAACGTATTGAAAATGGTATTATTTAAATACATCACTTAATTTCAGAATAATACCTCCGCTAGAAAAATAATTTAGAGCTGTGTAGTATTTTACGTGAAACGATTTCATGTTGAAAGGACTAATTTTCTCCAAATAAAAATTTTAAATATTAAATCCCCCAAAAACTTGTAAGAAGAACGAAGAGAAACGTCCAAAATAAGAATATTTTTCAAACTAGGTAAAATTATTTTCTGATAGAAGTTATATCATAGTTTGAACTTCTTCAAATTTAAAGGATGAAAGAAAGCAGAAATATCGTATAGTCATGATTAATAAACAATTCAAGGAAGCAAATATAATTGAGAGTTTTGAGATAAAACTTAAACATGATTTTAGCGAGGTACCACTGAAGACAAAATTAAATTGAATGTTACCCTACATAAAGGAACTCGATACCATTCACCAGAAATATGAGCTTCTTCTTATTCAAACTATAATTTTTGAATACTCGCCCTATTTGATAAACGAGTTTACTTTCAACAAAAAAGTATCAATCATAAGAGCGGACACCAATGAACCGAAGCAAAAAATACAGACACTTCTTTTATTTAATTTCAGAGCGTAAAAATTAGAGTGGCATTCAACCATAATCCCCGTAAGTATATTAAAAATTTATTCATTTATGTAACTAAGACACTTTTGTTTAACATGATACGGTACAAAGTGGCAGAGAGTGAAACAAATACTTTTTTCCATATTAAAGTAATTTATTAAAACTTACACGGGTTTCGATGCTACTGTATCATCAGTATAATGCTTCATCGCTATTACAGCATCAATTGTGCATACCTCTTCTATATAACCGATTACAGAGTAATTAGAGCAACATAAATCTACATGATTCATATAAAAGCTAAAAACTTGTCATTGTTGAAGGTGGCTGCTATCATATTGACCAAATTTCCACCTCCTCTCTAATAACCACTAATCAAAATTCTACAAGATTCGTCTGGCATTATAAAAATGGTAATTGAGCTGCACTTAATAAATATCTGAAAGAGCTGGACTGCTCTGATTGCTTTTCCTTGAAAGACATTCAGAGCGCTGAATATATTTTGTACATCCTTTAGTTCAACAATGATTGTTCCACAGCCATTAAAAATAAGGAAGCATCCTTTCAGACAAACAGAGGGATTAAAACGTATCTATAGAGATGCGCGAAATATTTTGTGATTACTCAGGTAAAGTCCAACTTCTACCAGAATGTCAGCCGGAAGGTATTTGCTACTCAAAAGTGTAGTAAGGGCTTGTGGTCTCTAGTCAAACCCATAAAGATACCACCACTCATTTATAATGGGAATGTCTATACTGAGTCATTAGACAAGGCCAGTCTGTTTGCTGCCAATACTCACCTGCCACCTACATCGCAACAACTTCCCTGTCCATCATTGTGCACTAGTAGGCAAATACGCTGCACTCTCTAAACTCGACATACTTAAAGCTACTGGACCTGATGATTCCTTGCCCCTGGTTTTAAAATGTTGCGCCTCTGCCTTTGCTAAACCTCTGCGCAAAGTCTTTAACCTGTCATACTCGAAAGATGTGTTTCCGTCTGCATCGAACCTTGCTCATGTTCATGTTGAATCACTCATGAATTCTGAGTTGATGAAATGTCTAGAAAATAAACAAAATTATCAACGATTGCCAGTACGGGTTCCGCGCTGGCCGCTCAACCGGAGAGCGTTGGAATCATTGTCTTCAAAATTTTGGAGAGTCGGAAATCGTCGTTGTTGATACTTCAACTATCTTTGATAGAGTCTGGCATACTGCCTGTCCAACCAAACTTCAAGCATTCGGTCTTGATCCTCAACTTTCTAAATGGATAGACCGCTGTATATTATTACAGACAATTACATCTAATCCATACGAAGTAAATGCCGGTGGCTGTCAGGGTTCAGTTCTTTCACCAATATTCTTTCTTCTTTTTATCAATGTTTTTTTAATTGTCACCCACCATCCTATTCATAGTTCCCTTGATTCGGCGTACTCTATTGATTCTATAATAATTTTTCGTACTAACTCTACAGAAATGAATTAAGAACACAAACCCAAACGGTCCTTAAACAACGAAATTTCTATGATCCTCGCTTAAAAAATCCAGCCCGCCCCTCAACCTGATTTCAATAGTTTCTCAGACTGCAGAAGCAGTCTGCAGACTGTTGCAGAAGCATCGAAACAGGTGTAAGTTTTAATAAATTTTATTGTGAATAAAAGGATTTATTTTGCTCACTGCCTAATTTGTACTACTATATAATACATATATATTTATATTAAAATGTTCAATTAGAATGTGACTAAATATTTAAGTTCGTTTATTTTATAAAATTGGCGTTTTAAATATATATTTTAATTTTTCATTTAATAAAAGATTTGTCGGCTTTTAAAATCTAATTTTAATTTTTTTTTCTAATTTCAGACATTGACTTCATAAGTGCAACTCATACATTTTTGTTCGCAAAAAGTAAATCACACCTCAGAGAGGTAGAACATATAGATCCAGAAATTTGTTTGAAGATTAATCACTTTTTATCGAAAATTTGTTTTATTGTGTATAAAATGCTATTTACAATTTGTATATAATTTGTATAAATGAAATGAATTATTTATATATGTATATTTCTGAATTATTGAGTCTAATTATTTATTTAAAGTAGCCATATCTTTGAGATAGTGTTATTTAATATTAACTTAATGCCATCCCTGAGGAACACGCATCATTTTAGATATTGTTGTTTTAAAATACCGAGTCAGTGTAAAACCTGTGTTAAATTTTTCGTGTAAAACTTAGGAAACAAGATCCTTTAGGAGGTTTTGTACATTCCAATTTAGGTTGTGTTGGGTTCATAGATCTGTATTACAAATTTCAGATAATTCGTTATTCTGTTTTTTTAAATTCTTCTTTAACACAACTCTGTATTAGACAATTCTGTTCGCGTACTACTAACAAGTTATTCATCAAAAATCATCAGAATTTTGTAACACAAAATTAACCTCATTCTGTTTGCAGTTATAATATATTTTCAGTATCATCTACATGTAATCTACCTGCAATCCTGTAGATTATAAGATTGAAAATTTATTATATGTTGTTGATAAAAAACAATTATTGAAATAAGTTATAATATAAAAAAAATTTTTAGTAACTTTATGATAATATTGAAAACAACATTACATTAAAAGTCAAAGGTGTGTTATGTATCAATTTAAAGGTAATCGACAGAGCTTTAAAAAATAAAAATAAGGTGGATGTGAAATGCTTAGTTTCCAGACAAAACAAGAAGAAACTTGAAATTCTAATTCAAAACTTCTTAATTTGAAGGCTCCTAATTTCAGGCCGCTTAATGAAATGCCTATTGAAAACTAAGAAGTACAAATAATTTAATAAGTATAAAAAGTTCAGTCCAACTTAGGAGTGCCTTAATGAGTTGAGCTTCAATATATACACTTTTTATTATTAATTTCATATGGTCTACTACTCCTTTTTTCTCATAAAGTACCATTCTATCAATAGTCATAATATGGATCAGTTCCGCAGAAACACCCTGTAGATTTCGAGAATTTAAATGCAGAAATTTGTACTTATAGAATATTGAAATACAAAATGTTGTGAGACCAGAATTTCGGCTCCGTAGAAGTTCTTTCGTATAAAGTTCTTTCGTATACTGAATTTTGCTTTATAATAATTTTGGAATACAGCGTCTAAGGGATACAGATTAAATAAGAAAAATAGAATCGTGTAAAAAATTCGTTTTAGGAAAGCATAATTTTCGTAATTAAAAACCTTTTTATTATAGAATGTTTCTTTCTCCGCCGATAACACATAAAATGTATATGACCATATTTTTTAATTGAATAATATATCACATTTTATGTGCATCCATCTGTTCATAGTTTTCCTTGTATCGCTCCTTTATTTATTTTTTAAATCAAATTCGATAACCCCCCCACGAGGAAATCCTGCACACGGTCCTGCTGCCAATGATCAAAGTTCTGTAACTTTCATTTAGGGACGTATACATACTAACTTCTTGGGAGAGAGGGGAGTGGGGATACAAAAACCAACTTTTCAAAACCAAATTTCCCTGCCTTTTCCCGGTTGTCCAAATAATATTTGAGTTTTTTTCCCTGACTTTACGTTGTATCGAATCAGGCGCGGTTTATTTATTATATTCAGTAATAACTCTTTATATATATACAGGGTGTTTCAGATCTGACGTGCCAAAATGAGTGGGGTGATAGATCTCAGATAGATCTAGGCTAACAAAAAATTTTATGACAGAGAAGGGGGCAATCTCAACAGTTTGAGAGTTACAGGGTGATTTATAAATTTAAGTTTTTCATGAACATTCACATTACTCTTTTATTTTTATCTCTTGATCTACCCAACACAGCGACATCAAACAAACGCAAAAAAACTACTATCCCAATGACCTTTCCAAAATTTGCAACAATGTTGTCCTAACACCTCACATTGCAAGTACAGATACTTCCAAAAGTGCAAAAAATTAAAGGTAGACAAAGGATTAGAAAACCGCATCCTTATAAATCCCTGACTAACTAATTATTCAATTGCACTTTAGGTAGGAAATTCTTTAAATAAACAAAAAATTTAAGATAAAGGGACGAAAATGTTTGTTTTAGGTTAACAGGTAATTAGTATTAATTAATGCTGTAAAAAGTTAAAAAAATGTTAGTGTAATTTTGTTTTATTGCCGATATTAGCTTGTGTTAGCCAGAATTCATACCCTTTTATCCTGGCGTTCTGTTACTCGTACCTGATAGACATTTTACTATAAAAAAGGGTCAGTCAGCAAGTATACCTATCATAGTTGAAAAACAAATCAATAAGTACGGGTGTTTTTCAGCAAAAATTATTAAAAAATATTAGAAGTACAAATTAGCTTGGTATGTTTTTTGTGTGTGTTAAAAAATGTATTTATTTCAAAACAAAATGAATAACCAGAATAATTAAAGTAATGTCCAACGCTGGCTGCTACTTTCTCCCATCTCTCATGCAATTTTCGAATTCCATCTCGAAGAAATGTCTTTTGAGGCGTTCCATGTTTGGAGCCAATTTTCGATTTCTGTGAAAAAAGTGAACCTATGGCCTTCCAAAAAGTTGCGCATCTTTTGGAACAACCAGTAATTAAAAGGAGCAACATCCGGAGAATACGGCGTGTGCGGTAAAACACCCCATTTGAGCGTTTTCAAATATTTTTCACGGCTTTTGCGACATTAGGCCGAGCGTTGTCATGAAGAAGAATAACATTATCATATCTTTGCTCATATTTCGGCCGTTTTCTCAAAATGCAATCATCAATGAATCACTCCCATGTCTCTCAATTGTAAGGAAAATACCTAAACTGCAATTTTGCCCTATACCAGCATCAATTCCTTTTACCTATAAAACACTTGTTTTGGTGCAAATTCTGGGCCCAGTAGCAGTCAGAGTTCAGGGACCAAAATTTCGATATTTTTTGATAGCGCCAATGGATTCAGAATGGTTGATTCATACCCCTTAGAAACCCCGACGGGGCAAATAAGGCCCGGGAACGCGTATTTTGCGAGAGACGCGTTGTTGGCTACGTGAGGGAGAGGAGTGGTGTTGATGACTCAGCACTCCTCCGTTGTCAACTTCTAGGATCTCGTCATTCTCAAGGACTCATTTCTTCTTTTAAGTTGACATCGTCCCCAGAACTTTTTGAGATAATGTCTGCCCCGGATTTCTGGCCCGAGAATATCATTGCGCACGAATTTGTGCCGCGTCTTAGGGTCGCGGGAGACACTCAGAATAGAACTTCTGCTACCAAACAAAAAAAACTTGAAACGCTATCCCTTTACTAACAAAATGTAAGGGGACTAAGAACAAGATCAAGCCAGTTAATACAGACTTCTCTTGCCTGCTGTTACGACGTCATCGCACTGACTGAAACCTGGCTTCATTGCGGTTTTACTGATGCAGAAATTCTTGACGAGTCCTATCAGATTTTTCGAAAGGATAGATACTCTGACTCCATGGCACGTGGAGGTGGCGTGTTGGTTACATGCAAATCGCACTTGGATTGCAGTTTGGTTGATATCCCTGCTTTATCCGTCACGCTCACAATCGAGCTCTTAGCTCTTAAGATAGCTCTGGGAAAGATGAATATATTCCTTCTATGTTGTTATATCCCTCCAAACTTGACAAACCATGCTGATGCAGATGGTCGAAGTCTCTACGATATTTTAATTCTTAGCCTAGATTTTATTAATAATATGACAAACCCAGAGGACGAAATAATCCTTCTTGGTAACTTACCCAGCGTTCAATGGCTATTCAACGCTGATGACGATGACTACCTTCCTTCAAATTGTCTTACTGCTAAAGACTCCCATTTTCTTGACGCCATCTCCTCCTCTGGTTTACACCAAATGAGTGATGTAAAGAACCATATGGGAAGGCAGTTAGATCTTATCTTTTCTTCTGATTCGAGTAACACTATAGTCGAACCGACTTCTCGTAATTTATCCGCTATTGACAGTTTACATCCGGCCATTTTCATCTCTTTTTGTTACGATGGTTCTAATATTGTTGACCCCAACGTAGATTAGTACATTCATGATTTTAAAAGGGTGGACTTCTCTAATCTTTCGAACAGGATTCTCTCAATTGATTTCCCATCCCTTTTTCATGATAACGATATCGACGATTGCGTTTCCGTATTTTATGATAGGATTTATGATCTGTTTAATTCGTGAGTACCACTTAAACGGGTGAGATCATCCAGTCATTCTCCCCCGTGGTATACTAGGGAACTACGGAGTCTTAAGAATAAAAAAAATCGGTTATGGAAAACCTACTTACGCTGTAGAAGTGCGTCAGCTTATTCTGAATTCCTTTATTGTCATGAATGCTTCTTAGCGTTATCGTCATCTTTATACAGGGCATACCTTGATAATGTTCGCAGTCGCTTGCACAATGATCCTCGTACCTTATTTAAATTTGTAAATTTGAAAAAGAAAACTGATAATTATCCATCTACAATGTGATATAATGGATCCTCTAGTTGTAGCGCGCCAGATATAGCTGATAACTTTGCATTGTTTTTTGAGGGTGCCTTTTTATCAGGCAACTTTGTGCAAATTCTGGGCCCAGTAGCAGTCAGAGTTCAGGGACCAAAATTTCGATATTTTTTGATAGCGCCAATCGATTCAGAATGGTCGATTCATACCCCTTAGAAACCCCGAAGGGGCAAATAAGGCCCGGGAACGCGTATTTTGCGAGATAAACGCGATTAAAGTTTCAGTCTATTTGAAGTAGTACCTAAACTGCAATTTTGCCCTATACCAGCATCAATTCTTTTTACCTATAAAACACTTGTGTTGGTGCAAATTCTGGGCCCAGTAGCAGTCAGAGTTCAGGGACCAAAATTTCGATATTTTTTGATAGCGCCAATCGATTCAGAATGGTTGATTCATACTCCTTAGAAACCCCGAAGGGGCAAATAAGGCCCGGGAACGCGTATTTTGCGAGATAAACGCGATTAAAGTTTCAGTCTATTTGAAGTAGTACCTAAACTGCAATTTTGCCCTATACCAGCATCAATTCTTTTTACCTATAAAACACTTGTGTTGGTGCAAATTCTGGGCCCAGTAGCAGTCAGAGTTCAGGGACCAAAATTTCGATATTTTTTGATAGCGCCAATCGATTCAGAATGGTTGATTCATACCCCTTAGAAACCCCGAAGGGGCAAATAAGGCCCGGGAACGCGTATTTTGCGAGATAAACGCGATTAAAGTTTCAGTCTATTTGAAGTAGTACCTAAACTGCAATTTTGCCCTATACCAGCATCAATTCTTTTAACCTATAAAACACTTGTGTTGGTGCAAATTCTGGGCCCAGTAGCAGTCAGAGTTCAGGGACCAAAATTTCGATATTTTTTGATAGCGCCAATCGATTCAGAATGGTTGATTCATACCCCTTAGAAACCCCGAAGGGGCAAATAAGGCCCGGGAACGCGTATTTTGCGAGATAAACGCGATTAAAGTTTCAGTCTATTTGAAGTAGTACCTAAACTGCAATTTTGCCCTATACCAGCATCAATTCTTTTTACCTATAAAACACTTGTTTTGGTGCAAATTCTGGGCCCATACCAGCATCAATTCTTTTTACCTATAAAACACTTGTTTTGGTGCAAATTCTGGGCCCAGTAGCAGTCAGAGTTCAGGGACCAAAATTTCGATATTTTTTGATAGCGCCAATCGATTCAGAATGGTTGATTCATACCCCTTAGAAACCCCGAAGGGGCAAATAAGGCCCGGGAACGCGTATTTTGCGAGATAAACGCGATTAAAGTTTCAGTCTATTTGAAGTAGTACCTAAACTGCAATTTTGCCCTATACCAGCATCAATTCTTTTAACCTATAAAACACTTGTGTTGGTGCAAATTCTGGGCCCAGTAGCAGTCAGAGTTCAGGGACCAAAATTTCGATATTTTTTGATAGCGCCAATCGATTCAGAATGGTTGATTCATACCCCTTAGAAACCCCGAAGGGGCAAATAAGGCCCGGGAACGCGTATTTTGCGAGATAAACGCGATTAAAGTTTCAGTCTATTAGAAGTAGTACCTAAACTGCAATTTTGCCCTATACCAGCATCAATTCTTTTTACCTATAAAACACTTGTTTTGGTGCAAATTCTGGGCCCAGTAGCAGTCAGAGTTCAAGGAGCAAAATTTCGATATTTTTTGATAGCGCCAATCGATTCAGAATGGTTGATTCATACCCCTTAGAAACCCCGAAGGGGCAAATAAGGCCCGGGAACGCGTATTTTGAGAGATAAACGCGATTAAAGTTTCAGTCTATTTGAAGTAGTACCTAAACTGCAATTTTGCCCTATACCAGCATCAATTCTTTTTACCTATAAAACACTTGTGTTGGTGCAAATTCTGGGCCCAGTAGCAGTCAGAGTTCAGGGACCAAAATTTCGATATTTTTTGATAGCGCCAATCGATTCAGAATGGTTGATTCATACCCCTTAGAAACCCCGAAGGGGCAAATAAGGCCCGGGAACGCGTATTTCGCGAGATAAACGCGATTAAAGTTTCAGTCTATTTGAAGTAGTACCTAAACTGCAATTTTGCCCTATACCAGCATCAATTCTTTTTACCTATAAAACACTTGTTTTGGTGCAAATTCTGGGCCCAGTAGCAGTCAGAGTTCAGGGACCAAAATTTCGATATTTTTTGATAGCGCCAATCGATTCAGAATGGTTGATTCATACCCCTTAGAAACCCCGAAGGGGAAATAAGGCCCGGGAACGCGTATTTTGCGAGATAAACGCGATTAAAGTTTCAGTCTATTTGAAGTAGTACCTAAACTGCAATTTTGCCCTATACCAGCATCAATTCTTTTTACCTATAAAACACTTGTGTTGGTGCAAATTCTGGGCCCAGTAGCAGTCAGAGTTCAGGGACCAAAATTTCGATATTTTTTGATAGCGCCAATCGATTCAGAATGGTTGATTCATACCCCTTAGAAACCCCGAATTGGCAAATAAGGCCCGCGAACGCGTATTTTGCGAGATAAACGCGATTAAAGTTTCAGTCTATTTGAAGTAGTACCTAAACTGCAATTTTGCCCTATACCAGCATCAATTCTTTTTACCTATAAAACACTTGTGTTGGTGCAAATTCTGGGCCCAGTAGCAGTCAGAGTTCAGGGACCAAAATTTCGATATTTTTTGATAGCGCCAATCGATTCAGAATGGTTGATTCATGCCCCTTAGAAACCCCGAAGGGGCAAATAAGGCCCGGGAACGCGTATTTTGCGAGATAAACGCGATTAAAGTTTCAGTCTATTTGAAGTAGTACCTAAACTGCAATTTTGCCCTATACCAGCATCAATTCTTTTTACCTATAAAACACTTGTTTTGGTGCAAATTCTGGGCCCAGTAGCAGTCAGAGTTCAGGGACCAAAATTTCGATATTTTTTGATAGCGCCAATCGATTCAGAATGGTTGATTCGTACCCCTTAGAAACCCCGAAGGGGCAAATAAGGCCCGGGAACGCGTATTTTGCGAGATAAACGCGATTAAAGTTTCAGTCTATTTGAAGTAGTACCTAAACTGCAATTTTGCCCTATACCAGCATCATTTCTTTTTACCTATAAAACACTTGTTTTGATGCAAATTCTGGGCCCAGTAGCAGTCAGAGTTCAGGGACCAAAATGTCGATATTTCTTGATAGCGCCAATCGATTCAGAATGGTTGATTCATACCCCTTAGAAACCCCGAAGGGGCAAATAAGGCCCGGGAACGCGTATTTCGCGAGATAAACGCGATTAAAGTTTCAGTCTATTTGAAGTAGTACCTAAACTGCAATTTTGCCCTATACCAGCATCAATTCTTTTTACCTATAAAACACTTGTTTTGGTGCAAATTCTGGGCCCAGTAGCAGTCAGAGTTCAGGGACCAAAATTTCGATATTTTTTGATAGCGCCAATCGATTCAGAATGGTTGATTCATACCCCTTAGAATCCCCGAAGGGGCAAATAAGGCCCGGGAACGCGTATTTCGCGAGATAAACGCGATTAAAGTTTCAGTCTATTTGAAGTAGTACCTAAACTGCAATTTTGCCCTATACCAGCATCAATTCTTTTTACCTATAAAACACTTGTTTTGGTGCAAATTCTGGGCCCAGTAGCAGTCAGAGTTCAGGGACCAAAATTTCGATATTTTTTGATAGCGCCAATCGATTCAGAATGGTTGATTCATACCCCTTAGAAACCCGGAAGGGGCAAATAAGGCCCGGGAACGCGTATTTTGCGAGATAAACGCGATTAAAGTTTCAGTCTATTTGAAGTAGTACCTAAACTGCAATTTTGCCCTATACCAGCATCAATTCTTTTTACCTATAAAAAACTTGTGTTGGTGCAAATTCTGGGCCCAGTAGCAGTCAGAGTTCAGGGACCAAAATTTCGATATTTTTTGATAGCGCCAATCGATTCAGAATGGTTGATTCATACCCCTTAGAAACCCCGAAGGGGCAAATAAGGCCCGGGAACGCGTATTTCGCGAGATAAACGCGATTAAAGTTTCAGTCTATTTGAAGTAGTACCTAAACTGCAATTTTGCCCTATACCAGCATCAATTCTTTTTACCTATAAAACACTTGTTTTGGTGCAAATTCTGGGCCCAGTAGCAGTCAGAGTTCAGGGACCAAAATGTCGATATTTCTTGATAGCGCCAATCGATTCAGAATGGTTGATTCATACCCCTTAGAAACCCCGAAGGGGCAAATAAGGCCCGGGAACGCGTATTTTGCGAGATAAACGCGATTAAAGTTTCAGTCTATTTGAAGTAGTACCTAAACTGCAATTTTGCCCTATACCAGCATCAATTCTTTTTACCTATAAAACACTTGTTTTGGTGCAAATTCTGGGCCCAGTAGCAGTCAGAGTTCAGGGACCAAAATTTCGATATTTTTTGATAGCGCCAATCGATTCAGAATGGTTGATTCATACCCCTTAGAAACCCCGAAGGGGCAAATAAGGCCCGGGAACGCGTATTTCGCGAGATAAACGCGATTAAAGTTTCAGCCTATTTGAAGTAGTACCTAAACTGCAATTTTGCCCTATACCAGCATCAATTCTTTTTACCTATAAAACACTTGTTTTGGTGCAAATTCTGGGCCCACTAGCAGTCAGAGTTCAGGGACCAAAATTTCGATATTTTTTGATAGCGCCAATCGATTCAGAATGGTTGATTCATACCCCTTAGAAACCCCGAAGGGGCAAATAAGGCCCGGGAACGCGTATTTTGCGAGATAAACGCGATTAAAGTTTCAGTCTATTTGAAGTAGTACCTAAACTGCAATTTTGCCCTATACCAGCATCAATTCTTTTTACCTATAAAACACTTGTTTTGGTGCAAATTCTGGGCCCAGTAGCAGTCAGAGTTCAGGGACCAAAATTTCGATATTTTTTGATAGCGCCAATCGATTCAGAATGGTTGATTCATACCCCTTAGAAACCCCGAAGGGGCAAATAAGGCCCGGGAACGCGTATTTTGCGAGATAAACGCGATTAAAGTTTCAGTCTATTTGAAGTAGTACCTAAACTGCAATTTTGCCCTATACCAGCATCAATTCTTTTTACCTATAAAACACTTGTTTTGGTGCAAATTCTGGGTCCAGTAGCAGTCAGAGTTCAGGGACCAAAATTTCGATATTTTTTGATAGCGCCAATCGATTCAGAATGGTTGATTCATACCCCTTAGAAACCCCGAAGGGGCAAATAAGGCCCGGGAACGCGTATTTCGCGAGATAAACGCGATTAAAGTTTCAGTCTATTTGAAGTAGTACCTAAACTGCAATTTTGCCCTATACCAGCATCAATTCTTTTTACCTATAAAACACTTGTTTTGGTGCAAATTCTGGGCCCAGTAGCAGTCAGAGTTCAGGGACCAAAATGTCGATATTTCTTGATAGCGCCAATCGATTCAGAATGGTTGATTCATACCCCTTAGAAACCCCGAAGGGGCAAATAAGGCCCGGGAACGCGTATTTTGCGAGATAAACGCGATTAAAGTTTCAGTCTATTTGGAGTAGTACCTAAACTGCAATTTTGCCCTATACCAGCATCAATTCTTTTTACCTATAAAACACTTGTTTTGGTGCAAATTCTGGGCCCAGTAGCAGTCAGAGTTCAGGGACCAAAATTTCGATATTTTTTGATAGCGCCAATCGATTCAGAATGGTTGATTCATACCCCTTAGAAAACCCGAAGGGGCAAATAAGGCCCGGGAACGCGTATTTCGCGAGATAAACGCGATTAAAGTTTCAGCCTATTTGAAGTAGTACCTAAACTGCAATTTTGCCCTATACCAGCATCAATTCTTTTTACCTATAAAACACTTGTTTTGGTGCAAATTCTGGGCCCACTAGCAGTCAGAGTTCAGGGACCAAAATTTCGATATTTTTTGATAGCGCCAATCGATTCAGAATGGTTGATTCATACCCCTTAGAAACCCCGAAGGGGCAAATAAGGCCCGGGAACGCGTATTTTGCGAGATAAACGCGATTAAAGTTTCAGTCTATTTGAAGTAGTACCTAAACTGCAATTTTGCCCTATACCAGCATCAATTCTTTTTACCTATAAAACACTTGTTTTGGTGCAAATTCTGGGCCCAGTAGCAGTCAGAGTTCAGGGACCAAAATTTCGATATTTTTTGATAGCGCCAATCGATTCAGAATGGTTGATTCATACCCCTTAGAAACCCCGAAGGGGCAAATAAGGCCCGGGAACGCGTATTTTGCGAGATAAACGCGATTAAAGTTTCAGTCTATTTGAAGTAGTACCTAAACTGCAATTTTGCCCTATACCAGCATCAATTCTTTTTACCTATAAAACACTTGTTTTGGTGCAAATTCTGGGTCCAGTAGCAGTCAGAGTTCAGGGACCAAAATTTCGATATTTTTTGATAGCGCCAATCGATTCAGAATGGTTGATTCATACCCCTTAGAAACCCCGAAGGGGCAAAGAAGGCCCGGGAACGCGTATTTTGCGAGATAAACGCGATTAAAGTTTCAGTCTATTTGAAGTAGTACCTAAACTGCAATTTTGCCCTATACCAGCATCAATTCTTTTTACCTATAAAACACTTGTGTTGGTGCAAATTCTGGGCCCAGTAGCAGTCAGAGTTCAGGGACCAAAATTTCGATATTTTTTGATAGCGCCAATCGATTCAGAATGGTTGATTCATACCCCTTAGAAACCCCGAAGGGGCAAATAAGGCCCGGGAACGCGTATTTCGCGAGATAAACGCGATTAAAGTTTCAGTCTATTTGAAGTAGTACCTAAACTGCAATTTTGCCCTATACCAGCATCAATTCTTTTTACCTATAAAACACTTGTTTTGGTGTAAATTCTGGGCCCAGTAGCAGTCAGAGTTCAGGGACCAAAATTTCGATATTTTTTGATAGCGCCAATCGATTCAGAATGGTTGATTCATACCCCTTAGAAACCCCGAAGGGGCAAATAAGGCCCGGGATCGCGTATTTTGCGAGATAAACGCGATTAAAGTTTCAGTCTATTTGAAGTAGTACCTAAACTGCAATTTTGCCCTATACCAGCATCAATTCTTTTTACCTATAAAACACTTGTGTTGGTGCAAATTCTGGGCCCAGTAGCAGTCAGAGTTCAGGGACCAAAATTTCGATATTTTTTGATAGCGCCAATCGATTCAGAATGGTTGATTCATACCCCTTAGAAACCCCGAAGGGGCAAATAAGGCCCGGGAACGCGTATTTTGCGAGATAAACGCGATTAAAGTTTCAGTCTATTTGAAGTAGTACCTAAACTGGAATTTTGCCCTATACCAGCATCAATTCTTTTTACCTATAAAACACTTGTTTTGGTGCAAATTCTGGGTCCAGTAGCAGTCAGAGTTCAGGGACCAAAATTTCGATATTTTTTGATAGCGCCAATCGATTCAGAATGGTTGATTCATACCCCTTAGAAACCCCGAAGGGGCAAATAAGGCCCGGGAACGCGTATTTTGCGAGATAAACGCGATTAAAGTTTCAGTCTATTTGAAGTAGTACCTAAACTGCAATTTTGCCCTATACCAGCATCAATTCTTTTTACCTATAAAACACTTGTGTTGGTGCAAATTCTGGGCCCAGTAGCAGTCAGAGTTCAGGGACCAAAATTTCGATATTTTTTGATAGCGCCAATCGATTCAGAATGGTTGATTCATACCCCTTAGAAACCCCGAAGGGGCAAATAAGGCCCGGGAACGCGTATTTCGCGAGATAAACGCGATTAAAGTTTCAGTCTATTTGAAGTAGTACCTAAACTGCAATTTTGCCCTATACCAGCATCAATTCATTTTACCTATAAAACACTTGTTTTGGTGCAAATTCTGGGCCCAGTAGCAGTCAGAGTTCAGGGACCAAAATTTCGATATTTTTTGATAGCGCCAATCGATTCAGAATGGTTGATTCATACCCCTTAGAAACCCCGAAGGGGCAAATAAGGCCCGGGATCGCGTATTTTGCGAGATAAACGCGATTAAAGTTTCAGTCTATTTGAAGTAGTACCTAAACTGCAATTTTGCCCTATACCAGCATCAATTCTTTTTACCTATAAAACACTTGTGTTGGTGCAAATTCTGGGCCCAGTAGCAGTCAGAGTTCAGGGACCAAAATTTCGATATTTTTTGATAGCGCCAATCGATTCAGAATGGTTGATTCATACCCCTTAGAAACCCCGAAGGGGCAAATAAGGCCCGGGAACGCGTATTTCGCGAGATAAACGCGATTAAAGTTTCAGTCTATTTGAAGTAGTACCTAAACTGCAATTTTGCCCTATACCAGCATCAATTCTTTTTACCTATAAAACACTTGTTTTGGTGCAAATTCTGGGCCCAGTAGCAGTCAGAGTTCAGGGACCAAAATTTCGATATTTTTTGATAGCGCCAATCGATTCAGAATGGTTGATTCATACCCCTTAGAAACCCCGAAGGGGCAAATAAGGCCCGGGAACGCGTATTTTGCGAGATAAACGCGATTAAAGTTTCAGTCTATTTGAAGTAGTACCTAAACTGCAATTTTGCCCTATACCAGCATCAATTCTTTTTACCTATAAAACACTTGTTTTGGTGCAAATTCTGGGCCCAGTAGCAGTCAGAGTTCAGGGACCAAAATTTCGATATTTTTTGATAGCGCCAATCGATTCAGAATGGTTGATTCATACCCCTTAGAAACCCCGAAGGGGCAAATAAGGCCCGGGAACGCGTATTTTGCGAGATAAACGCGATTAAAGTTTCAGTCTATTTGAAGTAGTACCTAAACTGCAATTTTGCCCTATACCAGCATCAATTCTTTTTACCTATAAAACACTTGTGTTGGTGCAAATTCTGGGCCCAGTAGCAGTCAGAGTTCAGGGACCAAAATTTCGATATTTTTTGATAGCGCCAATCGATTCAGAATGGTTGATTCATACCCCTTAGAAACCCCGAAGGGGCAAATAAGGCCCGGGAACGCGTATTTCGCGAGATAAACGCGATTAAAGTTTCAGTCTATTTGAAGTAGTACCTAAACTGCAATTTTGCCCTATACCAGCATCAATTCTTTTTACCTATAAAACACTTGTTTTGGTGCAAATTCTGGGCCCAGTAGCAGTCAGAGTTCAGGGACCAAAATTTCGATATTTTTTGATAGCGCCAATCGATACAGAATGGTTGATTCATACCCCTCAGAAACCCCGAAGGGGCAAATAGGGCCCGGGAACGCGTATTTTGCGAGATAAACGCGATTAAAGTTTCAGTCTATTTGAAGTAGTACCTAAACTGCAATTTTGCCCTATACCAGCATCAATTTTTTTACCTATAAAACACTTGTTTTGGTGCAAATTCTGGGCCCAGTAGCAGTCAGAGTTCAGGGACCAAAATTCCGATATTTCTTGATAGCGCCAATCGATTCAGAATGGTTGATTCATACCCCTTAGAAACCCCGAAGGGGCAAATAAGGCCCGGGAACGCGTATTTTGCGAGATAAATGCGATTAAAGTTTCAGTCTATTTGAAGTAGTACCTAAACTGCAATTTTGCCCTATACCAGCATCAATTCTTTTTACCTATAAAACACTTGTTTTGGTGCAAATTCTGAGCCCAGTAGCAGTCAGAGTTCAGGGACCAAAATTTCGATATTTTTTGATAGCGCCAATCGATTCAGAATGGTTGATTCATACCCCTTAGAAACCCCGAAGGGGCAAATAAGGCCCGGGAACGCGTATTTCGCGACATAAACGCGATTAAAGTTTCTGTCTATTTGAAGTAGTACCTAAACTGCAATTTTGCCCTATACCAGCATCAATTCTTTTTACCTATAAAACACTTGTTTTGGTGCAAATTCTGGGCCCAGTAGCAGTCAGAGTTCAGGGACCAAAATTTCGATATTTTTTGATAGCGCCAATCGATACAGAATGGTTGATTCATACCCCTCAGAAACCCCGAAGGGGCAAATAGGGCCCGGGAACGCGTATTTTGCGAGATAAACGCGATTAAAGTTTCAGTCTATTTGAAGTAGTACCTAAACTGCAATTTTGCCCTATACCAGCATCAATTCTTTTTACCTATAAAACAATTGATCCTCTAGTTGTAGCGCGCCAGATATAGCTGATAACTTTGCATTGTTTTTTGAGGGTGCCTTTTTATCAGGCAACTTTGTGCAAATTCTGGGCCCAGTAGCAGTCAGAGTTCAGGGACCAAAATTTCGATATTTTTTGATAGCGCCAATCGATTCAGAATGGTTGATTCATACCCCTTAGAAACCCCGAAGGGGCAAATAAGGCCCGGGAACGCGTATTTCGCGAGATAAACGCGATTAAAGTTTCAGCCTATTTGAAGTAGTACCTAAACTGCAATTTTGCCCTATACCAGCATCAATTCTTTTTACCTATAAAACACTTGTTTTGGTGCAAATTCTGGGCCCAGTAGCAGTCAGAGTTCAGGCACCAAAATTTCCAGAATTTTTTGATAGCGCCAATCGATTCAGAATGGTTGATTCATACCCCTTAGAAACCCCGAAGGGGAAAATAAGGCCCGGGAACGCGTATTTTGCGAGATAAACGCGATTAAAGTTTCAGTCTATTTGAAGTAGTACCTAAACTGCAGTTTTGCCCTATACCAGCATCAATTATTTTTACCTATAAAACACTTGTTTTGGTGCAAATTCTGGGCCCATTAGCAGTCAGAGTTCAGGGACCAAAATTTCGATATTTTTTGATAGCGCCAATCGATTCAGAATGGTTGATTCATACCCCTTAGAAACCCCGAAGGGGCAAATAAGGCCCGGGAACGCGTATTTCGCGAGATAAACGCGATTAAAGTTTCAGTCTATTTGAAGTAGTACCTAAACTGCAATTTTGCCCTATACCAGCATCAATTCTTTTTACCTATAAAACACTTGTTTTGGTGCAAATTCTGCGCCCAGTAGCAGTCAGAGTTCAGGGACCGAAATTTCGATATTTTTTGATAGCGCCAATCGATTCAGAATGGTTGGTTCATACCCCTTAGAAACCCCGAAGGGGCAAATAAGGCCCGGGAACGGGTATTTTGCGAGATAAACGCGATTAAAGTTTCAGTCTATTTGAAGTAGTACCTAAACTGCAATTTTGCCCTATACCAGCATCAATTCTTTTTACCTATAAAACAATTGATCCTCTAGTTGTAGCGCGCCAGATATAGCTGATAACTTTGCATTGTTTTTTGAGGGTGCCTTTTTATCAGGCAACTTTGTGCAAATTCTGGGCCCAGTAGCAGTCAGAGTTCAGGGACCAAAATTTCGATATTTTTTGATAGCGCCAATCGATTCAGAATGGTTGATTCATACCCCTTAGAAACCCCGAAGGGGCAAATAAGGCCCGGGAACGCGTATTTCGCGAGATAAACGCGATTAAAGTTTCAGCCTATTTGAAGTAGTACCTAAACTGCAATTTTGCCCTATACCAGCATCAATTCTTTTTACCTATAAAACACTTGTTTTGGTGCAAATTCTGGGCCCAGTAGCAGTCAGAGTTCAGGCACCAAAATTTCCATAATTTTTTGATAGCGCCAATCGATTCAGAATGGTTGATTCATACCCCTTAGAAACCCCGAAGGGGAAAATAAGGCCCGGGAACGCGTATTTTGCGAGATAAACGCGATTAAAGTTTCAGTCTATTTGAAGTAGTACCTAAACTGCAGTTTTGCCCTATACCAGCATCAATTATTTTTACCTATAAAACACTTGTTTTGGTGCAAATTCTGGGCCCAGTAGCAATCAGAGTTCAGGGACCAAAATTTCGATATTTTTTGATAGCGCCAATCGATTCAGAATGGTTGATTCATACCCCTTAGAAACCCCGAAGGGGCTAATAAGGCCCGGGAACGCGTATATTGCGAGATAAACGCGATTAAAGTTTCAGTCTATTTGAAGTAGTACCTAAACTGCAATTTTGCCCTATACCAGCATCAATTCTTTTTACCTATAACACACTTGTTTTGGTGCAAATTCTGGGCCCAGTAGCAGTCAGAGTTCAGGGACCAAAATTTCGATATTTTTTGATAGCGCCAATCGATTCAGAATGGTCGATTCATACCCCTTAGAAAACCCGAAGGGGCAAATAAGGCCCGGGAACGCGTATTTTGCGAGATAAACGCGATTAAAGTTTCAGTCTATTTGAAGTAGTACCTAAACTGCAATTTTGCCCTATACCAGCATCAATTCTTTTTACCTATAAAACACTTGTGTTGGTGCAAATTCTGGGCCCAGTAGCAGTCAGAGTTCAGGGACCAAAATTTCGATAATTTTTGATAGCGCCAATCGATTCAGAATGGTTGATTCATACCCCTTAGAAACCCCGAAGGGGCAAATAAGGCCCGGGAACGCGTATTTTGCGAGATAAACGCGATTAAAGTTTCAGTCTATTTGAAGTAGTACCTAAACTGCAATTTTGCCCTAGACCAGCATCAATTCTTTTTACCTATAAAACACTTGTGTTGGTGCAAATTCTGGGCCCAGTAGCAGTCAGAGTTCAGGGACCAAAATTTCGATATTTTTTGATAGCGCCAATCGATTCAGAATGGTTGATTCATACCCCTTAGAAACCCCGAAGGGGCAAATAAGGCCCGGGAACGCGTATTTCGCGAGATAAACGCTATTAAAGTTTCAGTCTATTTGAAGTAGTACCTAAACTGCAATTTTGCCCTATACCAGCATCAATTCTTTTTACCTATAAAACACTTGTTTTGGTGCAAATTCTGGGCCCAGTAGCAGTCAGAGTTCAGGGACCAAAATTTCGATATTTTTTGATAGCGCCAATCGATTCAGAATGGTTGATTCATACCCCTTAGAAACCCCGAAGGGGCAAATAAGGCCCGGGAACGCGTATTTTGCGAGATAAACGCGATTAAAGTTTCAGTCTATTTGAAGTAGTACCTAAACTGCAATTTTGCCCTATACCAGCATCAATTCTTTTTACCTATAAAACACTTGTTTTGGTGCAAATTCTGGGCCCAGTAGCAGTCAGAGTTCAAGGACCAAAATTTCGATATTTTTTGATAGCGCCAATCGATTCAGAATGGTTGATTCATACCCCTTAGAAACCCCGAAGGGGCAAATAAGGCCCGGGAACGCGTATTTCGCGAGATAAACGCGATTAAAGTTTCAGTCTATTTGAAGTAGTACCTAAACTGCAATTTTGCCCTATACCAGCATCAATTCTTTTTACCTATAAAACACTTGTTTTGGTGCAAATTCTGGGCCCAGTAGCAGTCAGAGTTCAGGGACCAAAATTTCGATATTTTTTGATAGCGCCAATCGATTCAGAATGGTTGATTCATACCCCTTAGAAACCCCGAAGGGGCAAATAAGGCCCGGGAACGCGTATTTCGCGAGATAAACGCTATTAAAGTTTCAGTCTATTTGAAGTAGTACCTAAACTGCAATTTTGCCCTAGACCAGCATCAATTCTTTTTACCTATAAAACACTTGTGTTGGTGCAAATTCTGGGCCCAGTAGCAGTCAGAGTTCAGGGACCAAAATTTCGATATTTTTTGATAGCGCCAATCGATTCAGAATGGTTGATTCATACCCCTTAGAAACCCCGAAGGGGCTAATAAGGCCCGGGAACGCGTATATTGCGAGATAAACGCGATTAAAGTTTCAGTCTATTTGAAGTAGTACCTAAACTGCAATTTTGCCCTATACCAGCATCAATTCTTTTTACCTATAAAACACTTGTTTTGGTGCAAATTCTGGGCCCAGTAGCAGTCAGAGTTCAGGGACCAAAATTTCGATATTTTTTGATAGCGCCAATCGATTCAGAATGGTCGATTCATACCCCTTAGAAACCCCGAAGGGGGCAAATAAGGCCCGGGAACGCGTATTTTGCGAGATAAACGCGATTAAAGTTTCAGTCTATTTGAAGTAGTACCTAAACTGCAATTTTGCCCTATACCAGCATCAATTCTTTTTACCTATAAAACACTTGTGTTGGTGCAAATTCTGGGCCCAGTAGCAGTCAGAGTTCAGGGACCAAAATTTCGATATTTTTTGATAGCGCCAATCGATTCAGAATGGTTGATTCATACCCCTTAGAAACCCCGAAGGGGTAAATAAGGCCCGGGAACGCGTATTTTGCGAGATAAACGCGATTAAAGTTTCAGTCTATTTGAAGTAGTACCTAAACTGCAATTTTGCCCTATACCAGCATCAATTCTTTTTACCTATAAAACACTTGTTTTGGTGCAAATTCTGGGCCCAGTAGCAGTCAGAGTTCAAGGACCAAAATTTCGATATTTTTTGATAGCGCCAATCGATTCAGAATGGTTGATTCATACCCCTTAGAAACCCCGAAGGGGCAAATAAGGCCCGGGAACGCGTATTTTGCGAGATAAACGCGATTAAAGTTTCAGTCTATTTGAAGTAGTACCTAAACTGCAATTTTGCCCTAGACCAGCATCAATTCTTTTTACCTATAAAACACTTGTGTTGGTGCAAATTCTGGGCCCAGTAGCAGTCAGAGTTCAAGGACCAAAATTTCGATATTTTTTGATAGCGCCAATCGATTCAGAATGGTTGATTCATACCCCTTAGAAACCCCGAAGGGGCAAATAAGGCCCGGGAACGCGTATTTTGCGAGATAAACGCGATTAAAGTTTCAGTCTATTTGAAGTAGTACCTAAACTGCAATTTTGCCCTAGACCAGCATCAATTCTTTTTACCTATAAAACACTTGTGTTGGTGCAAATTCTGGGCCCAGTAGCAGTCAGAGTTCAGGGACCAAAATTTCGATATTTTTTGATAGCGCCAATCGATTCAGAATGGTTGATTCATACCCCTTAGAAACCCCGAAGGGGCAAATAAGGCCCGGGAACGCGTATTTCGCGAGATAAACGCGATTAAAGTTTCAGTCTATTTGAAGTAGTACCTAAACTGCAATTTTGCCCTATACCAGCATCAATTCTTTTTACCTATAAAACACTTGTTTTGGTGCAAATTCTGGGCCCAGTAGCAGTCAGAGTTCAAGGACCAAAATTTCGATATTTTTTGATAGCGCCAACCGATTCAGAATGGTTGATTCATACCCCTTAGAAACCCCGAAGGGGCAAATAAGGCCCGGGAACGCGTATTTTGCGAGATAAACGCGATTAAAGTTTCAGTCTATTTGAAGTAGTACCTAAACTGCAATTTTGCCCTAGACCAGCATCAATTCTTTTTACCTATAAAACACTTGTGTTGGTGCAAATTCTGGGCCCAGTAGCAGTCAGAGTTCAGGGACCAAAATTTCGATATTTTTTGATAGCGCCAATCGATTCAGAATGGTTGATTCATACCCCTTAGAAACCCCGAAGGGGCAAATAAGGCCCGGGAACGCGTATTTCGCGAGATAAACGCGATTAAAGTTTCAGTCTATTTGAAGTAGTACCTAAACTGCAATTTTGCCCTATACCAGCATCAATTCTTTTTACCTATAAAACACTTGTTTTGGTGCAAATTCTGGGCCCAGTAGCAGTCAGAGTTCAGGGACCAAAATTTCCATAATTTTTTGATAGCGCCAATCGATTCAGAATGGTTGATTCATACCCCTTAGAAACCCCGAAGGGGAAAATAAGGCCCGGAAACGCGTATTTTGCGAGATAAACGCGATTAAAGTTTCAGTCTATTTGAAGTAGTACCTAAACTGCAGTTTTGCCCTATACCAGCATCAATTATTTTTACCTATAAAACACTTGTTTTGGTGCAAATTCTGGGCCCAGTAGCAGTCAGAGTTCAGGGACCAAAATTTCGATATTTTTTGATAGCGCCAATCGATTCAGAATGGTTGATTCATACCCCTTAGAAACCCCGAAGGGGCTAATAAGGCCCGGGAACGCGTATATTGCGAGATAAACGCGATTAAAGTTTCAGTCTATTTGAAGTAGTACCTAAACTGCAATTTTGCCCTAGACCAGCATCAATTCTTTTTACCTATAAAACACTTGTGTTGGTGCAAATTCTGGGCCCAGTAGCAGTCAGAGTTCAAGGACCAAAATTTCGATATTTTTTGATAGCGCCAATCGATTCAGAATGGTTGATTCATACCCCTTAGAAACGCCGAAGGGGCAAATAAGGCCCGGGAACGCGTATTTTGCGAGATAAACACGATTAAAGTTTCAGTCTATTTGAAGTAGTACCTAAACTGCAATTTTGCCCTAGACCAGCATCAATTCTTTTTACCTATAAAACACTTGTGTTGGTGCAAATTCTGGGCCCAGTAGCAGTCAGAGTTCAAGGACCAAAATTTCGATATTTTTTGATAGCGCCAATCGATTCAGAATGGTTTATTCATACCCCTTAGAAACCCCGAAGGGGCAAATAAGGCCCGGGAACGCGTATTTCGCGAGATAAACGCTATTAAAGTTTCAGTCTATTTGAAGTAGTACCTAAACTGCAATTTTGCCCTATACCAGCATCAATTCTTTTTACCTATAAAACACTTGTTTTGGTGCAAATTCTGGGCCCAGTAGCAGTCAGAGTTCAGGGACCAAAATTTCGATATTTTTTGATAGCGCCAATCGATTCAGAATGGTTGATTCATACCCCTTAGAAACCCCGAAGGGGCAAATAAGGCCCGGGAACGCGTATTTCGCGAGATAAACGCTATTAAAGTTTCAGTCTATTTGAAGTAGTACCTAAACTGCAATTTTGCCCTAGACCAGCATCAATTCTTTTTACCTATAAAACACTTGTGTTGGTGCAAATTCTGGGCCCAGTAGCAGTCAGAGTTCAGGGACCAAAATTTCGATATTTTTTGATAGCGCCAATCGATTCAGAATGGTTGATTCATACCCCTTAGAAACCCCGAAGGGGCTAATAAGGCCCGGGAACGCGTATATTGCGAGATAAACGCGATTAAAGTTTCAGTCTATTTGAAGTAGTACCTAAACTGCAATTTTGCCCTATACCAGCATCAATTCTTTTTACCTATAAAACACTTGTTTTGGTGCAAATTCTGGGCCCAGTAGCAGTCAGAGTTCAGGGACCAAAATTTCGATATTTTTTGATAGCGCCAATCGATTCATACCCCTTAGAAACCCCGAAGGGGCAAATAAGGCCCGGGAACGCGTATTTTGCGAGATAAACGCGATTAAAGTTTCAGTCTATTTGAAGTAGTACCTAAACTGCAATTTTGCCCTATACCAGCATCAATTCTTTTTACCTATAAAACACTTGTGTTGGTGCAAATTCTGGGCCCAGTAGCAGTCAGAGTTCAGGGACCAAAATTTCGATATTTTTTGATAGCGCCAATCGATTCAGAATGGTTGATTCATACCCCTTAGAAACCCCGAAGGGGTAAATAAGGCCCGGGAACGCGTATTTTGCGAGATAAACGCGATTAAAGTTTCAGTCTATTTGAAGTAGTACCTAAACTGCAATTTTGCCCTATACCAGCATCAATTCTTTTTACCTATAAAACACTTGTTTTGGTGCAAATTCTGGGCCCAGTAGCAGTCAGAGTTCAAGGACCAAAATTTCGATATTTTTTGATAGCGCCAATCGATTCAGAATGGTTGATTCATACCCCTTAGAAACCCCGAAGGGGCAAATAAGGCCCGGGAACGCGTATTTCGCGAGATAAACGCTATTAAAGTTTCAGTCTATTTGAAGTAGTACCTAAACTGCAATTTTGCCCTATACCAGCATCAATTCTTTTTACCTATAAAACACTTGTTTTGGTGCAAATTCTGGGCCCAGTAGCAGTCAGAGTTCAAGGACCAAAATTTCGATATTTTTTGATAGCGCCAATCGATTCAGAATGGTTGATTCATACCCCTTAGAAACCCCGAAGGGGCAAATAAGGCCCGGGAACGCGTATTTTGCAAGATAAACGCGATTAAAGTTTCAGTCTATTTGAAGTAGTACCTAAACTGCAATTTTGCCCTAGACCAGCATCAATTCTTTTTACCTATAAAACACTTGTGTTGGTGCAAATTCTGGGCCCAGTAGCAGTCAGAGTTCAGGGACCAAAATTTCGATATTTTTTGATAGCGCCAATCGATTCAGAATGGTTGATTCATACCCCTTAGAAACCCCGAAGGGGCAAATAAGGCCCGGGAACGCGTATTTCGCGAGATAAACGCGATTAAAGTTTCAGTCTATTTGAAGTAGTACCTAAACTGCAATTTTGCCCTATACCAGCATCAATTCTTTTTACCTATAAAACACTTGTTTTGGTGCAAATTCTGGGCCCAGTAGCAGTCAGAGTTCAGGGACCAAAATTTCCATAATTTTTTGATAGCGCCAATCGATTCAGAATGGTTGATTCATACCCCTTAGAAACCCCGAAGGGGAAAATAAGGCCCGGAAACGCGTATTTTGCGAGATAAACGCGATTAAAGTTTCAGTCTATTTGAAGTAGTACCTAAACTGCAATTTTGCCCTATACCAGCATCAATTCTTTTTACCTATAAAACACTTGTTTTGGTGCAAATTCTGGGCCCAGTAGCAGTCAGAGTTCAAGGACCAAAATTTCGATATTTTTTGATAGCGCCAATCGATTCAGAATGGTTGATTCATACCCCTTAGAAACCCCGAAGGGGCAAATAAGGCCCGGGAACGCGTATTTTGCGAGATAAACGCGATTAAAGTTTCAGTCTATTTGAAGTAGTACCTAAACTGCAATTTTGCCCTAGACCAGCATCAATTCTTTTTACCTATAAAACACTTGTGTTGGTGCAAATTCTGGGCCCAGTAGCAGTCAGAGTTCAGGGACCAAAATTTCGATATTTTTTGATAGCGCCAATCGATTCAGAATGGTTGATTCATACCCCTTAGAAACCCCGAAGGGGCAAATAAGGCCCGGGAACGCGTATTTCGCGAGATAAACGCGATTAAAGTTTCAGTCTATTTGAAGTAGTACCTAAACTGCAATTTTGCCCTATACCAGCATCAATTCTTTTTACCTATAAAACACTTGTTTTGGTGCAAATTCTGGGCCCAGTAGCAGTCAGAGTTCAGGGACCAAAATTTCCATAATTTTTTGATAGCGCCAATCGATTCAGAATGGTTGATTCATTCCCCTTAGAAACCCCGAAGGGGAAAATAAGGCCCGGAAACGCGTATTTTGCGAGATAAACGCGATTAAAGTTTCAGTCTATTTGAAGTAGTACCTAAACTGCAGTTTTGCCCTATACCAGCATCAATTATTTTTACCTATAAAACACTTGTTTTGGTGCAAATTCTGGGCCCAGTAGCAGTCAGAGTTCAGGGACCAAAATTTCGATATTTTTTGATAGCGCCAATCGATTCAGAATGGTTGATTCATACCCCTTAGAAACCCCGAAGGGGCTAATAAGGCCCGGGAACGCGTATATTGCGAGATAAACGCGATTAAAGTTTCAGTCTATTTGAAGTAGTACCTAAACTGCAATTTTGCCCTATACCAGCATCAATTCTTTTTACCTATAAAACACTTGTTTTGGTGCAAATTCTGGGCCCAGTAGCAGTCAGAGTTCAAGGACCAAAATTTCGATATTTTTTGATAGCGCCAATCGATTCAGAATGGTTGATTCATACCCCTTAGAAACCCCGAAGGGGCAAATAAGGCCCGGGAACGCGTATTTTGCGAGATAAACGCGATTAAAGTTTCAGTCTATTTGAAGTAGTACCTAAACTGCAATTTTGCCCTATACCAGCATCAATTCTTTTTACCTATAAAACACTTGTTTTGGTGCAAATTCTGGGCCCAGTAGCAGTCAGAGTTCAGGGACCAAAATTTCCATAATTTTTTGATAGCGCCAATCGATTCAGAATGGTTGATTCATTCCCCTTAGAAACCCCGAAGGGGAAAATAAGGCCCGGGAACGCGTATTTTGCGAGATAAACGCGATTAAAGTTTCAGTCTATTTGAAGTAGTACCTAAACTGCAGTTTTGCCCTATACCAGCATCAATTATTTTTACCTATAAAACACTTGTTTTGGTGCAAATTCTGGGCCCAGTAGCAGTCAGAGTTCAGGGACCAAAATTTCGATATTTTTTGATAGCGCCAATCGATTCAGAATGGTTGATTCATACCCCTTAGAAACCCCGAAGGGGCTAATAAGGCCCGGGAACGCGTATATTGCGAGATAAACGCGATTAAAGTTTCAGTCTATTTTAAGTAGTACCTAAACTGCAATTTTGCCCTATACCAGCATCAATTCTTTTTACCTATAAAACACTTGTTTTGGTGCAAATTCTGGGCCCAGTAGCAGTCAGAGTTCAGGGACCAAAATTTCCATATTTTTTGATAGCGCCAATCGATTCAGAATGGTCGATTCATACCCCTTAGAAACCCCGAAGGGGCAAATAAGGCCCGGGAACGCGTATTTTGCGAGATAAACGCGATTAAAGTTTCAGTCTATTTGAAGTAGTACCTAAACTGCAATTTTGCCCTATACCAGCATCAATTCTTTTTACCTATAAAACACTTGTTTTGGTGCAAATTCTGCGCCCAGTAGCAGTCAGAGTTCAGGGACCAAAATTTCGATATTTTTTGATAGCGCCAATCGATTCAGAATGGTTGGTTCATACCCCTTAGAAACCCCAAAGGGGCAAATAAGGCCCGGGAACGCGTATTTTGCGAGATAAACGCGATTAAAGTTTCAGTCTATTTGAAGTAGTACCTAAACTGCAATTTTGCCCTATACCAGCATCAATTCTTTTTACCTATAAAACACTTGTTTTGGTGCAAATTCTGGGCCCAGTAGCAGTCAGAGTTCAGGGACCAAAATTTCGATATTTTTTGATAGCGCCAATCGATTTAGAATGGTTGATTCATACCCCTTAGAAACCCCGAAGGTGCAAATAAGGCCCGGGAACGCGTATTTTGCGAGATAAACGCGATTAAAGTTTCAGTCTATTTGAAGTAGTACCTAAACTGCAATTTTGCCCTATACCAGCATCAATTCTTTTTACCTATAAAACACTTGTTTTGGTGCAAATTCTGGGCCCAGTAGCAGTCAGAGTTCAGGGACCAAAATTTCGATATTTTTTGATAGCGCCAATCGATTCAGAATGGTTGATTCATACCCCTTAGAAACCCCGAAGGGGCAAATAAGGCCCGGGAACGCGTATTTTGCGAGATAAACGCGATTAAAGTTTCAGTCTATTTGAAGTAGTACCTAAACTGCAATTTTGCCCTATACCAGCATCAATTCTTTTTACCTATAAAACACTTGTTTTGGTGCAAATTCTGGGCCCAGTAGCAGTCAGAGTTCAGGGACCAAAATTTCGATATTTTTTGATAGCGCCAATCGATTCAGAATGGTTGATTCATACTCCTTAGAAACCCCGAAGGGGCAAATAAGGCCCGGGAACGCGTATTTTGCGAGATAAACGCGATTAAAGTTTCAGTCTATTTGAAGTAGTACCTAAACTGCAATTATGCCCTATACCAGCATCAATTCTTTTTACCTATAAAACACTTGTTTTGGTGCAAATTCTGGGCCCATACCAGCATCAATTCTTTTTACCTATAAAACACTTGTGTTGGTGCAAATTCTGGGCCCAGTAGCAGTCAGAGTTCAGGGACCAAAATTTCGATATTTTTTGATAGCGCCAATCGATTCAGAATGGTCGATTCATACCCCTTAGAAACCCCGAAGGGGCAAATAAGGCCCGGGAACGCGTATTTTGCGAGATAAACGCGATTAAAGTTTCAGTCTATTTGAAGTAGTACCTAAACTGCAATTTTGCCCTATACCAGCATCAATTCTTTTTACCTATAAAACACTTGTTTTGGTGCAAATTCTGCGCCCAGTAGCAGTCAGAGTTCAGGGACCAAAATTTCGATATTTTTTGATAGCGCCAATCGATTCAGAATGGTTGGTTCATACCCCTTAGAAACCCCGAAGGGGCAAATAAGGCCCGGGAACGCGTATTTTGCGAGATAAACGCGATTAAAGTTTCAGTCTATTTGAAGTAGTACCTAAACTGCAATTTTGCCCTATACCAGCATCAATTCTTTTTACCTATAAAACACTTGTTTTGGTGCAAATTCTGGGCCCAGTAGCAGTCAGAGTTCAGGGACCAAAATTTCGATATTTTTTGATAGCGCCAATCGATTCAGAATGGTTGATTCATACTCCTTAGAAACCCCGAAGGGGCAAATAAGGCCCGGGAACGCGTATTTTGCGAGATAAACGCGATTAAAGTTTCAGTCTATTTGAAGTAGTACCTAAACTGCAATTTTGCCCTATACCAGCATCAATTCTTTTTACCTATAAAACACTTGTTTTGGTGCAAATTCTGGGCCCATACCAGCATCAATTCTTTTTACCTATAAAACACTTGTGTTGGTGCAAATTCTGGGCCCAGTAGCAGTCAGAGTTCAGGGACCAAAATTTCGATATTTTTTGATAGCGCCAATCGATTCAGAATGGTCGATTCATACCCCTTAGAAACCCCGAAGGGGCAAATAAGGCCCGGGAACGCGTATTTTGCGAGATAAACGCGATTAAAGTTTCAGTCTATTTGAAGTAGTACCTAAACTGCAATTTTGCCCTATACCAGCATCAATTCTTTTTACCTATAAAACACTTGTTTTGGTGCAAATTCTGCGCCCAGTAGCAGTCAGAGTTCAGGGACCAAAATTTCGATATTTTTTGATAGCGCCAATCGATTCAGAATGGTTGGTTCATACCCCTTAGAAACCCCAAAGGGGCAAATAAGGCCCGGGAACGCGTATTTTGCGAGATAAACGCGATTAAAGTTTCAGTCTATTTGAAGTAGTACCTAAACTGCAATTTTGCCCTATACCAGCATCAATTCTTTTTACCTATAAAACACTTGTGTTGGTACAAATTCTGGGCCCAGTAGCAGTCAGAGTTCAGGGACCAAAATTTCGATATTTTTTGATAGCGCCAATCGATTTAGAATGGTTGATTCATACCCCTTAGAAACCCCGAAGGTGCAAATAAGGCCCGGGAACGCGTATTTTGCGAGATAAACGCGATTAAAGTTTCAGTCTATTTGAAGTAGTACCTAAACTGCAATTTTGCCCTATACCAGCATCAATTCTTTTAACCTATAAAACACTTGTGTTGGTGCAAATTCTGGGCCCAGTAGCAGTCAGAGTTCAGGGACCAAAATTTCGATATTTTTTGATAGCGCCAATCGATTCAGAATGGTTGATTCATACCCCTTAGAAACCCCGAAGGGGCAAATAAGGCCCGGGAACGCGTATTTCGCGAGATAAACGCTATTAAAGTTTCAGTCTATTTGAAGTAGTACCTAAACTGCAATTTTGCCCTATACCAGCATCAATTCTTTTTACCTATAAAACACTTTTTTTTGGTGCAAATTCTGGGCCCAGTAGCAGTCAGAGTTCAAGGACCAAAATTTCGATATTTTTTGATAGCGCCAATCGATTCAGAATGGTTGATTCATACCCCTTAGAAACCCCGAAGGGGCAAATAAGGCCCGGGAACGCGTATTTCGCGAGATAAACGCGATTAAAGTTTCAGTCTATTTGAAGTAGTACCTAAACTGCAATTTTGCCCTAGACCAGCATCAATTCTTTTTACCTATAAAACACTTGTGTTGGTGCAAATTCTGGGCCCAGTAGCAGTCAGAGTTCAGGGACCAAAATTTCGATATTTTTTGATAGCGCCAATCGATTCAGAATGGTTGATTCATACCCCTTAGAAACCCCGAAGGGGCTAATAAGGCCCGGGAACGCGTATATTGCAAGATAAACGCGATTAAAGTTTCAGTCTATTTGAAGTAGTACCTAAACTGCAATTTTGCCCTATACCAGCATCAATTCTTTTTACCTATAAAACACTTGTTTTGGTGCAAATTCTGGGCCCAGTAGCAGTCAGAGTTCAGGGACCAAAATTTCGATATTTTTTGATAGCGCCAATCGATTCAGAATGGTCGATTCATACCCCTTAGAAACCCCGAAGGGGCAAATAAGGCCCGGGAACGCGTATTTTGCGAGATAAACGCGATTAAAGTTTCAGTCTATTTGAAGTAGTACCTAAACTGCAATTTTGCCCTATACCAGCATCAATTCTTTTTACCTATAAAACACTTGTGTTGGTGCAAATTCTGGGCCCAGTAGCAGTCAGAGTTCAGGGACCAAAATTTCGATATTTTTTGATAGCGCCAATCGATTCAGAATGGTTGATTCATACCCCTTAGAAACCCCGAAGGGGCAAATAAGGCCCGGGAACGCGTATTTTGCGAGATAAACGCGATTAAAGTTTCAGTCTATTTGAAGTAGTACCTAAACTGCAATTTTGCTCTATACCAGCATCAATTCTTTTTACCTATAAAACACTTGTTTTGGTGCAAATTCTGGGCCCAGTAGCAGTCAGAGTTCAAGGACCAAAATTTCGATATTTTTTGATAGCGCCAATCGATTCAGAATGGTTGATTCATACCCCTTAGAAACCCCGAAGGGGCAAATAAGGCCCGGGAACGCGTATTTTGCGAGATAAACGCGATTAAAGTTTCAGTCTATTTGAAGTAGTACCTAAACTGCAATTTTGCCCTAGACCAGCATCAATTCTTTTTACCTATAAAACACTTGTGTTGGTGCAAATTCTGGGCCCAGTAGCAGTCAGAGTTCAGGGGCCAAAATTTCGATATTTTTTGATAGCGCCAATCGATTCAGAATGGTTGATTCATACCCCTTAGAAACCCCGAAGGGGCAAATAAGGCCCGGGAACGCGTATTTCGCGAGATAAACGCTATTAAAGTTTCAGTCTATTTGAAGTAGTACCTAAACTGCAATTTTGCCCTATACCAGCATCAATTCTTTTTACCTATAAAACACTTGTTTTGGTGCAAATTCTGGGCCCAGTAGCAGTCAGAGTTCAGGGACCAAAATTTCGATATTTTTTGATAGCGCCAATCGATTCAGAATGGTTGATTCATACCCCTTAGAAACCCCGAAGGGGCTAATAAGGCCCGGGAACGCGTATATTGCAAGATAAACGCGATTAAAGTTTCAGTCTATTTGAAGTAGTACCTAAACTGCAATTTTGCCCTATACCAGCATCAATTCTTTTTACCTATAAAACACTTGTTTTGGTGCAAATTCTGGGCCCAGTAGCAGTCAGAGTTCAGGGACCAAAATTTCGATATTTTTTGATAGCGCCAATCGATTCAGAATGGTCGATTCATACCCCTTAGAAACCCCGAAGGGGCAAATAAGGCCCGGGAACGCGTATTTTGCGAGATAAACGCGATTAAAGTTTCAGTCTATTTGAAGTAGTACCTAAACTGCAATTTTGCCCTATACCAGCATCAATTCTTTTTACCTATAAAACACTTGTGTTGGTGCAAATTCTGGGCCCAGTAGCAGTCAGAGTTCAGGGACCAAAATTTCGATATTTTTTGATAGCGCCAATCGATTCAGAATGGTTGATTCATACCCCTTAGAAACCCCGAAGGGGCAAATAAGGCCCGGGAACGCGTATTTTGCGAGATAAACGCGATTAAAGTTTCAGTCTATTTGAAGTAGTACCTAAACTGCAATTTTGCTCTATACCAGCATCAATTCTTTTTACCTATAAAACACTTGTTTTGGTGCAAATTCTGGGCCCAGTAGCAGTCAGAGTTCAAGGACCAAAATTTCGATATTTTTTGATAGCGCCAATCGATTCAGAATGGTTGATTCATACCCCTTAGAAACCCCGAAGGGGCAAATAAGGCCCGGGAACGCGTATTTTGCGAGATAAACGCGATTAAAGTTTCAGTCTATTTGAAGTAGTACCTAAACTGCAATTTTGCCCTAGACCAGCATCAATTCTTTTTACCTATAAAACACTTGTGTTGGTGCAAATTCTGGGCCCAGTAGCAGTCAGAGTTCAGGGGCCAAAATTTCGATATTTTTTGATAGCGCCAATCGATTCAGAATGGTTGATTCATACCCCTTAGAAACCCCGAAGGGGCAAATAAGGCCCGGGAACGCGTATTTCGCGAGATAAACGCTATTAAAGTTTCAGTCTATTTGAAGTAGTACCTAAACTGCAATTTTGCCCTATACCAGCATCAATTCTTTTTACCTATAAAACACTTGTTTTGGTGCAAATTCTGGGCCCAGTAGCAGTCAGAGTTCAAGGACCAAAATTTCGATATTTTTTGATAGCGCCAATCGATTCAGAATGGTTGATTCATACCCCTTAGAAACCCCGAAGGGGCAAATAAGGCCCGGGAACGCGTATTTTGCGAGATAAACGCGATTAAAGTTTCAGTCTATTTGAAGTAGTACCTAAACTGCAATTTTGCCCTAGACCAGCATCAATTCTTTTTACCTATAAAACACTTGAGTTGGTGCAAATTCTGGGCCCAGTAGCAGTCAGAGTTCAAGGACCAAAATTTCGATATTTTTTGATAGCGCCAATCGATTCAGAATGGTTGATTCATACCCCTTAGAAACCCCGAAGGGGCAAATAAGGCCCGGGAACGCGTATTTTGCGAGATAAACGCGATTAAAGTTTCAGTCTATTTGAAGTAGTACCTAAACTGCAATTTTGCCCTAGACCAGCATCAATTCTTTTTACCTATAAAACACTTGTGTTGGTGCAAATTCTGGGCCCAGTAGCAGTCAGAGTTCAGGGACCAAAATTTCGATATTTTTTGATAGCGCCAATCGATTCAGAATGGTTGATTCATACCCCTTAGAAACCCCGAAGGGGCAAATAAGGCCCGGGAACGCGTATTTTGCGAGATAAACGCGATTAAAGTTTCAGTCTATTTGAAGTAGTACCTAAACTGCAATTTTGCCCTAGACCAGCATCAATTCTTTTTACCTATAAAACACTTGTGTTGGTGCAAATTCTGGGCCCAGTAGCAGTCAGAGTTCAGGGACCAAAATTTCGATATTTTTTGATAGCGCCAATCGATTCAGAATGGTTGATTCATACCCCTTAGAAACCCCGAAGGGGCAAATAAGGCCCGGGAACGCGTATTTCGCGAGATAAACGCGATTAAAGTTTCAGTCTATTTGAAGTAGTACCTAAACTGCAATTTTGCCCTATACCAGCATCAATTCTTTTTACCTATAAAACACTTTTTTTTGGTGCAAATTCTGGGCCCAGTAGCAGTCAGAGTTCAGGGACCAAAATTTCGATATTTTTTGATAGCGCCAATCGATTCAGAATGGTTGATTCATACCCCTTAGAAACCCCGAAGGGGCAAATAAGGCCCGGGAACGCGTATTTCGCGAGATAAACGCTATTAAAGTTTCAGTCTATTTGAAGTAGTACCTAAACTGCAATTTTGCCCTATACCAGCATCAATTCTTTTTACCTATAAAACACTTTTTTTTGGTGCAAATTCTGGGCCCAGTAGCAGTCAGAGTTCAAGGACCAAAATTTCGATATTTTTTGATAGCGCCAATCGATTCAGAATGGTTGATTCATACCCCTTAGAAACCCCGAAGGGGCAAATAAGGCCCGGGAACGCGTATTTCGCGAGATAAACGCGATTAAAGTTTCAGTCTATTTGAAGTAGTACCTAAACTGCAATTTTGCCCTAGACCAGCATCAATTCTTTTTACCTATAAAACACTTGTGTTGGTGCAAATTCTGGGCCCAGTAGCAGTCAGAGTTCAGGGACCAAAATTTCGATATTTTTTGATAGCGCCAATCGATTCAGAATGGTTGATTCATACCCCTTAGAAACCCCGAAGGGGCTAATAAGGCCCGGGAACGCGTATATTGCGAGATAAACGCGATTAAAGTTTCAGTCTATTTGAAGTAGTACCTAAACTGCAATTTTGCCCTATACCAGCATCAATTCTTTTTACCTATAAAACACTTGTTTTGGTGCAAATTCTGGGCCCAGTAGCAGTCAGAGTTCAGGGACCAAAATTTCGATATTTTTTGATAGCGCCAATCGATTCAGAATGATCGATTCATACCCCTTAGAAACCCCGAAGGGGCAAATAAGGCCCGGGAACGCGTATTTTGCGAGATAAACGCGATTAAAGTTTCAGTCTATTTGAAGTAGTACCTAAACTGCAATTTTGCCCTATACCAGCATCAATTCTTTTTACCTATAAAACACTTGTGTTGGTGCAAATTCTGGGCCCAGTAGCAGTCAGAGTTCAGGGACCAAAATTTCGATATTTTTTGATAGCGCCAATCGATTCAGAATGGTTGATTCATACCCCTTAGAAACCCCGAAGGGGCAAATAAGGCCCGGGAACGCGTATTTTGCGAGATAAACGCGATTAAAGTTTCAGTCTATTTGAAGTAGTACCTAAACTGCAATTTTGCCCTATACCAGCATCAATTCTTTTTACCTATAAAACACTTGTTTTGGTGCAAATTCTGGGCCCAGTAGCAGTCAGAGTTCAAGGACCAAAATTTCGATATTTTTTGATAGCGCCAATCGATTCAGAATGGTTGATTCATACCCCTTAGAAACCCCGAAGGGGCAAATAAGGCCCGGGAACGCGTATTTTGCGAGATAAACGCGATTAAAGTTTCAGTCTATTTGAAGTAGTACCTAAACTGCAATTTTGCCCTAGACCAGCATCAATTCTTTTTACCTATAAAACACTTGTGTTGGTGCAAATTCTGGGCCCAGTAGCAGTCAGAGTTCAGGGACCAAAATTTCGATATTTTTTGATAGCGCCAATCGATTCAGAATGGTTGATTCATACCCCTTAGAAACTTCGAAGGGGCAAATAAGGCCCGGGAACGCGTATTTCGCGAGATAAACGCTATTAAAGTTTCAGTCTATTTGAAGTAGTACCTAAACTGCAATTTTGCCCTATACCAGCATCAATTCTTTTTACCTATAAAACACTTGTTTTGGTGCAAATTCTGGGCCCAGTAGCAGTCAGAGTTCAAGGACCAAAATTTCGATATTTTTTGATAGCGCCAATCGATTCAGAATGGTTGATTCATACCCCTTAGAAACCCCGAAGGGGCAAATAAGGCCCGGGAACGCGTATTTTGCGAGATAAACGCGATTAAAGTTTCAGTCTATTTGAAGTAGTACCTAAACTGCAATTTTGCCCTAGACCAGCATCAATTCTTTTTACCTATAAAACACTTGTGTTGGTGCAAATTCTGGGCCCAGTAGCAGTCAGAGTTCAGGGACCAAAATTTCGATATTTTTTGATAGCGCCAATCGATTCAGAATGGTTGATTCATACCCCTTAGAAACCCCGAAGGGGCAAATAAGGCCCGGGAACGCGTATTTCGCGAGATAAACGCGATTAAAGTTTCAGTCTATTTGAAGTAGTACCTAAACTGCAATTTTGCCCTATACCAGCATCAATTCTTTTTACCTATAAAACACTTGTTTTGGTGCAAATTCTGGGCCCAGTAGCAGTCAGAGTTCAGGGACCAAAATTTCCATAATTTTTTGATAGCGCCAATCGATTCAGAATGGTTGATTCATTCCCCTTAGAAACCCCGAAGGGGAAAATAAGGCCCGGAAACGCGTATTTTGCGAGATAAACGCGATTAAAGTTTCAGTCTATTTGAAGTAGTACCTAAACTGCAGTTTTGCCCTATACCAGCATCAATTATTTTTACCTATAAAACACTTGTTTTGGTGCAAATTCTGGGCCCAGTAGCAGTCAGAGTTCAGGGACCAAAATTTCGATATTTTTTGATAGCGCCAATCGATTCAGAATGGTTGATTCATACCCCTTAGAAACCCCGAAGGGGCTAATAAGGCCCGGGAACGCGTATATTGCGAGATAAACGCGATTAAAGTTTCAGTCTATTTGAAGTAGTACCTAAACTGCAATTTTGCCCTATACCAGCATCAATTCTTTTTACCTATAAAACACTTGTTTTGGTGCAAATTCTGGGCCCAGTAGCAGTCAGAGTTCAAGGACCAAAATTTCGATATTTTTTGATAGCGCCAATCGATTCAGAATGGTTGATTCATACCCCTTAGAAACCCCGAAGGGGCAAATAAGGCCCGGGAACGCGTATTTTGCGAGATAAACGCGATTAAAGTTTCAGTCTATTTGAAGTAGTACCTAAACTGCAATTTTGCCCTAGACCAGCATCAATTCTTTTTACCTATAAAACACTTGTGTTGGTGCAAATTCTGGGCCCAGTAGCAGTCAGAGTTCAGGGACCAAAATTTCGATATTTTTTGATAGCGCCAATCGATTCAGAATGGTTGATTCATACCCCTTAGAAACTTCGAAGGGGCAAATAAGGCCCGGGAACGCGTATTTCGCGAGATAAACGCTATTAAAGTTTCAGTCTATTTGAAGTAGTACCTAAACTGCAATTTTGCCCTATACCAGCATCAATTCTTTTTACCTATAAAACACTTGTTTTGGTGCAAATTCTGGGCCCAGTAGCAGTCAGAGTTCAAGGACCAAAATTTCGATATTTTTTGATAGCGCCAATCGATTCAGAATGGTTGATTCATACCCCTTAGAAACCCCGAAGGGGCAAATAAGGCCCGGGAACGCGTATTTTGCGAGATAAACGCGATTAAAGTTTCAGTCTATTTGAAGTAGTACCTAAACTGCAATTTTGCCCTAGACCAGCATCAATTCTTTTTACCTATAAAACACTTGTGTTGGTGCAAATTCTGGGCCCAGTAGCAGTCAGAGTTCAAGGACCAAAATTTCGATATTTTTTGATAGCGCCAATCGATTCAGAATGGTTGATTCATACCCCTTAGAAACCCCGAAGGGGCAAATAAGGCCCGGGAACGCGTATTTTGCGAGATAAAGGCGATTAAAGTTTCAGTCTATTTGAAGTAGTACCTAAACTGCAATTTTGCCCTAGACCAGCATCAATTCTTTTTACCTATAAAACACTTGTGTTGGTGCAAATTCTGGGCCCAGTAGCAGTCAGAGTTCAGGGACCAAAATTTCGATATTTTTTGATAGCGCCAATCGATTCAGAATGGTTGATTCATACCCCTTAGAAACCCCGAAGGGGCAAATAAGGCCCGGGAACGCGTATTTCGCGAGATAAACGCGATTAAAGTTTCAGTCTATTTGAAGTAGTACCTAAACTGCAATTTTGCCCTATACCAGCATCAATTCTTTTTACCTATAAAACACTTGTTTTGGTGCAAATTCTGGGCCCAGTAGCAGTCAGAGTTCAAGGACCAAAATTTCGATATTTTTTGATAGCGCCAATCGATTCAGAATGGTTGATTCATACCCCTTAGAAACCCCGAAGGGGCAAATAAGGCCCGGGAACGCGTATTTTGCGAGATAAACGCGATTAAAGTTTCAGTCTATTTGAAGTAGTACCTAAACTGCAATTTTGCCCTAGACCAGCATCAATTCTTTTCACCTATAAAACACTTGTGTTGGTGCAAATTCTGGGCCCAGTAGCAGTCAGAGTTCAGGGACCAAAATTTCGATATTTTTTGATAGCGCCAATCGATTCAGAATGGTTGATTCATACCCCTTAGAAACCCCGAAGGGGCAAATAAGGCCCGGGAACGCGTATTTCGCGAGATAAACGCGATTAAAGTTTCAGTCTATTTGAAGTAGTACCTAAACTGCAATTTTGCCCTATACCAGCATCAATTCTTTTTACCTATAAAACACTTGTTTTGGTGCAAATTCTGGGCCCAGTAGCAGTCAGAGTTCAGGGACCAAAATTTCCATAATTTTTTGATAGCGCCAATCGATTCAGAATGGTCGATTCATACCCCTTAGAAACCCCGAAGGGGCAAATAAGGCCCGGGAACGCGTATTTTGCGAGATAAACGCGATTAAAGTTTCAGTCTATTTGAAGTAGTACCTAAACTGCAATTTTGCCCTATACCAGCATCAATTCTTTTTACCTATAAAACACTTGTGTTGGTGCAAATTCTGGGCCCAGTAGCAGTCAGAGTTCAGGGACCAAAATTTCGATATTTTTTGATAGCGCCAATCGATTCAGAATGGTTGATTCATACCCCTTAGAAACCCCGAAGGGGCTAATAAGGCCCGGGAACGCGTATATTGCGAGATAACCGCGATTAAAGTTTCAGTCTATTTGAAGTAGTACCTAAACTGCAATTTTGCCCTATACCAGCATCAATTCTTTTTACCTATAAAACACTTGTTTTGGTGCAAATTCTGGGCATAGTAGCAGTCAGAGTTCAAGGACCAAAATTTCGATATTTTTTGATAGCGCCAATCGATTCAGAATGGTTGATTCATACCCCTTAGAAACCCCGAAGGGGCAAATAAGGCCCGGGAACGCGTATTTTGCGAGATAAACGCGATTAAAGTTTCAGTCTATTTGAAGTAGTACCTAAACTGCAATTTTGCCCTATACCAGCATCAATTCTTTTTACCTATAAAACACTTGTTTTGGTGCAAATTCTGGGCCCAGTAGCAGTCAGAGTTCAGGGACCAAAATTTCGATATTTTTTGATAGCGCCAATCGATTCAGAATGGTTGATTCATACCCCTTAGAAACCCCGAAGGGGCAAATAAGGCCCGGGAACGCGTATTTCGCGAGATAAACGCGATTAAAGTTTCAGTCTATTTGAAGTAGTACCTAAACTGCAATTTTGCCCTATACCAGCATCAATTCTTTTTACCTATAAAACACTTGTTTTGGTGCAAATTCTGGGCCCAGTAGCAGTCAGAGTTCAGGGACCAAAATTTCCATAATTTTTTGATAGCGCCAATCGATTCAGAATGGTTGATTCATACCCCTTAGAAACCCCGAAGGGGAAAATAAGGCCCGGGAACGCGTATTTTGCGAGATAAACGCGATTAAAGTTTCAGTCTATTTGAAGTAGTACCTAAACTGCAGTTTTGCCCTATACCAGCATCAATTATTTTTACCTATAAAACACTTGTTTTGGTGCAAATTCTGGGCCCAGTAGCAGTCAGAGTTCAGGGACCAAAATTTCGATATTTTTTGATAGCGCCAATCGATTCAGAATGGTTGATTCATACCCCTTAGAAACCCCGAAGGGGCTAATAAGGCCCGGGAACGCGTATATTGCGAGATAAACGCGATTAAAGTTTCAGTCTATTTGAAGTAGTACCTAAACTGCAATTTTGCCCTATACCAGCATCAATTCTTTTTACCTATAAAACACTTGTTTTGGTGCAAATTCTGGGCCCAGTAGCAGTCAGAGTTCAGGGACCAAAATTTCGATATTTTTTGATAGCGCCAATCGATTCAGAATGGTCGATTCATACCCCTTAGAAACCCCGAAGGGTTTGCCCCGAAGGGGCAAATAAGGCCCGGGAACGCGTATTTTGCGAGATAAACGCGATTAAAGTTTCAGTCTATTTGAAGTAGTACCTAAACTGCAATTTTGCCCTATACCAGCATCAATTCTTTTTACCTATAAAACACTTGTTTTGGTGCAAATTCTGCGCCCAGTAGCAGTCAGAGTTCAGGGACCAAAATTTCAATATTTTTTGATAGCGCCAATCGATTCAGAATGGTTGGTTCATACCCCTTAGAAACCCCGAAGGGGCAAATAAGGCCCGGGAACGCGTATTTTGCGAGATAAACGCGATTAAAGTTTCAGTCTATTTGAAGTAGTACCTAAACTGCAATTTTGCCCTATACCAGCATCAATTCTTTTTACCTATAAAACACTTGTGTTGGTACAAATTCTGGGCCCAGTAGCAGTCAGAGTTCAGGGACCAAAATTTCGATATTTTTTGATAGCGCCAATCGATTTAGAATGGTTGATTCATACCCCTTAGAAACCCCGAAGGTGCAAATAAGGCCCGGGAACGCGTATTTTGCGAGATAAACGCGATTAAAGTTTCAGTCTATTTGTACCTAAACTGCAATTTTGCCCTATACCAGCATCAATTCTTTTTACCTATAAAACACTTGTTTTGGTGCAAATTCTGGGCCCAGTAGCAGTCAGAGTTCAGGGACCAAAATTTCGATATTTTTTGATAGCGCCAATCGATTCAGAATGGTTGATTCATACCCCTTAGAAACCCCGAAGGGGCAAATAAGGCCCGGGAACGCGTATTTTGCGAGATAAACGCGATTAAAGTTTCAGTCTATTTGAAGTAGTACCTAAACTGCAATTTTGCCCTATACCAGCATCAATTCTTTTTACCTATAAAACACTTGTTTTGGTGCAAATTCTGGGCCCAGTAGCAGTCAGAGTTCAGGGACCAAAATTTCGATATTTTTTGATAGCGCCAATCGATTCAGAATGGTTGATTCATACTCCTTAGAAACCCCGAAGGGGCAAATAAGGCCCGGGAACGCGTATTTTGCGAGATAAACGCGATTAAAGTTTCAGTCTATTTGAAGTAGTACCTAAACTGCAATTTTGCCCTATACCAGCATCAATTCTTTTTACCTATAAAACACTTGTTTTGGTGCAAATTCTGGGCCCATACCAGCATCAATTCTTTTTACCTATAAAACACTTGTTTTGGTGCAAATTCTGGGCCCAGTAGCAGTCAGAGTTCAGGGACCAAAATTTCGATATTTTTTGATAGCGCCAATCGATTCAGAATGGTTGATTCATACCCCTTAGAAACCCCGAAGGGGCAAATAAGGCCCGGGAACGCGTATTTTGCGAGATAAACGCGATTAAAGTTTCAGTCTATTTGAAGTAGTACCTAAACTGCAATTTTGCCCTATACCAGCATCAATTCTTTTTACCTATAAAACACTTGTTTTGGTGCAAATTCTGGGCCCAGTAGCAGTCAGAGTTCAGGGACCAAAATTTCGATATTTTTTGATAGCGCCAATCGATTCAGAATGGTTGATTCATACTCCTTAGAAACCCCGAAGGGGCAAATAAGGCCCGGGAACGCGTATTTTGCGAGATAAACGCGATTAAAGTTTCAGTCTATTTGAAGTAGTACCTAAACTGCAATTTTGCCCTATACCAGCATCAATTCTTTTTACCTATAAAACACTTGTTTTGGTGCAAATTCTGGGCCCATACCAGCATCAATTCTTTTTACCTATAAAACACTTGTTTTGGTGCAAATTCTGGGCCCAGTAGCAGTCAGAGTTCAGGGACCAAAATTTCGATATTTTTTGATAGCGCCAATCGATTCAGAATGGTTGATTCATACCCCTTAGAAACCCCGAAGGGGCAAATAAGGCCCGGGAACGCGTATTTTGCGAGATAAACGCGATTAAAGTTTCAGTCTATTTGAAGTAGTACCTAAACTGCAATTTTGCCCTATACCAGCATCAATTCTTTTAACCTATAAAACACTTGTGTTGGTGCAAATTCTGGGCCCAGTAGCAGTCAGAGTTCAGGGACCAAAATTTCGATATTTTTTGATAGCGCCAATCGATTCAGAATGGTTGATTCATACCCCTTAGAAACCCCGAAGGGGCAAATAAGGCCCGGGAACGCGTATTTTGCGAGATAAACGCGATTAAAGTTTCAGTCTATTTGAAGTAGTACCTAAACTGCAATTTTGCCCTATACCAGCATCAATTCTTTTTACCTATAAAACACTTGTTTTGGTGCAAATTCTGGGCCCAGTAGCAGTCAGAGTTCAAGGACCAAAATTTCGATATTTTTTGATAGCGCCAATCGATTCAGAATGGTTGATTCATAGCCCTTAGAAACCCCGAAGGGGCAAATAAGGCCCGGGAACGCGTATTTTGCGAGATAAACGCGATTAAAGTTTCAGTCTATTTGAAGTAGTACCTAAACTGCAATTTTGCCCTAGACCAGCATCAATTCTTTTTACCTATAAAACACTTGTGTTGGTGCAAATTCTGGGCCCAGTAGCAGTCAGAGTTCAGGGACCAAAATTTCAAAATTTTTTGATAGCGCCAATCGATTCAGAATGGTTGATTCATATCCCTTAGAAATAAGGCCCGGGAACGCGTATTTCGCGAGATAAACGCTATTAAAGTTTCAGTCTATTTGAAGTAGTACCTAAACTGCAATTTTGCCCTATACCAGCATCAATTCTTTTTACCTATAAAACACTTGTTTTGGTGCAAATTCTGGGCCCAGTAGCAGTCAGAGTTCAGGGACCAAAATTTCGATATTTTTTGATAGCGCCAATCGATTCAGAATGGTTGATTCATACCCCTTAGAAACCCCGAAGGGGCAAATAAGGCCCGGGAACGCGTATTTTGCGAGATAAACGCGATTAAAGTTTCAGTCTATTTGAAGTAGTACCTAAACTGCAATTTTGCCCTATACCAGCATCAATTCTTTTTACCTATAAAACACTTGTTTTGGTGCAAATTCTGGGCCCAGTAGCAGTCAGAGTTCAGGGACCAAAATTTCGATATTTTTTGATAGCGCCAATCGATTCAGAATGGTTGATTCATACCCCTTAGAAACCCCGAAGGGGCAAATAAGGCCCGGGAACGCGTATTTTGCGAGATAAACGCGATGAAAGATTCAGTCTATTTGAAGTAGTACCTAAACTGCAATTTTGCCCTATACCAGCATCAATTCTTTTTACCTATAAAACACTTGTTTTGGTGCAAATTCTGGGCCCAGTAGCAGTCAGAGTTCAGGGACCAAAATTTCGATATTTTTTGATAGCGCCAATCGATTCAGAATGGTTGATTCATACCCCTTAGAAACCCCGAAGGGGCAAATAAGGCCCGGGAACGCGTATTTTGCGAGATAAACGCGATTAAAGTTTCAGTCTATTTGAAGTAGTACCTAAACTGCAATTTTGCCCTATACCAGCATCAATTCTTTTTACCTATAAAACACTTGTGTTGGTGCAAATTCTGGGCCCAGTAGCAGTCAGAGTTCAGGGACCAAAATTTCGATATTTTTTGATAGCGCCAATCGATTCAGAATGGTTGATTCATACCCCTTAGAAACCCCGAAAGGGGCAAATAAGGCCCGGGAACGCGTATTTTGCGAGATAAACGCGATTAAAGTTTCAGTCTATTTGAAGTAGTACCTAAACTGCAATTTTGCCCTATACCAGCATCAATTCTTTTTACCTATAAAACACTTGTTTTGGTGCAAATTCTGGGCCCAGTAGCAGTCAGAGTTCAGGGACCAAAATTTCGATATTTTTTGATAGCGCCAATCGATTCAGAATGGTTGATTCATACTCCTTAGAAACCCCGAAGGGGCAAATAAGGCCCGGGAACGCGTATTTTGCGAGATAAACGCGATTAAAGTTTCAGTCTATTTGAAGTAGTACCTAAACTGCAATTTTGCCCTATACCAGCATCAATTCTTTTTACCTATAAAACACTTGTTTTGGTGCAAATTCTGGGCCCATACCAGCATCAATTCTTTTTACCTATAAAACACTTGTTTTGGTGCAAATTCTGGGCCCAGTAGCAGTCAGAGTTCAGGGACCAAAATTTCGATATTTTTTGATAGCGCCAATCGATTCAGAATGGTTGATTCATACCCCTTAGAAACCCCGAAGGGGCAAATAAGGCCCGGGAACGCGTATTTTGCGAGATAAACGCGATTAAAGTTTCAGTCTATTTGAAGTAGTACCTAAACTGCAATTTTGCCCTATACCAGCATCAATTCTTTTAACCTATAAAACACTTGTGTTGGTGCAAATTCTGGGCCCAGTAGCAGTCAGAGTTCAGGGACCAAAATTTCGATATTTTTTGATAGCGCCAATCGATTCAGAATGGTTGATTCATACCCCTTAGAAACCCCGAAGGGGCAAATAAGGCCCGGGAACGCGTATTTTGCGAGATAAACGCGATTAAAGTTTCAGTCTATTTGAAGTAGTACCTAAACTGCAATTTTGCCCTATACCAGCATCAATTCTTTTTACCTATAAAACACTTGTTTTGGTGCAAATTCTGGGCCCAGTAGCAGTCAGAGTTCAAGGACCAAAATTTCGATATTTTTTGATAGCGCCAATCGATTCAGAATGGTTGATTCATAGCCCTTAGAAACCCCGAAGGGGCAAATAAGGCCCGGGAACGCGTATTTTGCGAGATAAACGCGATTAAAGTTTCAGTCTATTTGAAGTAGTACCTAAACTGCAATTTTGCCCTAGACCAGCATCAATTCTTTTTACCTATAAAACACTTGTGTTGGTGCAAATTCTGGGCCCAGTAGCAGTCAGAGTTCAGGGACCAAAATTTCAAAATTTTTTGATAGCGCCAATCGATTCAGAATGGTTGATTCATATCCCTTAGAAATAAGGCCCGGGAACGCGTATTTCGCGAGATAAATGCTATTAAAGTTTCAGTCTATTTGAAGTAGTACCTAAACTGCAATTTTGCCCTATACCAGCATCAATTCTTTTTACCTATAAAACACTTGTTTTGGTGCAAATTCTGGGCCCAGTAGCAGTCAGAGTTCAGGGACCAAAATTTCGATATTTTTTGATAGCGCCAATCGATTCAGAATGGTTGATTCATACCCCTTAGAAACCCCGAAGGGGCAAATAAGGCCCGGGAACGCGTATTTTGCGAGATAAACGCGATGAAAGATTCAGTCTATTTGAAGTAGTACCTAAACTGCAATTTTGCCCTATACCAGCATCAATTCTTTTTACCTATAAAACACTTGTTTTGGTGCAAATTCTGGGCCCAGTAGCAGTCAGAGTTCAGGGACCAAAATTTCGATATTTTTTGATAGCGCCAATCGATTCAGAATGGTTGATTCATACCCCTTAGAAACCCCGAAGGGGCAAATAAGGCCCGGGAACGCGTATTTTGCGAGATAAACGCGATTAAAGTTTCAGTCTATTTGAAGTAGTACCTAAACTGCAATTTTGCCCTATACCAGCATCAATTCTTTTTACCTATAAAACACTTGTGTTGGTGCAAATTCTGGGCCCAGTAGCAGTCAGAGTTCAGGGACCAAAATTTCGATATTTTTTGATAGCGCCAATCGATTCAGAATGGTTGATTCATACCCCTTAGAAACCCCGAAAGGGGCAAATAAGGCCCGGGAACGCGTATTTTGCGAGATAAACGCGATTAAAGTTTCAGTCTATTTGAAGTAGTACCTAAACTGCAATTTTGCCCTATACCAGCATCAATTCTTTTTACCTATAAAACACTTGTTTTGGTGCAAATTCTGGGCCCAGTAGCAGTCAGAGTTCAGGGACCAAAATTTCGATATTTTTTGATAGCGCCAATCGATTCAGAATGGTTGATTCATACCCCTTAGAAATCCCGAAGGGGCAAATAAGGCCCGGGAACGCGTATTTTGCGAGATAAACGCGATTAAAGTTTCAGTCTATTTGAAGTAGTACCTAAACTGCAATTTTGCCCTATACCAGCATCAATTCTTTTTACCTATAAAACACTTGTGTTGGTGCAAATTCTGGGCCCAGTAGCAGTCAGAGTTCAGGGACCAAAATTTCGATATTTTTTGATAGCGCCAATCGATTCAGAATGGTTGATTCATACCCCTTAGAAACCCCGAAGGGGCAAATAAGGCCCGGGAACGCGTATTTTGCGAGATAAACGCGATTAAATTTTCAGTCTATTTGAAGTAGTACCTAAACTGCAATTTTGCCCTATACAGCATCAATTCTTTTTACCTATAAAACACTTGTTTTGGTGCAAATTCTGGGCCCAGTAGCAGTCAGAGTTCAGGGACCAAAATTTCGATATTTTTTGATAGCGCCAATCGATTCAGAATGGTTGATTCATACCCCTTAGAAACCCCGAAGGGGCAAATAAGGCCCGGGAGCGCGTATTTTGCGAGATAAACGCGATTAAAGTTTCAGTCTATTTGAAGTAGTACCTAAACTGCAATTTTGCCCTATACCAGCATCATTTCCTTTTACCTATAAAACACTTGTTTTGATGCAAATTCTGGGCCCAGTAGCAGTCAGAGTTCAGGGACCAAAATGTCGATATTTCTTGATAGCGCCAATCGATTCAGAATGGTTGATTCATACCCCTTAGAAACCCCGAAGGGGCAAATAAGGCCCGGGAACGCGTATTTTGCGAGATAAACGCGATTAAAGTTTCAGTCTATTTGAAGTAGTACCTAAACTGCAATTTTGCCCTAGACCAGCATCAATTCTTTTTACCTATAAAACACTTGTTTTGGTGCAAATTCTGGGCCCAGTAGCAGTCAGAGTTCAGGGACCAAAATTTCGATATTTTTTGATAGCGCCAATCGATTCAGAATGGTTGATTCATACCCCTTAGAAACCCCGAAGGGGCAAATAAGGCCCGGGAACGCGTATTTCGCGAGATAAACGCGATTAAAGTTTCAGTCTATTTGAAGTAGTACCTAAACTGCAATTTTGCCCTATACCAGCATCAATTCTTTTTACCTATAAAACACTTGTTTTGGTGCAAATTCTGGGCCCAGTAGCAGTCAGAGTTCAGGGACCAAAATTTCGATATTTTTTGATAGCGCCAATCGATTCAGAATGGTTGATTCATACCCCTTAGAAACCCCGAAGGGGCAAATAAGGCCCGGGAACGCGTATTTTGCGAGATAAACGCGATTAAAGTTTCAGTCTATTTGAAGTAGTACCTAAACTGCAATTTTGCCCTATACCAGCATCAATTCTTTTTACCTATAAAAAACTTGTGTTGGTGCAAATTCTGGGCCCAGTAGCAGTCAGAGTTCAGGGACCAAAATTTCGATATTTTTTGATAGCGCCAATCGATTCAGAATGGTTGATTCATACCCCTTAGAAACCCCGAAGGGGCAAATAAGGCCCGGGAACGCGTATTTTGCGAGATAAACGCGATGAAAGTTTCAGTCTATTTGAAGTAGTACCTAAACTGCAATTTTGCCCTATACCAGCATCAATTCTTTTTACCTATAAAACACTTGTTTTGGTGCAAATTCTGGGCCCAGTAGCAGTCAGAGTTCAGGGACCAAAATTTCGATATTTTTTGATAGCGCCAATCGATTCAGAATGGTTGATTCATACCCCTTAGAAACCCAGAAAGGGGCAAATAAGGCCCGGGAACGCGTATTTCGCGAGATAAACGCGATTAAAGTTTCAGTCTATTTGAAGTAGTACCTAAACTGCAATTTTGCCCTATACCAGCATCAATTCTTTTTACCTATAAAACACTTGTTTTGGTGCAAATTCTGGGCCCAGTAGCAGTCAGAGTTCAGGGACCAAAATTTCGATATTTTTTGATAGCGCCAATCGATTCAGAATGGTTGATTCATACCCCTTAGAAACCCCGAAGGGGCAAATAAGGCCCGGGAACGCGTATTTTGCGAGATAAACGCGATTAAAGTTTCAGTCTATTTGAAGTAGTACCTAAACTGCAATTTTGCCCTATACCAGCATCAATTCTTTTTACCTATAAAAAACTTGTGTTGGTGCAAATTCTGGGCCCAGTAGCAGTCAGAGTTCAGGGACCAAAATTTCGATATTTTTTGATAGCGCCAATCGATTCAGAATGGTTGATTCATACCCCATAGAAATCCCGAAGGGGCAAATAAGGTCCGGGAACGCGTATTTCGCGAGATAAACGCGATTAAAGTTTCAGTCTATTTGAAGTAGTACCTAAACTGCAATTTTGCCCTATACCAGCATCAATTCTTTTTACCTATAAAACACTTGTTTTGGTGCAAATTCTGGGCCCAGTAGCAGTCAGAGTTCAGGGACCAAAATGTCGATATTTCTTGATAGCGCCAATCGATTCAGAATGGTTGATTCATACCCCTTAGAAACCCCGAAGGGGCAAATAAAGCCCGGGAACGCGTATTTTGCGAGATAAACGCGATTAAAGTTTCAGTCTATTTGAAGTAGTACCTAAACTGCAATTTTGCCCTATACTAGCATCATTTCTTTTTACCTATAAAACACTTGTTTTGATGCAAATTCTGGGCCCAGTAGCAGTCAGAGTTCAGGGACCAAAATTTCGATATTTTTTGATAGCGCCAATCGATTCAGAATGGTTGATTCATACCCCTTAGAAACCCCGAAGGGGCAAATAAGGCCCGGGAACGCGTATTTTGCGAGATAAACGCGATTAAAGTTTCAGTCTATTTGAAGTAGTACCTAAACTGCAATTTTGCCCTATACCAGCATCATTTCTTTTTACCTATAAAACACTTGTTTTGATGCAAATTCTGGGCCCAGTAGCAGTCAGAGTTCAGGGACCAAAATGTCGATATTTCTTGATAGCGCCAATCGATTCAGAATGGTTGATTCATACCCCTTAGAAACCCCGAAGGGGCAAATAAGGCCCGGGAACGCGTATTTTGCGAGATAAACGGGATTAAAGTTTCAGTCTATTTGAAGTAGTACCTAAACTGCAATTTTGCCCTATACCAGCATCAATTCTTTTTACCTATAAAACACTTGTTTTGGTGCAAATTCTGGGCCCAGTAGCAGTCAGAGTTCAGGGACCAAAATTTCGATATTTTTTGATAGCGCCAATCGATTCAGAATGGTTGATTCATACCCCTTAGAAACCCCGAAGGGGCAAATAAGGCCCGGGAACGCGTATTTTGCGAGATAAACGCGATTAAAGTTTCAGTCTATTTGAAGTAGTACCTAAACTGCAATTTTGCCCTATACTAGCATCATTTCTTTTTACCTATAAAACACTTGTTTTGATGCAAATTCTGGGCCCAGTAGCAGTCAGAGTTCAGGGACCAAAATGTCGATATTTCTTGATAGCGCCAATCGATTCAGAATGGTTGATTCATACCCCTTAGAAACCCCGAAGGGGCAAATAAGGCCCGGAAACGCGTATTTTGCGAGATAAACGGGATTAAAGTTTCAGTCTATTTGAAGTAGTACCTAAACTGCAATTTTGCCCTATACCAGCATCAATTCTTTTTACCTATAAAACACTTGTTTTGGTGCAAATTCTGGGCCCAGTAGCAGTCAGAGTTCAGGGACCAAAATTTCGATATTTTTTGATAGCGCCAATCGATTCAGAATGGTTGATTCATACCCCTTAGAAACCCCGAAGGGGCAAATAAGGCCCGGGAACGCGTATTTCGCGAGATAAACGCGATTAAAGTTTCAGTCTATTTGAAGTAGTACCTAAACTGCAATTTTGCCCTATACCAGCATCAATTCTTTTTACCTATAAAACACTTGTTTTGGTGCAAATTCTGGGCCCAGTAGCAGTCAGAGTTCAGGGACCAAAATTTCGATATTTTTTGATAGCGCCAATCGATTCAGAATGGTTGATTCATACCCCTTAGAAACCCCGAAGGGGCAAATAAGGCCCGGGAACGCGTATTTTGCGAGATAAACGCGATTAAAGTTTCAGTCTATTTGAAGTAGTACCTAAAGTGCAATTTTGCCCTATACCAGCATCAATTCGTTTTACCTATAAAACACTTGTTTTGGTGCAAATTCTGGGCCCAGTAGCAGTCAGAGTTCAGGGACCAAAATTTCGATATTTTTTGATAGCGCCAATCGATTCAGAATGGTTGATTCATACCCCTTAGAAACCCCGAAGGGGCAAATAAGGCCCGGGAACGCGTATTTTGCGAGATAAACGCGATTAAAGTTTCAGTCTATTTGAAGTAGTACCTAAACTGCAATTTTGCCCTATACCAGCTTCAATTCTTTTTACCTATAAAACACTTGTTTTGGTGCAAATTCTGGGCCCAGTAGCAGTCAGAGTTCAGGGACCAAAATTTCGATATTTTTTGATAGCGCCAATCGATTCAGAATGGTTGATTCATACCCCTTAGAAACCCCGAAGGGGCAAATAAGGCCCGGGAACGCGTATTTCGCGAGATAAACGCGATTAAAGTTTCAGTCTATTTGAAGTAGTACCTAAACTGCAATTTTGCCCTATACCAGCATCAATTCTTTTTACCTATAAAACACTTGTTTTGGTGCAAATTCTGGGCCCAGTAGCAGTCAGAGTTCAGGGACCAAAATTTCGATATTTTTTGATAGCGCCAATCGATTCAGAATGGTTGATTCATACCCCTTAGAAACCCCGAAGGGGCAAATAAGGCCCGGGAACGCGTATTTTGCGAGATAAACGCGATTAAAGTTTCAGTCTATTTGAAGTAGTACCTAAACTGCAATTTTGCCCTATACCAGCATCAATTCTTTTTACCTATAAAACACTTGTTTTGGTGCAAATTCTGGGCCCAGTAGCAGTCAGAGTTCAGGGACCAAAATTTCGATATTTTTTGATAGCGCCAATCGATTCAGAATGGTTGATTCATACCCCTTAGAAACCCCGAAGGGGCAAATAAGGCCCGGGAACGCGTATTTTGCGAGATAAACGCGATTAAAGTTTCAGTCTATTTGAAGTAGTACCTAAACTGCAATTTTGCCCTATACCAGCTTCAATTCTTTTTACCTATAAAACACTTGTTTTGGTGCAAATTCTGGGCCCAGTAGCAGTCAGAGTTCAGGGACCAAAATTTCGATATTTTTTGATAGCGCCAATCGATTCAGAATGGTTGATTCATACCCCTTAGAAACCCCGAAGGGGCAAATAAGGCCCGGGAACGCGTATTTCGCGAGATAAACGCGATTAAAGTTTCAGTCTATTTGAAGTAGTACCTAAACTGCAATTTTGCCCTATACCAGCATCAATTCTTTTTACCTATAAAACACTTGTTTTGGTGCAAATTCTGGGCCCAGTAGCAGTCAGAGTTCAGGGACCAAAATTTCGATACTTTTTGATAGCGCCAATCGATTCAGAATGGTTGATTCATACCCCTTAGAAACCCCGAAGGGGCAAATAAGGCCCGGGATCGCGTATTTTGCGAGATAAACGCGATTAAAGTTTCAGTCTATTTGAAGTAGTACCTAAACTGCAATTTTGCCCTATACCAGCATCAATTCTTTTTACCTATAAAACACTTGTTTTGGTGCAAATTCTGGGCCCAGTAGCAGTCAGAGTTCAGGGACCAAAATTTCGATATTTTTTGATAGCGCCAATCGATTCAGAATGGTTGATTCATACCCCTTAGAATAAGGCCCGGGAACGCGTATTTTGCGAGATAAACGCGATTAAAGTTTCAGTCTATTTGAAGTAGTACCTAAACTGCAATTTTGCCCTATACCAGCATCAATTCTTTTTACCTATAAAACACTTGTGTTGGTGCAAATTCTGGGCCCAGTAGCAGTCAGAGTTCAGGGACCAAAATTTCGATATTTTTTGATAGCGCCAATCGATTCAGAATGGTTGATTCATACCCCTTAGAAACCCCGAAGGGGCAAATAAGGCCCGGGAACGCGTATTTTGCGAGATAAACGCGATTAAAGTTTCAGTCTATTTGAAGTAGTACCTAAACTGCAATTTTGCCCTATACCAGCATCAATTCTTTTTACCTATAAAACACTTGTTTTGGTGCAAATTCTGGGCCCAGTAGCAGTCAGAGTTCAGGGACCAAAATTTCGATATTTTTTGATAGCGCCAATCGATTCAGAATGGTTAATTCATACTCCTTAGAAACCCCGAAGGGGCACATAAGGCCCGGGAACGCGTATTTCGCGAGATAAACGCGATTAAAGTTTCAGTCTATTTGAAGTAGTACCTAAACTGCAATTTTGCCCTATACCAGCATCAATTCTTTTTACCTATAAAACACTTGTTTTGGTGCAATTTCTGGGCCCAGTAGCAGTCAGAGTTCAGGGACCAAAATTTCGATATTTTTTGATAGCGCCAATCGATTCAGAATGGTTGATTCATACCCCTTAGAAACCCCGAAGGGGCAAATAAGGCCCGGGAACGCGTATTTTGCGAGATAAACGCGATTAAAGTTTCAGTCTATTTGAAGTAGTACCTAAACTGCAATTTTGCCCTATACCAGCATCATTTCTTTTTACCTATAAAACACTTGTTTTGATGCAAATTCTGGGCCCAGTAGCAGTCAGAGTTCAGGGACCAAAATTTCGATATTTTTTGATAGCGCCAATCGATTCAGAATGGTTGATTCATACCCCTTAGAAACCCCGAAGGGGCAAATAAGACCCGGGAACGCGTATTTTGCGAGATTAACGCGATTAAAGTTTCAGTCTATTTGAAGTAGTACCTACTGCAATTTTGCCCTATACCAGCATCAATTCTTTTTACCTATAAAACACTTGTTTTGGTGCAAATTCTGGGCCCAGTAGCAGTCAGAGTTCAGGGACCAAAATTTCGATATTTTTTGATAGCGCCAATCGATTCAGAATGGTTAATTCATACTCCTTAGAAACCCCGAAGGGGCACATAAGGCCCGGGAACGCGTATTTCGCGAGATAAACGCGATTAAAGTTTCAGTCTATTTGAAGTAGTACCTAAACTGCAATTTTGCCCTATACCAGCATCAATTCTTTTTACCTATAAAACACTTGTTTTGGTGCAATTTCTGGGCCCAGTAGCAGTCAGAGTTCAGGGACCAAAATTTCGATATTTTTTGATAGCGCCAATCGATTCAGAATGGTTGATTCATACCCCTTAGAAACCCCGAAGGGGCAAATAAGGCCCGGGAACGCGTATTTTGCGAGATAAACGCGATTAAAGTTTCAGTCTATTTGAAGTAGTACCTAAACTGCAATTTTGCCCTATACCAGCATCATTTCTTTTTACCTATAAAACACTTGTTTTGATGCAAATTCTGGGCCCAGTAGCAGTCAGAGTTCAGGGACCAAAATTTCGATATTTTTTGATAGCGCCAATCGATTCAGAATGGTTGATTCATACCCCTTAGAAACCCCGAAGGGGCAAATAAGACCCGGGAACGCGTATTTTGCGAGATTAACGCGATTAAAGTTTCAGTCTATTTGAAGTAGTACCTACTGCAATTTTGCCCTATACCAGCATCAATTCTTTTTACCTATAAAACACTTGTTTTGGTGCAAATTCTGGGCCCAGTAGCAGTCAGAGTTCAGGGACCAAAATTTCGATATTTTTTGATAGCGCCAATCGATTCAGAATGGTTAATTCATACTCCTTAGAAACCCCGAAGGGGCACATAAGGCCCGGGAACGCGTATTTCGCGAGATAAACGCGATTAAAGTTTCAGTCTATTTGAAGTAGTACCTAAACTGCAATTTTGCCCTATACCAGCATCAATTCTTTTTACCTATAAAACACTTGTTTTGGTGCAATTTCTGGGCCCAGTAGCAGTCAGAGTTCAGGGACCAAAATTTCGATATTTTTTGATAGCGCCAATCGATTCAGAATGGTTGATTCATACCCCTTAGAAACCCCGAAGGGGCAAATAAGACCCGGGAACGCGTATTTTGCGAGATTAACGCGATTAAAGTTTCAGTCTATTTGAAGTAGTACCTAAACTGCAATTTTGCCCTATACCAGCATCAATTCTTTTTACCTATAAAACACTTGTTTTGGTGCAAATTCTGGGCCCAGTAGCAGTCAGAGTTCAGGGACCAAAATGTCGATATTTCTTTATAGCGCCAATCGATTCAGAATGGTTGATTCATACCCCTTAGAAACCCCGAAGGGGCAAATAAGGCCCGGGAACGCGTATTTTGCGAGATAAACGCGATTAAAGTTTCAGTCTATTTGAAGTAGTACCTAAACTGCAATTTTGCCCTATACCAGCATCATTTCTTTTTACCTATAAAACACTTGTTTTGATGCAAATTCTGGGCCCAGTAGCAGTCAGAGTTCAGGGACCAAAATTTCGATATTTTTTTATAGCGCCAATCGATTCAGAATGGTTGATTCATACCCCTTAGAAACCCCGAAGGGGCAAATAAGGCCCGGGAACGCGTATTTTGCGAGATAAACGCGATTAAAGTTTCAGTCTATTTGAAGTAGTACCTAAACTGCAATTTTGCCCTATACCAGCATCATTTCTTTTTACCTATAAAACACTTGTTTTGATGCAAATTCTGGGCCCAGTAGCAGTCAGAGTTCAGGGACCAAAATGTCGATATTTCTTGATAGCGCCAATCGATTCAGAATGGTTGATTCATACCCCTTAGAAACCCCGAAGGGGCAAATAAGGCCCGGGAACGCGTATTTTGCGAGATAAACGGGATTAAAGTTTCAGTCTATTTGAAGTAGTACCTAAACTGCAATTTTGCCCTATACCAGCATCAATTCTTTTTACCTATAAAACACTTGTTTTGGTGCAAATTCTGGGCCCAGTAGCAGTCAGAGTTCAGGGACCAACATTTCGATATTTTTTGATAGCGCCAATCGATTCAGAATGGTTGATTCATACCCCTTAGAAACCCCGAAGGGGCAAATAAGACCCGGGAACGCGTATTTTGCGAGATTAACGCGATTAAAGTTTCAGTCTATTTGAAGTAGTACCTAAACTGCAATTTTGCCCTATACCAGCATCAATTCTTTTTACCTATAAAACACTTGTTTTGATGCAAATTCTGGGCCCAGTAGCAGTCAGAGTTCAGGGACCAAAATTTCGATATTTTTTTATAGCGCCAATCGATTCAGAATGGTTGATTCATACCCCTTAGAAACCCCGAAGGGGCAAATAAGGCCCGGGAACGCGTATTTTGCGAGATAAACGCGATTAAAGTTTCAGTCTATTTGAAGTAGTACCTAAACTGCAATTTTGCCCTATACCAGCATCATTTCTTTTTACCTATAAAACACTTGTTTTGATGCAAATTCTGGGCCCAGTAGCAGTCAGAGTTCAGGGACCAAAATTTCGATATTTTTTTATAGCGCCAATCGATTCAGAATGGTTGATTCATACCCCTTAGAAACCCCGAAGGGGCAAATAAGGCCCGGGAACGCGTATTTTGCGAGATAAACGCGATTAAAGTTTCAGTCTATTTGAAGTAGTACCTAAACTGCAATTTTGCCCTATACCAGCATCAATTCTTTTTACCTATAAAACACTTGTTTTGGTGCAAATTCTGGGCCCAGTAGCAGTCAGAGTTCAGGGACCAAAATTTCGATATTTTTTGATAGCGCCAATCGATTCAGAATGGTTGATTCATACCCCTTAGAAACCCCGAAGGGGCAAATAAGGCCCGGGAACGCGTATTTTGCGAGATAAACGCGATTAAAGTTTCAGTCTATTTGAAGTAGTACCTAAACTGCAATTTTGCCCTATACCAGCAACAATTCTTTTTACCTATAAAACACTTGTTTTGGTGCAAATTCTGGGCCCAGTAGCAGTCAGAGTTCAGGGACCAAAATTTCGATATTTTTTGATAGCGCCAATCGATTCAGAATGGTTGATTCATACCCCTTAGAAACCCCGAAGGGGCAAATAAGGCCCGGGAACGCGTATTTTGCGAGATAAACGCGATTAAAGTTTCAGTCTATTTGAAGTAGTACCTAAACTGCAATTTTGCCCTATACCAGCATCAATTCTTTTTACCTATAAAACACTTGTGTTGGTGCAAATTCTGGGCCCAGTAGCAGTCAGAGTTCAGGGACCAAAATTTCTATATTTTTTGATAGCGCCAATCGATTCAGAATGGTTGATTCATACCCCTTAGAAACCCCGAAGGGGCAAATAAGGCCCGGGAACGCGTATTTCGCGAGATAAACGCGATTAAAGTTTCAGTCTATTTGAAGTAGTACCTAAACTGCAATTTTGCCCTATACCAGCATCAATTCTTTTTACCTATAAAACACTTGTTTTGCTGCAAATTCTGGGCCCAGTAGCAGTCAGAGTTCAGGGACCAAAATGTCGATATTTCTTGATAGCGCCAATCGATTCAGAATGGTTGATTCATACCCCTTAGAAACCCCGAAGGGGCAAATAAGGCCCGGGAACGCGTATTTTGCGAGATAAACGCGAATAAAAGTTTCAGTCTATTTGAAGTAGTACCTAAACTGCAATTTTGCCCTATACCAGCATCATTTCTTTTTACCTATAAAACACTTGTTTTGATGCAAATTCTGGGCCCAGTAGCAGTCAGAGTTCAGGGACCAAAATGTCGATATTTCTTGATAGCGCCAATCGATTCAGAATGGTTGATTCATACCCCTTAGAAACCCCGAAGGGGCAAATAAGGCCCGGGAACGCGTATTTTGCGAGATAAACGCGATTAAAGTTTCAGTCTATTTGAAGTAGTACCTAAACTGCAATTTTGCCCTATACCAACATCATTTCTTTTTACCTATAAAACACTTGTTTTGATGCAAATTCTGGGCCCAGTAGCAGTCAGAGTTCAGGGACCAAAATGTCGATATTTCTTGATAGCGCCAATCGATTCAGAATGGTTGATTCATACCCCTTAGAAACCCCGAAGGGGCAAATAAGGCCCGGGAACGCGTATTTTGCGAGATAAACGGGATTAAAGTTTCAGTCTATTTGAAGTAGTACCTAAACTGCAATTTTGCCCTATACCAGCATCAATTCTTTTTACCTATAAAACACTTGTTTTGGTGCAAATTCTGGGCCCAGTAGCAGTCAGAGTTCAGGGACCAAAATTTCGATATTTTTTGATAGCGCCAATCGATTCAGAATGGTTGATTCATACCCCTTAGAAACCCCGAAGGGGGAAATAAGGCCCGGGAACGCGTATTTCGCGAGATAAACGCGATTAAAGTTTCAGTCTATTTGAAGTAGTACCTAAACTGCAATTTTGCCCTATACCAGCATCAATTCTTTTTACCTATAAAACACTTGTTTTGGTGCAAATTCTGGGCCCAGTAGCAGTCAGAGTTCAGGGACCAAAATTTCGATATTTTTTGATAGCGCCAATCGATTCAGAATGGTTGATTCATACCCCTTAGAAACCCCGAAGGGGCAAATAAGGCCCGGGAACGCGTATTTTGCGAGATAAACGCGATTAAAGTTTCAGTCTATTTGAAGTAGTACCTAAACTGCAATTTTGCCCTATACCAGCATCAATTCTTTTTTACCTATAAAACACTTGTTTTGGTGCAAATTCTGGGCCCAGTAGCAGTCAGAGTTCAGGGACCAAAATTTCGATATTTTTTGATAGCGCCAATCGATTCAGAATGGTTGATTCATACCCCTTAGAAACCCCGAAGGGGCAAATAAGGCCCGGGAACGCGTATTTTGCGAGATAAACGCGATTAAAGTTTTAGTCTATTTGAAGTAGTACCTAAACTGCAATTTTGCTCTATACCAGCTTCAATTCTTTTTACCTATAAAACACTTGTTTTGGTGCAAATTCTGGGCCCAGTAGCAGTCAGAGTTCAGGGACCAAAATTTCGATATTTTCTGACAGCGCCAATCGATTCAGAATGGTTGATTCATACCCCTCAGAAACCCCGAAGGGGCAAATAAGGCCCGGGAACGCGTATTTTGCGAGATAAACGCGATTAAAGTTTCAGTCTATTTGAAGTAGTACCTAAACTGCAATTTTGCCCTATACCAGCATCAATTCTTTTTACCTATAAAACACTTGTGTTGGTGCAAATTCTGGGCCCAGTAGCAGTCAGAGTTCAGGGACCAAAATTTCGATATTTTCTGACAGCGCCAATCGATTCAGAATGGTTGATTCATACCCCTCAGAAACCCCGAAGGGGCAAATAAGGCCCGGGAACGCGTATTTTGCGAGATAAACGCGATTAAAGTTTCAGTCTATATGAAGTAGTACCTAAACTGCAATTTTGCCCTATACCAGCATCAATTCTTTTTACCTATAAAACACTTGTTTTGGTGCAAATTCTGGGCCCAGTAGCAGTCAGAGTTCAGGGACAAAAATTTCGATATTTTTTGATAGCGCCAATCGATTCAGAATGGTTGATTCATACCCCTTAGAAACCCCGAAGCCCGAAGGGGCAAATAAGGCCCGGGAACGCGTATTTTGCGAGATAAACGCGATTAAAGTTTCAGTCTATTTGAAGTAGTACCTAAACTGCAATTTTGCCCTATACCAGCATCAATTCTTTTTACCTATAAAACACTTGTGTTGGTGCAAAGTCTGGGCCCAGTAGCAGTCAGAGTTCAGGGACCAAAATTTCGATATTTTTTGATAGCGCCAATCGATTCAGAATGGTTGATTCATACCCCTTAGAAACCCCGAAGGGGCAAATAAGGCCCGGGAACGCGTATTTTGCGAGATAAACGCGATTAAAGTTTCAGTCTATTTGAAGTAGTACCTAAACTGCAATTTTGCCCTATACCAGCATCAATTCTTTTTACCTATAAAACACTTGTTTTGGTGCAAATTCTGGGCCCAGTAGCAGTCAGAGTTCAGGGACCAAAATGTCGATATTTCTTGATAGCGCCAATCGATTCAGAATGGTTGATTCATACCCCTTAGAAACCCCGAAGGGGCAAATAAGGCCCGGGAACGCGTATTTTGCGAGATAAACGCGATTAAAGTTTCAGTCTATTTGAAGTAGTACCTAAACTGCAATTTTGCCCTATACCAGCATCAATTGTTTTTACCTATAAAACACTTGTTTTGGTGCAAATTCTGGGCCCAGTAGCAGTCAGAGTTCAGGGACCAAAATTTCGATATTTTTTGATAGCGCCAATCGATTCAGAATGGTTGATTCATACCTTTTAGAAACCCCGAAGGGGCACATAAGGCCCGGGAACGCGTATTTCGCGAGATAAACGCGATTAAAGTTTCAGTCTATTTGAAGTAGTACCTAAACTGCAATTTTGCCCTATACCAGCATCAATTCTTTTTACCTATAAAACACTTGTTTTGGTGCAAATTCTGGGCCCAGTAGCAGTCAGAGTTCAGGGACCAAAATTTCGATATTTTTTGATAGCGCCAATCGATTCAGAATGGTTGATTCATACCCCTTAGAAACCCCGAAGGGGCAAATAAGGCCCGGGAACGCGTATTTTGCGAGATAAACGCGATTAAAGTTTCAGTCTATTTGAAGTAGTACCTAAACTGCAATTTTGCCCTATACCAGCATCAATTCTTTTTACCTATAAAACACTTGTGTTGGTGCAAATTCTGGGCCCAGTAGCAGTCAGAGTTCAGGTACCAAAATTTCGATATTTTTTGATAGCGCCAATCGATTCAGAATGGTTGATTCATAACCCTTAGAAACCCCGAAGGGGCAAATAAAGCCCGGGAACGCGTATTTTGCGAGATAAACGCGATTAAAGTTTCAGTCTATTTGAAGTAGTACCTAAACTGCAATTTTGCCCTATACCAGCATCAATTCTTTTTACCTATAAAACACTTGTTTTGGTGCAAATTCTGGGCCCAGTAGCAGTCAGAGTTCAGGGACCAAAATTTCGATATTTCTTGATAGCGCCAATCGATTCAGAATGGTTGATTCATACCCCTTAGAAACCCCGAAGGGGCAAATAAAGCTCGGGAACGCGTATTTTGCGAGATAAACGCGATTAAAGTTTCAGTCTATTTGAAGTAGTTCCTAAACTGCAATTTTGCCCTATACCAGCATCAATTCTTTTTACCTATAAAACACTTGTTTTGGTGCAAATTCTGGGCCCAGTAGCAGTCAGAGTTCAGGGACCAAAATGTCGATATTTCTTGATAGCGCCAATCGATTCAGAATGGTTGATTCATACCCCTTAGAAACCCCGAAGGGGCAAATAAGGCCCGGGAACGCGTATTTTGCGAGATAAACGCGATTAAAGTTTCAGTCTATTTGAAGTAGTACCTAAACTGCAATTTTGCCCTATACCAGCATCAATTCTTTTTACCTATAAAACACTTGTTTTGGTGCAAATTCTGGGCCCAGTAGCAGTCAGAGTTCAGGGACCAAAATTTCGATATTTCTTGATAGCGCCAATCGATTGAGAATGGTTGATTCATACCCCTTAGAAACCCCGAAGGGGCAAATAAGGCCCGGGAACGCGTATTTCGCGAGATAAACGCGATTAAAGTTTCAGTCTATTTGAAGTAGTACCTAAACTGCAATTTTGCCCTATACCAGCATCAATTCTTTTTACCTATAAAACACTTGTGTTGGTGCAAATTCTGGGCCCAGTAGCAGTCAGAGTTCAGGGACCAAAATTTCGATATTTTTTGATAGCGCCAATCGATTCAGAATGGTTGATTCATACCCCTTAGAAACCCCGAAGGGGCGAATAAGGCCCGGGAACGCGTATTTTGCGAGATAAACGCGATTAAAGTTTCAGTCTATTTGAAGTAGTTCCTAAACTGCAATTTTGCCCTATACCAGCATCAATTCTTTTTACCTATAAAACACTTGTTTTGGTGCAAATTCTGGGCCCAGTAGCAGTCAGAGTTCAGGGACCAAAATGTCGATATTTCTTGATAGCGCCAATCGATTCAGAATGGTTGATTCATACCCCTTAGAAACCCCGAAGGGGCAAATAAGGCCCGGGAACGCGTATTTTGCGAGATAAACGCGATTAAAGTTTCAGTCTATTTGAAGTAGTACCTAAACTGCAATTTTGCCCTATACCAGCATCAATTCTTTTTACCTATAAAACACTTGTTTTGGTGCAAATTCTGGGCCCAGTAGCAGTCAGAGTTCAGGGACCAAAATTTCGATATTTCTTGATAGCGCCAATCGATTGAGAATGGTTGATTCATACCCCTTAGAAACCCCGAAGGGGCAAATAAGGCCCGGGAACGCGTATTTCGCGAGATAAACGCGATTAAAGTTTCAGTCTATTTGAAGTAGTACCTAAACTGCAATTTTGCCCTATACCAGCATCAATTCTTTTTACCTATAAAACACTTGTGTTGGTGCAAATTCTGGGCCCAGTAGCAGTCAGAGTTCAGGGACCAAAATTTCGATATTTTTTGATAGCGCCAATCGATTCAGAATGGTTGATTCATACCCCTTAGAAACCCCGAAGGGGCGAATAAGGCCCGGGAACGCGTATTTCGCGAGATAAACGCGATTAAAGTTTCAGTCTATTTGAAGTAGTACCTAAACTGCAATTTTGCCCTATACCAGCATCAATTCTTTTTACCTATAAAACACTTGTTTTGGTGCAAATTCTGGGCCCAGTAGCAGTCAGAGTTCAGGGACCAAAATTTCGATATTTTTTGATAGCGCCAATCGATTCAGAATGGTTGATTCATACCCCTTAGAAACCCCGAAGGGGCAAATAAGGCCCGGGAACGCGTATTTTGCGAGATAAACGCGATTAAAGTTTCAGTCAATTTGAAGTAGTACCTAAACTGCAATTTTGCCCTATACCAGCATCAATTCTTTTTACCTATAAAACACTTGTTTTGGTGCAAATTCTGGGCCCAGTAGCAGTCAGAGTTCAGGGACCAAAATGTCGATATTTCTTGATAGCGCCAATCGATTCAGAATGGTTGATTCATACCCCTTAGAAACCCCGAAGGGGCAAATAAGGCCCGGGAACGCGTATTTTGCGAGATAAACGCGATTAAAGTTTCAGTCTATTTGAAGTAGTACCTAAACTGCAATTTTGCCCTATACCAGCATCAATTCTTTTTACCTATAAAACACTTGTTTTGGTGCAAATTCTGGGCCCAGTAGCAGTCAGAGTTCAGGGACCAAAATGTCGATATTTCTTGATAGCGCCAATCGATTCAGAATGGTTGATTCATACCCCTTAGAAACCCCGAAGGGGCAAATAAGGCCCGGGAACGCGTATTTTGCGAGATAAACGCGATTAAAGTTTCAGTCTATTTGAAGTAGTACCTAAACTGCAATTTTGCCCTATACCAGCATCAATTCTTTTTACCTATAAAACACTTGTTTTGGTGCAAATTCTGGGCCCAGTAGCAGTCAGAGTTCAGGGACCAAAATTTCGATATTTTTTGATAGCGCCAATCGATTCAGAATGGTTGATTCATACCCCTTAGAAACCCCGAAGGGGGAAATAAGGCCCGGGATCGCGTATTTTGCGAGATAAACGCGATTAAAGTTTCAGTCTATTTGAAGTAGTACCTAAACTGCAATTTTGCCCTATACCAGCATCAATTCTTTTTACCTATAAAACACTTGTTTTGGTGCAAATTCTGGGCCCAGTAGCAGTCAGAGTTCAGGGACCAAAATTTCGATATTTTTTGATAGCGCCAATCGATTCAGAATGGTTGATTCATACCCCTTAGAAACCCCGAAGGGGCAAATTGCAGTTTAGGTACTACTTCAAATAGACTGAAACTTTAATCGCACACTTGTGTTGGTGCAAATTCTGGGCCCAGTAGCAGTCAGAGTTCAGGGACCAAAATTTCGATATTTTTTGATAGCGCCAATCGATTCAGAATGGTTGATTCATACCCCTTAGAAACCCCGAAGGGGCAAATAAAGCCCGGGAACGCGTATTTTGCGAGATAAACGCGATTAAAGTTTCAGTCTATTTGAAGTAGTACCTAAACTGCAATTTTGCCCTATACCAGCATCAATTCTTTTTACCTATAAAACACTTGTTTTGGTGCAAATTCTGGGCCCAGTAGCAGTCAGAGTTCAGGGACCAAAATTTCGATATTTCTTGATAGCGCCAATCGATTCAGAATGGTTGATTCATACCCCTTAGAAACCCCGAAGGGGCAAATAAAGCCCGGGAACGCGTATTTTGCGAGATAAACGCGATTAAAGTTTCAGTCTATTTGAAGTAGTACCTAAACTGCAATTTTGCCCTATACCAGCATCAATTCTTTTTACCTATAAAACACTTGTTTTGGTGCAAATTCTGGGCCCAGTAGCAGTCAGAGTTCAGGGACCAAAATGTCGATATTTCTTGATAGCGCCAATCGATTCAGAATGGTTGATTCATACCCCTTAGAAACCCCGAAGGGGCAAATAAGGCCCGGGAACGCGTATTTTGCGAGATAAACGCGATTAAAGTTTCAGTCTATTTGAAGTAGTACCTAAACTGCAATTTTGCCCTATACCAGCATCAATTCTTTTTACCTATAAAACACTTGTTTTGGTGCAAATTCTGGGCCCAGTAGCAGTCAGAGTTCAGGGACCAAAATTTCGATATTTCTTGATAGCGCCAATCGATTCAGAATGGTTGATTCATACCCCTTAGAAACCCCGAAGGGGCACATAAGGCCCGGGAACGCGTATTTCGCGAGATAAACGCGATTAAAGTTTCAGTCTATTTGAAGTAGTACCTAAACTGCAATTTTGCCCTATACCAGCATCAATTCTTTTTACCTCTAAAACACTTGTGTTGGTGCAAATTCTGGGCCCAGTAGCAGTCAGAGTTCAGGGACCAAAATTTCGATATTTTTTGATAGCGCCAATCGATTCAGAATGGTTGATTCATACCCCTTAGAAACCCCGAAGGGGCAAATAAGGCCCGGGAACGCGTATTTTGCGAGATAAACGCGATTAAAGTTTCAGTCTATTTGAAGTAGTACCTAAACTGCAATTTTGCCCTATACCAGCATCAATTCTTTTTACCTATAAAACACTTGTTTTGGTGCAAATTCTGGGCCCAGTAGCAGTCAGAGTTCAGGGACCAAAATTTCGATATTTTTTGATAGCGCCAATCGATTCAGAATGGTTGATTCATACCCCTTAGAAACCCCGTAGGGCAAATAAGGCCCGGGAACGCGTATTTTGCGAGATAAACGCGATTAAAGTTTCAGTCTATTTGAAGTAGTACCTAAACTGCAATTTTGCCCTATACCAGCATCAATTCTTTTTACCTATAAAACTCTTGTTTTGGTGCAAATTCTGGGCCCAGTAGCAGTCAGAGTTCAGGGACCAAAATTTCGATATTTCTTGATAGCGCCAATCGATTCAGAATGGTTGATTCATACCCCTTAGAAACCCCGAAGGGGCAAATAAGGCCCGGGAACGCGTATTTTGCGAGATAAACGCGATTAAAGTTTCAGTCTATTTGAAGTAGTACCTAAACTGCAATTTTGCCCTATACCAGTATCAATTCTTTTTACCTATAAAACACTTGTGTTGGTGCAAATTCTGGGCCCAGTAGCAGTCAGAGTTCAGGGACCAAAATTTCGAAATTTTTAGATAGCGCCAATCGATTCAGAATGGTTGATTCATACCCCTTAGAAACCCCGAAGGGGCAAATAAGGCCCGGGAACGTGTATTTTGCGAGATAAACGCGATTAAAGTTTCAGTCTATTTGAAGTAGTACCTAAACTGCAATTTTGCCCTATACCAGCATCAATTCTTTTTACCTATAAAACACTTGTTTTGGTGCAAATTCTGGGCCCAGTAGCAGTCAGAGTTCAGGGACCAAAATTTCGATATTTTTTGATAGCGCCAATCGATTCAGAATGGTTGATTCATACCCCTTAGAAACCCCGAAGGGGCAAATAAGGCCCGGGAACGCGTATTTTGCAAGATAAACGCGATTAAAGTTTCAGTCTATTTGAAGTAGTACCTAAACTGCAATTTTGCCCTATACCAGCATCAATTCTTTTTACCTATAAATCACTTGTTTTGGTGCAAATTCTGGGCCCAGTAGCAGTCAGAGTTCAGGGACCAAAATTTCGATATTTTTTGATAGCGCCAATCGATTCAGAATGGTTGATTCATACCCCTTAGAAACCCGGAAGGGGCAAATAAGGCCCGGGAACGCGTATTTTGCGAGATTAACGCGATTAAAGTTTCAGTCTATATGAAGTAGTACCTAAACTGCAATTTTGCCCTATACCAGCATCAATTCTTTTTACCTATAAAACACTTGTTTTGGTGCAAATTCTGGGCCCAGTAGCAGTCAGAGTTCAGGGACCAAAATTTCGATATTTTTTGATAGCGCCAATCGATTCAGAATGGTTGATTCATACCCCTTAGAAACCCCGAAGCCCGAAGGGGCAAATAAGGCCCGGGAACGCGTATTTTGCGAGATAAACGCGATTAAAGTTTCAGTCTATTTGAAGTAGTACCTAAACTGCAATTTTGCCCTATACCAGCATCAATTCTTTTTACCTATAAAACACTTGTTTTGGTGCAAATTCTGGGCCCAGTAGCAGTCAGAGTTCAGGGACCAAAATTTCGATATTTTTTGATAGCGCCAATCGATTCAGAATGGTTGATTCATACCCCTTAGAAACCCCGAAGGGGCAAATAAGGCCCGGGAACGCGTATTTTGCGAGATAAACGCGATTAAAGTTTCAGTCTATTTGAAGTAGTACCTAAACTGCAATTTTGCCCTATACCAGCATCAATTCTTTTTACCTATAAAACACCTGTTTTGGTGCAAATTCTGGGCCCAGTAGCAGTCAGAGTTCAGGGACCAAAATTTCGATATTTTTTGATAGCACCAATCGATTCAGAATGGTTGATTCATACCCCTTAGAAACCCCGAAGCCCGAAGGGGCAAATAAGGCCCGGGAACGCGTATTTTGCGAGATAAACGCGATTAAAGTTTCAGTCTATTTGAAGTAGTACCTAAACTGCAATTTTGCCCTATACCAGCATCAATTCTTTTTACCTATAAAACACTTGTTTTGGTGCAAATTCTGGGCCCAGTAGCAGTCAGAGTTCAGGGACCAAAATTTCGATATTTTTTGATAGCGCCAATCGATTCAGAATGGTTGATTCATACCCCTTAGAAACCCCGAAGGGGCAAATAAGGCCCGGGAACGCGTATTTTGCGAGATAAACGCGATTAAAGTTTCAGTCTATATGAAGTAGTACCTAAACTGCAATTTTGCCCTATACCAGCATCAATTCTTTTTACCTATAAAACACTTGTTTTGGTGCAAATTCTGGGCCCAGTAGCAGTCAGAGTTCAGGGACAAAAATTTCGATATTTTTTGATAGCGCCAATCGATTCAGAATGGTTGATTCATACCCCTTAGAAACCCCGAAGCCCGAAGGGGCAAATAAGGCCCGGGAACGCGTATTTTGCGAGATAAACGCGATTAAAGTTTCAGTCTATTTGAAGTAGTACCTAAACTGCAATTTTGCCCTATACCAGCATCAATTCTTTTTACCTATAAAACACTTGTTTTGGTGCAAATTCTGGGCCCAGTAGCAGTCAGAGTTCAGGGACCAAAATTTCGATATTTCTTGATAGCGCCAATCGATTCAGAATGGTTGATTCATACCCCTTAGAAACCCCGAAGGGCCGAAGGGGCAAATAAGGCCTATAAAACACTTGTTTTGGTGCAAATTCTGGGCCCAGTAGCTGTCAGAGTTCAGGGACCAAAATTTCGATATTTTTTGATAGCGCCAATCGATTCAAAATGGTTGCTTCATACCCCTTAGAAACCCCGAAGGGGCAAATAAGGCCCGGGAACGCGTATTTTGCGAGATAAATGCGATTAAAGTTTCAGTCTATTTGAAGTAGTACCTAAACTGCAATTTTGCCCTATACCAGCATCAATTCTTTTTACCTATAAATCACTTGTTTTGGTGCAAATTCTGGGCCCAGTAGCAGTCAGAGTTCAGGGACCAAAATTTCGATATTTTTTGATAGCGCCAATCGATTCAGAATGGTTGATTCATACCCCTTAGAAACCCCGAAGGGGCAAATAAGGCCCGGGAACGCGTATTTTGCAAGATAAACGCGATTAAAGTTTCAGTCTATTTGAAGTAGTACCTAAACTGCAATTTTGCCCTATACCAGCATCAATTCTTTTTACCTATAAAACACTTGTTTTGGTGCAAATTCTGGGCCCAGTAGCAGTCAGAGTTCAGGGACCAAAATTTCGATATTTTTTGATAGCGCCAATCGATTCAGAATGGTTGATTCATACCCCTTAGAAACCCCGAAGGGGCAAATAAGGCCCGGGAACGCGTATTTTGCGAGATAAACGCGATTAAAGTTTCAGTCTATATGAAGTAGTACCTAAACTGCAATTTTGCCCTATACCAGCATCAATTCTTTTTACCTATAAAACACTTGGTTTGGTGCAAATTCTGGGCCCAGTAGCAGTCAGAGTTCAGGGACCAAAATTTCGATATTTTTTGATAGCGCCAATCGATTCAGAATGGTTGATTCATACCCCTTAGAAACTCCGAAGGGGCAAATAAGGCCCGGGAACGCGTATTTTGCGAGATAAACGCGATTAAAGTTTCAGTCTATATGAAGTAGTACCTAAACTGCAATTTTGCCCTATACCAGCATCAATTCTTTTTACCTATAAAACACTTGTTTTGGTGCAAATTCTGGGCCCAGTAGCAGTCAGAGTTCAGGGACCAAAATTTCGATATTTTTTGATAGCGCCAATCGATTCAGAATGGTTGATTCATACCCCTTAGAAACCCCGAAGCCCGAAGGGGCAAATAAGGCCCGGGAACGCGTATTTTGCGAGATAAACGCGATTAAAGTTTCAGTCTATTTGAAGTAGTACCTAAACTGCAATTTTGCCCTATACCAGCATCAATTCTTTTTACCTATAAAACACTTGTGTTGGTGCAAATTCTGGGCCCAGTAGCAGTCAGAGTTCAGGGACCAAAATTTCGATATTTTTTGATAGCGCCAATCGATTCAGAATGGTTGATTCATACCCCTTAGAAATCCGGAAGGGGCAAATAAGGCCCGGGAACGCGTATTTTGCGAGATTAACGCGATTAAAGTTTCAGTCTATTTGAAGCTGTACCTAAACTGCAATTTTGCCCTATAGCAGCATCAATTCTTTTTACCTATAAAACACTTGTTTTGGTGCAAATTCTGGGCCCAGTAGCAGTCAGAGTTCAGGGACCAAAATTTCGATATTTTTTGATAGCGCCAATCGATTCAGAATGGTTGATTCATACCCCTTAGAAACCCCGAAGGGGCAATGAAGGTCCGGGAACGCGTAGTTTGCGAGATAAACGCGATTAAAGTTTCAGTCTATTTGAAGTAGTACCTAAACTGCAATTTTGCCCTATACCAGCATCAATTCTTTTTACCTATAAAACACTTGTTTTGGTGCAAATTCTGGGCCCAGTAGCAGTCAGAGTTCAGGGACCAAAATTTCGATACTTTTTGACAGCGCCAATCGATTCAGAATGGTTGATTCACACCCCTTAGAAACCCCGAAGGGGCAAATAAGGCCCGGGAACGCGTATTTTGCGAGATAAACGCGATTAAAGTTTCAGTCTATTTGAAGTAGTACCTAAACTGCAATTTTGCCCTATACCAGCATCAATTCTTTTTACCTATAAAACACTTGTTTTGGTGCAAATTCTGGGCCCAGTAGCAGTCAGAGTTCAGGGACCAAAATTTCGATACTTTTTGACAGCGCCAATCGATTCAGAATGGTTGATTCATACCCCTTAGAAACCCCGAAGGGGCAAATAAGGCCCGGGAACGCGTATTTTGCGAGATAAACGCGATTAAAGTTTCAGTCTATTTGAAGTAGTACCTAAACTGCAATTTTGCCCTATACCAGCATCAATTCTTTTTACCTATAAAACACCTGTTTTGGTGCAAATTCTGGGCCCAGTAGCAGTCAGAGTTCAGGGACCAAAATTTCGATATTTTTTGATAGCACCAATCGATTCAGAATGGTTGATTCATACCCCTTAGAAACCCCGAAGGGGCAAATAAGGCCCGGGAACGCGTATTTTGCGAGATAAACGCGATTAAAGTTTCAGTCTATTTGAAGTAGTACCTAAACTGCAATTTTGCCCTATACCAGCATCAATTCTTTTTACCTATAAAACACCTGTTTTGGTGCAAATTCTGGGCCCAGTAGCAGTCAGAGTTCAGGGACCAAAATTTCGATATTTTTTGATAGCGCCAATCGATTCAGAATGGTTGATTCATACCCCTTAGAAACCCCGAAGGGGCAATTAAGGTCCGGGAACGCGTAGTTTGCGAGATAAACGCGATTAAAGCTTCAGCCTATTTGAAGTAGTGCCTAAACTGCAATTTTGCCCTATACCAGCATCAATTCTTTTTACCTATAAAACACTTGTTTTGGTGCAAATTCTGGCCCAGTAGCAGTCAGAGTTCAGGGACCAACATTTCGATATTTTTTGATAGCGCCAATCGATTCGGAATGGTTGATTCATACCCCTTAGAAATCCCAAAGGGGCAAATAAGACCCGGGAAAGCGTAGTTTGCGAGATAAGCGCGATTAAAGTTTTGTTTTATTTGAAACCGGCTTGTTGCTCTTGCGTCTGACTCTGATCTGTCTAAAGTAATGACTCTAATTCTTTGTTCTAAAATTTTTTTGGCTCTTTGGTTAACACAAGATTTGACGTTTTTAATATGGTAAAAACAAGGTTTTTGTATGAAACTCAAATTGATATATACTGGATATTCGAATGTTGTTGGCAGATGTATTGGCGGTTTCGTCTGAAGCCGCCAAAATCGGCAGTCAATATGAGCAATTCATAAAATACGGAGCCGTCTTTTGAAAACGCACCGAACTAATTTGTACACCCAATAGTAGAATTTACTTTTGAGGAATACGCGAATATTATTTACATTTATGGTGTAGTAGACGGAAACGAGTAAGCGGCTGCACTATAATATCAAAGGGGATTCCCTAATCGTCGAGTACCCCAAAGAGGGATATTTACAGGGACTTTCCGAAGGATAAGAAAAACAAGAAGTATAACTTCACACGAAAGGGAGACATGATCCGAAACTTCGGAAACTTCTGCCGACGTCGTGCAGCTTAAAGTCACCATCGTAAGGAAAGACCCTGAGACGAGCACGAGACGAGTCTCAAGGCGATTGGGAGTGTCGTCGTCTAAGGTTTGGAGGGTTATTCATTGAGAGAAATTACATATGTATTACCATCACCCAGTCCAAGGACTACTGGAAGGAAATTCCAAGAAAAGACTCGAATTTAGCACTTGGCTTCTGGAACGCGACATTGACGGCAGATCGTTTCTGGGCCGAATTCTGTGGACGGATGTATGTCGATTCACCAGGGATGGTATCAGGAACTTCAATTATCTCCATAAATGGTCGGAAACTAACCCACACAGGACAAAGGTGACCTCGTTCCAGCAGAAATTCAGTGTCAATGTTTGGGCTGGTAAAATCGGCAACCATTTGGTAGGATTATTCATTTTGCCGCAAGTGCTTAATGGTGAACTTTATGCGAACTTTTTGGACAATCCACTGCCAGGTCTAATAGAGGACATCCATGTGCATAATCGAACGGACTTGTTTTACTAACACGATGGAGCACCAGCGCATTTTGGTAACATTGTGAAGACAATCCTAAGTGAAAAATTTCCTAACCGCTGGATTGGACGAGGTGCATCGATTCCTTGGCCTTTCCCCATTGGACTTTTTCTTATAGGGAACAATGAAGGATGAAATTTATTCAAGCCCTGTTAACACTAGGGAGGATTTAGTTAGCAGAATTGGGAATCCAGTGACGAAAATACGAGAGAGACTGGCTGCAATACGCCTTAAGCAGGGACTTAGAAGGAGATTGTTGGCATGCATCCAAGGTGGCTACTAAGATTAATTTTAGTACGTTTTGAATTCAATAAAAAGGATTTTAGAGTTAATATGAGTTTAGTTTCTTTAAACTGCAGATTTTCCAGTATTTCCCGATAGGTTTTCTACTTATAAATTTGTTTTTGTATGCCTAGGTGGGATCTATCACCCCATACATTTTGGCACGTCAGATCTGAAACACCCTGTATACATTCTGTACGCGCATAAGTCACTCAACTCCTCCTAAACGGCTGGACTGATTTTGATGAAATTTTTTGTGAGTTGGTTTGGTTGGTTTAGATCCACAATTGGACCCGGTAGGTGATGCTGCAACTGGTTTCTAGGACATTTTTTTTACTTTTTGACGAATTTTTTTGAATTTTTTTTTTAGGTTTTTCACATATCAGCACATATAACTACAAAATTTCAACCCAACCCCCATATTTTTTAAAATGAAAAAATCAAAGTTCATGATTAGTTGGCCGTAAAGAATTAACTGGGTGCGTGGCTAAATTCAACATGTTGAGATCACCGGCTAACTTGGTTTCAACACAAGCACCAGGTTTTGGGTTCTTTCATTAAAATGGTGAACACATTTGAAGTAACTTTGGTACTGAACATGTTGAATTTAGTCACGCTCCCCTTCGGAGAATAATTCATAGTTATATTTGTATAAAATAGTTGGCGCTGATGTCAAATTTTGTGGTATTTGGCGTACGCATCAATACATGCGGAAGTCACTAACGTAGTTCCTTGGCGTCGTTTTGACATTTAAGTTTCTGTTCGCTGAGTTTCGATATTCCCTGTATCCTAATTGCGTGATTATTGAGTGTTTTATTCATCGACAAAACATATTGAAATAACGTTTAAATATAATGGCCCACAAGCATTTACTTGAAGCTCTCGATAGAACGATGCTTTTATCACAACGGTAATACCAGACTTTTCGGCGGCGCGCTACTGCTGCTGTCTGGTGATTTTAAACAGAAATTGCCGGTCAATGCACGCGCTACATATGCGGATAAAAATAGCGCATGTTTGAAGCAATCACACATATGGCGAAATGTCAATACATTATGTCTTAACATAAATATGCGTGTTCAACGGCCAAACGATCCGTTTTCACTGTCATTCTCCGAACAATTGCTCAACATTGTCAATCGAAAAATTCTATTGCATGAAAATACACAATCCATCAAATTGCCAGACAGTTTTTGCAACATGGTAGCCACGAAAGATGCTTTGATTGCAAGTAGATTCCCAGATTTGGGCGCTAATTACACTAATCAAGCGTGGCGACATAAACGAGCTATTTTGGCCGCAAAAAATATTGATGTTGACGCTATTAACTTCAAAAAACAACAGTCATTGCCTGGCAATTAAATGTCGTTTAAATCGGTTGACACTTGACAGCAGTCAACTATCCTGTTGAATTCTTTAATTCACTGGATTTACCGGGAATTCCACCGCATAACTTGCAATTAAAAATTGGTTAACCAATCATTTGGCTTCGGAATTTAAATGCACCTTAGTTATGCAATGGCAAGCGATTGGTCATCAAAAAATCATGCACAATGAAGCTAGCATTTTGAACGGCACGTTTCAAGATGGAGTTGTTCTCCTACCACGGATCCCAATAATCCCTTCAGACTCGCCCATTTTATTCAGACGCCTGCAATTTCCATTTCGCTTGGCATTCGCACTGAATATTCATGTCACGTTCGGGCAGGATAACGTCTGCCGGGTCCGATAGGTTAAGCAAATGTATTAGATATTATATACAATCGATAATATCGCGAGAAATGTTGATACGACTCTTCTCCTTATGTGGTATATAGTTAACTCAATACGTACTTTTGTGGAAAGTGGTAAAGGTTCTTAAGAGAAAAACATTTGTGATGGGCCAAAATATAAGTATAGAAGATCTCAGATCTCACTTTCAGACTGCATGTACTATCCAGCATTTATCTCCTACTTTTCATTACGCAGATCCACATATTTGTGTCCCCGAATTGGATACAAGTCTCACCATGGAAGAACTAATGGAAGTTTTAACGAGAGCTAAAGATAATAAGGCACCTGTATTAGCTAGAATTCCTTATGAATTCTATAAAAATGGACCACAGGAATTTAGGAATTTAGAAAAGCTACTAGGAATCTAGGAATTTAGAAAAGCTACTAGAATTTTATAACCTAATTTATGAAACCTTTAAAGCTTCGGAAGATTTTAAAAGGAGCATAATATTTCCAATCTTCAAAAAGGGGAACGTAAATAACCCGGAAAACTACGGAGGAATTTCCTTTAACGACGCCGTAGAAAAGATTTTCTGCAATCTTCTCCTTAACAGATTGACAAGGTGGTTGGACAAATCCAATATTTTAGTAGAAAATTAAGCGGGATTTAGGAAGAACTACTCTTCCACGGACAACCTGTTCTGTTTGATGAATATCATCACGATCAAGCTAGCTAGAGGTATAAAGGTATACTCCTATTTTGTGGATTTCAAGGCAGCTTTTGATAATGTGGATAGGTAGGAATTCTCACGAAATTTGTTGTTTCAGACAACCTGGTTGCCTTGAAAGTACGCAAAATTGTAAAAATGTGTAGAGCTTGAATTTAACTAGTGTGTGTTCAATCGGTTGAAGGAAATGCCAACCGTTTTACAAAATTTTTACTCAGGGCAGTCCAAGCGCTATGAAGTGTCAAAATCATACGCCAGCTCCCAGCCAGGCGACTGAGTATTTAGATGCAAGCTCCGGGGAACGGCATGGGAGAATTACAGATCATGCGCACAAACTTGACATATTTATTCGTTGCTATGAAATATTTTTCTGTTGCCACAACATTTTTTGGGCATGCGCTTAATTTATTGAAACGGTTAGGCAACCAAATTGTGTGAGAATCGCTACCCTGTACCTCAAAATGCTAAATAATACAATTTCAACAAAATTTGTGACGATGATTAGAGAACTGTACCGAGGAACTAGCTCAGTAGTATGGGATGGGAGAAAAGTATCGGAGAACTTTTACACGGATGCTGGCTTACGACAAGGCTGCGGCCTGAGTCCAATGTTATTTTCAATTTGCATAAATGATTTGCCATTTAGTTTGGAAGGTGGAATAGAAATCCAAATAGAAATAGAAATTGTTTAATGTATGCGGATGATGTAGTGTTGCAAACACAATTACAAGCAATGATTAATAACTTCTTCGATTACTGTAATCTATGGAACTTGAACATTTACAGGGACAAATCAAAAATAATGGTTTTCAGAAGTGGCGGAAGACTTTCAAGACAAAAAAAAGCCGGAGATCGGTGGTGAAGCGGCTGAGGTTGTTAACTCATATAGGTATTTAGAGGTTCTTTTCACAACAAAGCTGTCGCTACAACAACATTTTGAAGAAAAACTGTCTACGACTAAAACCAGCATCGGAAGTACGTGGAGCACTTTTATGGCAAAGAGGGACATACCACCTTCGAGCAAGTTTAAGCTCTTTGAAGCAGCTATGAGGTCAATAATGTGTTTCGCCTCACAAGTGTGGGGTTTCAGGTAATATGAAGCCGTAGAAAGACTTCAGCGTTTCTTTATCAAGAGATTGTATGGACTTCCCTCAAATACACCTAAATCTTGAAATGAGTGACTTAAACTGGTACCAAGGAGTTATACATTTCCGAGAGGAGGGAAGTTCAGCACAGTTTTTTTGCATGAGAAATAAAGCAGAATCAGGCGGTTTCCATGATATGTATAATCAACTTGTTCTTTCGCCATTCCCCAATTACTTCGTAGATGAATACGGTGTCTACAATGCACGTTTAATCTTTAAGGCAAGAGGGGACTACTAAATTTGAATGTCCGTGCATGGGAAAACAATACAGATGGCAACTGTGACCTGTGTAATTTAGACCAGCCAGAGAAAACATACCACTTTCTCTGTCTTTGCCCTCAATTTAAAGACCTTAGATATAGGCACCTGGTGAAATTGGAATTGTCTCCTGAGGAAGCTGCTGAGTTTCTGAATTCATTTGTTTGAATTTTTAAAGAATGCTATTTTACGAAGAGAGTTCCTTTTTAATGTAATGCATTTTTAATGTGCCTTTCCTGTTTTTCTTTTTTTCCTGAATTCATCATTTTTGTTTTTGTTTTTTTCTTTCGTTTGTCCAGGCTTTAGAGAGTGTATCGCCATGTAATTGTTAGGTATATTGATTGTTTGAATGGGTTTGTGAACACAAAGCTAACATGTATCTAGATGTAGGCAAGATTGAAATGAACTAACTATATATACTGACAAATAAATTGAAATTGGTATTGCTGTACAGAATTAATTAATATTGTAATAATATCTTTGAATTCATCTAATTATATTAGGAATCTTTAGGTAAATAGGTAGAACGCTAATCTGGTAGACGAACTCGATAATTACCTTAAGATGTTTTAGATCTAAATTTTGTCAGTTATTATTTATATTTTTTATATTTAATAAACAACTGTTATTATTATTATTATTACTTTAATGCTAAGAAAAAAGTAAAATTCAAAAGATTATTATTCGTAATTATTCAATAACATTAAAAATATACAAAACAAACATTAAAGACAAATATATAAAATATACATAACTGGTTATAAAATCGATTTTATTCTTGGATTTTTCAGCAAAACGCTCTATGTCGTTCTCAGTGGTCATTGGTTAATCTATGCGAACATGCAAATGTACCAATACACTCAACCTGTCTTCTCCCGTTCGAATTCATAACTACTTTTTAATAGACGTAACGACGAAAATGGTCTTTCTGCAGTGGCAGCACTGACCGGAAACGTCGCCAAAATATTTAAAAGTTTATGAATTACGGAGTATATATTGATATCATAGTTTTCTAGAACTTGTACAACGGTATTTGGATTTCCTTTTTAGGCTTCACCTTTCCATTTCGCAGTCCACAATTAGTTGTTTCTCAGACATTAGTTAACAATCATTTTCTTGATTGTAAATTCTTTAATTATTTATTTAATAAATTCGAATTTTGCAATAAAAAAAATATTGCATCAAATAAATTATTATTATTAAGTTCTGGGACTCCCTGTTACAGAGTTTGCCTTTCCCTAAAAAAGTTAGTAGAGAAAGATGCACAATATGAACATTATAAGTGAAGTCAAAGCAATTTTAATCGACTTCCCAAAAACGAGAAGGTTCTAAGTTCAACGCATATAAAATATATAATTTTCATTCAAACGATTTCGCCGTTAAAAATTTATTAAAAGATATTTATTTGAACTCAGCCAGTCTTCATCTGACTACTTCGAATAACTAAATTTCAGACTTCCTCATAATATTTAGTGTACGTCTTTAATTTTTCTCCTGTATACGCCTGCATTCGTTCCATCTACTTCTAAATCTTTACATTATTAGTATAAGTTTTATAAAAAGACAGGATGTCTCGATATTAACTTCCTTAATTTTTGAGATTTTTTGAAAAGTTTTAATTATACTTTCAACAAAATTGTTAATAATCTTATATTTTCAATAACAACAGGTAATTTCTCATTAACACTAAAGGAATTTAAAAAAAAACAAAATAACCTGCGACTTCCAGAAATAAGAAAAGCATAAAGTTTATAAATTTTGATTTCTGTTGAAATATTTGTACATAGATTTAGTCACAAAAGTAAGTATACATACACCCCACAATTCATTGTATTCTAGAATTAATAGAAATTACACTTGGCACTTGGTGGAATTTGTTACTTTTCGGGAACATTTTTTATATAAATAAAAACAACACTTGCTAAATTCCACAGTTTATTAAATAAATTTACACGACGCGTTTCGCCCTACTTAGGCATTATCAAGTAAGTGGCTAAACTGCTACTGAATTGCATTGCTGCATTGTATTCTTCTTAGATAGCAATGTTATTTATTTCAAAGAAAAAAATAAAATTCATTTTTTTGTTGGCAAACAAACAACTCTTTCAAAGAATGAACTATAAAAATGAGAAAACAACCATACTTAAAAAAATATCTAAGTTCAACTAAAAATAATACAAAATTCATATCACAAAAGAATAGTTTACATTATGAGAAAAAAAGCACTTTAAGTATCCTTTCACTTTTATAACGTCTTTTATCCACAAAGGCATCGAGTTGACCAAGTTTTGAGTTACATTTTAACGAATTTTATACCACTCTTCTTTAAGAGCTGGTTTTAAATCATCCTTGGTTTTTATCTCGCGTTTTCTTGTTTTTCGGTGGAGATGCTCCCACAGATGCTCAATTACATTCATATCCGGTGATTGCGGCGGCGTGTTCAGCTGGCTCCGAACGTTGTATAATAGCCATTCTTTGACGATATATGAAATATGTTCAGGGTCATTATCTTGCTGTATTTTCTGACACTATCATGTAGATTATTCTTTAGACTGTTCAAGTAGCCATATCGATCCATCAAAGATTCGATAAAAACCAAATTCCCAACAGCAAATTCCTGCCATATTCGAAGGATTAAACACTGTTTTTTGGTTTTCTCCAAATTTTTTCACGTCCATCTTCGGAGGATATTTTGCAAATTGAAGTCACTTTTATCGATTGCCTTTATTTACAAATGGTTTTTTCCTTATATTCCGACCATGATATTCAGAAGTATGAAGCAAGCGGCGAATGGTTTGTCTCCTTAGTTAGCAAAGCGAAACAACACCCAAAACCTAGTGCAGGCGCAGATAACTAAAGAGTTAGGGAAGTCATGTAACCCCCAAACGATTCGCCGCATGCTTCATGCTTCTGGATAGCATGGTCGGAATATACGGAAAAACATTTGTAAATAAAGTCAATCGACAAAAGTAAATTGAAGAAGCAAAACTTCATGCACAATATCAGCAAGCATATTGGACTTTTTAGAGTGCCGCGATGTGCATACCGTGAAAATTGCAAATTTATGAATCACCCTGTAACTCCCAAACGGTTGAGATGCCGTCCCCACCTTCTTTAAATTTTGTTGTTGGTTAGATGAGATCTATCACACCGCTTATTTTGGTACACGTTATGTGAAACACCCACACCTTGTAAAAGATTTTTAATTAAAATAATATGCCTATTTATTTCACAATTAACACTTTCGATATTGCACTACCAACTAACTGCTCACTCCTTAAACTAAACTGTGCTCTCTGCTATAACTGAATTCTTATCTGTGATACAACTACTGTGATATTTAATATTAAAGTGTGATTTTAACAATAATTATTTACAATGGTATATGAGAATTCATACACTACGGTCCAATAATAATTTGCCATATTAAAATTGAATATTTTATTATTATAGGGTTTAATAAAACGATACAAAAAATATAATAATATAGATAATTATGTTGTATGCTACAGGATATATAAAAGAGCATCTTTGTCTTTCATAATGTTAAGCTTTAACTTTCCCCACAATAAATCGTAAACGTAGGTAGTCATGCAAAACACGTCTTAAGGGGGGAAATAACTACAAAATTTTTCAAAAATATTTTTTTATATCTTAAGAATATTCAATGAAAATTTTATAGCGATATTATGAATACTTTCGATGCTACGGCCGGAGAACTGTGCGACCGCGCGCGGAGTAGGAATAACACCGCACGCTAGGAATGTGAAAAATAATCGATTTTTGGCATTTCTTCGATGTTTTGTGGGAATATGTAGGTGCTTAAACATTACCAATATACTTAGCTAGCAAGCAAACTGTACTAAGTTTACCAAAAGCACTAATTAAGTGTAATTTTTATGAACGAGAACGTGATAGGTCGGAAGACGCAAAAACAACCAAAATATCTGAGATTTGCCCACCTTAGTTGACAAGGAATTAGATGAGAATGCATGTTTTACACTTCTGATCACAGAAGCCGGAACTTTGCTTTTCTAATTGGTAAAGTAACCTAATAAACCTGCAAAAATATAATTCAACACAAATTTTTAGAAATATATTTTATTAATTACATTCATTCACAATTACATACAAAACATCAGTATACGTTTTATACAAAGTAAAACATGAATTTTTAGTAAAAAATAAATTATTTCCAAACGAATTTCCGGATCAAAATGTTCCACCCCCCTGAGTCGACTCTCATTCTTCCGGACAGAGCAAGGTGAGCTTGAGTTGTAGATTCGAGCAATGTCTGTAATGAAATTATTATTATTGATAGTATTTGAAAAATTATATTGTAGTTATTATGATTATTTATTGTATAGGAATATTTGTCACCAAACAATCCATTAAAAACAAGCAATGTGTGAGTGTGTTAAATACAGTCTTAGAATTAGAAAAATATAGTACCGCGTAACTTATGAAAAATCTACAAATGTATAGCTAATGTATTTATAAAAGTTTATAATTTTCAAAAATCGCTTTGAAGTAAATAGGTAGTAGTTATCTGCTCCTATAGGTTATAATTAATTATATAGTACCGCATTTTGGAAACAATTTATACATAACGAAATTCTTCCAGTCTTTGAAGAGCAAGTAATACAGAGCGTTTTATTTCAAGAGGATAATACTAAAGGAAGCGATAATTACAGTGTTGGAGGTCAAATAAAAAGTGAAAAAAATGCCCTTTACTATGCGGCCAGAAAAGTTTTTATACGAAAATTCCTGTAAAAGGTACGGTTTTCAACTGTAATCGTACTGCAGTTGTCAACTACCTTAATTTTTACGAAACAGTACCGTGAAAATTGTTGAGTGATGAGCCGCAAGTATCTGTTTTCCTCCACCTTTAGAAAAAACAAAACGATACACAGAGTCTGAGATTCGATCCCTAATCCTCAGCAATATCCACTGACGTCCTCGCCACTTAGTCAAACATAAATTCACTATTTACTGACAAAACAAATAAATTGATTGAAAGTTAATTAATTATTAATAATCAGGAAATTTAGAAATTCAGGAAATTTAGAAATATAGAAAACTTAGTTCAATTGACATTTCGATTGCTAGTTTGCTTAAAGTTATGAAGAACCGTAAAATTTTACGAGTCTCGTAAATTGTACGGTGATGTTCCGTAAAAATTACTGGAAGTATTGTTAATTTGCGGCTGCTTAAATGTTGCCAGAGTTTCTTGCATTGAACACGTTACCGTTTCCTGATAGTATGAATTTTCTTTTATTTTTCCAGATTCATGAACTTCTCCAGGAACGTGAAATCGAACATATTGAATGTCCAGGAAATTCGCGGAATTTGAATTAGATTGATTAAAGAGCGGAAGACGACCACGGATCAGCGACGTAAGCAAATTAAAGATCTCATCAATTCTGCTACCGACGTTGCAGTAAAATAACATCTCAGAACTGCATACCGATTTCTACAGAAAGGCGTCTAAAGAAGTGTAAGACGTAACAAGCGCAACTGTATCAACGCGCTAGCAGAAGAAGCGGCCAACCGTGCGGGCAGTGGATATCTATACAAGATTGCCAAAAAATTGGCGGGAAAGACACTTACAACTGATCATCCTGTAAGATATACTAATGAATGCTTTCTTACCACGGAGGAACATCATCTACACAATTTAGTTGATGGACCTCTGTAAGGCCTCAGGGGTTGATATAATGCCGGGGGAACTACGTAAGGCGGTACTCATTACGGCGGCTGACATTCTACTTCCTATCCCATTGAATGGAAGACAGGCGTAATAAGGATTCACAGCAAACGCGACTTGAGGAGTTATAGCAATTGGCGTGGTATCTGCCTTTAAACTGCAGTTTTCAAATTGATGGCAAAAATCATCTTAATGCGAATCAGGCAAACAATCTAGCGCACTCTAAATGATGAACCAGCAGGCTTTCGTGAGGGTTCGCCTGCAACGATCAAATCAACACTCTCCGAATTATTATCGATGAATCCGCCGAATGGAGATCCCCTCTACATCTAATGTTCGTCGATTTTGAAAAGGCGTTTGATAGCGTTGATCGGGAATACATATGGACAGCTTTACGTAGGTCACGCATTCCAGAAAAAATTATCACCATCACAACGGAGTTCTACTAAGTAGCCCAATGTAATATCCTGCACAAGGCAAAATTTTCCGACCCCTTCAAAATGCTAAACAGAGTGAGGCAAGGGTGCATACTTTCACCTTTGCTTTACCTAATATTCATTAATGACATACTTTGCAGCGCCGTAGAAGAACACCCATTGCGAGAGATGGACACTTTTAAACAACCTTACGCACCTCGACTATGCTGACAATATGTCTCCTGTCTTACAAACAGAGTCATGTGGCTATAATGTCCGAAGCCTTCTGCAAAGAAGGTCGCAGAGGAGGGCCTTAGATCAATGTTGCTAAAACCAAAGTTATGAGCTTTGAATTCAGGAGACAACACAACATTTATCTGGAAGAGCAGCAAATTGAGCAAGTGGATAGATTTAGCTATATCGGAAGCATAGACGACCTACACAGAATTACATGCCAAGATAGGGTAGACACCAGGCGAAATTGGCAATAAATGAGCCAAACACTAAAAAATGGACAAAAAACTTCGCACAACAGGCTCTAGATTGGAATCCCCACGGGATCCAAGGTAGACGCCGAATCATCAAGAAAAGTATAGCTAAAATTGGCGGAAAAAAGCATAATTCGGGTACAGGAAATATTTTTACTATTACAGCTATAAGGATAATAAGGGCTTCTAGTTAAAACTGCCTTGGGCCATTTCTCCAGTTCTTCTACCACTTATATAATGATGTGCAAGATTGCGTGAGATAATTACTAAACAAATAAATCTCAATCAATTTAAAGGTTTACTCACCGGAATGACGTCTCAATTGCTGCCTCAATTTGGTCTCAATTTACGCTGAAATTTTTAAATAATAATTATCTTGAAGATTTAAATAGATTGCCATTATTTATTACTTGCAAATCGCACTTTGGAGGGAGCACGCTGACCCTCTGTCTCTGATTCTTCGTCGGAGGAAGTCAGTTCTTTCTCATTATAACCTCTCCTCTTTTTCGGCTTGTAACTATATTTACCAACTACTTCTTTTTCTAAACGTTGAGGACTTACTAACAAGCGAGCATCAGTGTACCATCTTCTTTCTAAATTCTCGCGATATGTCTTGTCTTCAACATATCGCTTATATTTCTCGTGAATTGCATTGAGTCTCTTGTTTAAAAGATCTTTCTGGAAATAAATCATTAGAGGTGTCTGTTTTCTTACAAATTAGGTTAAATTCTATACAAATTTCTTTGGTTCCCAAGGAACATAGTAATGACCGCGATCCAATTTCTTATCTCTAATTTCAAGCTTCTCAAGTGCCCTTGCTCTACTTTCTGGGTCATTAAGTAGCATTCTGTTAACCTTCCTAAGCCTGGAACCGGCTTTCTTGAATCGGCGATTTATTAAGTTTCGCTTGAAATTATTAATAATAGCCAAACGGTTTTTGCGCTTCTTTTTCATCTTAAAATTAGTGAAAACAGACGTACTACTATGATAATAAAATGGGTTTTACCTCACTTGGAGAATCTTTCAGTGGATTTACTTCATATTTTTCGAGGCGATCATAAAGAGCCTTCTTACTCCTTGTGGTCGGTTTTTTCGGGTAGTCTGGCTTTTCGTAGTCTGATTCGGAGAAAAATCCTTCTTCTGACCACGGAATATCAGAGTCATTGAAAGAACTTTCGTCACTCAAGCCACTTTCACTAAAAAAAATATTTTATAATTTCACATCAAATAGTTTAGAATTCTTTAGTTACTCTTCAGTCGCTGTGTCTTTCTGAAATTGTAGATATTATTTATATTATACTCATCTTTAAGACGAACAAAATGCTATTTTACCTCAAATAATGGGGCTGGCTGAACCCTTAGATAATTTTCGTAAACATTTTCTTTGTATTTTTCTCTGAATTCAGGATCAAGTGCGAAGCGTTCATATTTTCTGACAACAGCTCTGCGTCTTTTCCCCAAAAGATCTGTCTGTAAGACGGAATTTTTAAATAGTTAGTTACTGGTAGTTAGGTTAGGTCGACGTCTTGTCATGTAGCTTGCAGGTTGCCTAACCTTTCTTTATAATAATGCCGAAAATCAGGAGGCTCCCTGTGATGCTAAAGCACAGTCACAGGTTGACATTAAAGGGAATAAGGGTAATTAAAATACGCAAAGAGATTGAGTTAAAGAGGTTACGATATATGCCTCGATATCCCAAATTTGACCTGAACAGCCTTGAAGTTGTTGTCCTGCACGTTGTAATGTGTCGACAAGGAATCAGGACAATAATTTCGTTAGAAAATGACCATGGAAATAGACAACCGACATTCCGTCGATGCTTTAGAGAATCAATGCTTTTAGAGATTGTGAATTGGAAAAAAAAATTTTTTCCTAGGCCTAATGTGGGCATTGTAATCTGCTGGAGTGAAGCACTTTGTAGATCTCTGTAAAAAACCCAAGTATGTATATCAAAGCATTTTTAGCGATTACATCTAAGATTGCTTGATAACTTAATACCCAATATATTCACTACAGATCTTAAACAAAGCATTAAAGTTAACACGATTTGCTGTGCTTCAAGCAAGGATCATAGAAATGTCGTTGTTTAATTTTTCAAACAAGCTTAATTGGTTAATTTATGTTCCGACGAGAATTTAATTTATTACAGAATCAAAAGAGTACGCGAAATCAAGCGAAACTACAAATAGTACTGAAATTGAGAAATTAAAAGTCATTAATAACAAGCAAAAATAAGTTTGGCGAAAGAACTGAACCCTGAGTTACACCAGCATTGATTTTGAAGGGATCAGATGTAGATGTAGATCTAACGATCTGACAAAATCACTTTCTATTAATTCGAGAAGGTGGTGAGTAAATCCTTAAAATTCTGCTAGAAGAGCAGCATTCCAGACTTTATTGTAAGGTTTTGAATTCTCAAGACAAACGATTTCGGCTTCTCCGAGATTAAGTCTCTGGTTGAGCGGACAGCATAAAAAGCTTACTGGCTATCGTTAATAAGATGGTTATTTGATTGCTGTATGATGAACGGAAGAGTCGAAAGTCTTCTTGGATACGAAGATTCTCATTTGGACATTCTCAAGTGTTAGTTTCACCTCCAATAGTCCTAGAAGTAACTTATGCGGGAGGAGATAACCTCTTGAAAAATACTCCAACTTCAATATTGTAGTAGGCTGAATAAGTATGCTGAAGAAGTTTGCAGTGGTTTTAATCTCTGCAGGACCCAGGGATAATTGGGTCGCAAATAGCGTCTTAGGGGCAGCTCAGTCTCCTATTGTATTCTAATGGAGTAGGGTGAGTATATAGGAATCCCTGCCCACCTGATCCTTTTTTTCTCCCCCTAATCGTGGGAATCACTTATGGGTAAATTTAGAAAAAAGAAACCAGGAAATCCACGCACTTCTTTAGGAGCGGAGGTAGAGGGGTTGGTAGACCCTAACAGGTTCGTTAGCTCCACGGTATCCACAGCAGAGGTAGGTCTGGAAAAATCGCCTTCAGAAGGTTCTGCTATGACTGTGGAAGTTGGACTTGTTCCAGTTGAAAGTGCTGCAGCAGTCCCTGAAGAAGGTGCCAGTAGCAATGTATTTGCTAGCAACTCAGGCGTGGCGGTGGCAGAGATGGTAGACTCTTACGAGCTGCCTCCGCAACTCCGCCTCTCCGTTGTCTCCAAAGTACATGAAGCAGTAGAAGATGCAGACCTACCCCCCGACGGATTAGCTACAGGTAATCAGGAAGAAGGTACGTGTCCTGGCTCGGGCTTGAGAACGAAGCTCTCAAACATAAGAGATGATGGGATAGGCAAAAATGACGAAGAGGTGCTTAGTGAGACAGGAGGAGTAAGGAGGTCAACCAAATGGCCGAAAGGTTCGACAAATCGAGTACGGCGAAAGGGTTCCGAGGCAAAAAACTTAGACTACAAAACCGGTAATCTCAACGGATGGTAGAAGGCCATATGTGGATCAAGGCCGCCGTTCGGCTAAGATTCAAGCCTAGCGTGCAGCTTGGAGAAGCGGAAGCTGAACTAAGCAAGAGCAGTAGAGCACTATAAAAAATTATATTATCGGCCCACAAGGGAAAATCTTCTGTGCAAAGAGGGCTCATAACCCTAACTAAAGGACCAGCACCGTCCAAGCTAAGTAAGGTGACCGGCGGGAGAACGGAAGACAAAAGTTCCCCAGGCAGAGACGGCAGCTGGCACCAGCGGGAGGCCGACATTATTCCAGATCAATTCGGTGACCTTGAAGAATCGTCTGACAGCACTGGACTGTGTTAACCATCGGTCCCAGGTCTAGGCATGCGAAACCATCAATAAGCTGGCTGGCCGGCCTTTGAGAAGGAGCGAACTTGAGGGTGCACCGCGTGGATGTTGTTAAAGACATCATAAAAAGGCTAATCTTTGTCCCGGGGAACCTGTGGATAAGGATATCATAATAAATATGTTCAGAAACCCATACCAAAGACACATCCAAGTGTAAAGTATTTTGGGATTCACAAGGGGAATCAGTGATGCATCCAAAAAATATATTAACTGCTAGAGTTAACGTTCGCAAATCATATCAGCCCTCCAAAATAGTTAATAAATACAGCCCAATCAGCATTTTCATAATACAACACTAATATTTTGGTGGCATTATAATAAGTCATTACCAGGTAGTGAATTGGCGGAGATTAGGCAATGAATTGCCTAAGTGAGCAGATACCAAAACCGAGTTGTTGTCTGAATGCTATGTTAAAAAAAGATTCGGTTGTGTTGTGCGTAGTATCAGGAGGACGATTCGGACACTCAACTAGTTAAAGAATAAGATAGTTCAACTAGTTAAAGAATAAAATAAGAATATAATATTAAATTATGGATTAGTAGAATTTAATTAAAGAAGATGCGAAAAGGGCTTAACATTCCAACTGTAACCTGTAATTCCCCTCTGGAACGAGAGCGATACCAGGTGATAACCAGAAATGCGATACTTGTTAATATCAAAATCAGGAGCAACCTTGTAACAGTGAACCAAAAAATAGTTACTCTTGAAGCCACGAATTTTTTTTATATATCAAAGCATCCTCACCTACTCGGATTTCTAAACTACACAGGCCTGCGAAATTATAAAAAAAGAATTTCTCTATCACGTCAGGTTTTTGAGCTTAATTGGTTAATTTATGTTCCGACGAGAAGTGCAAAAGCACCGTTTTTTGACATATTAGAGGTTATGTAGCACAGCGATTTTATTCTTTTTCCAAAAGCTATGTATGAAATCTTATAGTATAGGTCGTCCTCTTTCAAATGCCGTTGAGCAAACTCAAATATCTTTTTTTTTCGCCGAGATATCGAATTTTTAAATTTTCATGTTCATGAATTTTTCGAGTACCGATAAATTCATGAACATGAAAATATCAACATGCAATATCTCGACGAAAAAAAAAAGATATTTGAGCAAACTCAACGGCATTTGAAAGAGGAAGATTTGCACTATAAGATCCCACACATAGTTTTTTGGAAAAAAACCCTCGTGGTGCTACATAACCCCAAATATATCAGAAAACAGTTTTTTTTGTACTTCTAGAATATCTAAAAAACCTGACGTGATATAGCAATTCTGAGCCCGGATTCGGTTTCAGTGGAAAAAATAACCTCGGAAACAACTATTCATTGTCTAGGAAGGGGGGACTGGAAAAAATAAAAATAAACAGACTCATCGGATAATGCATAAAAACCGTTCCCCTTGGCAAAATGTCACTGCCCCTGGTAACTAATAACTTCGAGTTCATTTAATTTGCGGTCTTAACCAAGGATATAAGGGGAGCAAAAGTAGCCGCACATCCGCCCCTGTTAGCTGCAGCAACTCAACTCCAGTTGAATCAAAACCAAACTCGTAAATTGTTCCAGGAGTTGATGCCCTTGGCACGGAACAAGATCAGATGCCCTTTGATGCACCTGGAGTAAGAGAAAAGAGGGATATATTAAGTAAAAGTAAAGAACACTGCAAACATAACACCTTTAACCTGCATCTGTCCGTTACAGTAATTTTTCTAAAGTGTGTTTCTGAGAAGTTTGAGTTTAAATTTATATGTAAGTTTCAACTTACGAAACATTTTGGTTCGTCCGGGATGTAATAATATTGTCTATGCAATTTTTTGTCCAAAATTTCCATGTCCTGTAGTTTCTTTGCCCGTTCTTTTGGTTCAGTTATCTCCAGTTTTGAAACAGTCGTGAACCTTGCAAAAGCTTTTGTAGCACGTTTCTTCTCTAGATAGCTTCGGAACTGGGAATTAATATGTGCCCTCTTTAAATAATTTTCGCGTTTCTAAGAAAAATTAATAAGGCTGTTTAAGAAAGCCAAACAATTACTATAGTAGTACTTCTTCTGGAGTCATTTTTCCAAACTTTATAGTTTTGTTTTTAAGACGATAGAACTTGTCCAGGGTTCTAGAAGGAGGTTCAGGACGAAATTCGGTTTTATCTTCTACCCAATCAGATGAGAAAAATGAAAGTTCCGATTCAGCGATTTGGTCATCATAAAATGAAGATACCCTGGAGGAAAAGACACATTTAGCATTTAAATAGTTTTATAAATTAAATATTAATAACTCTCCAGATGAAGCGTCTTCTTCCTTTTCTTTTGTTTTTGACTTTAATTCGGATACTTTTTCCTCTGTGCCCTAAAAAACCATGCATAGATAACAAAATCTTAAGTTGCTATTAATTACCTTTTCTTCATCAAAAAGAGATTCGGCTTTCTGTTGCAGCATACAAGCACTTTCTGCAGTATTTTCATTTCTCGCAATTTCAACGATATTTCTTACGCATGCCAATGTCCGTTCCACTAAATCTTCCCGGTATACTGGATCCAGTGCGTACATTTCGTATTTTCTTTGTATAGCCGTTTTTCTTTTATTCAGCAGATTTTTCTGAACATATAAAATATTAGTGACGAATTTATTATTAGATAAAAAATAAATTCATTTACGTAACACGCTGGCTCATATTGGTCGTAATAGTAAGGTCGCACTAGTTTCTTATCCTTTAACTCTAGTTTCTCCAATAAAAATGCTTCTTGTTGTGGATCGTTAACATTTGATCCCCATATATTAAGCAACCTCTTGAACGCCTTTATAGCCCGTTTTTTAAGTAAATACAAACGGAAATTTTGAAGTGCTTCTGACCGATTTAATTTCTTAGATAACATCTATGTGGATTAACGAAAGATTATTGATATTGCAAAAATTATGTTTGTAAGTGTTATAACAGTGATTGCGAAACACACGAGTCGAGTTATTACTTTACGGATGCTATTCGTAAAGTATGCTATAGTTAGAACTTAAAATTGTTCGATTGTTTGTTGTTATGATGTTTCTTTGATTTATTGTGTTTTTAACTTTGAATTTAAAAACTAAATACTATAAATAAGGGAGAATGGTATTTTTTCCGTACTTTTTTGGACTTAAAATACAATTTTTTTAAATCCTTAAAGCAAGTCCTTTCAAATGCTATCCCTACGTTATATAATCCTCAATTTACCCTATTTAATTTCTGAAATTCTTTCACCGGAAATAGATGCCAAATTTCCAAAATTAAAGTAAATGTAACGGAAGGGTTTTAGTACCTTTCAGGTACGATCCCTGAACAAGGTAGATATTTAGAGAAGTAAGAGTAAACAAACAGAAATATTTTTCGAGAGTGTATTTCGACAATTTTTTTAAACGAATAATTTATGGTACATTCAACCAAAAAAGTTTGCGTTATTCCCTGTAACCCTTCCATGTGATTTGCTAACAATACAATACATATGTATGTGCTCAGAGCCGTCTTCTGGAAAGGGGTTTAATACTTTAAACTTTAGTTCTTAATTTTTCTGCTATTCGTAAAAATCAAGAGTAAGTGTTATTTAACATAAAAAATGTTCTGTTAAATCAGTCGTTCCTTTAATGAACTTCAGTTTGTTTTTATGGAAATTAGTGTAGCAATTTTTCGTATTTACAGATGAGCTATGTAAAATGGATATCGCAATCACTCTTATACAGAAAAATAAATTAAGAGCCGCTTAACATCTAGTCAATTACCTCATCAGCTGACTCATCAGGGTTTGGTGCATTTGTCATCAATTTGTATATCAAAGCTTTCTTTCGTCTCGTTATTGGAGGAACATAATCACCAACTTCTTCTTCGACCCAATCCGAGGAAAGGAATTCTATTTCAGAAGGCGGTATCTCATCGTCATTAAACGAACTTTCCCTGGAGTAAAATTAAATTGTATCCTTTAATTAAGTCAATGCAAATCTGAAAAAATGTATGCTGCACTTCCTGGTCGCAATTATCATTTAACAGTATAGACGACAGGTTAATTATTATAACAAGATCACCAACCTCGTTAATGTTTGCCCCCCTGATTAGACCAAATGCACTAAATTCTATGTTTTAAGCCCCACAATTTTTGCACCTGTACTACTCTCTCTCCCTCTCGCGGGAGACATATAAAAGATAGAAAAGTGTGCGTTCGTGACACTCAGGGGGAGGGAGGGGGCTTAAACCGCAAATGAAACATCAGCGAGGTAGATGATCTTGTAACAATACGATAGGGAAAATCTCCCTGTCTCCTGCATTATAAGGCAAATATATCATAACTGAATTATGTCATGACACGAAATAAATTTCAAAATTCCAATCAGCGGTACTATATATTTTGCTGTATGAAATATCTTTAAATTTACTTAACGCAGCGACATCAGGCAAACGCTAAAGAATCATCACATAAATATTCTTTCTAAAAATTTCAACAACGTTGATCTAACTCCTACCGGTGCAGGTATAGTCATTTGCGAAAGTGTTAAAAATAATTTACGATTACATTTATCATTTTCCCAAGTTTTGATCAGAAATATATATAATTACTTAATACACCTGATTTTTATTTTTATAAAATTGCCAATTTTATTTCCTTTGTATAACAAGGTGGACAAAGGAAAAAGAAAACCGCTTCCTTAGTAATCAAAGAGCTGCCTGCTTGGGCATCTCCAGAGCTATAAGAACAACGCCAACGGCTGCAATGGAGACTATGCTCCATCTCCTACCGCTCGACGTCCACGGCAAAAGTATAGCTGCACGCAGTGCCGTAAGACTGAAAGAGTCCAATTGCTGGAAGAGCTCTGATAACGGCCATAGCAGTATACTTAGGACTTATCCGGGAGGCTATCTACAGGTGAGCACCGACTACACCACCCCACTACTTAGTTTTGGGAAGGTCTTCTCCACAAGAATCCCAACTAGAGAAGAGTGGGAAGAGTGGGGGGTAGAAAGGGCGGTAGCACTTATACACTGGCGCCCAAACCTACCAATGGGTAGCGAGATATGCTTGTACACCGACAGCCAAGCAGCTCTCAAGGCGCTGGACTCAAACTTAGTCAGGTCACGGCTAGTCGGCAGGTGTCTGGCTGTTCTCCGGACGTTAGGGGCGAGACACAAAGTAACTCTCTGCTGGGTTCCTGGTCACACTGGCGTTCAAGGGAATGAGGCAGCTGATGAGCTGGCAAAGGAGGGATCACAACTGGATGATTCCTCTATTGACAGATCGATCGGCTGGCCGCTAGAATCAGTGAAGAGAGAAATTGACCTTAAGGCTATTCAGTTCGCTAAGCAGAGATGGAGTAACTTAACCACATGCAGACTATCAAGGCAGCTGTGGCCTGAATGGGATTTGAGAAAAACCGCGTTCCTGCTAAACGGAAGCCGGATAAACCTCCGAAACATTGTGGCAGTTATTACTGGCCACTGTCTATTCGGTAGACATGCAGAACGTCTGCGCGTTCCCACGAATGACTTCTGCCGGAGCTGTATGGACGAGAAGGTGGAAAGCATTCACCACTTACTCTGCGAATGCCCGGGCCTAGCAAAAAAACGGAACAATGCAATGGGCGTGTACTTCTTTAGTGGCATGGGCGATATAGCCGGCATCGGGCTGAAGCAGCTCCTAAGGTTTATTAACAGCTGCGGCTGGTTTTAGATAAACCCGGCAATCAGGCACGATTCCACGGATGTGGCAACTCAAAGGACCATTTATAGGTCTATGTGAGGCTGATCGGCTGTAGGGCTGATAACCGCCACCCTAACCTAACTTAACGTTAGTATTCAGAACCATCTCACCTAATTATTTTATTGCACTGTAGTTAGGAAATTCGTTAAATAAACAAAATTTTCTCATTTTTGGTGCATTTTACGACATACTTTATGCCTGATTTACTTAGTTCTTTCCAATTCGTTTAAATTTTCCCATTCCCCTCAGAACTTGCAGAACAAGGCTGGAAAGAGGTTTTGAACCCAGAGAAGCGACGTCGATTACCTTGCCTACTCCGATCTGTGACATTAGTTCGTTTTCCAGCTACAGATTTTTTAAAACGCATTTCTGTCCAGAGATCTACTTTCAGCGTCAGCTCCACACAATTCTGGAAGTCGATAAATTCTAAGCTCAACTGTGATGGCTACCACTCCTCCTTGAGATTCCGTGACTGCAAAAGCTACTTCTCTTCGCTCGAGCCAAATGACTTAATATTTCCACGTTCTCTATTACTTATTTGATCTGTTTTTATCTGCTGGCTGTTTTCCACGTATATGGACCGATCTCCAGGTTGACAATTACCATGTCCTCGTCACCTGATCTATGTGCCGTTCGAGGCATTCCATGCTAGATTTTTGATGTTGCTGACTCTGACGTGCTGTAGTTCTTGTGTGTAGTATTGAGGCTTCCTCGCATGACTCGTTGCTTATATCACGCCTGGCTCCCCTTCTGGCATTTACGATCTTCGCGGCATATGCATTGACGAAATTATTGATGCTATACTGCCTTCTGACGAACTTTTGCTTGTAGGCGATTTCAATATGCCCACAGTTTGCAGCTTTCTTTGTTGGCTGGTCCTTATTGCTATTTGTTGACTCGTCCTTATTGCTCATCTTTCATGGATGGAATTGCGGCTTCGGGACTGCCTCAGTGCAACGGTGTTGTGAATGGTACCATCTTAAAGTACATCTCTGACATAAATAGCTCCTCGAGCGGCCCAGATGGTATTCAGGCCTCTTTTTTGAAAGCATGTATTATAGACCTATTGCTAATTTATGTTGCACTGTCAAGGTTTTTGAAGCTTTAGTAACTGTAAAACATTTCTTTACTTGTTTCAGCATGGTTATATGAAGGGTAAATCTACCACAACCAAGTTATTAGAATTCTCTAAGTACTACGTCCCCTCCCTTAAAGCCGGTAAGCAACTAGTTGATTGCATTTTCATGGACTTTGACAGAATCAATCACAGAATTCATTCATATGTTACACGTACTAGGCTCCCCTTCTGTTTTTGTAAACTAGGTCTTTTCGTAATGTCCGATCGTTCAGAGCGTTTTGTTTCGTGGGGAACTTTCAAATAAAATACTTAACATCTCAGGAGTGCCACAGGGCAGCCATCTTGGGCCATTGCTTTTTATTATTTACATCAATGATGTATCGATGATCCTTTATAACACAAGAATTCTTTGCTATGCTGTAGATGCTAAAATGTTTCGTACTGTTACTAATGAACATGAGTGTTAACTTTTTAATTTTACTCTTTAAAAACTCAAGTACTACAGAGTCAGTATCTGTTTGCAGCGATCCCTTATTTTCTCCTTTTGAGAGCGTGAAAATTAAAGGGCGATTAAGTGTTAAAGAATAATATTATTACTTCAGAATCTATCTTAAATTGCAAGTTACGTTCTCCTACAGCCCCACGTCTCACAAGGGACAAAGACACAGTTTAGTACATGAATATGCACAGAAATTATTGAATGGAATTGTGTGACGTAATGTGAAATAGTTAAACTCTGAAATACTTTTTCCTGATTCTTTTATTATCCAAGTCCAATAAACCGTCCAGTACTGACATGAATATTAAAAACAATGGTTTCTAAAAGCAAACCTGACTTAGACGCCTTTCATAAATGATGTTCTATTAACTATCTCCCGTTTTAGCTTTCTTATTGATGGTAGCTCATTAACTAGACTTGATAAAACCAGGGATTTGGGGTCATACTTGACACTAACTTTTCATTTATTTGAAGACCATATTATATTCTCTTGTAGGTAAGGCTAATGCGACCTAAGTTTTACTAAACAACAGTCAAAAGAGTTTGTTAAACCTTATATATCAAAACTTCTCCATATTTCGTTAGGCCTATTTTGGAACACGGTGCTCATGTTTGGTCCCCCTATTATACGGTCAATATTAATCGTAATGAGGTCGTCACCAAAGATTTTTGAGATTTGCTATTAGGGGCCTTCCTTGGAATTAATCCTCATATTCTTCTCCTTATTTGGATAGGCTCAAATTATTTTCATTGGATACTCTTAAGATTAGGCGTAGCAACTCGAAACTTATTTTTGCTTTCAATTGTTTGCAGGGCGCAACGAATTCTTCAGATCTGCTAGGGTATCTGAATATCTTCGTTCCGGCTCACTCCCTTTCTAAGATCCTTATCATCACACTAAGTACGTTATGAATGAGTCACACATTATCTTGCATCAGGCGATACCTGCTACCGAGTTCTCCAAACAGCGGACATTATCATTCCGACAGTTCATTTTCCTGAACAATAATTATAAAAGGAATGCAATTATATTCTAAGCATAACTTTATTTTCGGCACTCAGTGATAAAGTACGAATGTTCAGCCAGTAACTGTTCATTTCAAAAAAAAATTTTTTGTACTTTAAATTATTGTTATATTCAAAACACTCATTTAAAAGGGTTTTGAACATTTTTTGAATATTTTAAAATTTGTGTTCGTAAATTCCTCAAAAGCTGTAAAAATTTATGCCATTACTTACTCATCGTCATCTTTTTCAACCATTTGTTCAACTTCTCCTTCATAAAACTCGGGACCGATTAGTCCTTCTCTGTAAATTACCGAATCATCGCCTACGAAGTAATCCGCCTATATGATAATACATGTTGTGAATTATGTATAGGTAAACTGAAGTATTTAACTCACCAGCTTAGCCTTGGGATCCACCTATATTTTTTACAAGGCGAAATAAGGTTAGAACAATTTGGTAAAATAATCAATATAATATTAATAAATAATTTGAACATGCTTACCTCCACCGGACATACTTGCTCTTGAGGTCTGTAAAATAATAATAATAAAGTAATGAAAAGCATGTAAAAAAGAGTGAACTATTTTTTTTCAGTTTATACAACTAAAATTATTTTAATTTGGAATATTTTTGAAACTTTTAAAGTTCTTAAATGAAAGTGAAAATGAAAAAAGTCAATCAAAGGCAATAGGAATAACATGTTTTAATAACAAGAAGAATATGAGAACTACCCTAACATTTCCAATTAATTCATTTAGTCACAGTAATCTCTTTCTCTGCTAATGGGCAGTAGTTAGCACTAGGTTAAAATATTATATTATTATCACAAGCATCACAGAGTCAGTATCTGTTTGCAGCGATCCATGATTGTCGTCTTTTGACAGCATGAAGATTAAAGGGCAGTTGAGCATTGAAGAATAATATTGTTGCTTCGGAATCTATCTTAAATTGTAGCTTACGTTCCTCTGCAGCTCCATGTCTCACAGCGAAGAAAGAAACTGTTTGGTATATGAATGTGCACAGAAATAATGAAAATAATTCCAATAAGCCCTCCAGAACTGACATGAAATTTAAGAATATTAAAACCGAAGCTATATAAATATAATACTCGCTAATTGCAAATCACTTGTTATATTTTTTAAATTCAAAATGGCGAATCCAAGATGGCTGACGGGACTTAAATTTGAACTTTAAACAATCTTAGTTCAGGTTTTTAACCAGAGACGCAAAAACTTAGAAAACAGCTATTCACACAAAAAGTGAAAAAATTAAAATTATTTACCATATTGGATCCGTCATTTTGAATTTTGAAATTTTAACATCACATTTGGAATTAAAACCTCCGGATATTTACTAATACAGGTGCCATGTGTAAAAGAAATGGCAATATTATCCTCCAACTATATCACTCCAAAGCTGGGCTTCACAAATAACTTCGGGGGGGTCTTGAAACCTTATTATAAGCCTTTTTCATTGAAACTACACTACTCCCAAAAATTTAGGAAGCAGGCAATTTTTTTGATTGTTTTTCCTATTTGTGAAGTGTAAGTGAAAAATGGTAGTATGGAGATAAAAAAAGCATTTTGAATCATCAAGTTTCTAGTTTCGGCATTTTTTGCAAACCACTTTAGGTCAGTTAGCTTGCTTATCTAGCTTAAATTAGCTTTTTTTATTATCTCTACGTTCACTTTTTGCTAAGATATCCGACCTTTAGTGAAGATATTCGACTTTTAATGTAAAGAGATTCTCAAGGACATCATCAAGGACAGATCGATATTTCAGCAATCAATGATCGCACAGAACGTGTAAGGATTTTTTTTAAAACGGGAAGAAATTTTTTACAGGATCCTTTCAAGATTTTTAAAACAAAAATTTTTTTTCATCCTATATACAACAAAAAAGGACTTATTATGGTTTTTCAGAAAATCTACCGCTTATTTATAAAAATCGATAAGGAGACTAATGTTTTTATGGCATTTTACAGCTTAAGGTACCCCCAATAGTCCTGCAAATTTTCAAATACATCAGACCGTTTTTCCGGACCGATTGATCAAAGTTTCACAAAGGAATTCAAGGAGCAAGTGTATAGTTTCTGAACGTTATCTAATGATGAGTAAAAGATGATACGCAAAGGCTGAATCTCGTTTCAAAAATTAGGCAAATACAAATTTTAGAAGAAAAAGAAACAAACAAAATCCATAAATGTTTTTCAAATTAATGTGCAATTAAATGACCAAATTTTTTTCTCCATAAATATTGCAAGGATCTTGTAGGAAATTTATTCGAGTTTTTAAAACTGCCCTTAAATTTTGCAATCATTGGTTACGTGGAGATAATAAAAAAAACAAATATAGCTGGATAAACAAGCTAACTTACTTTCGCTTTGGTTTAACTGAAAAAAAAATTTCCAAGCCCGCTATTTGCGCTATTTTTTATGATTGATCGAAATTAGAAACTTAAAGCTTCAAAATGCTTATCTTTATGCGACCATTTTTCAATAAGATACAACTCTTCACAAATAGCAAAAAAAACTCGAAAAAAAACGCTATGCTCATTTAATTTTTGCGAGTAGTGTATATACATCCCTTGGCGATAACGGTATCATTCTAGCTCTACTACAGCAGAGCGCCTGAACGAGCTACTACCAAGGCTAAGGATTTTCAGAGAACTACTAAGCTAGTTCCCAATCTGTGAAGACTGAAACAATTTTCAATTACAAACACATCAGATATGGGATCCTGAAAACGAAACCTTTACATAAACCTGCATCACCTGGTCGAAAGATTAGAAATGGCGCTGGCGGAAGCAGAAGCCCTTTGCGCCTTCTTGAGTATTAAAGGATCCTTTGATAACACCACCTTTGAAGCCATCGTCTAGAGGAAATAGAACCCTTGGCGGTAAAATGGATTAAAACGATGCTCAGCTATTGGTAAATCACAGCTAAACTAAAGAACTCATGATTGAGGAGCTCCTAAGTAATCTAGAAAATACCAGCTTTAAAAACCAAGGATATGTAGATGACTTGGTGACATAATCAAAGATTAGGATGATTGGACAACATCTGAACGAATTCGAAAGTACCTAGATACAACCTAAAATTGGTGCTGGCAGGAAGGCCTTCGTACACAGTTCATAAGGAAGAGGATTCTGAACATAATAGCTCCAACCCTTGAGGCAGTAGAGCCATAATATTTCAAACTCTAAAAGCCGCCAGCATCGGATAATTTTTCAAGATGAGATACATTCTATTGAATTCTGTGCACGTGAGATACTCCTGCAAGAGCCAAATCGTGAGATAAATCAAGGGAAAACAGGAATAAGCAAGCATACTGGACGAATCTTCCAGGACCAAGACAACTGCTCGCAACAGAGGACAAAAGCATACCTCACGCTTAGCAAAACAGAACTAAGAGCTATAACAGACCTATTAACTGGTCACTGCCTTTTGAGATATAATCTTAAAAAGATGGGCTTAACCGAGTGCAATACATGTCGGTTTTGTCTGAAAGAGGAGGTCAAAGGTTTCGCACTAGCAAATGATATGCGCTGCTGTTTCGGTGCATATCATTTGCTAGTGCGAATCCTTTGACCGCATATGGTTCAAGCATGTAGGACATCACTGAGTTTGATAGTGCAAGATTAGGTCACAAGGGATCTCACAATCCAAGGTGACAAGTGTAACGATTACAACACCTTTACGACTACCGGAAATATAAATAATAATCCCATCAGAGGGGAGTGCAAAAACATCAGAACGATATGTCCTGGCGGCTTCAGAAACTTTCAGTTTACCAAAGATCATGCCATTCTTTAGAAAAACAAGCACTAACTCCCGGACTATCTTTTCTGATATTCAAGCCGCAATGATGAAAGGAGGTGTTTCATTTAGAAAGCCGTTTTGAGATAGCCCTTGTTGTAGACCGCCCTGAGAATTTTCTGAGGAACTATTAGTGGGCTTATTTTTGGACATTATTCATCTGGAAACATGTTACAAACAGTGTCATATGCATTTGCGTTGACGCAGAACCGAACCATGTAAAGAGTTAGTGTAGTCCCTGTGCCTCACAAAGAGTTAAAGGAACAAGAGAGTGAGACAGTACCTGACAATCAAGTTAATAATATATTTTGCGCCTAGTAATTTTTAAACAGCCTTAATGTAAATTTACTTACAGGTCTTCCTCAGTAAATTCATCTTTCGACATTTCATAATCCTCTAATTTCATATTGAGTATCGGATCATCTAAGAAATCATCTCCCTTAAAACAAAATACAATAAATACAACTTTTGTTAGAAAAAATATTATTCAATAACTCACCAGAATCATATTAGAATCCACCTAGATTTGTGTAGAAATCACAAAAAGTTATTTAAAAAACAATTAATAAACGCATTTATCAACAATTACCTTGTAACATTCGTCATCATCGCCTTCTTCACCTCCTTCAGCCAAATAGCTAGAAATTCAAATTAAAAATTGTTTTTCCATTTGAAACTAATAATGCCAACTTTAAGGAATAATATAAAATCCGGTACGTTAAAATATTAAAAACGTGTATTTCGCAAAATGTAAAGTTTGAAAATTTAATTTTATAAATGTCACCCTTTAGACTAAGGAAAATAATGTATAAGAATTATAAAGTATATGTAAAAGTTGTCGTCGTTATTTTATGATAATAAAACGAAAAAAGTAAAACTGATACTAATAGAACAGAATATTTGCTGTCGTGAAATTTATTCACTGAGCAACAATACAATTTTCTGATATTTAAAAAATAGCCTGAAAAGGATTTACTTTAAGAAAAACAGTGATAATCACATTAACATTTACTAACTTTATTAATTATGTATTGGATATTGATGATAAATGTTTGTGGAAATATAGTGCAGACATGACACATGTGTGTAAAAATATGTTGCATAAAAACAAAGTACCTATATTTTTGGCTACAAATAAAAATCTTCCTTAAATCAAAGTTAAATGAAAGCTTTGAAAGACATTTAAAATTTCCGCCTACAATATGCCTGGCATTTTATTAAATACCGGAGGTTAAATTATACATTTGACTTGTAAATTTAATTTAATAATTTAAAAGAAAATTTATTTACCCTTCATCTTCTGTCGTTACAGCATCAGTTGTTGGTTCAGGTGGGCATACTTCTTCATCAGATACCTGTGAAAGTGATCAGTATATGAATTCAAACCGATTCCTATGCCGGGTGTTTTTTTTTAAACTTCGCACCCCTGTAACATTTGAAAACCGCGACCAGGAGAAAAAAGTTTTGAACAAAATTTATAGGGTTCCAAGGGGGAAGCAAGATGTATGTACTTGGAATTTTTTTTAAAAAATGGAGGAGTTCAAGGTCAACGTAGAGGTCACTCCAGTTTTTTTAAACGGCAATCCAAAAAATTTTCGATTTGACCCTTAGTTTTTTAACAAATCGGCAAATAAAAATTTTTTAAGCATTGATTTCTTAAAAAACTAAGGGTCAAATCGAAAGATTTTTGGGGAAAAGCCCAAGGAACAAATGTCGACCATTAAAAACGAGGATTGTCATTTTAAAAAAAATTTAGCGACCTCTATGTTGACCTTGAACGCCTCCACTTTTTGCAGAAATACCACGTGCGTCTTGCTTTCCCCTTGGAACCATACAGCTTTCGCCAGAAACTTTTTTCTGTAGGTCGCGTAATTCAAAGGTTATAGGGGTGCGAAGTTTTACAAAAAAAACACGTTTACTTCAGATTTTAAAGGTAAGTAGTGATGATCCACAGGTAACAAACAGTTTACATATTATGAAGTTACAAACAGGGTTTTACGGACCGGTCAAGAAGATTTTTACACCTGCAACCCATAGAACTACACTCCAAAAAATGGCGGCCTTATCAGCTCTCAGACTAAGAAAGAATAGTCAATGGACACGCAGTTATGCTGTACTTCTTCAATCAAAGCGGGCTACACCAAAGAACAGATTATATAAATTAACAGTACGGATCCTATCCTAGCAAAGAAGACAAGAAATACCCTTATAAGATTATTAGGGGAACCTCCATCTTCACAAACAGATCAAAAACAGAAAATGGCTTCGGAGCTGGAGTCTTCTGGAAAGTGCTGCAAATAGCAAAGTCTTATAGACTCAAAAATGAATGCATCGTCTTCCAAGCAATTATACGTTATAATGAAAACTGCACTCGCTGTTCAAATAAAACAGTTGTCAGGGACTTAGATCACCATCTGCGTGGACAATCAATCAGCTTTGATCTCCAATTTAATAAATTCGAAATATGTTAGAGACTGCATTAGGGCACTAAGAACTATCTTACGGTTCAGCTAGCTCAGTTTGATTCGAGGACATTTCAACATAGAGGTAAATGAAAAAGCTGACGAACTGGCCAAATAGGGTTCAAGAACAGATATAAACATAGGCATAGAATGGGTTCATTCTTCCGTTTATACGGTAAAAAGTCAAATTGAAAGATATTATTCCAATAGGACTTCGCAACGGTGGGAAAGTATTACCTATTGTCTCACAACACTTAGTCTATAACAGAAAGTAAACTTTAAAAGAACTTCAAACCTCCTTACCTTCGACAGAAGACGCGTTTGAATTCACGACAGTGTCCTCACTGGCCATTGACCAATTGGAGAACAATTGGAGCCATGATAGACTCGGCGTGCCATCGAATGAATTCTGTAGAAGCTGGAGAGATGACGAAGAACTTCAATCCATAGCGCACCTTCTCTACCAATGTGCAAGTCTACAAGAACAGCGACTTGGCTCTGCAAGGTTCTTCGATAATTTAGACGACTTAGCGGAAACAACACTAGCGGATCTCAATATATTTTAACGGAGATCTGGGTGGTTTTAGATTCAACCATATTAATTTTTATTTAAAGGGCAGGCCTTCGAGTGGAATTGCTGCTCTTAGCAGCAAACAGCATGACTAACCAACTAACCATACCCAACTAACCATACAAACCATACTTGGCATACCCAATGCCAAACCTAAGCTTGTACTCCGCCTTTTCGAGAGCTTTCAGACATTCCTCGTTTAAAAGGAGGAGGAATGAAAGACACATTTACGGTTTGTCCTAATTTAAGTTCTCCCGCTTTAATAGTAGTTAAATTGCAAGTTGCAGGTGGGAGTAATGCAGCACCGCGAGAAGAATTCGGCCTGGTCAAATGCGCGAATCCATCTCGTGCGACGCCCAATAGCGCATCTCGGAGAATAACGGATTGCGAAAGTGTTTATTCGACTTAATTATCAATACTAACCTTTTAGTATGTAACAGGGTAATACCTTAACCTTCACTTTTCTAAGGACGAAGAATTTTTGCGGTTGGGAAGAAGTTCTCGATATTACATTACTAACAGGTAACGAAACCTTTAAAATTGAGGATTGGAAAGTGTCCGAAAGTGATCCTTTTCAGATCACAGTTTAATACTCTCCAATGGAGTATTGAGATCAATACTCCAAAATCTTATGGGAGTCCTAAGAGAATTGATTGGAAGAAAAAAATACTATTCCGATTACCTAATGGTAAAATTGCAGAATATGATTTGTAAGCCAACTAAGGCTAAGGAAATGAATGTGGCTTTTAAGGCAGCTAAATATAGGAAAAAAAAACTTCCTCCGTGGTGGAATGATGATCTCTCTAATCTCGGGAAGATGCCAAGTGAGATCTTCCTATAAAAACTGCCTGAAGATGAAGAATAAAGCCACTCATAAAGCCAAGAAAGAGAAATGGATAGGCTACTGCCATAATATGAAAACATCAAGGACTAGACGAGGTTCAAAACAATTTTTTTTCAAAACAGTAACTTCGTAGCTACCAGTGATTCTCATGAGCTGTACCCTACTTAACCATATCGCATAGTCGTGGAGCAGGGTTCCGGTGGCTTTTATTCCTTCAGTTAGCAAAAGAGAGCATGAATCCACGAAGGACTCCAGACCCATCAGTCTAACCTTATACGCTTACCTAAAGGGTAAATCCTCTGGGGCGGCTCTACATCTCTAAATATTGAAGGAGCCTTCAATAATGTTCGCATTGAGCCAATTCAGGAATCCCTAGTCGACCTGGAAGTTTAAGAGGGGCTTAGCAATTAAATAGTATTCATGCTAAGGCCTAGATCGTTCAAGCGGCTCTCGAAAACAGCCATCTGATAAGATTTGTATGCAGAAGCTAGAAAGTGAAGGGGTCAAGCCTGTCGCATATGCGGACGATGTTATCATTGAGTTAATGGAGGGTTGCCTAAGAATGGTCGGCGGCTGGGCTACAAGCTGTGGTCAAGATAATAATCCAGGGAAGATCGGTTTAATATTATTCACCACTAAAACCAAGCTATCGAACTTCCTAAGCTTGATGCACAAATACTTGCGAAATCGTCCAGCACAAGGTATCTGGCCGTTCTAAACGTGTAAGAATGCATCAATAAAGCGTGCATAGTCTTCTTTGCCTGTAAAAAGTCTTTGGGAAAAAGGTGGGACTTAAGCCAAAAATAACAGCAGAGATGGGAACCACGGGAGCCATCCCCGCTTGACCCACGGGCGTCTTGAAACTGGGTGCTATACTGCCCAATCATAGAGCCAAATAACATTCTAAATATGTTACAAGAGCAATTCTGCACCATAACAAGAGACTATCATTCCAAAGTTGAGTCTTAGCAAAAACTTTTCCGTTACGATTCCTACTAAGGTAGATGGGAGGGGAGTAGAGGAAAGGTGGGAAATTGTGATATAGAAATATTTACGGACGGCTCCGGAATATACCCCGAAACGCTGAAGGTCTACAGGTCGTACAGTTTTCCAGACTACACCAGCGTATTTCAGGCAGTTGTGCTGGCTAATCTAAAGGCGTTCGAAATCTCAACGCCGGAATCAACTGAGTGCAACTCTAAATTCGTAGAGAAATGCTACGAGGAACGAACCCGCCTTAGCGACCGGTTCAACATTTCCATCGCAACTGTGGAGTCCACCACTTTAACTTACTAACTAGGATTTATTTAATTCTCATGTTGTTTTATTATTCAGAAGTAGGTTTTAAATTTTTCCAAAATTTGAATAATTTATAATAATAATTGAGCTTTGGAATGGACTATAAGAAAACGAAAGTTGATAAGGAATATTATGCCAATTATTTTATAATTATAGTGAAGTTATCATTACCTTTGTCATACAACTTAATACTATTGAAAAATTCCACCAGGATTGTTGCCTAAAATTGTGACTTTTATCAAGACTAAAATAATTATTGAGCTGCGAATATTATAAAATTATTAGAAGATAACTTTTCTTAACATTAAGTAAAGTTTTTTTAAAAACAAAAAAGGTGTTTTTGTTTTTGGGCTTTGGATAGAGCATGGTGGGAAGAACAGCGCTCTTTCACATTGTAAAAACTTCGAATTAGTTTGAAAAAGACCATATATATCTATATAGTAGATGTTTTAACATAAATATAATTATAAAACATCTACGTTTTACAAAACTCACCGGTTGACCTTTTCGTGGTAGTATGACACCGTACGGTTTCTAGAATTTAAAAAAAAATTAAAACCACAATAAGCAATAAATTCGCCAATACTTACATCTACATCTCTTCTCAGACCTATTGGACAAATCCCTTTTTCTTCCTAAAATTGTATAATAAATATAGTTTAATGAAATTATTAACACATATGAACATATTTAGAAATTGAAAAAAAAATGTAATTCCCTTATTAATAAAAGTACCTGGGCAACCGAAGATCGTTCGGACGTTGATATTTGTATTTATTTATGTTCTTATATTTTCAACACCATTAATATTTAATTTTTCATAAGGATTGATGAGAAGAGCAGGATCAAAACAGGTTTACACATTATTAAGATTGGTGCTGCCCCTCCTTCCACCCTCACCATATCACCAGCATTTTGTGATGATACAAATTGAGCAAGATACTTTATAAAACAATAAACATATCATATAAATCGATCCAAGTGTTAGTGTGGAATATACTCTAGGCAACAAAAATAATATCTAAGTTCATCCACGCGGCATGAGTTAGGCTCGTTTATCCTGAGCCCCCCCCCCCCCCCCCCAACCCTCACCCTACGTATCATTTCTGGGACATTGCTTAAAAAGGAGTCGTCAAAATCGGTGCATAAAGTCTGCAGTTAAGCACCATCGCTCTTTCACCCTACTTCACTTTAACCACATCCCGACCTTAACCCAACCCACTCTAAATACAAAACGTTTATCCTGTTGATTTTCGAAAAAAGAATCTTTTGATCTAAGAAATTGCTTAAACGTCTTTTGATAATGAGCGATAAATCTATACCGACCACCAGATATTTATCCGATCTTTACAAAATATATTAAAAATTAGAACTATGACGAGAGTTGGATCAATTGGTTAAGCGGCACGACCACCACGATTTCCGAATTCGAAACCAGGTCTCCCGGTGGGTTTTTAAAATTGAAATAAAAACTCCACTCTGTCTCTGGGCTGCTGTCTATCTCGTAGCAATGCGAAAACAAGACATTCAAGTTTCCTAACTCCCCTTACTTAATTCCCTTCCGTCCAAAGCCATGCTAACGCATCAAAGGGTGGTCCCCTAGGCTTTAGCCACATCGTAAGCAAACAAAAGAAAAAATGTAACGTGTCATTCTAAACCCATTATGGCGAACGTTGCATGATGGCCGATTACCTTTTCCTTCAAAAACGCCTTAACATGGATACCAAATAAAAGGATTTAGCGAGTAAACTACGACAAATATGAAATCATGCTAAACCTATTTTTGCGGGCGCGCCGAGATGGCGAATTATATTTTCCTTCAGAATTTCCTTGACATGGGTATAAAATGAAAGGGTTTGACGTGTTATGAAATTATATCTAAAAAATTATAACAAACTTTTATTCGTTAGTTGTACTAAAATCAACAAAATTTGTGTACTTTATTTATTGGGTCAATCCTGAATGCTATTTACAAGTGTTCGAGAAGTAAAAGACACTAAATCATATAAACTCTCGAAGATGACAACTATGAAATGTTATTATCTTACCTCAAATTTTCTTATATTTTTTATTTGCCCCGGAGAACACCACCCTGTGATTACTTTTTAGAAATATTGCTTTTCTCTCGAGAAAATTATATAAAACCAAAAAGCTAACGATCACGTATCGCGAACTTTAGAGTAGGAGAAAATAAAAACTTAATCAATTTTCAATTACATCAAACAAAATTATTCGATAACCCCCCACCTATCCGGATACAATACCACAAATTTCCAGAGAAAAACAGTTTGGTATTTACATATAGCGTCTCTTCGAATACCGCCCAATCGACGGAAACCTTTCATTGGTGAATTTGCACATTATTTCCTTATTACTAAAATTCAATAAATAATGTAAAAATAGTAATAACAATGATGTCATACATTAAATCAATGTGTTAGTTTCTTCAACCGTTTGTTTATAGACGGCTTAAGTCCAATAGAATACTTCGACACTGTTAAGTAGTAATATGGTATAAGTATTATACTCACTGTCTACAGAACAGTGAAATATTTCTCCCGCCCTATGCCGCACAAGGGGTTAGGGTAACTAGAGAGATCCTGTTGCAAAAATGTTGGCCTAGTCAAAAATTTCTTTAAAAAGAGTGATTGAATTGAAAAATTATTTTAAACCAATGCTTTTTGAGGAAATTATATCTTCAAGCACCTTCTTCTGAACAGGGTTAGTTATTAATAGTTATATTATATACATTAATCGAAGAAGAATAACAGTCGAGAAAATAAAATTAGAACCGAAAATTTCACTTTCAATTAAATTTCTGCTTAAAGTTATTAATTATTATTTAATATTCAATGATGATGATGAGGAATATTTATGTGAAACTTTAGGAAATTGAATTAATTAATACAATTATAATCAACTACACACAGATTACAAAAACATATATTTTTCATCACGACAATATTATTTTGCCAATATAACAAATAATTTTGAAAAGGAACGTCTGTTTCGTTCTTATACGATCCCATTGTCTCTGGCAAAGGAGCACTATCGTATCGCGTACAAGCCTATCTATCATATTTTTCCTGCCCTACCTTATAACCGAAAGACAATAAACAATGTAGAAAATAATATTGTAAAATATGTGAAGCCATAAAATTATACTATTATTTCTTTAACCGTATACTCTCTTATACCATGCCCCGAATGTAGGTTGGAATCTCGGAAAACAAGACAATCATTTTTCCGCGTCATGCTAACGCATCATAGGGTTGTTCTCTGCGCTTTGACTACATCATAAAAAAATTAAATACAATAAATAAGAAATCGCATGCGTAATAAAAAATAACTGAAATACATAAATAAATAAAGTATAAATATTATAAAACGTCTGCAGTAAGAAGAATTACAGGAATTTGATTTCGATTTCTCTTAAAATGAGAGATGTAAAATTACGCCGCTCTTTCGGCTGCGTTTTAGCAGTCCACGATTGTAATTAAATAAATATTCTAGAATAAAATATTCAAATTATGTGATCAATTAGAATAAAATAAAGCCGTGCATATTTGGGACATGTAATAGTAATTTACCACAAAAGGTAGGAAATGTAGTCTGTCAAAAAAGTGTATTTAAAACTTCCGTATAAAGTAGATTTAAATGTCTTTTCTGATGGAAAGTTGGTAGCACTGCACTTTATGCTGGCGCAAAGTTTGAGGAGTGTCTCTCAAGTAGTTTGTTTACAGGTGTTAATTTTGTTAGTCCAATAGTGTGCTTTCGCGACAACTCGATCAGACGGATGGTACAATGCATTCAAACATGGTCGAGATTTGATTGTTGATGATTTGCAAAATTCTGGTCGACTTTCAAGGTTTTCAACTGAAGAATACATCGATAAAGTGAAGGAAATGGTGCTTACAAACCGTGACATTATAGTTTGAGAGAGCTGATATTTCACGAATCAGTTCGCATCATTTTAGTTTATGTTTTGGGTATGAAACCCGTCGCAGAACGGCTGTTTCCAAAAGAGCTGAATTTTCTTCAAAAAGAGCATCACAGACATGTTCCTGAAGGCATGCTTGAAGGAGCTAATTCGGACTCTACATTCATACAACGCATCGTAACAGGTGACGAAACATGGGGTTAGTTTAATATGCAATCGAGCTAACAAGCTTCAGAATATCGCTTTTCCAATAAGCCGAAACCAAAAAAAAACACATCAAAGTTGATCAAAAACCAAAGTCATGTTGACTATTTTCTTTGACTATCTTGGTGTTGTTCACACAGAATTCCTTCCGAATGGAGAAACAGTCAACAAAGAATGTTATCTAGACGTTGTAAGGCGTTTGAGAGAGAGAGTTTCCGCCGCAAAAGACCAGATTTATGGAATGACAATTCTTGGATTATGCACCACTGTAATGCACCATCATACAAAGCGATGATTGTGAATGCATTTTTGAACAAAAACTCAACGAGGTTTCGAGTTGATAGAAACTAGATTGAGATTCATACTGGAATATGTGTTTAAATAGTGCTTTGATGACTGTGTTGTTCATTGGATAAAGTGTATTGCTTCAAATGAAGCCTATTTTGAAGGATACATAACAAATTTTGATCAATAATTAAATATATTGTGTTTTATTGACAAATTTCCGATACTTTTTTGACAAAATGTACAGTCCCTTGCCATATTAATAAACCCATTTTATAACTTCATGAGTTATTTTTAGTGATCTTAGAACCTATTATGATCCAAAATTGATTTATTTTTACATGTGGCAGTTCTCAGTTTTGTTTTAGCGGGTGTAGCAGCACGGTTGCGCGAGTGCCAAAATTTAAAAGTTGGATATTTGTGCGAAGAAACGTGTTTCAAACGAGAATACTGGTATTAAAGTTAAGTTTTGTTTTTATATCTCTATATAAATAGGATCATACATGGTAAAGAAATCGAATTTAATAATTCATGTTTTTCTAAAGAAGTGGACTGATAAGGCTAGGAACGCTTTTTCAGTACTAGATAGCAGAAAGAGTAGGTGTATCACGAAGTTTTGTTAAGTACATAAAGAAAAAATGAGTACAAATGCTAATGTTGGCATCAATTGAAAGTTTCTGGCAAGAAAGCCTATAAGTAAAGTCAAACTCAGAAAAACCATGCGGAAGAAAAGGCTGGCATTGGCCCACGAGTATAAAAGCTTCACTGTGGAACACTGGAAGAAGGTATTTTTACTTCTAGGAATATTAAAACTGCTTATTGTAAATATTTCAATTAATTTCATTGGTTTATTTAAGGTGTGCTTTTCAGATGAGCTAATCTTTCAAGTGTCAATACGCAAGGGTCACGGCGAAAAATACCATGTGGACTGTATAGTGCCCACTATCAAGAGTCCACCTAACGTCATGGTATAGTCAGTAATCAATTACCTGAGCACTGGTCCTCTTTACCGGGTGAAAGATACCATGAAGCAAGTGCAGTACAAGGAAGTTCCTGAAAAGTATCTTCTATCGCAGTTGAACCGACGATTGCCCAGGCCCTCTGATGCCATATTCTTGCACGGTGGAGAACCTTGCTATAAGGCGAAATCAGTTTCAGCCTTCCTGGGTGCCAAAAACGTGGAAGTTTGGACTGACCAGGCGATTCGCCAGATATGAACCAAATAGAGAATATTTGGGAGCTGATGAAGAGGGAGATCAGGAAAACACCAGCCACCACGAAGAGGGAAGTAATTGAAAGGTTGATCTAGGTTACCGTTATTCAGGCCAAGGGGGAACTCACAAAATATTGAGACAATCTCATGTTGTCCTTAATTTAAAACAAAAATGATTTATTATACCCAATCTGAGTTTTATACTTTAAAGTTATGTATAAACTGCAAGTTAAAAAGTCACACAATTATTTAGATTAACATTAAGTGACAAAAAACATGTAAAAAACTAAAAAAAAAATGAATTTTCTCGATGGGTCTATTAATATGGCAAGAGTCTACTGAGTGTACTGGGTAAAAATTATTTCAATCGTAAAATTAATTGCATAAAATATTAAAAATGTTTTCGCATAATTACCTCTTCGAAACCATATCTTTCCTCTGACCTGAAAAAGAAACAAATTTAAGTATTTAATACTAATATCTAATAATTGCTAGTTTTGATAAATAAATTTAAGAAGTGTAATTATTTTCCAATCCGGAAGATTAACCCATTCCATAATAAAGAAAAATGCAAAACAAATTCCAAAACACACGAATGATGAACTGATAATTATAATATTATACAGTACAATACATACCCAAAAAAAACTATGAAACTATGTAATTTGAGTTCGTGACTATGGCCAAGTAATAATTTTTTAAGGTGTTTCTTAGGTCGTGTACAAAAATGAAGGAACTGGTAGATCTAAGCGGGAGATGAACAAAAAAATATATGGGTGGAGGGGCGTGTATCTCCCCTACCTTCCAAGCTTTAGGATTTTTTCTTAGAAGGTATGAGGTGTACGTTTGGTAATTTAAGTTGAGAAACCTATAAGATGTTCGTGCTTTAAATTTCTTTTGAAAAAAAAAACACATTAGCTACTATTTTAACCCCGACAGTAAAAAATATATAGCACAATATTTCCGTTGGAAAGGAAAACCAATGCACAAAATTTTAGTTTTCAAATCAGCCTATCAGCTGAGATGTTAATAGCTTCTATACCACGAAAAATGTAACAAATGTGCGTTAAAATGTAAAACTGGTTAATGTAATCGTTCAAAAATTTCAAACTCCTATAGGGGAAATAGACCCCCCCCCAAATGTTTTCCTCTATCGGCTAGATCTACCAGTTCCTTCATTTGTGCACATGTTCTAAGAAGCACCTTGTATTTCATGCTCACCCCTTTGTGCATTTAGGTGATGGACTTTTTTATTTTATCCCGCACTTTGTAAAAGTGTGTGGTGAAAATTTTAAAAAGAAAATAATCGTTGGAATTTTAATAACTACTGGTGGACGCTATATTTTAGAACATTAAAAATATATAAATATAAAAAAAAAAGGGTGGGCCGCTAAACGATTTGCTTAGCAGAATAGCATCATTATTTTACCACTTTCTTCGTATAAAATATATCAGAAATGTAACTACAGCAATCACAGATGTACCAACTTCTAGTTACTTATTTTTAATGAAGCTCTTTTAATTCTTTCAATAATCATTTCAATAATTTTTTTGATTCTTGCATAAAATATTAAATTATCACTACGAAAATTATTTTTACAATAAATAAATATGTTTTTATAATTTCTTATTCTTAGAAACGATGAAATATGAAATTACATGCTGCAAAAACCACATTACACGGAGACCGAGTTCAATACATTCAAATTTAGATTATAAAACTTAAAATTACATAAACGTATATAATAAAATACAAAATTACTTACACTCTTTCCTTTGGCTCAGCTTCTCCATATTCGGGAATAACAATCATCAGTTGCCTGCCCTAAAATATTATATAATATAAGAAATAAGTAAAAATCAAATAGAAAAACAAGAAAAAAAATTGTGTGATTTATAATGTATTTAGTTTTGCGTTATTCTGTAGAAACATGACCAGGCCTTTTATCACAGTTTTAATAATCTCACTCGTCTTAGCAAAAATAGTAATCGGCTAGAGCACCGAACGTAGGTCAGGAATATAATATAAGGTGCTTTCGCGCGACCTGAGACAAGTGAGATAACTGAGAATTCTCTGTTGTCTCAGTTGAAATGTGCTTTCGCGAAACCGTCAGTTCATTTTGAGCCACAAAAAAATTTCCATACACATATTGAGCAACTGAGCAAGTGAGACTGGTTTTTTACGTCTCAGTTGTCTCAGTTAAAGAATATTAACTAGTACCGGTGAATTGTTTAAAAAAATTGTATTTATTTATATTTTAGTACCTGCTATTTGCGTCAACGGAAACAACAAGCAATATTATTTTTAAAGCCGCCACCAAGAATTAAAGAGTTACACCAGATTATGAGGAAATCTAAAACTATCTAACCAAAATTTGGCTATTTAGAACTTGTCGAAAAATGAATGGTCATATTAAATGGTCGGATTATTCTATGTAGGTTAGTACCCGATCAGGTAGAACTGCCGGTTGTGGAAGTTTGAGATACCATCCCAGGTGAACTGAGATTCATCCGTCCACAGAATTCGGCTCAGAAACACCTCGATCTGCATTGCATATTCCATAAGTCAAATGAAAAATTTTAATCTTCTCTTGAATCTCCTTCCTTCCACTGCTGCATAAATAACTCTCCAAACTTGAACTGAACCTAGTGGGCTTGCGCTTCGTCTCGGGCTCGTTTCATGGTCTTTCCCAAGGAGGGTGATTATTTATTACTCGACATCTGCAGAACCTTCCATCCATCTGGGAAACTTCCTTCATATTCCAGTACAGCCGCCTTTTCATTTCTGTCAACTACGCAATAAATGTAAATTATATCCGCGTATTCCCCAATAGTAAATTATTCCAATTTTTTATAATTTTAATATAATAACACCCAGCAATAATTAAAATTAATAACCTGTGTTCCCTAAATAAAAATTGTGGAACCTTTGTCTGAAAAAGTTAGCTTTTTTTAAAGAATTCTACATAAAGTGCAATAAAATAATTAGGTAGTCAGTGATTTCGAAGGATGCGGTTTTTCTACCTTCTGCCTTTCTCTACCTATACATGTTGTACCTCATAGAAAGGTAATAAGATGGGCAATAAAAATGAAAAACAGGTGTACTAATTACATGAATTTCGGAGAAAATTTGGGAAAATGCCGAATTTTTGGTAATTACAAAACTTTTTTTTCACTCTTGGAAGTGATTTTACTTCCAATAGTTAATGTTAAATCAACATTTTTGAGAATATAAGTTTGTTAGCGTTTGTTTGAAGTCGCTGCGTTGAGTAGCTCAAAAGAGCAAAAATAAAAGAGTGATGTGCATACCATGAAAAATTGCCTCGGTGAGATCTATCAACCCACTTATTTTGGCACACCTTATGCTAAAGACACTGTAGTATATCGAGGCTCCAATTGTTGACACTGTTTTCTTAGGTGATCGTGGTTTGAAGATTTTGTTACTCTTTTTTAAACTTGAAATTATTTATTTATCATTGTAACAATAAAGTTAATTGTTTTGTATATGGATTTATGAGGATAAGATAAGTGTATTCACACAAATAATATGTTTATAAATACTTACGTCTTTTCCTCTCCTTCGCTGTAATAAGGTTTTAGGCGATTGGGAAGCATCGGCTTCCTAAAACATTGTAAAATAATTAAATTAATTACAAACGGAAAAATAAATAAAGGACTTTATAGTAAAAAAAATTAACTTTTCAAATATTAAATTTAGCTCTGCTAAAGTGAAAAAAAATTATATAGACCACAATAAGCAATACGTTTACAGTTACTTACCCTCATACTTTTCCTTGGAGAATATGGACAAACATCTGCTTGCTATAAAGTTATTAAAAATACAGTTTAGTAAAAATCTGATTCCAAAAACAAATGAAAGTAAGTTATTGAAAAAGTTAGCGATAAATTTGTACTGTATATACGTATAGCACATCAAAAAGATAAATATTTAGAAGCACAAGTTTAGTCCTTTTTCGCGAGGAAGACGCTCGAGGACCAAAAGCCGTAAACCGATGTCAAATACTCAAACATTCACAAAGATAAATTATAAAAACAATTGGCAAACAATCGATTGGTAAATTTTTTGTTGAGATGCAAAAAGTAAATTCTAACATAATACATGTATTCATAGATAATGTGCCTCTCTCTGGAGTTATACTATATTTGAGAACTAACCATGTTACGGGATGAACAGATCGGTGCCAATGTCTATAAAATCCAATCACTTCAATAAGGCAGTGTCTATTTACCGCACTCAAATTGCCGTGTAATTTCCGTGTACCGAAGTACACTGAAAGTACATATAAATACACGGAAAATGCACGGAAAGTACACGTACAAATTTTACGGACTACACGGTACTACACGTAAGTACACGATAAGTGAAAATAGTCACTTCCATATTCATATTACTGGTAACAGTTTATCACAGTGTGTTCTAGATACACACCTGGAGGGTAGAAGTTATTAAAGCAACTAAAAGCCTGAATAGTACACATCTTCCTCCCAGAAAGTCTAATAAAAATTTGGCGGAACGTGTACGCAACAGAAGTTGTTCTTAGTCTTTCTGGGAGCAAGAGGTACACAATACCTTCCATCAAATTTTTATTAGACTAACTGGGAGGAAAAGGTGTATTAATCAAGCTTTTAGTTGCTTTATTAACTGGGCGGCAGTGCCCCCCCCCCCCCCCCTCCACCTGCCGCCAGTTTTGTATCTAGGATAGGCTATGATAAACTATTACCAGCAATCTGCATATAGAAATGACTATGTGTACTTATCTTGTACTCCGTGAAATTTCCACTTGTACGTTCCGTGTACTTTCCGTGTACTTCCGTGTACTTTCCGTGTACTTTCCGTGTACTTTCTGTGTATTTCTGTGTACTTTCCGTGTATTTCTGCGTACTTTCCGTGCACTTTCCGTGTATTTCCGTGCACTTTAAGGATTGTAAATAGACACTGCCTTTCAATAATACTGTAACGCAAAAAAAATGTCTGTCAAGGCATTTTATATGGGGTTTTCCAGTATAAGATAAGCTTATTAACTCATTCTTCCAGTTGACTACAAGTAGATTTGCATATTTGTTGACAAATAAAAAGAGGATTTAATTTTCATTTAAATATTGGAAAAGTGAGCGCGGAGTTGAAAAGTTATATGGTGGTGCTTTCTCGGGAAAAATTAACAATCCGGCAAAAAGCGTAAGGACTTACGGTGGCTTTTGTTTTAAAAAATATAATATAAGCCGAGAGTAATATAATCGCAAGTCTACCTTGTAAAAATGTTTTCAATTGTAAAATTAATTGTATAAAATATTAGAAATGTTTTCGCATAATTACCATTTCGAAATCATATATTTCCTCCGGCCTGAAAAGAAGACAAATTTAAACAATTAATACTAATATCTAATATTGCTAGTTTTTATAAATAAATTTAAGAAGTGAATAATTATTTTACAATGCGTAAGAAGATTATGTAAGAAGAAAAATTGAAAAAAAATATCCAAAATATAATGATTATAAATGATTAGCTGATAATTCGTATACAAAATTCACAAACAAAATGATACATGTACATAGCCAAAAAAAAACCATAAAAGTATGAATTTGAATTTGCGACTACTAACAAATAATAATATTATTTGATAAATTTGATGCGCACTCCTTTGCGCAATTAGGTGGTGTAATTTTTTTACTTTATCCAGACCTTTGTGAAAGTGTATGGTGAAAACTTTAATAAGAAAAGACCATGGAATTTAAATAAATTCAGGTGGATGTGATATTTTAGAGCAAAAACAAATCTATAATTAATAGTATTAGGTAAAAATTATAATTCAAAATATTAAAAAATAAAAGTTTGGGCCACTTAAAGATTTGTTTAGCATAATACCATCATTATTTTACCACTTTTTTAGTATGAAATATATCAGTAATATAACTATATAAATTTCGCAGGTACTTATTATTACTTATTTTTGTTAATATTCGAATTAATATAATAAGATCTACAAAGTATCATTCTTTAATTCTTGTAAGAAACATTTAAATAATTTTTTGATTCTTCTGTAAAATACTAAATAAATTATCACTATTATAGTTATTGTTCCAATAGATAAACATTTTTTTTTAAATAGGGCGTAAAATTACATAAGCTCATATACTAAAATATAAAATTACTTACACTCTTTCTTTTGGTTCAGTTTCTTCATATGCTGGAATATCAACCATCAGTTGTTTAGCCTAAAATATCATAAAATATGAGAAATAAATAGAAATAAAATAGAAAAATTAAAAAAAATATTGTGCAATTTATGTATCCGCATTAATGTTGCTCCGTAAAAGTTTTAATAATCTTACTCGTCTAAGCGAAAATAATAATAGGCTACAGCACCGAACGAAGGTCAGCAATGCAATATAATAACGTCTCAACAAAGGACACAGGATATTTATTTACCACTTCACGATAGAAGACAACCAACCTCTAACTAAACTAACTGAACCAAACTATTTTGAAATTTATTATGCGTCTATTTCAAATAAATGTATATGCTGTCGTTGAAAAATGTATTTGTAAGCGAATAGGAGGATTTCTATCTCTACTACATTGATAATTATCTGACTTTTATTAACATGTATATCCAAAACTACAGGGGAAAAGAATTTTGTCTTTCGACAATCTGTCAATAGAGCTACCTTACTAAAATATTATATATAACCCGTCAATTCAAACGCATCATTTACAAGATATTAATTTCAAAAGAGTATTTTTCTAAAAACTCGAAGGGGAAAGTGTTGCCATCAAAGGGATTTTTATTAGTAAAATTAAAAATCAAAAAATTAATTGGAAGGACAGGAAGAAAAACGTGGTCGTAAGCGCAGCCTTGCAAAACCGCAAGTATGGACTTTGGCTGACTTTCGACAATACGTGCAATACAATATTCAAAAGTTAAACAAAAACATTTTTAAATTCCGCATGTGCACAAGCTGAATGTGGCGACTGTTGACAAAGGACGTTGCTGCGTTGGCTCTTTGCGTCTGTGGGGCGATCGATGGCGAAACGTAACACAGGACGTTATGTTAGATATTCAGTATATAAATCGCAGACGAAACACGAAAAGATACTGCGGTACTACAAAGAACAAGTCATTCAAAGAGTTTTGCAGTTAGGATATGAATGTCTAGCAAAAGTCCTACAAAACCTGTTTTCGTTGATCCTGGTGTCAAGATCGATCAAATGGAATATCAGAAGTAAATTTTGCAAGCTATGCGTTTGTATCCTGGAGGCAACCTCAGTTTCAATCAAGACTCCGCTCGAAGTCACACGGCCAAAAGCACACTTGAGTGGCTGTAAAACGCAAAATAGTCTTTGTTTCACATCACAAGAGGGTGTCATCGAGTGTGATCATTTACTGGAGGGATACTTAGAAAGCTAATTGAAGAAGCGGAAAGTGCAGACTCTTCGTGGCCTCAAAACTACAATAATTGAACAATGTCGAAAAGTCCCTCCGAACAAAATAAACCGAGCTCTGCGATCTTGCACTTCATATAGAAAAGCGTTGAAATTTGAACAGAAATAAATATGATAGGTAGGTATATAATATTGTAACGTGCACAATAGGGTGACATAGACTACGTAACAAAAACGAAATCAAGTTGTGCAATGCACATGCGCATGGAAATCAGCAAAACGTTAGATGCCGTATGAAGTGAAGCCCGATTGGAACCTGTGGTGACTTGGTGTGAATAACAGAAAATACCAGAACTAACTTGCTAAACTTTCTACAATTCACCTAAATAGCATAAATAGGGCTAAATAGCAGCTCGCGAGTAAGTTGTATTTTACCCAGTGAAGTCATAAGTTAAGTAATGTGAAATGGTATATTGTTAGGAAAAATATGAAACGAACTAATGAGTGAAGTGAATAAAAACTGTGTACATTGTTAAAAATAATCCTTCGATTGCAAGCTGAAAATATGTTTATAAATGCTTACGTCTTTTCCTCTCCTTCGTTGGAATAAGGTCTTAGGCGATTGGAGAACATCGGCTTCCTAAAAAATGTTAAATAAATAAAAGACTTTATAATGAAAAATTAACTTTCAAAAAATATTAAGTTTAGCACGACTGAACTAAAAAAAATTATATAGACCAAAATAAGCAATACATTTATAGTTACTCACCCTGATACTCTTTCTCGGAGAATATGGACAAACATCTGCTTGCTATAAAATTATTAATAATGATGATTATAGTGAAAATCAGATTCCAAAAACAAATAAAAGTGAACTATATAAAAACTTAAGGGGACTTTTCTTTTTCGATTTTTTTACATAAAAGTGTTCCTAAACATCACAGAAACACTGTCCTAAAATCATTTTACGAAATTCGTATAGGAAAAAAGTTATACTTATATGTGTAACGTTAGTTATGAGCGTTTTATATGCAAAAATTATGTTACAAAAACTTTAAACGCGCTTTCTCAAAATCACTCTCCACACTTTTCTCGAAAACTAGTAACTAAACCTTTAAAAATATTATGTTACAAACCCGTATTTTTTTTATACAGGAGTAGTTTTTCCTCAAAATATGGATTTGTTTTTAATTTTTCAGAAAAATGTTTATAAAATTATAGAAATATTAAGAATAAAATGTTTTTTTGGTTAAGTTACTAGTATTTAGTCTTATGAATAAAATCCCGTTTGAATTTTTACTCTATCTGTTACAGGAAGCCCAAAAGCTGTGGAGCCGTTTAAAAAGTATCTTTTGGAAGACGCCCTCTGCAGTGGTCAAAATGTACTAAAACTGCAAAAAAAATAATTTTTTTATATTTTTAATATGTTTTATAAAAATGCCCAAAAGGAATCTGTTCAATAAATAAGATAGACTTTAGAAAAAAAAGAGATTTAAAAGTGTACTTTTTTTCAATTATGAAAAGAAAAGTCCCCTTAAGCGATAAATTTTTACTGTAGGCGTAGGATTTTATTACTGTTCAGTTTGCTCTGAAAGGTGAAAATGTAAGGATTAATCTACAAATATGGTAAAACTGCGCACAAAGTTGAAAACCAATATTGTGGTGGTTTCTCGGGAACTCCGTAAAAACCAGAGAGACTTGAATGCTGCAAAAGCGTTATGGCTTATGTTTTAAAAACTATCGTGAAACCGGAACTGTAGGACAGAAAAAGGGATAAGGTCGGTTACGGAAAATAACCATAGTTAAAGATCATTTTCTAAGGATTCAAAGTTTAAGGAATTGCTTCAAGACGTCGACGGATTTAGGAAATTACCTCTTTAGTGACCGCGAGATCAATATTTCTTCAAGTCTGATTAGAAAAGGGCTGTTTAAAGAAGTACCACATGCTCGCCGTCGAGCAAAAACGGCAGTCTTGATGAAAATTCATAAGCAAAAACCGCTTTTGTGGGCCCGAGATGGCGATGGCAGATGCCTAGTTCAATGAAAAGACGGAGAGATTTATCTGTAGGAGTAATGGTGTGGGGATTCTTCTCGGCATCGGAAAAATAAATATTTCATAAGCTTCAATGTAACAGCAGACTACATTGACATTCTGAAATATGAATTGGAGCCATATGTTTTAAATCTCTGAAGAACAACTTTTTATGTTCTTTCTAAGTGGGTACTTATTTACACCATAGTCCTTATTTGAACCCAATTGAAAACTTAATGATTGTGAAGGTTACAAAGCATCGTACAGGAGCGGTAAACTGCTTAAAAGATTTAGTTGAAGACACATGGCGGTCGAAACCAGCATTGATTAGCCGAATAAGTCAGTAGTTGCAGTTGCGGCGAAAGGAGGACCAACCAAATATTAGTTGTAATTATCTTACGTTTAAATATTGCTAGAACTATTTGAAATAGAATGGGAAATTATATTGAGCGAACAGGAAAAATTATAGACAGTGTCGTACACTGCCGCAGTTTTGTTTTTTCGTTAAAACGTCACCTGAGTTGTCCGAACGCGCTTACGTTACTTGGTTCTTTTGGTTTTGACGTTTAGCCTAACAAAAACATTGAACGCCACTTTAAAATCTTGGGGGGGCCACTTTGCACGTAACATCCAGCCGTCATGAATGACGGAGTGGTACAAACTTCTCAAACTCTGTTTATATTTGAGCTATTGAATTTTGAAATTACTTCAACAGAAAATGTACCCTTGCGTCAAAAAAGGAGGTGGAGGGTAAGATGGTTTAGGTAAAAGTGGGGTGGGAATTTGATACGCATACACCCACCTGTACTCATTCATGGACATGGGCAAGGACAATGAGTGCGGCTGAACAAAATCGTGACCACGCTTTTCCCTTCCTAATCACACGGCCGCAATACACGGCCGCAATAGCTGTGGGGCATGGGGCAGGGTACAGAAACGATACCTGAGGTAATAGCAGAGGAACTGTTCAAGGCGTGAATTCGCAACAACCGGAAACAATTCTACTGCGCACGATTTGTAAGGGTGACGGAAAACTTACAGCTTTTAACTGACGTAATAAGTATAAATACGCTTGTATTAGAAATGCACTTCTACGAGATCTGCAATGCAATATGTGAAACTATTAGTTGCATCCCGAGTGAGCTTAGAAGGGCGGAATAACAGAGAAGAACCGGAAATTCAGAAGATTCGCTTTTGCTAAGAAGCTGAGAATTCAGTGCTAATACCCGCCCCGCGAAGTAATGTCTATCGATGGTTCCGTTGAGGGAAATCGGATGAGGAGAGGTGGTTTTAGTGGGTTAAAGTCCCACACCTCGCAATGATGTTACTCGACATAAACTAATCATAGATGCTGAGCCTATCGAAGAGGAAAAACCGCACACTAATTTATCAAAACAATGGCAGCCGATGAGGAGTACAACTCAGTGATGAGGATTCTGCATTGGTTTAAATTAAAAAATAGTTTTAAAAAAAAAGTTGAACCGACTTCACAAAAAGCGCTAAAAAGCATAAATAATTTTTAATTTTACATTTATTACGACATTTTGAAGTCGTCGCAAATCAAAAAAACCAAACAACTACAACAAAAATATTTAATCGTCATTTCTTATGATCCCGTGAGCTGAAACGTTCAGGTAGTATTATGTATTATTTTCAATTGTGGTTGGGTAGTTGTTTTGTTAGTTTAACTTGCACCGACTTCAAAATGTCGTAATAGATATAAAATTTAAAATTATTTTAAGCTTTTCAGCGCTTTTTGTGAAACCGGTTCAACTTTTTTTTAAAACTATTTTATTTTTCACTTTTTAGTGTCTTCTACTCTATACAACAATTAGGTTTAACCCCCTACCCTACCTCCGTTCCACTAAAATTTTTTTATGGTATCAATCAAGGAACATACTCTACTAAACAGAAAAAGAATCATCGAAATCAGTCCACGCGTTACGAAGTTACTACCCCTCCCCCACCATCACCATAAGACCAAATTATTCTCCTCTTAGCAATGGGGGATCACACTCTATACAACAGCAAAAGAACCATCCAAATCGGTCCAGCCGTTTAGGAGGAGTTCATTGACATACACACGTGCAGAAGAATTATATATTATATAAAGATATTGTGTATATCAAGTGTAATAATATTATGTTTCTTATGTTGAACAAAATTTCCGCATATCTCTAGAATAATATCTAAACTTTTTATAATTAGTTTCCCAAATTTCAACATGTGTGAAGTGGTGGGGAAAAGCTAGTAATTTCGCAGGTAAGACCTTGTAATGTCCTGTAAAAAATTAAGAAGAAAAACACTTACCTGTTCTTCAGATGATGGCCCCTCCGGAATAGGACATGCTCCATCACCAGATGCCTTTTAAAATATATATAATTCATTTTTTAAGAGTGGAAAACATATACTATATATCCCACATTAACCTATTCTGAATTGGGGATAGGTAAACGTGCACCCCCCAAAATCTAATATATAGCAAAAAATATAATAATTCCATTTTAAATATTATTTTTCAAGCAGGCTGTTGTTGGAATGCCACCACTGAGCACCGAAAAATAGTCAATTTTAAAGAATTTTTTCAGATACTAGGATTGAAATAAAACGGTGGAGATTTTTGTATGTGCCATATTTGTACTCTTATTGCGATTTGTACCAAGTTGCAGAAAAAACGTTGCTGCCTGGCTGCAGGGTGGACGCGCCCTGTTAATGTTGGCTGAAAAAAGTTTCCAAAATGGAATCATCATATTTAGGGTTCTAGATTTGATTCTGATCTGATTAAAAGAAAAAACCCCATACTCTTTTCATGCCTAGTTTTAGAAAATTTCTTTTAAATTGACTTTTTTTCGGTGATCAGCGTTGAACACCGCCCCCCCCCATTATTTAAATGGAGTCATATTATATTCTTTACAGTCAATTCTGGATGAACGTTTACCTATCCCAATTCGGGAACGTCCTACTAGAGAGAATTAATTAGCAACTTTTAAGGTTTTAAAGCACTCACCTGTTCATCAGATGATGGGCGCTGTGCAACTGGACATACCTCACCACCAGATGCCTACCAAAGTATACATTATAATTATGTGTTTTTTATAAAAAGTATATTGTGTGTCCCAAAAGTCGAAGATGAAACGATAGAGATGATATGTCATCAATCATAATATAATATATAGTTATTGTAGTTATTCGTTTGTTAATGGTTAAAAAATTATTTCAATTGGCTAGTCTGAACCTAAACTGGTCTATATGATATTTTTAAAAAAATCAAGTCTTTATAATTTATCAAATTGAAACTAGTTAATATTTTACTTTTAACTTGAAAAATCAACTAAAGTTTCCTTGTTGTCTATATTTTCCAGAAGTGGTCTACTTATGAGCCAAGCCAATTCGAAGCCAATGATTGCAAATGGGCTCACAATTAAAAGTATATTCCGAACCACCGACAATTCTTTGCAACTCGCAATGGTATTTTGGGGTTCGAACCTGGGACTCTTATAATGGAAATGGACTTTTATAAAATATATAGATTGAAAAAATACAATAAAACAAAACTATCAGTGTGGAAACAATTTTGGTTTATCTAAACAATATAATTTTGATACATAGAATAGTTTAGCTCAAGTAAGTTAACTAATTATTGAATTTTGCACTGAAGATAAGTTTTTTAAAAGAATTATTAAAGTTGATGTTTTATTTAAATATTACGATGAAATTATTTCCATAACAATAATAGAAATACATGTCGAGTCTCTCGTTTTATGGGAAGTCGGGTACATATGAAAATTTTGAAAAATATTTGTGGATACGAACAGTTTAGGTGATTTTATAATGGCGCTGACAGAAAAAGTACACCACAATAAGTTGATCAATTATCAGAAAATGGCCATGAATGTATGCAAATTTAACGTAGATAACTACTCTATTAGCTTCCAAATACTGATTTTCTTCTCTTTTTTTTAATCTAAACGCGTTTCTCTCGAAACCATGTTTTTCAAGCTGGTGTGCAGTACTTCGGTTTATAACAATTCTTCGATTTCAGTAAATTAGGACTTAAAATGTTCGAGACAAAAAAAATATTAAATTTTAAAATCCATAATAAAAATCAAAACAAACTGCTTGTAAACTCGAGAAACGTAAGAAATATAAAAATTTTTTTAACCCTTTGGTGCTGCTGTTGATAACGAGCCAAAGGTGCTCAACTTTTCTTCATTAGAAACGCCGATTGTGTTAAGAAATTTTAATATTTCTTACGTTGCTTGAGTTTACAAGCAGTTTGTTTTGATTTTTATTTTGAAAATTAACTCGGGTCATGTGAATATTTGCTGCACATTTTGTGCATTTTGTTTAAAATCCATGTTGAATTTCGCACCATTTCTACTCGAATCTGGTCAGAACGATAACCACAAGCCTCTACTTTAAGAATAAGACAAATTTGTTGATCTTAGATCACTAGAAGAACTGAAACTCTACACACCATGGAGCCGCAATTTTTTTGTAGGGGGTGTCATACTTTTCCCCAAAAAACAAGAAAATTTGGAAAGTAGGCATTAAAAACAGGCCATCACCGTAGAAATTTCGCTTAAACATAGAAACAGACAGGACTATTTACAACAAAGTTTCTTATGAATTCTTGTCACCCCTAGCGAACGATTTTAGAGAAATATAATAAAATAAAACTTTTGAACCATTCCCATTACCATATATACTGTTATTTTGATTGTTAATGATCTCTTTCGTCACCTAATATCGTTTGACACACCTTTGGAACACCCTATATTTATATAATTCAAAGGACTTTTAAACTGCAACCTTTAAAACGCTTACCGCTTCAGCACCAAAATCAATCAGGTCGTCCCTATAAATAAAACAAAAAATTAGAAGAAAGTAGAATCTTATGACAAATTTTAATAAGGTTCAGTGTAATTTTTCAAAACATTGTATTTAGGTTAACTGTCCAGCACAGCCATTTACACATCCGTTGATCAAAATTGACCACTCCAGGCAAAATAAACACTCTTTATTAAGGAGTATTACATATACAACTCGTCTCACATAATGCATTCCAAAATAAGTGGGGCGATAGATCTAACCTAGTACAACACAAAAAATTGTATGGCAGTGGGGGCAATCTCAACCATTTGAAAATTTTAACTCACCCCCACCCCTGCTTAGTGGTTGGTTTGTTGTGCAAACGATTCTCCTCTCCAAGACAAACCACTTTTTCCCCGGACATTTTTCGGTTCAAAACAGGGAAAAAGAGTTATTCCGGGGTACCGGGCTTTTTTCAACACCCGGTATGTATATATAAAGGATAATGTAATTACGATCTTGGCCTTCTGTTACTAATACCTAATAGGAATTTTGCTATAAAAAAGGATCAGTCGGGATATCAAAGAAGATTCCCCTAATATCAAAGGAGATTCCTGGGATATCAAAGTAGAATCCCTAATCGATGTGTACCCAAAGAAGAGTACTTTCGCGGACTTTCCAAGAGAAAAAGGAAGTGAAACTTCAGACAGTACGGAATTGCGATCTGCACCATTGGAAGATTCTGATTAACCACCCTCGTCAGTCAAGACCCTGAAACGAGTTGCAAGACGATTTGGAGCGTCTTCAGTTTAAGTGTTGAGGGTTCTCATCGAAAATTATTACTTTCATATCATCATATCCCAGTCCAAGGACTACTGGAAGAAGATTCCGAAAGAAGATTAGAATTTTGCATTTGGCTTTTGGAATGCAACATGGAGAACAGAGAGTTTCTGGACCGAATTATGTAAGCTTTCACAGCCTCCATACCTAGTCCGATACTAACCCACATAGAACAAGCTGACCTCACTCCAGCCCAAATTCTACGCTAATGTTTGGGCTGGTATCATCGACGGCCACTAAATAGGATCATTCATTCTGCCGCAAATGCTTAGTAGGCAAATTTATGTGGACTTTTTGGAGAATTCATTGCGAGATCTACTATAGGACACATCTTTTGATAATCTCAGGACAATATTTCACCAACTGGTATCATTGGTATCATTGTCAAGACAATTAAGGATAAAAAACATGTATTTATTAATGCTAAATTTGAAACGTTTTTTTTAATATTTGTGAAAGTGATTGTATCTGCAGGGGAAGGAGTTAGACCAGCATTATTGACAATTTGGGAGATCTATCACCCACTTATTTTGGTACACCTGTAGCCTGTACTATATATAGAGAGTCTTGCTATGTTATTAGAAGAAAACTAACCAAATATTAACATATAGTGTTCAAGTTAGTATATGAACTTGTTTTCTTTCGGTACTAAGTTATATTTTATCTAACTATAACTATATTAGTTAGCTTTATAGATTTTCTTAAAGATATCACAATTTTGAAAATGAAAATTTCTTAACTAAATAAAAATGTTAATTAAATGGGTCTAACAGGTACGACAAATGTTTGTGTTATTTTAATTTTAAGTATAAATAATACTTTAATTACTTACCCTCTTCTTGAGAGAGATCTACGCAACTCAGCTTGTTCCTGAAACAATTAAAAAATATCATTATCTTTTCAATTTAACACTAGAATTTAGTCAAACAGTCCAATCAGTAGGTACACAATCGCTTTGTTAAGGTCGTCCATTACCCAACATCTAAGATATCTTTAAATGTTTTTTACGAGTGTATTGGCAATCACGAAAAAGGATTAGGGCCTATTTTTTCAAATATCTCTAGTCCTGATGTTACATGCAAAATTTATTTATTTCTTATCCAAGTTTCATAGAACCATTATTAACCAGAGTGTAATTAGCTGGTATATTTTATTTAACGCTTTATCAGGGCTTCAACATAAAGCAATTCATCCTTTAGTACCCTCACCTTAAAAAAATTCTTAACATACTAGGGCCACTTTTCTCTATACAGCAAGAGAGAATTATCCTATCTAGGTACAAAATTGTTATCATTTATTAATCAGGGAACAAATTCTGCACAACCGAATCAAAATCGGTCTATGCCTTATAAAGCTAGGCTCCGCCAACTGCCACAATTTTAATCTGAATCTTATAAATTTTTGCCATCGTATCAGTGAGGCAACATATTCTACACATCAAAGGAAGAATCATCCAAATCGGTCCACATGTTACGAAATTAGACTGCCTCACCCTCCACCACCCCACTCTAAGACAAAATTTATTTCCTTATTTGCAATGGGGTATCATACTCTATACATCCAAAACGGAATTATCCAAATCCGTCCACTCGTTACGAAGCTAGGTTTCACCCCCCCCCCCCCCCCTACTACTAAACTACTTCAATGCGATTGATGTGTATAGTGTAGAATGGGGCGTATTCCAAAATAAGTCTGACGAAAGTACAGTAGAGAACCTTAGTGATATAAGGATCATCAAACTCTTTTGACCAAAGCTTAATGAAGCGCTGGATTAATTAACATTAAGGGGGTAGCCAGGTTTGAAATTTTCAAAAAATTGAACTTTTTTTTTCTCAATATTTAGTCACTCTATAACCTCAGAAATAAGATAAAAACGACTTTTGATCTCATAGCGTATCAGAAGTGGCCGAAAAATGAATCACGCCGCCAAGCCTCGAGCGCTCGCATCTTACAATCGGCAGTTGCGCTCGCATCTTACAAACCGCAGTTGCGAGGCCTCAAGAGAACATCGTACACAGATGAGAGCAGATAGATCCCGCGAGAACGAGCATTTTGAGGACGAAGAAGGAATATTGTACGGAGCAGGCATTGCTGATTAAAAGTGAGATAATTTGATTCCCATATTTCGACGATGAGACGTGTTTTTCGCACTTTATCTTTTAAACGCGTTTATCCCAAAACACATTTTTTTTTGGGTTGTCGCCACGATTCCAGTCGATCTACTAGGACAATTTTATTCAATTTTTTTTTTAAATATTCAGAAAAAGCTTAGCAATCGCATGAACCTCGGTCTTGATTTTCAAATAATATTTAATAACAATATGAAACAGTTCTTGCTTAAAAAATGTAGAAAAAAAAGAAAAAATTACAAAAACTTGCACTATTTGTTTATTTATGAATTTTTTTCCATAACTGAGGTTCAGGATATAGCTATTTATGTGCTCTTTTATAATCAATTTTTGTTTTGTGTTTTAGATAACCCAAAGTTGAGAAATCATGGCAACCGTTTCTTAACATGGCGTCATCAGATCGGCCATAAATTAACCGGATGTTAATGAAAAATGAAAATAAAATTTTTTTTGGAAGTTATTAACATGTTAGAAAACATACTAAAAATTTGTAAATGTCAAATAAAAATTAATGTTAAAAAAATGTAGTTGAAAAAAGAGGTCATTGAAACCTGGCTACCCCCTTAAAGTGATCTTTGAATTAAAAATGTGAATTTACAATAAATATGACTCAAATTGTAGGAAATTTTAGGTTCTTTAAAACGCATACCGCGCTATAAAGTCATGTGGCATCAGCATAGGATCGGATATTTGAAACCAAACTAGGAGTTAAACCCATTTTTAAGATCGCGGCGAATGCCAGTTATCTAACCCGTCGACATTCCTACAGTATACTCGCGGATGACCACTTTCCTCTATAAACTAAAGGATCCGAGCCTTCAGGTAACTTACCACCTCAATATACATACTGACTGAACCTAAATCTATTATTTGAATTCAAATTACTGACACATGTAATTAAGTTATATAAAAAAAATTTTGTGCACTCACCCGTGCAATACTTTTACGAGGACTTTTTCTCTGTAAAAATAAGAAGAGGAAAATTTATTATTAGGTTTTTCACTTCATACAAGCGTGACAGAAAATGTGGTAAATTTGCATATACTTACCGCCGCACCAGATCTGCAAAAGAGATTGAAAAATTTTCTTTAGTGTTTATATTTAATAAGTTATAAATATTTAATATGTTATAAAAATTATCTAATATTTTATAAAGTCTTATATGTCGAAGGTGTATTTTACCTTACCAGCATTATTAATTTTGTATGACTTTTCTGTTAATTTCACGTCGGCTATTTGATCAAAAAAATGGCGAAGAAGTTTTTACAATTTGCCTAATGCCAAAGTAAATTTGAACGAAATTCATAAATATCTTAAAGGTTTTATTAAAAAACACAAAACAACAATATTAAGTGTTCCTCTCCAAATTATTGTTCTATTAGTAATGAAAAATACTTTTTTGGTAATTTTAAAAATTTGGTGTACACAAAATTAGAAACAGGTATACAGAATTTCTTTTTTGGGATGTGCATAGGGTCTTTGTAAATGTACAGGGCTTTGCAGATCTGGTAGGGGGAGGCAGTCTCAGCCGTTTGGTAGTAACAGGTGATTTAAAGATATGCAGATGACCGGGATATCATAATTAAGGATATACATGAACGGACAATCTCTGAAGGAATACTAATGCCCCTAGACATAGCCCAAAACTAGTGCTTCGCCAAGCTCTGCATCCCATCATCCCAAGAAGAGGAAGCTGAATCTAATAGCTCACTTAACGAAATAGAGCTAGAATTATTCAAAATGGTGAAATACATAGAAGTAAGTCTATATCAACAACTCACCTGGTACCCTCAGCGGGAACCCGTCCGATGGAAAAGCCTTGTAGATATGCTGACGGCCATTTGAAAAACCTTGGAGATTCAAGCCTAAAATGGTCCTACTGGCCTATAAGAACCCCTGGTCACATACACAAAGCGCAGGTATGGTAGTGATAACTTTGATATACTATTTAGCGTAGTCGCAAAGGCCAGGGAGTGATGTTAGCAACACAATAATCACGCACGTGAAAATATGGTACACCGATGGTTCCAAAATGGACGGCAAAGTGGACGGAGGCTGCCGTTTGAGATAACGAACTTAAGTTCGAACTCCAAAAGCCGCTAGGAACCGTGTAAATCGTTTTTCAATTAAAGATACATGCCATCGAACTTTGCGCACGCAACATATTGCGGCAAGATATCTGTGGTGCTAAGATATATATATATATATATATATATATATATATATATATATATATATATATATATATATATATATTTGCGACAGTCGCTTAAAGTACTGAGGACACAACCCTCGAACCAAAGCTGACCTAGAACTGCCTCAATACACTCAAATAACTGACAAAAACCAACAGGATTACTTTAGCCTGGGTGCCAGGTCATGAAGGCATTGAATGAAACGGGATTGTGCCCGATCTACCAAAAGTAGGCGCCAAGTTCTCGTATGTCAGCCCTGAGCCGTTTTGTGGCTACTCAAAAAGCCAGGTCGTTAGACAAATCAAATCCCGGGAAAACAGGAGAAAACAAACGTACTGAGGTAATCTCCCAGGACTAAGCCAAGCAAAAGAGATCTAAGACTTTTAAAAGGCCTTCTAACTGAACAAAGCCCTCTGACGAATGGGCAAAAATGGGCAAAGCTGAGGACGAAATATACCGCTTTTGTATGGAAGAGGATGAGACAGCAAAACATATGCTCCGCCATTATGAAGGCATTGGTCGTATAAGATTCAAGCATCTAATAATGGCGTTTTTATCCCCAGGGGATGCTGTAAAAGCGGCTCACAGAACAATCATTAGACTCATTTAAGACGTAAATCTTGAATGGGTTCGGTAGTGCAAAAAAAATCATAAATTACTAATGTGACACAAGATTAATCATAGCTATTGACAAAGTTATTAAATTAAAAATAGCATTTTATTGGACTTGTTTTTTGATGGTCTGCTATAATTTACTATTAGCAGATAAATTATTTTTGGGAAAATTCTGATATTTTTAAAAACGCGAGGTTTATTTTCAAATAACAACCTTAACTCTCTTATTATGCCAACCAAATAAAAAATTACCCTAAAAATATTAGTAAGTAAGTAAGTAAGTAATGATACTCACACTGCTACCGCCTCAATTGGCCTAGGAGGAGGTGGACAAACATCTTGACTAGCTTTCTGTAAAATTATATAATAGTTTGATGTAAAATTATATCAAATACAATTTATAAGAGCTCACCTTTGGAGATTTCGCAGGAGAATATACAAAGGAGTCGCTCCACTAAAATATTATAAAATATGCATTTGGTTAAATAAAATCAATCACATATTTAAAACGACAAAATTAGGATGTGACGATACAAATAACTATGTGAGAAAATCTTAACAGCTAAAATATAATTTAATTATATTTGCATATCACTTACCGGTTCGTTCACCAAGTCAATTAAGTCCGGCCTGTAAGTATAAACACAGATTAAAAATTATTTATAATGCTTTAATTAATCTAAATTTTTTTCCAATCTACTTTAATAACTTTAGTAATTTTACTATTTAAACTAAATATTAATAGTTTTAAATACAAATTTCTCTTTCTATGCAAGTATTGATCAACTTCGGCATAATCTCCCAGATAAAAAAAAATTGATATACCATATATTGAATGATACCCTTCAGTCTTATCCTGGTTTTCTTCTACAACCGGAAATATTATTTGATTGTAAATTTGTAATATATTTCTAATACGTATCGTATTCTCCACTCGGTAGAACAGTTGGAAGAGATTTACTATCGAGAAATTAAATTTGTTTAAGTCTGGCAATATCCCACCACCTTTCATAAAATTTTTCTTCTCATATTTTTAACTCCGAACGACCTCTTAGTTCCGTAAATCTTGGAAAAGTGCAACAATTAGATGGGAATGTATGGCCCTTGAACGGGATAAAATGTGTTCTTGGTTGCTTGATTTCTTCAAAGCTTTTGATAATGTGCTTTTTGGACAACTACTAATGAAGCTATCGACACAGTATCACTTCTGCCCTACCGCTCATAGTCTACTTACTAACTTCTTATGCCGACGCACACAAAGAGTAAAGATTGGTCATGTGTATTCCTCCCAGCTTTCGGCGTAATCTGGTATTCCATAGGGATCAATCTTGGCCCACTTATCTTGAGTTTATATAGTCGGGATATTGAGCAGGTTGTTGGTTGTACTAAAGTACACATGAATGCAGACCATCTACAGCTTTACTCAAGGTCTTTCAGGGAACTGAATTAAGTTCAGAAAACTAGGGACCTGATTTGTTGCGACCACGCTGATACAGTGTTGAGTATAGTGTAAGGCGTATTGCGAAGATTATGGCTTTTTGGAAGGTTGCTGTCAATGAATATCATCTCAAACTCACAAATCGCTAATATTTCCTTTTTTTCTATGGTAGCCCTGTCTTACTCTCTAGGAATGGCACATGGTACTATTTTCAATGTTTTACTTCTTTGGATCAATGCCAATAATTTTTCTTAGTAGCCCTGCTTCTCAGATTATAAAAAAAATGTAGTGATGGTCAATGAGCCTAATATACATAGGTTATAAAAATGGTCCGTTTTGCCTCTTACTTCGTCTAAGTTCTCTGGCGCGGATCATTATATTCCTTTCGCTGAATATAATTTTTTCCTTTTCTTAATTGTCATTGTCACGATTCTTATTGGAGCAAGCTTGTCGAGTTATCCTTTTATGCCGTTCTTGTTTTGAATAGAAACACAGTGCTCTTAAACTCAAATGTGAAGGAGTAGATTGGGGGACATAGATTCAAAACTGTTACCGGCACATCATCGCTTTTTGATGGGTTTAACCAATTCTTCCATTAAAAGGAGAATCGGCAACAAGTCCTTGTAACCTAGAGATTATGGCATTGAAGTATTATACGTATTGTTCTAATTCAGATATCCCGTTGTTATTTTGTTACGACATAATTCCCACCTGCAATACCTGTCACTATCATTTAGATCGAATTCAAGAGGCGGCAGTGTTGGCGTTGGGGCTTGAAGTCAGTGGGATCATTAAGCTAGATGCCATCACTTTCTAGTAGTTCCGTAACTCGTTTATAAAATGTCATATCTTTATTCATCTGGTTTATCATTTTGACGAAACTGATTGCGTTATAACGAGAAAATAAACTAGTTGTAAGCAGGTAAATAGGCATCAGTGTCAGAAAAATCTCAAGGATTACTTCAATCTTTGTTTTAATTGCATATCTTTCTAGTAATAGCGCTATATATATGAGGAAAGCTATATTATACACTTTTTTGGCTAGCTGATGTCTGTATGCGATGTTTGCTAACTTTTTTTTTAAAGAAGTTTTACAAATTATATTAAGGATATATAAAATATATAAATTTATATTATAAATAACAACAAAAAATTTCAATATAGAAATATGTAAAGTAACTTACACTTCTTCTGGCACCATTTCATGAAGTGGTTTCGGAATAATTTCACAAACATGCATGCCCTGTAAAATCATGTAATGAAAAATTCGTAAAATATAAAAAAATAAGTGAGAAAAAAATTTTATGATTTTAACATTCACAATGTTTTTTCATTACTGAACAACTTTATATAGGTAGAAAAAGAATAAATTATTAAAAAAAAATGGATCCATAGCTCAATTTTAAAATGCTAAAGTAGTCAGAAAAAATGTTTAAAATAAAATTCGTTTATCATGAAAGTTCGTAACTAAGAAACCTTTATGGAAGCTATTTTCCGTAGGTTTAACAAATCGGATAAGTAGATTCATGACGCAGTAAAACCCCACTCTCGTTAACCCATTCGAGACCGACCTCTAATTGAAAACTTTCTTTTATGCAATAAGAAGAATCGAATAGAATGGTTTAAAGGTAATAGGAACGCATTATAGACATTTCGTGCGTCGTCTAGGTCAATTCGCAACATGTGCGCCAATTTTACACAAGGTTCTGTACAATATTTCTCCTATTGACTGATACCATGAAATCTTTCATGTGACGCACGCAGTGCATCACCGATTACTTTGGATAGGTGCTACATGGCGCACAGGATGTGTTACCGGTCTCGAATGGGTTAAAGGATACAATAAACAAAAATTTAGGTATTATTAAGGGAGGGGGAAATAATAAGCTTCGTTAATGTGAATCTTAAACAAAAATGGGCAATGATAGCTGCTCTATGGGACACCAGATGTATTTCTTACTAAACCAGAAAAAGTACCGCTGAATACGGTGCTGTTCGGTAAAAATTACGGTAGCTAACAGTCACAGCACGCTAACAGTTAAGATTCGCAATTTTCATCGGAATTTTTGTATAAAAATAGGGAACTTTTCTCTCCGTGTACAATTATAATTTGACGAGGTAAGAGTTGACAAAAGTCGTGCGCAGAATATTGTACTTGTATTTAAAAGTTGTTACACACTATTTAAAAGTATTGAAAGTGTTTAAGCTAGTGACGCTTACGCTACCATAGATATTAAAAACTCACCAGATGACCTTTTTGTGAAGCCACACAGACCTGTTGTGGTATCTAGAAGTTTGGAAAAAAACGATTGTATATCACAGGAACCCTAAATTTATCGATACTTACATCCATAGTTTTTCCCGGAGAAAATGGACATAATTCGGCTTTCTATAAATCATAGACATATTTTAATGAAAATTTGAATGCACAAAAGGTATATAGAGATTGACAAAACTGTTCATAAGAAATGGGTTCTGGTCCTATTTAAATAAAATTAACTCAGTTTTATCACTAATTAAAATTCTTTAATGATCAGTTTTGCAAGTGGCTCTATTTTTAAAATTTAAAACCTAAAGTTAAAAGTGTGTTATTAAGTAAATGAAGCGACAAGTTTGTATACGTCCACCATTAGGCAAACATGTAAACTGTTATTATAAATCTGTCCGCACTTACCGGGGTACTTTTCCGTGGAGATGAAACTCGAGGGCTTGTCTTCTATAAAAAAAACAAGTAGGCAGTCAAGAATATATTTAATAGTATATAATTAAAAATATGAATTAAAACCGTATAGTTAAAAAGGAGAATTAAAAGCACTATAGTAATTTAAAATAACCAGAGGTTCTTGTATACTCACCTCCGGACTCCGAGGAGATACTGGACAAACATCTTTTCTCTATAAAAATTAATAGATTAAAATTAAAATAGCACAATAAATATATATAAATATTTAAAAGGATCAATTTAAACAGCTATTTAAGGGGGTCTTCTACCTTATGACACCGTTTTTGATACTATTTTTCGAGGATGAGTCGTAGGGACAATTATAATGCGATTTTTATGCGGTATTTCGGGTTTAACTCGTTTATTCTTATAGTTTACAAATCAATTTTTTGAAATATTTTTGTTTCTGGTTTGACCTTCGTTCGACCTTGAAGTACCCCTTACTAAAAGTTCATATAAAAAGGGTTGACACGATTCAGCTCATGAAACAGCTCTAAAACAAAAATTCAAAAAAGATTTAGTTTTATTATCCCCTTGGCTATCGTTTGACGAACGGAATTTTCAAAATTCAAAAATTTAGCAAGATAGACGACATTTTTTTAAAAAAATGTGTTTTTTTCTCATGTTTTTAGGGTCAAAAAACAGCTGTAAAAATTATAAAATGAAAAATTTTCCAAAAGACATCATCAAACGATAGCGATATTTTTTTCAAAAATTTTGATAAAAGATTTGAGTTAACCGATCAATTATTTTTCGATCTATCATGTCAACCAGTTGTAAAAACGCAGCTTTTGGGAAATCTCATTTGAAGATGTTCATGCATGAACCTTGGACGATACGTTTCATACGATCAATCTGCAATGTCCGGACCGTAAAGTTCATCTTCCTACTGGAGAAGAAACTCCCGTTGTGCTACTTGGTGTTCTCGTTGTTTAATCCGAGCCCTTGGTATGTCCTCGTAAAACAAGTTTCTAAGCTGCCGCGACCGGAGCGTTACAAAAACGGCACGCGGAGCTGTGTTTGACAGTCCCGAAATAATAAGAATTCTGTTATATTATTTCCAGGATATGATCCTGACACGGTCTAGATTAGAAAAGTGCAAAAAAATATCGATTTTTTGAAACCAACAAGGTAGAGACCCCTTAACATAAAGTTATGTAATAAATTTGCCTACACTTACCGGCACACTTTTTCGCGATGATGATCGTCGAGGGGTTGTCTTCTGTAAAATTATAGAGGAACAAAATTGTTTAATTTGTAATCGACATAAATAATAAAAAAGATAATTAAAAGGTAAATGGGCATAAAATTGTTAAATATTCTCTTGCAGACGCACCTCAGGACTTTTTGGAGGGGATGGAAGAAATACGTCATCAAACAGCTATAAAGTTATTAAAAAATTCATTTAGTAGACACAAAAATGTAAGAAAAATAATATTGCGCATAGTAGTTTACAAAAACTTACTGCTTCATCTGCCAATTCTGGTGGAATATCGTCGAACTATTAAATTACAATAAAAATCAGTTATATTTGAGAAATGGATTTTTAAATACAATAGACTCTCGATTATGTATACTATGAAATACTGACCATATTCACTTACATAAGAATTTCTTACAAGTGCTTATATTCTAGCTTAAGCTGAAGAAAATTGTGGACCACCCCTGCCCTATTTACATAGTAAATAGTAGTATGCTATTTTTAAATTTTTTCATCAATTTCTCAAAAGCTTTATGTCGGTTTGGAAAACTTCAAAAAATGTGGTGCTTTTGATTTTGATGTCAACTTTTGTCAGGGAGGCCCACCGATGTTGCTGATGACAAAATCAAGGCATTAATACAGCCAAACCAACGTTACACGACACGAGAGATTTCAGAAACATTGAACATCCATCATTCAAGCGTTCACGACCACCGGAAGAAGTTGTTATACGTAAGCAAGCTCGATATTTGGGTTCTACCTGAACTCAAAGAAGTTCATTTGACGGCGCGTATAAACATCTGCGCTCTGCTCATTAAATGTGAGATAAATTAGACCATGGATTGGTTACAACAATGCAGTGAGCAAACGGTCCTCTTCCGGACGTGATGGTTCACCTTAAACGACATTGACATGCTGTCAGTGTGGTGGGATTTTAAAGGTGTCGTGTTTTTCGAGCTCCTACCAAGGAACCAAGCAATCAATTCGAATGTGTACTGTTGGCAATCGGACAGTTTGACCGAATCCATCATCCAGAAACGTCCAGAGCTTGTTAATCGTAAGGAAGTGGTTTTAGATGACGACAAGGTGAGACCACACACAAGTTTGATCAGCCGTCAAAAATTTTTGGAGCTTGTATTGGATGTGTTGCCATATCCGCCATACTCGTGTGATCTTGTGTCGTCAGATTTTCACTGATTTCGCGCTCTTCAAAACTCCTTGCATGGTATAACATGCCATTTCGACGGGGCCGTAAATAAGCATCTTGTTCTTTTTCGCCTAAAAAAACAAGTTCTTCTATGAACGAGGAATCATGAAGCTCACTGAAGGATGGCAAAAGGTTATCGAATAAGGCACTGTCTATTTACCACCCTCAAATTGCCGTGTAAGTCTAATAAAAATTTGACGGAGCGTGTACGCAACACGTTCCGTCAAATTGTTATTAGTCTTTCGGGGAGGAAGAGGTACACAACACCTTCCGTCAAATTTTTATTAGACTTTCTGGGAGGAAGAGGTGTATTAATCAGGCTTTTAGTTGCTTTATTAACCCCCCGCCAAGTTTGTTTCTAGAACAGGCTGTGATAAGCTATTACCTGTAATATGAATATGGAAGGGACTATTTGCACTTATCGTGTACTTCCGTGTATAAAAGCAGACAATATATAAATATATTCTTTATTCAAATACTTGACTTTGAAAAACATAGAAAAAATGCCATGACATGACTTTGGTTAGAAGAACTCACCCAGCCAAAGAAATAATTAAATAGCAAGGGAGAGCAGCATCTCAACCGTTTGGCAGATACAGGGTTATTGAAAAATTTGCAATTCTCATGGTATACACATCACTTTTTGACTTTTCTCTTTGGATCTATTCAACGCGGAGATATAAAACAAAAGCTAAGAAACTACTATCCGAATAACCTTTCCAGGATTGTCAACAACGTTGATCTAACTCCGACCGTTGCAGGTAGTGTCTCCACCTAAAGTAAAAAGTGTTTTGCGATTGCCTAAAATTCAGTATTTTTCTAAATTTTACAACATTCATATAATTATTAATACTAGGTCAGGAAACAGGTAAATTTTAGTGATGATATCACCTTCGCTCTGATTTTTTGTATGCGGTTTAAGTGCCAGTGTGACACTTTTCTATATTTTTAAGTCCCGCGGGTGGGGAGAGGCGAACATAATTGTTTTTCAATTATCTCGGCTTCTATTTAAATTACGAAAAAAGTGACGATGCCAGCACAGAAGGCGTTTCGATCAATACAACTTTGTGACTTTCGTCGTAACTGCAACGGTTATCGATTGGAAGTGAGGCAAACTATTTCGGAGCAAACATTTTTTTTATAAAATCGCTGATTCGCAACGTGTTTTAAGTGTTCATTCGCGACACTAAGAGGAGGATGAGCTTTCTTAGAAGTCCCTGACCAACTAATTATTTTGTTACAATCTCGATAAGAAATTCGTTAAATAAAGAAAGTTTCTAAGAGAAAGGGTCGAAAATGTTTCTTTAGAGTAGACAGGTAACTACTTCTAATTACTGCTGCAAAAAAGTTAAAAAAGGTAAGTGTAAATTATTTTATTGTCGTTATTAGATTGTGTTAACCAGTGTTCTTGAGATCCCGATTGTAAAAGCAGAACAAAAATTTTTAATGGAATGGTTTCCGATATCTGTCTGCAGAGGTATATAGTTACTGAAAAAAAAAAAAACAAAAACAAAAACAAAGTAGGGGTAGGAGTAGGGTAGTTAGGGGTGGAACCTAATTTTGTAACGCGTGGTCCGATTTCGATGATTCTTTTTCTGTTGTATAGAGTGTGATCCCCCATTGCTAATAGGAGAATAATATATTCCTGTGGTGAGGAGTGGGGGTGGGGCGATGAGTAGTCTAACTTCGTAACGCGTGGACCGATTTAGATAATTATTTTTCTGTTGGGTAGAGTATGCTCCCTGGATGATACTACGAGAAAAAAATGTTGGTAGGGTTGGGGTGGGAGAAGGGGGGTGGAACCTAACTTTGAAACGCGTGTATCGATTTGGATGGTTATTTTGCTGTTGTATAGAGTGTGATCTCCCATTGCTAATAGGAGAATAATTTGGTCTATGGTGGTGATGGGGGAGGGGGAAGGGTAGTGACTTCGTAACGCGTGGACTGATTTCGATGATTCCTTTTTTGGTCGGTAGAGTGTGTTCCTTGATTGATACCATGAGAAAATAATTTTAGTAGAATAGAGTTGGCGTAGGGGGTTAAACTTAACTTTTTAACGCGTGGACCGATTTGGATGGTTCTTTTTTCGTTGTATAGAGAAGACGACACTAACAAGTGAAAAATAAAATAGTTTATAAAAAATAAGTTGAACCGACTTCACAAAAAGCGCTAAAAAGCATAAAATAATTTTTAATTTTCTATCTATTACGACATTTTGAAGTCGGTGCAAATTAAACAAACAAAACAACTACCCAACCACAATTGAAAATAATACATAATACTACCTGAACGTTTCAGCTTACGGTATCATAAGAAATGACGAATAAATATTTTTGTTGTAGTTGTTTGGTTTGTTTAATTTGCACCGACTTCAAAATTTCGTAATAGATAGAAAATTAAAAATTATTTTATGCTTTTTATAGCTTTTTGTGAAGTCGGTTCAACTTTTTATTAAAAACTATTTTATACCTTGTACTTTTATAATCGGGATCTCAAGAACACTGGTTAACACAAGCTATTAAATAATGTTGTGTTTTTAAAATCGGGATCTCAGGAAACACTACTATTTTGGCAAATTAAGCTTAAAATGGCCCAATCAGCTGGTATTCAGCACTCCATTCTAGCAGTAACTTAAAAACTCTAAAATAAAATTTTAAAATAATACGATTTATTTAAATAAAATTAAATCGCGGAGTTCTGTAATGTAGAAGTCAATCTTTTATAAGAGGAATTGATATAACCGTTAGTCTATTGCGTAAAAATCATTTTAATTGTAAAATTAACCGTATAAAAAATAAATAATATTTTCACATAATTACCATTTCGGCATCCTCCTCTAGCCTAAAAGAAAGACAAATTAAAACAATTAATTCCAATTCTAATACTAGTAAGTATTCTATAAATAAAGTTAACAAGTACAGTTTCTTTAAAACAGGCTCGCGCGCAGGATTCTCTTCTGTGTGGGTGGGGGGGGGGGCGGTTTTCCTAATCACGAAGTTTAGAAAATTTAAAAAACCCTCCTGGGGGTTTAACCCCCCCCCCCCCACCCCCCCGACGGGCCTGCTGTGTAATACGGGGAAGAAAAATAAAATAAATAATCATATACTTCTGGCTTCTACCAGATATAATATTTTTTAAAGTATCTAATTCTCGCCCTTTTGGTAGTTACCTACTTTTTCAATCTTTTTTTACCACGTTTGAATTATAGTCCATTCAGGCATTCCAACAAAACTACTTGTACTTAAAAGATTAATAAGAAAATAAATCTTGGAATTTAAAGGAAATTTAGGTGGAAAATTATTATATTACCAAAAAATTCAAATATAATTTCATTTAGAAAAACTTCATTAAAATATAAAAAAAAAATTAAGATATATTTTTTTTAAAGTACAAAATATATCATTAGGCCTGAGTGTTGTTAAATTACTTAAAATAAAAATGTGGAGCGCTTAAAAATCTGTTTACCAGAATGCCATAATTTTTTTACTACTTCATTAGTATAAAATAAGTGGATCAGTAATAGAACAACAGCAATTTCGCATGTAACTGGTACTTTACTAATTGTTGCAGTAATATCTTAATTATTCTAAATTTCTAATTCTGTAGGTACAAAGTTTCATTCTATGATTCTAATAGCACAGTCGTACGAATTTAATCTTTTAATAATAATGCGTTTTTAAATGTAATAAAGTGTGCTAATTTCAAAAATTGTGTTGGTGTTTTTCTGTCACACCAGATTTTTTTTCGCTAACCATTATTTGATATGGTCAATAAAAAAATCTGATGTGATAGAAAAAAACCAACACAACTTAAACCTATAAAAAATAAATAAATATGTATATAAAGTTGTATATATCTAAAAAAATTACTTACACTCTTTCTTTTGGCTCAGTTTCTTCGTATGCTGGAATATCAACCATCAGCTGTTTAGCCTAAAGGATCATATGAGAAATAAATAGAAAAAAAAATTAAAATAAATAAATAAATATTGTGTAATTTATGTGTTTGGCTATGCACTGAGAAATGAATAAGCATTTTAATAATCCTGCCCGTGTAAGTAATAGTAACAACAAGTTACAGAACCGAACGAAGAATTTGTAGTATTTCGTGAAAAAAATCTACCCCTCGACGATTAATATTCTATCTAATAAATAGATAAAAAATGTAATCAAGACATTTTTAAATATTTTTTACTAATTATCATTACTATCAAAAAATCTTGTACCGAAGAGTTTGTCCGTAATAGATTCGACAAAAAAAATTAAACACTAAAATAACGTTCAAAATAAAAACTTAGAATTTAATACTTGTACAATGTGAAAGAAATCTTAAAGTAAGAAAATACCAAATAGCTTCGTTCTAAAATTTAATTATTAATATTTTATTGCAAACTATTACCGATAAATATATTTAAAAAAAAAAAGTGATTTTTAAATTCCAAAATTCAATTATACAAAAGGATTTTTTTCAAAATAACTTTTCAATTTTACACCCCTGAAAAAGGATTGAAATACTTGAAGTTCCATTTGTTTCAATTCTTAGGGTTAAAAAAACACATTAGTGAAAAATCAATCCTACCATTGTATAGAGTGCCCGAAGTCGCATTTGTTACATTGCCTTAGGTCAGTTATTTATTATTCAATGCCAAAGTTTAAAAAATGCGACAAAAAATTTATGTTAGAAATTTTCAAAATTTGAAAAATAGCTGAAATCTTTCAAATTTGGCAGAAATCTTTGAAATGTAATGCAGAATTTTTTTTTATTTTTCCGAGACTTCCTTAATTTTTTTTTATTAATTACGAATTAAGTTGATGCACTCGCAGAGGAGCTGGACGTCAACATTAAGACCTTTAAATAGGCCATGAAGGTAACATTTCGAGCCTAATGTCCGGTGAAAGGCAGTAAGAAAACACTTCCCCCATAGTGGAATGACGACCTTTCGAGGACCGAGTCGGTGTGAGAGAAGCTACGGTCTGCAACAAAGAGGCGGTGAAGAAAATAAAAATGATATAAAAAATATAATACAAAAATAAAAATACAATCACCGTTGGAGTTTAACAACAAGGCAGTGTTATAAGAGAGCTTTAGATATTTTTAAAAATATTTAGCATTTAAATAATAAAGTTGTTTGTTTTGTGTATGGACTTATAAAGATGAGAAAACTGTATTCGCACGAATAATACATATGTTCATAAACGCTTACATCTTTTCCTCTTCTTCGTTGGAATAACGTCTTCGGCGATTGGGAAACATCGGCTTCCTAAAAAATTTTAAAATAAATAAATTAAAGACTTTATAATAAAAAATTAACTTTCAAAATATAAACTTTAGCTCGGATGAATTGAACAAAAACTTTATATAGACCAAAATAAGCAATTCGTTTATAGTCACTCACCCTAATACTTTTCCTCAGAGAATATGGACAAACATCTGCTTGCTATAAAGTTATTAAAGATAGGTGCAGGTTAATGAAAATAATATTCCAAAAACAACTAATAGGGAGCTATTGAAAAATTTAAGCAATAATTTTATATTATATCTCACACCAATATTATATTTCGTCGAATTAAATTAAATTATGTTCAATTTGTTAAAAGAGCGTCTTTTAAAACTTTGTTACTATTCCAATAAAATTATTAGACTACTTAGTGATTTTATGTGAACCGACATTGCTTGGTGGGATTTGTTTTGCTCCAAATATTGAATGTTTAAGGGGGGTTTGTTTTGCTCCAAATATTGAATGTTTAAGGGGGATTTCTAGTGTGTGGGCTTTACAGAAATCAATTTTTTTTTCATTTGTCAATATTCTGAAGCCTTTAGAATAACCCTTGTAAACCGTTTTATCATATAAGCCCTAGAAAATTAGTTCTACGCAATTCCATAATGAGCGGTTGAATCACGACACTTTCAAAACTTTAAACGCGTTTGTAAAAAATTTTATAAATCAAACTCGAAATTTTAATTTTTGACAAAATGGCGGCTCCAAAAAGAAAAAATTCCGATTTTCGACCAAAATTTTTTCGTTAAATTGTTTAAAAAAATTTAAATAATTATCGGAAATCTTATCCCTTCGATCAATCCCTGAAGAATATATCTGAGAAGGTTATGCTAGAATTCCAGACCGATCGGTTGAGCCCTTTTTGAGAAAACGTGCTCACCGACTTTGAAAACATCGTTTTGAGAAAAACGAGTTGAAAGTTTCAACAGACGAAATTCACTTGTTTGGTATACGCCACCTACTTTCTAACGATTCCAGACGTCTTTACAAATATGCGTGTATCTCAAATAATATTTGCCGGATCGATTTGAAATTTTCCGAAAATGCAATAAAAAATCGATTTTTTTGAAGTTTCGAACTGCGTATAAGCCCTTAAAGAAGCAGCACAAAGTTTTAGGTTTTTGGATGCGCAAATAGTTAGAAATAACATGATGAGAAGTCGTTTTTCTTGTAAATACATAACACGAATTACTTCTAAATTCATATTATAAAAATTTCAAGTTCAATTAAAACCTCAATTTATGGAATAAGTAAAAGTTTCGTAAGAATATTTGTGAGGTTAACGTGAAAACTGTTTTAAAGTTCCGAGTCGTTCGTACTAGTGGTGGCGCCAAACAAAATGTTTAGGGGCATCCAAGAAAATCTCAAATTAAATTGAAACCATTACAAAAAATTTATGATTCGTATGAGCTCTAATATAACGTGAAATTTAATAAGCAGCTTAAATATTTTATTTCGAGCAATTCAAATCAAATTATAATTTTAGGAATTATCAAGATTTTAAATTTTCTTTTGGCCCCACCTCAAATCTAATTTAGATTACGCCTGATACCGCTACATAGCCCGAAATTCCACTACAAAAGAAATTTGCTTCACTAAAATTGGATTTAGTTCTTCCTCTAATTCTTTATTCTAAGGTTAGGTCACTATTCCAATCGTGTGAAATGAGGGCTTTTCGAGAGTTCTTTGTAAAACCCTCTCAAGCGGAGGTGCGGCATTTTTAACCTACACGTGCGCGACGGCGGAGAATCTACGAAGTGTAAAGTAAGTAGTAGGAGAAAATTGGTTAACTTCGTCCGATGAACCAGTATACGTACATAAAATTAAACGATTACTTTGCATGCGCAAAAAATTGTACTTATTATCCTCGATAATGGAGCACTATCTTTAACTTATTAAAACATGGTACATATATACATTTTTTTGTATGCAAATTAAGAGAGATAACTATAATCAGAATAAATTTAAATTGAGACACTTACCGGTGCGCTTTTGCGCGGAGATGACACTCTTCGGTTTTGCTCTTGGCTGAAAGATATTTTTGAATTTATTGTATAAAAAATTTAAAGATATTCTTAGTTTATACTAGTTGTATAATGTGCAGTAGGCTTAATGAAAAATGAATAAAATAATTAAATTTTCACTGCTTTTACGAACGAGCTACTTTCTGTGAGTTGTTGGGATTTGAAACAGGTATTTAATATAACTGGCTTAACTCATTTACTTAATATTAATAAAAGCCAGATATTGAAATCTATAAAATTACTATATATCAACATAATTTAATGGTAAAAAGACTGAAAGTATCCGAAATAAACAAAATCCGATAGTCCATAGCGTTAAAAAACTTTAAATTGTCCACAGAGTAGTCATAAGCGGTAGTTTGTTAGTCGCTTGATGATGTCCCAAAGAGACGAAACGCATCACAAGGGAAATATTTAATTTGAATAAATTTTATAGAACAAAAAAGTGTTTTTTCAAAAAAACCAAACCACGATGTATACAAGATCTTTCTATCAAGTGCCGACAAAAACGTCGATCATTTCAATAAGAAAAAGGTGTTATAATTGTCTTGTGAGAAATTTCTTACCTTTCCATCTCTGCCACCATTTCTTGAGCTTGCTGCATCGTCATCCGCAGGGGCGAAGTTGGAAGTGGAGGCGCCTTAATAGTTAAAAATATAATATTTAATAATAATCAAATTGAAAATAGGCATATAAATATTAAGAAAAGAAGACATAATTCAAACATAGAAAATGTATGAGACTTTATAATAAATCTGCGTAGCTTACCAGTATGCCAGTATGCAGCCTGAAATTTGAATAGAAAGAATTTAAATGACTTATATATTAGGTATAATATTCAATTAAATTAGTTATCTACTAAAAACAGTAAAATTAAGAATAAACTACGCTCATTTAAATGAATTTATTAGTGGGATTTTAGGGTCGGCCTTGAAATCCCCAAAAACAAAATCCCCAAATCAAAATCCCCAAATTCATATTCCCCAAATTCATAATCCCCAAATTCATAATCCCCAAGCACAAAATCTCCAAATTCATAATGCCCAAGCACAAAATCCCCAAATTTTCTTAAATAAGCTTTTGGTTACGTTAAAAATCGCGGCGATTTCTAACGTAACCCAAGCTTATTTAACAAAATTATTTCAGCACTGTATACTAAAAAAATTTAAAAAAATTAGTGAATATAATTTCAAACTGACCAGGGAAGTTGGAATTTCAATACAGTTTTAGCTCGCTTGAAATGTAATATATAATCACAGACCTCTCTCTTTCCGGGGATTCCTCAATGTCCCAGAAAGAGAGATGTCTGTGGTTCAGGGCCACAATCTGGAAAATTTGATTTTTTCTTGTTTTTAGAATCATTAAAAACAAGTGAGTTTTAATTAAATTTGTGATTCTAACAAAAGTAATAAAAATTTTAGTGCTACATTTGTATTGCTAAAAAGAACTTGAAGAACGTGATGAGAAAACGGTTCCTCACTTTTTTAGGTCTTCATTTAAATTTTTTTTTGTTTTTTTTTCTTTTATATACATACTTATTTTGGTTAACAAAATTACAGAAATAAAAGTTAAATCCATATTTCTAAAAAAAATTTTAAATTCATTAATTACAAAGCAAAATGTATTGCAATTTCAATTGATTTAAAATATTATACTTTACCCATCATTTTACGGTTTTTATATTCTTATACTGCTCTGGAATTTTAAGAGCTATACCTTCGCCTGATTGAATTTTTTTCTAAATTTGTTTTAACAACAATCATTTCTTTTGCAAGCTCATTAATAATTCCGTATAGGCCAAAATTTTTTTCGGACAACAACTTTAAGCCTACGATGCCAAGCTCCTATAGTTGAACATAATCCGCTCTTAAAATGTGAGTACACGTAAGCTTTGAGAATTTTGAATTTGGGGATTTTGTGCTTGGGGATTTTGTGCTTAAAGATTTTGTGTTGAGGATTTTGTGCATGGGGATTTTATATTTGGGGTTATTGAATTTGGGGATTTTTCATAACCTTGGGAATTTGGTTTTTTGAGATTTCATGTCTCTCCCGGGATATTATGAGTCTGATGATCCTTAAGGGAGATTTCGCTACAACGTTTCCTAAAAAGGTATTTCATACTAGTCCATAATGCAACTAACTATCAATATGATGTTTTTATGTTTAGTTTTTCTGAAAAAAAATTGTATTGCTTAAAAGTATTAAGGGCTTACATACACTTTTTAAAATCGAATCTCTTCTCTTCGTCTGCCCCCTCTAAATAAAATATTATAATCAAACACGAGTGAGAGCCGACGTTATTTACTAGCTGCTTCTTTAAGCCAAATTTTAACTTTAAACTCGTTTTAGTGAAACTATGTACTAAAAATCGATTATTAACATTTCACGAAACCGCCCAGATCTACTCTAACAGTTCATTCATTTTAAAGTAGTTAATATTTTTAGTTTAACAAAGGGATTTTTAAACACAAAAATTACTCTTCTTGAACAAAAGATTTCCAAAAGTTTTGCTTCAAAATGAAAACCCTATCACCAAAGAGGGTGCATCTACCACTGGAGGCGATAAGAGATATCATCGAGCGATTTATCACCCATAAAAAGGCTGAGCCTTCTAAATGCTTGAAAACTTGTTTTTTTGTTGACAGGGATATATTAGAAAAACTTTCAATTACATTTCGAACGTATTCTGAAATCAAAGAGACATAAAGCTAATTTCTACTATTCTTCCCTGGTTGATACCACGAGAAAAAAAATGTTGGTGGAGTGGGGGTGAGGGTGGGGTGAGGAACCTAACTTTGTAACCGTGTGGGTGGAAGCTAACTTTGATTTGGATGTTCTTTTGCTGTTGTATAGAGTGTGATCCCACATTGCTAATGTGAGAATAAACTATTGTGGAAGAGTGGTGGGGGGGGGGGGTTTGTAGTCCAACTTCGCAACGCGTGTACCGATTTCAATGATTCTTCTTTTGATGTGTAGAATATGTCGATCCACTGATACGACGATAACAATTTAAAAGTTGGGTGGTGTGCGGAGGGTGCGTTACACAATTTATTAATTCACATACCTATTTGGAAGATTCCTTTTTATTGTTTATTATATTATCCCCCATTTCTACTCTATGGAAAAATGTTGACCTAGGGGAGGGGAAACCTAACTTTGTAACGCATGGACTGATTTAAATCATTCTGAATGCATAGAATATCTATTTGAATTCTGACAAAAATTGTGTCTTATGGTGAGAGCTGGAGGATGGGCGGCGCCTAGCTTCATAGGGCATACAAAGACCGATTTTGATTCGGTTGTGCAGAATACGTTTCCTAATTAATAAATGATAACAATACAAATGATACAATACTAAGGTGGCTACGATAATTCTCTGACTACGATAATTCTCTCTTGATGTATAGAGAAAAGTGACGCACTAGGGTCATGTTAAGAATTTTCTAAGTTGACTAATTTCGTAATATGTTGCCGGATTTGGATAATTTTCTTAGCGCACTAGCTCTGCAACTTTTGAAATTACTTTGTTCGTACGAGCAGCAGTCTTCGATTCGTATATATGAAGACACTTAAACGTAAAAGTTTTTCAAAAAAAAAACTTGTATTTGGTTGGTTTAATATGCACCGACTTCACAATATATATAAAACGAAAATTTATTTTATGCTTTTTAGCGCTTTTGTGAAGTCGGTTCAATTTTTTTTTTTAAAACTATTTTATTTATTTTTGTGATTGAAGTTTTATATATTTATATATATATATATATTTATTATATTAAGAAATTTTTTTGTTTTATTTAACTGAATAATCTACGGGTGATTTTATCTTAAGCAATAGTAAGTACGAATACTTTTACGACTCACAGAATATTGTTTCTGCAGATAAAATTGTTGAATATCTCAACGCCAAAAATATTTAAAAAAAGGCGAATTATTTTGCTTATGATTCTATTGACAGAAATTGTGCGTTTGAGGCATAGAAGAGAGCATCTCAAAAGGCACGATTTGGTCTGCCACAACCGAGTATTTTTAAATTGCGATGTTTAATGAATCATATATGTATGTCGCCTCAAATAATATGTCCTCAGCTATGTGGAAAATTGAAAATTCGTGATAAAAGATTACTTAGTAGGACAAAAAATATATTTAAATACAAAAATATGCAATTTTGATAAGATAAAAAAATAAAATTACTTACGGATCTGTAGGAAGCTTGTAAATCGGATATCCCTCCATCCAAACTGGCTTCTGTGAAATGATATAAAATACTATTACTTAAGGTAATTACAATTATTTTAAAATATAAGCAAAACTAATTAGGTACAAATCAAAATTGAATTATTCAAAATCATATATAAATCATCATTGTTAGTTTATCACCGGATTTGGGACCAAGCAACTTTTTGTACAATGTTGTTATATATTGTTGATATGAAAATTCTTATTAGAAGAATAATAATTACTAAATTAAAAAGTTTAAAACTGCGAAAAAATTTGTTAAGTGAGCTAATTTCTGTAGCTATTTAGCATATCGAAAACCAATGAATTCTTCTGTACTCAGTGACCCCTAATATACACAATAATTACAACACCAAATAAATAATTTCTTTTGACCTGAGTCAATACATTTAACTTACTCCCTTTTATACTAACTTTAAGTAATATATGTATAACACAGGCCTGCGAGGTTTTTCCCCCTAGATAATGAATAGTTGTTTCCGAAATAAATTCTACCGCTGAAACCGAATCCAGGCTCAGAATTGCACTATCACGTCAGGTTCTTAAGATGTTTTACCTAAAAGTGCAAAAACACTGTTTTATGCAGCACTGCGATGTTTTTTTTCTTCCTCTTTCAAATGCTGTTGTGTTGGCTCAAATATATTCTTTTTTCACCGGGATATCGCATTTTGAAATTTTCATGTTCATGAGTTTCTCGGTATATAGGCAGTTTATGGTCGCCTTATTCAAGTTACCATAAAGTACTCTCAGCCTGTTAAATGTATTCCTACACATTCTTTACTCATGATACTTAACACATTCTTCGACATATTTTAGTCACAATACTGCCTTCATCCAGGGATATTAGAGCTCTGACTTGAGCTATTATCTCAGCTCAATTCTTAGTTGAACTAGCTCAAATTTGGTTAGCTAGTTCAAACTGATTAAGTTCAAAGCTGCGATAGCTTACACTGAGTGAAGTGGTGCTAGCTCAAACTGAATTTTACGGATAGCTCAGATTGTTGACCAAGCTCAAAAGTGCTAAAGAGGTTACCCAATAAAACCTATTCTATTGTTACTAATCCTAAAGCCTAAACGGGAGAAATGGATTTTTTTAGTGAGCTAATTCAAAGTGAGCTAGCTTAAACTAGTATCCAAGAATAACGTGAGCTAACTTATATTACTGCACTAGCTCAAAACTTAGCTCGATCTGTTCTACTGATCGAAAGAACCAGCTCATCATTTGTCTAGCTCATCAATTTGAGCTAACTCACTTTGAACTCTTCCATGTGACCTTGAAAAGCTCGACTGACCTAGCTATTTCACATCCCTGCTTTCAGCTTCCAAAATTTGAATTTTGTTGAGATCGTTAACAGTCAAAGCCATATGTACTCACTTGCTTTAAAATAAATACTGATTGGTCAGTTGAAGGAGACTGAGCCAATCGTAAAACTAGCCGAGCTTATTCGGATAAAATCATCAATCAATAATATATGTATAATTCTAATGTGGTCCCAATTTGAAAGAAGCTTTAACTACTCCATCCTTGATTTTAACTATTCTCTATATGAATTGATGACATCAACTTTAAAAATTCAATTACGCAATTTAGACTCCTAAAACCCTAATATAGATCAATGCTGCTGGATCTGGTTCCCATTGATAATAATCATTTTTGCTAAAGGCGCAAGTTACTTGAGATTTCGAGAACCAGCAATGCAATCGGTATGAAAATCTTTTTCTCTAATTCCTATAACTCCTTGAAACCCATCCACACGGACACAAGATAACATTCGCAACTTGGAAAAAATTTCGAATTGTGTAAAATAAGTATGTATAAAATTAAATTATTAATGCTTACCGCCATATCAATTAAGACTCCTGGGTCTGTGTCAAGCCTGTTAAGTAAATGATAAGTAAAAATTAAAAATATTTAAAATTATGCTTTATTCTATTGGTATAATATATTCAGTTGTAATAAATGTATTATATAAAGTAGGCATAATGCAAAATTTAATACTTGTAAGTCGTTCGTGTTATTTAATTTTTTCATTATGTTTTATTATTTTTATTTAAGTTAGTTTAAGTTAAAATAAGACTGTTCAATTAACCAATAAAATAGAATCTAAATGACAATTCATTCATACAACCAATTAGGAAGTCAAATTTAATTTAAAAATTTCAAATGCTTTATCATATGCTACTTTCTAATAGTGCTTATTCACCGTCATAGATTGTTTACCTTACTTAAGATACCAAAAGTACATTACTAGTCTTTGATTTTCTTAAGTTAAAAATAAAAAAGTATTGGTTTAGTTATTATTGCTAGTTAACCCATCATCAGGTAGATTTTAAAGTAACTAGTAAGCCGCTTACTAGAGGTAAGACACCAAAGTACTGAAAAAATAACCCTCACAGAACATAATCATAACAAAAAACCTCAAAACCAAATCCTGAAAGCCCAAACTCACAAACAAAATTTATGATATAACTTTTGAAATCAACCAAAGTATAAAAAAGTAAATTAAAATAAGAGAAAGAGGGGTGAAAGGGGTGAACGAATTGAACCTTGCGATATACCGGCATGCATACCGATATTATTTCGCCCAATAAAGCACAAATTGAATGGTGAGATAGATAAGATTAATATTATAATTAATGCTTAAAATTTAAAGAAAATAATAGTTTAGTAAAGCAAGGCGATAAAGAGTCAGGGCTGGGAGCCTAGGAATTTACAGAGAAAATTACATTGACCAGCTCCTCAATACAGATACCTCGAAATTACAATAAGTCCATAGCGCCGTTTTGTAGATCGTATTCACGAAGATAAAAGCTACTCAAATAAAAGGCGCTAGACTAAAACTTATCTAAAAAGTTCTAAATAACGAAACTTTCCAGAACTACACCAAAGAGAGACTGTACGAAGTGGACAATTAGGGCGACAAACTGCTTTGTGTACCGCAGGGTATGCAAGCGGAGTTAATGGTTTTCTGCATCGCATTCCGAAGGAAGATTGTTCCCTAAAAATATATCATGTGGACCACTTAGGACTTTATACGACCACCAAGAGTAACTACATATGTATATAGTTTTCACGGTGATTGACAGCTTCTCCAAATTTGTGTGGACTTACCCTGTAAAGACGTTGACGGCAGCAGTGTTACTACAGAAGCTAGAAATTCAAAAGTCTCTGTTTGGGAGTTCACGTCAGATTATATCAGATAGAGGAGGCCTTTACTTCTGACAAATTTAAGGATTTCCGAAAGAACGCAACGAGTTATAGTATAAAAGCTGGCAACGTTTTCGACAGAGAAGGTAGGTTGATTTTTAGATATCCGCTCTCTTTCACTGTTACGGTAGGCATGGAGACAGTCTGGCTGGCGGGAGATGTTGCGTTTACCTGCGAGCATAACACTCATGCAGGTAAAAAAATTAATCAATTATGCAGGAAGTAAAAGAGGATAGTTGCAAACAAGACAATATATCAAAAAACCAGCCTACCTGCTATTCTTGTTTTGACGATGTTGCTAGCTCTCGTACTATTATCATTTCTGTATTAGAAAAACTTTCTTTACAAAATCGTGAAGAATGGTATAAATTTACTAATCAAGTTCATAGGTACCTGATTTCCTCCTGGCACCGAACGATTAAGAAAACGCCATTCCAAGTGTGGTTTGCAGTGAAAATGCCTAGCCATGACCAAGTGGGATTAGCTGAATCGATTCCTGAAAGCATTTCCAAGGACGTGATACATGAGAAAGCTAAAAGATGAAACACAATAGAAGAACCGAAATCAGTTTAACAGGGATTTCTAATGTGGTGGCCAACTGGCCGTCATAAAATTGCGTACAACTCATTTCCTAGGGCAGATATGATAAAAAGGTATACATGGCGTTAATCTAAAGCCTTCAATATATTGAAAAATGCAAAAAGAACAGTCGATTACTTAAAGCCAGCATACATAGGCTTCGCGAAGAGTTCCGAGATAGCAAGTTGGAAATCTTGTTTCGAAAAGGAGAACTCGAAAATTCCTTAAAAATGTCTCCTAAATATTTTAGTGCTTACAGAATTACCCGGATTCGAAAATGACGACACTTGTGAAGAAAAAGCGAGCGAAGAAAACAAGACTTTTACTAGCTAACTTAAGCCCTACAACTACCTTAAGGAAGTCACGATTCCTCAAGGATTGTGCCGGAAAAAGTATGGTGAAGGCGCTCAAAGGTTCAAAGAAGTTCACAGTTCCCATCAAACAGTCGAAAGCCAAAACAATTTTATAGTTGTCACTACAGTGATAAAAGCTTGAGTCTATTAGTATAAGGAGGCAGGATTAAAGGATCAGACCCTGGAAGGTCGCGTGGAACAAGACGTACTCAAGAATAAGTCTTACAAAGATACAATACCAGTATCAGACATATTCGGGATATGATATAAAACACAAAATCGAAGTATTACATTATGTCTACTACATGTTACTTTTAATAAATACATCTTAAATTTAAAACTTTAAAGTAATATTTCTTACCATTCGTTCAATGCTTCCGCGGTTATAAAACTATTGTCCAACTGTAAAATTAAAATTAGATTTTAGAAATATATTCAATGATTTTAATATAAAAACATATTTTGATAAAAAACTACATTTAAAAGCAAGAAATTATTTCGTTACCAAGAAATATTTGTAATGTCACATTTATGGTGTTATAAACTAAGAAATTGGTTCACAAATCCGTTTAAAAATTGGCTGATGTCCAATCTGAACTATAGGTGCCCTAAAGTGGTTCTACCTTACTCCTACATAGGTTATTATTCTCCATTTCGGCAAACAGTAGTAATCAAATTTTATTTCAATTGGAAATTTTGGAATGCATTCGAGGAGATTGTGATCTTATTGGCAAGACTGAACACCTACGAAGAAAGAACCAAAAGGAAGAGCTCTATCGTCTAGAGCTTGAGAAAGTATCAAAAAATCTTCGAAAATTATCTTGTAGAAAGAATTCTGTTATTTGTTTCTCTAATGTGCCAAAAAATGTGCAGCTTATAAGAATTAATAGTTAATTACTCCATAAATCATTTACGTTCAAGCAGACTTTTGGTTGAGTAATTAAATCCAAATAATTTGCAAGGAGGAGGAATAAGGAAAAAATACTGACGTAAATATTCGACCATTTGTTATTTTTCATCGACCGTGAGGAAAAACTCTTTCAAATAATTTTGAAATTCTCTCTTAAAGTATCTAGAGTGCATGATATATGCAAAAGGCATTTTTAAGAAAATTCAATTGAAGATAAGTAAGAAAATAGCTTCTTGTAACAAATAGTTTTTGCTGCACTAAATAAAGAAAAACCCTGAGTTAACATCGAGCTTGAAAAGTTAAAAATTTCAGTGGAAAACGTGTTAATACTTTAACTAATTAAAGCAGTAGTTTATTTCTCCGGTTGCAAATAGGATAATTTATTATAATTTAATAATTTATTTTTGTCAAGTTATTAAAATTAAGGCATTTACTTTCAGGGTGACCAGGTTTTTTTGGCTGTAAAAATCAATAAATCAACTTTTTTAATATTTTTTTTTCAAGTTGTTCGGTTTTACGGCGGACTTACGTTGACAATCTGAGAAATTAAAAAAATGAATATTTTTTGGCAGGTGTTCGTGTAAAAGAACACGGATCCGTATACTCTGTGTATGCAACACTTTCCGTCAAATTTTTATTAGACTTTCTGGGACTTTCTCGTTTGTGGAAAAAGTATGGGGGATGAAAGGGCCACTTTAATTTCGTCAATAAGAAGACGATACTTGAATTGTCACTTTTAATGTAAACAAGTGCCGAAAAAAAAGTTTTCTTTTATGTTCGATTTAAAGAGTGTTATTTTGTGAAAAAAACCTAATGAATTTAAACATAAATGAAGTGAAAATAGTTTCCATTGTAAAACAAACTAAATAAAATGTCGTGCATTGTGCAAAATTGTGAAAATCGCGTCAATCGCCGATTGCCCGGAATATCATTTCATACGTAAGTTTCTTCAAAATATTTCGCTACATTTCGTTAATTTTAATTAAAAGTAGTAAGGAAAATTCATTTTCGTTCTTGTACACATTTGGCAATTTTTTTTTATTTAGCTTGAACTTGGTTTAATTTGGCGCAGAGACGTCGTAAATATAATATTTTTGGGCTATAAAGTAATATTTTCGCAAATTTACCTAGAAAAGAAAAATTACTACGGCCATGTTCAGAATGCGTTTGTAGTGGAAAGTATGTTTGGAGTTGTGAGGTGCTTCAGAAAATTGCGTTTACGGCCGTTCCGTTTCGTTATTTCTTCGTAGGTATTAATAACGCATTTAGTTGCTCCCGCCCCCTCCCCTCCACCCGCCGACAGGGGCGATGCGAAAAGACACAGCCTATTTTTTTGTATAGCTTTATGGCTTTGAATGCTTTGAAAAATCTACATTTTACAAATAATGTTTCATAAAAAAAAATTTTTTTCAGATTGTTTTTCGCTTAATTTAGTCGTTTTTTCGTGTAGATTACGAGAAAAAAATATAAAAAGTTGATGAGATATCGTAAAAAAAAATTATACAGACTTATTTGTAAAAAGTCGTTTTTTTAACATTTAAAGCTCTGAAAAAAATATTGAATTGAGATCATTCTCGTATTTTCTATAGTAATCCGAAATCCGTCAACTTATAACTACTAAATAATAACTACTACGAACAAAGACGAATTTTTGAAAATTTTATAGAACAATTTATCACAGCCAGCTTAAAAATTGAATGTGCAAGACTCATTTCTATCAAGATGACGACCTTAAGCATGCCTACATCTTGGGAAGTTCGTAATTGGCTGCTGTTGCCCGCATGGGATAGAAACACTACTGCAAAATCCAGATTTGACGCCAATAATAGCAATTCCCGAAAACTCGTTTACACCACTGGACTTTCTTTTTATATTCCAACATTTTTTTGTTAATATTAACCTTTTACTTCTATTGTGTATGTTAAAGTTTTTTGCTTCCTAAAAGTTTATAATTTCCTACTAATTTTAAGTTATAAGAGGTAATAATATTGAGACTGTTAGAAGTATTTAAAGGACTATTTTAATTACATTGATGTTATTTTCAAATAAAGAGTTTCTAATGATTTAATATGTTTACAGTTTTTTGGAATCTAATTTGGAGCATAGCTACAGTGTAAAGGTGTTTTCTTTGCATCTAGAAGTGTATGTTTTATATACATGCTTATATATTGATTATTGAAATATTATGTTTTATTTGAATATACGTTGAAATGAAAGCCTTAATGTAGAAAATTTTTACATAATTACAGTTTCAAAAGTTGGAGAAAATTTTAGAGTGTAGTAGTACCACGTTACGGAACACAACGTGGAATGGAAAGATCACTTCCCAACCCTAATATCTTCGGCAATTTAGAACTATAGTATATAAGACGAGGGGTAGATAAATATATAACAACATAAAACTTCCCAATTATACATAAAAATAAATTATAATTTTCTTAGAACGTACCTGTGCTTGTCCGTCCCTCCTGTAAAATAAATAAAAAAACATATTAAAGTTAGTAAATATTTTCACTTTTATAGTATATTACTTTGTTTGCATATGCTTGATTATATGTAATGATATGGTTAATTTTGTTTGTAAAGAAAGCATATTATAATATTGTTTGGAACAAAAAAATGATTTGCGGTATATAAGATCCTTTTGCATCCTATTCTGCTTATAAATCGATTTAGACAAATTAAAAATATCGGTTCTAGCTAGGCTATAAATGGAAAATAGCGACATACGTTACACATAAATAATAGAATATCACTGAAATCTTATTTGTTTTTATTTCTGAACCAATTAGCAGGGACTTATTTACTTAACCAGAACATCTTGGCTTTCTTCATTATGCCAATCTATCTAGGAGTCTAAAGCAAAAAATATTGGCCTATTTGAAAATCCTCTAAAAATGTTATGATTGAATTGCATTATTAATCCATCTTTAAACAAATACTTTTCGACTACCGTATAATAAATAGGATTAGCTATATAATTTATGATGATTAGAAAAATTAAAGTACGAATATGTATATCAATACAATGACCGGAAAAATAAAAATAAAACCAAAAATTAGATATTTTGTTAAATTTTTGCTAGAAATTAATAAAACTTGAAAGGAAAAAAGTGACAGATTTTTAAAATCGGTAGTTATTGTAGATAAATAATATTTGGTGTGAAATTTTACGGAATTTGTACAATCAGCAGAAAAAAATTTTTGTCATCACTATAATGTTCCTTTGCTAGTAGCAAAGATAACCCTAGAGACAATGGCAAATTCTTATTTATTCTGAAAATTTGGTTTCTATAAGCAAAGGCGTATTTGAAATATTCAAGGAAAGGGTTATAGAACCGAGCTTAAAATTTTAGAAACAATATTATAGTTTTTCTGGTTCCAGACATTGCATTTTAAAAGAAAAAAGGTTATCAAAGAAACTTCATTATTAAGTTAAAGTATATTTACCCTTAGCAATAAATTACGGAGAAATGCTACTTTTACAAATAAATAGTAAAGAAAATCGCGGAATCTTAACAATAATTTTTAATAATTTTTTTTTCACTTTATATTACTATAGGATTCAAAAGTAAAAAACAACATTTTATGTAAGATTCTATAGTTTACGTTATATCCGCCATTTAAACTTTTTAGAATATAAAAGCGTGTACACGCATACAATCAGTATCACTAGGAAGCTACATACTTAAAATGTAAAAGTGCATTTGGAGAGGATACTCGAGAAGGTTGTTTCTATGAAATTATAACAATAACAAATAAATAGTAGTAAATTTAAAATGATCTAGAGGTACATTATAAGTTATATAAAAATCACTAACCTGTGGATTCAGTGGACATACACCCATATCACTGGGCCTAATAAGAAAAACATTGCAAAATAGATTAATAAAAATATATGTCTGACGTAGAATATTAAGTACTTTTATTTTGTAATAAGATACTTGAATTTGGGAATGAAATGTTTTTAATTCCTAATCATAAAAAGGAATTGAGAATTAACGTTTTTAAAATTCTAATTAAAAAGAATAAGAAATTACGAAACATAACTGGTAATTATTTTAATCATTCCATGGAAATGTAAGTGGGGATTTATTCATAAAAGGAATTAAATGATAGAAATAATTCTTTAGGTACTTAATTACAATACTTTATGTAGATACTCAATTATAATTATGAATGTTACAAACTAAAGGATAAGACGGTAAGAATCAGGAATCAGATAAGATACGCACCTTGCTATTCTTAACGCGAACAATAATGCTATACATTTTAATCAATTAAAGTATTTAAGAATTTAATGACTTGTAATTTAATTTACATTTTTTTAAATTAATTTCGTATTTAAATACCTATCCATAATCCATATTTATGACAGGATAAAATAATTTAGGTATAGTAATTTCCAATTCCTTTCGTAATTAGGAATTAGTAACTAAAATTTTTCCTTGGGAATGGAATTAATTAATTTCAAAATGTAATCAATACTGCCAATCTTTCGTCGTAAAATCAATAAATTAGCAAATTTCCCGTACTTTAACAAAACAGCTGTATTCTAAAATTTTTCTAGTACGTAAAGTTTGTCTCTGAGATAGGTAAATATATTATTTTAAAAATACTCTCAAATGTTAAGCGCCAAAAAACTGCGCTACAGCGCCAGCTACACAATGGACCACTATCTTTAAATTTTCATCTTTTCAACTTTCGAGAGATCTGGCTACCGCGCCACTTACAAGCGTGCGCGCCACATAGTGTTCCGCACTCTCAGGTGGATTCCGAATCACTGACATTAAAGGGCTACATAAACCTAGAGCTAAGAAAAATTGGTCGAACTTTGGAAGGCGTTTTCTCTGGAATGGGAAAAGATAACGAAACAACCTTGCCGACATTGTTATTGCAAACATTTTGAAAGATATTTGATATTGACGGAGCTACTTCGGTTGGAAGTAAAGCATGTTTTTCGCTAGTGCATGAGTGCGTGACTAAATTCAACATGTTGAGTATCAACGTTAACAAAGTTACTTCAAATGTGTCTTTATTCACCATTCTAGCGAGAGCATTTGGCTTGTGTTGAAACCAAGTTAACCGCTGCTCTCAACATGTTGAATTTAGCCACGCACCCCATCTGCGGTGCCCCTTCTCCTGCTAAAACCAAGCGTCCGAAGTCACAGAAAATTCCTTTTAAGGTACTAATATATATATATATATATATATATATATATATATATATATATATATATATATATATATATATATATATATATATATATATATATATATATGTATTTTATTGACGTTTGCAATTTATAAGAATTATTGCCACAAAGATAAAATGGCAACACGCAAGCTTTCTGTACGTACATTTTGTGAAAAAAAATCCCCTTTATTCGTAGTTCGTTTAAACAATTTTTATTTTTTAAAAAAAGTGAGATCGTCACCAAATTAACAAAGAATTTCTACGGAGCTGAACAAAATTTTGGGTTGGGCTTGAAATCCCCAAAAACAAAATCCCCAAAACAGAATCCCCAAATCAAAATCCCCAAATTCATAATCCCCAAATTCATAATCCCCAAGCACAAAATCCCCAAATTCATAATCCCCATGCACAAAATCCCCAAAATCATAATCCCCAAGCACAAAATCCCCAAATTTTGTTAAATAATCTTGGGTTACGTTAAAAAACGCCGCGATTTTTAACGTAACCCAAGATTATTTAACAAAATTATTTCAGCACTTCAGCATTGTATCCGAGTATGCTAAAAAAAATTAAAAAAATAGGTGAATGTAATGTAAAACTGACCAGGGAGTTGGAATTTCAATACAGTTTTAGTTTCCTTGAAATGTAATAAATAATCACAGACTACTCTTTTTTCGGGGATTGTTCAATCTACCGGAAAGAGATGAGATGTCTGTGGTTCAGGGCCACAACCTGGAAAATTTGATTTTTTCTTGTTATTAAAATTGAATTTTAACATCTTTTCAATTAAACTTGTGATTCTAACAAAGGTAATAAACATTTTAGCTAAATTTGTATTGCTACTTGATAATATATAATACATATGTTAATATCTCATTCTCAGCATTACCCAGAACCACGGCGCGTGATGAGAAAACGGTTCCTCACTTTTTAGGTCTTCATTTTTATATATTTGTATTTTTTTTTTGGGTTTTATTAATTTTTTTCTTTTTTTTTCTTTTTATATTTATTTATGGATAACAAAATTAGAGAATTAGAGAATTTTTGCTATCCGACGCCGCGAGCGCTGCGAATTCTAAAGGTAATGATGATTCCATTCCAATTATGAATGGTAAACGTCTGTCGTCTGTCTAAGGTATTACGGAACAGTCAGTTTTTTCGAGAAAAATTCGCTCTTAAAATGTGTGCACACATAACCTTTGAGAATTCTGAATTTGGGGATTTTGTGCTTGTGGATTATGAATTTGGGGATTTTGTGCTTGGGGATTATGACTTTGGGGATTTGTCAAAACCTTGGGGATTTTATACTTGGGGATTTTGTTTTTTGAGATTTCATGTCTCTCCCCAAAATTTTAGGAGAATCTAAAGATCGGTTCTCGAGAAATACTGTTCTGAGAAAAACGCGTTAAAAGTCTAAGATAAAATGCTACTTCAATTCAAACTCTGCTGCAGCACAGCATAAAAAGCTTTGTTACTCCGAGAATTTTAGAGATACCGGCTTGAAATGTTATTCCTAAGTTTACATACTACAAGAAAATGTAAGAAAAAAAGTTTACTTTTTCGAGCTTTCTAGGTGTATGTAGCTCTTAATCTGAAACTCCAATGACCTTTTATCGCAATATGTTCTTAGCAGAAAAAAAGTATGTCTCGCTGACGGTGGGGTTTGAAGCTGGGACATCCTGGATGGAAGGCCAATACTTTATCAGTTACGCCACCAACGACTTATGAAGAATAGAATAGAAGAAGAATTTCGATCAATGACAAGATTACATTAAAAATCCATGCCAACTTATTCCCTAGTTCATACCAAACGACTAATATTATACAACTTCTGACAAAATTCAAGAAATTGCATTATTACTAATAATAAGACCAACATTTATTATTAATATAGAAGCAACTTTTACTTAAAATTTCTTACATCTTTATATCGTCAAGCATTTCTACAGACCTAATAAAGGTAAGTAGATAAATGTTATTGAACAGTTGTTTCAATATATTGAACTATACATGAATTATAAAATTAAAATAATAAAAAAGCATTTTCCTACATTTGGGGCACTATGTGAGTAAGTTTAAAGTTGTGTTTTCAACCTCCCCTTTTTTTCAAATACAATAAAGGTGGAAAAGCGTTTTTCATAATTATTCCAAATTTCAAGGCGATAGCAATAGTAGTTGCTGAAATAAGCAGCTGTAACTGTCAGACAGCCGGAGTCGCACCACAAGTGTTCCGTTTATATTATTTTAGTACGGAACCCTAAGGAGACTTCAATAACCTGTTACAATTTAGGGTATTTTCCTGTTTCCTTAATAAGAATGTAATTATTAAGGAGTTTAAAAAAACAACTCCACCATTGATGGATTTTCAATTTATGCAGTATAATTAAAATTTCCCAGCATCAAGGCATAAAAAAGGTGTACCGATTTTTTGTTGATTTTAAGGTATTCCTATATATACTAAAGAATATATACACGAATAATGAAGCTGCTATGTGGGATGGCAAATCCTTGCCTCAACACTTTTCGACATCTTTTGGTGTAAGGCAGGGAGATCTTCCCAATCCACTGCTATTTTTCGTGTATATCAACGACCTAGAGGAAACCCTCGACGAAGGCATAACTACAGGTGCAAGTAAAGTTAGTATTCTGATGTACGCTAATGACATAGTACTGCTTACGGACAACAATAAAAAGCTACAAAGAATGATTTACAAGCTGGAGCGGTATTGTGATATTGTGGGATTAACTCTAAGCCTCTCAAATTCAAAAATATTGGCTTTCAGAAAGGGAAGAATGCTGGAGGCGAGAGAAGCATGAACCTATTGAAGTTGTAAGTAACTTTGGGGTTACACTCACTAATAATCTTTCATTTGATCGACATCTGAAATCTAGGCTGTCATTGGTTAAATATAACATTCACGCCAAATGGAGCGAATTCATGGCCAAAACGAATATACCACTTTCAGTTAAAATTATGCCGTTCCAGGCAGTATCTCTTGGCATGCTATGTTATGCTGGTCAGGTACGGGGCCTCAAAGGACAGACAAACTGATCTTTCGATTACCAAACTCAACACCGAAATATATGATGCATCTGGAATCTGGTCTCTATAGTATATATTATATACAATAAAAACAATGTCTATAGAATCACATTGTCTTCCTAGGATACTGACTTTTGAATGCCTTCAGACAAAAATATTTGAATACCGGAATTGGAAAAAATTAGCACAAGCGACTAGAGATGAATTTAATACAGAAAATTTAGACAGAAATAGCTCCATGTTTTAAAAACAATGTACAGTTCAACTCATCACGATGTATATGATTAACTGGAATACGGTAGCCCTAATCATTATCTTAGATATAGCTTTCCACGATATATGATAAGAACTCCTATTATGACAAGAGACCGCTTGCTGTATCTTAATGCAAGATGCTGGAAAATAAATAGTTGCGGTACATGAACGGAAAAGACTGATTTGTATTGTACTACACAACTTTGTTAAGGCAGAATTTAATTACAAGAATGAATTAATTCAAGAATTCAATATTTAAAAAAATTTCCTTTTTTCTCGTTTTGGTTTGTAATTATGTTTTATGTTTGTAATTGAATTATTTTTGAGCAAATATTACTATTATTTATTATTGTTAGTGCTAAACTAAATAGTGTTAACAAATCCCACTTACGCTGGTTGATGTGGACTAGGTTGCGCAGCAATACTTTGTCTGCTTTGTCGCCTTGGTGAAGACATTCGTGGACAAACCTGCAAATTGGTAAAATAGGCATCCAATATACTATTTTCGAAACAAATGCAATGATTTCTAATAAAACTACCTAAATTCTAGATAATGCAAATTTTAGAGTAAAAAACATTATCTTAAAGTTTTCTAATAAAAAAATATTCATAATGTATAGAAAAAACCCAAACCACGTACTACTTTACAAAGAAATATGCACCCAAATTATTAGTTAAATCCAAAATGAATCAATTACACTCTTCTAATACGGCGTGACCGAAAAGTGAAAATTCACATATTTAGGTGGTTCGGTTCCTATTAGACCCGATTTTTTATTTAACTTCCTTAATTTTTTTTTATTTTCCAATTTGAAATAATTTTACAATATTTTAAAATTATTCAAAATTCATTCCTTCAAATTAAATAACACAGAAGAAGAAGAAATTTTGCGAATAATAGGAACCGAGCCATTTAAACTACATCACTTACGTTAGTTTTAGAGCAAAGCTTACACTTTTTAAGGGGAGGTTCTTTCAAATTTGGCCGAAAAAAGGCCTAAGTTTGGAAATGATTTGTGGCATGATGAAAAAACATAGAAACATCCGGTTTTGACAGTTGAATTGGTTATTTATTATACAATAATATGATATATTTTTTGTAACAAAATTCAAAATGGCGGCTTAACAATGGCGACTTTCGTCGATCACTGCCTGAAAAATCTCGTCTCCGAATTTCAAGCCTACAGCCTCTTGTAGTAATCTGAGATGAAAAAGTTTTTTTTTAAATGAAAGTAGATAAAATTTTTTATGGCTTATACCTAACTATAATGATTTTTGACCAAAAATTGACTGAAATATGAACGCTTTTTTTGTTATTAAACCTTAATTATAAATAACAATTTAATAATAACTTATGCTCGTTTTAGGTATAAGCCTTACAAAAAATGATCACCTTTCAAACATGCTTTATATGAAGGAAATCAGAACAATAGATCAAGAGATAGATATCCTTGAAATTCACATGGAAAACGTGATTCCGAGAAAAACGCGTTGAAAGATAGCAGCTCCGAAAATGACATTTTTTGTACGAAACATTTAGCCAGGAAATAAATACTGAGAAACGTTCGAAAAAAATCGAGTCAAAATGAGACCAGAGTCTGAAAGGGCATAAAATTTCACTTCAAAAAAATCTTGGCTCGATTTTTTTTCAAACGTTTCTTATTATTTATTTCATGTCCTTAAAAAAATGTCTTCTTAGGCGCTAATTGTTTAATTGCGTTGTTTAAATATCGATCGTATCGAAAAATCCTTTCGTACACATATTCTACGAACATACAGCTTTCATTTTATGTGAAAAAAAAAAACCATTTTTTCAAACAAATTTGAAAGAACCTCCCCTTAATCTAGAATTCAGGTGCTTTTAATGTAAACAATAGTTGGATTTAAACCGAAAAAACCATATTTTATTCCGAAAATGGTATTAATATAGATAGATAGATAATATAGATATATTGAGAGGAAGAAACAACTTTGTACTTACCTGTTCCTGAGGCGGCACGGGACTGTAAGAAAATAATGAATAAAATTATAAATTTGATTAAAAAATGTTTTATAGCGTGAATAGCGAAAATTTCAAAAATTAATGTAATGTTTTTGTTGTTGCGGACACTTTGGATGAAACTAATACGTAGGTTGCTACTTATGTTTTGAGATATGGCAACACCAGTGTGAATATGTCAAATCTGACACAATCATCGTAAAGTATTCAGAACGTTTTGTCATATGAGTGCTATTTGTTTTGTTTACAGGTACTTGAAAGATTCATCTTGGTCAAAAAATAGAATTAAATCGTGAAGATTTTCGTGCGATGATTTTCTATGACTTTCCAAATCGTAGTCGCACTTCGCTACAAGACGAATTTCGTGAAGGTCGTCCTAAATCGGTTGTAGCGCCAGAAAAAAATCGCAGAAAACGATTCTTCACCACGACAATGGAAGCTGTTACACATCGGCTCAACCAAGTGAATTTTTGAGCATTCAAAACATCGAATTTATGGGTCATCCGCCGTACAGTCATGATTTGGCACCCAATGAATTCTTTTTATTTCCGCAGATCAAAAATAAAATGCGTGGTCAACGTTTATCGACGCCTGAAAAGCGGTTGATGCGTTACAATCACATGTTTTGGAGGTACCTCAATCGAAGAGGAAAAAGTGCTTCGAAAATTGGTTCAAACGCATGCAAAATTGATCTTGATGGAGAATATTTTGAAAAACAATAAAGTCATTTTCGATTATAAATATTTATTTTTACTTGTCTATCTCAAACCTTAAGTAGCAACCCTCGTATAGCAAAATAGTGGCCTGCTTACAAAAAATTTTATTAAGTGCAAAATTCCGTTTCAATTACTTCTGAAAATGGTTTTGGTCACGGATTATATACCTACTCGTAGTAAGTGTATGAAAAAATAGTTTTGCATATTTTTAAACCAAATTTGTTGGTAATATCTGCCGCAACGTGTTGGTTCAAATGGTATGTGTTATGTGCTTAAAGGAGGACGAAACGGTGTTTTTTGACCTGTGGTCTAAAAAATCTCTAAAGTCACTGAACCGATTTTGACAATCTTTTCTTAAATACGCAGAAACGTTTCCTCGAAGACTAGCATATGATTTTTTTGATATCTTAATTTTTCAATTTTTTATAAACATTTGAATGGCAATTTGTTTGGAAAAAATATATTTTGTTTTTCAAAATGCCGTCATTTTGCTAATTTTTGGAATATAAAAAAAAAACTTATGCTTCATCTTAGATACTACCCTTAACTTTTAAAATCCATTAAATTTATCAATCTGTAGCGTTTCAGGACTTCCCGGTCCATGACGCCAACGAGACGGATATTTTGTGACAGGAGTTAAGGCGCTGCGCTGTAATCACGACCGGCCTGGAAGTTTTTTTACAAATATAATACTAAATGTATTTTTAATAAAAACACAAGCATTAACATAAAATAAACTGCGTGTCTCCAATTAATTTCAATTCTTCAAACAAACAAATATTCTTTTTCGCTTTTCCCTAATACGCAGTCTTCAACTCAAATCTAAGTTCTGAAACAAGAAAAATACATCGCTGCAGACTCTCCTGCCTTGTGGGACACTAGTCTTATCATTGGCAAAAAAATTACGGACGTTATGATTTTTTAGTTTTTCTAAATATCTTATGACGTTTAAAATTTACATGAAGTGTATTATATTATTTTTATGTCTTTTCCCTTAATATTTCAGAGGTTTGCCAGATTGCTAGTGTAGTTCCACTGATAAAAATTTCATTAACCTGGGATGCTCCGTTCATGAGGTATCATGTGTACCAGCTCACAAAAACGCATTTAAAGCAAAATTTTTCGTTTTTCAACTGATACAAACAGTAAAAAACAGTTACCAGACTTCATCAAATGAGCTTCTTTTTGGTATCCTTTCGAGATTTGGACATGAAAACGCACTAAATTTGGATTGGAAGGGGGGCGCACCGAAACCATGGGCCAGGACGCCACCGGAGGAAGGAGAAGCGCACACGCAAGTCGGTATTAAGAGCGCCTATAATAGCTGCGTTTTTTTAATCTGGTTGACGGTCAGGATCTACATGGAACTTACAACAACTACATATAGCCTAAACCACATATTTATCCGGTTCAAGATCACAGACTAAGTAACTAAGTTTTGAAATATTCTAATAGACTGTGTTCCTGTAGTTTTCTACTTTTCTAGTTACAATTTTTAATCACATGGGTAAAATCCTATTTGACCCATACCATTGTAGCCATTTTCATAATAATTTTGTTTAGTAAATAATGTATAAAAAACTGAATTTCTTTACACTCAATTTCACAAACTGTCAATCTTTTTGTAAACTACCGCAATCTGATTTTGGCATTCCAATTTAGCAGATACATTTCAAAACGAAAGGATCACTAAGCCACATAATTTTTTTCAGATTGCCATAATTTTGACCATGAACTATATGAAAAAAACATCGGTGATAGCGCATTCAAATCGAGAAGAATCGAACTTCAGTTTGCGACTCTAACAAAAATTTCATACTTAAAAAATGAAAGTGTGATATAACCCTTTTTAATTCGTATACTGTAAAAGGTCTATATTTCCATCCCAAGCTGCCCAAGTCGTCACTCTAAGTGAAGGTGGGGAAGGAAACAAACAGTAGGAATTATAATGGACAAACCATTTTTTATCAAAATACGATAAGATAAAAATATTCCATGGCTGTGGGTGTATATTTTAATTTTGATGCCGATTTTTCCAAATGACTTATTTTACAAAACATCGCATATCGTAGATTTATAATTATACCCAGTTATCTCTTACATTACATTGTTTTAAAAACAAACTATTGAATATAAAAAGGATATAATATCGACTCCTATTAACAAAAACTAAACCTATAACCAAAGAAGTAAATGTTCAATGCTACAAATCAATGATTTAAGATAACTATTTTTTAGTAGATTTTCAGTAACCTAGCAATAGCGCTTAACTCACTATAAGTTTTTATGCATAACTCGTGTAAATTAAAGTTAGTAACATAAGAATCTAATTAGTTAGTATTTAACAAAAGTATTACTTACGTCGGCTGTTGTGGACTAACTGGCTGAGCAGAAAGACTTTTTCGACTCTGTCGTCTCGGTGAAGACACTGGTGGACAAACCTATGGAATAATTTGACACAATTAAAGAAATATATATAAATTGGCAAAAATATAATATATATTTACATTAAACAATTATAAATAATAAGTTTACCTTTTGTGGACTCGTACTAGCAAAATCTGGAGGTCTATAAGTGAGAAAAAAAGAATTTTTAGATGCAAACAAATATTAATAATGATGATATTATCGTCATTAATTATGCCATCTATCGGAATACAGAAGTACTTAATGGGTGGTAAGGAAAAGAACAACATAAGAAAGATTAAAATAGCAGAAGCAGCAGAAATTGGAAAACGCGGACTTTTACTAAAAATACGGGTTATTGATCTTGCCTTCCAAAAAGTATACTACACGATGGATAGGGCGTGGTAGACACCACTTTCAGCATATTTTGTAGTTCGTAGGTTTTGGTATTTTTTTTTAAATCTGTTATTATCTAAAAATTATTCCTGTTATTAACAAACACATAACCGACCATCGCCAGTTCAGTCACATTTTATGGCCTCTCTTGGTTATTTTTCTGACCTGGCATGGATACAGCAATTAAACTTACTGCAAGAAAATTACTGCAGGTGGTTCAATATGGTTTTTTCTATTGATAGGGGACATTTAGGGAATATTATAGCTTGGGGAGGTGTTAAGATATACCCTCTCCCTCCCATACAATTTTTTCGTTTCTCACCTAGATCTATTAGTTTCTTCATTATTGAAGAACCACCCTGTATATATTTATATATATATACATATTTTATATAATACTAACTTTTTACGCATATATAATTCGAATTTTTTAGCTATGAGTACATTTAATTAAGTTCACAAAAAATTTTTTTTTCAATTCTAGTAAAATTTGCGAGATATCCACGCGCTTCTGGAGCCGTATAGCTGCGCCGTGCAGGATTCCGCCTTCGTCTTATGTCTTTAACACAAAAATCAAGTTATTTGCAAAGTAGAATAAATTTGCGGGGCCATAGACCACTTTTAGCAGAAATTCATTGATTTTGGATAAAATGGCGACCGTTAAGCTGATCTGTTGGCCCTTTGAAAATTGGTTAAACGGTTCGACTGCATTGAAAACATGGTTTTGAGAAAAACTCATTTAAAGTTTAACAAAGGAAAAAAGTGGGAAAAAATATAATTTTTGTTTCTTACTGTTCTTAGCTGACTAGCTAGCTATTCCTGGATCATAGAGCAAGTGTCCTCGTGAAACTGATATTATTATATTCAAGGCACATTATTTTATCCAAACAGAATTTTTATAACTTAAAAGAGATTCTCGAAATTTGACGGTACGTCCAAATTTGACCTGGAAAGTATAGGGGATTGAGAGACCTGTAGCTCTTGCATCGCGCGTTGTGTCTACAATGAATCAGGCTAGCAATTTCGTTAGAACAATGGCTATGGAAATAGCGATAGAAGAGTGAGAGGCAACCGACATTCCACCGATGCTCCAGAGAGTCAAGGCTCTCAGAGCTTGAGGAATCGCCAATAAGTTTAATAGCCTCACGCTGGACCTGTCCAAATATGGGAATTATATTCAAGTCTAGGCCTAATATGGGACTTATAAATCAGCGCTAAGTCAGGTGGGGTGAAATATTTCTTACATTTCTGTAGAAAACCCAAGCATTTCATTGCACTTTTGGATATTGCAAATATATGATCAGTCCAGCTAAGATTGCTGGATATCTAAATACCCAAGATGTTTAGGCAGAGCGAATTGGGTATATTCACTCCGTCGACTGAAATAGGTTGGCGGTGAACTGGGCGTTTTTTGAGGGACAGCATTGAGTTTTGGATGCATTAAACGAAACACGATTTTCTCTGCCCCAATAGAGGACCATAGAAATGTCGTTGTTTAATGACCTAAACATGCGTTCTCGATTGACTTCTGTAGCATTTTCACGTGAATTCATTACAGAATCAAATTAGTACGCAAAATCAAGGGTGCTGTCGTCGGCTAAACTATGAATAGGATTGAGAGTAAGGGATAAACGATCATTAATAAAAAGAAGAAATAAGGTTGGTAAAAGAACTGAACGCTGAGGTACACCGGCATTTATTTCGTAGGAATCAGATGTAACTCCGTCAATTACTACACGGATTGAACGGTTTGGCAAAAAACTTTCTATCCATTTAACGAGGGTATGGTAGAGACTAAATGTTTGAAGTTTGAAATTATGCAGATAATGATTCCAACGCTCCGTTAGAGCCGTTAGTGAGTCCCCCGTTGAGCGAACAGCGCGGAAACCGTACTGGCAATCTTTAGATAAGATCGACGTTAGTGCAATTAGTCTGTAGCTAGAGGGGTCGCATGCCTCTCCTTTTTTATGTATCGACTGGATATGAGGTTTCCAACATTCCTGCTGAATTATGACAAGTGAAAAAGTTTGCGCAGAGGTTTAGCCAAAGTATAGGCGTAGCATTTTAAAACCAGGGGCGAGAAACAATCAAGCAGAGTAGCGTTGGACACTCTAGTTTTGAAGGTACCCTAAAAATTATAATATTATGAATGATTGTTTACAAAAAAATTGAAAGTTAAGATTTGTTCTCTTTTATACGTTTTTTTACAATCCGTACTGACCGTAATTAGAGTAAATTAAGAATCTCTTACATATATATATAAATTAAGTTTTATTGAGATAAATTTGAATTACATAATAAGTGTACTTACGGTGGTGCAGCTACGCTTTGCTTTCTCGGTGAAGACACTCGTGGAGGTTCCTATTTAATTATAAGATGCAGTTGAGAAAGTGAAATATCTCCAACATATTATATTGATTATTGAAGAAATTAACTAAAAGTTCTAAAAAACATCGAATTAAGTGATAAGTTTAAATTTACTCACCTTTTCTGGACTGAAACTCATTAGATCGAAATCAGGAGGTCTGCAAGATAACAAAAAATTGTATTTTAACGAAATTCATGACATAGGTATCTGCAAAAAGTCAAACTTATCCGTTGCATTCTAGTAAAGTAATATAATAAAAGCCTGAAAAATATTTTGACAGCAACCCTATAGAATGGGGGAGGGATACATCGAAATTTTCTCTGCAATGCCCAATGGCCTTTCTATCGAAATCTTTCGGCAGAATACAACCGTGGGTCACCGTAGGTAGGATTCGAACCCGGACACGTTTAACCTTATCAACCGACGAGCTGACGATGATGAAACTATGAATGTGACTTAAAGACAGAGATCGACAGTCAAGACTTATGAAATATCTGAATCCTGAGGTTCACAGACATTTATTTCGCAGGAAAAATACGTAGCATGGATTGACGAAAAATGGTGTAACTTATTTTAAGAAGCTAGATTGCATACCAAAAAGAAGTTGTTTACTTTTGTTCAACAAACCAGGAAGCACTGTTAATATTTTTGTTAACAAATACCTTCAGTCTAACTTTCAGCTGGAAAATACATTCCATCTAAAAAAATCACCATCAAGAACGATTTCCGAAAAAAGGGTAATATCTAAAATCTTATTGATATATATAGATAGTTCACCAAAGGAATATAAAGTATTAACGTCAGATAAATTCCGGCTGTGGTTTACAAATCAGAATTAAATCATATGCTAATGAAATTTAATTCTAACCCAGACATATCATTAAGTTCTGTATTAGTAAAAGATAATTGAGAACGAATGACGAATTTATATTAATGCTAATATAAACTGAGATTGGCCTCTCCATAAAAAAGAGTGGCGCTTAGTGGTGACCAGAAATGGGAACATGGGAACCAGAGACAACCTTGATTTTACATAGTTTAAAAACAGCCGCGATATCAGGGTAGGGTATTAAAAGGTTTTTTTTTTGCAATTTTTTTATTTGATAGTACAACTCTTCAAGAGTATCCAGGTAAAAGTTGAGGTCGATTGGAGCAAAACTGCCGGAGGTACAGTGCCTCGGGTCTCCCACCATTCGATCCATTCCATATGCAAAAGAACAGTGCTAAAACTTTAAACGCGTTTTTCTCGAATATACCATTTGTAAGGTCGGTGGATACTGTAAATTAAAATCTACTTGACCGATCCTCTTCAAATTTGACACACTCTTTTATATACATAAAATATGAGGTAATGATGTCGACATTTTTTTTTTCACATTATAATTAGTTTTACAATAAGAAATATACTGAGTTTTGCCTCTTTTTTTAAGAAAAATTCGTTGTATTGACCTCTAAGTGATGCCAAAAACTGAAAAATTGTAAGAAAAATCTCGACGTCATTACCTCGAAAAAGTCATAAAATAAGCAAATTCTTTCGATTTTTTGATTTCGGATGATCCAGTGATGAGTTATTATGTCCACCGCAATGTATCTTTTTTTTTTGAGAAGTGTGCGAAGATTTGCTCTCAGAAGATTATTTGTGAATATTTTACGCTAAAAATTTTAGTGGATATGCTATGATACTTTATTATGAGTTCAAATTATAAATTATTTAATTTAGCATATCGTCATGGAATAGAATATAGAAGAATAGTGTAAGGGTTAGTGTTAGCTGGACACTAAAACCCAAGGTAGCGCAGGGGATGTATACTGCTATATACACTCAGTCCTATTCTCTGCTATGATTCTTTGGTCTAGGACCTCTACGTACAACAAGCAAGAGCTCAGCACTTTCAGACTAGTTCAGTTTGGCTTAATGCTGTTGGATGGTGGAAAGATAGGCCGTACGGAGTCGCAGACATTCTTGCGAACGCGTAATGCGGATGTGTAATAAATGGGACAAGGATGAAGTGGTAGGAATAAAAGAGAAACCGTATATGCGGATGGATCAAAGACGAAAGCATGTGCAGTAGCGTAAACTCTAGTACATGGCGGTGGTATGAAACATACAGAGACTGCCTGCCAAATTTTGTGTTTTTCAGGCAGAAATAACTAGACCGGCTATCATTAAAGTGCGGAAAGATGTGGTTGCATAATCAAAAGTCGCCCAAATATGCAAAACTAGTAGTAACACACATCCGGAAAATGAAAGTGCGGATGAATTGGCTAGAAAATGGATATAGCCGGAGCAGTGAGGACTCCAATCGGGTCCCCAAAGAAGGACATTTATAATGCCCCCCCCACCCCCCCACCCCACACCCACAGCCGCAGTTAGTGGGGAGGGGGTCTTGTAAAACGTTACGATAAGTAAAATTGGGAAGGTGGTGGGGGGTCAAGCATCGAGTTACGTAACATTAAGTTATTGTTAAAATTAAAAGTCCTAACTCTTAACTCGTGACTCACGGTTCAGTTTGTAAATCTACACTAAACATTTTGTTACATACGAAAAGCGTCGTGTCACTAAGTATACTGAAATATATATATATATGGCAAATAACCACAATAAGCCGTGTACCACGAGTCCATAGTGTGGATTGTAACAGTCCGACCGTTGCGGTCAAGCAAAACCACCTAAGATACAAGCCACGAGCTTAGGAATTTCACGCACACACATTAGTGCCAAAGTGGGCTGAAATTTCGTTTAGTTTACATTGTTTCTTATTTCGGTATTTTTTGACATTTTTAGGTAAAAATAATCATCTGAGTGTCACGTAACGTTTGTACTGCGTTACGTAATACTGCGCAACGTAATTGACATTTTTAGGTAAAAAATAATCACCTGAGTGTAACGTAACAGTTGGGGGAGGGTGGGGGGATAACGCGAAACGGTGCGTTACAAGGGGGAGCGGGGTCAAAAATCTTCAAAAACTGCGTTACGTGTTGAACGGCCCCTTACCAGAAATTAATGCTAGCATTTCAATCTAGTCTTCTTCAAACCTATATTAGTAAAGATTAAACAAAAAATAACACTTACGGTGGTTGGAGTGGGCAAGGTGCCTGTGGACTTTGTTGCCTCGGTGGGGACACTAGCGGACACACCTATAAAATTATAATTAAATTTTATTAAGTTGCAAAAAAATTTTCTCGTAGTTTACGAAATAAAATTTTGCATTACTTATAGAATCAACATAAAAGTTTCTTCACACTTACCAGTGGCGAAGCAGGACTGCAACAAAAAAAAGTAGAATTAGTTTAAAATTATTTCAAAGTATAATGCAAACTACGAAATTAAAGAAATATGTATATTTTCAATTTCGATTAAAAAATTATATTTTAAACTGATTACTTAAGGGATATTAAAATTTATAATACCTACATAATAAAATAAAAAACTTGAGCGGTTTATTTTAAAAGTAAATAAGTCACTTTGCAAAATTTGAGACTTAAAATTAAAAATTTTATTAAGGGCCGTCAAATCTAAAATTTTTTTTTAGTCAAAAAAAATGTTTAAAGCTTTTTAATATTTCTAAACTCCGATCTCCGCTGTAGCCGGCCCCAGGCCCGGTTGTAAAAAGAGGATATGCAAATACACTCTCGGTAACTCCCAGGACTCCTTAAGGAGCAGCCCTCTTTTTGAGATAGGATAGGCGGACTTGTAGTCGGCTTAACTTAAAAGAAACAACTTACACACGAAACGTCCGGTACGCCTCGGATTCCTCGGACTGATTTTGTGATGACGACCTTTGGCTATCAACAAAGGACTACGATCGGGCTATAAAACGTGAGTACTCTGTGGGTCGAGTGTGGATACGCAAAGATCATGGATGTAGAGTGGGAAATGGCCCATTATTAAATAAATATATTGTGCAGCGTCCTAGGCGATCACCCATCGTGAGGGATTAGATGGAAACTCTTTTACCATATTACACACCTGGACTATGCCGATAATGTATATCTCCTATCTAACAAATAGAGTCATGTACCCAAAATGTCTGAAGCCCTGAGCAGAGAAGGGCTTAAGATCAATGCTGCTTAAACCAACAACTTGTAAACTTCGACGCCAGGGAACAACATGAAATTTATCTGGAAGAGTAGTAAACAAAGCAGGTGGATACATTTTCTATCTCGGAAGCATAGTTACATCAGTCGGCGGAGCTTAAGCTGACAAATTGGGAATCCTACCAATTTGGTAGAAAAATAATTTGTGTCTCCAAGCTCAACTATTTTGCGATTTTTTGAAAATGTAAAAATAATTTGCTAAATTTGATATATGTATGAACGTGACAGAAAACTATGCTACTGCGTTCGTGGAGTCCACAACTCATAATAAACGAATTATTTGCAGAACTGACCAACCGTAGGCAAGATCAAATGACGTATACATTTTATCAAATAGTATAAATAACAGAAATATAGCATTTAAGTGCAATCAGTGGATTGAGAATCTCTTACTGACATGTAAACAGGTTGGTAACTTAACATAAGTTTAAATTAATAAATGAATGTACTTACGGTGTTTGTACAGCATGAATGCTTCGCTTACTCGGTGAAGACACTCGTGGAGGTACCTATTAAATAATAAGTTGCAGTTGAAAATGATATATTCCAAAATATAGATTTGTGATTAAAATTTCTAATAAATATCGAATCAAGTGATAAGTTTAAATTTTCTCACCTTGTGTGGACTAAGACTGACAAAATCAGGAGGTCTGTAAGATAGAAAAGTTTGTTTTTACCAAATTTTTGACATATTTGTAAAAAGGTACTCTAATGCGATATATTTCAGTAAAATTCTTGAAATGATAAAAGCCAAAACAAAACATGATATCAGATTTTCTTTCTAATATAAACGCCCAATTCGATTGTATAAACGCCCAATTCCATTTTTGACTGTAAAAAATCTAAAAATCAAGTTTTTTTATAATTTTTTTTCAATTTGTTCGTTTTTACGGCGGATTTACGTTAAAACTCTCGGAAATTAAAAAAAAAAGATTAATTTTTAGACAGCAATCTATTCGCATCGCCCGTGTCCGTGTAAAAGAACCTTTCAGTTCCGTCAAATTGTTATTAGACTTTCTAGAAGAAAAAGGTGTATTAATCAGGCATTTAGTTGCCCCCCCCCCCCCGGCAGGTTTGTATCTAGAATAGGCTGTGAAAAAGTACAAATAATCGTTCTTAAACAAAATTTATTTAGATTGTTTTTTGCTTAATTTAGTCGTTTTTTCAAGTAGATTACAAAAAAAAAACATAAAAAGTTGATGAGATGTCGTAAAAAAAATTATACAGACTTATTAGAAAAAAGTCATTTTTTTAACACTTAAAGCTCTGAAACTATTACAAATATTGAATTGAGATCATTCTCGTATTTTTTATCGTAAATTCGCGTAAAAACGATCATTACCAAAAGAATACCGAGATCTGTCAACTTTTCGATTTTTTACAGCCAAAAAACCAGGTGACCCTGAAAGTAAACAACTACCTAACATTTTTATTGTTACGGAAGTTGCGTACGCAGCATGCAGTGGAAATGCGACACCATGAAGTTAGTTGTGGTGTTAATGTCATTAAGATTGGAGATTCACAACAGTTACCACCAGTTAAAGCTAACTCAATTTATAAACAGCACAAGCAGAAGAATGTTGGGCCTATTTTGTGGCATGGACTCGAACTTTATGAGGAGGACAAGTTATGAGACAAGCAAATCAATAGTTTACTTTAAGATTGAGTAAAATTGGCAACGGAACTCAACTTGTGGATAATGAATTAACATTATTAGAATCACGCTTAATAAGAAAAATTTTAAACGTTCTCATTTATACTTAGTTTAAGATCTGTACATTACTACAAACATGCCATGGGTCCCGGGTTAGAGACCAGATGGCCCCGTGAGCTTTTATGAAGAAATTAAAATAATCCACTCCGTCTCTGGGCTGTTGTCTAGCTCGCAGCCATGCAAAAATAAGACTCAAGTTTCCTCACTTCCCTTACCCTCAGTCCCTTCCGGCCAAAACCATGCTAACGCATCAAAGGGTTGTCCCCTAGGATTTGGCCACATCGTATAAAAAAAAAAAACAAAAACAATAATGATAGAATGTTTTATCTTTGTTGAATGATTGCATAGTCAAATGTAAAAGACCAAATGCTGGTCGAGTAGCCATTTATGTATGTATCATAGTAAATATGATAGAACTAATCTTTTTAGTCCTTGTATCGATGTAACTGTAAAACAAGTTGAATTTATATCCCTGTAGGAAAGATAATGTATTCTTCTTCGATAGTGTTATCGTTTCTGAAGTAACTTTAATAGACACCAACTGCATTACTTTCTCGATGACTTTTACATTGTTATGTCCGCAAAAGTTATGCATAACCTTTTGAATTGCTAGGCATAGACGAAATTAGCAATAACATATTAGAGTAATAGATAGCCAGAATAACCTCTCTTTTACATAAACCATTAATAAGTTTTATTTCTGCTGTCCTTATGTGTAATACATAAAAAAAAATTTATTTCTCTTTGCACCTTCTAATATCTTATAAACCTAAGCGCACTGAATTTATCATTAGACTGAGAAATGAAATGAGTGAAATGCGTACTCGTTTCTTGTTTAAACTTACTTGCTCAACGAAAGCTGGAAGAATACTTTCTGCATTACCTTAGAATACATTGCCATCCCTAAAATTGTTTGTGACGTTATCATGGGTACAAAAAATTTGTAGGATCCTTTCTGCATTACTGTTAGTTAACTTTTATTTTAGAGGTGTATTTCAGACAGCTGCTGAGCAAAAAAAATACCCAAAAATGTTTAAAAATGGCGGAGTAAACAATGGTGCAGTGAAACATGTCGCCGCTGAAGTCGTCCGATTGTGTACATGAAAGCGTCGGTAATTTTCAACTGAAAAAATGAGTTATTTTGACTTAGTTAATGTCTATACTTTTTTACTCTAAATGAACCGCACTAACATAATAAAAACGGAAAATAAATAATTTTTTTTCAGTTTGAAACCGAAGGTAAATTTTAAAGAAAAATTTTGTTCATATTTTTGTTTATAAAAATTATAAAAATTGATCAAGTCAATGATAACTTTGGTTCATATAGAACAGTTTTTAATATGGTAGAGTCGCCAAATTTCGTCCCTAAACCTAATTTCGTCCCCTTCAATATCTCCTTTTTTAAAAACCGCCATCTATTATCAGTGACCCGAACCGAAAGCTAGTTGCATCAGTCGGCCATTGTGTAGAAGTGAGTGCGCCACGACGTTCGTACAGACAGAAATTCGAAAATCAGAAAAAGGGTTCAAGGTAAGTTTTTCATTTAAATATTCTCTGATTCCATAAAATATTGAGATAACTGACTTATTGATACAATTTTATTGTCAAAGTTAACTATTAATATCTCAGATGTTAATCGATTAAGTAAAATTTTCAGGTTATGTCACGTTTTTTGCTTAAATGGATGCGACAAAATAAATAGAAATTTCCTAGTATCGTCCCCCTACGTGAACCTAATATCGTCCCCGGGACGGTATTAGGATCTATCGTATAGTAAACACAACGGTCATGTCACTTCATTTTGCATGTAACTTGAGAAAGTTTTTTTTTATTTTTTAGATGCCGAAACGAAAACTATGGGATGCTGCACTATTTGTATGGAGAATTAGAAGTACCTACCTACCTAATTCACGTACTGATTATTGTGATCTCAATATCGTCCCCGGGACGTAATTAGGAGCCCAAAAATATATTTTCATAATTTGAGTAATTTTGTTAAAGCTATTTTATAACTTTTTCTAACAATGTTAAACCATTTTCGATTATTTTTAAGAATAAAGGAATATTGAACTTAACGTTTGATGTTTCATTTATTACTGTAGTATTTATTTTTATTTTTTTAGATTTGTTTTACAAAAAAGGGACGATATTTGGCGACTCTACCTTACTCTATAAAATAAAAGTCGAATTAGATCGATAAGGGGCCGTTCAAGTATTAGGACCCACAGATTTTGAGGATGTCTAACCCCCCCCTGTACGCTGTTATACTAGATTTTTCCAATGACGCCAAATTGGTATGTAGGACAATAATTTTAATTTGTGGATGCATTTAACGTAAGAAGACAAGCTGGTATGTAGGACAATAATTTTAATTTGTGGATGCATTTAACGTAAGAAGAGGCTTTCCCAGCTTGTCGAGAGAGCTCCCCCCCCCCCCCCCCCCCTCACTTTACTACGCGGGAAATAGCTCGAAAAGATGTGTTCGCTGTTTTTTGTTTGTGGATTTCTTTTCGCGGGGAGGTTTTTTCGCATGCAATTATTTCTCTGTCAATACTTTCGCAATAAATATTTTCGCAAAGCATTATTTTCGCCCCAAATAATATTTGGATTTAAATGAATCGAGCGCGCGATTTATTTCAATTCCAATATTATTTGGGGCGACAATATTGAGCACTGAAAAAACTAGTTTTTAAACAAACAATAAAATTGTATAATTGTATAAGAAAAACTTTTTTAATAGTTAAATGTATAACTTTTAAGTTATCAACTATGTTGCGTTTTCAAATCTATTTACAATTCTTTTAATTTTAATATAAATATCATTATACTTTTTCTTTATCTTTGGAGGATCTATTCCTGAATTTACTTGGTGAAGTATTATATATACTATATAATATAAAGAAGTGCCGTCGTACTGAAAACGTTTGGTCTACCTTAGGGTGTATTGCACTAAATTATAATTATACATTGTCAAATTTTGTAAACTGGGCGAAGTATTTATTATTTATTTTTTCGCTCCCATAATTTTATTATGATCACTTTTTTACATTTAATACTTGGTAAAAATATTGCCACGAACAAACTTATTTTCGACTAAATTGAAATAGCCATAATTGCAGGCGATATAAATTCTCTGCGACAAAATGTACGCTAATAAAAACCCACTCAATAATTGTTTCGAACTACTTGCATCGAATTAAAGGGGGGATACCGACGATTTCGAATCCTATCCATGTATGCTTATTTAGCAACAAAATGTTGCTAAGCCAACAAATAAAACCATTTCATTTTGAGTGTAGAAATAAATTTTAACAAATCTATTTAGACAAGCTACTTACGCTATGTCGTCCAGAAATTCTTCAGCTTGTGCGGGACAAACCTAAAAAAAATTGAAATAATGAAATTGCGTTCGTGTCTTTTTAATATGAAAAATTAAATTCTGCATTATACGTAGACTTAGGTTAGAAATTTCTTCACAGTTACCTGTTGTTGAGGACTGTAACAAAATAAAGATATTTTATTAGAAATTCCATTTTAAAGTAATCCGAAATAATTGAATTATACGTTATTTGACAAAATTATATAATATCTTAACTACTAAATATCTCATTTTAAATAATACGACACAGAATTATGTAAATTTAATAAAAACTAATAATAATAATAATCTACATATAAATATAATATAATATAAACTTTGTTTAGTAAAGATTAAACAAAATTACTTACGGTGGTTGATGCGGGCAAGGTGCCTGTGGACTTTGTTGCCTCGGTGGAGACCCTAATGGACACACCTATAAATTAAATTTAACTTTTGTTATGTTTTGAAAAATGATCTCATATTTTACGAAATTAAGGGGATGTTCTGCTTCTTGCGATTCAAGGAATTAATTTTTTGAGTTGGATTTTTTCTCTTCAAAACCATTCTCTTTTTAATTTTTTTAAAAATACAAACTAATTTCAAAGTAACACGCAATTTCTTGAATTAGGTAGTCCACTACGCACTTTCGCAAAATTCGCGCGGCCTATAGCACCTTGGAATCAACACTGTTGTTGAAATTTCGGGAGCTAATATATATTAAATATAATAATTTATGGCCGCAGACTTCTCGTTAAGATTTTTTTAAATATTCCTAAAATTTTTTTTAAATATTCCTTTAAATGATTCCTAAAATTGAAACGCCGCCAAATTGTCAATTTTCGAGATAAGGAAAAAAAAACTTGAAAAATCTCAGTCAATTTCCACTAAATTTATTTTAGTTTAATACTAAATCTTTTAATTCGGCTAAATTTGAAGTATATGAAACAGAACACCCGCTTAAACTTTGCAATACATAAAGCATTGAGTCAGAAGTTTCTTCACACTTACCAGTTGCGCCGTAGGACTGAAACAAATTAAAAGAGAAGAATAAGTTTATGAAATTTATTTAATACTATTTAAATATAAAATACAATATTTCAAATAAAAAAAAAACCTATTTTACCTTTCATTAAAATATTATTTTCTATATTAATCGGGATATTAAAAATTTAAGTTGCACACAAATTCCCAAATAATTAATTATTAATAAATTTTTTATGTATCGTAACCACTGCACCAACTTTAATGTGCGCAGGGTACTCCATTAAAATTAAATTAATTCGAATATATACTACTATTATGATATATTTCATAATAATAATAACAACATGTTCTAGGCAGACCCAGTTAGAATTTTGAACATATTTCAAAAGTATTCTTTGAAAATTTCAGACAAATCGAACCTTCATTTATGGAGATATATAATATCGTATATTTATGGAGATAAATATATCGTATATAATATATCGTACTCAAAACTTTAGACGCGTTTTTCTCGAAACCATGTTTTCGAAATCGGTGATCACTGTAACTTGAGAACGACTTTGCCGATTGGTTTTTTTTTACGCTTATTCTTTTTTTTATAGCCGAAAATGCGAGTGAAATTTTGGTCGAATAAAGAATTTTGACTTTCAACATCCGCCATTTTGTGAAAACTAAAAATTTTTCAAATCCCTTTGTCCATCCGGAGCATTATGTTATTAACTAATAATCCCTTTTGTTTTTTTTTATTTCCGATAATCCATTGACGAGCATCACTGCTGCGGCAAAACACTTTTGTTTTACCCTTCCCAAATTTGCTGTATCCCACTCATTTTTCAATATTTTGCCATAAAAAATATATAATATTTTCTTTAAATACATATATTTCATGTGGAAAAACATTTGTTATTAATTATTTTTATGCGTGGCCAAAAAAAATTCCTAAAGAAGAGCTTTTTTTGGAAGTCCCAACTGGGTCTGCCCCCTTAAATAATAACCGTACTTACGGTGGTGTTCGTGGAGCAGCTATGCTTTGCTTCCTCGGTGAAGACACTCGTGGAGGTACCTATTAAAAAACAAGTGACAGTTTAGGTAAATTCCAAAATATTGATTTGTATTGAAATATAATTAAAATTCCAACTAAACATCGAGTCAGTTGAAAAGTTTAAATTTACTCACCTTTTGTGGACTAAGACTGACGAAATCAGGAGGTCTGTAAGATAGAAAAGTTTTTTTTTCAAAATTGTTGACATATTTGTAATTTGGTACATAATAAGTAAAATTCCTGTCAGCTCATATATATCATACCACATATCCGCTGTGCAAATATCAACCATTAATCTAGTGCGCAGCCCATTAACAATAACTAGTTTTGTGCTCAACTTTATACCTACCAGTCGCCAACGTTTTTTTAAAAGAGATTTTAATCGAAGAAATAAATATTAATATGACTAAAAAAAGTCCTCAGAACACATTCTTCAATTATTGGTACTAAGAAAACAATTATTCAAGTTGAGTTGTTACTGCTGACGGGGACTGACGTGGCGCCAGTCTTGCTCCCCAAATAAACCTAAAATCGGTTGCGAAAGTAAACTAATAACTGAAATTATTATTAAAAGTGCCATCTTCGCCAAAGGGAAGGGCTTTTATGCTCTATTAAAAAGCACAGCCGGTGAGCCCCTTCCTCTTTATTTTTATTTTGTTTTCCATCAAGCATTTAAGATAGTACACTGGCGCTTCGTTGAATGCCTTTAAAAAAAAGTTAAGCACAGAAGGCATAATACTGCTGCTGGCTTTGGTCTCACAGAGTCGGCTTTGCTTCGCATTTGTATGTCCCGTTCGTCAGTCCTTGTGTCGTTGTACATTTTTGTTTCGTTTTGTTGTGGACAAGTTACGCGAATATGCAACAATTTTCTGTTAATTTTTGCAACATTTCTGTCTTCAAAAGTAACCGTTTTTCGGTTTACTGCCACTTGACCTCGGCTAATCCGGCTATTCTTGCACTAAGCGAGACCAAGGTTGTTTCTGATTCTTTCTATGAGAGGCATTAACCATAGCACCAAATATATTTGGAACATCCTATTGTTTCGAACGTATCGGTTATAACTTCAAAAAGATATAACCAACCAACATAAATTACTAGCACACAAATAATTACGTAATAACACATGAATCGAGTGAATATTTCAAAATTTCAATAAAACGAAATTGCAGCGCAGCCATTTCCATCGCAATGTACTAGCAGGAAAATGACGCTACATTTTCGCACTCGAGAAATTTTTAAAGTACTCACTAAGCTCTACGTCTTCAAAGCTACTAAACCTGATTGTTTCTCGCCCCTGCTTTTAAAGTATTGCGCCTCTGCTTTTGTTAAGCCTCTAAGTACACTCCTTAACCTCTCATACTCAACAGGAGCAGAGTTGCCAATTCGGGCGATTTCGCGCCGATTGGGCTCCTTTAGCCATCAGCTGGCGCCAAAATTTTGCTGGGCGCTTTTGGGCGATTTTCTGTCACAGTAGAAAAAATTTTGCTGTCGAGTTATCTCAATTTCTAATTTTGCGCGAATAACTTTTACTGAACTCCGAACGAGTCCAAACTGGCGACTTGACTTTGTCACCGAATCTGGTGTTTTTGAACGCCTCATTGGTAACAGAATTTTATTTTTTCTGAATTCAGACACGTCTAAAAGTTGGTGATTTTTAATTTCGTTTTTCCACATTTCAACGCGGCGACTTCTCGTGATTTTGGTGAAGCCAATTTAATTTATTAGTTTATTAGATATAATAAAGTGACTGTGCTGTGACGCCATTTCCATTGCTATACCATTTTTGTGCAATACAATTTTTATAAATTATAAAAGTCATATCTTTGATTAAATAAATTGCTAAATTTGCTAATTGCATTTGCTAAATCTGCCTATTGTAATTTGAATTACAGTATTCTTTATTAAGCCGTTAAACGGGATCAGTTGCCAGTTATATCGTATCGATGTTCAGTTTCAGTAAGTTCAGTTAACTTTTCAACATTTTTGCTGATTAAGCTAAGTGTATGCAGTTATTGTTATTTGTTAATTTATATCAAAATAAGTGCTATAACATTAAATCTGGATAAGAAGCATTTACTGGTAATTATCCTATTTAATATAAGGAATATAAGTTATTTTCGTTGTGTTATGTGTCTGTTAAAGAAAAGATTGTTTAATAATTAGTGATATTTCGTTTATTTTATATTCATATTGAGTTTCGTGAAAGACTATTTTAAAATTCCTGCAGGTGAATTGATTACGTTGCAATATATTATCGTGCAGAGTAAGCCTGTATCGTTTTTTTGCAAGGAATCTGGATAAGAATATCGTATCTTAAAATGTGGAGTGACCGATTAATTAAGCTAAGTTTTAATTTCCAAAAAGAATTTCACAATAAAAGCATTTATATTCTGATGGTAAGAAAAAATGAAAACGGAGTTAATCGATTCGTCTTCTGCTGAGTGGCTCAATTATTAAAGACTGTGACTCTTTGCACTTACGTGTATTTACGTGTACTTACGTGTTTAACGTCAACAATTTATTAGACTTAGACAAAAGTACACGTAAGTGGAAATAGTCACTTCCATTACTAAATACTTAATTAAGGGTGCTTTTTGTTTTTCACGACGACTCTCAAAATTTTAAATTTGTGTTACTTGTATCTGTTGCTGTGATTATTGCAATAAATATTACATTAAAGTTGTACAACCAACCCTTTGAAAGATTTGATTGATTATAAAATCTAAAGGCGATTTTTGGGCGATTTCAAATATGGCGCGGCGACTTTGGGCGCTTTCAGCGCCACGGCTCGGCGACTTTTGCTTTATACCGTCTGGCATCTCTGAACAGGAGTGTTCCGTCTGCATTTCTCATGTTCAGCTGATACCTGAAAGAGGAGAGGTATGCAACCCCTTTAACTACAGACTAATGAAATATCTAGTAAGTCATCATCTTATAACGATCGCCAGTACGATTTTCGCACTGGCCGGTCAACCGGAGACTTAATAACTGCTCTGATGGAGCGTTGTCTTCATAATTTTAGAGAGTCGGAAATCGTTTCACTTGATATTTCAAAGGAGTTTGATCGAGTCTCGCACAATCTCTTTCTAACCAAATTTCAAGCATTCGGTCTTCATCCTCAACTTTCTAAATGGATAGACAATTGTTGGTCAAACCATTCAATCCGTGTAATAATAGACGTAATTACAGTTGATCCCAACGACAAAGATGCTGGTGTCCCTCAGCGTTCAGTTCTTTCACCAACCTTATTTGTTCTTTTTATCAATGATCTTTTATCTCTTATTCACAATTCTATTCATAGTTTCAGGGACGGCAGCACCCTTGACTTCGGGTTCTCTTTGGAGAAGGCATGTTTAGATCATTAAAGAACGACATTTCTACGATCGTCGCTACTGTTTAATTAAAAAAAAATCTTAAAAAACACCCAGCCCACCGTCAACTCTTTTGTATTGTTTTTCACTCATCTTATGAGCACGAAACTTTCAAAGGAGGCGTTTATTGACACTCAACTTCTTAATTCATTTCCCGCACCCTTAATTCCTTTCCTGCCAAGGCTGTGCTTTACCATCATTAGGCATATCCTGAGCTTTAGCACTTTTATAAAAAAGGGTAGATGTAGCAAATACAATATGCGCAAATAAATCAGATTAGTTATGAAGTAAAAGCATGTAAAAACGGATGAAATATTTCTTACAACTGTAAGCAAACAAACTACCAAGCATGTCGTAGATATAAATATATGGCTGATCCAACTAAGATTGCTGGATGTTTAAAACCATGTTTCAAGGTTAGGAAATACAAAATGGTAACATTCACTCCATTGACGGCATTAAGTTCGAGATGGGCACATTAAACATCATTGAGTTTTGCTCCTTTAAACGTGACACTGCCGCCAGCAAGGATTACAGAAATGTAGTTTATTAACTATACGATGAGTTCTCGATTAATTGCTGCTAAGTTCCCATGGTAGTTCACTACATAATCAAAATAGTGCACAAAATAAAGGGTGCTGTCGTCGATGGTTATAATAATGGGATTAAAAGTGATATAAACTGGTTTTTTGTTTGTTTGTTTTTTAAGGTAATAGAACTGAATATTTCGGAACACCGTCACTTGCTTCGTAGAGATCATCTGTCAAGAACCCTAATTATAACTAATTCGGAAAAAATGCCGAGGGTTTCTGAGATGTACAATATGAAGACTATCTAATTGTATTTGTTTGTTCGTTGTAAAAGAGTATTTTTTGGGACACGTTATCGAGAGAGCTTCCACAACTTGTAAATAATTTATGCGACGATTTCGATAGGATCCTGTCGATGTATGCTTATTTAGCAACAAATTATTCCTTCGCCATTTCATTTTGAGTGCAGAATTAAATTTCAACAAACCTATTCAGACAAGTTACTTACGCTATATCGTCCAGAAATTCTTCAGCTTGTTCCGGACAAACCTAAAAAAAATAAAATTATATAATTTTGTTCTGGATTTCTTTCTTTTTGATTTGAAAAATTAAATTTTGCATCATACGTAGATGTTAGAATTTTCTTCACAGTTACCTGTTGTTGAGGCGATACAGGACTGTAACAAAATAAGGATGAAATATAAAATTTAGAAATTTCATTTTAAAGTAATCCAAAATAAATAATAATAAACGTTATTTGACAAAATCATATAATAATTTAAATTCTTAACTACCAAATATCTCATTTTATAAAATACGACACAGCATTATGTAAACTAAATAAAAACTAATACTAATAATAATATACATATAAATATAATATAATATAAACCTATTTTAGTAAAAATAAAACAAAAAACTTACGGTCGTTGATGCGGGCAAGGTGCCTGTGGACTTTGTTGCCTCGGTGGAGACCCTAGCGGACATACCTATAAATCAAATTTAAATTATGTTCAGATTCTCCCAGTTTATGAAATTAATTATGTTTTTTCACACTTACCAGTGTCGCCGCAGGACTGTAACAAAATAAAAAAGAAGAATTAGCTTAAAACTATTTCATATGAAGTATAATATAAAATACGAAATTAAAACAAACAGAACATATTTTACGTTCCGTTTAAAAAATTATTTTTTTAACTATTTGCTTAAGGGATATTAAAACTATAAATATAAAATATAATAAAAAAAAAACTTGAGCTGTTTATTTTCAAAGTGGCATAAGTCAACTTGCAAATTTTCCAAATTAAAGTTAAATAAGTTTTTTAATGAGTTTCAAATGTATAATTTTTTTAAAGTCACAAAAAAGGTCTAAGCCTTTTTAATATTTTTACATAAATATGAACATAAAACTAAAACTACTTCCAAAAGCTCCACATTCAAAATACACGGCTAAATTGAATTTTAATTTTCTATCTATCCAGACTAATTTGCGACTAAAACCTTAATACGCCTGGTATAGTATTAAGATACAATGTATTAGAATATATAATTACATTATAGTTATGTAGTAGATACAGCTGGTACTTTTTATATCCCGGGTTTTCAGGATTGGTAATTAAAATTTCATTGATCGATACCAAGCACTCCCAAATTGTTTTCATATCATTAATGTGATAGTACCGGGATACTTTAGGATATTTGATTAACGTATCCTTGCACTTTTACAAGCTGTATTGGACGCCTTACGACTAAACTAAATGCAGTCAGGATTTTCGAAAAATTGATTTTTTCATTTCATTTTCGTGATGTACATACCTATATTTAAACATATACCCAGAAAATTGCATGTCAATCTGGCAAATATTTTCAAAGTTAGACGAACATTTAACATTTGAAGCTTTGAACGCGTTTTCCTGTAAACTGTGTTTTTAAAGGCGGTGACCAAGATTTATTAGAATCAGCTGAACCCATCAATCTCAAATTTGTACACTAGCTTAATTGATATATCTATAAGTTATTGATCGAAGGTTTAAATAATTTACATTTAATAAACAATTAAAGGCAAACATTTTTATCGAAAATCGAAATAGTTTTTTTTGAGAAGCCGTTACTTTAGTAAAAATTAATATTTTGCTTATTCCTTTGATTAATTACCAGATAATACGTTATATTAACGAACTTTTTTTTTTGTTTTACATAATCCAGTCCAGAGATATCGTAATCACCGCAAGATTCCTTTTTTAGAAGAGCTTCCTATATAGCAGCTTTAAAGATTAATATAGAATTAATCGAAATTACATTTCGCACTTGCTAGGATTTTTTCCTTTTCGGTAACATTTTATATAAATATAGCAAAAGAATGAATTACAAATTGTAGATACTCCTTTTAAGTGTCACCTTGTCCACACAAGTATCAAAAATCTCTCCGATATCATTAGCAGACCTACATATGCGGGTAATAGGCTCGGACATGCCGTAATTAGTGCGTGAAAAAGCAATATGTAAAGGTGATCGGTTACGTAGGGAATAGGACAGTTCTATAGGCAATAACACTGTCTAGCTTTCCCTGCAGAAGCTGATGCAAAAATATCAAATCTGCAACCCAACGTCGCTTCTCGAGTGTAACAAGCTGCAGTAACCCTAAGCGCTCCTCATAAGGTGGAAGTTTAAGAGGACCATTCCAAGGCAATGAACGCAGGGCCGATCGCACAAATCTACGCTGGACGGACTCGATACGTTTAATGTGGGATCCATAAAACGGAAACCAAACCTGACTAGCATATTCAAGCAGGGGTCTAACCAGGGACGTGTAAAGATGGAGTTTTATTTGAGGGCTTGGAAATTCCTTGGACCACCGAAGAATAAATCCCAGCATAGAGTTTACCCTAGCAACGACGTTATTAATATGGGAGATGAAGTTCAATTTAACATCAAGATACACTCCCAAGTCCCTCACCACTTCCACCCGTTTTATAACAGCACTCTCAAACATGTACTGAAAAGTATGGATGCTGCGAGACCTCGAAAAGGACATAACCTGACATTTCTCAATGTTCAGCTTAAGGTTGTTGTTGCAGCACCACTTATAGAAAATGTGCAACTCTGATTGCAAAATCTCACAACCAGCATTAGATTTGTTTGGGAGAAAAATCTTATTATCGTCAGCATATACATCTTTGAAGCAAATACGAAATATCATCAATAGACAATATGAATAATAATGGACCCAGGTGGCTGCCCTGGGGAACGCCAGAATGAGCCACAAAATCATTAGAGAGTGCGCCACGAAACCATACCCTCTAAGTCCTATTAGATAAATACGACTTAATCCAACCAATAAGCGAGGGCGGGAAACCCAACTTAGCCAATTTAAAAGCAATGACAGAGTGAGACAGCTTATCAAAAGCCTTACTAAAATCAGTGTAAATACAATCAGTTGGGCAACCATCCGTAAATCCACCCACAGTGCAGGAAACAAACTCAACCAAGTTTGAAACCGTGGACCTGCCCTGAAGAAAACCATGCTGTGGAGTGAAGATTAAGCCTTTACACACATCGGATAAGTGGGATTGAATTAACTGTTCGAAGAACTTAGGAATACAGGACAATTTAGCAATCGGCCTGTAATTTGAAATGTCTCTTCTATTGCCACTCTTAAAAATAGGAATTAAAAAGGACATCTTCCAAAGTGCTGGGAAATGGCCCCGCGAGAGAGACTTCCTGAATAGAAACAGCAAGGGTCATAATAAAAGCGAAGAGCATTTCTTTATGACTGCAGCAGGAACCCCGTCAGGACCACTAGAAAAAACAGTTGGAAGTGCAGTAATATGCTTCAAGAGGATCTCTTCCGTAATAGATGAAACTGATACCATGGGTAAAATTCGACTATTAATGTGCGAAAAGTTTCTACCATCCGGAATGGAATCAGATGATTCAAATCCACCCTTAAAAGGTTCAGCAAATAAGTGACAGATAATATTAGAATTATTACTGGAAATCCCTCGAACTCCATAGTCAATGGATAGTTATCGACGTTTTTCTTCAAGTTGACATATTCGAAAAATTCACGGGGGTCAGAGAATAATCTGTTCTTTAAACTTTGAAGGTATTCTTCATAGAGAGAGCGAGAACGGCTTATAAAATGTTCATGGCAAATACTAAATTCTTGCCGGGAGCCAACACTGCCAACACGAAGGTACTTCTTCCAAAGTCTGTTCTTCCTATTCCTAAGAGCTTTCAATTCTCTGTCAAACCAGGGTGGAGCGGAGTCTTTACCTCTAACCCGAACTAAGGGAACAAACCTCCCAAAAGCTTCATACAAAACATCGTAGAGACTTGATACGTTACTGTCGATATCGTCACCAGACATGCAAGTTTGGAAGTCCATCTCATAAAGATAATCATTCAAAGCCTCAAAATCGGCCGCTCTAAAGTTAAAATGATATTGGCTATCGAGGTCATCGACAAGCACGTCCGACAAACAATGAAAAGCAACAAGCAGTGCGGGGTGAAACACGTCAAGCTATGTTGAGTTCGTGGAGAACACCAAATCAAGCTGTCTTCCCATATTGTTACTCACATCGCTCATTTGGCAAAGCCCAAGCTAGCCAAGGTGTCGAGGAATAACGATTGTCCTTCTGTCAAGTCATGGGGAAGAAAGCTATCGTCATCCTCATCCGCTACCCATCGTACATTGGGTAAATTGAAGTCCCCCACTAGAATAATTTCATCCTTAGAACCCAATCGATCATAGATGTAGTTAATATGCTTAATGAGAATATCATATTGACTCCGACCATTACTATGAACGACGTTAAACGCATCAGGAGGTATATAACAACAAATCAAGAACAGGTTCCTCGAATCAAATGAAATTTTCACTGAAACTTGTCCCAGCTCCAGTTGGTCAGAAAATGAGGGAGTGTCGAAATGATTACTATTAAGAAAATTCCTGCAAGCTATGAGAACCCCACCACCACGTGCGGTCGAGGCAGCATGCCTATCCCTACGGAAAACCTGATAGGAGGCATTAAACAATTCCGCGTCCGAGATACCCTGGTGCAACCACGTCTCAGATAAAGCTATCACATCAAAATCGCAGTTAGTAGATGAGAAATAAAAATTATTTGTTTTGGTCCTCAGTCCTCTCACATTCTGGTAGTAAAGAGAGAGCTTGTTTTTTGAACTACATAGGAGACTGAACTCCTGACCTGGTGCGACGGTGAGAATTGGGTACGAAGACCTTACAAAAAACATCCTGGGGCCAGAAATTATCACTGAGCAGAGTATCAGCCACCTGAGAAGGAGGCGACAACAAGAAAGATGTGTAGGGCTTTAACTGCCCACTTATTTTCCTACAGGACACCTCCGCCGTGTCAACACTCCTATACCGAAGGAAACGCAATATTTGGTCGCAAGAGGTTCCAGGCGTTAGACGAACCAAACCAAACAATTACAACAAAAGTACTTAATCGTCCTTTCTTATGATCCCGTTACCTGCAACGTTCAGGTAGTATTATTACCTTTAATTGTGGTTCTGTAGTTGTTTTATTTGTTTAATTTGCACCAAATTCAAAATGTCGTAATAGATATAAAATGAAAAATTAAATTATGCTTTTTAGCGCTTTTTCTGAAGTTGGTTCAATTTTTTTTTAAACTATTTTATTTGTCACTTTTTAGTGTCTTCTAGTCTGTACAATAAAAAAAGAACCATCCAAATCGGTCCACGCTTTAAAAAGTTAGGTTAGGTTTTTTCTCGTGGTATCAATCAGAGAACACTCAACAGAAAAAGAACCATCCAAATCGATCCAAGAGTTACAAAGTTAGATTTCACCCCCTCCCCAGCAACAATTTTTTTTACATAGTACAAATCGGTTAACATACTCTACCCAACAAAAAAAGAATTATTAAAATCGGTCAACGTGGTACGATATTATGCTCGGTCATGCATAAAAAAAATACACGTCGAACTTAGAACTTCTTAGTTTTTGGGAAGTCGGTTAAAAGAAGCAAAAGGTTCATTCCTGGTAAACGATCAATTAAATTTTAATAATAATAGCCCTTTACTTCATCCTAACCTTCTGATTGTGAAAACACATAGGTGATGTTATTAAACAAAAAACAGCTAACAGAATCTAACACTAGAGTAAGAACTCAATAGCAGTTTAGAAGCTCACTTGATAATGCCTAAGTAGGGCGAAACGCGTCCTGTAAATTTATTTAATAAACTGTGGAATTTAGCAAGTGTTGTGTATATTTATACAAAATGTTCCTTTAAAAATTATTATTTTTAAAAATAAAACATATAAAATAAAGTTAAAAGTTACATCAATATACATACATATATCCAATTGGAAATTTAACAGAATTTCTAAAATTCAAACAAATATTAAAAAGAATTGGAAATTTCATGGCAGGATAGTAAATTGCCTGGGTATGTAATTTACCATCCTGCTATTAAAACTCCAATTAGATAGAAAAATAATTTACTATCTCTAAGATCAGCCTTTTGTTTATGTGATATTTTGAAAATATAAAAAATGCTAAACGTGATATAGGCAGAAAATTGCACTTCCTTCGTGGAATCCACAACTCAAAAAAACCAATTTTCTGACGTGTTCATGTCATCAAATAGTATAAGTTACAGAAATATAGCATTCAATCAGTGCAATCAGTGAATTAAGAATCTCATACTAATATGTAAATTCTGATTAGTAACATAAAATAAGTTTGAATTAAATAATGATTGCACTTACCGCGGTGTTTGTACAGCAGGAATGCTTTGCTTCCTCGGTGAAGACACTCGTGGAGGTGCCTATTTAATTATAAGTTGAAGTTGAGAAAGATAAATTCCAAAATATCGATTTGTGACAAAATATAATTAAAATTTCTAAGAAATATCGAATCAAATAAGAAGTTAAAATTTTTTCACCTTTTGTGGACTGAGACTGATTAGTTCGAATTCAGGAGGTCTGTAAAGTAGAAAAAAGAGTTTTTTACGAAAGTTTTTAAATATTTGAAAAAAGTACTCTAAAATGCGATATGGTCTAGTTATATTCACGATGTAAGGAAAGCCAAAAAAAACATATTGACATAAAAACCATAACTTCAGGATACATTTTTTTATTTGGTGTGTGATACACAGCACTAATTTCACTGTTTAAACTTTTCATATACAGAGAAATTCATGAACATGGAAATTTCAAAATGAGATATCTCGGCGAAAAAAATATATTTGAGCAAACTCAACGAAAAAGGAAGACTTGTACTATAAGATCCCATACATAGTTCAAATATGACACTTTTAGGTTAGAATATCTCAAAAACCTGACGTGATAGAGCAATTCTGAGGATTCGGTTTCAACGGGAAAAATTACTTCGTAAACAACTACTTATTGTCCAGGGGGAAACATTTTTCAAAATTTCCCAACCCTGTGTAATTAAACGTATAATAAATAAAATAGAAACTTTCTAGTGGCACATTTTGAAACGTAAAAGAGAAAATTAAATTTTGTACAAATATTCAAATATTTTGTAAAAGGAAATTATTTTTGTTTTTCATTTGAATTCAATTATTATTTGTTTGTTATTTTCAGTGACCAAAACTCGTTTTTATAAGCTCATTTGAAGTAAAAGAGAGTACAAAAAAACACTTCAATACCATGGTTTTCGAAAGGACAGCCAGACTAAGAAAGCATTTTAACTATATGCGGCAACCTGATGAGTTGTGTCTATTCCTGTAAAGTCCCTTTTCACATAATACCGTCGCAGTTGCCTGGATGCAATGACCGAAGAAATTACCATTAAAAGATATTCTTCATACTTTTGTCTTTGGTTCGGTGTTAAACGATCATACGCACCCTAATAAAAAATGCTTAGCTATTTACGTCGAAAATGTGAAATTACACCCGAAAATTTGGAAATTATCGGCTTATTTAGCAACAAATTTTTACTACGTATCTTTGCACAAATTAATTTTAACATAAATCTATTTAAAGAAATTACTTACGCTATATCGTCCAAAAATTCTTCAGCACAAGGATAAGCCTGAAATTAATTGTAATAGTTAAATTTAACCATTTTAAACATTTTTTTTGACAAAATTTATTTTGCATTATATGTAGAATTAGGTTGGAATTTTCTTCGCACTTACCTGTGGCTGAGGCGATACAGGACTGCAACAAAATAAAGATAAAATATTAAATTTAGAAATTAAGTACTTTATGAATATTATAATATATTATAACCCGATCACGCGTTATTGCGTTCCAAAATTGTCGGTTGCTTATGTGTTATATAGAAAATTATTAAACATTTTACTTGAAAAATTAGAAAATAACAAATAGGAGAGATATATAACTTATAACTTTAATTTTGTTTAGCAATGCAAACATTGTATACTTCATCATATAATGCTTTAATTTTTAATTAATATAAAAGCCCGTTAATTATAAAAGCCCGTTAATGGGCGTTCTGTTTGAGCTCGATATGCTTAACTGCTTAACTTTATTTAGTGTAATCTCTGCCTGATGAGGCCATAGCAAGGAAACGCGTCGGATTAGTGAGTTTTAGAAAACAAAGTGTTAAGATATTCAATTACATAATTTGGAACTTAACAAGTGTATTAGTAATTTCTTTTTAAAAATGGTTTCGAAGTTCCAAGAAGTGATTTCAAATAACTTTTTAACATTAATCTTTAATTTAAATAATTAAGGTTGGTAACATTAGATTAGTTTGAACTATACTCACGGTGGTGTTCGTGGGGCAGCAATGCTTTGCTTCCTCGGTGAAGACACTCGTGGTGGTACCTATTTAATAATAGGTGGCAGTTTAGAAAGATAAATTCCAAAATATCGGTTTGTCATAAAAATTCCTTCTAAAAACATCGAATTAATTGATAAGTTTAAATTTGCTTACCTTTTGTGGACTAAGACTGACTAGTTCGAACTCAGGAGGTCTGTAAGATAGAAAAGTTGTCTTACAAAATTTTTGACATATTTGTAAAAGGGTTCTCTAAAGCGATATATTTTAGTAAAATTTTTAAAACAATAGAAGCCAAAAAATACATATGGCATCAGATTTTTTTCTTTGTTGTCTGATATATACGACCAATTCTACTGTAAAAATATCAGCCATTAATTATATCAGAAACCAATTATCATAGCCTTCTGAATCAAGTTTTTTAATAGAATCTATGTACGATAGATAACACCGAAGAACATGTTGGAGTAAGAAGTCGTATGGACGGTTTAGAGGTAGAACAAAGTAAGTAACAATTTAACTAGGAAAAGGTAATTTCTCGGAAGATCTGTATTCTAGGATCTACAAATTTAGATTTAATACGGATTTAATCCAATAAATAAATATTAATATGATTATATTTTAGGTAACACAAATATCTCAAGCCTAGAGGATAACCCTTTGATGCATTAACACGGCTTTGGCGGTAAGGAAATTTTGGTAAGGGGAGTGAGGAAACTTGACAATCTTGTTTTTGCAACTTACAACTTTGCAACTTACAACAACTTAATTTGAGGGTGCATTGACCAAAGAATTAGCCGTAAGGAGACAAGTTTCGAAGTTTTTTCTTTGCAACGGCTTAAATTAACTACTTACGTCGAGATACGCGATAGAGGGAAATAGCGAGCCTTCACCAGCTTTTACATAATTATACTCAAAGATTTCGTTATTATCTGCTTATTTAGCAATAAATCTTTCCTACGCCATCAAATAAAAAGGTTTCGTGGAAATGAAACTGTAATGCTTTAATATCTTTAGTGCACAAATATATTTTAATATAAATCTATTAAGAAAAATATTTACCCTATATCGTCCAAGAATTCTTCAGCTGGTGCCGGACAAATCTAAAATAAATTATAACTTTAAAATTTGATTAAGATTTTAAACATTTTCTTTGACAAATTTAATTTTGCCTTATACGTAGAATTGAGTTCGAATTTTCTTCGCACTTACTTGTGGTTGAGGCGATACAGGACTGCAACAAAATAAGGATGAAATATTGAATAAGGAAGTTTCATTTTAAAGTAGTTCAAAAATATTATAATGCCCGTTATTCGACAAAATTTTATAAATATCTCATTCAACATCTCCAAATATCTCATTTTATAAAATGCGACACACCGTTATGTAAATTAAATAAATACTAATACTAATAATAATATAAATATAATATAATGTAAACCTATAAACAAAAATCTTACGGTGGTTGATGCGGGCAAGGTGCCTGTAGAATTTGTTGCCTCGGTGGAGACATCAACGGACATACCTATAAATTTAAATTAAGTTTAAGTTCTAAAATGCATACGTTCTCGTAGTTTACGAAATTAAATTTTGCGTGATATATAGAATTAAGGTAGGCCTTTCGACACACTTACCTGTGGTGCAGCAGAACTGTAACAAAATAAATAAGAAGAATTAGGTTAACACAATTTTATAGCATAAAATAAAATACGGAATTACAGAAAAACATATAATGACGTTTCGTTTAAAAAATAATTTTTAAACTAATTGCTTGAGGGGTTTTAAAACAATAAATATAAAATATTAAAAAAATGTATGCGTCAGTCAAACTAACAGTGTCAGATGTGAAAACTTTTATGTTTTCGCCCTACTACTCAAGATCTTACAAGGCTGAGCTAGTCCTAAATGTTATATGAAATAAATAACATAAATAATGATTGAATCATATGCAGAACATCTATTGATAAACTCTCAGTAAGTAACATGATCTCAATTAATAAGCAATGCCCTGCGGCTATTCTCGGCGTCTTCTCTTTGTGTAGATCTTCGTATACTTTTCCTCCCCTCACACTCTTTGATTAAGTAAATGGTAATAAGAAAACGGACAAGGCAGTGTTGCCAATTTGGTGGTTTTCCCACTAGATCTAGTGGTTTTTATATGTCTCTGGTGGGGGAAAAAAACGTGACGGTGGGTAGCGGAAAATCTAGTGGGAAATGGCACTATCAGTGGTTTATAGCAAGTTTGGATAATTTTAAACAATTTTGTAATATTTAAAACAATTACTTGTTAGTAAATGTCTATACTCCAAAAAATATATTTTTCCTCCCGCGAAAAAATTTACTCCGTTTACACCCATACTTTATGATGAATTCCTAATGTTTTCATGTAAACGTATCAGATTGACTCGGGAGCAAAAATTTCGGGGTCGGGTTACGTGATTCCGAATAGTCAATAAGAACAATATCTCCCAAATGATATTCTTCGAAAAGTGGGATCTTATGAAAGCTATAAAAACTTAACAGAACTTGTAGCGCTTTTGAATCACGAAGATGAATAAGAATGTAGGACAAGGCTTCTACTTTAAGATGCTGTTCATAGTTTTTTTGAGAAAAAAATTTGCTATGCTACATAATCTCAAATAGAGGCCAGAATCACTATTTTTGGACTTTTCGGTTAGGATATCTCGAAAACCAGAGCCAATTGACCAATTTGGACCTCGGATTCGGTTTCAGCTCATTTTAAACTTTTGGAAAAATATATTCTGGTTTCTGTGTTTCATAAGTTGAGCGAAACGCAGAAGATGTTAAGCTGTTCCGAATTCGTATTGTTTTGCTTAGAAAAGATTCGATACGTCCAAATTTTACCTGGAGAATATACGGGTGAGAGTAACTTGAAGCTCTTATATCGCGCGTTATAATATATCTACAAGAAATCGGGCTAGAAATTTCGTTGGAACAATGGCCATGAAAATAGCGATAAAAGAGTAAGAGACAACCGACACTCCGTCGATGAGCGAGATAGTCAATGCCCTCAGAGATTGACGGATCGCCAATAGGTTTAATATTATATAGTCAGCTCATCTAAGATTACTGGATATCTGTTTTGAAAGGACGAATTGGGTATATTCCGTTTACTGAAATAGGTTGAGAGTAAACTGGGCGTTTTAAGGGACATTAAACAGTTGTGAGTTTTAGATGCAGTAACCATAACACGGTTTGCCCTCCCCTAAGCGAGGATTATAGAAATTTCGTTGTTTAATTATCCAAACATGCGGTTGATTTCTATAGCGTTCACACGAGAATTTATTACAGAATTAAAAGGGTACGAGAAATGAAGGGTGCTGTCATCGGCGAAACTAGGAATAGAATTGTGAGTAAGGGATAAAAGGTCATTAATATAAAAAAGAAATAAGATTGGTGGAAGAACTAAACCCTGAGGTACACTGACATTTATTTCGTAATTATCAGATGTAATTCCGTCTATAATCATACGGATTAAATAGCCTGACAAAAACTCTCTATAGAGTGTAAGAGGTGAACGTGAAGTTCATCGTGAATTTTGGCTAGAAGGGGAGCATGCCACACTCTATCAAAGGCCGTTGAAATATCAAAAAAAAAAGATTTCCGGCAATCGTTGATAAGTTCGTTATTTTCTAGATATTTCATCTACTGTGAGTTGATGAGTAATTCAAAAATCTTAGATAAAACCAAAGTTAGTGCAATTTGTCTGTACGTCTCTTCTTTCTTCTCAGTTTGAGCTGAACTACTGACGGGGACGGACGTGCCGCCGTGTCTTGCTCCCCAATAAATTTTTAAAGCGGTTGCGAAAGCGAATCGAATTTTAAAAAATCAAAGTGCTAGTGCCATCTTGCCGGAGTGAAGGGCTTTTATGCTCTATTTGTAAGCACAGTCTGGTGAGTCCGTTCCGATTTATATCTTTTTTGCTTCCATCCAACATTCAATGTAGTACAATCGTGCTGCATTGAATGCGTTTAACGGGTCTCCACTGCTGAGCATTTAGCTGCCTTCGTCGAGATCAAAGTTCAGCACAGCAGGCATAACACTGCTGCTGGCTTTGTTTTCACAGAGGCGGCTTTGCTTTGCATCTGTGGATCCCGTTCGTCAGTCCTTGTGTTTGTGTACGTTTTCGTTTGTTTTGTTTTGGGCAAATTAAGACCGGGACTATGCAAAAATTTTTATTTAATTTTTGCAACATTCGTGGCTTAAAAAGTAACCATTTTTCGGTTTACTGCCACTTGATCGCGGAAAATCCGGCAGTTTTTGCACTAAGCGAAACCAAGGTTGTTTCCGATTCTGATATTAATCAGTATCACATCCCTGGTTATCACTTAGTGCCGCTCTTCTCTCCTCAGAGGGGAATCGCGGTTTATATTAGAAATGATGTGCCATTCTCCTATCTCCCTCAATTCTCTTCTACTAATCCAGAATTTAATTATGTCTGGATTAGATTTAAACTCTATCGGCACATTATTCACTTCTGCTTTTTATACCGCAGCCCGAATATGTCTGACACTGACACTGTGTGCTCCTTCGATAAACTGTCTTCCGATATCGATAAGATTTTGGAATTATCCCCCTCTTCTGAAATCGTTCTTGCTGGAGATTTCAACGTCCACAACACACAGTGGCTCAGGCATTCTTCTACCACAAGCCCGTCTGTAAGACACGTCGAGTTATTTAGTGAGTCTTTTAATTTACAGCAACTGGTTGAGTGTCCGACTCGTGTTCCTGATACTTCGGGGCACAACGCGCACCTTTTAGATCTATTTCTAACATCGCATCCAGAAAAATACTCGGTTTCGGTGACGTCTCCCTTGGGTAATTCGGACCATTGTCTAATCTCCGCCCAATTCCCCATCTCCTCTCTGACAACCACTAATCTAAACTCCACCAAAAGATTAGTGTGGCATTATAAAAATGCTGATTGGGCGGGACTTAATAAATATCTCAGAGAGCTGGACTGGTCTGATTGCTTTTCTATGAAGGACGTTAACAGAAGCACCGATTATATCTTGAACATCCTATGGTTTGGAATGCATCGCTTTATTCCTCATAGCTTCAAGAACATCAAACCAACTAACACCAATTGGTTCAATAATGACTGTTTCGCAGCCATTAAAAAGAAGGAAGCAGCCTTCCAGGCATATAAATTGTGCCCTTCAGAGGAATTGAGACGTATCTATAGAGATGCGCGGAATATTTGCAATTCAGCAATTAGCCGGGCTAAGTTCAATTTCGACCAGAGCATCAGACGGAAGGTATTTTCTACTCAAAAGGGTAGTAAGGGCTTCTGGTCTCTAGTAAAAACCGTAAAGAACAATTTCTCCTGTTCGTCAACACCACCACTCATTTATAATGGGAATGTTTTTACTGACTCATTGGACAAGGCCAACCTGTTTGCTGCTAATTTTGCTGCTAACTCGTACTTGCCACCATCATCGCAGCCACTTCCATCTCTATCGCAGTGCATTAGTAGGCAAAAGCCGCTACACTTTCGCACTCGGGAAGTTTTTAGAGTACTTTCGAAACTCGACGTGTCCAAAGCTACTGGGCCTGATGGTTTCTCGCCCCTTGTTTTAAAATGCTGCGCCTCTGCTTTGGCTAAACCTCTGCGCAAACTTTTTCACCTGTCATATTCAACAGGAATATTTCCAAGTGTATGGAAACTTGCTCATGTCCAGCCGATACTTAAAAAAGGAGAGGCATGCGACCCCTCTAACTACAGACCAATTGCACTAACCTCGATCATATCCAAAGTTTTTGAATCACTCATCAACTCTCAGTTGTTGACATATCTAGAAAATAACCATCTTATCAACGATTGCCAGTACGGTTTCCGCGCTGGCCGCTCAACCGGAGACTTATTAACGGCTCTAACGGAGCGTTGGAATCATTGTCTCCATAATTTCGGTGAGTCCGAAATCGTCGCTCTTGATATTTCAAAGGCTTTTGATAGAGTCTGGCATGCTGCCCTTTTAACCAAACTTCAAACATTTGGTCTGCATCCTACCCTCGTTAAATGGATAGAGAGCTTTTTGTCAGGCCGTTCAATCCGAGTAGTTATTGACGGCGTTACATCTGCATCCCACGAAATAAATGCCGGTGTACCTCAGGGTTCAGTTCTTTCACCAACTTTATTTCTTCTTTTCATCAATGATCTCTTATCCCTTACTCTCAATCCTATTCATAGTTTTGCCGACGACAGCACCCTTGATTTCGCGTACTCATTTGATTCTGTAATGAATTCACGTGGAAATGCTACAGAAGTCAATCGGGAACGCATGTTTAGATCATTAAACAACGACATTTCTAAGGTCCTCGCTTGGGGCAGAGCAAATCGTGTTACGTTTAATGCATCCAAAACTCAATGCTGTTTAATGTCCCTTAAAAAACGCCCAGTTCACCCCCAACCCATTTCAGTCGACGGAGTGAATATACCCAATTCACCCTCCCTAAAGATCTTGGGTATTGAGATATCCAGCAATCTTAGCTGGACTGATCATATATTTGCAATCGCTAAAAGTGCGATGAAATGTTTGGGTTTTCTACAGAGATGTAAGAAATATTTCACCCCACCCGACTTAGCGTTGATCTACAAGTCCCACATTAGGCCTAGACTTGAATATAATTCCCATATTTGGGCAGGGGCAGGACACACCGCATTGTCCGCGTTAGACAAAGTTCAGCGTAAAGCTGTTAAACTTATTGGCGATTCCTCAATCTCTGAGGGCCTTGACTCTCTTGAGCATCGACGGAATGTCGGTTGTCTCTCACTCTTTTATCGCTATTTCCATGGCCATTGTTCTAACGAAATCGCTAGCCTGATTCCTTGTAGACTCATTACAACGCGCGATATAAGATCTACAAGTCGCTCCCACCCCTTTACTCTCCGGGTCAAATTTGGACGTACCGTCAAATTTCGGGAATCTTTTCTTAGCAGAACAACACGAATGTGGAACATTTTACCATCTTCTGTTTTTCCCTCGTCTTATGAGCCTGAAACTTTCAAACGGGGCGTACATCGACACCTCCTTCACTCAACCTCCTAACCCATTTCCCTCATCCTTAATTCCTTTCCTGCCAAGGCTGTGCTTTAGCATCATAGGGCATCCCCTGAGCTTTGGCAACATCATATATAAAAAAAAAAAAAAAAAAAAAAAAGGTATTGGCTGAACATGAGCAAGTTTCCATACACTTGGAAAGACTTCTGTTGAATATGACAGGGGAAGAAATTTACGCAGAAGCTTAGTCAAAGCAAAAGCGCAGCAATTTAAAACCAGGGGTGAGAAACCATCAGGTTCAGTATCTTTGGACACGTCGAGTTTCGAAAGTACTCTAAAAACTTGTCGAGTGTGAAAGTGTAGCCGTGTTTGCCTGCTATTGCACGTGCAGGTGGAAATGGCTGAGCTGAAGGTGACTAAAACGAATTAGCAGCAAACAGGTTTTCCTTGTCCATTGTGGCAGTAAAAACATTTTCATTATGAATGAGTGGTGATGTTGACGAACATGTGAACATGCTTTTCACGGTTTTTACTGGAGATCAGAAGTCGATACTACCCTTTCCATTAGAAAATTGCTCCCATCTTATGCTCTGGCCGAAGATATCAGACTAATCACTGATTTGAAAATATTCCGCGTATCTCTCATAGATACTCAATTTCTCTGAAGGGCACAATTTATATGCCTGGAAGGCAGCTTCCTTGTTTGTAATAGCTATGGAACAGTCATTATTGAAGCAATTGGTGTCAGTTGGTTTGATGTTTTTGAAGCTATGAGGAATAAAGCAATGCATTCAAACAATAGGATATTTAAAATATACTCCGTTCTTTGGTTAAAGTCCCTTATGTTACGTAAGACGAAAAGCGTATATAAGGTTACAATGTGAGCTGTCTTAACAAATGGTAACAATGTTAACCAATTTTTGTTTTGTTAAGGACAAGACATTGTTCGTGATTTGGAGACAATTTCTGGCTGCTAGAGGCGATAACGCATTTGATAGAGTCGGTTTCATCGATGGTCTTGTTAGCTATACACCTATGTACATCTGGCCCACATATCATAACTAAATTAATTTTCTTGCATTCTTCAAGGACTAAATAAAGAGTCAGCATAACGTGAATAGGATAAAATTTGCAGCCACATTTGCAGGTACAAAAGAAACGAAATCGTAAACAGAAAAAAGTATTAACAAAAGTGTAAAGAATTTAATTAAAGAACAATTGTAACCAGGGGATGTAAGCTGCGCAAACAACACAATATATTAAATAAAATATAAATTCTTTCTAACATGTAAATTAAGGTTGGTAACACAACGAAAGGTTAAATTAAATAACAATTTCACTTACGGTTGCTCATATGGGAAAGGTTGTTGAGCAGGAATGCTTTGCGTTCTCGGTGAAGACTTTCGTGGGGATACCTATTTATTTAACAACATTGAGTTAAAATTTTTTTTTAAGTATATAATAAATTTGAACGTTCTCACCGTTTGTGGCCCAAACCACAGCTTTTCGAAATCAGCAGGTCTGTAAGATAAAAAAAAAATATTTTGTTTACAAAATTTTAAACACATTTGCCAAGAAGGTACACCAATGCGATAAAAAATATGTAATGTAGTAAAAATAAAAGAAAAAGAGATTTAAGGTTAATCTGCAAAATAATAATTATTTGGATAAGTACAAAGATTACATGATCTTTACAAGTACAAAGTGAATCGCTTTCAATTTCACTGGAGATTTAAGGGGGGTTTCTCATTCATTGGTTATTATGTTTACTCTTAATAATTTTTTTCACATAAAAATATATATTAAAACACATGTTTTAAAAATTTAATACTAGTGGGCGTTGATCTTGACTCTAAAAAATATTGCTCAATAACACAGTTCCGGCAATTTGGAACATCTGAAACATGAAACCCAAGGAAATTATAAACCTAGACATTATTGGCCATGTAATGAACCTCGGGTGAGAAATGAGTTGAAAAATAAAAATTTGAGAATTTTGAAGAAAAAAATTCGAAAAAAATGCGACTTTCGACACTTAAAATTAGAGGGGGCGAGGGGAATGAATTTTGAATAGGACGGGTATTTATTACATAGTAAACAAATTTTTCTAAAGTTTGTTAAAAGTATCAACTCGATAGCTCAAGTGTTTACCGCTCAAGAATGGTAACGGTTGGAGTGGGTCCAACAAATATGACGATAACTTGGTCTACAAAAATATTTTTTTTTAATTTTTGTCAAATAAAGTTAAAACATAATACAATAAAACTTTATAAAATAAATTAAATTACTGTCAAAGAAAGTTATATTACTAATTTTTATAACACCGCTAACCCCTAACAGAAAAACAACCGGTTTTTTGATGAGAAACCACCCATAAATAAAACAAAAAAAAACTAAATTAATTATTCTAAAATTATAAGAATAATAATATAAAGCAAAAGAAAGAAGAAAGAAGAAGAAACAAAAAGATGTAGAAAAAAATAACAAAGAAACACTCAAATCATATTGCAGATATGTTATGTATGCTTAACTTCCGAAGTATAAATTGATTTAAAGTGCCAAAAGTACCGCCGATCGTACTACACTGAAGATTATGTAGATTTACCTACTACAAATGCTACCATAAATAAAATGCGGTATAATCAGTGCTGTTACCAGTCTTTTCTGCATATGAAGCGAAAGAATACCAAAATTACGCCATAATTGCCTAAACAACCTAAAATTTTCTTCAATGCTGAACTAACGTGGCTACAATAATACAACTTAGAATTTAACACAAATCCTAAGCTTTTTCAGGATTCTACATAGGGAAGTCGGGTATTGTTGATGAAGACTGATGACAGACAGGTTATTGCATTCGATACCGTTTCTGTAAACCAAGCAATTTGACTTTTTGGGATTTAATTCCAAGTAGTTTTCTTTGGACCAGTAATATACACGCTGTATATCATCGTATGCATACATATGCAGTCTGCTGAAAAATAGTAGCCCTAGAATGGAGCCTTGAAGTACACCACTCATTCAACATTCCGGAAAGCAAAGCATTCGACCAGTGGTAATGATGGCAATAAATTTTCCGAAAAAAATTTTTTTTTTAGCACGCTTGCATCATGTGCTACTTTCGGGAAGTCATTACCCTTAAAACTCAAATAACGTATATTTTGTAGTAGTTTTCTACGAGGCAGTTCGACATTTAGTTTGTTGGTATATTAGATATGTTTAGAAGACCTAACCAACACAAAACTGTTCGTTTGCTGTTAAGATCTCTTAAATTTGAATATCAATTCTCTCTGCTCATCTGCTGAAGGGAACTTTACAACAAGAGGTGCCCTCTTTATTTCGATTGGCTATTGATGACTTTCACTTTGGACGAAAAATCCTTGAATATAGAGACGGCGCGTGCCTAACTTTTTTAACTATAATTGAGACTATTTCTTGAGGATTTTCATTTTCACAAAACGGAATACCAGTGATAATATCGTCGGATAACCTATCCTGCCGGCAAACATTATCCAACTCATTACGAACCTCGGCCAATTTATTCTTTAGCTACTCAAGCTCACTGTTAATTCTATTTATGTTTTTCTGTGTGGAGTCAACAATTGCATGAATTTCTCTGGATATGTGTCCTTCGAACTTAGAAAAGCGTTCATCAAATTCTTTAAATTTTTCAGATAGAACCTCTCTTAAGGTTTTAAATAACGTTTTTCCTATAAACTCAAAACAGCCTCCACAACATTTAGAATTAGATTATGATAGCAGTAAATGCAATTATAAAATGCTGCATATGAAATTTCACCTTGCAGGTCAGGGCTTTACAGCTACGATGACACAAAAAACGTCGTGATGATATGTCTGTAATCACTAGCGTGGATTTTCGTTGAGGAAGATTTAGGTAAGTTGGTCATAGGCTACGACAAATGTCTCAACATCGGAGGAAACTACATATGTAGAAAAATAGCTCAGGAAATGACCGTCTATGTAAACAAAAAATTGGCTTAAAAAAACATTTGTGGTCTTTTCTTTCACAAAACAGAAAAAAGAAAAAAAAATCATTAACCCAAAAAAAATTTTGAAAAAAATTAACAACTAAACTATAAAATAATTGTAATCGGTGACGTAATTAATTCAAGCAATATAAATTGATATCAAAAAATTAAATGAAATTAAAAATTAAGGGTGGTACCATATATGCATACATAAGCTTAAGTTAAATAATAATTGTACTTACGGTTGTGCGAAAGGAAAAGGTGGAGTACTATCTAGATCTATATCAGGAGGTCTGTAAAACACAAAAGAATTAGTTTTTATGTACATACATACGAAATAAGCAAAAGGAATACAACTTTGTTAGCATGGGTTAGGTAGGGATTTGTAGTTTAATTTCATAATGCGTGGGTCAATTTGGTTTGGATGAATTGTGTTTTGTTTGGTAGAGAATGTTCCCCGATTGGTACCATGTAAAAAAAAATTGTTGGTGGGGTGGCGGTGAAACCTATGTGGTGTGTGTAATGCGTGGACCGGTTTGGATAATTCCTTTTTAGTTGTTTAGATTGCTAATAATGAAAAAAACTTTGTCCTAGGATGGGGTGGTGGGGGGAAGGGTAGGCTAGCTACGTAACGTGTGGACCGATTTGGATGATTCTTCTTTTGATGCATAGAATATGTACGACACTTGTACGACATCAAAAATTTATGAGGTATGGTGGTGGGGCGTTACCCAATTTCTTAATTCACACACCTATTTGGAAATTTGTTTTCCTGTGTACGGTATGATCCGAAATTGCTACTATATGGAAAAAATTTACCTAGGGCTGGGGCGGGGGGAGGGGTTACCTAACTTTGTAGCGCATGAACTGATTTAGATGATTCTGAATGAAGGGGGTATCCATTTGTATTCTGACAAGAATTGTGGCTTGAGGTGAGAGTTGGAGGATTCATAAGGCATAGACCGATTTTGATGATTTTGATTATTTGTGCAGAATACGTTTCCTGATTGATAAATAATAACAATAATAACATTCTAGGTACAGAATGACTACGATGATTCTCTGACTGCTGTTATTCGCTCTTGCTATATATAGTACGGTGGTGCTCTAGGACTATGTTAAGAATTTTTTTAAGGTGAATTTATGAAAGGGTGACTGTGACTAATTTCCTAATATGTTGCCGGATATGTTGCTGGATAAATCTGTTTCCATTATTTAGAATGCACTACCTCTGCAACTTTTGAAATTGCTTTTTAAATTAGTCCGACCATATCAAAATCAAGGCGGCTGGAGGGTGGATGGACTAGTTGAAACCCTTCTAGTATACGGAGATTCTCGTCTGGACATTTTTAGGTGTTAGCTACACCTCCAAGTGATAGCAATCGGCAATGCATCCTGGAACGTAACTTAAAAAACAAGTAGCTAATGCGGATGAAGATAATCTCTTTAAAAATCCCCCTAACTTTAAGATTGCTGTAGGCGATGCCGAGGGAGTCTGTATTAGTTTAATTCTCCGAAGGAAGCAAGGATGATGAATGGTGTCTCCTTAGGAGCAGCTCAATCTCCTGTGGTATTCTAGTTGAGTAGGGCAGCTACGGGAGATCTCTGACCATCCGGTCCTGTTATTTTTCCTCCAAAACGTGGGAAAACTTAAAATAATTCCAGGAAATAGGGCACTTCTATAGGTGAAGGTGGAGGGGATGGTAGACCCTAACAGGTTTTCTGCGAAGCCTAAGTGCGGTTTTCTTGTAAAGGAAACCAAAATTTCTTAGTATGCTATGTGTCCTCGTATTTACTTAACCATGCAGTAGCCAATAAAAGTATTTCTTGAAATTAATTGTAACACAACTATTTAGAAAAATACTTACGCTATATCGTCCAGAAATTCTTGAAGCGGTTCCTGAAATCATAATAATAAAATTACGTAAAATCTTTTCCTAAATGTTATGCTAAAGCATAAATTTAAGGTACTGTATTCTATATCGAATTGAGATCAAATTTTCTTCCACTTACCTGAAAACTAAATAAGAAAAAAAATATTAATTTTATATGATTATCAAAAATACGAATAATTCGAACAAATTCAATAACCGGATAAAAAAAATTATTTCGATTAAAAATTCATATACCTAGACCTAATTAAATGCGGGAAATCCGATAGACTTAAAATCGAGATATAAAACTTCTTGCTCATTCGACAAGATAGTACAATTGAGACTGCCAAAGAAAAATAATTGTGATGAAATTAATTAAAATTACTTACATTGCTGGTAGTGGAAAACTGGGCGGGAACACTTGAGATGGAAGCTGAAAAATAAAATAAAAATATAAAACATATGTTATTACCCAAAGATAAAAGTATTAAAACACTTGAAAATTTATCACATTCTTTAACTTTTTGTATAAAAATATATTGCATGTGCAATGAACTGAATAATTTCGTTTATATGGGAGGAGAATAAAAAATGCTAATGTAAACAGAACTTAAAAAAATATTGTTGGCACCTCTCAGGCAGCCGCAGACGGAGTTAAATCTATTCGTTGACTGGCACGGTCACCACGCCATTGTTTCAGCGTTCCAGACTCTATCTCCCCGTGAGTTTTTAATACAATTTAAAAAAAATTCCAAAAATCTGTCTGTGGGCTGTTGTCTAGCTCGCAGGAATTCAAGAACAAGACATTCAAGTTCATCAGAATCAAGGGGCATCAAAATCATGGTTATTACACATATTTTGTTACCAGGTCTATCACAGAAACGGTTTTTATAATAATAGGCAGAAAATGGGAAGATTGAAGTTGGCAGAGACGCAATAAAATCTATGAACCTTGATAACGCGTCAGGGATTGATGAAATACCAGTGAAATTACTTAAGGCGGATCCTATTGCTGCGGCTGATATTTTACTCTCCGTAATCCAGGAACGTTGGGAAACAGAAACCCATCCCACTAAACGAAAAACAGGCGTAATTGCAACGATTCCTAAAAAGGGCGACCTGAGGCGTTGTAGCATTTGGCGCGGTATCTGTCTTTTAACTGCAGTCGCCAAATTAATGACAAAAAGCATCAATCAAGTGCACTCTAAATAATTAACAGGCAGGCTTTCATGTGGGTTTCTACTACAGCGATAACTTCTACACCCTCAGAATTATCATAGAGCAATCAGCTGAATGGAGATCCCATCTAATGTTCGTCGATTTTGAGATGGCGTTTGACAGCACTTCCAAGTGCTGAACGGAGTGAGACAAAGATGTAGGATGTCACCTTTGCTTTTCCTAATGACATATTGTGCAGCGCCCTAGATGACTAAGCATAACGAGGGATTCGATGGAATGTATGATGTTTGTCTAAGGACTATAATGATGTATGTCTCCTATCCAGCTATAATATCGGAAGACCTGAGCTGAGAAGGTTGCAAAGCAAGGTTTATGATCAATGCTTATAACCAATCTTATGAACTTGGACTCAGGACACAATTTTGCTCTAGTTGTATTTAATACTCTTCCTGAGATCTGGTGGAATAATAACATCTCCAGACAACCGGTGTCTCCAGCGCATCTTTAACATCCATTGGCTGGAGGTCATTAGCATAGCATAGCATAGATATACAAGTACTAGCATGCCAAGACGGGATAGACAATAGAATTCGTAGGCGAAAGTGGCAATGGATAGACCACACACTAAGAAAAAAGCTGAACAACATCGCACAACAGAATCCAGATTGGAACCCGCACGGGACCCAAGGAAAACACCGAATTGGACGAGCGCACAACACATGGAGAACATTCATCGAAAGGGAAGGACCTAGATCAACAAATCGCGGCAACAGTTGAAGCCGTTGGCGTAGAAGTGGACCAGGTGAAGAGTCGGTTTACTAGACACCCTATGCCCCACGAGGATTAAAGGAACCAGAGAGACAGATAATAGTGGTGGCAAGGTGACACTGGATTATACTTGTCCGTGACCAGTGGTAACTGAAAAGTACTGCGCCACTTGAACACAGCCAGTCATTCCATCTCGAAATGCGCCTCCCCATTTGTTTTAAACTATTGCAATAATTCCACCTTGCCTTGTAATCACCACACCTCTAACCAAAGGTTTTTTTACTAATAATAAACTAGGCAAGTATATTATAATTACGTAGTAGTTTTTTATAAATTTCTAAAGACAAGGAAGTACTAATATTGCACGGCATTGCAAGTGTGTCATAGCTTCTCTATTTATTTTGTAAATATAAAGCACAATGATTAAAAAATAAAAGTGGTTTTGAGCTCACCTGCAGTTGATCTTGCGCTTGCCTGTAAGGTTAATAGAAAAAAAATAATTAAAAAAATTTTTGCATTTTTAAAAATAAAAATTAAACATAATAAATTTTGAAATTGTTTTAAAATTATATTTATACACTAATCGTTTAAATACCAAAGTTGAGATCATTTTGTTCAGCAATTGTTTGGATATCACAAATCTCAACAATTAATTAGATTAGATAATGTAGAAGAAGACAAGAGAGAAGGTTCAGAGGATAACAGCACTACAGATTACAGGTGCCCTCACAACTACACTCTCTAAGGCCCTTAAGGGGTTAGACCACTCTAAAATTTTCGAAAAATCGATCTTTTTATTTTTTTAAATGGTCCCTTAGGACCTCAAAAATTATATCCCAACAGAAGGGAAAAATCTCTAAATACTCGATTTTCGAATTTAAAGATTAAAGGTATTGCAAAATTATTCATGATTTTCTGCTACTCAAAACTTAACGCGTTTATCTCAAACGTGTATTCTTCAAGTTGGCCGGAAACATAAGTCAGACAATTTTCAACCGATTCACTTGAAATTTTGAATGTATCCTTAAAAATACATTGTCTATGGAAGTACGTAGGATTTTTTTTTATATTGCATAGTTCATATGTTATTACCAATTTTCTGACGATATTTTAGGCAAATTTTCCACTTTTCAGTTTAGAAGTGCGCCATTTGTCGAAAAATCAATACATCGAAAAAATTTTACAGCTAGACAAATGATATTTAGTGTGTTTCATTAGTCTGCTAATTACATCTTATCCTAAGAATTTCGGCTCTCTAGTATTATCCAGACCGAAGCTATTAAGGTTCGAATATACAACGAAACACTTCCATTTTCTCGTCTCAGATAAAAATATAACATAATAGCGATAACATCAAAAAAATCGGGGAAAACATATACCAACTTTTGCCGTAACACCACAGTAATAAAAATACCTTTTAATCAATGATATATTAATATCTTCCTAACATATGGATTAAGATTGGTAACGTAACGTAAACCTGAATTAAATAATAATTGTACTTACTGTGGTAAGTGTGGGCACGGTTGTTGGGCTGGAATACTTTTCTTCCTCGGTGAGGACACTCTTGGGCATACCTATTTAATAATAAGATGCAGTTGATTAGGTGATACAGATTTTTTGAGAAATGCTGATAAAAGTAATAAAATTAAAATTAAATCTAACTTACCTTTTGTGGACTATCACTGATAAGGTCGAAGTCAGGAGGTCTGTAAAAAACAAAATAGGTTTAATGTACATTACGTTTGACAAAATAACCTAAAAACTTTTAAACAAGGTACCGTATTGCAATATATGATATTACCGTATAATCCCACAAACATATATCAAATTTCTTTATTATTATACGTATTTAGACCACCCATGAAATGTATGGAAAGTGCAAAAGTGTATTTTTTTCTTGCTCCATGTGGATTTTTTTGTAGATCATGACGAAAAACAAGATTAGTAAAAAAAAATAAGTTAGTCTAGTGGAAAATACCCATGCGGTATTCAATTAAAGCCGCAAAAATGGCTTATTAAAAATCATTGATTACTAAAATGAAATATAAATAAAAATTCTGGAGATTGGTCTAAGGCATATTTTTTAGAGAATCGAAAGACAAACACTTTTTCCATACAAACTTTTGATGTACGAATGATATTTCATGATGTTCTAGTTGAGAAAAGTCAATTTTTCTTGAAAATTTTGGCTTTTTTTTTAAAAAAAATTTGTTTTTTGAAAAATTATTTTTTTTTAAATTAATCTACATTTAATGATCTACAAAATTCATTTTCCAGAGAATAACTGGTCACAAAAAAGTAGAACCATCTTAAGAACTGTTGGGACAAAAATCTACTTATCTCAACTAGAACACCATGAAATATCATTTGTACATCAAAAGTTTGTATAGAAAAAGTGTTTGTCTTTCGATTCTCTATAAAAATATGCCATAGGTCAGTCTCCAGACTTTTTGTCTGAACATCTATAATTCATTTTAGTAATAAGTGATTTTTAAGCCATTTTTTCGGCTTTAATTGAATACCGCATGGGTTCTTTCCACTAGACTAACTTATTTTTTTTACTAATCTTTCGTCATGATCTACAAAAAAATCCACATGGAGCAAAAAAAACACACCGCATATTCGGGTGGTCTAATACGTAGCAGAAAATCTTAAGACCGTGATCGAAGTGAATGTTGAATGTAGGTATCTTGGTAAGGTAAATTTCGTGATGCTTTAAAGTAAGGTCTGTATTACAATGTCGTTGCTATAGCTTAAATACTTATTCCTTTTCCTGTATGTTTTTTGCTCAAATTTTGAATTTTTGACAAATTTTGTAGGGATTTCAAGCCCCGTTTAATGAATGATACGTAGAGAGATTTGGCTTACCTCAGTTAAAGGGTTTTACTACTTTATTGAAATTAAACAGAACACAATATTAAGGAAACTTTTAAAAAGGAACTTTTTAAAAATGGATGATAGAATTTTATGTACATATATATTAGTATATCTTTATTAAACAAAATAGAAAAACTTTTATATCTTTTTAAAACCATCATTTTATTTTTCTTGTAATATTTACATAAACCTCTATCATATATAACTATTTCAGATTTTATAAATTGCAAATGAAGCCCTTTCATATGATACCCCACTTGACTTATGTAGTAATCCCACTTTAAAATTTTAATCCATTTTGCGTTAAAAAAAAATATTTTTAAAAAGCATTATTAAAATTTTTTCTAAATTTTAAGTCGATAGCATTAGTAGTTGCTGAAATAAACAGGTGTAACACGTGTCCTTTTATAATAATTTTTATTGAAAAAAAAAAAACTGAAACAAGAAATTTTATATTTCCTTTATTTTAGTCTATAATAAGCGTATGCATTTTAAAATTATAATTATTGTTTCGTTTTAGTTTATTTCTAGAGGGCCTGGAAATTCCAGCGTCCACTAATACGTCTGGCTGGATAGGATTAACAGAATGCATTTGGTTTAATTTTAAATTAATCAAGGATATTTCCCTAATGTATGAATGATTCAAAAAAAATACTACATGTTTAAAAAAAACTTATAAAATAGGTCAAATTAGATAATGTTGTGGTTTACTTAATTGCTCCTATTTCTGTTGAAATCTGTAACTAGCTTAGACTTTGCTAGTAAATATTATGAAAATTATTTTCTCATACTTAACTGTCCACTAATAAAAGGTGTTTAGCAGAAACAAGGTGACTTTGTTCGTGTATATAATGATGTGAAGAAAAAATTTAACTACTAATTAGGAAATTTGGAAAATAAAAGCCCACAAATGTTCCACTACCAAGCTAACAAATAGAGGCAGAACCGCTTCCGTGCAAAAATATTTATTGTACATTAATATCAACACATTTATTTGAAAATATTACTTACGCTATATCGTCCAAAAATTCTCCAGGCTGTTCCTGAAATCATAATAATAAAATGTCGTTACATTTTGATTTCCTAAACATTATTTTCATTTATAATCTAAACATTCTAAACTATTTGGTTTTTTATGGTCTTATTAATAAGAAGACACGAAACAGTATCTTGTTGAAATACGAATTTTTCTTAAAGGATTAAGTTGGTAGTAAATTGTGTTAATTTTTATATTTTATTATTTTCTTAACAAACCTTAAATTATTTTAATATACAGGCCTAAATACAGCAGACGCCGGAGCTTTAAAAATCCACTCAAAAAATCATTATCTGTTATTAGTCGTAGATAAACTAAGAATGATAACCCCGCAAGTATTTTTCGTATCACCTTCTAAGCCATATTATATTTTACATATATTTACTTATTGAAAAGAACATTTTATTTTCATAATTTCTTTTTATATTTATAGAATTTCCAAATTTATTTATTTATTTAGTAAGATTCATCAAATTCTGATTACTACAACTAAAATTACTTTACGTTATTACATTAAGTTACAGAAAAAAATAACCCTAACAAAGCTGATCCTTCAGTTGAGATCTTGGCAAGTGGAAATCGATAGACTAAACTGTCACTAAAGGGCGAGACGTTGAGGTAATAGGCTCATAAATACCATAATTTGTGAGGTGGTGGGGAATATGAAAAAAAAATTTTGTTCCTCAATGGGCGAGCAGGAATCCACAAATTTAGAGCCCCCCGGTATTTCAGGGAATTTAACCGCTCCCTGTAAACAAGGGAGTTTTTAGAACACCAATTATGAAAGGTTTCTAAGTCTGAATTTAAAGTAGCACATCTGTTCTCACTTGAAATTACACGGAAAATGTTACCACCGTCAGTGTAATATAGAATTCTCGAATCCATCAGAATAAAGGATACATCATTGATGTAAATAATGAAAAACAATGGTCCAGATATCTACTTTGAGGCACACCGGAGATAGTATGTATACCAATAGAAAAACCATCTCGAAATAGAAATCGTTGCGTGCGATCATACAAATAAGAACGAATTCAATTAACGAAAACAGAGGGAGAGGCAGGAGTAAATAAGTTAATAACTACAACTCTGTCATTTATTATGTCGAAAACCTCGCTAAAATCCATAAAAATGCAGTCGACTTTCTTTGCTCGTTCAGTGGCAGATACAGTGAAATTTAAGAACATCGCACGCCAGAGCTTCAAAACTTTTACTAATCCAACATAAATTTACAATGGGACGATAATTTGATATATACCACATTTCTTTCCCTTGTTCTGTAGGGGAGTTCTTCAGTTAATGCATTCATAAATTTTGGAAGGGGAAAGAAGTATATTCACTCCATCGACCAAACTGGTTTGAAGGTGTGATGGGTATTTTAAGGGATATTAAATAGGGATTTAATTGATTGAATAATTGAGATTTGGATGCATTAAACATAACATGTGCTCTGCTTCTAGTGGGTATCTTGGAAATGTCGTTGCTTGGCGACCCATTATACGTTTCCGGCTGATTTCTGTCGAGTACCCACGTGAATTTAATTTAAAATCAAAAGAGTACGCCAAATTAGGGGTACTGTCGTCGAAGGTTAGGGTGCAGACGAAATGCTTGAAGTTTGGCTAGAAAATCAGCTATCACACGATATTAAAAGCATTTGAAATATCAAGATGGACGATTTCGGCTTCTTCAAAGTAATAAAACCAAAGATTCCAATTATACTGACGATTGTTTATAGGAAGGGAGATTTTTCATCAAAAATTCAAAAACTTTAGTTATCAAGAGCCTCCTTTTATAGGTATCAGCAATGCTATAGGTAAAAACGAAAACTCTTCTGTTAAGAATGACGAGTAAATAATCTTGCACAGCAGTGCAATATATTAGCACCACGAGAAACAGTGGGCTAATGCTTTGTGGTCTTGTGTTAATTATTTTTGGATGAAAGATTTGTGTACATGTATGACAGATGAAGTTAATCCTTTTTGGACTTGGGTTAAATGAATATGGAAATTCTATATATAAAAAAAAGTGAAAAGAATAACTAATTTTATACTAGTATTTAAAACTACCAAATAGCTTTTTATAACATGCTTCTTAACTTATTTTATAGGTAAACAAGTGCCAATACTATAGAGAACTGCAAATATGCATAACTTTTGCGTTTTTTTATAAAATATATATTTAATATAAAAGCTTTTTTGACTCACCTGTGGAAATTGCTCCTGCCTATAAGATAAAAGAAAAATAAGTTAAAAAATTTTCACACTTTCAAAGGCGAGAATTTAACGATTCTGTTAATATGTAAATTAACTGCTTAAATACTAATGTTGTGATCGTCTCGCTCAAACAAGTCATTTTTCCTAATTGAGTTCACAGTGTAAACTTGTTTATTTCCTAATTAAGCAAAAAAATCGCAATTTGGAGTTCAAAACTCGCATCGCTGGAATAATAACTCTAGACGTTAAATTAAAAATTTTGTTAGATTGCTTTGATAAAAAAGGGGAAGAGAATATACTCTTTTGGAGCCATAATCTATCACGCCAAATTAAACGGACCAATACTGTTATAAAAATTAAATTAAATTTTTAGAGAAATGTATGTCGTCGATCGCGTACATATATATGGGCAACTTAACGTAGGGGAGACATCCCTAAAAAATTATCACTATCATAAAGGAATCCTACTCAGGAGCCCAATATCACATCCTACACAGAGGTAAACTGTCGGAGCCCTTCCAAGTGCTGAACGGAGTGAAACAAGAATGCACACTGTCAACTGTGCTTTTCCTGATCGTCATTAATAACGTATTGTAATCTAGATGAGGAGGAGTTAGATCACAGCCTACTCTAGATACAAGCCCTGAAGCTGACATTAACAGCTGGGGATTGGTGGTGTAAACAAATCGAAACTTGCCGCAGTTAACATAGGGGAAAAGTTTGGAGAATTGTACTTTCTCGTAGTATTTTTAGAAATATATTTAAAGTCTCAAATTGGATTTTACTTAAGGTTAACCTACAAATGTTCTTATCATATGAACACGATAAAAATTACAATTTTCATGTGTTTTAAAGGAAAAACTCTCTTGTGCTCGTTTTGTTGAAGTATTGACATTAAAATGCGTCAATGACATTAGCGTTTCTCTTTGGTTTTGATAACGACAGTGTGCAGTTTTATTTGTGGTTGCAAGAATTGGTTAATCTGTGGTACAACAAAAATTAAATAATGACGAAACGCTTGGTGGTGAAATAGCCGAACTATCATGTTTTCCGGGCTTGTATCTAGAGTATGCTGTGATTAGATGGAAACTTTTTAACCAACTTACGCATTTGGACTATGCCGACGATGTTTGCCTTCTATCCAAAAAACAGAGTCATGTAACCCAAATGTCCGAAGCCCTGAGTAGAGAAGGTTGCAGAGCAGGGCTTAAGATCAATGCTGCTAAAACAAAACTTATAAGCTTGGACTCCAGGTGACAACATGAAATTTATCTTGAAGAGCCGCAAATAGAACAAGTGGATAAATTTTGCTGTCTTGGAAGTATAAATACAACAGATGGCGGAGTTGAAGCTGATTTACAGCCTCGTATCAATAAGGTTCGAGTTGCATTTAATACTCTTGCTTGCAATAACTAAGGAAAAAGCCAAACAAAATCTGTCAACAGGCTCTGGATTGCAACCCGTACGGAACCCAAGGATGACACCGAATTAGATGACCGCAACACATGGACAAGATTAATATAAAAGAAAGGCACTCAGCTCAACAAATCGTGCAACAATTGAAGGCGTTGGCGCAGAACCGGACCGGGTGGAAAGTCGGTGTAGTAGGGTTAGAGGAAGCATATTTTGATCTACGAAGTATATTTCAAATGTTGTTTTTTTTTAATTATTTTATTTGTTTGTGAAATGTTGCTAAGGCAAATGTTTACAAAATGAAAGGGGAATTCTATTCAAACTAACCCCAAAAATAAAACGTAGAAAAGTAAACATTTTTAACGAAAACTTGTATATTTTCGTTGTAGTCAAGTAAAAAATTACAAAAAGAGGGAAGAGAATAGTATAAATGAAGACAACGTTGACAACCGCATGAAAAATCAAAAATCAGGAGTATAGTGTTAAAATAAGCACATTGTACATAAAGTCTAGGAATTTCAATAAACATATTGAATCAGTTTTATGATAATTATAAAAAGTTGCTTCAGCAATTCAGTTCAGACCGAATTTAAAATTATAGTGACTGTTCTTTCAGCACCAAACGTTATATCACAAATAGGCCAAAAACAGTTTGGCTTATGTGTGTCGGCAGAAAGGGGTAATTACTCACAATGTTTAGGAAACACTATTCCCCCAGTTTTTATTTTTCCCAAAGCATGATTTCATGAATCGATGCTATTTACACCACCGACAGGAAGCATTGGCTTTGCCAGCATTTCAGAAAGTAATTTGATGGCTACTATGGTACTTTAAGATAAACAAAAAATCATCGGCCAAGTTGGATTTGCGCAATTAGTATTCTGAGCGAGAGCGACAAGGCGCTTCAATTTCTCGGCCGTCACAAAACAGGTACAGCCACGCTACTTCTCTTATCTTTGTTTTCATATGCGGTGGTTTTGAATCCATTTCAAAATTGTAGGGCCACTTGCAATTTTGTCTCGAATCAGATGAAGCATTTCTCCTGCCACATTCTCCAGAGGGGTTTACGCGAACTAGGGAGAGAGAATAAAGATTTCATGAACCGCACTCGGAATTCTCAAGGTGTACATATAAGCAGTGTACCCACAAATGTCTCAACCCACCGTATCTTATTCACAATGGAATCAAGATATTTATTGCAACTAAGAACAGGGTCCCAATTGGCAATTGGCAATTCATTTAAGATTAATAATGATACTTGTGAAATATTAATATGACTTTTATATAAAATTATCACTTGCGTTTTTTAGGATTGAGCAGTAATTTATTGTTAATGGGCCACTGAGCACCCGAAGATAAGGCAGCATTTAACGGGATAAGCGTAGAAGGATTGAAACGTCATCATGATAAAGTTAAACGTCATCAACGTAAAGTTGAACAGAGCATTGTTGTGTAATTACTAAATCAATTATATATAAGCTAAATAGTAGAGGACCTAAAACTGAACCCTGTGGAACTCTCGAAAAAAGTTGCCTACTCACAAAAATAAAGTCCTCACTCACGTTTACAACTTAATTACGATCATTAAGGTATGAAGTTGAGCTACATAAGTTAAATTGGTGTCTCAACTTGTCGCATATTTTAAAGTCTGCGCCATCAAATGCCTCAGTGAAATCAAGAAGGCAAAGCATCGTTGGGCTTCTAACCGCTATATTTTTTTTAATTACTTCGACCATATGCAAAAAGGAAATAGTAGGACTATGTCCAGCAAGATACACGGATTCCCCATCAGAAGGTGTTCTGTATACATATCCATATCATTTAATTTATTCAATAGAAACCTTTCAAGAAGCTGGGAAAAAGCAGGAATACACTGCCCGGTCTAAAATTACAAGGATTACAATCTTTGGGAATTTGTTTAACTGGTATCACTTTGTCCATTTTCCAACCAGCTGGGGTCGGGTAAGTTAATTATGTACTATTTTCAATCTCATATTATCAAAATATGTTTCTCTTGCGTTGATATCCACTAACAGATTGATGGTAAAATCATCGCAATTGATATACTCGTAAATGGGATAAATACACACATATGCATCAATGTGTGATACAAAAGTTCTAAGCTATAAACTCTAAAAAATGTAACTTAAACTAGATAAAAGTGCAATCACGGATAAAATATCAAAGGACATAAATTCATAAATTTACTTACTGTGGTACATGCGGACAAACTTGAGCAGGAGGGGCACCCTGTAAAATAACATTTTGTAATATTACATAAAATGTAAATCCTTGCATGCAAAATATGCAAAGATTAAAGTACAAATTTATGTATACTGACTTCTTGTGGAGCTTGCTGCTGTCTGGAAGATAATTTAGTGATAAAATTATTAATGTCATATTTTATTAATGAAGAATTTCATTATAATTTTAAATTACAAGTGCTTAAAACGTCTATAACGATTACTTAAAAGAATCTGAGTATATAACACCCTTCAACAGAATAAAAACTAAAATTAAAATATCTCAGTATATAACAATATATGTATAATAATAATAATTTATTATAATATAATGTACTAATTTAAAAAAATAGTTAATTTGAGTTAAACAAATTACTTAACTTTATTTTTAACTCTATAAAATTAATTTTATTATGTACATATTTTAAAAGAGTACCAAAAGAATATTCAATTATTTCTTATAGTAACATAAGCATATATTTTAAGAAGCACTAACGATCAATAAACATACTATGCCCTGTTCCAAGAATATTAGCAGTACCTAGTAATTCAACAGCTAAGTTGCAAAATTTATAAACTCATCATCGGTGTACCGATATGTGTCGCATGGAGGGGTATAACCAGACTTTAAAGGCATATTCCAGAAAAGACCTGACAAAAGTACAATAGAGATGCTTCGCGGATCAGCAAACTGCTTTCACCATCTCTTCACGAAACCCACAGTCATATTATCCTTGCTAACTAAGGAATCAAAATGATCCTCGAAAGAAAATTGGGAAATAAGCCAGACTCCCTTAGTTTTTGTAAGTCTAGTCAAAGGAGAACCATCTATGGAAAATTAAATTGAAAATGAGATCTTTTCCGAGAGATAAACATAAATGTGCACTCGCCGATATTTATTGTGAAGGTCGGTAATGGAACACCAATTCTGAAGGACATCCAAGTCAGAATTTAAAGGTAGACAATCGGCATTGTCTGGCACAGGGCAGAATATTTTTGTGTCGTCAGCGTAACAAAGAATATTTTAATGATACATCATTGATGTGAATAATGAATAACAATGGCCCGAGGTGGGAGCCTCGCAGCACCCCACAAGGGTTAAAAATAACATCAGACAGAGTTAAATGAAGAGAAACGCGCTAAGTACGATTAAATCCAAATTGCACAAACCAGCGGAAAACTGAGAAGGGAGAGTTTTAGAACAGTCGGTGATTTGTTCTGTCGAATGCATTGCTGAAGTCAGTAAAAGTACAGTCAGCTTGCTTACCGCCTTCAATTCCAGAGATACAAAAATTTGAACATTCCAGTAAATTCATGAAGCCATGAAGCAATTGAAAGAATGGCTTTTTTATATATGATTTGGTCAAATCCTAGGGGACAACTGCGAATTTTGGAAATACAGCAAAGGTTAGCAATTGGCTTACAGTTCGAAATTTTGCATTAATCACCTTTTTTTGTGAAGCAGAATAATAAAAGTAATCTTCCAAGTTTTCGGGAAACCACCACAACGAGTTGATAGATTAAATAAGTAACACAAAATAGAAGCAAGTGAGGGACCACACCACGAATGAGGAGGGGATACGGTCACAACCAATTTAAAAGGTATCAGCCAATGTAAAAAATTTCTAAATCATAGCTTCATCAAGTAAAAGATTTGAGGAAAGTCGGTGAAAACCTCGTCAAATGGGTAAAATCCGCAAACCTAATATTACAGGAGAGACAAATATAAATAGCCATCAGAGTCGCGATTTACGTTAACGAACCGCCAAAATCGCTTATGAATGACGCGCCAGGATGCTTTCATTCTGTTAATATAGTAATTATAATTAAGCAACACTGAATTCAGTAAAGAGCCTTGTCGTTTTGGAACGAAAAACTGTTACGTCTGCAGAATAGATCGACATTTCTGTAATCTATTTTTTGAGTTGAGTTGAGTTCTTTGAACAAACTCACGCACAATGGAATTGCAGGGCTTAATCTAAGGAGAAAGAACTTCCTGGAATAAATCCTCCGGAACCAGCACTCTAAAAGAAGACGCCAGACCGATTGTGAGGGGAACTAATCCTGTTACATAAGACAGTGTCCGGTGAAGTGCTAGTACGAGAAAGAAGATGGACGATGACCTCGTTCTGCATACTACTGATCTTTTTGGAGGATGAGGTAAAAATTTCAAGAAAGACTTAAATTATAAATCAAATTGTGAACATTTTAAGTTAAAATAAACTCTCAAAAGGTTTAGAAAACTGAGGCAGTTCCCATACTAATCGTGAATGAAGTATACACTTTTGAATGACAGGCTATCACAGGAATGGACGCGTTTGGACTTCTTATCACTAACATATGTATTTTCTAAATCGGACGATTTCCTTTGGACTTTTCGCAATTAGGGTTTGTGGAACGTTCATTGGAGGGCGCAATGGAAACACAGCTACAACATCGGCGGAGGATCGTTACAGTGCCAAAGCGCAATCGACGGATTCCGACTCCAAAAAACTGCGCGGAATAAAATAAATCCAATGCACAACTAGCAGAATTTCAAAAGAGTGCTTCCTTTAACATTCTAAGAAAATTACAAAAACGGTTAAATTACACCGTCCACCAAATTTACAAGAGAAGTTCTTTTTGAATTTAAGTCATGCAGAGTTATGGTATAAAAGTGAATAGTGCCAGCTTGCTATCCTAGGACATCAATTTAGAATATATAAAAATATATAACTTTGTTGCGAATGGAAAGAAAATTCATATACGCCTTTCATGAAACCATTTCGAAATACATTACTGCAGCTTTTTGTTTCGAGTAGATTACTCAAATCAAGTTTGGCCACGATGAAACATATACGCTTCAAATTGGGGTTGAAAAGAAATGTCAACAACAGCTCCGTCAACCATTCTTAAAATCGTTGCCTCAAATTTGTATAGTTTCTTGCAAAATGGTATAGCCCCCGAGGAGAATTCACCTAAAATCTACTCTGGTTCTGTAACCTTAGACCCTAATGGCGAAAATTCTAATGGAATAAGCTTAATGGTGTATTAAACCTTTTTTATGAAGAATTTGATGGCGACTGGTTTGAGTCCCTGATATATTTTTCCAAAACACGATTTATCAGATAAATGAGGGGTAAGTTTTTGTCCAAGGGGCATCCATTTGCTAACAACTAGGGGTAAAATAGGGTGTTAAGGAGTGTTTTCCGGTCAAAAAATTTTTTTAACAAATACGATTTTGTTTTTTTTAAATATGTAGTATATAGCCCAATGTTTTGTAATCAAAAATAATTTTGAAAAATACTGAAAGCTCGCTGAAATATAGCGTATTTTATACATGTGCATGCGATTATTATGAAATTTTTACTCAATATTCTTTGATTTATTTTATAGATCATATATTATATTTTATTTTTTTATTACAAACAATTAATGTTTCAAATGTTCGGGTATAAATTATTTAATTTTCTAAATTTTTCAAAACTGAACGGTTATTCTATAGTTTTTGCTATTTACTATACTATGTTTTATACAATTTTTTTCATGCCAATACAGCCCTCAAAAAACTGCCGTCAGAAAACATTTTTTAGAATAATAACTGTACTGTGTAAGAATAATAACTGTGTGTTGTAAAAATAAAAAATTGCATCAAAAGAAATTTATCCCTAATTAAGAAAGTCTATTTTATATTCTTTGCAAATTTCGAGATTATATCTATTAAAGTTGTTCCACAATTAATTTTAAAATCTGGTCTACATTTTTTTTGGCTAGGAAACATCCCTTAAGCGCCGGTGGGGTTTTAAGCACCAAAACTATCAGACACGGCTGCTACCTTAAGCCCTTAAATGAAAGCTAGGAATGTTGACAGTAGTTGTGGTAAAAAGGCATTTAATTTGACAGCAGTACGAAAAAGAATAGACACACTTTTTTACGAATTTTTCAGAAGACTCAGTTGCCAAGGTTCCGATCCTTTAAAAAATAAGTGAGTCAGTGTGTGTATCCTTTGTGATAAAATAACGGTCTTTAGATTAAATTTATCTCTTTAAATTTCCGAGATATTGTAATTTAAGTGAAAAAAGTCAAGGCACGATAAAGGAAGAAACGACTCTCTACTCCACCAGGAGAAAGCATTTCAGTGGAAGAATTACATTCAGAGACCCAGTTTCAGGCCTGTCTAATGCTACTCCTCTGAATGAATCACAAAATGCTCCAGGAAAACAAGCACGGCCAAAAATTCAACAATCAAAACAAAAATCCGGCGTCTTCAGGCCTTTCGGAAAAAAGCAAAAGAAAACTGTCGTAGAAAATTGATTGTAGGGTCGGAAGACAGCGAACCGTTTCGGGCCTCTGATTACGATTAAAATGTTGAATTTATGTTTTAGCATTAAAAACAGACGAATTCGAATTCGAAAGTATTTTTTATTTACTATTTTCTATTTAAAGTTTAAGACTTTTCTCGAAAATCGCGGTTTTAAAAAAAATGCTCGAAAACACTAATTTTGCTACTCCTTCTTAAAATAGAGACACACAATTGAAATAGGCCTTTTCCGCGTGAATTTTCATGAACCTGAACATATTCAAATTTTCATTTGAATTTTATTTTTGTGGCGCTTAACACCCCATTTTACAGCACATAAACTTTCTCTTTTGTTAAACCACTTTAACTGGAACAGTAATAGGAAAAGCAGATAAATTACTTACGGTTCTTCTCTTACAAATGGGCAAGTACCGGCCTGTAATATAATAGATAGATTTTGTCAAATTTATTTAAAATTGTTATTTGAGGACTTTAAAAAAGGGTTTCTGTTTTCATAGGATTTATAGACAAATTTTTGATTACTCACTGTTGTTATAGACTCTCCCGGCCTGTAAGATAAATAAAAAAGAAAACAATAAATAAAAAAAATTGGAACTTGCTTAAATTTAAGTAACATGTAGTCTAATAAGATTAAAATTAGATATTTGTTTGTAACTCGTACCCATTTTTAATAATACTTAATTTTCACAGAAAAAGATTTTAGCAATATTACTCGATCTTGTCCAGATCATCATCAGAGAATGCTACCTAGTAGCACTGAAGTACTTCTTGAGTTTAAAACAAATATTTAAAATATTCAACCTTAGTCCCTAAAAAATGGTACTTATGTTGACTACTTTTGAAAGGAAATCGTTGTTACAAATCAATAGGTTGCCCATAAACCGCCTGATAATTACTTAGACAATTACTTACCTTCTCCATGTTAAATCGGGAGGGAAGTATGGTGGTGGAGCCCTACTCTTCATAGCCTGAGGAAGAGGTCCCCACTAGAAAAGTTAAGACATACGTAAATAAGTGCATGTCTAACATTTAACAATCAAAATTAATGCCAAACTAATTACGTATATTTATAAAAAGTATAATTTAGTCCCCTTTTACTTTTAGTATAATTAGTAAACCCGCAAGATACACTAACCTTTACATTTGGACGTTGTTATGTAAAAACAATCGAACCCACAAGGCCTAAGAAAATGAGTTAATCATTTCAAATTGTAAAGCAAGGATTGTTCTTTATTACGCAAAGTTGTTCAAACTGATGTAATGAAAATATGACATCAATATCTAATCTATCTAAAAAATCATAGTGTTATCAAATAATTTGTTATAGCTATCAATTTTATCCTTCACTTGGTAACTTTTCCTTTCTTTGGCCTTTAACAAAGGCCAACTTTTGACCAGCTGGGTGTAAAATTGTGGTGATTTTTGAGCGATTCGTGTTATGTGCTTTGGCGTTAAATTCGATTACGCAAAATAGTGTTGAAAGAAATGAATGAAAGGAAGTCACTATAGTAGCTATGTATAATTTGCCTAACCAGTTTCGAGTAAAAAATCTTTAAATTTCCAAAAACTTTCAATTTTGTCCCTCAAAAACTTCAAAAATTTACGTTTTCAAAAAAAATTGTTAGACAAAAGTTTTTCACATTTACGTAAAGAATACAAATCTGCAATAAAAAATAGGCGTTCCTATTTAAGTTTTTTATCCCTCACTCCCACCCCCTAAAAGGTGGGAAGTGGTCGGGTCGAGTTTAGTATCATTGCATATTCCCCTCTGAGACGAACAAATTTTAAATTAGAATTCTTTTGATCCGATGTGTAGTTTTCGAGATATTTCAGTGTCTTTAGATAAATTGAACAAATAAAAATAAAAGAGAGGTAAACTAATTTTTTTTTTTTTTTTTTTTTTTTTTCGGAGAAAATTTGGGAAAATGCTGAATTTAGGTAATCGCAAACCATTTTTTTTCAATTTTGGAAGTGACTGTACGTGCAATGGTAGGAGTTAGATTAGTAGTGTTGACATTTTTGGAAAGCTCATTAGAATAGTTGCTTTTCAGCGTTTGTTTGATGTGTCTGTGTTGGGTAGATCAAGAGATAAAAATAAAAGAGTAATGTGCATACCATGAAAAACTGAAATTTATGAATCACCCTGTAACTCCCACACGGTTGATATTGCCCTTCCCCCCGCCATACAATTTTTTGTTTGTCTAGCTGAGATCTATCACCTCACTCATTTTGGCACGTCAGATCTGAAACACCCTGTACTATGTAAAAGTCAACCTTGCACCTCTAAGGGTGTAAAAATAATCGGAACGACAGACATAGCGTCTTGGCAAGTCGACTTGAGAAAGCTCAAGGGATGCCCTATGATGCTCAGCACAGCCTTGGTAGGAAAGGAATTAAGAGTGAGGAAAATGGCTTAAAGGGTGGAAGGAAGGACGCCTCTTTTGAAAGTTTCTCATGTTGTTGTGCTTAGAAAAGCTTCCCGAAATTTTTCGGTACCTCCAAATTTAACCTGGACAGTATAGTGGTGGGAATTGAAAATTTAGTGTTGCAGGTTGTAATATGTCTACAGGAATCAGGCCAGCAATTTCGTTAGAATAATGGCCGCGGAAATAGCGATAAAAGAGTGAGACAACCGGCATTCCGTCGATGCTCTTGAGAGATTGAGGGATCGCTAATAAGTTTAATAGCCTTATGCTGGATTTTGTCTAAAGCGGACAATGCGGCGTGTCTGGCACTTAACCAAATATGAAAATTATATTCGAGTCTAGTCCTGATGTGGGACTTGTACATCAACCGTAAGTCAGATGGAGAACTATAAAATATGTCTTACATCTCTGTAGAAAACCCAAGTATTTCGTCGCATTTTTAGCGATTGCAAATATATAATCAGTCCAGTTAAGATTGCCGGATATCGCAATAGCCAAGTTATTTAGAGAGGGCGAATTGGGTATAATCACTCCGTCGACTGGAATAGGTTGGGGGTGGAGTGGGCGAGGTTCATAGAAATTTTGTTCCCCAAGCGAGGATTATAGAAATGTCGTTGTTTAATGATCCAAACATGCGTTCTCGCTTAATTTCTTTAGCGTTTACACGAGAATTCTATACATAATCAAAAAAGTACGCGGAATGAAGGGTACTGTCGTCGGCGAAATTATGAATAGAACTGATAGTAAGAGATAAAAAGAAGAAATACATTTGGTGAAAAGAATTGAACCCTGATGTACACCGGCATTTATTTCGTAGGTATCAGATGTAACTCCGTCTATTATTACACGGATTGAACGGCCTGACAAAAAATGCTCTGCTCATTTAACGAGGTGAGGGTGCAAACCAAATGCTTGAATTTTGGCTAGAAGGACAGCCTCCCAGACTCTATCAAAAGCTTTTGAAATATCAAAAGTGACGATTTTGGACTCACGAAAATTATGGAGGCAGTGATTCCAACGCTCCGTTAGAGTCGTTGTAAGTCTGCGGTTGAGCGGTTAGCGCAGAAAACGTACTGTTAGTCACTGATAAGATGGTTATTTTCTAGATATATCATTAACAAAGAGTTTACGAGTGATTTATAAACTTTATATACGACCGAAGTTAGTGCAATTGACCTGTAGTTAGAGGGGTCGCATGCCTCTCCCGTTTTAGATATCGGCTGAATATGAGCAAGTTTCTATGCACTTGGAAACACTCCTGTTGAATATGACAAGTAAAAAAGTTTGGGTAGAGGTTTAGCCAAAGCAGAGGGGAAGCATTTTAAAACCAGCGGCAAGAAATCGTCAGACACAGTAACTTTGGACAAGTCGAGTTTCGTAAAAATACCCTAAAAACTTTGCGAGTGCGAAAGTGTAGCAACTGTTGACTCCTAGTGCACTGTGATGGAGATGGAAGTGGCTGCGGTGAAGTAGACAAATACGAATTAGCAGCAAAAATTACAAATGAATGGTAGTATTGACGAACACAATTTATATGGCTGGAAGGCTGCTTCCTTGATTTTAATGGTTTTTACAGTCATTATTGAACCAGTTTGTTTTAGTAGGTTTGATGCTTTTGGACCTATGAGGAGTAAAGCTATGCGTGCCAAACCATAGGATGTTCAAAATATAAGCCGTACTTTAGTTAACGGCTCTCATAGAGAAGCAATCAGACCAGTCTAGAATATTTTAGAGGTTTGAAGGATATTCAAGGATATTCTACAACATTTTGGAATAATTTTAGATCAGTCTTCAACAATACATTCTTTAGCATTGTTGGATTTTCTAAACTAATATTGCGATGGCCAAAATATTTAATATTCTCCAGCAGTACAAAAGGAGATGTGACGCGTCAGTTATTATATTTAAAAGTGAACAAGTTAAGTGCAAAGTTCTTTAAATGACTGCCGTTGAAAGAACTTTGTAGTTTCTTGTTAACTCTATTTGAAGGGGAGGTGCCATACATTCAATTCGGGGTGGGGAGCGGGGGTGGTTTATTTTACGTTTGTTTGTGCGTCGGCAAGAGTTGTACTATCAGAGCACCAATATATATTTTCAATTTTTTTTCCACTTAAATTAACAATTTGGGACCATCAAACCATGATTGTTAGACATATTTTATATCATAACTACGGCTTTAAGTAAAAAGCTGTAAGTTGTATGCAATATTACTCATACCTTCTATACATTATATTATATTGTTTGAGGTTGGAAATGAAAACAGAAATAGTGAACAGTGTAAGGCACATGTCACAGCTGGTCAGAAATCAAGGAATGAAAGTGTCAAATGTAGGATGATGTGATTGCAAATAAGTGTCTTAATGAATCCGCCGAGCCCTGAGGAGCCCTAGCTACATTACAATATTATTACATAATAAAAAGAAGTTATGCATAATTTTCGAGAGAAAAAATTTTACACACAAGGAGAATTTCCCTTTAAAGGAAGAATTGAAATTTTACATTTTCGATCATTAAGTTGAGAAAAGAGATTTTTGATCATTGAAATTTCACACTATATACTTTTTAACATTTTTCATAGTACGGAACCCTCAGTGCGTGAATCTAACTCGCACTTGACCATTTATTTTTATTTACCATTATTTTTTGTCTTTTTAATTTTTTTCTATTCTTACTGAACGCACAATTTATATGAGCAATTTGAATACTCATAGTATTATGTACAAGTATTATAAAGCGGAAAAATCAAAACTTTACTAGAATGATTGACTTGCTGTTAGAATTATCTCCTTATAAAAGAAATTTCTTGTTATTGCATATAATATCAAATATTAACATAATAATAAGTTTGATGATGCTTACCTGCCCTGGGTCAAACATATACCTGCAGAATAAATTAAAAGAAGATATATTAAAAATATTTTACTTTACCAGTCATATGTTGCCCACATAATTTAAAAAGCAATATCTGCGCGTATTTGTAATTTTCAAATACTTTTCAAAAAATGCATACTAAATTGCAATAACTGATATATACGTATTTTAAATTGTATTTTAATGTTAGATCTGAATTTTATGAAAATTTAATTTTATTTTAATTTAGTTACATGTTGAAAACTACGTGATGTATTTTTTATTCTTATCTAATAAATGCTAAAGATAAGGACATTTATTAGATAAGACTAACTAACTAACTGTAACTTAGTTAAAATAAAATAAAATTATGAACTAATATTTGTTATTTTTTCTTCTTTGGAAATTTGAAAACCGTTTAGCACTTTTTGGGACAGTCCATAGTTTGAAAACAATTTTGTCTGATTTGAATTTTGTTCTATGGATTTTATAAAAATCCGCGCGGATACCGCGATACCAAAAATTGTGCGGGATTGTAAACCCTAAAGAACATACTCTATACAACGAAGAAGAAATATCCAAAAATTTCAAAACAATTTAAAATACGTTTAAGATCATTTAAGTTAATAGATTGGAAAGCAAATAATAAATAAGTACATTTGACATTATGTGAACAACATATAAAAACATGAATCTTTTAAGATACACACTTACACTGGTTCCTGCTGGGGAATACATTCGGCCTAGAAAATTATATATAGGCGCATTAAATCGAGATATTTCCAAAATATATATATATATATTTCAAGGTCATTTAAAGAATAAAGAGATAAATTCGAAACTTACCTCAACCTTCTCCCTCCTGCAAGATAAAATATGTATGAAAATTAAAAATAATAGTATTTTTTGTAAGAAACATTATTTTTTCATGCACTTAACTAAATTCATACATAACAACAACAAGAAATAATCCTATCCATATATAAGTACATACACATATATATCCATTTTAGTAACAATTTATTAACGATGATACGATAACTCAGGTGATGCCCTATGATGCTATACACTTGGTTGGAAAGAAATTAAGGGTAAGGAAAATGACACTAAGGACTAAGTAAAGAAAATGAATATTTAAAGCTCTACGGCAACGGAAACAGAAGATGGTAAACTGTGCCCATATACCTGAAATTTTAAAGTACTTCCAAATTTGCTTGATGGTATAGGGCGTGAGCGAATTAAAGCTTTTGCATTAAGGGGGTCCGCTCATGGATTACTCGAAAAAAAAGGTGGTTTTAAGGAAAATTTGTTTTAGGAGTAAGGAAAAAAAAACACGTAAGAATTTTACATCATGTTATTTACTGAAGATTCAAGATTTAAAATAAATTTTTGTGGGTAAAAAAAAATTCAAAATGGCGGACTTATGATAAGATTTCTAGCAACGTATCGCCGTAGAAAATTAAAACGGTGTGCATGATGCAGCCCGAAGTTTTCATCTGAAGCAAAAAAGGAAAACACATTCTTAATCGGAAGACTTACCCCACAAAGTAGACCTATAATATCATATAAAAGTAAAAAATCTACTAATTAAACCATTGTTTAAAAAAAAGTTCAATTTTTGACTATTTTTTCTAGTTATTAATAAAAAAAAAATTATTCAAATATATTCAATAGTTTTTTTTAAATCCTGCACACCGTCTTAAAAAAGAAAATAAAGAGAAAACGGGTTTAAAGTTTTATATATGAGTTAAATAGACTTACGAGGATTAGATGTTAATCAGCTATACCCGGCCCGTAGAGTAAACCCTCGGCTTCCTCAAATAGCTCGTTTGAACGTATACATTACTATTTTCGTCAATGATCGCAGCTATACTGAAATAGCCAACGTGGCCGTCGAACGTGGGCGGCTAGCATCCCACCTAAAAGTCGCGGCATGCCTCGCGCTCGCTCGTCCGGCAACGATTCTCTTGGGGATAGCTTTGTAACTATACGGATTCAGACTTTGAAACTTTAAGACAACATTCTCAGAACACGAATCTAACGATTGGAGCGAAAAAAAAATTCGATAAAACCATGAGCGGACCCCCTTAAGCCAGATAATATGTCTACAAGGAATAAGGCCCTCAATTTCGTTAGAACACTGGCATAAGAAATAACCGTAGAATATTTATAGATAATTGATATGCCGTCAATGATGCAGGGAATGGATTCTTTTAAAAATAGTGGTACTTCCAATAAGTTTAATAGCTAATTTCAAACACGGACCGGACCGTATAGTCTCCTGCTCAAATATGCCAGTTATATTTAAATCTAGGCCTGATATCGACTTTTAAGTCAACGCCAAGCCAATTGGGGTGAAATATGCATTGTTTGTGAATTTTTAGCGTCTGAAAATATAAGGTCAGCTTAGCTAAGGGTATTAGTATATTCACTTCATCAGCGGGTTGGAGATGGGCTGGATGATACGATTTGCTTCGCCACAAGTAAATGTCGTGGTTTAGCGATCCAAACTTATATGTATGATTAGTATCTGTTGCGGGAAGACGTCAAAGCATCTAAGAGTACTATGAATGGAATTGAGAGTAAGCGACAAGTCTGCAAAAAAGGAAGAAATAAGATTGATAAAGGAACTGAATATGTAAAATACCAGCAATGGATTTACCTATAACAAGGCACGTAAAGCATAGGGCAGCATCACAGAGGTGCACCACAAAGAGAGATTACTTTTTTTTTCCTAGTTAGAACGTATTCGCTTTTACTCGACTTCTGATTAAAAATTTAATGTTTGTACAGGACTTATAGCATTTATAATCACTTCATTTTGGTTTCAGACCTTTTTAATTATAAGAATTATAATAAAAACTTATTGCAATATTTGCAAGTCGAGGTGAGAACAAATACTTCAGCCATCAAAATATGTTTTAAAATCTGTAACTATTTCAATTTGAATAAAAAGTCAACATAAATAATTGTTTGTGTAACATGAATTTAATATAATTTTTCTCATTACTTTGCTTCTTATAAATAAATGATTCCATATATCTTTTGGAAGTGAATATATCTAACAACAAAAAGAGAAAATCTAAGGCACCGTTCACTATAAAACCAAGGGCACCAAAAAGTTAAATCCGACGTTGTGGAACACTGAAATTAATTTTTTGTTTCAAGAGTAAGGACATACATAGATATGCCAGAATTATGAAGAGAATAATAATATTACAAAAGTTGAAGGGATATGCTATATTGCCATAGCACAGCCTTGGTGGAAAAGAAAAAAATCGGTTAGAAATATGGGAAGGACAGTGGAACGAATTAACAAAAAACCAAAACCTGTCAACAGCAACATTAACAGCATCGTGAAAATTTAAGAATTACAATTTCAACTGATCAGTTGGCTGCAACTGCAACTGAGATTACGGACCAGACTGGCTCAGGGCAGTTGACAATTGCAGCCGCCGACTAGATCACTACCGACCGGGCGAGGACAGGAGCCGATTAGCCATAGGCACTATTTTTAACCGGCTACGAAAGTATATATTGGTATTAGGTGGGTTCCAATGGTGTTGGGTAAGAGTTATATATTTCCTTGGTTATTTCTACTTCCGTCACTAGCTTGCTTCCATGGTGACGGACACTCGTTTATCTTTTGTAGTATCGTGCTTCCCTGGCACAAGACACTTTTACATTTAGTGTACTTCCCTCGCTGCTTCTATCTCCGTCACTAGCTTGCTTCCTTGATAACGGACGTTCGTTTATCTCTTGTACTAACCTGCTTCCCTGGTGACAGACACTTGTTGTTCTTTTACACTAGTGGGGTAGGACACTCACATAACCAGCGTGTCTCCCTGGCTACTGTATGAATTCTCTCTCAGTGTTTAGTTTCTACCGGCAAACCAAAACGGCTCACTGCCCAGAAAACCGCATATACGATATTAAAAGCTTTGAGAGTATGGTGAGCGACAATTTTGGATTCATCAATATTATGGAGACAAAAACTATAACGCTTCTTTTAGGGCAGTAAACAAGTATCAGCAGAAACGACCAGTGCGCTTGCCGATAACATGGTAATTTTCTAGACTCCAAAACCCTAAGTAGCATATTTTGAACATCCTATAGTTTGGAATGCATCGCTTTATTCCTCACAGCTTCAGGAACATGAAGCCGACTTAAACAAACTGGTTCAAAAATGACTGTTATACGGCCATTTAAAAGAAAGAGCCATCATTTAAGGCATATACGCATATCAGAGTCAGGCTAAGTTCAGTTTTCACCAGACCCTGAGCGGAAGATATTTTCTAAAAGGCGGTAAGATTCTGGTCTCCAAAACGTGGAGAATAATTTTCAATACCAGCCATTAATTATGAAAATGTATATACTGGCTTCTTGAGCAAGGCCAACCTGCTTAATGCTAGTTCCTAACTACCACCCCCTCTTCCATTTCCATCGCAATATACGAGCAGGCAACGTGGCTTCACTTTCGAACTCGGGAAGTTTTCAAGATACTCTTCAAAATGAATCCACAGCTACCTGTAAGTCTCTCGCTTCTAGTTTTGATGTGCTGCACCTTTGCTTTGGTTAAACTTTTGCTCGAAAATTACCGCATTATCCGCGTTAGACAAAATGCAGTTTTCTTTCGCTATTACCGTGACTTTTGTTCTAACGCAATTGCTATCCTGATTGCTTGTAGACAAATTTGGACGTACCGGTTAATTTCGGTTATCATTTCAAAGCAAAACAAAATCAACGCGGAACAGTTTCAAACACGGCGTACATAGTCAATCAATCTATCAACCTATTTCAGCACAGCCTTGACAAGAAAGTAATTATACTGCCAAACAAAAAACAAACAATAAAAACAAACAATAAACAAACAAACAATAAATAAACAACTAGGTTATTTATTACCTTTGCATTTCCAAAGCAGCTGCGTCAGCTTCTTCTTGCGTCATCTTAGGTGGCATCTAAAAAATTAAAAAATTGATTATATTATGACAATCTTAAAAAATGGTATTTATTTGGAAATCCGAAGGTACTGCACTACTTAGAATTAAATGGCACACATCTCACCTGTTTTTGAGCCCACTGAGGTCTAGAAAAAATTGAAAATAAATTAAAAAATAGTTCACTTTTATAACAACATGCAGTCTTCTTAATGAGAAAATCTAAACTAATTTGTACTTTATATGTATTTTAAAATAAGTTAGAGCACAGAAAATTTGATTTTTAATAATAAACATAGGGTAAGCTGCACGGGCACTAGAACCAGTAACGAGAACTTTGTGTTTTACTTCTTATTTTCTGTGAACCTCAAGAATTGAAATCATGAAAATTGACATTTTATCGCTTATTATAATTTCAAATAAATAACTTAGTGTTTGATATTTTATAGGTGATTAATAAAAATTTCATATGTTTAATAAAAAAACATATTTTCGGGAATAACGCCAACCAGTTATCTTAACTGAATCCGATTACTGAAAAAAGTGCTCCTAATAGGGTAGTATTTTCGAAACTCATAACACGAAACATCAGGTCTAATTTAGAAATACTTGAGCAAGCATTAGGAAAAATTTTGGGAGCTTTATAGAAATGGCTACAAGTAAATATAATATTGCAAGCTTCGAAATTCAATCCAACAATGAAACAGAAAGCGGTCTCTGGTCCTGCGTTAATATTATCACGAGAGGAAAAATAAATCTTTACATATAAAAACAATATATATAACACAAAGAAAACACCGTCGCCGTTGTGTGTCACATTACACAGTATTTTTTTATTATTTCCAGAGCTGTGTTCTCTCACAAATTATTATAATTTAATTGTTCAAGAAGTCAGGACCAAGAACGAAAACAGAGGATCCCTGTTTTACCTACTCTTTTAACATCCCGCAGGTTGACACAGGTTCTTTATGGATGACCGAACAGCCCCAGAATTTCGAAATACTGTAAACTATAAAAATTCAATCTCGGCCTGGATGGCGTCAGCCTTATTCAAATTGATCTTGGGAACTAAAGAAAACCTTCCCGATTTCTTTTTCGAAACGTAGAACGTGCTAAGCCTGCATAGAGCTGACGCGCTAACTGAAGTAAAGGAGAAACTCAAACGATACAAAATTGACTTCCTTGCGATGAAGGAGGTAAGCTTCATAGGAAGTCTAATAATAATTGCCAATGCGTTGTAGACTTCGCGCTCTCCAGAGGACTTGCTGTAAGCAGCAGTTACTTCCCACATCATGAAATAAATAAGACTACTTGGAAGAATCCAAGAGGAAGGTGAAGATAAATTGAACATATTCTGATTGATCCACGATATTTCTCTCACATAATAGATATAAAACCCTACAGGAGAGCTGACTACAATTCTGATCACTTTTTTATAAGGTTACGTTTTCGATGGCGTCTTTCTAGTGCTTATACACAAAGTGCAACAAAATGACCAGTCTTTGATACAGCAAGACTTTAAGACAAACAGGTAGACTCGGCGCGAAAAAAGATGATATTTTTTTTGGCGCATGAGGGGAAACGATAGTTGTTGTATAAAGAAAGCTCTTTATTTCGATTGTAGGTACTTCTCCATCAAACTATATCAATTTAACCCACCGTAGCTCCCCATAGCATCCGATAACGATGAGAGCAACAATGGTGCTAAATGATATTTGATGATGTTTTCTTTCAAAGAAAGAAAGGAAGGCAAAAACCTAAAACAATAGAGAAAATGTAGCTTTTTCCATCTTTTTATGATATTTTGCGCCTATATTTTAACAGTGAATACTCTCTTCTAAGTTTTTCAGATTCGCCCTAGCAGAAATAGACTGCGCAAGCTAAATCGAAATTTAAAAATATCATCGTTTTTGGCGTCGACTCTAATTGCAACTTACCAGCAAAGTTTTGAATCCCATATCCAGCCGCATTTGATCTTGGATGTAAACGCATGCTGGAACAATATCAGGATTGCTGCCACGGAGGCTATTCAGCAGAGCATTGGTTACAAGTGGCAAACTATAACACCTGGTTTGACGAAGAGTGCAGAATTGTAATGCAGAGAAGGAAAGATGTCTGCATTAAGTATCTTGCAAGATCTACAAGGGACACCAATTATATATTCCGCAGATCGCGTCAGACGGCCAACCATAGGAATGTTCCATTCCATTGTTCCAATGTGGCTGAGTGGGGGATTTAAGAAACATCTCTCAATCGGTCATGAATGAACGAAGGGGTTTCCAGCAAAGATCTAATATGGTCAAGAAAGAAAACATGTATCTTATCACTATTACACTAGGCATCCTCGATGAGTGGTCAGCACACTTCGAGAAAATTTTAAGCAGTTCCCCAACTGTTAATGCAAAAAGTGTGCCAACATTTTTCGCCAACCCACAGCCTCGCGTCATGCGACCCACTGTCAGTGAATACATGGTCTCCATTAAAAATTAAAAAATAATAAAGCACCTGAAACTGACGGCAATCCCAGTGAATTAATTAAAGGGGCGACCTATATCTCTGGAATGCCCTTTATGATCTGATCTTGCCGCATATCATTACTGGACGCCTCAGACGATATGCAGAGGAAATTCTGTGCGAATAGCAGAGTGGATTCAGAGATGAAAGATCGAAAACAAACTAGATCTTCTCTGTACGCTAGTTCATGAAGAAATGCAAGGAATATAACATCCAATTCCACCACATTTTTGTGGATTTTAAGCAGATGTATGATAGCATCGATAGGAATCTACTGTGGGCTGCGTTGACAAGCGTGGGAATACCCTGAAAGACCATAAATCTTTGTCAAGTCACCGTTAAGTCATTCTGCTCAATCTGGCATTGGAGTCTACCAGATACCATAGTAGTAAAGCTGGATGACTCTGCTCGCACTATTGGACTCCAAGTCAAAGAACAAAATACGAAGTTCCTGACATCATCAAACCGACATAAAGCCAGACAAAATTTAACGGTTGGCGATTGGAACTTTGAATGTGTGGTTTTCTTCAAATATCTCGGAACGCACGTCAACTTCACCAATGATGTTACACCTGATATTGCTTCGGTGAGGCCCTTGCCGAGATCACATCACCTCTCTTGCAGGTCGAAAGAGGAGATATACCAAACGGTAATAACACCTGCGGTAACGTACGGCTCGGAAGCTTGGGTCCTAACGACAGACAGTATTAGGACTTTAGGACTGTTCGAGCGGATAGTCCTACGGTTTATTTATGGTAGTGTCCGAGACAAAAAGGTTCTCAAGGAACTCCTTTCAAAGTGCTGTTTCCCCTTTCAGGCTTCAAAGTGTTGTTTCCCCTTAAGAGACGCCATTTTTATGGTTGCCAAAAGTTGAGAGGGCACAATGATACATAATTATATAAAATAAAATTGCATACTCATAAGCACTTCTAAATAAATGTCTTAGAATGTGTTTTTTTTAAATGATAGCCTATCCAAAAATTTAAACATTTCGAAAACTTTAACACGGCTGGTTTTGATTAGTTGACGTTTTCACGAGTCGACTGTATATTTTTCGTACGGGTGCTGGTTACTGGTAACTTAACCGTATCTTCTGTTACTTTTCGAATGTGCATTAGTTTATTTCGTAAAGCTAAAAAAACTGTTTTTTCACATTAAAAAGACTTCATTAAAGTTAAGATTAATAAACATTAATTCATTAAGAAAAAGGAAGGTTAACTTACAACTCATTTTTAACTGGACTAACTGTTGGAAACGGCTGCAAAACAAATCGTAAAGAAAGTGGTTAGAATTAGTTAGTTCACATTTAAAAGAAAAAAATAATAAAGAATGTACCATTGAATAATAATATTCATTTCTACGCACTTACCTCACCCCACTGGTTTCTGCAAAATAAATTTAAAACAAATTAGATTAAAAAATATTTTCATTTTCATAAGAACAAATTAAAAGTTGCAAGTTAAAGATAGAAATCTGTTACGGTAGCTTTGTGGATGAGAAGCAGAGATCTACCTGAACCTTGATATAGATACATATCAAAAATGGTGGGTAAAAATGGAACATTCTACCAGCTCAATGGAATATGTGTCATTTTCAAAAGCAAATATCTGTTTTAAATCAAAATACTTGCGCAGCAGATGAAAGGAATGGTTAAAGGCTTTTATATTTAATTTTTTATACAGAGTAAAGCATCGTTTTTCTACGTGAACCAAGATGTCATTTAATAATAAGCAAATTTATAGTAAAAGTAAAATCATACCAAAAAATTCGTTTAGTATGAAATTATTAGTAATACAGGTGGAAAGTGGCGCCCAATCATATTTCATGGGCCTAAGCGCGAAACTGGCTTTATAAGATAGTTTATGGAAGTATATCTGTGGCCACCTCGTGGCGCTTCTGGTGACTGCATACATTTATGCAAGCTAACACTGAGCACGGGAGGAGCAAGCAACTTTAAAAAGCCCCTATCTCTAAGGTTGAAGTACGCCATGCCGAGGGAGACGAGGGAGACTGAGTGTCGTTGAGGACAGAACTCTCCAAATCGGACAGATCCTTTGCAGGACATAGGGCTAAAGGGTCGCTAATGGTGATCTCCTCACGAGCAGCTAAATCTCTTCTTGTATTCTAGTTGAATAGGGTATGTATGACGGGAATTCTGGTATGTGTTCTCTTCCCTTGATCATGGGAATTACATGAAAAGAAAAATAATAAGGTGGATGGTACTTTGGAACTTACGGTGAAGTTGAGTAAGGTTGGTTCCTTTGCGCTAGCAGTAGACAGTGAGGCCATTTCGAAAGACGTTAATAGTCCGCTGCCTTCGGAATGCTAGTAGAATTAACATGGCCTCTACCGAGGAGGATGATGAAGACCAAGAATTCGTTAATTTAACTGATAGGTTAGAAGCATCTGGTTTAGAGGATTGAGCGACGGATGGGACGCGCAGTGCCAAACGGTTCAGTGGCGAAAAACAGGGAACAGTGTCGGTAAGAAACATATCTAAAGGAGTTGGAACTGGGGCAAAAGAAGTAGGTGCATAGACTGCTGAACCGGAGTTTGCCAAAAGTGCCCCCAAAAGTTGCGTCTTTGAAAGAGAACGGATGTAAATCACAGCAAGGGAAGGCGGAATCGAAACCGAGCAAGTGTGAACAAACTATCACAAAATCGTGGAAGTAGCTAAAGCTGGCAAAGGTGTAAAAACCTTACACAGGGTGTCATGGAAGTGGTAGGGAGGGCGACTGAAAGTCAGTTTCAGTAAATGTGACTGTCACAACTCTGCACGGCCGAATTTGTGGTCATAATGGTGGGAGCAGGCGTCGGAGATTTTTTCTGACATAGGGATACCTACAATATAATTTCTTGGATCCGCCTGCAGGGAGAGAAGTGAAAGCTCTAGTTATATATTGCAAAGACCTTGTTATCGGTTGTGACGCAAAATTGCATAACACAGTGTGGGGAAGGACCAGTGATAACAATAGCGGAGTAAAACTACTGAAATTTACAACAAGGGGAAGGGGCCAGTGATAACAATAGCGGAATAGAACTACGAAAATTTGCAACAAGGTACAACTTAATCTTCCTAAACAGGGGAAGAGAACCAACCTTCGTTGATGCGAGATGGAGGGGGGTAATTGATGTGACTCTGTGTGGTGAAGGTTTGGTAGAAAGGGTGTTCAACTGAATAGTGGCAGACGTGATCACAATAGAAGATCACAGAGGCATAACTTGGGACATCTGGTATAGGTCACGCAATAAGCACAGGCATAAGATGATCAGGATTACTAAGAACACTTTTGGGGTTTAATACCAGGAGGTGATAAAAGCTAGAAACACTTGCACTAAAAATACCCAAAACTACTTTACAAGTAGAGGAGCAACTGATTGTATTAAATGAGACTGTGGAGTGGATCTTTCGCAGGCCCTGTACCCTACCCGAAGTAGAGAAGCAAAATCCGACCCCATGGTGTAGACAGAGTAAGATCAATTGCTTGATTAGCACGATCAACACGTCATGGTTGTAAGAGTTCAAACCTGGGTCTCTCCGTGAGCTTTTAATGCATTAAAAATTCACTCCGTCTCTGGGCTAGCTCGCAAATATGCAAAAAAAAAAGATATGCAAGTCCCCTCATTTCCCTTAACCTAATTTCCTTCCGGCTGAAGCAATGCTAATGTATCAAGCTTTAGCTATATGATAAAAAAAACGCTAAAGAAATACCCATTAAGTAAGAGCCAGCATGCTTATTGTGTTAGTATACCCACAAAACAGCACAACACCAAAGAAGAAGAAGAAGAAGAAGAAAACTATCTACCGGAGGAAACTCCATGCCACTGCAATTGATATTGAAGGAGCCTTCGATAAAATATAATTAGAAAACCGGAAATTGCCTTCAGAAGACGTTGCGTAAATCCACTGATATGCAAGTGGATTGACAATATGCTGAAACTTAGAACGGTTAATATCCAGAGAATGTAGACAAAACTGCGTGAAGGAGTCATCAGGGACTGTTCACAGAGGAGAGTTTTATCTCCCCTTCTGTGAAATATAACTGTGGACTCAATAGTGAAGATATCGCAAATCCTGACGGCGTAGCAATTATATCAATTCATGGGTCTCAGAGGTAGGTTCAAGGTCTCCAGTAGAAATACTCCCAGATACTTGACCAATAGCAAAAAGGTTTAAAAGGTAAGTAGAGCATTATATGCCTCGATGCTTTGGTGTAAAAAAGCCTTATGGAGTACAGAAAACAAAAAATCGAGTAAAGTACAAAGAAGGGTAGAGGAGGGGTGAAGGTTGTAATTAACACATGGACCAAAAAGGAACACTGGAGACAGTGGGACAACATGGATTCCTGCAGATAGGCTAGGATTCTAGCAGTGACCCAGGAAACCAAGATTAGTGGCGACAGTGGGATAACTCGATACTAAGTTACCCCCACTAAGGAAAACTGGGAGGGGACGAAAGGGGACCCGATTCTATGTGGTCTGTTTCGGCTAATCCCCAGAGAAGTGTTTCCCGTGAGTAAAAATCTAACACTACCGGAGGGCACGGGCTGTCCGCTGCCTTTTGGAAGATTTTAACCCCTCTCCAGCTAAAAAAAAAGAAAAAGGTGCAAAGATTGGAATCACGTGAGTATCACTGGTACATTCAGCACCACACCAATACAACAATATATTTATACATTAAAGAGATGGCAGCCATGACATCACTCCGATTGTACCGCGCTGCAAACTCTGTTTGGTCAACAGACAACTATGAAAAATCATAATATACCCAGTCTGGAAATGTAAGTGGATGGTATAAGTAAGATACCACGAAAGATACCACGAAACGCTAATAATTATATAGATCACTACTTGAGAGAAGTATGGCAGACGTCACGATTTTCACAGATGGATCTAGAATTGAGGATATAGTCGGTGCGGGTATCTGGAGTACGTAATTAAATCTGAAACATCATTTAAGCCTGGGGGAACACACCACGGTATACCAAGCTCTGTTCTTTGCACTGGAGCACGTGAGGGAGAATCAGGTCAAAAAGATGCTCATGATGATCAAACTTTCATTAGGTGCATGGAAAAAACGGAGTTTCACACATCTCTGGCTTTAGACTGTTTCCTTAAACTGAATGAGTGGCCTGATTGAGAAATGGACCATAGAGGACAGTGGGACAAAGTGGCGTTAGAAGCGTTATTTACTTGGGTAAGGGACGAAAAGGTACCCAATAAAGGTCTGTTGCGGGGATCCCAGGGGGAGGTTTTAGTGGGTAAGAATCACACACGCTCCGAGGTATATACGTACCTTTCAGTGTATTTCGAAAATGTTCACTTCCCACACAAAAAAAAATACATACAGAACTGTATTAAAAATTCGTTTAAATAGAATTCGTTTTAACGAGGATTTCCTGTACTTATATCGTATACATAATTCAATAACAAAAGAACGACACTCAATATTCATTTTGGTTAAATTTTTTTAAGCAAATATTATATTTCATTAAATAACTGACTGACAGACGTATTGCTAAAGTATTTCCTTTAATAAGAAAATTTTAAAATATTAATTCGGTAATAAACAATTTGTAGGTATATTAAGCAGAAAATACTTACCGTACATGCCTGTCCCAAACTATTTCATCGCCTTCTGCGGTTTGACCCTGTAAAAGTGTGTCATTAAAACAATTTTTTAATATTTCAAATACATATTACACATCAAAATCGGCGAAAGTATTGGCAGACTAAGAATCTTGGAGTTATATTATTTCTATTTGTACGCATATGTTTGCTTACATAGTTTATTGAACTAGTATTTCGTTTCGAGGATGACTGTTGGCGTATGATTGTTAACGAAGTAGCAGCTAAGTATACTATACTAGGGCCAACAATTATTGTGTATGTGCTAACTAGGTCTGCACTTCATATAGTGTAGTACTTAAATTACATTATTAATATGAAGCACATGCATCTCTAAGCAATCCCACTCTATTAGATTTTTTTTATATATAATGTTGTCAAAGCTCAGGGGATGCCCTATGATGCTAAAGTACAGCCTTGGCAGAATAGGAATTAAGGGTATCATCCCTTAATCTTTTCACAGTTACTGCACCGTCTAAAGGAGCCTTACGATTCAAGGGCTTTTGGGCTGAAGCTTTTTTGGTCACAAATGCAAATCCGCCATCTACAAATAAGGATTCAGTTGGATTTTATTAAATTACTTGTTTATTTTTAACCCTAGCTAAAAGTGACCAATAGCAATGTTGTAGAGGCTAAAATTATCAACAAATCCAAAGGCGAGGGTCATGTTACTGCGTTCTGGCTTTAACACATTCGACACTGGTGACTTACCGCGTGGGTTATGTAAAATCTCAGCTAAATAGACTCGTCATGATATTAAAATTGTTCCTAATAGCTCGATATTTTTATGCTTATATATTTTCAAGTTTCAGTTATAATCTTTGTTAGCCCGAGTATAAATAAGACTCAACTGCACAAACTTCTCCGGCTGCTGCGGAGATAGCTATGTTATTTCAGTCGTCGATCTCAGGTGCGTGAAGTTGGGCCGGATTTTTTCCGGGCTGCGGGGTAAAACGTTCCAATCGATAGCCTATCGTTAGACCCCGCCCCAATTGGTTTCGTTTTACCCCCTCTCAATTTTTTTTATTCCAAAAACAAAATTTCCGGGCCAACTTCACAAGCCAGCAAAATTGTTCGGGCTGGGGGGTAAACGTTTTCCCCACAATTCATTTCGTTTTACCCCCTCCCAAAATAAGGTTATTTAATAACAACGTTTTTTTTTTTTTAAAATAACATAGTTCGCTGTAATATGACGAAGGAGAAAAGGTTGATAGTGTTGAAGTTCAGTAGATTTAACCGAAAAAACATCTTTACAACCCAATCTGTTAATTTTACAACACCCAAAGACAACGCAAAAAACTGACAAACTTTCACAATCCGGGCTAACTTCACAAAGTGAGTTAAAAGGTGTTGATCCTTAGATATTGAAACGTTTAACAGATTATAAATGCTTCAGAATTAGCCCGGACGAGTAAATCATTTTTTAAAATCCGGGCGAACTTCACAAGGTGGAAAGGTGATCTATAGGGGTTGAAAACGTTTTACGCATTATGAATGTATCGCTACAAGATTTTACCTCCACATGATTTCGTTTTTCAATCCCTCGAGTATTAGCCCGGACGAGTAAATCATTTTTTAAAATCCGGGCGAACTTCACAAGGTCGAAAAAAATAATTTTTAAAAACCCAGCGAACTTCACAAAGTGAGAAAAAACCGAAGGGGTGCACTTTAGGGGTTGAAAATGTTTTACCCATTATGCATGCATCCCTACAAGATTTTACCCCCACATGATTTCGGTTTTCCACCCCTCGAGTATTAGCCCGGACGGGTTGCTGGAGAATGGACGGACGAGTTGAAGCCTTCTAGGATACGGTGATCCTCATCTGGATATTCTCAAGTGTTAGTTACACCTCCAAGTGGTAGCAACCGGGCAATGCATCCTAGAATGTAGCCAAGTAACTAATGCGGGAGGAGATAACCTCTTGAAAAATCCCCCTAACTCCAAGGGAGTCTGCAGTGTTGTTTTTAGTGAGTAAGAATCTCACACTACCGGAGGGCACGGGCTGTCTGGTGTCTTTTGGAAGATTTTCACCTCTCCCGCAAAAAAAAAAAAAAAAAAAAAATTAGCCCGGACGAGTAAATCATTTTTTAAAACCCGGGCGAACTTCACAAGGTGAAAAAATCGAAGGGGTGATCATTAAGTGTTGAAAACGTTTTACCCATTATGAATGCATCCCTACAAGATTTTACCTCCACATGATTTCGTTTTTCCACCCCTTGAGAATCAGCCCGGACGAGGAAATCATTTTTAAACACCCAGCGAACTTCACAAAGTATCACTAAAATAAGTTTAGTTATCTAGAGTTAAGTACGTTCTGGACGAGAACGACTCCAATAAGTTACCAAGACAACATGACCAGGATTGAAACAGAGAAGCTCATGAATAACAAACATATAGTGAACGAGCGCATCATTACAAGAGACATTATGCAGGAGGTAACAGGCGGCACGGCTCTTAGATAATTTTAAGGAACTAAAAAGGATCCTAACTCAACTAAATGTATACCACTTCATTAGAGAGAAAATAATAGGTAAGGTTGTAGTTTATATAGCAATAAAGATTTTGAATTTTTGAATGTTGAATTAATAGGTTATTGTAAAGGAATATAAGTAGATAAGTAAATATGAATGAACTACATAAAAGAAATGTTTAATAAGAAAGAGGGGTAAATGTAACAATTTTTGGATAAACCAAAATCGTTACCTCTTTGTCTGACCTAGGAATAATCTGTGATAGCGAACTCAATTTCCGTTCCCATATTGAGTTCTCCAATCCTTATGTTACCAAATCTCTCCATATCTCCTTCGTTGGACCTCTCCTTGAATACGCCAACCAGGTATGGTCACCTACACAAGCAACCCACATTAACAGGATCGAATCTGTCCAGCGTAGGTTCATTCGCTTTGCTCTACGGGATCTTCCATGGATAGACAGATTCAACCTTCCACCTTATGAAAACCATCTGGAACTGATCGACTTACAACCCCTAAGTAACCGTCGTGATGTTTCCGACATTCTCTTGATTCATCAGCTATTACCTGGTGCCATAGACTGCCCTTCAATCCTGCAATCTTTACCCATCTATACCAATCCCCGCAACCTTAGGTCCACTCCCCTTTTGCGACTCGACCGACAACGCACGAACTACGGTCAACGCGAACCAATTACCAGGATGCTACGAAAAGTCAACGACTTTTCCTCCTTTGACTTCCTTCTGAGTAAATCGTCCCTTCACAAAGCCTTATATCTTGATCCCGCCCATCTAGATCGCCTTTCTGAATTCCTCTTCTTTCCAGTTTGCATTTATTATAATTATAGCTCATATTGTAGCTTATACTGTTTATTTTGACTTATCATTTATAAGAGCTTGTAGTATTAGTATTATATTATATTATAGCATGTATATTATTATTGTATTATTATTTTAGAGCTTGTATTAAGCTTAAATAAATAAAATATAAGTTAAAGAACAGGAAAAATCTTAAAAAGGAGATGTTTGAAAATAAAATGGTTATACAAAGATACGAAAGAAAGTCTTAATTTGTGTTAAAAATAAAATAAAAACCAAGGATCAGGAAAAGGTCGTAAACAAAAATGTTTTGAAAAGTAAATAATTATAAAAAGACATGAAAGCAGTTAATTGTTATAAAAAATAATATCTATATGAGTTACTACCGTTGTTTGGATATAGGGATAAGAATGTTAACTATAAGTATTGCTAAGAATAAAGGGAAATAGAAAAAAGAACAGTAAGAGTAAAAGATATGAAATGTTTGGTATATGAAGATGTGAATTTCCATTTTGTAGTATAGAAAATTTATATTAGTAAGAAGCGTTATATTGGCCTGATCTCGTAGCGCTTAGTTCTTAAGTTGTTAACCTATTGTTTATAATAATAAATAGTTTTGAATATAGATATATGTATATAGATAACAAGTCAAGAAAATTTTAAATTTACTTGTACTCTGGCGACGTTGTTTTCGTTATTAACAAGACTAAAATATTCTTGACCAAATTGTCTTGATTGAAGTCTTTTTACCAATGTACAACAAAGAACGTGATATACGTAAGCCACAGATTTCTTTATATTTATTGCGATATTACATGTAAAATCTATCTGACACGTTCCTCGCAAGTATTCACTATTTACATACTTTCAAATTTACTCTCTAAAGGCTGTGCCAATACTTTTACTTTCTCCAAAATGTTAAATTTTTTTATTATTAACAAAAATGGTTATGCAAATTGTATATCACAAAAAATAGAAATTTATACTCGCTTACCTTAACATATTCAAGATTTACTTCTCCTGCAGTTTCTGCAAGCCTGTAAAATATTTCACATATTAAATATAATATCAATTCAAGAAATACAAAAATCTTATTTTAAAGTAAGGTACTCCTAATGCCTAAAATTAAAAGGGAATATAACTTGATAGGCTGAGAGCAAAGATGACCTATCTACAAGGTCGGACCAGAAGTGGCTTAGAAAGTGTTCCGCGCAAAAACGTAACGAGTGAGATTCCGGGCAGAAACGACTTAACTGCATTAAATTTGCATTACTTTTTGTAGTTAAGTCGTTTTTACCCGGACATCATCTTTGATTCGATTTTGTCCGCAATCTTACGCGTTTCGTTTTTTAACGGAACATTTTCTAAGCCAATTTTGCTCGGACATTGTAGATAGGTCACTTTTAATCTCAGCCTATCACTTCATATAGAATTAATTCTCCATATAATCAAAAACTTTAATTAAAATTGTGTGTGGTTGTTGGAAAGGGTAACCAAATGACAGTAATTGGTTTTTGAGTTATGACGTCAATGTTAGTTGTCAAGTAATAAAATTTTTGAATTTAATGAGCAATACATTTCCTTGCATAGAAAGATTCCAATCTTTATTTAGTACGAAACATTCTTAACTCGTTAATATATTTCAAAAAATGTATTGGTCGCGAACTGTGTCCTTATGTTATGTTATATTTTTTTATCTACACGCTTGTGTACACGTTTACTTTGCAACTTTGTTTGTAAGCTTACCACAAAGTTTTTAGCTGTTGGTGCAAACGGTATCCTTTCTTTTTCTTTCTTTTATACTTTATTATTTTAAATACTTTCTAATCATTTTGGGGTAAAGAAGTAAATAGTATCACAGATAGGGAGTCGATAGTTGTGATTAGATGTTTATTTATATTCCCATTAAAACAAATATTAATAAATTACTTACCAGTTTGTAAAATCTGGCTTAGTAGTCGGAAGGAAACCTGCTGACTGTAAAATTTATTTAAAATAATTTGATGAAAGCCAAACCATAAATTTTCACGTTAATGCAAAACTATGATATGTCCAAAAATATTAAAATTATTTGTATTATGTTTTTATACAAATTACGCTATTTGCACAATTTCAATATTTTTCTAATTTTGGTAATTTATAATTGGGGCCATAAAATTACGGAGGGGCTTTTGGAAGCCTTTATATTGATAAAATAATTATTTATTATTAAAAAATGAATATTACACTTAATTATAATTTTGTAATTTAGATCGATAGATAGAGTAGAATGTCGCATAAATTAGTCTACTTAATAATTTTTTTTAACATATTATACATACAAAAGTCATTTAACGACACGGTGTTATCCTCAATCCAAAATTTGTTTAAAAGTTTGTCGGATAATGAAAGCGTTATTTGAATGAACACAACGAATTCAACTTCAATTCAATTTATTTAATATTACGTTTGTGCAAAGCGGATCCCACTGCTGCGGCTGATATTCTTCTCCCCGTAATCCATTAATTTTTGGAAACCAAGACCTATCCCACTGAACGGAAAACAAGCGTAATTGTGAAGATTTCCAAAAAAGGCGACCTATGAAGTTGTAGCAATTCGCGCGGTATCTTTTTTTAACTCCAAAATCGCCAAATCGATGATAAAAATCATGTTAATGCGAATCAAGCACTTAGGTAGCGATTGTCAGAAGTCCCTTTTAGGGTATGGGGCAGGAGAAGAGCTTCACCCGATTTGAGACAACGGTTGCAAGTGGACCTAAAATTTAAAGTGAATTCCGAACCACTGGCATTTTCTCAAAAACCTCCATACCCTTTTTTATAGTAATCTGTGGACAGTAGAAAATACACAATAACAAAAAACCAATCAAAAACACAGCAAAAAATCGAAATATTGAACTGCTTCATGAATTGATAATTACAGTTGAAATATTTTATCTTTGCCAGAGTAATAATTAATCATATGTGAAATAAAATCATTGTTATTGTTGATTGCAAGCCATACTCACTACTTTTTTCAAGAGCAATTTTTTTTATATTATGCCAGCCGCAGTTTTACGAAATCCCATAAATTTTTAATTGGAATGTACATCGAGACATCAAGCTTTTTAGCCTATCTAACTTTATGCTTACTTCATTCTTTGGCTAATATAGCCGTATGCATTGGCCCCCACTCTTACGAGAATATTACTTTTCCTTTTCTTTTTAAATGAAAGTGATAAATTTATTCGCAATACCTTAATAGTTCTCCTTTTTCAATATCCCTTTCATTCTGAAGATATGCCCGAAACCATTCTTTGTAATGCACTTTCAGATAAGTACGGACTGCCATTCTTCTTTGTTTGTTTAACTGAAACAAGCTCGTGCAGTAGCATGGCCGATCATAATTTTTCTAACTTTATTATTAGTATGTATTAAAAAAACTATGGAAAACATAATATCACGCAAATAAGAAATTTAAGTGGACATAGCATAGTTCCTCATTCAAACGGGAAAATAGAACGAAATAGCATTAAACATAGAGCTACTAACAATTCCGTAAAAGTAAAACGACAAATGACTGCAAGCTAATATATGAAGTGTTGACCAAACACTTTATTAAATGTTTACGAAATTCTTACCAAAATTAATAATAAATTATAAATATGAATGCCTTAGGCGCGAGTTCGTCACTTTAATTAAAGCATTTTAATAAATAGTTAACAGACTGAGAGTAAACATGACCTATCTACAACTTCCAAGCAAAAGTGGCCTACAAAATATTTCGCGCATTAACGAACTACGTGAGGTTCCGGGTAAAAACGAATCAGACAAAAACTACGGTCAAAAACAACTTAACTACAAAAGTACTGCAAAGTTACTGCAGTTTAGTAGTTAAGTTTTTTTTTGCCCGCGGTTTTGCTCTGATTGGTTTTTGCCCGGAATCTCACGCGGTGCGCTTTTGCGCGGAACATATTCTAAGCCATTTTGCTCGGAACTTGTAGATATGTAGGTCACTTTTACTCTCAGCCTATCAGTTGTCACTCACCATTCCCCTAAATGTTAGAGACGTTAGAGAAGTGTTTATTAATAAAACACTTCTGTGAAATCTGAAGTCACAGGGAATAACTTGGTAAGTCGAAAAATAGCCAAAATGAGGTCATCTCTAATGTATTATACGCACTGTTAAGAGGTTGGTAACTCATGACCCTAATACTTTCCGACCACATTGTTATCAACAAAATGTATTTTCTCCCAAAAATGGATTTACAGGAATTGTTTAAAAGTAAAAACGTTTCGATTTTCGTCTTACCAACTTATTCCCTGTGACCACAGAAATGCTCTTATAGAGAAACATAATTTTTAAGTGCAGTCATGTATCGATCGCTCTCCTCATCTAAATGTCAAAATTCAATTTATACATAAAATTTCGCACTTACCTCGATGTAAGCTGTCTTGTAATCGAAAGCTGGATCAAGTCTGTAATACATAAAAAATATTAAAAGCAAAGTTTAATTATATAATCTAACGATTTAATGGCGGTCACAGTATTAGGAAAGAAGCGTTTTAGATCTGTATGTGGAATAATTCCTCTCCTCACTTATTAATAAATCTACTTATGTGCATGCACGTGGAATAGTTAAAAGTTTCATTTCCTTTTCTGTTACCACCACTTCAACGTTGGCGATATGCAAAATCTGAGCCTGTACACATTTCTTAACTTAATCAACTGAGTCTTCAGTTTATAATAGAGAGTGTTTCAGATCTGACGTACCAAAATGAGTGGGGGGATATAGCTCAACTAGACAAATAAAAAATTTTATGGAAGGGGGGCAATCTCAACCGTTTAGGAGTTACAAGGTGATTCATAAATTTCAGTTTTTCGTGGTATGTACATTACTCTTTTATTTTTATCTCTTGATCTCCCTAACACAGCTACATCAAACAAACGCCAAAAAACAACTATCCAAATGATCTTTCCAAAAATTTCAACACTACTGATTTAACTCTTACCATTGCACGTACAGTCACTTCCAAAAGTGAAAAAAATGGACTGCGATTGCCTAAAATTCAGCGTTTTCCCAAAATTTCTCCGAAATTCATGTAATTAGTACAGCTTTTTTATTTTTATTGGATTGCTCATCTTACAACCTTTCCAAAACAACATGATTACAAAAACCAAATACTTATAACTTCTTGAGTACCTAATTATTTTATTGCACTTTAGGTAGGAAATTCTTTAAAGAAACAAAATTTTTAAGATAAAAAGTCGAAAATGTTTGTATTGGCTTAACAGGTAATTAATTTTAATTATTGCTGCAAAAAATTTATATAAGTTATAAAAATGTTAGTGGGATTTTGTTTTATTGTCGTTATTAGCTTGTGTTAGCCAGAATTCACACCCTTGTATCCTGGTGTTCTGTTACTCGTACCTGATGGAAATTTTGCTATAAAAAAGAGTCAGTCAGCAAGAATACCTATCATAGTTGAAAAACCAATCAATAAGTACGAGTCTTTTTAAGCAAAAATTATTAGAAAATGGTAGAATTTACATTTGAGGAATACGCGGATATTATTTAAATTTATGGTGTAGAAGACGGAAAAGAAAGAGCGGCTGTACTGGAAAATCAAAGGAGATTCCCTAACCGGCGAGCACCCCAAAGAAGGATATTTACACGGACTTTCCAAAGGTTAAGAGAAATAGGACATGGGGACACGACCCGCAACTTCGGGAACTTCTGCCGACGTCGAGCAGCAAATATTCACCATCGTGTGGCAGGACCTTAAAACGAGCACGAAACAAGTCGAAAGGCGATTAGGATTGTCGTCATCTAAGGTTTGGACGGTTATTCATCGAGGGGCATTACATCCATATCACCATCACCCAGCCCAACTACTACTGGAAGGGTGACGACAGAGTGTTTCTGGACCGAATTCTGTGGACAGATGAATGTCAATTCACCAGGAATGATATCACGAAATTCCATAACCTCCATATCTGGCCGAACATCGGCAACCAATTGGTAGGACCATTCATTTTGCCGCAAGTGAAATTTATGTGGACTTTTTGGACAATACGCTGCCAGATCTAATATAGGAGAATCCTATGGATAATCTTAGGGGAATATCTCACCAACACGGTGGAGTACCAGCGCATACGGCTAATATTATGAAGATAATACTAAATGAAAAATGTCCTAACCGCCGGATTGGAGGAGGTGCACCGATTTCTTGGCCTTGTAGATCTCCAAACCTTACCCTATTGAAGTTTTTCTTATGGGGAACAGGTAAGGATGAAGTTTATTCAAGTTCAGTTAACAATAGGGAGGATTTAATTAGCCGAATTGGGAATGCAGCGAAGAAAATACTGGAGAGGCTGGCTGCAATACGCCTTAAACAGGGACTTAGACGGAGATTGTTGGAATTATTTTTAAATTCAATAAAAAGCATTTTAGAATTAATTTGAGTTTAATTTCTTTAATTTGTTGATTTTTATAATATTCTGCGGTAGGATTTCTACGTTTAATTTCTACATATTTTCTCTACGTGGACATTTTGCACATTTTTGAAAAGGAAATAAGATAGGCAATCTAATAAAAATAAAAAAAGGGTGTACTAATTACATGAATTTCGGAGGAAATTTGGGAAAATGCTGAACTTTTGGTAATCGCAACCCATTTTGTAGGAGCTAGATCAATATTGTTGACAATTTTCGAAAGGTAGGATAGTAGTTTTAAGCGTTTGTTTGATGTCGCTATGTTGGGTAGATCAAAAGATAAAAATAAAATAGTAATGTGCATACCATGAAAAACTGAAATTTATGAATCAGTTGAAATCTCTCACCGTACTCATTTTGGCACGTCAGATCTGAAACTCCCTGTAGAATTTACCCTTCTAACTCAGAAGGCGCACTTCTCAGGCAGAAGCATAGAATCAATTGACCTATTCGCCATAATATAGCAATATATTGAGGCGAATGAGGCTCCGACACCAATATGCAAAAAAAGAGAAAAAAAAACATTAATAAACAAAAAATTAAACACGCCCACACACAACAATCAGGGGTGCACGGACAACGGAGAACGCTTCAGAAAATCCTTAGTAAGAGTCAGGTCACAAACAGGGCATATATTCACGGCTTTACACATGCGATTTATAGGCTCATGCATACGATAGTTAGACCGAAAGGGAACAACATGCAGTAAAGGTAATCTCCTTAAGCTATACGGATATGCCTATAAGAAACCATACCTGCGAGAGTGCAAGAATCTATGTTCGAGTTCAAAAGCTGGTGAATAAAGACTAGGTCAACAACTCTACGTCGTTTTTCCAACAAGCGCATATAAAGCAATTGGAGGTGATCCACATAAGGAGGAAGCCTGAATGGATCATTCCACGGAAGGTCTCTTAGTGCTAACCTAACAAAGTTCCGCTGCACCGACTCAATGCGTCTAGAATGAACATTTCGAAAGAGTAATACTTACAATTACAATTATGGTTGGGAAATGATATTTCACCTATAGGCTGGGGATGGAAATATGATCTCGAAATGTTGAGTCTACTAAAAATTATTTTCTTGGCACGTAAGATGCGGAACTGCTTGTGGGCGCAGAAAACGTGGTTTACCTTAAATTAAAGATTGTTCAGAATGCAATGGTCAAAGTTGTCTCAGCCCTTCTGTTATGGAAATAAATGATGTTGAAAATGAAGATATTGAAGTTAAACAGTGTGTTATAAAGAAGTTTTAATTTACCAATGATTTTATTTCTATAGAAAAGAATTTTTTTACCAACTTTCTCTCATTTTTTATGATTTTTTATTTTTTTATTTTTTCAATAAAGTTTAATTTGGTTCAATATTCAGATAAGTTCATACATATCTTAAACCGTAACTAGCAATCTACCAATGCCAACTTAAACTAATCACTCACAAAAAAACTTTTGTAAACCAGTCTTAAATTTTCTGCTATTGCTGGTACTTCTAAGAGCACCAGGAAGACTATTCCATTTTCTAATGGCCTGAACAAAAAACGTGTTTGGCTGGCTCTAGAGTTAATACTTTTCTTTTCAAAAAGTTCAAAATATTCGATTTTTTTTACATAAAACTATTCCTAAACATCACAGAAATACTGTCCTAAAACCGTTTTAAGACATTTGTATAGGAAAAAAGTTATACCGACGGTAACGATACGCGTTTTACATGCAAAAATTTTGTAACAAAAACTTTAAACGCGTTTTTCTCAAATTCACGTTTTTTGAATTGGCTCCACACTTTTCTCGAAAACTACTCAACGGATTTTAATAATCCAAAAACCATTCGATTCGTTATAAACAATACTAGTAACTAAACCTTTAAAAATATTATGTTACACACCCCTATTTTTTATACAGGGGTAATTTGCCCTCAAAATATGGATTTTTTTTCTATTTTTCAGAAAAATATTTAATATGTATAAAAATATTAAAAATAAAATATTTTTGAGGTTACTAGTATTTAGTCTTATGTATAAATTCCCGTTTGAAATTTTACTCTATGTCGAAGCCCAAAAACTGTGGAGCCGTTTAAAAAGTATCTTTTGGGAGACGCCCTCTGCAGTGGTCAAAATGTACTAAAACTGAAAAAAAAATTATTTTTTTATATTCTTAATATGTTTTATAAAAATGCCCACAAGGAATTAGTTCAATAAATAAAATATTCGTTTAACAAAAAACAATTATAAAGTATATTTTTTTTTTCAATTATGAAAAGAAAAGTCCCTTAAATGTAGACAGCAATAATATGCATGATCTGAGCGAGACAGCAAAGTTTAGTACATCAAAATCAGGTATTTTTTACGATGTCACCAAAGCCTAGGTGATAACCCTTTAATGCGTTAGCATGGATTTCGCCGGAAGGAAATTAGCGTAAGGAGATTGAGGAAACTTGAATGTCTGGTTTTTCCAATGCTACGAGCTGACAACAAGCCCAGAGACAGAGTAGATTTTTTGATTCAATTTTTTAAAAACCCACGGCAAGACCTGGTCTCGGACACGGGAACCTAAGCATGGTGGTCGTGACGCTCGTTTCGAATGAAGATTTAATGCAACAGAATTAAAACACGTATATCAATAAAAATAATAGAATTTAAACTACACCCAAGGACGCAGTCAACCCCGGAGGAGATATGGTCATACCGTCTATGACTATGGATATATCGAACAACCGAGTTAAAGACTACTATACATTAAGCCTTCAATGAGAGCTAAAGTCAACTTTGCAGAATATTTCACATTCATAAGTAATTACCGGTAAAATCAGAGACTTAACTAAGAGTTGCCTAGTGTTTGTTTGTGAGGAAACAGAGATAGTTCACACGGCAGTATAAATTTTTTGGTAATTCAAAGGTGATATGAGTGGCCCAAGACAACAATATCAAGATTCCTCACCTGTTCGACATGCTCTGAAATATAGTAATAGCATTAGGTTTGGATGTATTTATGGTAAATGTTGTGTAACGCCCACTCAAAGATACAGGATAGATCCTAATTTAATTTTCAGACACTGTCATCAATTAGTCCTGCGATATACACACCTGAACCTCATCCGCATAAAGGTCATAAAGGATCCTTGTGGAGCTCCTGAGTTTGTTGATAGTAGCTTTGAAAATGTGTCATTAAAAAAAACTCTCTGTCGTCTTTCGGAGAGATAAGAGGAGAAAAATCTGTTCGAGAACTTGTAGAAATTAAATTTGGTTTGCAATTTTCTGATAAGCATAATCATATCAAAAGCTTTTGAGAAATCAAGGAGAGTCAGGATAACCAAGTTGTAGTTCCGAGAGTTTTGTGAAATTGTTTGTTGGCCACATAAAAATGTCTTTTCCCGAAAAAGGCGTTCGAACTTTCGAGTAACATTGAAATTAACGTATATCCTCGGGCATTTCTCGCTGTAACTACGTACCATAACATCTTTACACTAATATTCTAGACATTCTAAAATGTCAGAAAATGCTAAAAAAAGGATTTTTTAGAGTTTTAAGGCTGATCCCCCTTTAAGTGAAAAGTTATTTAGAAAACACATTTGTTAAATACAAATATGTTTAAAAGCGAAAAGTGTGGGTAATTTTATTTTAGAAATCAGTCGAAGTTTAGTTTGAATAATATTGTTAAAGACTTTGAGATTCGTTTTTTTAAATATTATAAAATGCTCTCAAATTCATTAAATTACATTTTGAGTAACATTGAATCCGCGATAGTGAAGATTGAAGAAAGCGACCAATTTTATCAACCTGATTTCTCTGACCATGGCGCACATGACCGCGACATAAGCAAGATGTGCGCGATGAAATATGAAATATGAAAATCATACAAAACATGTAGGTACTTGAAAATTACGGTTTTTAAATATATTACAAATAAACAGGTACTTTAGAGATAAATCTATTCGTCCTGATTCACTTTTTAATCGATTCATCCTGCTTTATATCTGATCATATGAACTAAAGTAAAGCACCATATGACGTCAGAAAAACCAATCTCACAAAACTCCATCTAAAGAACTCACCTAGTGTAGTCATTGAACCATGATTCTACGTAACTCCGATTAGCTGATTGACAAAATTTCACCTTAGTACTTCATATACTTGTACCGAATATTTGTTAAGGGCCAGATTTTGCAGTACGCATATCACAAGTACGGAGCAGTCAAAAAGTTCTAGATTGAGTTTGCGCTGTTTAACGAAAACAAAGAATTCTTCAACAACACCAAATATACAAAGAAATCACCGAACGAAATTCGTATCACTAGATCTAAACTTTTTGCTTGCTTCATACACTAAATATTAATAAATAACTGATTAAGATTAATAGCAAGAAAATTACAAATAATTGGTCTGTCTTAGACGTTGATAAAAAGGATCATTATCCCAGTCGGGTTTCCCTGGTTGACCTTGCGGGCAAACAGCTTGTTGCTATAAAATTATATGTGATAAAAAAAATAAAATAATGAAGTAGTTATACATATATGTTTTGCACAAAAGTTACATATTGGAACAGACTCACCTGTTGTTGAGCTACCTCTTGCCTGTAAGAAGAATTAGAAAAATAATTAGAAAACTTCTTTAACTTTAAAATCGGTATCACACCGAAAAAAATTAATTTAGAAGGACAACATCGTATACTATAGAACAAAATCTTGAAGAAAACAAAATTCCAAAAATGCTTAATCCTGAAAACTGTGAAATGGGAAAAAAAACTTTAGCCTCATGACGCGATAAACCGTATGGAGTTATATAACTTTTGCTTTGCAGCACTAGAGAATACATGACCATAAATTTGCAATTGAAATTATTTGCGTCATATTTTTTGAGTTTTACATAATTTACAGTAAGATATGAAAGGAGGTGAATACATGATGACGTGTACTGATGAGTTCGGTCTATATTATCTATTTTTCTTTTTTACGTTTATTTGCTTTCCACGCAAGTCATACCAGGGTCGGGGGATCGAACTGAGAAAATCATCTGTAATTTATTTCCGATATCGTAGATCGATTAATCGCCTTAAAAGATCGATATCCATAGATCGAACAGATCGATTCAATTAATTAGAACAGTTTCTCTAAATAAAAATAGAGGGTCATAAGTAAACCTATTTATTAAATAATAGAAAACAGCCTTTGTAGCTTACAAATCTTGATTAAGCAACAATGGGTATTTCACATATTTGCTTCTTTAATCGAAAAACAAATTGCGATGGAACAGAGTCTTTTTTGAAAGTACATACTAATACTGACTCGACTTCATTAAAGGAACAGAACTAAAAAGTTACACCCCAAAAGTAAAAGGGAAGCAAAACTTTTGTGTCGCGCATTTGCAAAAAACGACCCCAAATCATTTCTATGTCTAATTTCAGAAGCGATTCCAGAACATTTTATGAGTACGTACGAAGAATATTCTCGTAAATGGGAAGGTTTCTGGTCTCAACCCTAAAAATGTATATCTTGGGGACGTTTTTTAAAATATATTGGGAGTGTTTTATTCTATCGTTTTAAACGGAAGTCACCGCACGTAAAAGTTGCAAGTTCAACTTAATCTTCCTCCCTGTCTTCACCTTACCAAATGACAAAATGGCCAACGCAGCAAGTTTCCAAGGTTAAATTCGAAAATGTACTATTCAAAAAAGATAATTGTGAAAGATAAGATTTGAGGAGCCTGCTCCTTTGCTGTCAAAATGATTCCTGAAAGTCTGAAAGTGTATCCTTATTTCCCCTTTTCGACAATTACATAAGGGGAGACAGAAACATGACTACCTCAGTTGAAAATTTCAAAATTGACGCTGTTTTGTTTTACTATTCAAGTGGTAATTGTGATTAAAAAAAACTTAAAGACTTTTTATATAAGACTGTTTTAATAAAAGACTATGTAAGATTTTAAAGCACGCAAAATAAATTCTTCGTCTTTTTAATTTATTGTGGAAAGGTTTTTTTATACCACTCACCATTGCTTAAATATTTAAATTTATATTATTTGAAAGGTGTAAAAGTTGCCAAGTGTGAGACTTTAGATTAAATAAACTATTAATAAGTGTCAAATCTTTGATAGAGTAAAAATGTGCAGAACTCAAAAAAATATATACGCTTCTTTTAGGAGATTAAGATCTACGTCGAATCTACGTGTATTACACATGAGTTTCTTACTAGGATTATACGTGGAGTTGATGTGGCGATTCCGCGTAAACTAATATGCCTAACATCTAGGACATCAGTATACAAAATTCAACTTACTTTCGAAGCAATTCCACATCAAATCGTGTATTCTAGGTGTTTTTTTGTGCTGGAATTGACTACGCAGCAAAAAACAATCCTTATAAAAACTTAAAATCCGACATTCGAATATCACTTACTTTAGATTTTTCTTTAAATAGCTTATTTTTTCTCGTTGGGGAATCCCCATACCAGAAATAAAACATAACAAGCCACCAATAACAAAATCATACAGTAGTCACTAAACTACACAGTTAACACTAAAATATTAAAGCGATCACACACACATTCATCTAACATTTACGATCCTTTTAAAAATATTTTACATTTTTCAGACTATTACACAAATGAAAAATAAAATGCAAAAGAAAGTCACGAGTGAGCTTGTTTAATTTTTGGCACGTCTTAAAAAGATCGCAATCGGAAATAAATAAATCGTTTCGAGCTGAGTCAATCCTGCGTAAAATCGATTCAAAAATCAGCAGATCGAAGACTTAAAGATCGATCTCTCGAGATCAAATCGAAGATCACCCATCCCTAAGTCATACCATAGTGAGCTGAGGTTTTCAATCTAATCTTTAAAAGTCGGTACGGTTGCATTGAAATTGCTATTTTTAAAACCAAATGCAGTTGGAACTCAAAAAATTAGTACTTTGTCATCATATTAAAAAAATTTATTTAGCCGGAGAATATAAAATTTTATTAACTTTAACTGCACAAATGGGTGACCCAATATGTAAAACAAAAATGCATACTACAGACAGTCCTGTACCTTTAAATGATCGATTTGGTACAGCTTAAAACAACTAATTACCAAATCTCAAACATATTCCAAAAAAATTGTGGCGTAAATTTATTTTTGAATCTTTAAAATCGGTGAAAAATTTATTATAAGATAAATAGGTTTACATGCAATGTATTATTGGACCCGTGCGAATTATTCAACGGTTCTAATGGCCCAAATAATTCATTTTATTCAAGATCAGAAAATCGAAAAATTTTGCCAAAAACGACTTTTTCGGTGTAACCTTACCTTCGACGAACTTTACTCTTGCAAATATCTATCACTGCACAAATCTGTTCTGCAGTTGTAATGTTAAAAATAATTTTCCTGTTTGGATGAATACAAAATGTTCAATGAGTTCTTTATGAAATTTTAAGAGTGGCCTGTAATGATAATATATATGTTAATCCTCTTTATATTATTAGTGACTTATAAAAGGCAATAAAATCAGCAACAAAAGAATACTTTCCTAATGTTGTTAATAACAGATGCTTTTTCCATTTTGAAAAAAGATTATGCCGTAAGATTTAAACTGAAAACTTTTCTACACAAATTAGAATGTTAAAGCGTTCAGCTTATTTGATACCAGAAGAAATAGCTACTTAACTATTGTAATGAATTAAAAAATATATGAAGAATAATTGTACAGAAATATTTGTGTTTTAAAAAAAAACTACATTTCTGGAACATTTAGAAAGAGAACATATAGAAGAATGAAGTAGAATCTTGGCACAGACGAATGTAAATAGAATTTGACAAATCTAATGTAGATCTATATAAACTAATAGGTCATTTAAAAGAAGAATATGTTTTAGTTGAAAATAAAATTTACTTAATAAATTCTGATGAAATCCTCAAAGTTAAATTAAAGTATCAAAGAAGAATGAACAATATTCAAAATATTCTCAGTAACAAACATGAATCTTGAAAAATTTAGCACATTGTACTTCTCTTCCTAAATTTTCTGTTTTATTTACTATAAATTTATTATATACTTCTTTATGTAATTTCATGTTAGAGGAAAACATTTTAAGATTTTTTAGTATTTCGAGGTGCTGTTTCGTTTTCGATATTTTGTTATTTTTGGGGATTTTGCGTTTTCGGGATTTAGATATTTCAATATTTTGGATTTAAATAATTTCGTTTTCGGAGTTATAGCCTCAACCCTTCAAAATCACATATTATAAAAATCGCACCGAAAACCCGATTTTAGTAAAACAAATCTATTTTATAGTAGAAAGCTATGTAATGATACCAACTGTGCAGGCGTAATCTAAGTCAGATTGTAGATGGGGTTCAAGAGTAAATTTTAAATCTTGATCTTGCTCTGAATAAAATATTTAAGTTGAATACTAAATCTTATCTGATATTTTCCGTGGATACTTTAAAGATACCCTTCTACACGGAGATATAATTGCAGAAAAAATTACGGTTCTTCTCACAGTAATCGTGTTGCTAACAACTCATTCTGCCAAAATTTAAGCAGATGCGCTATAAAATTTACGATCCTATCAATAATTTTTAATGCGTTCACATTCAATTTATTGACTTATAAAATTTACTGTGTGTGAGGATTTACCACCTAATACACAGTTTTTTCCGGTATAATCGGCCAATTTTACGGCTCTTCACCGTAATTGTCCTACTCTTCGTTCATACTCGGGGCTTATCGTTCAGAAAATTGTACGGGAATTAGGGTAAGAAAAATGAGGAAACTTAAATGTCTTGTTTTTGCATTGCTGCGAGCTAGTCAACAAGCCCAGAGACGGAGTGGATTATTTTAATTTCTTAACAAAAACTCGCGGGGAGACCTGGTCCCAAACCCGGGACCCATGGCATGGTGGTCGTGCCGCTCAACGAATTGATCCAACTCCGTCTCCGTTGCAAAACGATTGCAGTTGAGAACCGTAATATTTATTATTATTTATAATTTTCGTTTAAAATTTCAGAACATTCCTCTCCGTGTACCATATGAAGAAAATGTTTGTCTTTCAGGACCTTCCTTTAGTTCTAGTTGTGGAATTAAATCTAATTGTTTAAGCAATTAAAGCTTTCCATTGTAAACTTCTCATAGGGGTAATTCCACTACTGGCACCAAAATTTAACCAATCAGAGACTTCCAAAATATATTCAAAATGTCAAAACGCAAGGATCAATATTTATGTGAACAGTCATTCCGCATTAAAAACTTGTGGGTCCTGTTTAAATTACTTTTAAATAAAATAGACCACATCGTGCATTGCTTACATAAAAAGTTAATTGCAAAAACCGACCATTCTGAGATTCGCAGCAACGAAGTGCTTTTAAAATATAAATCAAATATACCTCCTACGATTGTTACAAGAGGTCAGTAAAGTGTAGAATACTTGATTGTAGTAACGCTATGTACCCAATGAGATCTATGCAAGGCCTAACCGCAGAAACAAAAACCTAGCATTAAACTCTGACTCAAGAATCGTGTAAGAAGTAACATCATCAATCACTGTATTACCCCATCACCTTAAAACATTGGCTTTATATTCTAAGCCCATTACATATTTTCCCAAAATTAAGGGGATTGGCTTCAAAAAATGTTTTTTTTTTGCATTTTTGATTTTCTGAAAACTTAAAACGCGTTTCTCTCGAAACCATTTTTTTCGAGCTGGTATCTAAAAATTGTTCTATTCCAGCAAATTGGGGTTTAATCGGCAGATATGTGATTCTTGTCGTAACCACATTAAAATTTTTCGCGATATTAAGAGCAAAGTTTCCGCCCCTTAAACCATAAGCCTCTACTTTAAGAATCTGACAAATTTTTTGATTTCAGATGGCTGGAAGGACTGAAACTCTGCACACCTTGGAGCAGTGTTTGGGGGGGGGGGGGCAAATGCAGTGCCTCCATGTGTGGGGTTCTTTTAAAAACAAATTGTCTTTCTATACTTTAATCCCAAGTAAAAAGACGCAAAAATTTTCATAATTGTAACCATCTAACTTTTCTCCAAAAAAATCGCGAAGTTAGGTATTAAAAACAGGCTATCACAGTAGAAATCCCCCTTAAAGAGACTATAGTTCTAAAAATAGTAATAATAAAATTTTTAAAAAAATGGTTAAATGATTTTTAAAATACAGCTACGCATTCTGAAAAATTACTTACCCTTGCATTTCTGCTGTCATTTGTTGAACTTGTGCTGGAGTCATCTGAATAGGCTTAGTGGGAGACCTGGTTAGAAAGAAAGCAACAATTTTGAAGAATAGTATTTTATTATCTATAAATCGCATATTGCCAGCATAATGTCAAAGCGGCAATTTTCGAAATTCTGTAATATCTTATTTGTAGATTATGAAATGCAGTGCACTCAATATATTTATGTTTTCTTCTCAATTGTCCCATGGGGTGATTGAGTAGAAATACTTTGCCTAACTATTAACAAACCTTAATATTAATATGGGACACCTTAAATATTAATAAAAACTAGTATATGAAGGCCAAAGTGCGACCTTCGAGGCCAAAGTACGAACTTCGAGGCCAACATGACCAACTTTCCAGTATGAGGAATGATAAAATTTATTTTAGTTACCAAATCGTGAGCGATAGCCTTCCATGACACAAATGTGCTATTAATTTGTGATTGAATTTCATTAATTAAGCAATCGGTTAACGGGAATTTGATTGTTAGGTAATTAGAAAACTGTAAAACTAATAAAAATCGTTTATTAAAAAGAAACACGAAAATCAATCCAAAGTTTCGTCAAGATCTGCTCTGTAAACTCGAAGTAACTGCCTATGCAGCGGTTGCATGATTTTTCCACGGAGGGTGGGGAGAAATTTGGATTTCTACATCGAAACTTATTATTAACACGTTGTGTGAGGGGGAGGGGGTAGAGTTTGTATGAGAGTTACCCCCCCCCCCCCCCCCCCTCCCTAGTATCTGAAACCGAAATTGGAGAAGAATTTAGTTGAATATCCACTAGCCATAACTACAGACGCTGTTTGCTTGTATAACACTTTAGTTACCACAAAACATTAGTAAACGTTGTAAATTTTGAAGCTTTATATTTTGCATTATTTTTTTCACCTGCTTAATTTAATAAGAAACGAATGTTTTCAAAAATATTGTCTGCCTGGATATCTGCTTATCCAGGCAAACCTGAGGCATAACTTAACCGGTTTTGATGGGACTTTTACGAGAGGGTAAAGTATATTGTCGGACATAATTTAAACTACTAATGAAAAGTGTAAAGTGAAGCATCTAAGATTACCTTTCTATTTTAATGTAACTTTGTAATACAGCATGCCGTTCCCAGCTACTTAATACAGGGTGACCCGTAAATATTTTTTAGGAAAGATAAGTCTTTTTCACATAGTAAACAAAAAATTCGTAAAAGTATATTATTAAACGGACCTTTTCCAACCAGATCCGTAAGTTAGCGAGTCGGAGAGAACTTGTTTCTTTAAATATGTTTAGAATTTCCTCATTTTTTATTATTTATTAATTAATAATAATCATTAATAATATTAATTATTTTCTATTTAATACTCTTTTCAATACAAATCTTCAAGCTTCAATTGCCTTAATTTCGGCAATGTCTAAACGTGACTTTGATCGTTTTTCCTGAAATGTCTTTAAATGTAAAAATAAAGCATTTCAAAATTTCATTATATTTTTTACCCACTTTTGATTCTTGAAACTTAATTGTTAGAGGGTACTCAACATGTCAATATCATATGGATCTGACTATTACTATCTTATAACAATCTGCTTTTGACACTATGCTTGGTAGATGCATATTGAAGTAATAAGCTGACAAAAGCAGCTTTGTTTAAATTAAAATTACTTACAATCCTCGTTGGTCGTCGCCCTGTGGGCAAACTTGAGAAGGAGGAGTGGCTGGCTGCAATGTAATGGATGACAGAAATTTATTAAACCTTGAAACTTAACTCACCTGCCTGTAATAGAAATAAGAAAAAGTGGGGTTAAAAATGAATCATTGATCTTAGGTAAGCAAATACACATAATTTTAAACACAATTTCGATATAGTGAAATATTTAAAATGACACGTGTCTGCCATTCTTCAGATGACTCGTTTAGGGTATTGAATATCGTTATTTAACAAAATTCAAAGATTAGAAAAAATTATTTGGAGTTTAATTACAAAAAATAGCCTTCATTATTCTTATATATTATTCTTTGATACTTACAAAGTCGATTATTTAAGTTCTATTGTTTATAATTTAAATATTTTGTATTTCGTTAGTTTGTAAACTAAATATTTCTTATTTAAGAAGACATGTTGTTTAAAGAAACATTTTGAGTTCCAATATTATTTTCTCGAATGTTGTACGCGCTCGGTTTTGTAACTATATTAAAATAATAACCAAATGACGAAGTCTTTTGCGTATGGTTGGTACTAAAAATCCATAAATTCTTATTTTTTTGGTGCGTAATATTGAGAAATTGAAAATAAAAGTGCACAAATTTGAATGATTTTGTGGTGAATGAATAATACCTTAAGCAAAGAATTCAAATGATTTACTTTTTTCGCCGACGACAGCACTCTTTATTTCGCATACTTTTTTAATTCTGTACTGAATTCTCATGGGAACTTTACACAAACCGCGATCCAATGTTTCGATCATTAAGCAACGACATTTTTACGACCCTCGCTTCTCTCTCTATAGTTCTCGTAACCCCCTGTGGTGCATGGGGCGGGAAAAGAACTTCACTCGATTCTAAACAACGATTGCAAGTGGATCTACATTTTATGGTGGCTTCCGAACCACTCATATTACTCTGCGGCCGCAATGGTTTTTTTATCATTTTCTGTTTTCCAAACAGACCCACCGGGTCGTCGTCTTTGGGGTTCAAACCTGAGGCCTCCGAAGTGGAAGACCGACACGTTATATCAAAAAATATATAAACTTCGAAATAACAACAAATTACAATTTTCTATAAACTTTATTAAAGGTAATTTAAAACATTGTCGTTCTTGATTTAAGGTTGTGGCAGACTCTTTTTCAGTTAAAATCTCATTTTTTGATATTTCGCTGTTTTCTGCAATCATCAGGGTTTTATACAAACTGTCTGAAATTAATTTGATGTTTTTGTTGTTTTCGTTAGCTGTCGGTGCAATGTAAAATGTGGGTGTGTGTTTTAGAGAATTTATACTTTACCAAGCCATTGGTTTAGGTTTCGTAGGAATTTTGTATGTATCCGGTAAATCGTGGGATTTAATATATGCAACTTAAGCGAAGATTACCTCATCAGCGATTAGTTTTTCTGACTTCACCAATATTCATCATCATAGGCAGTTAATTTACACAAAACATTCATCAATTACACATCTAAGATTTAAACATTTAGCCAGTAAACAATGTAAACAGCCGAAAATATATTTTTTTAACGACTTGATTACACAACATCGGCTTTTCTCTACTTTCTATAAATATAATATGCACATACTTTACATGAATATATTAGAATACGTCGTCGGTGGAGTAAGTGATGACGTGTCGGCCTACAACGTCCCAGGTTCGGATCCCACCGACGGCGACCCATGGTTGTTTTCTGCTCACAACAGATTACGTTTCAAAGACCATGGGCGTTGCAGAGAAAATGTCTATTGGTTCGGAATCCACTATAAATTTTAAGTCTCGAATCGGGGGAAGTTCTTCTCCCGCCCCATGCCCCGGAATGGGTTACAGGATAGATAGGATTGATACTAACACTCGATTCTATCTATGGTTTTCCTCACCATTGAGCTTATGTTTCTACGAAACATCGCCTTGCCACACAAAGGGCTACGGGAACTAGAGAGAGAGAGAGAGAAAGAGAGAAACATATAAACTCTCCGGAACTAATTCTGAAAATTATAGTAAAAACCGTATCAAAATCCGTTGCATAGTTTAGAAGACCTAAGCGCACAAACAGACAGACGCGGATAGCGACTTTGTTTTATGCTATTTACAGATAGAGAAGCACGAAATTTGCTAAAGCCTAAAAATAATATAAACGCACTTAAATTTGCAAACAGCTATATAATAAATAAAATTACTCACACTGGGCAAACTTGAGCAGCAGGAGTAGCAGGAGCAGCAGCTGCAGGCTGAAAAATTATTAATTATTAAATTCATTGAAATTAAATTCAGATATAAAAAGACTTACTTTAGGCCCTAGGTTTTAAAAAAATTATTAAAATAATCGAAAACAACAAATACTAAATAGTACTTAACCTTTTATTATTATTGATTATTTTAATTATTAAATTAATTATTATTTTAATTATTACATAACTTAAAAAAATTTAAATTCAAAATATTTGAAAAATAAATAAATAACTAACAACCTATGTTATTATCTTATTTGGAATATATCAATACTTAAATAATTTTACTTTAAATTTGATAAATTAACTGAAGGATATTCATGTGCACTCACCTTCCTGGCCTGCCCCGGCCTGAAAAAAAATTAAAAAGATATAAAAAGTTTATAAAATGTCGAAATTTTTTTAAAGCAAATTAAATTAAATTTCGGTCTTCACGCAATTCAATGCGAGATATTACTATAGTACAAAAACCTGACAACAATTCATGACCTTGTAATACAAAGCTAACTTCGAATTCTCGTCATCCAACTCAACTTCAAGAAAAATTATTTTTGCAATTGCAATTTAAACGCTAAATCAGCGCTTGAAAGTAAATAAGGGACAAGTATTCGGTGTTGGTCGCAACTACCTAAGACAATACAGATAATTGCGCACAGTTTTCACCTCCTCTCTGACGTCAACAAATCATATTTCTACCAAAATATAGACTTACTAGCCTAGGTTTAATTAATATATTAACGAGTCGAACTTTGCTTTTCTATGTAGGACGCTAACTTTTGCACTGAATATACATAGTTCGAACATCAATCCGTTGAGCGGTACATGTCATGGGTCGAGACCAGGTCTCCCCGTGAACTTTTATTAAGAAATTAAAAAATAATATCTCTGCGCTGTTGTCTAGCTCGCCGCAATGCAAAAACAAGACTCAAGTTTCCTTCTTTCCCTTACCCTAATTACCTTCCGGCCAAAACCATCCTAACGCATCAAAGGGTTGTCCCCTAGGCTTTGGTAACATCGTTAAAAAAGAAGAAGAATTTCATAAATTTATCTATATAGACCCCCCCCTCCAAATGAAAAGTTTTATACTGGTCTACTGAACAAACCCAAGCTGCTTGTTCACTATCAGTTCCTATTTACAACCTTCATTGCGGGCTCTTCTATCATCACCGGACCTTTTTATGGGCCGCTTAAAACACAATTGCGCACAATTGCCATGTTCAAAAGGAGTGTTTCCCTCTGCGTTAAAAGTTATGTCCTGCCGATACTTAAAATATAAGGCAAACGGCCGCTCTAACTACTGATTGCACTGACTTCTGTTCTATTAAAAGCTTTTGAATCATGCATTAACTCTCAGTTGAAGAAATATTTGAAAAAATACATAGCGACTCAATTGTGAAGAGAGGTATGAAGAGGAACAACAAGGGAAAGGGGGCTCTTGACAACTATCAGTGAGAAGAACGTGTAAGCGCTCGGAAGAATGGAAAAATGGGACGCGAACAATGGATTGAACGTTAATCGACGATTGTGCTATTCACAAGAAGGAAGAAAATATCATATTTCAAGCTCCCAATGCTGGGAGGAAGAGGTCTAACTCTTTCTTGTGAAGCCAAGTAGTAAACTTTAGTAAACATTAAACTTAACTGAAAAAGGAATATAGATGAGCGCATAGCGAAAGCATCCTTCGGAAGTTTGACTGCATCAACAAAAGAATAGCCACGGACGACCGGGTTCCTGGTATATTCTTTAATACTAGACTGTCTGCTAGGGAGGAATGGGAGAGGAATGAAGTGGAGGAAGCATCACAAACTACGGTAAACGGCACTTGTATGCATCATCTAGACCGCAAGACAGATGCAGTGTCTTTCAGGCGGAAAAAGCTGAGATTCACCAAGTGACTCTGCTAGTATCTAGCGTATAGAGTCCAATGTCCTGACGGTATCCCCGCCACACGCCGTTCTTGCTCTCATTCTGTGTTATTTATTTAATCTCTCAACTCGTTGCGGTGTTTTTCCGAAAGCTTGGAAAACCTCCCCTTCACAAAAAAGGTGATGAATGCGAAATTTCGAACTATAGACCAATTGCTAATCTTTGTTGTATATCCAAGATTTCTGAGGTACTTATTTGCGATGTTCAATACTTCCACTGCAAGCCGTTTTTGCAGCCGTTTCAGCATTAAGGGTTAATCAACTACCACAAATTTATTGGAATTTAAGCAAGTTCACTGTATTTTTACTGACTTCAGCAAAGCTTTCGATAGAATAAATCATAGAATTCTTCTTCTCAAACTCTCCCTTCTCGGGTTTCCGCGAGTTTTTGTAAATTGGATTCATACGTACTTGTCTGAACGCACTCAGCGGGTTTCTTTTCGTAGAGCTCTGTCTAATGTTATTTTCAACATTTCCGGTGTACCGCAGGGCTCACTTCTCTAGCCATTGTTATTTGTAATTTATATCACTGATGTATCTACGATTCTGTCTCACTCAAATATTCTTTGTTATGCCGACTACGCTAAGATATTTCGCACTGTTTCAGACAATGCCAATTGCCTACTTTTAAATTCTGACTTGGACACCTTTCAGAATTGGTGCTCCATTAATGACCTTCCCCTAAATATCGGCAAGTGTACATCTATGTCTTTCTCACGAAAAAGATCTCCCTTTCAATTTAACTTTACCATAGAGGGTTGGTCTTTAACAAAAGTTACAAAGACTAAATACCTAGGTGTCTGGCTCAATTCCCAACTCTCTTTCGAGGATAATTTTGATGCCATAGTCACCAAAGCTAATATGACTCTAGGTTTCGTGAAGAGGTGATCAAAGGAATTTGATGACCCTTACATTACAAAGCTTTTATATTGCACTTTTCCTTGGAATAACTCCCTTATATTACCACCTTATGTTAATAGACTTGAACTCCTGCAGTTGGATACACTTGAAAAGAGACGCTGTAACGCCAGGATCCTTTTTGTTTTCGACTGCATTCGGGGATCCATAGACTCTTCTGTTCTCTTGGCTTATTTGGGCATATTTTCCGGCTTGCTCCCTGAGGAATCATCGCACTAATTATGGATTAAATGAGCCTATCACATCGATTTGCGATTTTTTCATTCCTCTTTTAACTACATCGATTCAATCGCGAAATCATGTGAGGAGTCAGCTTTGTTGAAGTTACTTTTAACTTTCCACTTTTTTTTATACGACGTGGCCAAATCCTAGGAGACAACCCTTTGATGCATTAGCATGGTTTTGGCCGGAAGGGAATTGAAGGGAAGGGAAGTGAGGAAACTTGAGTCTTGTTTTTGCATTGCCGCGAGCTAGACAACAGCCTAGAGACGGAGTGGATTATTTTAATTTCTTATTAAAAGCTCACGGGGTCATCTGGTCTCGAACCCGGGACCCATGGCATGTTGGTCGTGCCGCTCAACGAATTGATCGAACTCCGTCTCTTTATGTACTTTTTATACACTTTAGCACTTTTATTTTCTGTATTTATATTTTGCGAATTCTCTCCTTATTCTTTGATTTTATATAATTTATTATACTGTTTTTATAAATTTTTTTTTTGTAGTAGTAAGCACTTTGATAAAATATTGTAAATAAATAAATAAATATGAATATCCGCATATCCGGCCATTAAGGTGCTGAAAACTGGAAGACTGTGCAAGGGTAGCCTAGACATGATTTACAGATGTCACAGGGTGACCGTATGTCGGATGCGCGGACATAGAAATATCTTACGTGAGAGCAGATGAATTCGTGCAAAAAGGGTGCACCCTTATGACAGACATTACATAAGAGTGCACAATTTATTTTTTTATATTTACTAATATTGAGGGGAAAACAGTTAATATAATACCATCTTTTATTAATTTACAGACCAGAATTTAATTTATAGAAACTAACCATATTAAAAAACAACTTTGAAAATATATTTAGCGATTTCATGAAGAATATAAATCATTAATCTGATTTTCATTAAAACTATTACTTACCGAGGCATTCTTGGTGGTATTCCCTGTGTTCTTTTCGATCCTTTTGGTACTCCTGACTGCTGTCTTGGTCTTGGGGGACAAACTTTAGGAGCATTGGCAGCCTGAAAAATATAATCATTTCGTAAAAATCGAATCCTTGTAATATGAAAATTGTATTTGGATTAAACATAGCATGAAAAATTGATTGAAACATTTGCATTAACTCACCATTGGTTGGGTCTGCTGTTGCCTGCAAAAAAGTGAAGAAATGTCACATCATTTATAAAATGTTTATATATTCATAATAATCAAAACATAATAAAAAATAATATAAAATTTATATAAAAGAAATTGCATTTTCGCAGATATTAAATACATATATTAAAATCTGAAGCCTTACAAATTCAATACGAAATATTTTCTAATTGAATACTAGGAATTTCCCGATTAGATCCACTGTTAAGAATCCACCTTAACTACCACCATACCATAAAATGCAATGAAAGTTCCGTCAAAGGAAGAAATGTTGAATACCACTGATCTTCGACTGACGTTGTTTAAGCCAATATTAGCATTAAGATCCTCCATAACTAATTTTACAACACTTTCGAGAGCCTTATCAAATGTGTCGCCAAGAAACGTAAAAGTTCTTTATATGTAGTTGTTATATCCATTTACACGGTGGTAAAGTTTAATTAGTATTAAGCCTACACCTGCTATGCCAATATTCTTTCCGGGCAGAGTACGAGCTGCTGTACTTGCTGTCTTTCAAATGTGGTTGGTTCAAACATACCCCTTTCTCATGTTCCTTATCTAATCGTAGAAAACGGAATCGCTGCTCTCACTCGACAGACCGGATATAAGGCTTACAACAGAACTTTTAGATGGTCATTGCCCCCTAGGCTACCATCTAAAAAAGATGGGGCTAGCTGAGGGAGTCCTTGCTACATCTGCTTGGAAGAGGAGACAGCGAGACACATCCTATGCTACTGGGAGTCCCTCGGTCGAATCAGGCTTAGACATTTCGGTGACGCTTTCCCATCACCGTTAGCAGCGTATAAGGAAATTTTAAGTCTAATTAAAGATCTGAAGTTGGATTGAATAGTTTAAGTCTAGTATATGATCTGGTCACAAAAGATAATTTTTGTCGAAGTAACAGAAGTGTGATAGATGTCATTAGATCCACATCTTTATAACAATATCCAATCGTAGGCCAATATTTATAACTAAGGGCGCCATCACAGAATCACTCCAAAGTATACTAAATGTTTATAAGTGGTCTACCGAGCGAGGTGTTACGGCTGATACAGGACAAAGTAAGTTCTTGTAACGTTACAATTTGTTGCGCGGACTTTAGGTTCTTCTGAATACCACACTCCTAGTAAAGCTCTCTCTCCCCTCGTGGGGCATGGGAATGGAAAAGAACTTCACCCCATTCGAAACAATGGCTGCAAGTGGAGCTACAATTTAAAGTGGCTTCCGAACCACTGGTATTTTCTCTGCATCCCCCATGGCCTTCTTATCGTAATCTGTTGTCAGCAGAAAACAACCACAGTTTGCCGCCGGTGGGATTCGAACCTGGGACCTCCGGAATGGTACGTTATTACTTACTCCACAAACGACTCCTAGGGACGCTAGTGGTATCTTACTTCCACAGTATCATCTCAGTGATTCGACACTAATATTGGTCGTTTGCGATTATTTTTCCCCCTCCCTTTCATTGAGCAACCGCGAAAGCCTTAAAAGTTATATACATATACTTCAAGATGTATATACATATGTACCTAGATATTTGATTTACAATAAAAAAAAACTGTATTTGAAAAAGTTCACAACATCTCTCACACTCTTCCTCTCTGAAGGTGTATATGGCCCTTTAGTAATGGTAAGTTACACCAAAAAACACTTACTGTGGCATTCTTGTCGGTATTCCTTGTGTTCTTCTAGGTCCTTGTGGTACTTCAGTCTGCGTTCTTGGCCTTATTGGACAAGCTTGAGCAGGAGTCACAGCCTGGAATATTACATTTGACAAAATTAACTAAAAATCTTGATTACATTTTGAAAATTATATTTCAAATATTTATCAAATATTTATGAGATACAATTATGGTAACTCACCGGTTGTTGAGCCTGCCCCTGCCTGCAAGAAGTTTAATAAAATTTATAAAATATTGATATTCTCGTTTATATATTATACTGAACTAAAATTTAAATTTTATATTAAGTGAGGTCTCTAAGATTTTTTCAACGGATAGATTAATAAACAATTTCAAGCAAACTTAAAGTAGGACTCAATTTATACACTCTTTAAGTGAAAGTTCAACTTTCCACCGTATACATATACTGAAATGAAGACGTTGCAGCAGAATTTTTACTATTTAAGCCAAACATATCTTAACTTCCGGTGGTCTGCTAGAAATGTCGTTAGCTAATTTGTACTAACTCACGTAAGTCGTTCATTTAATAGGCAGTCTTTTTCAATTACTACAATGACAGAATAATTGATTCCTTGCGTGTCAATTCCCTGTGCTCCTGGCGATTTGTTAACTGTGATAGATACCTATCTTCTCTGTTTTTAAAAGTAATAACATCAGCGATTTTATGGCGATAGTCAACCTCTTTAGAGATTTCTCTTAAATTGCGTTTTTTGATGAGAACTAATTTATTAACGTTGGTATTTACGTTGACTTCAACAAGGCGTTTGATAGAATAAATGATAGAATTTTTTTTTTTTTATTCTCAAGTTAACTCTTATTAAGTTTGGTGCCGTTTTGCAAGTTTTTGTGTTCATAATTATCTGATCGTACCTGCCGCGCTTCATTTCTTTAAATTTTATTCAACGCAATTTCTAATACCTCTGATATTCCACATGAATGTTTGAAGATTACAAATCTCTCTGGTGCTATATATTTAAATAAATTTTAACTTCCTAATTTAATGTTACATTTTTTGAACTTAATAGCTTTGTCCAAAGACCAAAGGAATATCAATCTGAGTTTCCGTCTTGATTCAAGAAATTATTTACCTATTCCGACAACGAAGTGTTTGAAGAGACTTAACAAACCAGCGTGAAAAAAAAACAAGTGAGTACAATAGGATAATTACGAGGTGTAGAGACTCCTTTTATGATCCACATTAGTATTAAAAACATCTCCAATATCATTAGCAAACCTACACATGCTGAAACATGCCGTAATTAATACGCAAAAAGTAGTATGTAAGGGGGTCGGTTACGTAGGGAATAGAACAGTTCTCTAGTCGATATTTTGGAAGCTAGTTCCGCGCTGTCTAGCTTTCCCCGCAGAAGCTGGTGTAAAAATATATCACCCAATCTCACTTCTCGAGTGTAATAAGTTGCAGAAACCCCACGTGCTCCTTATAAGGTGGCAAGGCAGAGAACATATGAGATCTCACAAATCTACGCTCGACCTTTAATAATGGGAATTTTTGTTCTAGTTCAAGCCAACCTACTTTCTGATAATTCCTACTTGCCACCTCCATCGTAGCTCTTCCATCACCATCGCAGTGCACGAACACTACACTTTCACACGCGTGACATCTTTAAAGTACTCTCTTAACTCGATGCGTCCAAAGCTACTGAACCTGATGCTTTCTCGCGACGGATTTTTGAGTGCTGCGCCTACGCTTTGACTAAACCCTGCGCAAAATTAGATGATATCAAATAAAGGAGAGTCTAACTATAGATGAATTGCACTTACTCACGTCCTATCTAAACTTTATGAGACACTCACCAACTCTAGAAAATAATCATCATTGCCAGTATGATTTCTGGCTGGCCAAACAGCTGGAGGCTTACTCACGGCTGTATCGGATTATTGAAATCATCGTCTCCACAATTTTGGAAAATCCGAAATCGCCGCTCTTGACTTTTCAAAAGCTTTTAAAAAAATCTAGCATGTAACCTTTCGTCTTAAAATATATAACTTTGAAAAATATCCTCGTATAAATATCCATAAGGACATAAGATATTAACCTGTCTTGCAATAAAAGAATAACTTACTGCGGCAATCTCGTCGGTATTCCTTGTGTTCTTCTTGGCCCTTGAGGTATTCCACTTTGGTGTCTTGGCTGAGGACAGGCTGAAGTAGTCTGCAATATTACGTAAAATAAAATTCTATAAAATTCTCATTCGTATATCTAGCAAAACATGTTTTATTCATACATCGCATTCAAAATTGCAGACACATTTATGTCAACTTACCATTTGCTGAGCTTGTCCCGGCCTGAAAGATTAAAAAGTAAAATGTCATTTTCGTACATATTTTTTAAATTAAAAATTAATTTTTACTGAGTTTGTTATAATATGATTAATGTCTAAATGAATCAGGCATTTCCAGCAAATGTACAAGTAACAGAGGAGCATTACTCTATAAGATACAAGTTAAGATACATTGTTCAACATTAACCCAAGTTATTTAACTTGATAATTGACGCTGACAATTACAAACACTGCCCGGGTAGGTTGGTCGGTAAAAGTGGCGACCCAATGTACCAATGTAAGTAAGTTTCCTCCTCATTCTCCTCCCGGTAGCTGCAGCAGTTTAAGGGGATAAGCAATCTAGAAGCAGGAGTTCCTACGGGCCAGTCTTCCGTGATTGTCGTTCCTGCCTTAGAAACATTTCTACGGGACCAATCGCACGGCTTTTACACCTTTTGAAGGAGGCCACATTGCTCTCGATATCGCACAGATGGATTGGTTGCTGTTCCCAACGGAAAACAACCATGAGTCGCCGCCGGTGGGGGTTCGAAGCTGGGACCTCCGGAATGAAAGGCCGACACGTTATCACTTACTCAATCGACGACTTAACCTGCAGTTGGCCATGGATAAATAATGTGACACAAAGGTACCACTTGCAGCTTCCAGAGAAATTTCAAACCTTTCTGCAAAGAGCCCTGGAGAGCAATACCCTGCAACGCCAGCGCGACGGCCCGCTCATTTCCCTCTCTGACCCAGTGAGCTGTAACTTTTAGTATGCAGACTTATAGGCAGCAGGTAAAAAATCACATCACAGAATACGTGGGACGATCAGAATACCGAAGACGACCCTGAATCAGTGACATCACATGGTCCAAAATGCAGGAACGGAAGGATATTAAAGCCTACGTCAATACTGCTACCACGTTCCACGTCTCAACCTAACATTTGTGGTGCTTAAAAACATCGAAATAATTGCAAAATTAAATGTGCGTACTAAGGAAACAGAAAGGAAAAAAGAAGTTAAAATATAAGTTATAAATAAAAACAATTTTAAAAAATTGCCTATAAATTGAAGAAATTTTACCCATCGATAATTGATTTATTACCATAATACCTATTAATTTAAAGAAACATCTTTAAATTTACGTTTAAATATATTAAAGTTTAAAAAGAACTCAGGTCTGTGTGCAACAAACAAGATAATTGTAGGGTCTTTAAAAAATTCGATATTTCGAGAAAAATGGACCGATAGAACCACTCTTTCTATTTGAAAAACTGACGACTACGTTCTGTTCTTAAGATAGACTTAAGACTATCGACAAACTCTATTCTTAAAATATTTAACTTTCAAACACTAAAATAATAACTTACTGTGGCGTTCTTGTCGGTATTCCTTGTGTTCTCCTTGGACCTTGTGGTATTCCAGTTTGCCTTAAGGGAGCAGCAGGTGTACCCTGCAATTTTACAACCAAAAATTCCGTAAAAACCTCATTTTTATATTAATTAATATGTCTTAATTATACATCGTATTCAAAATTGATACATAAACTTACCATTTGTTGTGCCTGCCCCGGCCTAAAAGATAATTAAAAAATAAAATGTAGTTGTCGTATTTATTTGTTTATTTAAAATTTAACATATATAAATAAGTTTGTTAAGATATATGCTTAAGACGAAACTGATAAGGTGTTTCTAGCAACTTACAAGTACTAGTGGAGAATAAGTCTATTTAATACAAATGGAGATGCGTTGTCTACTCATTGACTGTCACCGACCTTCAACGAGTTTATTCTGATTTTTGAGGCAAAACATTGACGATTTTTGAAAAATTTTTCAGAAAACCTTTATTATTTGTAGGTACAAAACTTTTTTCAAAGTATTAGGCAACTTTTACAATTCAGAAAAAAAAATTTTTTTCGTCATAAATAATTCTGCAGAACGCGTTCAAAAATAACATGGCAAACGGTTCCAGCGATAGCTCGGACCCGTCGACCTTAAACAGAAAAATGAGAAACAGTCTTGCTAAAAATTATGTCCTTTAGTTTACTTATGTCGACATTAATCAAAATTCAAAAAAAATCCTAGCGTATTTTAGTGAAAATCAAAACAATTTTTCCGCCCAAAAACAGGCAAAAAAGTGGAGATAAAATATAAATAACAAGCTTTTGAAAAAAAATACATAAGCTAACTCGGCAACATAATTTTCCACAAATTGCCGAAAGATTTATGACAGTATGTTAAAAGGTTTTTTTAATCGTTTGAAACGTTTGCCATGTTAGTTTAAGTTTTATGTTCAGCGCACCCTGCACATTTATTTATAATCCAAATTCGTGAACTTTAAAAGTTACTATACTACTATACTTTGAAAAAGTTTTATACGTAAAGGTTTTCTTAAAAAGAATTTCAAAAATCGTCAATTTTTTCCCTTAAAAATCAAAACAACCCCTTAAGCGTAATCTGTTATCAGCAGAAAAGAAAACTATGGCTTACCGCCTCTGAAGCTTGAACCTGTAACCTTAATGATAGAAGGCCGACCGGTTAACCATTACTGTGCTAACGACCAAGATGTGCAATGGAGATCATGACAAAATCCAGATAGACAATATCCAGAAGTGACAAAATCCAAAAGAACTAATAAAATCCAGAAGTGACACAATCCAGAAATTACAAAAACCCGAAATTCAGAAATAAAATAATCCAGAAACGAACAAATCCAGAAGCGTGTTATGAACAGGAGGGATTATGACAAAATCCAAATAAACAATATCCAAAAGCGACATATTCCAGAAATTACAAAAACCAGAAAAAAAGTAATGCAGAAGCGAAATAATCTAAAATCGAACAGAATCAGAAGCAACGTAATCTAGAAAGGACACAATTAAGAAAGAACGAAAAAGTTTATCTTACTTTTTTTAATGCAGAAAAAATGCACTCAAAATAGGAAACCTGGTACAGAAGTTAAGGGAGCTTAATAGAAAAAAACGCACAATAAAGGACTCCACCTGATCCAAATTAAAAAAGATTTTGTAAGTTTAGATTATATTAAAGAATTAATATGTAATATTTTATTATTATATTAAATTATTTTAATTTTAGGTTTAACACAAATTCATTTTTTTCCCTGTTACTCGTTTACTTTTCCTTTCTTTAATATGTTATGAATTTTAATTTTTTGTTTGCCTCGAATTGATTCTCTCTTTTTTACTAAATATCTCTAAAAACAAACTTACAAATATGCATTTTTACCTTAATTCGCGATCATTCATTGGGGTTAAAGAAAATCCAGAAAAAAATCGAAAACCAATTCGCGCGGCGCGGATCATTTCTGGATTTTTTTAAACCCCAATGAATAATCCGGATTTCGTCTTTTTTGGTTTTTGTCATTTCTGGGTTTTGTCATTTCTGGATTACGTCTTTCTGGATTATGCCATTCTGGATATTTTTTTTTGGGATTTCGTGCCCAACCCTTATATCTTAATTCGCGATCATTTACTGGGGTTTAAAAAATCCAGAAAAAAAGTTTCTAAAATTTGTTTAACTCAAATAGATAATCTGGATTTTGTCGTTTCTAGTTTTTGCCATTTTTGGATTTTGTCGTTTCTGGATTTTGCCATATCGGGATTATGTCGTTGTAAATTTTGTCATTCTGGGTTTTTTATTTCTGTATTTCGTGCACAACCCTGGATTTTATTCTTAACTCAGGAACATTCATTTGGGTTGATGAAAATCCGAAAGAAATCAGAAACAATTCGCGCGGGGTGAATTTGATATTTGTCGTATCTGAATTTCGTCGTTTCTGGATTTAGTCTTTTCTGGTTTTTAACCGACTTCCCAAAAACAAAGAAGTTCTAAGTTCGACACGTATTTTTTTCATTTCTGTTTGTAATCACTTCTGGATTATGTCGTTTTGGATCATGTCCGTCTGGATAATAGCATTCTGCGTTTGCCTTTAAAAGAAAATGGGGAATTTTGCCTTCTTAGGCAGAAACAGGCTGGATGGGGACTAGACTTTGTTTGAAGATCTTACAAAAGCACTGGGTTTTAGAAGCATTAAGCAAGCCACGATTCCCTTTGCCCAAAACGATTATTTGCAAAATATAGTTATTTATTGATATAAACATATATTCGCGATTAACGCCAAGACTGCCATTGTCTGCGAAGCTATAGAGAGGAGAGTAAAAGGACGAGCAAGGGTCGTTAACAAAAATGAGAGTGAAAGTGGGCAAATCCTTTGGTATACCGGCATGTATTTCGTAGAAATCAGTGAAGCCAAAATGAGTGTCGAGTGAGGTGACGCTCCATCACCGTCATCTCACTCGGCAGAACAGGACTCCTGCGGAATAAGAGCGATAAATAGAAATTCTAAAAAAAATTTGCAACAAATTACTCGCTTTGTCTAATATGTTTATACATATATACGTTCCTATTTAATATGAGTAGTGAGTGGTACATAAGAACTTGGGAAGTTATTTTTAAAAGACTGACTGAGACAGTGATCAGAAGCCCTACGACCATTTTTATCAATAAAAAAAACTTTTGCCTAACTCTGTGGTCAATGTTGTAACATTCACATATGCAATAGAGTTCACACTCATATTCATAAGCATTTATTACAAATAAATATATACAACATTTAAAATCTTTTATTGTTCAATTTATTTTTTGGCTCAATGGTTAAGTGGCACGAACACCACGTCATAGATGCAGGTTCAAACCTCGGCGTTCTTATGAGCATTTCCTTCATAGCAATACAAAACCAGACATTCAATTGTCCTCAATTCCCTTCTGACCACAGCCATGCTAAAGGCTAAAGGGTTATCTCCTGACCTTTGGCTCAATCATAAGAAAAACACACCGGGGGTTGGCTAAGGAAACTGAATCAGGGAGGTGTGCAATAAGCATTTCTTGGGTTTCGAAAAACAAGTAAAAGGTTTAAATGATGTAAAAACAAGCACCAGAAATGTCTAGAACAAAGAAGCTAAAGCCTCTAGACTGAATAGTAAGTAGCCTAATTAGTTCAGTTATGATTTAAACTGCGAAGTGTTTAGTACAAATGTTTGTTAAGAGAATTGTAAAAATAATTTCGCTATGCACTGAATAAAGATTGAATTTTTGCGATCCAATATCTGTCTTTATTAATCCCACGAAACTGAAAAGCACAGTCTACGTTATAATATTCCAAGAAAACTAAACCAATTCTAACACAAGACAAAACCAGAAAACAAGACAAAAATATAAAAAAAATACACAATAGATAAGAAATAATTTCAATTCAGAAGTGCCGTCATTACCGGGTAATAGACCATAATCATTTACATGATGTTATGGTAACATTGAACACTAACATGAGAAACATTTTTAGTAATCTTATAGATTACTTTCTTGTTGTTTTAATAATTTTCCACAAAACTACTCCTGCCTGAATTCGACGCAATCCGCATGTTTTAGTGGTCATGGATTATTTAGTCCACTACCAAAAGTGAATCATGTAATAAAAAAATTAAGACCTATGGGTTAGTGAACATATTGAAAAGTGGAAAATTTTTTAGAACAATAACACAAGCCTGAGAATTTAAACTTAGTATAATTTCCCTTTTTAATAATAAAGTCTTAGTTTTAGGTAATAAAGTGCACTCATTTCAAAAATAGTGTTGGTTTTTTTCTATCACATCAAATTTTTTTTACAATTATCAGGTAATGGTCAATTTTTTTATATTTTTTTTTGATAATTATCAAAAAGAATCTGACGGGATAGAAAAAAAACATCACAATTTTTTAAATTAGCACACTTTATTGCCAAAAAAACATTATTATTAAAAGGGGAAATTAAAAGTTAAATTTGCTTATTATTATTAAGGCAAATTATAAGTTTAAATTCACAGGGCTTTGTAATTAATTGGGTATATAAGAAAGTAAGGCTTTATAATTTTTACTTAAATTAACTTTACTTGGGCATATATTCTATTAACAATTCGAACACCTATCCATGGCTTAATAGTTCATCATCTAAAGTATTTTTTTAAACTTTTTTGTTGCATTTTACGAAACACCCCACAATGCCCCATTGGGTGGGAAATTATGTTTTCAAAAATATTTTAGTTCATCAATATACATCATGTCCGTGTATCAATTTTCAGCTTAAGGTTCGAACCTTCTCCAGAAATTAATTTTTTGCATTTTTTGTTTTTTTTTTTAAATTTTTTTGCGTTGTTTTTTTGCTTTAAAATTCATTTACTATTTAAAACATATATTTTCAATGTTTTAAGTTCAATAGAAAGTCTAAAAAGTTCGTACATAGTCACCGAAGTGGTGCGCTCTAAAAGTACCGAGAGCAATAATTAAACTCTACTTTACAAGAACGAAAACTTTAATCGCATTTTTCTCGAAATGTATTTTTTCCGCGCCGTGGAATATAACTTAAAAAGTACTAAAGCAATCAACTTGAAATTTTACACAGATATTCTTTAACTTATTAGCCCTTGCGCAAACCTAAAGTTTTTGTAATAATTGTTATAATAAATATTGTTTTTAACGATTTGTTTATAAAAAGAAAAGTCTTTTTTTCTCAAAAATTATTTTTTTTTTGTTAAATGAAGGTTCATGCAAAGCGGAATGATTTTGATGAAAAATTTGGTTCATTGAACTCAGTTAACTACAAGGGCCTGGGCGTGCCACGGCGCAAACTCGAGGAGTCAAGTTTGATCAGCTGCATCGCCGCAATTTTTTTTTCTCTAATGTAAAAACCTAAATAAACATAAACACGTCAAAATTATTATGTAATTTCATTCATAGCAATAAATGCTCTGTTTTTTGTAAAAAATTATTGAATAACCTGTTGTCTGGAAGAGGTTTCCCCCTCCAGAATATAAATGAGAAAATAGAAAGTTGTGACATATGGGTGGACCGAAACTACTAGGGAACCCAAAAAAAGATACTTAATACTTTTAGAAATGAATAAAATATTAACTTACTTTAATGTGCAAAAAACCATTTTAGTGTCTTTCCAAATTAAAACGAAACTAATTCGGTCAATTTAAGTAAAACCCTTTGAACGCAATTGACCTAGTAGTTTTCGAGAACAGTGTTCAAATAGAATACCCGTTTGTATTAAAAACTGACAACTACGCGCTATCCTTATGAGAGATTTAACATGCTATCAAAAAGCTCTTTTAGTAAAAAATATAACACTGAGCAATATCTGCATATTAGCATTTCCTTAAGGACATATCTTTATAATCTGTCTGGCACTAAAATAAACATAGTATCTTACTGTTGCGGTCTTGTCGGTATTCCTTGTGTTCTTCTTGGACCTTGTTGTATTCCACTTTGGGCTGGCGGCCTTACAGGACACACTGATGCAGCAGGTGTAGCCTGTAATTTTATGTATGTACAAGAAAAAATTACATGAAAACCTCATCCTCATATTTAGAAAAATGTGTTTAACTATACGTCGCATGCAAAAGTAAGAATATATTTACGTTAACTTACCATTTGTTGTGTTTGCCTTTGCCTGAAAAATAATTAAGAAATAAAATTTAATTTCCTTCAGTATTGGTTGAATTAAAAGTAAAATTTAACACGTACAATGAGTTTGGTAAGATATGGTCAAAGTCTAAATGAATAAGGTGTTTCCAGCAAACTTGCAAACAACAGTGGAATTAAGAAAGGCGATCAAGATGGGCGGGATCAAGATAGAAGGCTTTGTGAAGGGATGATTTAATCAGATGGAAGTCAAAGGAAGAAAGGTCGTTGACTTTTCGTAGCATCCTGGTAATTGGCTCACTTTGACCGTAGTTTGTGCGATGGCGGTCGAGTCGGAAAAGGGGAGTGGACCTAAGGTTGCGGGGATTGGTATAGATGTTTAAAGACTGCAGGATTGAAGGGCAGTCTAAGACGCTTGCGGGAAAAAGAGATGGACTGGCATTTGGAGACATTGAGTTCAAGAAAATTTTTCATGCACCATGTGGTGAAGGAATCGAGATCTTTTGCAGGAGAAGAGAGTCGGTTGTGGAGGAGATATGTTTAATTATTTTCACGTTATCAGTATAAATGGACAGCTCTGAGTGATTGATGACACATTCAACATCAGTTATTGTAAGGATGAAAATTAATGGACCGAGGTGGCTGCCCTGGGGGACGCCGGAACGAGCGACAAAAGGGTTAGAAATGGATGAGCTGAAAAGAACATTGTATTGACGGTTGTTGAGGTAGGATTGAATCAAGGAGATGAATCGGGAGGGGAAACCTAGGCAATCAAGTTTGAACAAGATAACATTATGGGAGATCTTGTCGAAGGCTTTACTAAAGTATTCAAATTTAGATACATTTACCCAAATTATTAACTGACAACTAAGCTTTATCCTAAGGAGAGATTGTGTAGATTTAACGAACTGTTTTTGTTAAAAATATAACTTTAAAAAATATCTACATAAAAACATTACGTGATAACGACATAAAAAATTAATTTGTTTTGCATTAAAATAAAATCATACTGTGGCGTTCTTGTCGGTATTCCTTGTGTTCTTCTTGGGCCTTGTGGTATTCCACTTTGGGCCGGTGGTCTTGGGGGGCACGCTGGTGCAGCAGGTGTAACCTGCAATTTTATATATGTATAGTTCAAAATTACGTAAAAACCTCTTGCGCATATTCAGAAAAAATTTGTTTTTATTATATACCTTTTTTATATGAAAGTCGCCTTTTTTCAGTTCAGTTTCACTAAAATTTGGATCTAAGACACCCTATTTCAAACCATCCAACTATTATTGTTTCAAACTCACTGACTTTTTCAAACCAAACCTCACCAATTTTGAATCAAAATCACCCGGAGAAAAATTTATAATCCACTGTGTAATTCCAATTTTTGTTATTAGTATAAGTGCTAATACTACTAATACTAATGTTGTGATGTACTTAAAATAATTTCACACTGGATCCTAATTTTTTTTACGTTTGGGTGATTTTCAAAATTGGTTGTGTTTTGTTTAAAAAAGTCGGTGAGTTTGAAACAAAAACAGTTGGGGATGACGTAAAAAAAGGTGGCTTAGATTTAAATTTTAGTGAACCTTAAATGAAAATTGTCGACTTTCACATAAAAAAGGTATACATCGCATGCAAACTGAAGGATACATCTACGTCAACTTACTATTTGTTGGGTTTGCCTCTGCCTGAAAGATAATAAAAAAAATTAAAAAAATAAATAAACTAATATTCGTTATAGCTAATTTTCAAGTCAAATATGCATAGCAAGAAACGCGGCGAAGGGCCAAAAATGATTCAATTTAATTGTCTTGTTTGTATATGGTTTCTTTTTTGTAGTAATTGAAAAGCAGAATTAACATGAGTAAACGTTGCAGTTTTCCACTTTTTTTTGCACTCTCGCACCGCATTTTTTAACATTTTCGGAATATAAATAGTATAACATTTATGGCCTTGAGACGCCATATTGGATGTCGTCATCTTGACTTTCAAAAAACTAACCTATACGTTTTAAAATTTAGGGTCCATGGACGCGTAAGTAAGAGACATTATTTTATGATTTCGATACAAAAATACTGAAAGAATTTTTTTTTTCACTGAAAAAATAAGATTTCTTGTCAAATAAATAAACTCTTCAATCTATATTTATATCAAATATCGATTAAATGTTATCTTCTATATGTATAAAAAACATCATGACTCACTGACTGACTCATCAACGCCCAGGCTAAACCTAGTGAGTTGAAATTTTGCACAGAGGTTTCCTTTACCAGAAATTAGGAATGATAATTTTAAATTCAACCCCTAAGGGAATGAAAAGGGGTGGCAAAGTTTGTCTGGGGGACATTTTATTTATGGTCGGATTTACTTGAAACTTGGTCTTAATGCTCATTGATACAATTCAACAAACACGTATTTAAGCAATTTGTTGATTCAATCGCTATGGGGGTGAAAAGGGTGTCGCCCTAAATAATCCGATGACAAAGGATCCGTGACAAAAAATCCGCTACCAAAGATCGGCTTAAAAAATAACCCCGGACAAAATATCCGCGGAATGTGGATCGATTCCATTCGATGCCGTGGAATAAGACACTCCTAGCATCCATGGAGGTGAGGGTTTTAAGAAGATGATTGTTAAATACTGTGTTGTGGTAAGACACCCTAGCACCCCTAGGGAAAGGGGGAGTGACATGTAAAAATAATTGAAAAAGGCGCTTATTAACCAAAAGTCCGAGCAACGCCGGGCACATGCAACTAGTTTACACTAATTGTAAACAAATTTACTTACTGTGCTGCTCTTGTCGGTATTCCTTGCGTTCTTCTTGCGCCTTGTGGTATTCCTGTTTGCCGTCCTTGGTTTATAGGGCAACTTTGAGGGACACCTTCAGCCTACAAAATTATATAATACAATTCCGTAAAAGATTTATTCTTATACTTAAGAAAATAGACTTAAATTATACATCACATGTATAACTGGTGGTTATATTCATGTTAACATACCATTTGCTGTGTTTGCCTCTGCCTGCAAGAAATAAAATGTAATATATAAGTTATCTATATTTCAGGAAATACATTATATTAAAAAAATTTATTTTAACATGTATTAAGAGAGTTTTCTAACACATACTTAGTGAATAAATGAATGAAGTGGTGAAAAGAAATTTACAGGCACAAGGAAACATAACTGTATGAGATAATTTATTTATTCAAAGTAGAGATAAGTTGTTCAGTATTTTACTCCTAAATTATTGATTTCAATTCAATTTATTTATGGATATTTACAAAAGACTACATTTTTTAAGCAGTACAATATAAAAGGAAAATTCAAATTATACATACAATTAAAAACGAAATTAAAAATACAATAATATTAAAGATTATAAAAATAAAAAAGCCAACTTAAAAGAAATTGTGACCAAGTAAGAAAAAAACTCTAGAGAGAAAAATTATAAAGCTTGCAACTTAACCTAACTATAGTAAAAACTGTATTGATTAATGCGGATTAAATTTATAAGCCCAATCACGCCCTCTAATGTTAACAGGAAGAGAATTCCACAACCGAAATCTAATAGTAAAATAAGAACGTTGCCCAACTATGTAACACAGATTAAGAGTTTACCAAGTTACGCAGAAATAATAAAGCTCTTAAGTAAGTATTTAAGAAGCACCCCAGGACAAGATCCCTATAATGGGATACGTGATCTTGACGTCTTAAATTATAATCAAATCGCACGCAATCATTACAAGCGACATTTATTTTACAATAGCACTTAGAATTAAGCGGCGATAAATTGTACTATGGAAAGTCTAGTGAGAAGTTAGATTCAAACATGCTGCTCGACAGCCTCAGCAGCCGAAGTCCGCCGTAAATCTTTTGTAAGGCAACGTCTATATGGTCTCAGCACTCCAAATTAGCGTTGAAATACACGATGGTCTTAACTCTGTCAGAATATGGCAACAGCATTCCGTTCATATGTACGGTGGCAAGTTCTGATTACTCTAGGTCGTTTCTGTAGAAAACCATACAATTTGATTTGCGAGGATTTATCAAGAGCATATTACTGGAAGTCAAAAAGAGATATTTATTACGTCATCAGCATACAAGTTTATATTCACATCTACAATGCCATCAGAAAGATCATTGATAAATAAGCCGAAAAGAAGATGTCCAAGTATCGAACCTTATGGAACACCACATGTGATCTCAGTCCACTTAGACTTTTCATCACCAGCTTTCACAATGGATAAGTATGAGAAATTATACATTTTATGTAGTTTTGATGAAAGCAAAGCTTTAGTAAAATCAAGGCGTCCTAAGACTGTTAATGAATCATTGTCCAGAGAGTTGCGTATATCAGTAGATACTTTCAACAGGGCAGTTCGATGCTGTCAAGAACTTCAGGTAATATAATTTAAGAAATTGTTGGTGCAGTATCATTAGACCCCATTGGTGCGCAATCTAAATAACATCGATAATTATAGAACATCCAAGTTTTGAGTTCGGTTATGATCGATCATAGATGTTCAATCATCGAAGTTGGCATCGATATCAGTATCGATGTTTTGTCAACATCGCTCATGAATACGAAAAAATATAGTAAGTATTTGAAAACACAAATCAGACCTGTTGTTAAAAACTTAACCAGCAATAGTACGTTTAGCTTGAATAACCGTACGTACCCCTATATTTTTCAAAATTGTATATTTTACTGATAATAGCTTCCTAAAGCCATGCATTCACCAAAAAACCGAGCAAGACCGAGTAAGAGCGAGACTTGAACCATATTAAATCGATCTATTTTCATTAACAAAAGCAAATATGCGTTTGCTGGCTCCCACAAGTCCACACCAGATGAGCATTTAGTAAGAATCCTCGCTTTTATAGTGAGTACATGGCTTTAGGAAGCTCTTATAATTAAAATATACAACTTTACCAAATTGTTAACTATTTTGTAAAGAACGTAAGTGATAAAATGTTAATTGTAATAATTGTAAACAAATTTACTTACTGTGGTGCTCTTGTCGGTATTCCTTGTGTTCTTCTTGGGCCTTGTGGTATTCCTGTCTGCCGTCCTTGGTTTACAGGGCAACTTTGAGGAGCACCTGAATCCTAAAAAATTATATAATATAATTCTGTAAAAATTGTATTTTTATATTCAAAAATATATGCTTAAATTATGCATCACGAATAATTGCGACTATATTCATGTTAACTTTACCATTTGTTGGTCCTGCTCCTGCCTGCAAGAAATAAAATTTAATATATTAAAGGTCTCAATTTTAGTAACATATTATATGTATTTAAAAAAAACATTAATTTTAACACTAGTGAAATATAACTGTCTGAAATAATTAATTTATTCTAAATAGAGATATGTTGTTCAGCATTTAACTCAAGACATTACTCGTAAATTAATAATTAATACTTATCATTAATAAAAACCTGTGTTAGATACTCATAAAAAAATGGTTAATTAATTATTTGCACTGATGCAATTTTTCTTCAACATTATTATTTAAGAAATAAGTAGCCTATTACTGGATAATTGGCATTAATCTTGCGCATCAACTGGGCAATATGTATACTACCCGAAGGGAAATTCTCCATCACTTAAAAAAAAATATTAAGATGGTCAATGGGGGTTGCAAAGAAGTGAGGGTAGGTCAGAATACACCATATAGTCGGAATTGCTTCCGTGCAGAGTCTGACGCGCAATTGGGCCCCATATGTATCGGTACAATAAATATATTTTTTTTATGTATTCGGTTACCCATACTGCTGCGAAAGACGCCCAACTCAGATATGCAATGAGGTCTTTAGCAGTGGAGCATCAAACATTAGCCGCGCTGAGGAATTCCCGACTAAAGATTCTTCTTCTCAGCCATGGCCGGACAAAAACACATTCTTAGCATGGTGGTTCTATCGTCCTCCAGATAGAGCCGACAATCCGTCTCACTAGAAAGACCCATCTGGTGTAGATGACATCTCAGCCCATAGTGGCCAGATAGGTTTGAATCCCCCCCCCCCACCATGCGCACGGGCTTGGCTGCAATTACCGCTCTGGGAGTGAAACGTACATCAAACATGCCGGCCAGGAGGGTTTTTAAAATTTTCTAAAATTCTTGATAAGGAAAAATTTTACTGAAATACTACAAAAATAACCTAAAATGTATATGATATTAGATGAACCCCCCCCCCCCCCCCCTGGAGCAAATCCTGCGCACGGGCCTAATTGCAGCCGTAAGTGACAATCGGTTTTACAATCAAATTGTATTACTAGGAAACCTCTTCGTGGTGAGACCCCAAGTCCTTCCGAAGAGTCTTCGACAAGCCCACGTAGTATTGTTTAGGATGAAGTCAATGTGAGCATTCCAATTAAGTCTTTTATCAAGCATAATGCCCAAGTATTTCACCTCATTGGAATATGCAATATTCGTGCCTTGGATTGAAATTGCACCAAGGCCCAAATTGTACCTTCTGGGGCACGGAGTTAATTAGAAGGCCTGCTTTAGCGCACTATTTGGTGCGCAGAGCTGATCTCATTACATCAGTGACAGTCGAGTCCCGAACAACGGCGACAATACACCGCCTTGTGGGCACCCCCTTACTACTTTATGCACACAGAAGTATTACCAAGGATGGAAGTAATTTCTCGCTCCTTTAGCATAGCATCCACCCACTTAACAGTATGAGAATCCAGAGCCCTCCGTGGCAATACAATAAATCTTAGACTCGCTTATCTGCGTAAATGTGTACTTCTTTCTAGAGAATACTTTGATATTTTTGTGCGGACTATTATCGACATAAAGGGTGTTTCTTAGGTCGTGCGCAAAACTGAAGGAACTGGTAAATTTAGCCAAGAGACTAAAAGAAATGCATTGGCTGGGGGGCGGTAATTTAAATTAAGGGTAAAAGATTTTTGTATGTTTTGAATTTCTCTTAAAGAAGAATAAATTTTCCACTATTTCAAACTCGAAAATAAAAAAAATCTTAGACAAATTTTCAAAATATATCCGCTTGATATGAAAAAAATAGAATTTTTTCACAAAATTTAAAATGTCACCTCGTGTAACAGTTTCCGATGGTATAACTTTTGTTACACAGGTATTTGGTCCTTGCGTTCTATCGTTTGTGAATTTGTTCTATCAATGCGCCCGCGATATGCAGCTCACTCAAAAAATTAAAAGCAAACCGTCAGCGAAAATTCGAAATCGTAAATTTTCTCCGCTTACGGCCTATCCAATTTTAGTGTAATCGGCTTGACTGAGAGGAATCTAATTGTCAGATTTTTCGCCATGACCATCACTCTGAATTGTTTCGTGTGACGTAATTACATCGACACCGTTCTGGCACTCTCCTTTTCTTCTGTATCTAGATAAGGTTGCGACATTGATCATAGGTGGACACCGGTTTGCGAAAAAAGAACCTTCGGCGAAACTTTTATTTGGCTCAAGAACTTTTCCCACAAATCTATGTACCTAAAAAATTTAAATTAAGCGAAAGAGTGAAATACTAAGACCGCTTAGTCGGCAGGACCGAATCCCTCCGACAGTGACCACAGAATGTCGGTGATTTAACCTTTGCAATCAAATGGCATTTTACGAAAACAAGAGAGGAAGATTGTACCCTTACGAATTACATAATTTATTAATTGATATACCCTTTTATTGTATTTCAAATTAAATAACTTACATTGGAGGTCCTTGTTGTTCAATGGGGCAAACTTCTCCATCACTTTGAGGCGGAGATTCAAACTGTTCCTGCAATGTGAAAAATATTATGTTTTTTTTTAATTTTAACATCTATTTGATTTAACTACGACTATTTTTAATTGGGGCACGGACAATTCGACATATAATAGATTTCCTTTTCTTTTATATAAAAACTGTTTTCGATAAAATTGTTTTTTAAAAAAAAAAAAAGGTTAAACCGACTGTTCAACAACGGTGAAGTCGGTTCAACAACTTTCTTTTAAAAAACTATTTTATTTTTCACTTTTTATTGTCTTCATATATACGACTCGAAAAATACTGCACTTACGAACAAAGGAATTTCAGAACTATCCAAATCCGGCAACATATTACGGCATTAGTCACGATCACCCTTTCATACCTTCACCTTAGGCACAAAATTCTTACCATGGCCCTAGAACCTAGGGTTGACTTAAAATCATCAAAATCGGTCTACGCCTTACGAAGCTAGGCACCACCCCTCCCCCAACTCTCACCATAAGCCACAATTTTTGTCATAATTCAAATAGATACTCTATGATTTCAGAATCATCTAAATCAGTCTACCCGCTACAACCCTAGGTCAACATTTTTTCTTACAGAAGCAATGGGGGATCATATTGTATACAACAAAAAAGCATCATCCAAATAGGTCTATACGTTAAGAAGTTGGGTAACACACAATCCCCAACCCACCATACCGCACCCAACCTCATAAATTTTTATCGTGGTACCAATGAACAACATATTCTACACATCAAAAGAAGAATTATCCAAATCGGTCCATACGTTACGACTTTAGCCTACTCCCCACCCCGCCACAATATATACTCTATTTAACAAAAAATCATCCAAACAGGTCAACGTATTAAGAAGTTGACATCCACCCCTCTCCCACCCCACCCCAACCCCAGCATTATTTACAATGGGGATCATATTTTATACAACAAAAATACAACCATCCAAATCGGTCCACGCATTAAAAAGTTAGGTTAGTGATTATGGAAAACCTCGCATAAACTGGATAACGAGGTTTTTAGGTGGTTTGTGTACATGCGGATAAGCTGGCGGTATTAATATCCGGTCGGTTCTTGACAACGATCAAAGAGAGGCTCGAGTACTCGCTTGAAAAGGGGCTTAACTGGGCCTCTAATAGTGGACTATGCGTTAAAGCGTTAGAGACTACTTTTCACCAGGGAGAGGAAAATACCAAAATGTATGCTCCTAAAAATGATTTTTGCATTTTAATTGTTAAAGCCTTAACGATTAATTCTCGGATAAATGAATTTAAAAACTAAATAATATAAAAAAAATTAAATAATAGAGATGTGCATATTTACCACGTTTGGAATATCCTCTGCTCCCATTTCTTTAAGCCTGTCAAATAGATAAAAAATTAGTATTAGTAATAAATCTTACTCCAATTTAATTAATAAATAAAAAACATTAGAACATTACTGATGGCCAGGTATATAAGGGTCGTGATACATTGCAATATGGTTCAAAGTCACAATTCGACGGGTCCAAGATTAGCGGGATTCAACTGTGACCTAAGCATGAATGCCAAAAGTAATGGAAGCCTGCCCGGAAATCGCCATAATCTTGTTCTAATCATGAGGCCATGGGCGTTTAAGCTTGGACCAATGTTAAATACCAATATAATGCAAGGCCCGACATAACACATTGGGAAAGTGGAGCGTTCATTGCAGGAGATGAAAAAGAACACAGCAACTTACAGGTACTATATCCAAATGTACCCTAAACACTTTCCAAGGAAATAACACAAAAAGAATTTTCAGTTACGACAATGTTCAGTACTTCGTCGAAGCAGTACTCATAAAACAAAATAATGAAAGTGTTATATAATATTTATTAGCAGATAAATATTGAAAAGAAGTCTCGGTTACGCCAAGTATTTCGAACCAGCGGACAGTGGTGCTCTGAGAAGAATGGATGACATCAAGTACGAATACGGATAACTTCAAATACGAATTATATCAACGGCAGATTACAAAGTACTTTTACAGTATTGTTGGCGAACTCTTGGCCAAGAGATGAAAAATTCAGTTGTCGAGCCTGGAAATTCCTATAGAATTTTTCTTGTTAACAATATTTTTTGCAAAAATGTACTGATTTAAATCACCCCCTGTATAAAACAGATTTAAAGCCTATTTATTTGCGGTTACTTAAAGAAATCTATAGGTCCGTAACAACTTGTGGGGCATTGGGCACACGATTGCAAGTGAACCTACAATTATTTAAAGTGGATTCCGAACCAATGACATTTTCTCGGCAACCCCCATGACCATTTCATCGTAATCTGTTGTCAGCAGAAAGCAAGCTGTACCGTCCAGAATGGTAGGCCGACGCGTTATCACTACCCCCACCGACAACTTTAATTAAAGTAATAGTTCGGACGATTTTATTTTAATTGGGTTTGGAATAAGCAATACAGTTTCTCAGTATTCAACACAAGATAACAGTGATATCGCGAACTTTAAGCTTGAATTGATTTTGATAAGCCCACCAGGTCTTCACGAGGTCTCAGTTCTGACAATCACAAGTTTTCAGTCCCCTTGTATAATATACCTACCATGGAGCAGGACTTAAGTATGTAGCAAATCACTTTATGACGCTGCGGTTAAGCCTTTAGGCTTAGGGTGGGTCGGAGTGGAGAAAGGGGGCGAAAATTAACTTCGTAACGCAAAAAACGACATTGGTGCCATGTTGAAAATTAAGGCTCCCTTCAACCCGCCTCCACCCTAGTTCAAGGTGTAGGTGAAGTGAGGGGAAGTCTTACTTCATAACGCGCGGACAGATTTGAATTATTATTTTATTATTGTATAAATTATGTTCCCGCACTTTGAACCTAACTTAATGTGAGGTAGGGGAGCCTAACTTCTTAACGGACGGACCGATTTGGATGATTTTATTCTTGTATAGAGTATGTTACCCATTGCTACGGGTTTCACTCATTTTTTCGTAAGCATTTCTTCGTAAACATTTCTTCGTAAAATCACTTTTTCGTTAATTCACTTTTTCGTAAAAATTTTTCCGTAAATTCATTTTTTCGTACATTTACTTTTTCGTAAATTCACTTGTTCGTAAATTTTTTTTTGGAAATAAATTCACTTTACTGAGCTTACAGAATTTCGTTTTATAATGTGCAAATTTTATGTTATGGACAAAATTGTCAGTAAGACAACTTTCTAAAACTTTTATATCTGATATAAATAAATAGTAAAAATAGTTTTTAAAAAAAAGTTGAACCGACTTCACAAAAAGCGCTAAAAAGCATAAAATAATTTTTAATTTTATATCTATTACGACATCTTGAAGTCGGTGCAAATCAAACAAACCAACCAACTAAAACAAAAATATTTAATCGTCATTTCTTATGATCCCGTAAGCTTAAACGTTCAGGTAGTATTATGTATTATTTTCAATTGTGGTACTGTAGTTGTTTTATTTGTTTAATTTGCACCGACTTCAAAATGTCGTAATAGAAATAAAATTAAAAATTATTTTATGCTTTTTAGCGCTTTTTATGAAGTCGGTTCAACTTTTTTTTTAAAAAACTATTTTATTTTTCACTTTTTAGTGTCTTCGACTCTATACAACGAAGAAAGAACCATCCAAATCGGTCCACGCGTTAAAAGTTAGTTTCAACCCCCTACCTCACCCCAATTCCACTAAACTTTTTTTCTCACGGTATCAATCAAGGAACATACACTGCCGAACAGAAAAGGAATCATCGAAATCGGTCCACGGGTTACGAAGTTACTATCCCTCCTCCTCCCCCACCATTACCATAGGACCAAATTATTTTCCTATTAGCAATGGAGTATCACACTCTATACCTCTATACAACAGCAAAAGAACCATACAAATCGGTCCACGCTTTACAAAGTTAGTTTCCACCCACTTCTCCCACCCCAACCACATCAACAATTTCTTTTTCTCGTGGTATCAACCAGGGAGTATACTCTACCCAAAAGAAAAAGAATTATCCAATTCGGTCCACGCGTTACGAAGTTAGTTAGACTACTCCTCCCCCCACCCAACCCCTCACCCTGGGCCAAATTATTATTCTATTAGCAATGGATTTTCACACTTTATACAAAAGTAAAGGAACCATCCAAATCGGTCCACGTGCTACAAAGTTAGGTTCCACCCTCCCTCACCCCCCACTCCACCAACATTATTTTTCTCGTAGTATCAACCAAGGATCATATTCTACCCAACAGAAAAAGAATTATCCAAATCGGTTCACGCGTTACGAAGTTAGACTACCCCCCCCCCCCCCACCCTCACCTTTCACCATAGGACCAAATTATTATCCTCTTAGCAATAGGGGTTTATACTCTATACAACAGAAAAAGAACCATCGAAATCGGACTACGCGTTACAAAGTCAGGCTCCACCCCCATCCATTCTCGTTTTATCAACCACGGAACATACTCTACCCAACAGAAAAAGAATTATCCAAATCGGCCCACGCGTTACAAAGTTAGACTACCCCTGCCCCCTCCCCCCACCCTATTTCTTCTATTAGCAATGGGGGATCATACTCTGTACAACAAAAAAAGAACCATCTAAATCGGAGCACGCGTTACAAAGTTAGGTTTCACCCCCACCGTACCAAAAATTTTTTTGACATGGTACCAATCGGTGAACATACTCTACCCAACAAAAAAAGAATCATCAAAATTGGTCGACGCGTTACGAAGTTATGCCCGGTCAGACATAAAAAAAAAAAAAAAAAAATAAAAAATACGCGTCGAACTTAGAACCTCTTTGTTTTTGGGATGTCGGTTAAAAAGAGAAAAGTATGACGATTTCAAATAAAAATTTCTTTTATTTCAATGTAGAATTTAACTACGCGCCTCAGTTAGACAAGAGTTCTAACGTGAATATAAACGGGCGCCGTCATTTTCCTATATGAATCGGTCGCTTTTGCGCAAGGAAAAAATGAGGTTGTATTGCAACAAATTTTCTCAGGAAGAGCGCCAGGATCAACAACTAAAAAAATATATATAGACTTATGGAAAATAATTTAAAATATAGTTGACAGATACGAAGATTTTGAAAGGATGGATTATTTGAAGTCTATTGCTAATTAACATTTTAATCTGAGAAAAACAAAAACATATGTATTCGAAATATAAATTTACCAAAAAATTGAATGAAAAATGAATGAGTTTTAAGTTATTATTAAAAAAATACCAACAAATTAAAAAAAAAACTATAAAAAACAAAAATGAAAACAGTTATAAAAAATTTACAAAAACAAAAAGTTATTTAAAAAAAAATCTATGATATGATATCTATATTGAAGTGAAACTAAAGTACAAACAATTTCACTGCGTCCACGTCGCCAGTCTTGGGTAATGCTAATGATGAAACAATGTTTCGTCCTAGCAATATTAATGCCTTCCGTATTTTGAAAAAACTTTTTGATGAAAACTTTCTTCATAATTTTTTTCCGCTGCCGCAGCGCTGTTTTGTGCATTTTAAACCACTTAGGAAAAAAATTATGAAGAAAATTACGAAAAAATGTGTTAGGAAAAAGTTACTTACGAACAAATGAGTTTGCGAAGAAATGAGCTTACGAAGAAAAGCTTACGAAAAAATGTGTCACGAACAAATGAATTTAAGAACAAAAGAGTTTACGGACAAAAATTTACGAAAAAAAGTAGGTGAAGCCATTGCTACTAAGAGTACAATTTCACACTTTGAGTGGGGAAAATCTTAGAATATTGTACTAGAGGACGATTTGCTTTTTGGTAGAATTTAAGGCTATGTAGTGGTATCTACAAAACAGGCATAACTGAGTCAAAAATAAATTTAAAAACTTGTAAAAGTATAATTTGATTTTCAATTGATTTGATCATCAATTTTCAATTTTTAATTGTTTTTATCTCATTTGAGATTTTCTACGGATGTCCCAAACAATTTTAACTGATCCACTAGTACCGACGACCGCGGTATATTAACTCAATTTGCATTTTAACCTCACAAATCTTCTTACGAAACTGAAATTTTCGGTAACTTAAGATTTTTATTGAGCATACATAACATGGTGATAGGGATCTTTTGCAGTAGTGATTGTCCTCTAGTTCCTTTTATTCTAAGGAAAAAATCAGCATGTGACATAAATTTATGCGTGAAAATCTGGCGAACAACAAACAATCCAAAAATTTGCTGCTTGATTCAGCTTAAAGTTTGCTTATGTAATTGCAATGTCGTAATAATCTAGTAGGCCTAGCAATACAAATTTTCAGAAAATGTTAAGTAAAATATCTTACAATTCGTTTTGTTGGTCCATTACAGTTAAGAGGAGATTCTGAAGATCAGCAGTCGTATTTGCAGCATCCATTGCAATGTTATCATCTCCTCCACTTTCTCCGCCACCATCTCCTCCAAAATCTCCGTCATCCTCTCCCCCACCATCCCCCTATGAAATTATAAAAAGATATGTACGTGCACATGTATTTCATAAATGCAAATTTAGTCGCTCAACTCACCTCGCTCAAGCTAACATTAAAGCGACCTGCTTCGTAATCGGCAAGCCTATTAAATAAGAAAAATGTGAAGTTAAAAACTAGTTCTTATATTCATAAAAAAAACTTTTTGTATGTTTAATTTATTAATTTATTTATTCTTGAAAACTCGACAAGGCTGGCCAGTACAATACCAGCACAGTAATGTTGAAACTTAAACTTAAAATAAGTGTAATCATTGTTCGATGATTAGCTGAAGTTGGGTTTTCAACTGGTGTCTGAAACATCCGAACTCGGTATGAATCCTCAAGGTCCATTCCAGGATGGAGATGTTCTCTGTATTAAATAGTTCGGCGGAGTTTATCGGCCCCTAAAACAACTCGTGCAAATCTGCGCTGGACGGCAAAGTAAGGACTGTAAACTGGGATGGCGCACTCAAAGATATTTTGAATTAATAAACCTCCAAAACTCTCTAAGTTGGTATGCAATATAGACCTCGTTTTAGAAGGTCGTAGTAAGCCAGATAATCATCATTGCGCCTGAAGGAGCAGAACCTTGTCAGTCCAGGGTGATCCGGCATCTACTTAAGAACGAGCCACCTGTTTTAGTCGGGAAGAATAAGTTGAGAAATCTACTCGAATCCTTAGCAACGTGTAAAGCCAGCAGAAGCACAGATGTCTAGAAATAACAGCACATGCTTCGGAGCACCCGAATAGGACGGTATTAGTCTCTCAATCTCTGAATAATGGTCCTAACCAACAGCTGCAAGTTTGAGCTCACCAAAAACGACAGCCTCGTCACAGCTCAAGAAGACGCTGCTCAGGCATCAACTAGAGGGAATGTAACTAGTGAAAGCGTACAGAATACTATTAGGGAACCTAACGGCGATGCAAAGGAGCTCCAAGAATGAGCACCCTGTACGACAGAACAAGAAATGCCGATTCTAACAGTGCAAAGCACCACGCCCGCTGGCAACCGCCGCACACAGACCAGAGTGACGATCGCGTCTAAAGACCCAGGTCCAGAGAGCTCAGCGTTGGCATATGCTACCACATAACCAGGTTCGGTGAGACAGATGATGTCCAAATTGGACGAACTGGCAGCGAAGTTTGCGAGGTTTTGGAGCGCAACCCGGTTATGTTGGCGTAGTAGAGATAAACCTCGCTGACAAGTAATGATACTGGCAATTCCCGTAAATCCTTGCATTTCCAAGAATTCACCAATTAGTTTGCTGGCAAGAAATCCATTAAAGGATGTGTCAAATGGCGTAATAAGTCAAAGACGACGAAGTAAGGTGGAAATGAGTATCGAAAATATTTAAAACTAAGTGGTTGTAATTTCTCCAATTAGGCTAAATAGTATAAATAGGGCTGAATGGCAGCTTAGTTAGTTCTGACTAAAGGATGCGGATAGTCCTTGATCCAATCTTTAATAATAATAGTTCTGGTTTAGACTACGAAGAGTGAATTGTGATTTAAACAGGAAAAAGCTTAGTTCTAAGAATAAAAGTTAAATGTTATACTGTGAAGAAAATGTTAAAGGAAATTGTGAAGCGAATCGAACAGAATGGTGAATAAATACTGTGAACTTTTATGACTGAAAATAAATGTCTTAATTAATCAGCCGAGCCCGGAAAGCTCCAACTACGTTACAATTAGTGTCAAGTACTATTAATCAAGAGACTACTTTAAAACAGAATGTCATTGTGAAAGAAAAGAGTGCAATCAATCTAAATATTTGTCGAAAATTGAAGAATTAACGTGACCAAGACTTTAAGAGGGAATTAAGTAAACGCTCCCTAACTATGGTGGCTGAAAGAAATGTGTACTGATAGCATTTTTACAGAAATCCATGTCAAATAAAAGAAAAAATTTAGAAACTTTTCTTTCTGAAGAGGAGCTGGAAGAAGAGAAAAGCTCTCCAAACGTGACAGATCTTCCAAATGCCCGAAAGTCTGAGATCAAATCTATCAAAGGAGAAATCATCAGGCAGTTCTAAATTATCGAGGAGTGAACAGAAATTGCCAGCAGCCGAATTGAAATCTGAGTTTATACATCGTTGGAAGAACAGAAATTATCGATCGAAGGATCAAGTAAATAAACTATAGGCCTCTCTTAAAAAGCAGAAGTTATCAGTAACGAAATTGAAGAACTCTACGAAAAAACAAAAAAAATATCTCGAAGACCATTTAGAAAATCAAATTGTTCAGGCGACAGGGAGCTTTTCCCTATGGTATTGTGACAAGATCACGTATCTTGCTAATTTTTTTTCTATATTTTTTAAGTCCCGTGGGGCAGAAGGGGGAAGCGAATAGGTGCACTAATTGTTTTTTAATTATCTGGGCTTCTATTTAAGCTACGACAAAAGCGTACAGGGCGCTTCGAGCACTAAAACTTTTCCCCTTATTACTTTAGTCGTAACTACAATGCTGATCGATTTTAGATGGGGAAATCATTTTTTTTTAATAAAATCGCACATTCACAACTTGTTTTACTATTTTAACCATTCTGTGATCATTTTATCACTGGCACTGTCATGACCACTGTTTAACATTGGCATTGTTGTGTGGTATTTGTAATTTCGTATAAAATAGTAAAACCATTTTGCGAATAAGCAAATTTATTAAAATAAAAATTTTGCTCCGAAAAAGTTTGCCCCACCCCCAATCGATAACTGTTTGTTAGTTACGACGGAAGTCAAAAGGAGCAAATGTGTAGTTTTCGAACCGCCTTCTACGGTACATCGTCGCTTTTGTCGTAGCTTCAATAGAAGCCGAGATAATTTAAAAACAATTTTTGCACCTGTTTGTCGCCCTCCCCCCTAAGTCAAGAGGAACAAGTTAAAAATTTGTTGGAAATGCAGAAAACAATTACGACTTGGACATGTTATTAATTAAGGAATTGGAAGATTTCGAAAAATAATGGAGATAAAGCCTGAAGCAACGAAGGAGCTAAAATTTCAAGAATGTTACATCAGCAAGCCATCTAACGTTGGAACGGTAGGAACTGTTGAATCTTGGGAAAGATTAAAGATGCAGAATAAAGAAGAATACATAAGTATGTACTCGAAGTTTACATTCTCAACGGGAGTGGCCTTCGTTGTGTACCAGTGTTAAGTTAGCACCCTTTGGTGTGCCAAAATGCGCCTTTTATTTCTAAAGATTAGGAATTGGTGTCTCTAGCGTCAATTTCCATATTATTTTTCAGGTTTATATTTCTTACGTCGACAGCTTAGTCCTGTACTAAGTTTCATCAGGAACAGAACATATTTCTGGGAAAATGTATTGACAAATTACGGAGTTGGAGGAATTCGTTGAGCGGCACGACCACCAGGGTTCGAGACCAGGGTAGAAATTCTCACGAATTCAGACAACCTGGTTGCCTTGTAATTACGAAAAATTGTGAAAATGTGTAGAGCTTGAATTTAACAAGTGTGTGTTCAATCGGTTGAAGGAAATGCCAACCGTTTGACAAAATTTTTACTCATGGCAGTCCAAACGCTATGAAGTGTCAAAATCACACGCCAGCTCCCAGCCAGGCGGCTGAGTATTTAGATGCAAGCTCCGGGTAACGGCATGGGAGAATTACAGATCATGCGCACAAACTTGACATATTTATTCGTTGCTATGAAATATTTTTCTGTTGCCACAACATATTTTGGGCATGCGCTTAATTTATTGAAACGGTTAGGCAACCAAATTGTGTGAGAATCGTTACCCAGATCTCCCCGTGAGCTTTTATTAAGAAATTAAAAAAATCCACTCCGTCTATGGGCTGTTGTCTAGCTCGCAACAATGCAAAAACAAGATTCAATTTTCCTCACTTCCCTTACCCGAATTCCCTTCCGAACAAAAACCATGCTAACGCATCAAAGGGTTGTCCTCTAGGCTATGGTCACATCATATAAAAAAAACAAATAAACCATTAATTTAGATTTTGAATGAAATACAGATTTTTCATTATAACCGCTGCAAGTAAATTTATATTATTCACCGTGTAAATTTTTCGATATTTTTTAAAAAAATTCGAGTTGTCAAAAACATAACTTACAATTTGTTATCTTCTTCTATTTGTTCTGGACTTTGTTCCCCTTGATCCATCTAAGCAAAATGTAGAATATGTACATAAAATAAAATAATAAATTATGTCTCACTTACTCCGAGTTCATCGAGATCTTGTCCATAATTTTCTTTATACCTGCCCAATATATAAAAGAAATATAAATTTCCTTACTTTTTAAAATACTAACAAATTTATTTATTTTTTTATTTAAATACATATACATTAAAGACAATAGTTCAAAATAAAGGATATTAGTCTTATTTAGAGTTGAAGCTAAGAATTCGAATAAATTGAAAACCCGAATAACATTTTTAATTTTTAAGAACGATTCCTAAATAATTATTTGATAGTTGCTGCTTATTAGTTGAATTTCGCATAATAAAATCTTTATTCGATCACGTGTTAAGTGAGAATTGATGTGTCGTTATTTTATATTTAGTTGCCTTTAAACCAAATAGCAACTTACTAACGAACAATTATTTATTTTGAACTTAAAATTCAAATAACAAGCAAGAAATAATAAACTTTTATTTAATAACGAGACATCAACTTACGAAGAACTATTTCATTTTCAACTAACACGAGATTAAAGACAAAATAAATATGTATGAAAAATTTACTTGACCCGAATAATGAAAAGAAAAACACAAAAAGCAGTTGAACAGTTTGTTTTGAATCTTTCTATTGTAATGTTATGTTTTCGGTTTGCTGCAAAGTCGTCCGAAAGCATAAGAAGGGCTAACCCTTGAGTGCTGCTGTTCAGGAAGTGTCAAAAGAATTTAGCTTTTCTTTATAAGAAACTGCCGATCGCGCTAAGACATTTTTATTTCTAATTTCTTACGTTACTCGACTTTTGAATAATTTGTTTTGATTTTGCTTTAAAATAATTATTTAAAATTTGACTAACTTTGAAGAGAAGGTATTTAATAATAAATTAATATTTACTTTTTAACTAAATCAAGGGAGAACAAAATAAAAAATTAAGTTAATTTGTTATTTGATTATTTATCGAAGATGGACTGTGGTGTCGGAATGGGTGCTTTCTACGAAACTTTGAACATATCCTATAGGCTGCCGAACAACGCAAGAAGCGGAAGAGCTTGCGATTCTGAAGGCATGTGCTCTGCTCCGACTAAATGAAGCTCCAATGACGAACGTTGGTATTGTTACGGACGGCCAGGCTGCCATTAAGGCGTGTAAGTCACAAACCACCTCCTCAAAGCTGGTGACTGGTAAAGAGGAACTTGGCTTTCTAGGAGGTAGACTTAACATCACCATTCTCTGAGTTCCGGGCCACAGGAACCTTCCAGGAAACGAGAAGGCAGCTGAAATGACGAGGAATCGCTCTGCTCTTTACTTATCTAGACCAAAGGATGTTCATATTCCGCTTAATTGCCTTAAAAAGGAACTATTTCATCACTTCTTAGCTAAAGCTAACCTTATATGGGGTGCGTCCTCAATCTGTGCAATCTCTAAAACGACATAGCCAAGTTTTAATAAAAATAGAACTTCAGACCTGCTTGGCATGTCTCGAGCTATAATCGCGTAATTAGTCACAGTATGCACAGGACACTGCCTAATAGGCGAACATGCGGCCAGACTTGGCGCTTCTTATAGTACACACTGTCGCAGTTGCGGCGATGTTAGCGAAAAAGAAACCGTATTTCACCTTCCATGCAAGCGCCCAGCTTTAGCAGGTGAAGCAGGACACTGAGAGATTACATTCTTGAGAATCTTTAAGCAATTCTGGTGGACCTAAAATTCAAATAGATTCCGAACTAGTGACATTTTGTCTGCAACCCCCATGGCCTTTTATCGCCGCCGGTGGTATTCGAATCTGGAACTTCGGGATTGGTAGGACGATCCTTTATCACTTGCTCTACCTTAGAGTTATTTCTAAATGCATAATAAACTATTTTTGATATAGTGTTCGTTATAGTTTTCGTACTAACTACTGACTACGTTCAGGAATTTTTGAAGTTATTTTACATCAATAGTATAAAAATTAGAGTAGGGGGGCGTGTTGGTAAAGACTTTGCAAGGAAATATCTCGTGACTGAAGGGTTAAAATCAAAAGGTCCTGAGAAATTTTGCATTTTAGGAGATCTATCTAAATAAAAAAAAAAATTTCCAGCGCACTTTTCATTCTATTTGAGGAAGGTTCATAGCTGTACCAAATTTCATATTCACAGGTTTACAATGAGAGGATACTGCGGAATCATAAAACCTAAAAATCACCAACATAAGTGCAAAGATGAAGTGAAACTTTTTTCATTTTGTTAATTAATAAATTATAATTAAGCAGCTGAAAAAGAGATAATGAACAATATAATTAATAAACTTTCCAAATTTACAATGATTACTAGTGATTTATGGTAACTAAACTGTGGTTCAAATATTCGTTTGTTTACTGTTTGCAGAGCGTTATTCCAATGCAAGTAGAATATGTACGATGGATATTTAACTGCATTGCTATCCAATGTTAGTTTACTACACAAATCATAAACTCATATTGTACCTCTCCCCCTGCCTTCCACCCTCGTTCGCTCAACAAAAACCTAGATTCGCGCCTAACACGCATAAATTACAAAAACAATAAATCGCTTTCTACCCCCACCCACTTATCGAAAACCTCCACATCTGCTTCCAAGTAACTCCTTGTAGTGCAGTTGATATGAACTGCGAAATAGGGAGTCCAAACGGGACTGGCGTGTTCCAAAATTGGTCTACGGAAAGTACAGTAAAGATGCTTGGTTAAGTAGGGATCATCAAGTTCCCTGGACCATCTTATCACAAAGCCCAACATCGAATTAGCCAAGCCAATAATTGAATCCACATTACCCTCGAAAGAAAGACGAGAGTGGAGAACCACGCCAACAACAACGCGTCCACGCTAATCAAGGTAATACCAACGAATACAGACAATTCAATCAATTCAACAATTCTTCATTTTCCCCCAACATGACAACCAGCGTCCAGGGAACACGAAATCTGAAATTTTAAAGTTTGACACTTTACTTTTGTTTCTCTTACTCTTCTACTTGTTGCGAGTAAAATTGCAGCTATCGACTTTTATAATAGATGGCGTTTTATGTAATTATACTATCTCTTTCACTCTAATTAGTGATTCAGAAAAGCACAAACACATTAACAGTTTTTTGCTCGATTTTATGATCAGATGTTTCCAAGGGTAATGGAAATATTTGAGTTTACTAAGCTGTGTAAATTTTCTTATTGTCTGTATTCGTTGGTAATACCATCGACGAAGTAGTCGACAGGGATAGGAAGTCTTCTACGGGAGGAAGTCATGGCCGTGCACTTTCCGACATCTAACAGATGGCGATTTCAAGAACATCAATCGCAAAACGTAGCTAAATCAGTGTCATGAAAAACAGTGTGAAATAATTTGACATCTTTTGCCCATTGAATATGTGAACAGTTTATCCCAGCTTAAAAATGTTCATATAATCCGCACTTGGTTAGAATTTGATCAATTTTGCGGGAAACCCTAGGTGGTTTGGTTGTTTTTTGCCGCTTCTTTAAAACTGCATTAAATCTGCTCTTCTTTTATCTTTATCACAGATAAAAGTTTTAAAGAGCTGACTAGTTTTGGTAGAAATAGATTTCAAAGTGCTTTTTGTTATTTTTATAATTTTTTTCTCTTTTTCTTTTGAGAATTTTCTTGTGTCAATTAGATAATAACACAAAGGGTTTTTCGAAATTTTAATTCGTTTCAATAGCAAAATTATACCAACAGCAAACAATTATCTTAGAAGGAAAGGCATAGTCTAACAAAAAATCCGAAATGACACTTCATTTCTAGTTCCCGTAACCACTTGTGGGGCATGGGCATCAGAAGAACTTCAACTTCAATAGCTCACCACAGCTGACCCTGTGAAAACTGAACAACCTAGGTTACAAGATCCTGCTGCGCCTACCATGGTTTGTTTGTTGGCTTTACTGATGAGAGAAAAGCTGATAGGTATTTTAATTACCGTTGAATTTACCCTCTTGATGCTACAAAATTTGTAAAAACGCTATTATAAAGACAAAGCCATAACAAATCAGTCAACTCACACGTTCCTCTCTTGAGTCTACACAAATGGGCTTTTGATGGTAAAGGATGTAGTAATTGTTTCCTCTCATTTTCCACCGACATGATTTCTATCTCTCGGGTGCAAAACACCACTATAAGTATAAAGTGGATATTTGTCTCATACAGCACAGCGTAATTTTCTGAATTATCATACCAATCCTAAGTCAACACTCAACTCCTATTCTGACATAAAAGTGAGACGGAGAAAAATATCATGTGTACTTTGGGTTCACATCCATAAACCGGCTTGATGGAAGAAATTTGGAGTCACGTGTGCGTTGATCCAATTATATACTGCAATTAAGTCAAGGACGGCGGTTCTCTTTAGGACCAACACAAGAAACGAAAATACTGGTCTATTTCCCGCACCCGCTATACTCTTCAGAAGAGACTACCACCATTACAGAACTTGTAGTACAATATTAGAAAAAAAAACCTTTCGAATGTTGATAAGGTCAAAAGGTCCTACTCATTACGTTATGTCCCTCGGGAGAGAACCATAGAATCTGCTGGTTCATATTTAGGATTTAGCAGAATAAATTATTTTATTTTATTTAAAAACAATTTTTATTTGTTCCCTTTCATTATATGACAGATTTAGAGTATCACCATTTATTCGATGCCTTCTCAAAATGAATTCTTTATTAGCTCTCAGCTTGCTACTTTAGAAGTCATGCAAGATTAGAAACTCCGAATTGTTGGTAAACAACATTTTACCATCTACAAAACAATTTGTTCAAAATGTACTGAAAAACCACTGTGCTAATACGACCTCTATTTAACACGATATAAGAAAGTGTCATTAATCGAAGAAAAGTTCAAGGAACTGCAATCTTCCCATCATAAATATACAACATTGTAAACATTTAGTAGGTTAAACCACTCACCATTGTTTGGCTTCTTCGTACTCTGCGTCAAGTTCTTCCGGAGAGAGCTACATAAATTGAAAGGATATTTTATGCATAATATTTAACATAATTTGCACCAACTTACCTCTGTAACAGGGCGAAGATTTTTCGGACAACTACATACACATATTATTAATAAAAGTCAGAGGAAAATTGCTATAGCACTTACCTCATTTTTTCTTGTTGTTTACTTTTTATCTTTCCAGGTTTTTTTTTAGTTTTTCTAGTTTTTATATATAAATTAATACTTAAAATTTTTTTTAAAAAAGTTATTATAAATGTTAACACGTCAAAATTTTTCTTTACTTTATTACAAATTTAGTGAAGGTTACTTGGTTTTAGGAATAATATGTCATATGAATGAAAAGTAAATAGTATCATATAAAAAGTTATACCGGGTTATTTCATAGATTTACTGCAAAATGTTATGTTTCCGCTAAGAAGCGGAGAAACTGCGGAAAATACGTCAAATAAAGAATTTTTAGGATTTCAGCCACAGAAGGCAAAAACGGAACGAAAATGGTGTAACTCTCTTGTCTGTCCACTAAGTTCGCCACTGTAACTTCCAAACTATAAACAAAACGAATCTATGGAAAATGTACCACCAGTCTGAATTTTTGCATACAAAACATCCTCTTAATAGTCCTCGTCAGAATATGCTATGCAAACTTTTTAGCCAAACTTCAAGCATTTGTACCCTTACCTCTAAAAATGAATCCGTGAAGATGTAGAAGGAGTTAAATCTAAACCCTATGAAATAAATGTTGTTGTACTCCAGGGTTCAGTCCCTTCATCAACCAAAAAAAAAAAAAAAAAAAAAAAAATCTTTTCGATTCTATGATAAATTCTCAGAAATCAACCGCGAACGAACGTTTGGATCGTCAAACATCGACGTTTCTGCGACCTTTGCTTTCGGCAGTAAAAATCGTGTTACATTTAACGCATCAAAAACTTAGTGCTGTTAAAACCTGAGCCAACCCCCTCAGCAAAGTCGATACTATATTCTCACTTACTGCAAATGTTATGAAATGCTTGGGTTTTTTACAATGTGGAAAAAAATACTTCAATCCGTCTGGACCTCTTATTTGAAGCACATAAACTACAAATAATATCTGATTCATTTTAGCAAAAGGAGTCAATAGTGTGAGATATGTATATTCGCGAAAAACTGTTTTCACCCTCTCTTAACCCCTGTAAAAATATTGGCTTACAAGGTTTCGGTTTGGACTTTTATGAGGTTTGTAAAATATCGATACCTCGTTATATGCAAAATTCTAGCCAGGTGAAGCTTTTTCCGCACACAAATGCTTACTTAATTATATATGCATTTATTTTGGGAAATTGCAATATTGGATATTTCCGAAATCATTTGGAAATTTGGCCCAATTGGAAATTTTTAAAAAGAGGTTTTTTAATTCGGCAAGTGAAGTATATTTTAAACGTTTTTTTATTACAATAAAATTCTCGAGATTTACTATATTGTCTGTGCAAATTGTGGGGCGTTTTGAATACGATTCGAGAATCGAATAGCAAAGTTTCTGCAAATTATAGCACTCCAATTTGATACTAATATCCTTGTCCTAACTTTTCTATAGGTAACAAAAATTGGCCAGTTTTTGATTTCAGCCAAAATGCAGAAGTTGGCCTACTTCCGAGCAGGAGCGTAACATCCTGGTAGGGCCCACATATAGCATGCTAAATCCTCATTTTTCTACGAGAGTTTTTTTTATACGATGTCACCAAAGCCTAGCGGACAACCCTTTGATGCGTGAGCATGGTTTTGGCCGGAAGGGAATTAGAGTAAGGGAAGTGAGGAAACTTGAGTCTTGTTTTTGCATTGCTGCGAGCTAGACAACAGCCCAGAGACGGATTGGATTATTTTAATTACTTAATAAAAGCTCACGGGGTGACCTGGTCTCGAACCCGGGGCCCATGGTACGGTGGTCGTGCCGCTCAACGAATTCATCCAACTCCGAGGGTGAATCAAATATAAACGAGACCTTATTTTTAAAACGTTGTAATGTTAGTAATCATTTTTTAACATAATCTCCTGCTTTAAAAGCGCAATTTTCCCATCGGATTGGGAGGTTTTGGATCGCGACATCGTAAAATGAAGAAGGTTGTGTTAGGAGCTAATTGCACACGAAGGTCTCCTGGAATCGTTGTCCTTCGAGTACTCGTTTCAGCGGCCCGGATATAAAAGTCACAGTCTGGGTGCTAATTTCCTCTAATTTTTGGCAAGTTAAAATTGCAATATGTGACCGAGCGTTGTTGTGGAGGATAATGACGTTTCGAATCAGTTGTTCACGTTGTTTCAAATGATAAGCGTTTCTCACCTGTCTCAAAAGCTCGCAGCGCAGTAATAAGCCGCATTTATTATGCGACGCTTATGCAAGAAATTAATGTACAAAACGCCACGCCAGTCGAAAGAAAAACAATTGTGAGCACTTTGCCGTAATGCTGGTACGAGGACTGCGAGCAAGTTTCTCATTTTCAACCCTTTCATGTCTTTTCTTGACCTTCTTACGCTAAAAAACAACGCAAGCCCTTGACAGCATTTGATCACCAATCATTTCAAAATTTTAACTGGCTTTACTACTTTTGAGTAAGAAATTTAATAATAACGCGTTGCCCAGCGAAAGGATGTACTGTTGCTCTGCTGAAAACCGGCTTGAACCGGTCGACCGCCTGACTTCCCCTCTCCTGACATCCTATGCCCCTAGAAGCGATCGTTCGCTCTCTTCAAACTAACTCGCTCAGAAACAAAAGTCTCGTTTATATTTGATTCGTAGATATGCATAATAAGAAGCATCCATGTTCTAATTTTTTTTTTTCAAAAAATCGATTTTTTTAAGCAAAACACGTCCAAAATAAAAAATAAATGTAAATTTTACAGGAAAGCGTAAAATACAATAATTTATTGTGTTGTACAGACAAAACAAGTAGAAATAATTATTATTTCTACTTGTTTTGTAGCCTGTATAAATTAGTAATTTAAACTTGATTTGCGGTTCGGGGTTACAGAACCTTACAGTAAGAAAACTATCATTATTTTTATTTAGAACTACCTAATAATCTAATGAAATGCCTAACACTTCAGGGGTGCCACAGGGTAGCCATCTTGAACCGTTGCTTTTTATCGTCTTTTGAATGATGTATCAACGATCCTCTAACGCTCAAGAATTCTTTGCTATGCTAAATTAAATTGAAAAAAAATAATGTATCCATTCTAAAACTAAACCTGCGGGCAACATTGTTTTGAGTCATTTGTAATAATTTTTTAATTTAATAAAATCTATATTATTTCGCAGTCTTAATAGCATTGTCTAACTTAAAATTTTAAATCTAGTAGTACTTTCTTCCTAAGTCAAATCCCAAGAAAATGTGAAAATGTGAAGTGTGTCTGTTTACTTAATTGTGTTGTTTACATAAATTTTTTGTTTGTAAAATCATTTGTAAAAGATTAATTTAATATATTCGAATTAGAAAAGTATCAAAGTAAGTTTAACTAATTTCCCTACTGCTAATTTAGTTAATGTTAATATTTGACAGAGATCAGAATTAGATAAAGAAGATCAGTTCGAGGAATCAAATAGCAGCTAAAAGATTTCTCTTAATAGACTATGGAGGCCAGAGCAAAATTAGTGAGTAGTTCATTATTCCGGTTTACAAGAAATAATATATTATCGAACTTTTAGGACGATTACCTTTTAGATTATGAGGTTGAAATGCTTCAAAATGATATGAAAGATCCAACATTTGAACCGGGAGAAGTTGAGCGAATGGTCAGGGATGACGAGTGAGTTTATAGAACAATACCAATTTTTTCTAAACATGGTGCTTTAAAATTTAACATTTAACAAATATTTTGCATTGCAGTGAGAGTTCTTTCAATGATGACGGAGTTCCACCATCAGAAGAAGAATTCTTTTCAACAGATTGGCAAGAGGAAGACGTAGACGATTATATACCACCTATAACCAAAAGAAAGAAGGTCCTCTTACACATATTACGGCTTAACGACCGTAGTCCGTACGACACATACGAAACAGTAATTCTATAATTATAAAATTATGACTTCGTACTCATACCATTTAACGATTCTACTTTAGTGTAAAGAAAAACAAAGAGAGCGTCTAAAGGCAATTCGTGAGTTTCGAGAGTATATTCTTAAGAAACGAGTAATTAAAGCATACAAAAGGTTGTTAAGATTAAAAGAGGCCCACATTAGTAATGCAGAACAAGCTGCATTCTTTTTGGAAAAGCTGGAGTTAAAGGACAAAAAGCTTTTTCGACCGTTTTACTATGAACATTTTGAACCAGAATGTTACGTAATGTTAAAAATAAGTTGGTCTTCTATTTAATTATTAATATTCTCTTATACATATATAGACAAAACTTTTAAAGAAAAGGAAAAAAGCTATAAGAAGGAAATATGAAATGTATACAATGTCTCCTGAATATCGGAGTGATTTAAAAAATAGGATTATGGCTTGTGTGCGGAACATTGCAGCTAAAGCGAATGCGACAAGTGAAAGAGCATCCGAGCTACTAACTGAAGCTGTAACTCTACATAATGAAATGGTAGATAAGAAGCTTTTGTTAGTAAAGTTAATGTTGGTTAATATTTTGATTCACAAGGATGCTCAAATAGACGAAATCAAAGAACAGTTGGAGCAACCGGAATACAAAGAAGATACTTGGCCTTTCGAGTCTGATCTTTCGTAAACTTAGTTTTACTTCAAAATTGCAGTTAATAAAGCAAATGTACTTACAGTGTTTCGTCATTTCTAGATGATGAAATTTGTGATTCAGAAAAATCTTTCTTCTCGTCTACTTTTAAAGAAGATGACCTTCCACGTCCCCAACCAAATTCCAGAAGGCTGAGAAAGTATAAGAGGTTGATAAATAAATGTCGTCCTTTGCCTAATGATAATGACGACGAAGTACTGGGTGATATTGAAAACTTCAGGAAAAATTTAAATGTGTATCTTATTGCAGAAAAAGAAAAAAATGTTAAATATGGCGGAAATTGAGGCAGATTTTAAAAATTACCTAGAATGGAGGAGAGCTACTAAAGCAGTTACTAGATATAAAATTGTTCAGAATGAGGACATAAAAGGCGATGTAATGGCAGAAGCGGAATGTCTTTTACACACAGAAATTGTTGATAAAAAACTGGATAGAGACTTTTATTATGCACGAGATGAACCGAAATGCTATGTAAGTTTTAAAAAATATATTTCTACTAGGGCTTCACGATACTCGAGATAAATCTCGCTGCCGGTATCGGTCTCGACACGATACCGAGACCGGCAGCGAGACCAATATCATTGGTAACAGTACGATACCGAGAGCGAGATTGAGGTGACGAGAGTGGACGAGATATTAGTTTTTATCATTTTATTGTGGAAAATTTTTTTAGTTGTTTCAGCTTTTACGTCGCTCCGAAAAATTCCAATTGTGTGATTTATGGGGCATATAAGTATACACTGCTCTCCCCAATCGCTTCTTTCTACATTATTTCCTTCTTCAGATATTTGCGCTTTATCCCCAATAGCAAACAAGAGGCTTTGCTACCTTATTTTGACGATGGAAATATGAAGAAAATGCATATATACATAGACATATCACTTGTCCTCGCTCCCCGTTATTCCACCGAAATACCCTTTTTTTATCTTTCCGAGAGCGAGATCGCACCGAGACTGGCCTTTATCTCGCCGAGATCGAGATCGAGATCGAGAGCGAGATCGTCTTCACCTTGACGAGACCAAGACCGAGATCTGCCAAAGTCTCGGTCTTGTCTCGGTGCCGTGAAGCCCTAATTTCTACTGGTTAGCAGATAATTCGAAATTAAAAGTAAATTCTAACTTTAAAGATCCAAATATTCATATAATGAAGAAGTGAAGTGAAAAATTAATTGTATAATGAATATAATAAATTTTAAAGTACTGAAGTTATAATTACTGAAGTTCCAGTAAAAATAGTTATTTAACTTTAACATTTGAAATTAAGCTCTTTGCAAATTAAAAATATAAATTTCAATTGCCTGCAAATCAATTATTTCTACATAATTTTCTCTCAGGCTTTCGCCTTTCAATTTTTAAAATAAACTCTGGTGTTGCCTCAATTAACTCACCTAGGTTTTTTTAAATAGTAAAGTTCTAGACGATTTTAAAATATTTATTATGCGAAGAAATTGTCATGACTTACGTCATCACTTACTTTCATCAGTTGTCCGAATTTAATATGTTCTTTAGGATGTTTATATTTATGTTATGCCTTACGCGATTGTATAAAAATTCAGCTTAATCCGTCGGGAGTTATAGAGGTTCAAAAACAGTCAACCGACAAACGGTCGCAATTAATCCATGACCATAAAGGTACAAAATACGTCTATTGATATTTTTGATTTGAATATTCTCATGATTTCATTCTAATTTTTTTGGCCGGAGTTATATGACGACGTAGTCCTGACGTTCTTGCTTTAAATATTTCATTTTAAGAAATTTTTAGAGGTTTTTAATTTTCTTGGAAATATTTTTCTAGAAAGTTGATTAAATGCCACTCATGAAATTGAAAAGAGATATTTTAACGAAAAATATTTACAGAAAAACCTAATTTACAGAAGCATGAACAATTTGCAAAACATTAAATTTAGTTTACAAAATAAGGTTCAATTTGATATGCCAAAGGGTGAATTTGGTTTACAAAAAGTTGAAATTAGAGAGAAGAACCAGTATATGAGTAAAGTAATCGTTAAACAGGATTAGTAGAAAAAAAGTATTATTTAGCTCAACACAAAAATTCAATTAAGTAAAGTTTAAAATCTCACACCTGCGGTACGTGGAGCAAACGGGGACGAACTGGCTGACGTGTTAAGCTGCTGCGACGAAATTTCGTAACGGACTGAGGCGCTCGATATCTGATTTTGACCGTTAACAACTCAGCTACATCTCACGGGTGCCAACTGTGAAAATTTAATTCCTTATGTCCTACACAGCCCTTGTATCCTTACTTTCTGGATGTCCCTCGTAGTTTCAAAATATAAATTGGAAAAGAATGCTATGATAAAGCAATGCTAAAAATCAGCCGTTATAACACAGCGCATAAATAGTTATGTAGCTACCATAACTATTTATGGAATTAGTTCCATTTCTTGCTGGGAAGTCTTTTTCCACCTCATCCATGTTTAGCGCATTTCAGTTGGTATCTTTCAGGGGGCTCTCTTTGAGAGGGAGATATGCACACCCTACCCAATGTTTCAAAATTTGGGCTAGAGTAAGTCATCGGCCGTCTTGTTGTTTATTCATTCTAAGCACTTTCAAATATGCGGTGGGAGGCGTCTTTCCACAAATTGTTCGAGGTCTTCGCTATTTTTCTGCATCAAACCTGGGTAAACTAATACTGTACTATCAAACAATTGCTTTGCTTGCCCCACATTTTTCGCCAAGTTCATAACTAGCTAATGTAACAGCCTCAACTTCAATCTTCCACTTCTACGCGCTTGCCGACTTTGAGGGTCATGGTGTCAAATTTGGCTTAGCGGTTTGAGTCTAGTGGCCAGATTTCCCTTTCTTACCAGTGTTATTGATATTCTCAACTGACTTCTGCTTCCCTTTAACGCCACCTTTTCGAGAACATTCTCTTTGAACTGGTTGTATTTCGGTTACCCTTAATTCCATTTCTACCAAAGCTGTGCTAAATTTTCTTAGGACATCCCCTAAGCTTTGGCAGTATAAAAAACGGAAGATTTCCTACGATTGAAGAATTCTGTCTTTGGTGACTGTGACCCTTGCCCAACTTAGACTTTCATGCACAAGCCATCCATCAACCTTATATTGAGACAGACCTCCCGGTTACCTCCATGAGCTTAAAAGCTCCTCATCCAAGCACAAAAGGCTAACCTTTACCGTGCCCACATTCATTCGTAACACCAACTCTTTTTTCTACTTTCAGTAGGGTTATCTTATTTCATTAAAAAAAAATAAAGGAGTTATACAAAGAAAACTGTCAACAAATAGATGTACATAAAATATGATATATTATGCAATTAAAAAATATGGTCACATACATGTTAGGTTACTTTTTAAGTATTTCAGTAAAATTTTTCTTAATCAAGAAGTTCAGAAAATTTTAAAAACCCTCCTGGGGGGGGGGTGTTAAACCCCAAACCCCCCTGTGCGCACAGGCCTGTCCCTTTCTAAATATTATGCATTTTATACCACTCCCAGGTTCAAATCTACTTATTCCGGCATCTTCAAATCGGCCTGTTTGGCATGGGGACCCCCTTAGCTTAAGAGGTTACATAAACCAATCCATCATAGATGCGCGCAAACTCATAGTATGGCATGGTTATAATACAGTATCTATTTTCCATCACAGGCTACAATAATTCCAAATCAGGTGTCACTTACCATCCACTGAACTAATTGGAGACTAAGTGGTTGTCGTGCGACTCCCCCATCGAGACTATATACTTCCAATTCGATCAACTTGACGATTTATTGAGGCTACGGACAGATCCAACCTCTCCACAAATCTGACGTTTCATATGAGAACACTTGATATAAGACCGCTGTGAAAACCATTAAAAACCTTTTTCAAATATTGGCTTGATTTTCTTTTCCATGGAAGATCCAAAACAAAATGTTTTAAACATTTGATGTCGTAAACATTTACATACATATTAAAATTGTTGTTTGCTTTTGTTGGTTAGTGTTGTCTATTGTTTTTGTATTCCAATGGGTGTAATAACAATTATCAGCAATACGTTTGTTTAATATAGCAAGAAAACCATGACACTAGAAGTATATATATGGTTTGTTTTTAATAAACCAGAACTTGTGAGATAGAGCAGGGTATATATATATATATATATATATATATATATATATATATATATATATATATATACATTAACTGCATACATAGAGTTATTAAGGATACATTTCGAGGAGTCAGATTTAGCACCAAGTTAATAATAAATTAATTAATTGAATTATAAAGGTCATTTAAATATGTACATAAATTTTCTTTAGAAAGTCCTTTTGGGGAAACGAAGAAGAGCTGTCATTAGAAAACACGAAAAGTATGTAGAAGATTCTGAGTATCGGAAAGCCTACGAAAAGAGAATTTTCGTCAATTATTTAAGAATACAGGAATCAAAGTACTTCGGCCATGTAACTAAGCGTCAATAACTAAGATCATAATGTTTTTATAATATATTTTAGGTAACGTCTTCAGAAGATGAAGAATCTTCTTCATTCAACGACACACAAATTCCCACTTCTGAGCTAGAATTCATATCACAAGAAGAACTATACTTACCAAGTGTCTATGATAAGCCACTGACGCGAACCAAGGCCGCCCTCTATGAAGTTCTACAAAGCCTGGAAGTGGATCCGATAAATGATTCGCCTGAAGAAGTAGGCTTTTATTTTTGTCTTAATCATTCTTTGCTTTTCAATTTATTTTTTTTACTTTCTAAGTTGTACAGAAAACGAAAAATGCGCCTGAAATTCATTCAAGACTTTAGGAATATGATAAAAGAACGCCGGAGGAAGAAAGCTGCACGAAGACTAAAAGTTCTTCACGATATGGGTATAAAAGATCCAGCAAGTAGAGCAATTAAGCTTAAACGGCTTGAAGTAAAAGATAAACATTTAACACGAGACTATTATTATAGACCTGACGAGCCTGAAGAATTTGTATGAAGAAAATTATTAGCTATGTAATTAATTGAGTTAAGTGGTTTCTCTTTTAGACAGAGTTATTGCAACTGCGAGTCAAAGCAATCAATAGAAAATATGGAAAATACTACAGAGATCCTGAATTCCGTGAAAAATTGGAGAAACGAGTTTTAGAAGAAGCCAATGCTAGAATAAATGATGAATATAAGCCTGAAGACTGGTCAGAAGAAGAGTCGGATGAACAAGCAGATGATCCCGACCAGTTCTTAGATACGCAAATATTAAAACTAGATGTCGATTACTCTGAAAGAGATTCAAGTGTATTCTTTAAACCTATTAACAACGATGATTTATTACAGAGAAAAATCAAGGACTATTCGGTAATTGATTATGTTATTTAGTTTAATTCGATTTTATTAGCCCCTGACTATAACAAATTAATTCACTTAACTTGTTATTTAAAGCCTTGAGAATTCGAAATTACTTGGCTCTACTATATTTCTATTGTATAGTTTACTATGGTGTTTTCTTTCAAAAGGTCAGACTAACTTAATCGCCTACGAGACGCAGGGTAATTGTTAAATTTCAGTGTTTACGTGAATGCGCAAACTGTTACCAAGTGAAGGGTAATATAATACCTTTCTCAACAAGGTCATATGAGGTTTCCTACTATCTTATATCTTTAAACATATTAGCCAAAATACACTGTTTCAACTCTCTTAAAGAATTTGAAATTTTCTGTTTTTTCAACCGAATACAACCTGTGATAAGCGGTGTTCAGAATATGAAATGACACTCAAGACAATTCTAACGCACTGTGCAAGCTTTCCGGTCGTAGTGGTATTTCAACTCTATAAATGCAATGTTGTTTCATTATTTTAAGCAAATAGAAATTTATTTATAAATCAGTAACAAAATCACATTAGCCCTAATATTCAGCATTTGATAACGTTTCGGGTTACCAACCCAGAGGTCGCAGGCTCCAATCCCACCGGTGGCGACACATAGTTGTTTTCTGCTGACAACAGATCACGGTAAAAGGCCATAGGTTGCAGAGAAAATGTCAGTGATTCGGAATCCACTTTAAATTGTAGGTCCACTTACAATCGTTGTTTCTAATCGCGTGAAATTCTTCTCCGCCCCATGCCCCTCAGGAGGTTAGAAGGAGAGATACATAGATATGCCAATATTTCGCCCCATCTCCTTTCCATTTCCTTTTGGAATTTGATTTTTAATATGTTCTTACGACATCAGGTGTCAAAAGGTCTCAGGACTCATTGGTGGCGTTCTTTAGTTTCTTCGATCTCGCCAGTACACATCCAAATCGTCTGGGCTATCCAGGTTGAACCTCATTTCGTCAGAAGAGATGACCTGTAAAAACAGAACTAAGTGAAGTTGAGGTTCCTGGGAAAATTGCACTATACACAATATCGCCATTTTTCTAATCACAGTAGGTCTATGTTTTTATGAGCGAAAGCAAGTTGAGGTTGCACATGATTAGTTTTCTTCATTCCCTCTCTTACAATATCATCGCTTTATTGCCTCCCAGACAATTGACGCTAACGCGGAAATGTCGCAAGGTCTTTCAATAGGTCTTACAGACCTTGTCTAATTAAATATTTTCCCTATCAGCTACTTCCGTCAATAATCCCTCTTTCTCTCTCAGTCAAAACCTTACCTCAGGCACGTAGCCAGGGAGGGAGGATGGAGAAAGGGATGAAGCCCCCCCCCCCCAAATTCTGGAAAATTTGACAAATCTAGCACATCACAAAAAAAAGAATATTTTGAGAAAAATAGTAAAACAATACTGATTTTCACAAGTTTCAAAGTTTTTTTGCAAGAAGTAATTAAATTGTATATCATCACGCCCAGTCCCGTAATTTGTAATCAGCTGTAGAACATGGTGAATACACTCAAAGATGAACGAAAAAAATGACGAACAGGTTTTTAAGAATATATTCACGGCGGCTGAAAAGCTTGCAGAAGATATCTTTAAAATGCAACTCAAAGTTCCTAGAATCACGTCGAGGCAAACCGTCCGTGGAAACTATCAAACTGATTGTGTTGAAGCATACTACAGGGTTTCAGTCTTTATTCCAATGCATCGACACTCTTGTGTGTTGTTGTGGTGTAAACGAGTTGCACTGTTGGAAAAAGACATATAGGTTCTAGAGGCATTGAAAAAATGTGATGGAGCCTATTTTTCAACTACTAAACCTCTTCTCTCAATTCTTGGTACGGTGCCAGTTACGACTGCAGGCGTAGAAAGATCTTTCTTGACTTTGAAACAAATCAAGAGGTTCACCTTAGCCCTCCTCGAACGAAATTTCTGGCTACCGACCTGCCTTACCTCATAGCATGATTACACTAAAGCTAATCTCAACTTGAAATTACATTTACAGTCCGGAAATACCATCATGACTAGGCGACTTACACGGTTACACAGTGCGTTAGAACAGCCTTGAGAGTCACTTCATTTTCCGAAAACCGGTTGTTACAAGTAGTATTCGTTCTCCAGAAAACAGAAAATTTCAAATTCGTTAATAGCTTTGAAATCGTGGTAGTTACGTAAAGGACCATAGTATTATTTGTTTTCAATGACAATTCGTCACTACGATACAGAACTATCCTAAATCCACTTTTGGGGAAATCTTTGATTTTGATGCCTAGCCCTACTTAGTTGAATGACGAACGTTTTGGTGTGAACAGGGTAGGGTGGCTTTACCTCAAGTAGTTTTTTTATATGTCGTGAGCGCGAAATAATAGAATTTGGAAAAAAAATTTACAAGGCTTTAAATCGCATTTTACAGGAATGCGCACGACTGTACCTACTTAGGATAGTTCTGCATCGTAGTGACGAATTTTATGATACAAGGCAGCGGAAAACTATTATCCTACCCATATCGATGGCCTTAACACTTAAACAACCGTTGGGCCATTTTTGACCCGATTATCATTTTTCTGGTTTCCATTTCAAGCACTAACTGCTTAAAGTATTGCTTTTAGCCTGATCTTTTACTTATATTCTTTTACTAAGTAACTTAATAAAGGAATACAAGTAAAAGATCAGTCCAAAAGCCATTTTCTTTAGAAAAATTTAAAAAAAATTAAAATCAGGTCAAAAATTACCCGGAAGTTGTTTAAGTGTTAAACATCAAGTTATTGTCAGCATAAATATCTTTACCAAATACATATATCGGCTAACCAGTCCGACGGAGAAAAGGTTTTAAATTACTTTAAGTACCCTAATAGATAAAAGCGCATGGCATACCTGTCATCCTACCACTGACAGTCAAAAGGTCCTCTAAACCCCTTGGCGCGATTTTACACAAGTCAGTCGGAGACTGACAAGGGGTTACATATTGGAACTTTTCTTAACAGCTCCAGTTACCTGTTGGGCGTAGGAATTACCTGCTACTGCACCTGCAGTTGATGCTAATGGTACTCTACTTAATGCTGGTGCTCCGTTCACTTCCTTTATTCCGGCAGTCTTCCAGGACACATAAGCAGCAGGTGCTGCTGACTTTTTTAATACGGCCAGTGATCTCCTCGATTCCTTTCAATGGTAGGTTGTAGGATTTTTCTACAATAATGATTTTTGAGCAGCCTAAATGACTCTTCCGAGAGTTCATATATTACTTTTTTCTGCCGATTGAAAGTGCCGAAAAAGAAATAATTAACAATTGCAATCTGACTGAAAAAAACATAAACACACAATTCATCATCTTGACCATGAACGAACTTTTTAAGGGTGTAAACTGAGTCTAAACGCAGAGTTATGGTACAATTACCCCTAATAACTTTAAATCTACTTTTCAGCGAGCTAAGTTCGAATTAGATCAAAACGTTAAACAGAAGGTATTTCTACAAAAAGAGAAGTAAAAACTTTTGGTCGCTCGTCAACAGTGTTATGAATAATTTCACCAGTTCTTTTACAACATCCGTAATTGGGAATGCGGAGATATACACTGATTTTCTGGTAAAACCTAGCTCCTGCTAATTTTGCCAATCTTCTTTGTGATCCCTCCAACTCCATCTTCATGCAACTACAGATCTTCATAATCTCGCACTTCGGCGAAGGTTGCTGGACCTGATGGTAAGTATTTAGAGCAGTTCTAAAGTAGCTCAGTAAGTTCGCTCTCAGCTTATCTTATCATAATTATTTTAAAGCACAGCCTTGACAGGAAAGAAATTAAGGGTGAGGAAAAATGGTTTAAGAGTGTACGCCTCGTTTGAAAATTTCAGGTTCATAAGATAAGGGAAAACCGATGGTAAGCTGTTTCACATTCGTGTTTTTCTGCTTAGAAAATATTCCCGAAATTTGACATTACGCCCAAGTTTGACCTGGAGGGTAAAAGCATAGGGGGCATTCCATGTAAAGCGGACAGGTACAAATTTTGATGTTTCTGAATTTAGTAATATTTGATTATGTTATACTTATATATGTCCTCGATCCAGATAAAAAATGTTTTTATAGTATAAATTCTGGTTAACGAGCTAGAGGGCTTTAAAAATTTCACTAACCGGCAGGTATGCGCTACTTCGAATCCCTTTAGCCAGTTTTAAAAAGTTATAATAAAATAAATAAAGCAGTCAAATTTATACTTCATTTAATGAGCTTTTTAAATGCATTTTTGGATATTAAAAAATTTTTTTTTTGGAAATGAAATATATATAAATTTTTTAAACTTGAATTTTACAAAGTTAGACCATTTAATTTTTTTTATTTTTTGTTTAAGCTAATAGTGTATAGATAATCCTTGCCAAGTTTCATAATGGGTGTAAAGTTATAGAAATATGTCCGCGCCTCCATACAAAAATTTCCACCGTGGGGCGCCGGCCACTATACTTCGAAACTGTAACTAGTCTAGCTCCTAAACGAATTCTACTTCTAATTTTTGCATAGTGCCACAAAAGCCAAGCAAAGTCCTTCCTTTTCAACGGATCCGTGTGCTGTGCAGTTCTCTGATTCGGCGTCTTTCTTCCGTCCCGTGCGCGTTCCAATCTAGAGCCTGTTGAGCGATGTTGTTTAACTCTTTCCATAGTGTGTGGCTAATCCATTGTCACTTTCTTCTTCGAATACCAATATCTTTCCCTTATTGCCCTGTGTTGTTGTGTAGGGCTTCGTTGATCAGCCAGTGGATGTTAAGTATGCGCCGGAGACACTCACTTATAGCTTAACTTAACGTTATTTAATCGTTTCTATGTAGAGAGATACAATATAAGAGATTTTACGTTCGATTCAAAAATCCGGATGCAACAAGAATATGAAATGCAACTCGAGCCTTCTTAATAAGGGCCTGTAGATGAGCTCCAGCTCCGCCTTCTGCTGTAACTATGCTTACGAGATGCTGTAACTATACTTCCGGTGTAGAAATGAGGGGCACCAAAATTTCATTAGCTTAAACTGCGCCTTGCACACGATATTATACTACTCCAAAAATCATATCAGGAAAAGTATAAGCATCCTAGCTCAGCCTACTCTAGATACAAGCTCGGAAATTAGGACAGTCGTGCCCATTTTACCTCCAAGCGTGTCGTCACTATTTTTTTTTGTATATTTCTTATGTCACAGATTAACAATTCTGCCACACAATTAAAACTGCACACTGTCCTAGCCAAAACCACAGAGAAATACTGACGTCATTGATGCTTTACAAGCTCAATACATCAAAAAACGAAGACATGAGAATTTCCTCTTTAGTACACCGCACCTTGAATGAAAATTGTAAAGAAGAAAATACCGCTTGACCACAGCTTCCGAGTGGCATTCAAACAGGGTACCCTAATGATGGAAGGAGAACACGTTATCCATCACTTCACCGATTGCATAGTAATCATCGCTGGCTACTCTTTATTTAGGATTAGTTACCAATTTGCAACAATAAGGTTTTTCGCAGGAATTACTACTTTTTTAATATTTTTTGACCCGAATTTTTAATTTGCTAATTTTTAAAAACACTTATTTGCAGATAGACGAAAGAAATTCTATGCTCGAAAAGGGTCCTAGAAAAGAGAGAAGGCGTGATTACGCCACAGCCGGAGTATGGCCACCACGTAGGGGTTCAGCGCCCCCTAATATGGACAGAGCAAGCGAATTTCCAAGACTCAGTTTAATGTACAATTTGGAGGGTGACGATTTGTATGAAAAAGAGTATCAGAAACTTCTCTGGGGACTTCCAAACCAATTTGAATGATAATCGCAGTAGCTGTCTAATACAGCTGAGAAATGATTTAGATTTTTGAAGTTTTGTTAGTTAGCAGTTTTGATTTAAATTTTTTGTCTTAAAGGGATTTAATGTTATTTAATAAATGTGATTCTAAGTTAAATTTTCAATTATTTTTATATAAATTGTAGTACTTTTGTCTTTTTTTGGAGTTTATGCTAAATGTTATGAAGAATGACTGATGAAGATTCATGGGGTGATGGCGAGCTGTCTGGGGCTGAGTTGAGATATATGATATAGATTTTTAATTGTTATTTTACAATTTCCTTTTAATTTAACAGGGGCCTTGAATTTGATGATGAATTTGTACTTGCTGATCCACAATTTGGAGAGTTCAAACCTCCTAAAGCGGATGTATATGTAAGATAGAGGCAGTGACAAATTGCTTTATTTATATTGATTACTTTTTTAATGTTATATATAAAAGAGATCTCAAATAATTCTTTTCCCCAATTTATTAGCTATCGGTTCTGGATATGTACAGAGATCGAAACCGCGATACTTTTATAAGGAACCTTCCAAGGTAATGGATGAAATAATTTTTCTCTTTTATTTTTAAAATACTGTTTAGATTGAATTTTTCCACACCGGTTCCAGAAGGTTGTCAACGTGAAAGCCCTGAAGAGGAACAACCTAAGGTACTTTACTAACAGGTTAGCTACGATTTATACCAAAATACCATTTATTACAGGAAACTAGTCCAGAAAAGAAACGACTCTCTGTATCACAAACATACAAGGACTTCTTGCAATATAAGAGAAGTATAGCAACATCAGAACGATTGAAAGAATTTAAAGGGATAGGGCGACCTATTCCACCAACGGATAGGGTAATAAAAATTGTCAATTTGTTTAACATTGTTAGCTTTATAATCACAACTTTTAACTTTAATTAGCGAGTTTACGTTAGCAGTTGTAAACTCGCTAATTAAAGTACGTCCTGAAAAATGTTTTATATTTTTTATTGCTTCAGGGATTTCACTCATTCGCTGGAGAGCAGCCCAAATTTGGAAGAACTCGACAAAGAGCACAATCGTTTGCAGGAGAACAGCTAGATAAAACAGTAGATATTTCTGCAGCACTAAGGCCTGGTAAATAAACAAAATGAATAATATTATAAGATTTTTGGGCTTCCTTGCACGATTAACAAAGTAAGGCACTTACACGAAAGGTAGAGAGATTAAAGTTACTTTGGATTGTTATTAAAAAGCCTACAGTTAATTTATTTATTTCAATATTATCAGAAGGGTTATTCTCTATTGCGATACAAAAACTCTTTTCATTCGAAAGCGAAATTCGATACTATTCTTTATTACATTTTTTTTCAGGTCTAGTCAACATCGTGAGAGTCTGTTTTCAAAAAGCGTTTTTGATTGCCCATTGCAAATTTTGAACTTAATTTCTATTGCGATATTGGGATGGGGAAGGGGCGGAACCCAACTTCATAACGTGTAGATCAATTTTTATGATTTTTGTATAGAGTATGACCTTCCATTGCTACTTTGAGAAAAAAATTTATCCGATTTGAAGATTCTTTGGTAAAGGTGGAGGGGTGACCTTTTAAAAAACTTAAAAAGTGGAGAAGTAAGTGGTGGTGGTGAAAATCGAATATTTTTCATTTTTATTATTGAAATACAATTGGGAATTGTCTAGATTAGCCCACCCCCTTCGAAGGGTGTCAGCAGGGAAATGGTGATATGGGGGGGATGGTTTTTTTTGTTGGTACAGAGTATAATCCTCCATTGCTAATAGGAGAAAAAATGTGACCTAGGGTGGCGGGGGACGATTGGTAATCTAACTTTGTAACGCGTGGACCGATTTCGATGGTTCTTTTGCTGTTTTATAGAGTGTAATCCCCTATTGCTAATAGGAAAATAATTTTGTCCTAAGATGGAGGTGGGGGAGGGGGAGGGGTAGTTGAACTTCGTAACGCCTGGACCGATTTCGATGATTCTTTTTCTGTTGGGTAGAGTATGTTCCCTGATTGATACCACGAGAAAAAAAAGGGGAGGGGTAGTTGAACTTCGTAACGTCTGGACCAATTTCGATGATTCTTTTTCTGTTGGGTAGAGTATGTTCCCTGATTGATACCACGAGAAAAAAAATTTTGGTAGAATGCGGGTGGGGTAGATTGTTGAACTTAACTTTTTACCGCCTGGACCGATTCGGATGGTTCTTTTTTTGTTGTAAAGAATAGAAGACAATAAAAAATAAAAATAAAATAGTTTTTTTAAAAAAGGTGAACCCACAAAAAGCTCTAAAAGGCATAACATAATTTTTAATTTTATATCTATTACGACATTTTGAAGTCGGTGCAAATCAAACAAACCAAACAACGTAAAATTAACTGCCGATAGGAATATTTTTTCTTAAATTAGCCTCCGCTGTTCGCTGTAAGTGTGAGTCGGACTGCGACTGCTTCCTAAAGATTACAGAGATAATAAACCGTGAATACCGCGCACGTGTTATAAGCAACACAAAATTGGTCTGGGCTTTGTAGCTCTGTCTCGATTTTGTACTTTCTGTAAGACCAAAATCAAGACAGATACCATACCTTAGCAAGATCAAAACTTGATTTGCAAGGCCAAGACCGAGACAAAAACACGTCTTAAGTCTTGACCAAGAACAAAATCAATTTGCAAGATTCTTACTTATTAAAACTTCTTTTATTTTTATTTATTATTTATTTATTTAAAATAAACTTTTCGATATAAACTTCGTCAAATATTAGCCTTCCAATATTAAATCGATTAGAGCAAAAAAACAATTTCACTGTTATCTGATAACAAAAACATTGCAAAATGTTACTGAATCTTCTTTTTCTTCCTTTAGACTCTTTACAGTTCTGACAAACCTTTTTTTCCCGTAATAACTTGATAGTTTCACCACCTGTTGTAAATGAAAATTTGCCCACATCCAAAGCATCCACTTTAGGAAGAAAAAACTCAAACATCTTCAATAAGGCACACTATTTATTGAAACGACCGCACCGCACCGGCCCAAACTGTCACTCACTCCCCTCCCCTTTTGATATCACAATAATTAGTACTAAATTATATATTTTATTTTAAGTCCCGGGAGATCAAAAGGGAGCTGACAGGTACAAACATTGCTTTTTAGGGTTCCGTAGTCAACAACGAACCCTGTAGTTTCGCCATGTCGATCCGTCTGTTTGTCCGCGGCTTAGCTCAGACACTCTTAGTACCAGAAAGTTGTAATTTGGCATGGGTATACATATTAATCACGTCGACAAGGTGGTAAATTAAAATCTTGACAGAACATTTTTTTAGCGTTGCCCCTTTACACGTAAAGTGGGGATGAATTTTTTGTTTCTCGTCAATTCCATGGTGTGGGGTATCGTTGGAAAAGTTAAGTGCCCCCCCAGCTAAACGGTTGTTTTTGGAAATGTGAAAAAATAGACGGCAGTAGTATGTATAAGGAACTTAAAAGGAAAACTATCACAGCTAAGTGGTTTTACAAGTTAACAAGTAATAGTCGACCAACTTAAAAAATGTACTTGGATAAGTAAAAAGGAAAATTTCGTACAAATTCCATTGAAAATTACTTAGATGAAGTTGTTAGTTGCGTAAAAGAGGTAGTAAATATAAGTTTATGAACCATGTAAAATTATGGAAAAATAAAATCGTAACATCCTTAATAATAATATATCCTAATGTTTACTCTTGAATTAATATGTTCATAGTATCAAACAAAAAGCCCCCTTCTAAGTCCGCATATTGTGACGAAAAGCTATGAAAAACCGGCATTACTTTGCTCCCTTGGAGCAAAGGAACGCTGTTATGTACTTTCATTTTTTTTATCATTTTAATTACTTAAAATACTCACTGTTAAATTATTTTAGTCAAGTTATTTGAGGATGACCCAGAGGTATGCCCACTTGATAGTGGTGAAAAAGGTAAGCTTATATAAAGCGCTCCTAGAACTTAAATAAAATTATTAAACTTTTTAGATGAAGTTGAAGCTAAAGTTTCATACTTAGTCAATGACCAATATTTTCCTGGTCTAATAGACGATGCAGTCAAAAAAAAGATTGATTTTTATCAAGTATCATTTGATCTTACATTTGGATCAGATTCAGAGACGGAATATACCCCGGATAAAGCTCCAATATCTTTGGTTGAAGCTTTCGATCTGAGGGTTGCTAAAGAGCAAGGGGCTCGAAAAAAAATGATGAAAGAAGCGCCAGCAACTCATACTGCTATACCACAACAAGACTTAGGTGGAAAAAGTTTCGTAACATTTCTTAAAGAGACAGCGCCAGGGCGGTAAGTGTCTATAAATTGATCAAAACTATACCTAATCACCACACTATAATTACATGTTCGAGCCTCGGACTCTCTGTGAGTTTTTATTGGCAATTTGCAATAAATTAAAAATTCACTCCGCTTCTGGGCTATTGTCTACCTCGCAGCAATTCAAAAAACAAGACATACAATATCGCTCAGTTTGCTTACCATAACTGAATTCATAGGGTTGTGCCCTGAGTTGTAACTTAAAAAAAACATCAATTGGGCAACGTAAATTCATTCTGATAACAGGGTTGTGTTAATATTCGGGAACCCTCTTAGAAGCACAACAAACTCTTGTATCCGATATCCGATTAAGCATAAATTTCTTGTAAAAGGGTAATTACTACCAAAGAAAATCAAAATAAAACAGAAGGCTACATATCTTTTTACTTAACTGGAGTATCTCTGCATTTATCCAAAGGGAAGAATGTCCTTCTCGAAGTGTCTTTCTTTCGTTCAGTGCAGTACACTAAAAATTACCAATCCCAGTATATTAATTAAACTTGCATATTCATGGCAAACTATAACTTAAGAACTGGATATTTTTTACTGTTTTTTTATTTTTATTTTTTTACGATATGGCCAAAGCCTAGGAGACAACCCTTTGATGCATTAAATTGACTTTGGCCGGAAGGGAATTAGGGTAACCCAATTAGTTATGGAGCTTAAATGTCTTGCTGCGAACTAGACAATAGCCCAGAGACGGAGTGGATTTTTTAATACAATTTTAAAAACACACAGGGAGACCTGGTCTCGAGCCCGGGAACCATCCAACTCCGTCTTAGTTGACAAATTTGCAAATAGAAGAGCACTAATAAGAGCAAAAGGAACTGTTAGATTTAAGTTCTTTCGAATTGTTTACTATTAAATTGGTAAACTACTGTGAAGTTCTCCAAAATATATCCATTCTCGCAGGTACTAATCAACGAGTTGTACTAATATAATCTAATGGTATTAGAAAAATAATGGGGCTTTGGAAACAGATGTTATAAAGCGAGTACTGCATGATAATATGTTTTACAGATTCTTGGATACTCTCAACTTAACACAAAAACCGCCTATGAGAGTATCCTTCGAAGAGAAAAACAGTGTTCATAATCTAAAAAGAAGTTTCAACAAGAATAATATCTCGTATTTCAGAATCAACCGTAAACTAGGAAATTGTTTGTCACTGAAACGGGAGAACCCTTCTCCCTAGTCGCTTGGCAGGATAGCCATAACTCTGCTTATATTTCTTTCCAAAGTTTCCGATTTCTTAAAAAAAAAGACCCGATCAAAATCAGTATATTGCCATTTAAAGTGCGACCACCAACAGCTATAAGCCACGCAGCGGGAAATGGAATCATACCATCATGCATATTGTGGCCCTTCCTTAGAAGAGACCCTACGTATATGTCTTCATTTCTTTTTAACATTACATGTCCGCGGGCGGAAGCATTGAAAGCTTTATATCTTCCCTTCTACCAGCTTACTTGGAAGGAATCACGAAGGTATGACATATTTCCTAGAAAATATGTCGCACAAGGTTATCCCCGGAAGTCACAGATATATGTATATAAAAGGAAATGAAAATATATTTCATAATGTGTAAATGAAGTTCTTTCATATGATATCCCACTTGAGCCCCCCCCCCTTTCAAACCTTTTCGCTATAAAAATGAAAATATTTTCTTATTTTTAGTAATTTAACGCGATTACCCATTTGTTTAAGTACTGTTGTGGTAGTAGATACATAAAATTTTTGATTCGTGTTTACTACTGCGGAAGGCTCTATATGAGTGATCCAATAACTAAGCTCCATAAATAGGAAAGTAGAGGTGGCGAGTAAAATCCCAGTGTGCATGGTGTCGTGTGTGGCCAGCGTCCAAATATAATAATCTCGTAAAAATACTACATTTATTTGGTGAATTAAGCAGAAAATCTACAAAAAAAATCACCGGTTGACCTAGGCCCTGTGGCAGGAGGGGGTCATGACCACCATAACCGTCACCTCTGGAGCCGCCCTTGATTGCAACAGACTCTTCAGATAAGGCATTACAATTAATAAAAAGATTACGAATTGTCGAAACTTTTTATGTCCAGCAGTCGCAAAGCCTATTTTTACTTTAATACTATCTATAGTGGCAAAACGGAAAGTTTTCAAACCATCACGTTAAATGGCAACTACGAGATATCTCGTAGATATAACACAGATGTACAGAAAAGCTGTCACTTAACGTGTTAAAAAGTTTAACCAATGTTGATGGACATTAAACTTTTTTAAATATAAATACTTATATTGACGTTTAAATTTCTTTATTAACGCACTTATTGGTTCACAGAAAACAATTTTTTCTCCCTCCTCCCTATGAGTCGTTTCAAAACTCGTCTTATCCACACTATGCCACGAACTGAGTTGATAATGAAAAATCGCTGTTTATGGTACACTTCGTGAGTCTTTCATATCTGTTTATCAAAACTTGCCTAATGTCGAAGTTATAGCATGACAGAAAGTAGATTCTGTTGCAAAACTAGCGTTATCCTATTATATTGTCGATTCAAAACTCGCCATATCCATAAAATTACCTTGTCTTATTCGTAGTGACGTTACATAACTTGTCTTATCCAAATTATTTTCTATTACATCTCTCTATTTTTTTACTTTTAATTTATAGGTTTTGGCAATAAAAAACTACTTATTGTACTACTTTACTTTGTAAATAAATATCCACATAGCTTATACTAATTAAAACAAAAAAAACATTAATATCTTAATATTTAATTCGAGGGATAAGACAACTTTTAAAAACGAACGACTCATATAATATATTATAATACAACTTTTTTCTGAAATCATTTTTGTATAGACGTTTTATACATATGGATAAATGGACTTATTTTCTTACTTACTATTACTAAACACTTTTAGGTTAATAAACCGAGATGAGGTTGTTCTTGCAAATATTGTAGATGTCGAATTAGCAACTCTTGTTCAAAACAGACCCGTCAATGATCTTACTAAAGCTATAAATTGCTTGCAAAAAGCAGAAATTATGAATGAATACGATAAAAATCTTCAAGCAGCTGAAGAAGCATATTCCAGAGCTCCTCCGGAGTTAGCTGAAACGGTAATAATCTTAATTATACCTATGTAATTAAAATATAATTATTTATTTTTCTCTAGGCGGCTGTTCAGAAAGCAACAACATTTGTTGCCGAAGAACTATCAAAAAAGACAACAACTGTTGGGGGAGGAAGATCCTATAGACCTATAGAAATTGTTAGTTATATGGGTATTACAAAACCTTTTGTTCGCGAATCTCTAAACGAAAGTAGATTACACGAAAGCCGATTAGCGGATGCATCACGCATAGCAGCGGAAGAAGAAGAACAAGCTTTTATAAAAAAACCAGAAAAGCCTGCAACTAAATTAGGAGTAAGACCAGGTACTAAACCTGGTACAAAAACAATGAAATCTGGTATTAAGCCTCCAACAAAACATGGCCAAAAACCTTCAATGGGACCTCCTACTAGGCCTGCACCTGCATCGCGTTTACCATCTAAACCAAGAATTGGGGCTGCTGCAAGACCGGGAGCAAGAAAATAAATAATTATTTATGTTAGCAAGTATTTCATTAATTGTTATTACACAATCTATGTACACACACTAATTTACGACAAAAAATTATTCATAATTAAAAATGGTAAGTAAAATTAGTTTAGTCGGAAATATTTAATTTTTTTTTGTGATTAATGAAACATTTATTTATGTTTCTTGTGTAAACTACACATAAGTTACTATAGGAGTTTAAGTAACTCAGTTTATAGTAACTTTTGAGACATACAAATCTAAAGCAAATAAAAAATATTTTATTAATAAAAATATACAGAGCAAACATTTTGTTATTTAATTATAACGTAATTATGACGTCCTGTTAAAATCCATTTAAAGATAAATATGTATGTATGTATGTATGTATCATATTAACGAAAGCGTGTTTGAGATGGCAGGAAACTGTTTTTTAAGTAAACGTAGCAGTTTAAAGTATGTTATTGTATAAGTAACCTATTACTTTCGGTTCTATAACTTTGTCATAAAATTTACAGAACTGTGTTTACTTCGTTAGTATTAGTTACATTCATAAATTCAACTCATTGTTAAAGGCGCGGATCTAGGTTTTCCCTCAGGGGGCAATTTGTAGACTCCGTAGTTTGTGTGAAATGGAATATTCCAAATATTCAGTTCTATGTAGATTTTAAATATTCAAAAAGATTTTCTTGATTTTCTTGCTCCTTCTTATAGTCTAAGAGCTAGCAACGGCTTAAAACACGTAACTTCAGCAAGGCTCATTTTTAACAGACTTCCCAAAAACAAAGAGGTTCTCAGTTCGACGTGTATTTTTTTTTATGTCTGACCGGGCATAACTTCGTAACGCGTCGACCGATTTTGATGATTCTAATAGGAGACAAAAAATTTTGGTAGGGTGGGGGTTCAAAATCATTTTGTAACACGTGGACCGATTTGGATGGTTCTTTTTTCGTTGTATAGAGTAGAAGACACTAAAAAGTGAAAAATAAAACAGTTTTAAAATAAAAAGTTGAACCGACTTCAAAAATAAAAAATAAATAAAAAAGCATAAAATAATTTTTAATTTTATATCTATTACGATATTTTGAAGTCAGTGCAAATTAAACAAATAAAACAACTACAGAACTACAATTGAAAATAATACATAATACTACCTGAACGTTTCAGCTCACGGGATCATAAGAGATGACGATTAAATATTTTTGTTGTAGTTGTTTGGTTTGTTTGATTTTACCTTCGCGACTATCGTCTGCACAAGTTAAAAATGCAATAAATACATAACAATATAATACTTTTTTTATGACATTGTGTCTATGAAACTACTAGTAACATTTAGTCGTTATTGCCAGACGGTTTCATTGTTGTTAACACCTTGCCAGACTCTAATTGATTAATATAACAAAAAATTCTTTTTAAGTTACTTTAGCATAGCTGAAATTTAAGTATGTTATTCTTTGACTACCATATCAATTATTATTAATTTGCCAGTCGAAAATTCCATTGTTAAACCGACCGGTATAAACCTCGGAGATAATAAGAATATTCCTCAATGCAAAGCAGTATAAATAATTATTGCTTAATGTGAGTTGTTCTCAATTCTCAATTATAAATTTATTTTAGTTTAAATTGGTGTGCTGTACTTCTTACTGCAAGTATTTAAAAATTCTCTATTCTAACAACAAAATAAAGCGAGAAACAGGTAAATGAACTTACTTATACAAACGTAATTTTGTATAGATAGACAAAATGATTTAAATTAAGATAAAATATTAAACTTAAAGTGGACATTTGATAGAAACGTGAGATACTCATTTTTTATGTCTAGCATTTGTACATAAATAAAGTTGTAGCTTTCTAAATTTCGCTTTAATCTTTATATCCTGTCACAAAACCATTACTATCTTAAATCCTTTTTAGAAAATATGTAATGACAATTCTCATACAATCATGCAGATTTTGAAAAATCCTCTTACTAATTTCTCCTGTTTAAAACCTTTCTGGGGTTTAGTTATATAAAATATTGTATTAACGGAAATGTCAGGTACTGGCTTTCTTTATTTACGGCGTTCATAGATAAGTTAAAATGCATTTTTGTTAATTTGGTTATAATCCTTTTTTATACATAAACAGCCTCTTTTCATTTGTTTATTAGGGTTTCACCTGTTAAAACATCCTTTTAGTCCTCCTACCTATCATTTATTTGTAAATATCTTCAATTCAAATTCAAATCACAGGACAACTACCCCTTCCTATATAATTTAATAGTAATAGTAATTTTACAGCAAAATATCACGCTGATATCAAAACAGACTTATAACCTTTATCGTCATCAACTCCTGATTCAGTTGCTTTTTCTGTCGATAATAATGATCTTCCAGTTGTTGCATCTATTGAGATTGTTGATAAAAGTTTAATAATGAAATTTTCGTCTGGCAAATTAATTATAATTGATATGGTAGTCAAACAATAACATACTTAAATTTCAGCTATGCTAAAGTAACTTAAAAAGAATTTTTTTTATATTAATCAATTAGAGTCTGGCAAGGTGTTAACAACAATGAAACCGTCTGGCAATAACAAATAAATGTTACTAGTGTTATATTGTTATGTATTTATTGCATTTTTAACTTAATCGCAGCGTATTTGGCTATCCAGACCCCACGCTTACTATTTATGGCTCAACAAGGGAGGGGATATATCAAAATGAGCCTTGCTGAAATCATGTGATAAAAACGTTGCCAGCTCTTGGACTATTAGTTTGGAAGATCGGAAGGAGCTTCCACAGTCCAATGAATTCAACGAAAAACGCAGAATATTTAGTGTAAAAGTTCTGCTAGACTGAGTGAATTCCAATTTGCTATACAAATAAAATGCCTCGCCTGAAATTTCAAGTAACAATAGAGAGGACAATCCACAACAGACTTAGAAAAGAAATATATATATAATCGAATCGTCGTGGTCTAAAAATATACCGCCCACATACAGATGTACATCATCCGAATAAGGATAATAGTTGCAGTACCGTATAACGGGTGGAAGATCATTAATAAACATTTAAAATAAAACAGAATAGATCCCTGAGGTACCCCGCTTAAGATAGGAAGAAAATCGGATGACTTGTCATTGCAAGTAACCTTTGGTTGACAATATTAAACAGCATGCGGCATTACAAAAGATAAATATCGAACCAAGTTTCCAAAATAAGAATCTCTGATCAACTTTGTCAAACGCCTTCGAGACGTCAAGCAGAACCAACGCTCTCAATTCATCATTGTCGTCAATAATTGTGAACAAGGCCGTGGTAAAGCTAGAGCTGACTTCGAAAGCCTGATTGAACATGTGACAAAAAGCTGCTGTTTTTTATATGGTGTACAACCTGCGTTAAGTATTTTTTAAGAGCCTTTAAAAGAATAGATATATAGATAAATAAAAACGACAGAAAAAACTAGGACATCATTTTTGGCAAAGGGCACAAGAATGGCATTCGTGTTGCAAAAACTTAATGATTCACATCAGAAATCAACCTACAAATTCTGACAAGTGTGAAGATCTAGTCCGACTTTGAAGTAATAGTGTAATAGTGCAAAATGGTTTTCAAGTGCTGCAATCCTTTTAATAAACAAACTCACAAACTAAGTGAAAAAGATTTAAGGCAAATATTGCATTGGATGGTACAAAGAACGTAAACTAGAATATTTTTTCTGCGTGCAGAAAAAGATTGAAGTCATTGCGAATCGTTGAAACAGCAGAAAGTGAAATGCCGGAAACTATGATGGAACTTTTCCTGCAATTCTATGAGGTTCATATATTGAGGTAGGCACCACAAAAAAGTTACTCAAATAGTATTAATTACGGTAAATAAGCACATTGGGAATGCAATCCCAATGTATGTATGTAAAGTAATTTAAAAAATTATGTATTAAACCATAGATAAATGCATTATAAATTTCAAAACTTATTTTTCCTTTATATATCTTTCCTTTCAACACTTTCCCTTACTTACAATTTTAATAACCACACCTCAGGTAGGTATTAAGATTAATACTTGCCAATCCATTGAAATAAAGAAGATTTTTTCCGAATTTTGTTCCCTGAAATAATTATAGCATATGAACCCATAAAGATCCCAACTTGAAATTTTCACGGATTGTAGTGTAGTTTTAACCCTTGAAAAGATGAAAAAATTTTGAAATCGCTTTAAGGACTTTCAAGGATAAAGGATATAACCATTATCGTTATGGTCGTTTGGTCAAAAATGTCCCCGAAGATATTTTTTTTAGAAAATATGAAATCTATCCATTCTAAAACGCAAAGATCATTAAAATTGGCCCAGTAGAACCGCAGATATTAATTTTTGGAATTATATCCAAAGGGCAAAGGGCCTTTTTTGTAATTTTCAATGGTCTGCAGCAGCCCCTACAATTTTTGCAAAATATTTCAGTTCTGATAATAACTCATATGCAAGCAACTTAACGATTTTAAGCGAAATCGATGACATCGCTGCAGAAAGTTTGTTGATGTAGCGTGGGACCCAAATATTCAGTCTACTGTAAATATATTCTTTTAAGAGATTTACACTTTTTAATACTTTGTTGTTTGAAGCCAGTTACATAAATCAATTTAGGTTACTCTATTAAAACTTTCAGAATAGGACCTTTCGAATAACAAACCTTTCGTTTTTAAATCCACTTCCGCTTTAATCATATTTGTAAAAAGAACTCGAGCTGTCCTACAGCCAGAAAGTTGTCCCAAAAGTCAAATTTCGAAATGCATTTGGAATTCCGAAACAGCTGTTTAAGTACAAATGAATTTGTTGTGATCTGTCAAACAAAATTTACAATTTGCTGAGTGCATTACGTCTGTTTATGAATTAACACTATAGTTATAAAATAACAGCTATTTAGCAATAAATTGTAAAATTGTAAAGGAAATAACAAAGAGTCTAATAATGTGCAGAAAAAGGAAGTGAGAAGAAGTAGGGCATTGTCTTGAAGAAATTTAACACCGGATAGTTAAGTGTCAGCGTACACCGGATGAAATTAGCTTACTATTTTACCCAATTGGGATAAAAAGTGAAAATGTTGGACCGCTGTCCAGGATTGTATTGTGGTCGAGTTCTTTTAGACAATGATACTTGGAGTGACTGTGGCGCTTGCCCAAGGGGGTATCGAGTCAATGAAAGTTTCGCTTGTTCACCATGTACTCAATCGCCAACAACATATGACTGGCTTTACTTAGGATTTATGGTTCTTTTACCCTTAATTATGCATTGGTTTTTCATTGACATGGCATCAACGGATCGAAGGTATTTAAATTCAAAAACGCCAAGTTTTATTAAAGTTTACATTTGTGTTTCCCCTATTTTAGTTTTACTAAAGAGCATATAATTCTTCACTGCAGTGCTCTGTTTGAAGTATCAATTTCGGTGTTTATATCTCTTTTAATAAGTGATCCTATACTGTCGCTTAATTTGCATTCTTGTGGGGTAAACAGACTATCTGATTGGTATACCCTGTTTCATAATCCAACACCAAACTACGAAGAAAAATTATATTGCACACAAGAAGCTGTATATCCACTGCAAGTATCTTTAAATTATAACTTATTAAACCCATTTAAAGCTTTTATTATGTATAGACAAACCGTCGTTTTGATCTTTTATTTTCTGTGTCTGGTTGTAATGATGTTAGTTCGACCCGTTCTAAATAAGAAATTCTTAAAAGATGCAAAAGGGTCCGTTTACTGTGCATTATATTTCTTTCCGATCTTAACACTTCTACATGCGGTAGCGGGGGGTTTAATATGTATACTATTCAAGTATGATTTAAAAACAAAATTCATAATTATATTTTTTATAGATTACGCCTTTCCATATTTAAGCATTGTTATATCAATGGTTTCTAATGCATGTCATTACTCACTTAAATTGGATCAAACTATGAAGTCACTTTTAAAAACATCAGTGACTGAAGTTAAAAATGCTGTAATTATTTGTAAGTACAACTTTCAATTTATACTTAAAGTTGTTTTGTGTATATTAAAATTTTAGTGGGTCATTGGCTTCTTTTGGCTTATGGTATTATATCACTTCGTCAGCACCTGGCTCTTCTCGCTTTAGTGCCTTTCCCATCGTTATTTTATATTTTAAGTGTACGTTTCACGGATCCGTCAGAATTCCGGGAACGAGATGAACGCACCACGTAAAATTGTATATTGAAACTTTTGACGAATAACGAAAACAATTTAGCTTTAAGTTATAAAAGAAAATTTTCGTAGAAATAAAGTTTATATTTGCTTTATTTTTATGTTCTTAATAGAGAAATATACAGGTTATTTATATCTTAGTATTTTCTACTTAACTAGTGCTTTGTGAATTATAGGTAAGTAGCATATATTTACTTATAACTTTTGTTTATTATCTGGTGCATTAAAAATTTCAGTATGCAACATTTTTTTAAATACGTAAAAAATTTTAGAATAAAAAAAAACTTGCTCTTAAAATGTTCGGTAGGCATGTGATTCTCGCCGTGACCTGATTCTGGTTTTTCGTTATGTTAAGGACAACGTTACGGCCTCTCAAAGACGAAAAAATGATTGAAAATTTTGTTAACCCTTTTTGAATATCGCGCCATTTGTAGAATTTTGACTTGAATCAGGTCAAAGCGGTAGCCTCTACTTTAAAAATCTGACCGATTTTTGGGTTCCGTACGTCCGAATAAAAAAACGGACCCTTATACGGATCACTCGTGTATCTGTTCGTTTGTCACAGCCAATTTGCTACGAATCTTCTGCACCGATTCAGTTGAAATTTGGTACACATAAAAACTTCTGTGACCCAAACACGGACGTGTAACGTAAATAAATTAAGTTTAACTGTTCCGTGTGCCCCCTAAAACACAGTAAATAGTTTTTTACAGGAAAACGTATAAGAAAACTATAATCTTTAAATAACATGGTAAATCTGTCAATATTGTGCGTACAAATTTCAATTTGCAGTTGTAATGCTGGGAGAACATGTTTTTCAAATACAATGTTAAGTTTTTTCTTGGTATAAATTATTGTTACTACTCGTTCGACTTAACTAGGTCAGGCATCCGTCATTCCTCGTACCTACCCCGCTAAGTACCTACAGCCCGACGCTCCATCAAGTGGCAAATCGGTCAGGGACCCTGCACGCCTATCGAGCGCACGTATTATTGTGATGCGCGCTACGCTGCGGATGTGGTGGGGGTGACAAATCAAAAAATGGAATATCAGAACACCTTCTATCACTCGGTCTTAGTCCACGTTTTCAAGAATATACGACAAGACAGAAGTCAACAATAGACAATATATTCAGCAATTTCCCTCTACAATCCGGTACCATACTTACATACTTTTTTAGTTACCACAAAAAAATTTTGGTCAGATTTGAAAAACATCGTAGATATTCATCGTACGGAACCCTCTCCACGCGAGTTTATCCCGCACTTGTCCAGTTTTTTTCATTTAATATAACTGAAAGGTATGCTACACTGCACGCCATGCAGTCGACATTTTGGGGGGGGGGGGGGGCAGATTCAGCGCCCTCATGTTATCATCATGGTGGAAAAAAAATGTTTTTGTACGTTCTACCTTAAATAAAAAAAAAACAGCAAGTCTCTTAATTGTATTTCACCTTACTTTTCCTAGAAAAAATTCGTAAAATTAGGTATCACAAATAGGCTTCTACAATAGAAATTTCCCTTAAGCAGAACTACATGGTTCTGAATCAATTTACCATCTACTTTCCTCGTCTTATGATCCTTAAGCGTTCAGAAGATGCTATCATCTTTATTCAACTTCGAAATCTAAAACTCGTGCATCATAAAATATCGTCTGAGCTTTGGAACTATCATAAAAAAAAGCATAATAATTTGTGGAAAATCATCAGAAGTCTAGCGACAACAGAAGAATTCAAATAGATATTTGAACGGATAAAATTTCTTGCAATTTCTGCAAATGTATTTCAAATATGATTGCAACAATTATACAACACATTCGATTGTTTACGTAATGCGACAATATAAAGTCACCTTTGAGGATAGAGAAATGGTGTAGTAAACTGGAAACTATTAGAATCAAATGCCTTTCTAAAATCTTAGAGAATCGATACAACTACTTTGTTAAGAATCGCGAAATTATTAAAAAATTTCCTCACAAATTCATTTTCTTAACGTAAAGCAAATTAATCATTTTTGTATTAATTCTTTCAGTGCACCTTAAGTTCATTGCACCAGCATGACCCAATTATTTCTGTGATCAAGGCATTGATGCACTCACAGCAAATAATTTTTTAAAGTAATTTGATTAGGAATAAGTCGTCACTCACTTTGATAACAAGTTAATTGAAATTTGCCTTTTAGAGAATATTTGAGGAAGACTTTTTGCACAAGGGAATCTTTGCACACCAAGATTATAATTTGCCTTAAACAGAATATTTGAGGAAGACTTTCAGATCGATTTAGTTTATTGTTAATAAAAAACGCCTTCCGTCACCTTAAATTACGTATTATTACACTATAAAATTTTCCTAAATGAGTAAAAGAATTGTTGGTGTCGATTGGGCCTGGAGTCCCACTTCTAAATAATTACAGGATCCATAAATTTTTTTTACGTAGCACAAACCGCTTGGCTTATTTTTCCTTTAATGTAATACTTAAAATTATGATATTTTGAATAATACTTTTTTTTTTATTTCGTATAATATGGTACCCCATGTCATTAAGTGAGTATGTAAAAAATCAAATAGTAATAATTTCATTTGTTAGGAAAATATGGCAATTTGAAATCATGAACAGATTAGTCGTAAATATAGAAGTGTGGCGTTTGACTGTTAAAATAACCTTGGGTACATATATTTTAGTGGTTCTTGCATTATATAAATTCTCATCCGCATCACACTGTCGATTCGGCGATAATTTTAACGAATGGTTTAGTAACTTAAGTGACTATCCTAGTGATATTTTAGTAATTGGGGATTTTAACATTAACTGGTTGGATTTAAATAATACTTATAGGAAAGCCATTGAAAATACGTTAGTAATGAATTCTATGTCGAAAACATTAAAATCATTGGTACCAAAGAAAACTAAAAGTGAAATTACTAGTGTATATTACGGCAATGTTCTGGTAGAACGAGATCGGAATTTAGCAAATAAATTTAATGCTTTTTTTTAAAAAAAGTGTGAAAGATACCAACAATGCAATACCATATGTACAATACGTGGACCTAATAAACGAAGCAGATAAAAGATTTAAATTTGCAAGATTAACTTTAGCAGACTTTAAAAACATTTTATGTGAAATCAATAACAATAAGAACATTAACTTAGTTCATAAACGAATGATGTTGGATTAATTTGCAAAAGCAGGTCGGCCATTACTAAATATTAACAAATTCTTGGAATGTATGCACTTCCCAGGCATCTGGAAAGAATCGACGGTTACACGGACAGAAAAAGTTAAAAACGGGAACAATTGTTCGGAGTTCAGACCAATTAATGCTATGTTATTTGGAGAGAAAGTGCTGGAAAGAAGTGTTTATAAACAATTGGAGATGTATCTTGAAATGAACAAATTGATAATAGAAAATTAGTCTGGGTTCGAAGGAAACATTCTTGCGGAACTGCTATTAATGTGGTTCTTAACGCCATGAAATTCCTTGTATGGTCGTTGATGTTGCGGGATCTGATTCCCTTGAATTCATTTGCGTGGTTCTCAAGCTTCCACACAAAAATGTTTACATTGCCACGGTTTATATTCCACCTGGATCGCCCTCTGATTGCTACGAGTCGATGTCTACTTGTGTTGAAGGACTGGCCGATCTGCTGCTTCCGTCGGATGACCTTTTACTCCTTGGAGATTTCAATATGCCTTGGGTCAGCTGGGAGCGCTCCTTGGATAAGGATTGCTTACTACCATCTTTTTCCGCTGCGGCGTCTTCTGACTCAAGTAATTTTTGTTATAACTTTAGCAAAGCTGATTATTCTAAACTTAATGATTGGCTCTTTGCCTGCGATTGGACGAATGTTCTGAATGAATGCGATATTGATAATGCTGTAATGTCATTTTATGATTCTCTTTCTGTTTGTTTCCTAATTGTGTTCCTGTTTCAAGGTCTCGTGGTTCGCGTTCATATCAGCCCTGGCTTAATAGTTCTGTGAAGCACTTAAAGAATCTGAAGAATAAAGCTTGGAAGCGGTTTTGTTCCTCAAGGAGTGATGCTGACTATTTCACTTACTCCATGTTACGCAACCAATTTTGCTCTGCACTTGATATTTCTTATTCTGACTATTTGGAGAAAGTTAAATCGTCTTTGCGTGCTGAGCCTAAACAGTTCTGGAGGTTCGTAAATTCTAAGCGCAATTGTGATGGCTACCCTTCCGTGTTAAGTTTTGGTGATGTCGAGAGTGACGACCCCCTGACGACTGCCAACCTTTTTGGCGAATTCTTTGGCACTGCATTTTTGACTTCAGACTGTGATATTAGCGATAAGGATTTTATTCATATGACGAGGTTTGCTCCGACTACTCTTGAAACCAAAGACCTTGTGTTTGACGAGGATGCTGTGCTGAAACATATTTCTGGTTTGGCTGATGGTTTCTCGTGCGGTCCTGATGGTATCCCTGCTTGCTTTGTAAAAAATTGTCGCTTGTCCCTGGTTTCTATTCTTTGTCACTTATTTAACTTGTCTATTCGTTGCGGTGTTTTTTCGAAATCTTGGAAAGCATCTGTCATCATTCCCCTTCATAAGAAAGGTAGTAAAAAGGACATATCAAACTACCGTCCCATTGCCAAGTTATGTTGTATTGGTAAAATGTTTGAGGCTCTGGTGTGCAATGCTCTTAACTTCCACTGCAAGCCTTTTCTTGGTTCCTTTCAACATGGCTTCATGAAGGGTAGATCTACTGTGACTAACCTGCTGGAATTCTCTAATTGCTGTATTTCTGCCATTGAAGCGGGTAAGCAGGTGGACTGCGTTTTTACTGATTTTAGCAAGGCTTTTGACAGAATTAGCCATAGTATTCTTGTTCGTAAGTTGTCTTTTCTAGGGTTTCCATCAATTTTTGTTAATTGGATTCGTTCCTATCTGTCTGATCGTACGCAACGTGTGCTATTTCGAGGTTCACTTTCGAACGATATTTATGTTACCTCCGGTGTTCCTCAAGGAAGTCATCTAGGACCATTGCTTTTTATCATTTACATCAATGATGTATCCGTAATTCTCCCGAATTCCAGAATTCTATGTTACGCCGATGACGCCAAAATATTCCGCGTTATTTCAAGTGCGAATGACTGTCCACTATTAAACTTGGACTTAGACGCCTTTCATAATTGGTGTTCTATAAACTTCCTTCCCCTAAATATTAGCAAGTGCACTACTATGTCATTCTCTCGATCAAGGAATCCAGTGCACTTTAACTACACCTTAGACGGTGGCTCTCTGAACAAACTTGACAAGGCCAAAGATTTAGGAGTAGTGCTAAATACGACCTTTTCATTTGATGACCATATCAACACTATCGTAAACAAAGCTAATTCTGCTCTGGGCTTCGTCAAGCGATGGTCTAAGGAGTTTGATGACCCATATGTAACTAAACTCCTTTATTTTACGTTCGTGAGATTTTTTTTGGAGTATGCTAGTCCTGTGTGGTCTCCTTTTTATGCGATTCATATTAATCGCATTGAGGCTGTGCAGCGTAGATTCGTTAAATTTGCCCTTCGCGGCCTTCCTTGGACCGATCCTCTTCGGCTGCCTCCCTATGCTGACCGTTTAAAGCTTATTTCATTGGAGTCCCTTGAAAGCAGACGTGACAACTCCAGAGTTGTTTTGCCTTTGATTGCTTGCGGGGCGCGGTTGATTCCCCGGAAGTGCTGGGAGCTCTAGGTTTATCGATTCCTGCTCGTCCCTTGAGAAACCAATGCTTTCTCCATACTCCCCACCACCGCACTAATTATGGTATGCATGAGCCTATTACATCTATGTGCCGTCTTTTCAATAATAATTTTGAGCTTATTGATTTTCACTTATCTAGATCTCATCTGAAAAATCAGCTTTGTTAGGGTTACTTTTTCTCTTTCTTTGTGATTATATTGTTATTTTTTGTTTTTTATAGCTGTCAGTATTTGAGTATTTGATGAATCGTAATAGTTAATCACTTTGATTCTGTAACTTACTTTATACTTCATTGTATGTTGTACTTTTTTTTTGATTTCATTGATTTGTAGTAGTCAGTACTTGGCGAATTTGTAAATAAATAAATAAATAAAACGCACTGAAAGAAGTTGGCAGGAAAGAAAAAAATAATATGTATTTTTGGACATGCAACGTGCATTTGAACCAATCGACAAACATACTATTGCTTCAATTAGAGAAATATGGAGTAAGGAATACCGAGTTGCTGTAGCTTAAGGATTATTTAACGAATAGGCTGCAAAAAATTAAGGTAAGCAATCAGGAGTCTGGGCCAATGACTATTAATCTTGGAGTTCCGCAAGGGTTTGTTTTTGGAACATTATTGTTTGTGATCTACATAAATGATTTACAACGAGTCTTAAAATATGCACAAGTGGCGTTGTTTGCAGATGATCCCGTATTGTTTTCAATGAATGGTACAATATAAGAAGGAAGAGATGCAATCCAAGAAGATTTGGAAAGAGTGAATGAATGGCTAAAAGCGAACAAGCTAAAATTGAAGTGAATAAAACTAAGTGTATGTGTTTAAAGGAACAAGTTGATCTTAACCTAATGATAGATAACTTAACTATCGAACAAGTGTATAAAATGAAATACTTAGGCGTAGTTATAGATTATAAGCTTAAATTCACAGATCACATTTTATACATACATATGTATGTAAGAAGATTGCAAAAAAGTTGGCTTTTTGAGAAGAATTAGACGGAATTTATCAATGGCGTGTGCTATAAATATATACAATGTAATAGTTAAACCACACTTTGAATACTGTTCCACGGTTCTTTTTTGTGTAACTAGGAACAATTGACTAAACTACAGAGACTTCAAAATAAGACGAAGATTAATAATGAACATGTAAATATTTGTATTTAAGGTAAAACACAAACAGCATATAAGATACATAGGTGAGTGCCAACCATATGCATTAAGAAATGTCAATCAGTTTAGACTTCCAGGATTTACCGATGCCAACTCGTAGAACTCACTTATCTATAGGGGCTTCACGGTATATAACGAATTGCCACGTAGCGGGAAATGTTCGAAATATTTAAAAGAATGGTAGTAGAGTATATTAAATAAAATTTTACTTAATTAATACTTAGCTGTACTGTTTAATGTTAAATTACAATAGCAATGGTGCTAAATAAAGTACTTACTTATATTCACAGAAGTGATTAGATTACATTTATAACCACCTGAAGAATATATCACTACAATTCATGTAAGTGTCAAATTTAAATCAATGATAATACCTAGTTGTAATTAAAATAAAGGCACATTTTTACTAGTATGCTAAATTTTTTTACAAACTGGGCAATTTTTGAATAAAATAAAATTATGGTTAATTTAACTCTAAGAATTATCCACATAAAGTGGTATTCAGTTTTAACATTTCAATGCGCCATCCATATAGCAACAACTTGGCGGTGAACAACAAAAGTTGACATTTCGAAGTAGTGCTGATTCGTGTAGTTTTCTTTCAATTTGTAAACAAAATAAGCAATTTCTATATTAATACATTACATATTTGCTTCTGCTTACTATTAAAATATTAGAACTAATTAAAGCCAAAGGATATACTAGGTAAGATGTCTAAATACAATTTCTAAACAGCCATAAATAGTCATTTTGTTTGTTCAGACTTGTCATAAAAAGTTTTTTACCTTCGTTTTGTTGATGAATAAGTGCAATATCTTGCAATATCTAACCGCATGGATGATCCATGTTTGGGCTGGGTGTAGAAAAATTAAGTGGCACGCCTAGTTGTTGCTGGTGTCGCCGTTCTGCATGTTATTTCTGCATCATTGACTTGTAAAATTCCATTTCAATATATATCATACAGAATGTATAAATTGAATAGATGATTTACTAAAGAAGTGTACATCTTAGCTTCTTAGATTTCACATCATAATTTCAATGTCTATAAAAACCTTGGAGTCTGGATAAGAAAAATTACAAGAAATAGATGCTTTAAAAAATAGCCGGGCACCGGTAGATTCTTAGAATCGCCGCACATATATAAAAGACAAATAAAATGGACAAATTTCTCGCGAATCGCACGAATATACGTTTTACGCGTAAAAATGTGGAGACAACAACTGTTACTGTTTATTCAAAACACCAGGCATTATTCGATTCGCATATCGAAACAGAATATCCAAGAAGCCTGGACGATAACATCGAAATACTCAGTAGAGAGGCGGAACACCTTGAGGAGCAGTTTAACAAATCAAGTGATGATAAGCAACTTTGTCATCATCCAATACTGCTCGATCCTGAAAAAATTGAATCTCAAGCTAAAGAACCAGAAAAGGAAATCGACGAAGACGAGCCAATCGGTATGTCACCATGTGGTAGATTTTTTAAATATGATAAAGAAGTAGGTCGAGGATCTTTTAAGACTGTTTTTCGTGGACTTGATACGCAGACTGGTGTCGCGGTCGCTTGGTGTGAATTATTAGATAAAAAGGTAAATAAAACAGAAAGACTGCGATTTCGGGAAGAGGCAGAAATGTTGAAAAAACTGCAACATCCCAATATTGTCCGCTTCTATACTTACTGGGAAACTTGCGTCGCCAAAAAGAAAAATATTGTGCTAGTTACAGAACTCATGCTCTCTGGCACATTGAAATCATACTTGAGGCGTTTTAAAAAAATCAACCCAAAAGTTCTGAAATCTTGGTCCCGTCAAATTTTAAAAGGGTTGCTGTTTTTGCACTCCCGCTCCCCGCCAATAATACACCGTGACTTAAAATGTGATAATATTTTTATAATTGGAACGACAGGAAGCGTTAAAATTGGTGATCTTGGCTTGGCTACACTTAAAAATCGCAGTTTTGCAAAATCTGTGATCGGCACACCTGAATTCATGGCACCAGAAATGTACGAAGAGCACTATGACGAAGCCGTGGATGTCTATGCATTTGGTATGTGTATGTTGGAAATGGCAACGTCAGAATACCCGTATAATGAATGTTCTGGGCCAGCTCAAATTTATAAAAAAGTGGTGTCAGGTATTAAGCCCCTGAGTTTTGATAAAGTAGAAAATCCCGAAGTCAAGGAGATTATCGAACGCTGTATTTGCCTTAATAAAGCTGACAGACCTAGTTGTAAGGATTTGTTAAATTCAGAATTTTTTGGAGAAGATATTGGGATAAGACTGGAACCAACATCCACCGAGTCATTCTTAAATAATAACGACTGTAGTAAAATAGAATTTCGCTTACGTTTACTAGATCCAAAGAAACGTTCCTCTAGGCATAAGGAGAACGAGGCCATACAATTCGAATTTGATATAAATACTGATGACTGTGATGAAATTGTTAGTGAGATGTTCAAAGCAAATATAACAAACGAGGAGGATTCCCGGGCTGTTGCAAAATTGTTAAAAGTGCAAGTAACTTCTCTGATGAAAGAAAAAAAAGACAGGCAGTTGCAAGTGCAATTAGAGACTGAAAAAGTTAATCTGGATAAATTTACAAGTCAGACTACAAACGAAGTAATTCAGCAAAATATATGTGTAGCTGAATCACAGATACAACAAACAGTTACACAAAATAATATTCAACCTCAAAATATACAAACATCCACCTCGCAAGCGAATCAATTTATTATTTCACAACAACTTAATATGCAACAGCAAGGGCAGCAAATTCAATTTCAAACACCCGCTCAGCCTCCAACTTCAATCAATCAGTCAAGCTATTCTACTCAAAATAGTGCTCAAGTGTCCGGCCTAGTAGCTCAATCAGGACAATTACTTGGCCAGAACAACCCCCAAATACATTCTCAAACGATGATTTCTCATATGCAACAACCTGCTCAAAATCAACAGCAAATTTCTCAGCAACAGCATATTCAGCAATTTGTGCAAAATACTGCTCAGCATATGCAGCAGTTGTCATTTCAACAAGTTTCTTCTGTTCAACAACAGCCTGTTTTGCAGCAACAGCAAATGCCATCAGAAGTATTTCAGCAGTCAATGCCAATTTCCTCCATTCAAGCACCATTACAACTATGCTCTCAGACTCAGAATCCTCAACAACAGCAAAATTTCCAATCAAATCAGCAAACTATTTCTATGCAAGCCCCACCATCAAACACGCCACAAGTTAACCAGAACCAACAAATAATTCAACAAAATGCTCAGGGGCCCTTTCAACAAACTCAGCAAGTAGTGCAACAACATCAAATGAACCACATGGTTTCGCAGGTTGTGCCACAATCGTTTCAGCAAATGACTTCTGGGCAAATCATACAAAATGAGCAGCAACAACAAGTAATGCAACATGTAGCACATCAAAGTTTACAGCAGCAACAACTACAACAAATGGCCCAACAAAATTTACAACAGTCATTTCAGCATCAGATTCAACAATCAAATCAGATTCAAAATCAACAACATGCCCAACAAATGCAGCAAGTATACCAACAACAACTTCAACAAGGACCAGTTCAGCATATTGCCCAACATACAATTGAACAGGCTTCACAGAATATTCAACAACAGCAACAGTCAAATCCGCAACAGTTGCAAAATGTTGTTCAACAAGCCATACAAAATCATTCAGGGCATATGCTTCACCAACCTGTCCAACAAATAACACAGATGATGCCAATTCAGCAGCAACAGTCACAGCAATTGATGTCTAATGCAGTACAGCTTGGCTATCCACAAATCCAACAGTCTTCTTATAACGTTCAGCAGATGAATCAACAGCCAGTAACAATTCAGCAAAGTATACATCCTAATATTCAACGGCAATTTTCTTACCCTACTAATTTACAAGACTTGCAACTTCAAGCATTTCAAAATAATGCTTTTCATCAACAAAATCCTCAAGTACAGCAACAACATTCTACATCGTACGGTCATCAGCAACCGCACTTGTATCAAATTAATTCCATGCAGCAAGAATATACTCAACAAGCAAGTGTCCAACAGCCCCAATTTATTACTCAACAAAATGTTCAACCTCAACAAAGTCAACAACCCGTCCAACAGATGTCATGTATTCCTCAGAAAATTTTGGAACAAAAGACTCCTACACCCTGCGTGGGTTCGCCAGTTCATAGCTCAAGGCGTACTTCATTAGAATGCCCTGAAAATGAACCTGTTTCTGATCAGGTCCGGTCTCTGGCAAATGTGGCAGAAAGTACTGAATTTAGCGAAATTCAAAATGGGACTACCTCCCAAATTCCTAGTGATCAAGGGAACGACATTTCGAAAAAGGTAATACAACAAACTCGTATTGAAAAGGCTGAGGGAGTAATACAAAATTCACTTGCACACCTTCAGCAAAAATTAGCCTTGCTCACTTGTACACCACAACCTGTCAAAACTGGTGCTGGAAGTCAAATCGATGGGCCTATGTCTCCCAACCAGCAGTCTTCTCCACATTTGAGCTCACAGTCTTCAATTGTTCAATCCCCAGCGCATACAGACATTCCTGAGCCGACATTCCCAGATACATCACAAGATATTGGAACAAACATGCAAGCAATTTCTTCCATTATTTCTACAAAAGTAATTCAACCTTCGGAAATACTTATAGAACAAGCGACACAAATTCGGCAAATTTGTGGGCCTTTGGCACCCACTCAAATAAATACAAGCCAACCGTCCTTTGAAAGACAGCAGTCCTTGTCAATAGAAACTACAGACTCCATAATTTCACGTGATATTTCCAGCAGCATACAAAGTGCTCCACCAGCTCAACAGGCTGCTACTGAACGGAAAATATCGCGGAAAATATCTCGTTTTGAAGTTAGCGTAGTAAGCGAAGCAACAAAAGATGCGTTAACCACGTGCTCAGCCCCCCAGTCTAGTGTTTCCACTCCAGTATACAGCATTGCAAATGGACCAACAACAGTAAATCTGAAAATGCAAGTTTATAAAGAGTGAATCCTAATAATCTACCATTTCAGAGTTACGGTAGTGGTTCGCACCACTCGGAAAGTGAAGCCCGTTTCATTCAAAATGGTGGCCATGATGAACAGTTACCTCAGACCTCATCAGGTAATCTCTCCATGCTGTCAACCTTGGTCCAATCCGACATCAAACATAATCTCGACACAATTCGCAGTTATTTGTGCGGCGTTCAGTTCGAAACGAACGATCGCCAAAAATTACTGCTTCTTCTTCAACGCCAACATATTGAAAATGAAGAATTAAGACTGAAACATTATCTTGAATTGGAAAATTTTCAAAAGAATCACAGACCGATAAGTTTTCGGCGTGACTCTGTAAATGTTGGCAATGCATCACCCCAAAAACTTTTACATCAGCATAGTTCCGATCAAGGAACACAACAAGCGAGCTTGTGATCATGGATGTGTATCTTTCTAATTACTTAGGGGTGAGTACCACTGCTGCGATTCTATCTCAATCTTATTCCTGTGGAAATTTGTAGTTACTTTGCTTTGTATTTTGGACATAATATTAGGAATGAGTATCAAAATTCCAACTATGTATTTACAAACATTTTCTTTGTAATGTTAAACCTTATTAAAATTAGCTTGATATTCTCGAGCTGGGAGTTTTTATATCAATTATTATATATTTGCAGGTAACAATTGAAAATATTTTGCTAAAACTTTCACTAGCTAACATACAAAATGAATTTATCCTGTTCCGCTCTGGTATAATTTAAAAACATTTTAAATTTTCAATCTTTTTAACAAATATCATACTAAATTGTAGGACAAACAGAAATACAAGCTCTCAATAGATTAAAAATTGGATTCTATTCATGCTTACAGTATTAGCACAGATTATTAAAAAATTAATGTTTTACTTTATAAATAAAGAGCCAAAAGCAGGATTAACTTTTTGAATACTCCGCGCAGTTTTAAACAAATTCCACTACTTAGAACTAGTCAATTAAGCTGAAAACTTTTCTATAATCTACTATGTCTTCAATTCTCTGTGTCAGTGAATTTAATATACTTTTTCAATAAACCTTTTCCCGATCAGTGATTAAAAAATTTAAGCAAATCGCAGTTATTTTCTCACTTCCATAATATTGGACAAAGATAAAGAATAATATTTTTTTCGTCTACGCATTATTATTTGCATTAGTCTTTATCCGAGTGAACTTATCGATGATGTTTTCATTTAAATCATCATCGATTGTTATTTATATTAGGTTAGCAAATTTCCTGCTGGGGCGCTACAGCCTAGTAAAACATTAAACGAATTTTTCATCAAAATTCCTACCTTTGCATTTAGTTACATTATCACACATTCTGGGCTTCGCTAAAATGTTATCTGTTTTTTATGATGATAGTTTAAAAGTATATTTGCTATTTTCTAGGTGATTCTTTAAAAATACCGTTTATTTTAATTAGTGACATGTTAACATTAGCTTTATCAACCACGTTAGACGATCGACGATAGGCAGCAGCGCTGTGAATGGAACCCACTTTTAAGAAACGCAAACACATGTAGATAGTAAATATTGGAAAGTGTCATACACACTTTAAATTATGTCAAGTAATTGAGAAAACAAAATACTGAATTATTGTAGATCATTTTTTACATGTTTTTCTTTAGAAACAGTTTATTGAGCAATTTCGGTTATGGAGAAGAGTGTTTAAAAGAAAGTAATATTTTTTTGGCAAATTATATTTCTGCTATAATTATAAAAAACTGTTTGGTATAAATTTATGGTACAGCATCTTACCTTTATATCAAACAGTTTTTTTTAAATTATAGTACAAATCTGTGGTCACTGGTCGACTAGTGATAACTCCAAATTTGAATTTTTCATTAGTCTTTTAAAATATAAAATTACAAATATAACTTACCCTTTTTTCGTATATTTATTATAATAAAATTAAACATAAAATCAATAATTCGCTAGTAGATAATATCTTCAGTGTTTTAATGTTATATTTGTAATTTTATATCATTTTAAAAGACTGTAATGAAAAATTCAAATTTCAAGTTATCACTAGTTGACCAGTGGCCACAGAAATATATTTTGACAGACAATTTAAAAATATTTGTATATGTTATTTATAGTTTACAGTTTGAATGATTTAAGAAACCACTTACAACTATTTAGAAACTTAAAAAAAATCGATTTTTCAAAAACATCATGATTTTGATATTCAACCCCACCTATGAATATTTTGATTGAATACTAGTGAAAACCAAAGTTTTTACTAGCGCAAATGGAAAATTATACGCTGTTTTCTAAAAACTATGTTTTTCAAATCTTAATGTTTAAGATCAACCGTTTTTATTAGTTTGGCTCAACATTATTATTTCGAACTATTGAGAGAATAAATAGTCTACTTACAGCGGCACACATAAATATACGATACATCTACAATCATTATGTTTTTATCCTAAAAGACGCCAACACAATTACAAGCAATGATTAATAACTTGTTCGATTACTGCAAACTATGGAACTTGAACATTAACAGGAACAAATCAAAGATAATGGTTTTCAGAAGTGTCGGAAGACTATCAAGACAAGAAAATTGGGAGATCGGTGGTGAAGCAGCTGAGGTCGTTAACTCATATAGGTATTTAGGGGTTCTTTTCACAACAAAGCTGTCGCTACAACAACATTTTGAAGAGAAACTGTCTACGGCCAAAACCAGCATTGGAAGTACGTGGAGCACTTTTATGGCAAAGAAGGCCATACCACCTTCGAGCAAGTTTAAGCTGTGTGTTACGCCTCACAAGTGTGGGGTTTCAGGGAATACGAAACCGTAGAAAGACTTCAGCGTTTCTTCATCAAGAGATTGTATGGACTTCCCTCAAATACACCAAATTATATGCTGCAAATTGAGACCGGTTTAAGTAGTATATTCGTGTATACTTTTAAGATGCATACTGGCTATATACGAAAAATTATGAAATACCCAGACGGGAGATTCCCAAAAATTATAGCTCAGTATGTTATACGAAACAAAGTATATTGGTATAAAGAGTGATATTCGCTAGCAGAGAAATATAATTTACTCCTTAATCTTGATATGAGTGATTTAAGCGGGTACCAAGGGGTCATACATTTCCGAGAGGAGGTAAGTTCAGCACAGTTTTTGTGCATGAGAAATAAAGCAGAACCAGGCGGTTTCCATGCAGAGATGGGAATTTTTTATTCGAATAAAGATAACAGCTAAAAGCTCAAATAAATTGAAATTTCGAATAAAAATTTATTTGATTACAACAATTATTTGTTATTTGGAGGATTATTCGCAAATAATTATTTGTTATTTGATGCTTTTTATTCGAATTTCAAATAATTATTTGTTATTCGATCGTTCGTTATTCGATAATCAAATAATTATTCGTTATTTGATGACTTATTCGCAAATAATTATCTGTTATTTGGTGCTTTTTATTCGAATTTCAAATTATTATTTGTTATTCGATTATCAAGTAATTATTCGATAGTTGATGCCTCTTTATGGAATACTTATTTGTTTTATGGTATTATTTACTAAAATCTTTACTGTAAACATCGAAACATAACAAGGCATTTCTAATTTCCTAAGTACAAGACACCTTGTGATATGAAATGCGTGTACCAAGAAATAATTTTTTTTAAATTAATAATGGATACCAACAACAAATAATTATTTCATAAAGAGACATGAACTATCGAATAATTATTTAATAATCGAATAACAAATAATTATTTGAAATTCGAATAAAAAGCACCAAATAACAAATAATTATTTGCGAATAACTTAAAATAAATTGAAAATCGAATAAAAATTTATTCGAATAATTTTTTATTTGATTTTTAAAAAAAATCGTTATTTGATTGAAAATTTATTTGAATAATTCCCATCAATGTTTCCATGATATGTATAATTAACTTGTTCTTTCGCCATTCCCCAATTACTTCGTAGATGAATACGGGGTCTACAAGACACGTTTAATCTTTAAGGCAAGAGGGGGACTACTAAATTTGAATGCCCGTGCTTGGAAAAACAATACAGATGGCAACTGTGACCTGTTACTACGTATACATGCAGAGTTGAAAAATTGAGTCGAGTTGGGGTTGAGATTTCAATCCGCGTATATGCGCTCATCAGGTTGAAGAGTTGAGTTGAAATTGGGTTGATTCGACACAATTCTCAATATAGCTACTGTTTCCTATTTGTCCCAAATATTTCTCCTTTCTATCTTAAAAGCTTCACAAACACAAAACAACCTTTATAAAAATAATTGCTAACCGCTGTGACAAAATCAAAAACTAAAATAGCTTGTCAAATTACAATGTGTCACTTCAACTCTTCAACCCGCGTATACATGCAAAATTTCAACTCGACTCAGCCAGATTACTTGAGTCGAGTTGACTCGACCCACTTTGAACTCAACTTCGGTATACATGAGAGTTGAACTTGGGTTCAACCTGGCTTCAACCCTGCATGTATACGTAGTATGTGTATTTTAAACCAGCCAGAGAATACATTCTCGGTCTTTGCCCTCAATTAAATTACCTTAGATATAGGTACCTGGGGAAATTGGAATTGTCTCCTGAGGAAGCTGCTGAGTTTCTGAAAGGCAAGAGTTGGGATCATTTGTTTGAATTTTTAAAGAATGCTTTTCTAAGAAGAGAGTTCCTCTTAAATGAAATGATCTTTTAATGTGCCTTTCTTTACTTTTTATTTATTTATTTTTTCCTGAATTCATCATTTTTTTCTTTTTGTGTTCTTTCGTTTATCCAGGCTCTAGAGAGTGTATCGCCATGTAATTGTTAGGTATATTGATTGTTTGAATGGTTCTGTGATCAAAAAGCTAACATGTATATAGATGTAGGCAAGATTGAAATGAAAGATAGCGTAACTATGTATACTGAGAAATAAATTGAAATTGGTATTGCTATACAGAATTAATTAATATTGTAATAATATCTTTGAATTCATCTTATTATATTAGGAGTCTTTAGGTAGATAGGTAGAACGCTAACCTGGTAGACGACCTCGGTTATTACCTGTAGTTGTTTTAGATCTAAATTTTGTCAGTTATTATCCTATTTATATCTATTTATATTTAATAAACAACTGTTATTATTATTATTATTAAATCATTTTATATGCGAGCAGAGAAATTGTAAGGGACACCTGTGCATGGAAAGAGAAACTACAGAACAAGTTAGCAGGCTAATTTTGTCAGTTCAATTCACTTCAATCATTTATTAGCAATTTTATGCCATACAACACATATACATTTTTGTTTCCATACACTCTTTGTTTGGTGTTTTGTTTCATACACTCTTAAACAAGAAGCAGTACTTCGCTTTTCTAAAAGTTTAATTTTATATATTCTACTAAGATACTCTGAAATCTTTTCAAATTTGCTTCACTTTTCATCACAGTTAGCATACAATTAAACATTTGTAAACCCTTATAAAAAAGAGAATTCTGATATCTAACTCTACGTCTTTTAATCCGAAAATCATTTGTACTTCTCAATTTATATTGTTGGATTTCACCCACAAATCTTAAATTACTTCTTAGATAATCAGGCAACATTCCATACTTTATCTTAAAAACATACAAAATAACACTAAATATAATTCTCTGCTTCACATTCATCCACTTTAAAGTATCCAACATCCATCTCACAGGTGTATACCTATTACATCTTAGTATAATACGCATATCCCTATTTTGCAATTTTTGGTAATTATATACTTCCGCGGTCACCTGGTTTTTTGGCGATAAAAAATCCAAAACTAAACCGATCTTCATGATTTTTTTAAATGTTTGTTTTTACGGCGGATTTACTATAAAAAATACGAAAATGATCTCAATTCAATATTTCTAATAGTTTCAGAGCTATAAATGTTTAAAAAAACTACTTTTAACAAAATAGTCTGTATAATTTTCTTTTATGACATCTCATCAACTTGTTGTATTCTTTTTTGTAATCTAATCGACAAAACGACAGTAAAAAGTGGATCTTTTAAAGCGTTCAAACCTGGTGGGGGGAGGGTGGGCGGCCCCCTCAGTTAATAAAGCAACTAAAAGCCTGTATTCTTTCAAACATTTCTCCATTCAAAGTGGGGTTTCACAATTACATTGTACACATGTATTAAATCACTCAAAGATAAATTGTTCCTAATACGCCTTAAAAACCCAGTCTTTTATAATCCCTAGATACTTTATACTCTTCACACATTCAACTCTGTTTTCATCAATTTCAATATTCAGATTTAGTTTTTGTTACGTCCGGCTTGAGCTTATTCATATTCAACCTTCTTTTACATCTTCCTTAATCATTCGCTCACACTCCGGACCATTCTCACCGACTGCATAAACCTACCATCATCCGCAAACAATGCAATTTCACAATTTTTTAGGATATTACGCACATCCTTAATGTAAAGCAGAAATAAGCTCACTCCCAAGTGTTGACCGTTGTGGAACCCCAAGATTCACACATTCACACTTTTCGAAATAGATTCATTAACTTTTGTTTTTTGTGTTCTTCCATTTAAATATGACGAAACCCGTTTAACACTTTACCGAAATTTTATACGCCTGTAACTTCTTCAACAAAATGTTTCTGTCCACAGTTTCAACGCTCAGCCCATTATACTAATCCTACGTCAAGTTTACCAAAACATTTAAAAGATACAGGCCAAATAAATGAAAACCAAGTGGAATTGTTAAGATGTTTGAAAGGTGGAAAAATTCTTGTTGTGTTAACGAAATTTATGAAATACAAAAATCACGAGAGGATGGCTGTTTTCTCGTAAATTATCAGATTGATTTAAAAAAAAAACCCCCCCGTTAATTTCTCCATCTCTCTTTAAAGCTTAAGGATCTTTATTTTGTTGACATTTAGCTTTCTTCAGTCATTGCCCAGAAGATGTCCTAATCAGACGAAACGCTTAGGCCCTTTTTTGTAATTTTTTTAAATTAAAGATTATAGAAAATAAAAAGTGTTGCGAAACTAACAAGTGCGGTTTTATTCTTACTTATCGTAAAAATGAACAACAAAAATATGTTTCGAAATCAATAAACGTTAAAAAAAACTCTTTTTAAATCTAAAAACACCGCATTCACAAATTTCTTCTTATCTATTTCACTTTTCCAGTCCATAATTGTACAATACAACGCAGATTCGTACGAATGGCCCTTTTTTAAACCAGTTTGTTGTGGAAGAAGCAATTTATTCTCTTCTGTATAGTCCTCTAACTGTAATCTGTATTACCGTTTCCATAACTTTGTCACACACAGATAACTTATTTACTGGCCTGAAATCCATACATTGCTTAGCCTTCTTGAGCGTTTTATCGCTACTGTACACGGCAAAACGAAAATTTTGAGTTTGATCAGGTAACTAAAATATATATGTATATTTTTTTCAATTTCGGTTACGGCGCGCCAACCGGAAGTTCCGTCTGCCAGCCTAATTGGGGTATGTGGGGTACCTATACAAACTACCTATTCGAATATCTGTATCCATTCGATTAAACCATCATACCAAAAATTTCCAGAGAAAAAGTTATTTCCTAGACTATAATAGATTTTTACACATTCAAGAATTTTAATAAATATTTGCAACAGTAAAGTACAAATAGTGTAAAAATATAAATATAAGGAATTGTTCTTTTTTTATTAAAACTGAAATGCATTTCAACAAAAAAAAATTTTTAAATCGCAATCGGCCGCTATGGGCTAAGTATGCTTTCCCCCCTGTAAGGCTGTCACTCTAACCCAAGTGAATTTTATGTAAAAGTCATTCTACATCCAAAAGTTCGGCTTAGTCGTCGGCGTGGTCGTCGGTTTCACAGCTCAATTCAACGCTCATATTTCTACATTGGAAAAGTTCAGCGTGATTTTTGACAGGAAACATAAGATTGAAACGTCATTTGAAGTCACTTCATTTTGTGTTCGAAATTTGTTTATTTGTGAAAGTATAGTAATAATACGGAAAATATAGACATAATTATTATGGTGTTCAAAGTTTGAATAGCTTTTTTAATCAAAAACGATTTTCAAGTGAGGGAATTAAGGGTCATTAAGTTGGCTCGTCTGCTTTTTCAGCTGGAACTGACGACCACGCCGACGCCCACGACCATGCCGGGATGTAGAAGAACAATTTATTTAACACGTAGTTAAAGCCGACGATCAAGTCGAACTTTTGGATGTAGAATGTCCTTTACTGTTATTTATCACATGCAAAAAAAAACTAAAAGAAATCGCAGGTCTCCATAGTTAGTTTGGCACAGTAGAGGTAGAAATGAAATAAATATTTGTAAATAGTGTTAACTATGGCAGACTTCAGATAGGCTCTAAAATCGTTATAAAACTTTGAAATAAAAAAATATAAATCTTTATAATTTACAAAAATGCGGGTATGTGTATAATGTGTAACTGTAATAGACTACTATATAAACTGTCAGGTGGTAATGTATATATAACATCACGTAGTATAATGTCCACTTTATATATAAAAGGTGTTGTATTTGCATATAATTTATGTAATAAATCGCTAATTTGTTAATTCCCTTCAGTAAATTTCAATTGGAAAATTTTTCCTTATTCGGACTTTTACCGTTTACATTCTTCGCAGATTTTCCCAATCAGCATTAAAGCTCTTACAGGCGTGAAAAATCCGTCCCACACTAAAAAGCGTAAATACCATAAAATATATTAAAGTAAGAGTAAAAAGAGTAACCGCGTAAAAGTGTCGTTAAAAAATTGCAAGTACTCTCTTTGTCTTTTTAAATCGAAACAACTAAAGCTTACATAAAAATTAAAAATTACATTTCGCTTTTGTATATATTGCAGTACTGTTCCAGATTTATAACTGTAAATTGGTTATAAAATAATAAATGTTTTAACAAATTTTTGGAGACGAAGATCATAGTTAAAAACCTAAATACTGAGTAATTTTCTTTTTCTCCGCCAATAATCTGTTTATATTGGTAAAAAAATATTTTAACATAATTTATGAAAAGATTCTAAAAATCCAGAAAATTTGTTACAAGTAAACAGCACACAAGTACTACTATAATGCCTCCAAAAATTATGCCGACGTAGTAAAACAAGTCTTGTCTATTGTAAAAATTGCAACCAAACGTTTTATCTCTGAAATTTTAATCTCTCGAGTTTTTTTCGTAAAAGTAATATTTTTCGAAGCAAATTTTTAAACATTTGTAGCATATTATTTAAAAAATTTTTGTTTGCTGGATTTTTTGTTTAACCTGCATTTAGCACGCGTTTTTAAATAACAATTATTAGTTTTACAGGTTGCAGTATATATTATAATATTTTACGATCGTACTTTCAAAACAATTGTGTTACAGCGCTTTAAACCAAAAAAATATTAATTTTACGGAAAATCTCAAGAGAATAAAACTATAGAGGATTTCGATATCCAGTGTCGCAATTCGATGTAGCAATATCTATAATCTATCTATTCGGTGAGCTGAGATTTAGACACTTTACTAAGGTCGTTCGCTGATGAATCAGGAATTGCGGTAATATTGATAATATAATCTACACTGAAGACTGCGCGCTAGCGCCAAAATCTGTTTCCCACTTCACACTACAATTACCAAACTTTTATATTCTAATAAAATTTTATGTAAAACTCGTTGCTAAATCATCTAATGTTTATTAATTTGGTGCTGACTTCCTAGCAAGACATCAGGACGTTTGTAGTAAATGATGTTGAGAACAAAACGTTCCATTCTGACCGATTCTTGTAAAAAGTTCAAAACAAGTCGTTTAGGAAAGATTTTCTTGTATCTGTGAAAATTGACTTACGGTTCGTTGGTTATTCGGTCTAATCAAATTGAAAAATAAAGTTACTAAAAGATATCCTTATACTTAAAAGGGCTTACTTATCTTTGATTACTAAGATTGTTTGTACTTAGTTAATCAAAAAATTAAATTTTCAGGTTCTCAGTTCTGTCGAATTATTAATTCAGTGAACATTTTCTCCGGACCTGCTGCTATCTATTTAAGTAAGGTTTTTTTTTATCTATCCATGCAATTATTGTAACTTTAGGGTATGTATGTACTAAACTAAACTACCAATGAATAAATTGGAGGGTAGTGTAAGGCAAAAATGATTAAAAAACCCCTGGATATATTCGTAAATGGATTCTACATATCGAATTTGAATGAAATAATCAAATCGTTTTCGATCTAGACTACGCAAACGTCACACACACATTTTTCGAAAAATCCTTTTGCAGTGTTTGAAATGATATATAAACGAAATCCTTCAAAAACTCAAAATAAATAAATAAATACTTTCTTCACTGTTAGGATCGCATTCCCCAACTGAGAGAGACTTAAACTCTGATTGATTAAATTTGTTTATTTCATTACAAATGATAATTGTTATCTATCCTTAATTTTGTATATATTTTATTATTTTTTGTAATTGTAACTTTTCGAAAAATGTCTGTAAATCCTGTAAGGAATGAATTTATTTAAAGAGACCTCAGTTAAAATTAAATTTGCATTAAATCGTGTAGATCCCGACTAAGATCGACCTTCACTTATCTTTTTTTAATTTCTACACTTATTTATTTTCCCAAAGAATTCAATATCAGTCGAGAGCACAAAGCATAAGGAACAAGGAAAAGTTAGGTTGCTTATCTTTTACTGCTCCCTACTACTGGGTTCCAGGTACAAATAGGTGAGTTGGTATTATAAATTAGCACTCATCTGTTTAGCGGTAGCGGTAGCGATTCTCACACAATTTGGTTGCCTAACCGTTTCAATAAATTAAGCGCATGCCCGAAAAATGTTGTGGCAACAGAAAAATATTTCATAGCAACGAATAAATGTGTCAAGTTTGTGCGTATGATCTGTAATTCTCCCATGCCGTTCCCCGGAGCTTGCATTTAAATACTCAGTCGCCTGGCTGGGAGCTGGCGTGTGATTTTGACACTTCATAGCGCTTGGACTGCCATGAGTAAAAATTGTGTAAAACGGTTGGCATTCCCCTTCAACCGATTGAACACACACTTGTTAAATTCAGCTCTACACATTTTTACAATTTTGCGTACTTACAAGGCACCCAGGTTGTCTGAAACAACCAATTTCATGAGAATTCCTACCTAGGTATGTTCACGTACCTGCAGGAATTATAACTCCTGCGCAGGAAACTGCAGAAAGTCGTTTTTGTACTCAGTTTGCTGATGTCACCGCTTCCCCACCTGCAGGAAAGTTCAGGTTCAGATTTCCTTACTGTCACCGGCTGATGTCAAATAGCTGAGTTGTGTATTTTTGAGGTTATTGTTGTCACTTGTGGCGCTCTTCTACTTTTTCAGGAAATTTCAGAAAACTGTTTTCGTACTTTTGACAACTGCACCGCCACCACATAAAGAAGGAAAATGCAGGAATTTTCAGCTGCAGAAGTAAGAAAACAGACCTATTGTTGCTGTTATTAAAAAATTATTACCTCCGCTTGCATTTATTTATTATTATTATTTTTGTCTCAATTGTTTTTACAAATGTAATTTGATTCAGAGTGTTTTCATACTTTTTCGGATATACCCTGAATATGTCACTCAAAATACACACCTTGCAATGCATTTTGAAACAAAATGATGTAATTCAACAGCTCAAAAACGTTCAGCAGATGAAGTATTAATTTATTAACTCAACTGTTGAAAAGTTGAATTGAAAATTGCTCAACTTGGAGTTGGATTAACTGGTTTAATGGCGCGACTAGCATATCATGGTTACCGGGTTCGAGACCAGGTCTCCTCGTGGGTTTTTAAAACTGAATTAAAATATCCAGTTCGTCTCTGGGCTACTGTTTAGTTGCAAAAAAAAACAAGACATTCAAGTTTCCTCACTCCTCTACCCTAATCACCCTTCCGGCCAAGAGCCATGCTGACACATTAAAGAGTTGTCCCTAGGCTTTGGCCACATTGTAAAAAAACGCGGGAAGTAAAACTTATTTTATTTGAACAGAAGAAGAAGTAGCATTTTTTAACAAACGCTTTTGATATGCTAGAATTTATGTTGAATGGTTTTTAAATTTACCCTTTTTCGGTGTAAATTTTCAATTTTTTATCATATTACTTTATTGATAGCCTTAATGTCGTCTTAGTCTGTCCCTTTTAAGCGCGTAGATTAACCAGTTAGCTTTTATTGACGAGTATACTCGTCATGCAGAAATGACAATATTTTGTGTTACTATATACGAATACGCTCGTCATGTGCAAAAAGAATTTACCATTTGCTATGCAACTTAAATATATTCGTAAATTTCAAGAATTTAAAAATGTTAAAAGATAAATACCAAATAAAATGAACAAAAAAAAATTAAAAGTTTCTATAAAAGTATGAGCACATCACAAATCATTCATTCATTTATTCATTTTGTAATTCGGTTGGAAAGTGAAAGTGGTATAGTGAAATATTTAATGCATTGGTGTGTTTAGAAGTTGCTGCCATTATTATCTTGCACGTTCTTCCTTACTTTTCTCAATAAAACTATATTTAATCGACCAAATATAATATATGTATATGTTTAGAGACTTTTAGGCGATCTTAAAATTGATAAAAAGTTTGTTCTTGAATGTCAAAACATGGTTTGAATTGATCTCATTTTTACGGCTCCAAGATTAAATAATTAATATAAAGATAATATTATTCTTCACTTTTTGCTTCTAGGTACATGCCTGAAGTTAAGAATTTTACCTTAACATTATATTGTCCTATTTTCTAGTTATTATTTCATGTGCTCATAAATATATTACTTGCAAAATTTGTATCTCAAATAGAGATAAAATATATAACTGTATTTTTTTGTTTTCATATACAAATCTCACAGCAAAATATTGTTTTCATTCTTTTTTGCAGAGGCAAAATTTTCAGCCTGAAGACGACATCATGAGTTTAAAATCAAAATTTATTTCTGATTCATTTGACTTTAATACATTGGCCGAGAAAGAATGGTCATGTCCAGAGAAAGGGCTGCGAAAGGAGCTAGTCAACTTCACATTTATATCCATGACAAAACCAACCGAAATATCAAAATGTTTTGTAAGTATTTCAGACGTAAGGAATCTCAATGGTCGCGAATCAAATTACTTGGCTAAGAACGAGGAAGAATTCTGGGTAGAACTCGGATCTGCGCTTACACCAATAGACGTTTACATCGAAATTATTCTTCAACAAATGCTTTCGGGAGAGTCAAGCCGTTGTTATATTAAAACAAAATCTGAGGAGGAAGTTAGCTTTGTTATAAAATTAAGCAAGATTGATTTCCGTGATTACTTATACAAACTAAATGTTCGTGAAATGTTTGATTTGTCAATGAAATATAAAGAAAATGGAGTAGCTATGTTTAAAAAGTATCCAGTTTTCGCACAAGAGTATTTTTGCCGAGCTGCTAAGTGCTTGATATCCTTTAAACCATTTGAAGTACTTTCCCTAAAAGCCGATAGTGTAGATCCCAACGAAATGGAGAAACTTCTTCAGACGATTCAATTGAACATAGCTGCATGTTTAATAAAACAAAAGAAATTTGAAAATGTTGTATATCTCACTGACTTTATTGAGAACTGTAAAGAAAATTCTGAGAAGGGAATTTATAGAAGAGCGACAGCATTTTATAACCTTAAAAAATACAGCGAAGCAAAAAGATTAATAGAAATAGTGGACTACAAAGAGAAACCCGAATTTTTATCTTTGTACAACAAAATTTTATTTGACTGGAAAACTGACACCGAGCGGTATAATAGTATGGTAAAGAAAATGTTCGGTTAAAATATTAAGCTTAAAGAATATGCGCCTGACGATGTTTGGTTTGTAATTAGCGAAGTAAGCACGAGAAAAACTGTTAAGTGATCAAAAAATTGCTATGCTGGAGATATATTAATGCAATGTTAACAGAAGTGTAATGTTTATAAAAATTAAAATTCCTTTTTTATTATTATATTTGCATCAATCATAAGATGATAAAATTTTTACTTGTGAATCCGTGTTATTTTATTGTAATATTGTAATTCATTTTAATATAATTTTTATTTCAATCATATACTAGACAGAGTTGTTCGTTCAAAACGTTTATATATCTTTAGAAATTATGGATTTCGATCGATTATGTTTAAAATGTGAAAATGTAATGAATGCTTTATTACCATTCTTAATTTATGTTTATTCTGCGAGTACGGGTGGTAAGCAACACCCATACTCGTAGAAAATCAAATAAGGACATAAGAGGTAAATTTATGCCTTTCAAATAGTTTAAAAAAATTTACAATACACACATGACTAGACTAGGGCTGTTGATAGACTTCGAAGCACTCGGTTCGAAGCTTCGAAGTCGAACCCTTCGAATCATGAACGTTTTACCGATTATTCGATGTTTTCGAAGCTTCGTAGCTTCGAAGCATGTTTAAAAGAGCGGAGTTAATTTTTGTGAAAAATTCTTAATTTTGTCATTTGAAATTTATAAAAGAAAATATACGGTTTATAAATAGTGAATGTTGGTGGCTGGATGGGTGGGTGGGCGAATGGATGGCGGGAGGTGGGTGGGGGTAGAAATTCACCACACACACACACGTGTCTACCACTCAAAATAATTTTTTTTAGATTGTTATATGTCTATTTGTTAATACCGTAAATCAGGCAATATTAATAATAAAAATGGACTATTTTTTCCATTTTCCAAATTTTATATTAATCGAAAGAGGCAACCCTTGGCTACATTTTGGCGTTATTTTTAGGTTGCGGCGACTTACTATTATTAACAAAATTCGTGATTTTTCCAACGTGCCTCCAAAATTGAACTCATTATATTTAAATTGCTATAATTAATGTAAATAATGAGCAAACAAAATTATTATTTCTTTCATCGTAATGAAAACCTTTTGGACTATATCGTAATATTTTTCAGATATGAATTTAACGGCAGTTAAATATCACTTAACGCATTTGAAGGTTACATGTTTTCATCAAACGAGAAATTTTTATGTTAACAGATTTGTTGAATTATAATTTTACACTCTTTTCAATTCTGTCTTTATATTTTACCTGACACGATTATGATATTTTTACAATTAACCTTGCTGCTGAAATGCTTTTAAGTTTTCAATAACGTTTAACGTTCTGATATTCCAAGGAAGTACTAATCGTTCAAAATGTCTTAATAGATATAAAATTAAAATAATAATATGCTTTTTAGAGCTTTTTGGGAAGTCGGTTCTGCTTTTTTTTAAAAAAACTATTTTATTTTTCACCTTTAAGTGCCTTCCGTTATACTGCTCGAAAAATGCTGCCCGTATAACAAAGCAATTACAATAGTTGCAGGGGTATTCCACTCTATAAAAAGAAACAAATCCGGAAGCACGTTTGGAAATTAATCCCAGCCACCTTTTCACAAAACAAAAACGCGTGAAACTTAGAACCTCTTTGTTTTTGCGAAGTCGGTTAATTATTCTTGAATCCATATTCTCGCATTTACTTTAACAGGCGTCAGTTTTCAGCTGTTTTAAAGATAACAATAAAAGGTTCCAGCATTACAAAATCCTGTAAAGTAGAGCCAGAGGCATAATATCCCAATTTCGAAGCTTTGAAAGGTCTTTCGTTTGAATTTCGAAGCTTTGACCTTCGAAGCTTCGATATTCGAATACTCTTTTGAAGCTTCGAAAATCAACAGCCCTAGTCCTGGCATCGCCAACAGAATTAATTTTATAGGCTTGATTCTCAAAATAAGAATTATTTTCTACTTTTGCAGATTTTTGCGGTTTGTTGTAGTTCAAGTACGTAGTTCGGGTACACTCAGTTCTTCGAAAAATGCGTAGCTATTTAAAAAAGGGTGACCACTCTATGGAAAATCAGGGAATTTAAGTAGTCAGAGAAATGTCAGGGAATTTTGGGAATTTTCATTGAAGTAAGGGAATTTTTTCATCCACAAATTCAAATTACTTTCTGATGAAGGTCCCATGATGGCACGATATAAGGGCAGTCATCACTCGAAACGGGTTTTTGAGAAATTTAAAGGAAAAACATATTTTAATTTCTGTTACTTGAAATTAATTCATTTTAGTTATTATTACTGGCATATAGTCTAGGGTCATAGGTCTTAGAATAATCACATGAATTGGAGTTGTCGGATTCTTAGAAAAATCCCAAAATTCGAGGAATTGATTATACGTAAGGAATAAATACAAGTGATTTAAATCAAATCACACAAATTTATTTAAATGAGTTTTGTTTAATGCAAAAAAGCACGTGGAATGGTGATAAGAAAAATTCTACATAGACTCATTCCTCGATTTACACGGTAAAAAAATCGTTCAAAACGAAACCGTATAAAGCGAGACAAAGAATTCATACAAAATAGATGGATATGTTCAACTAAACTGTAAACCGTGTAAGGCAGGCCGCACGCTGAAGTGACTTTAAGTCAATTGCAAACTAAATATCAACTGACTTTTTCTAGCGTATACTTTTTTATGAAGTGCCGTACACTAACATGGAAAACTGCAGTTGGAAACTGTAGTTGCTTCGCCTGATTTTTAATTCCAGTTGAATTTGGAATCGCCCGTGGAATTGGATGGACTTATTATTATTTTGTAACATAAATGGGAATCCTCGGGTTCGACGGATTAATTAAGACACTTATTTTCAATCACAAATGTTTACAGTTCTATTCACTTCTCTAATTAGTTCGTTTCACAATTTCCTTTACACGTTTTCTCACGTTTTAATTAATTACCCTTCGTCGGCTTAAGTGTGAGAGAAGCCATATTTGAGCTTAGTATACGAAATACCATAACTTTTGTTACAGTTAAAATTTTGTAAAAACCTTTTTTTCTGTTATCTTTTTCTGCTGGAAAAAATTTAAAAAAAATCAATATGTTTTTAGAAACTATACTTTTTTTTGCGTCTCCTCGAAAGTTGGGTTTTTTCAGATACGTTCCCCCACATTTAAGCCGACAACTTATTACTTCAGTAATTAAAATACCTAACTCTTCACTATCAATCGCATGTTCCCTTCGAAGTTTAAATCACGACTAAACTAAGCAGGCTGCTACTCAGCCCTATTTATACTACTCACTATTTTCACCACTCTTATTCACCAGAGGTTCGAGTCGTCCTTGACTTTCTACATTTGACATTTCCTTCCCTTGATTTCTGGCCATCTGGGGCATGCGCATTACACGGTTTACTATTTCCCTTTTCCTGGCCTACCTGTAAGCGCAGAAAAAAACACGTACCTTTGGGAATTTGTTTAAAGAAACTATGCAAGCATTTTAATAAAACTCTTTTGTCTTTATTTATATATGCTTTGGAAACTATTTACAATATTTATAGTCTTATCCTGTGTGCGTATAAAACTCATTTGACTTAAGAAGAACTAAAAGTCAATTCAACTTTCAGTCTTTTCTTATTATTTAAGGGGGTCTTTTACCTTACGACGCCGTTTTTGATACTGTTTTTCGAGGATGAGGTCATCAATATTGCTATTGAAATGCGGTTCTTATATTTTGAAAATGAATTTTTTGAAATTTTTATTGTTTCTGGTTTGACCTTCGTTCGACCTTGAAGTACCCCTTACGAAAAGTTCATATCAAAACGGTTGACACGATTGAGCTAATGAAAGTCGTCTAAAACAAAACATCGAAAAAGATTTTGTTTTATTATTTCCTTGGCTATTGTTTGACGAACGGAATTTTGAAAATTTAAAAATTTCGCAAAAGGTCAAAAAAAATTTTAAAATGATTTTGATAAAAGATTTGAGTTAATGGATCAATTATTTTTCCAGATATCATGTCAACTAGTATCAAAGACGCAACTTTTGGAAAATCTCAATTAAAGATGTTCATGCATGAACCTTGGACAAAAAGTTACTTACGATCAATCTGTTTCCGCCGTCAAGTTTTCTTTCAAACTGAACGAACCCAGAAATTTCACATAGCTTACAGACGAAACATATACACAGGCATATAAAGTATACAATAGACCGTCTGGCTGTCCTTGGTAAAACTCGTAAAACAAGTTTCCGGGCTGCCGCGATGGAGCATTTTTTTTTATTTTGGAAGTAATTGTACCTACAATGGTAGGAGTTAGATCAATATTGTTGACAATTTTGAAAAGATCATTGCGGTAGTAGTTTTCTAGCGTTTGTTTGATGTCGTTGTGTTGGGCAGATCAAAAGATAAAAATAAAAGAGTGGTGTGTATATGAATCACCCTGTACCTCCCAAACGGTTGAGATTGCCCCCCCCCCCCCCATACAATTTTTTGTTTGGCTAGGTGAGATCTACCACCCCACTCATTTTGCGCACGTTAGATCTGAAACACCCTGTATATTCTCTATAACACGGAAACAGGTGAACAGGTGTTTTTTTTAGTATATTTTAAGTATTCGGACGCGTTTTTTATAAATGCAATTGCTTCTGTCCGACAACTTAAATACCAGCAAAATTGTTGAAAACCAGCCAAAATTGTTGAAATATTTTTATTATTTTGTTTAGTTTTAAGTTCTCTGTAATTCACAGAACGTATTTGTTTTTTATTTTTGTGAAAAGTGCTTTGAATTAGGTTAACAATTCTTTCTTTTATTTCAGTAAATATAAAATTTAAATTTATTAAATCAGACCCATGATAACGCATGGAGCTGGTGTAAAGCAATGGAGGTAGGCAGGCCCAACCTATGTGCTGTTTAGGCATAACAGGGGCTACCAGGTCAACACCGACAAGGGCCCTGGAGGTCATTCTAAATATTACTCCACTGGAATTCTATGTTAAATAGGTGGCACTAAACTCAGCTGTACGTTTACGTATGTGAAAGGAAAGGGGAATGCAAACCCAACATGACAAGATCGTCCAAATATGTAATAAAAATACGATCACGAGACTGTTTGAGGAAGAAGATTGCTGGGACTTTAAAACTGGTAATCCGAATATGGAGGCAATCTTCAAAACTCATTTTCCGACAAAAAGTGAATGGATCAATAAAAGGGTAATTCAAGAGTACACATTAGCGATTTACACAGACGACTCAAAATGCCAGCGTGTCTGTGTCTTTGGTGCGAGGAACAAAGGAGGGGTAAACAACTCCTCGGTTCTTCAATGTGAAATCGGAGCGATAGAGATACGAGCTAAACAGCTAATAGAAGAGGGAATAAGATCCTCTAGGATGCAATATGTACAGATAGCCAGGCGTCCATCAAATCTTTAACAAACCCCGCGGTAAAATCTAAAACCATAAAGGGATGTAAACAGGCCCTCACGGAGTTAGGGAGAAAAACGATATCACCGTCATATACGTGCCGGGGCACTGCGGTGTATCAGGAAATGAAAAAGCGAATGAGCTAGCGCAGAGGGGCGCAAATGAGAACACTCCAATAATACTCAACCTGAGCATACCCATCTAGGAAATCAAAAGAGAAATCATGGAATGGGGAACTCTCACTGCACATGATTCTGAACTGATCATTAAGCTTAACAAGGCTAAATTTAATCTTGTTGGCCCTGGGACTGGACATGCAAGACTAAGGGCTCATACCATAAAAGTGGCAGGGGCGCGCTCGTCTATGCAGGGAATGCGGGGAAGAAGACGAGTTCGTATTACACGTTCTCGGTCAATTCCCAGTCCTAATGCAAAAAAGGTTTAGAATCTTAGTAACATACAGTCTGTCTCAGAAGTTTGGGATATTCAATAATTCTTGTGCCCCCAAGTCTAAAATGCGAATGCACTAAGCTAAGGGAAATAAGATTCTTCTGACCTATTTATATATTTAAATTCATAGGTTTAAACAAAGAAATTGTAATAACTTTCATTTTAATATCTTTATTATATCCAACATAAATAAATATTTTCTTAGAATCAATTTTCAAATTTAAACATTTGTCTCAAAAGTATGGGATAATAACAAATAATTGCCCAAAACAGTTATGTTTGTCTCTCTAAATGATGCATGTTTAGACATGTTACCTCTCTTCATTATTGTGGCTTTGTTATAAGTTATTTCTGTTCAGTTGCGCTTTGAATGATGTGACCTAAAGTGTAAGTGAAGAAAGTGAATTAAAGCTGGGGAAATGGGAAAAACAAGTGAAGTTTCTCTAGACGAACGCCAAAAAATGGTACTTTGGTACACTAAAGGACTCAAACAGAACGAAATTGCAAAAAAATCAACAGAAGACAAAATACAATTAGTCGAATTTTGAAAAAGTATCGCGAAACAGGAACATGGGCAAGTGCGCCCGCATGTCAACCAAAAATGTTAGATAAACCTCGTGATTCTCGGACCTTGATAAACATTATTAGAAAAGACAGACACCTTTCAGTAAGGCAAATCGCAGAGCAGCTATCATTAGTTAGAATGACGCCTGTTTCTTATTCTACAGCACACAGGAGGATGAAGGAAATTGGGATGAAATCATGTGCCGCTAGAAAAAAACCGCTTTTAAACACAGTTCAAAAGAAAAAACCTTTCCAATGGGCACAAAAATATATGAATTGGTCACCTATCCAATGGACAAAAGTTATTTTCAGCGACGAATCCATATTTTGTTTAGATTTAAATAAAGGTAAGAAAATATGGAGTACACTGGAAGAAGTTAATCATCTATCTTGCATCAATCGTCAAGTGAAATATCCTGTAAAAGTGATGGTTTGGGGTTGCTTTGGAAATGAAGGTTTTGGTGAATTGTGTGTCATTACATCAGAAGTTAATACGGAAGTTTATCTTGAAATTATGGACTCATTTTTAATTCCAAGCACTGAATCCCTTTTTCCGGACGTTGACTTTATTTATCAACAGGACGATGCACCTGCCCATAAATCCAGAGCATCCCTGATATATTTTGAAGAAAATAGTAGGATGATGGGAACTCTCAAGATATGAATCCCATTGAGAACCTCTGGGCAATTATTACGAGAAAATTACAAATTTTATGTCCAAAAACCAGAAGTGAATTGATTTCTTCTATACGTGAAGTATGGAATAATCACCCCTATTGTGATTGTCGTGTCGACTGTCGATTTGCGATCGACAGCCATATTTGCAATGTCAATGTCGATATCGACCGACATCCGTCGATCAAATCGACAATTCTAGTCGATGTCATTTTTTAGAACGACAAGTGGAAGATGTAAAAGTTTCCGAGGTAGAAATGTAATTTTTGTTTTAGTTTTTTATTTTTGTTTATATAATTTACATCTATAGAATAAATACAACAAACGAATTTAGTTGATGGAGGCAACTGAATATATTTTTCGCAACTACATTAAATCTGGAAAAAAATTTTTATTTTGGAAAAAGAAATGTAATATTTCTTTGCGCTAGACCAAGGTTATAATCATTTGCACTATTAGACTGGTATCCACTTTCTACCTTAAGGCAGCAGCTAACTTTTTAAAGTTGGGAACTGTATATAACCGTTTTTTGTTTTATTTTCCATGCCAGGAACTTTAATAGTTCAAGAAAAGCTTTTTGTAAAAGTCTAAAAAGGCATTTAAAACTAGAAATAGTAATAAACAATCATTATTAATAAATAAAAGAACTTTAACACGCCAAATACTGTATTGTCCAATTTCAACGAATCTGAAGAATTCCATAAAGGTTTCCTTTTTTCTGCATTGCAATAATTTTTTCCCTTTCATCGGTCTCACTTTCACTATCAAAAAATAAATTGATTGAATTCATTACTTTTGCTTTGTTTAATAACTCTTATAATTTTAACTGTCACTTTAGTAGCTCAAAAACCAAATAATTGATTAACAATTGATGAATTACTAGAAATATTCACAATAACATAAGACTTTACCAAATTCTGTGTGGTAATGCTCTTATGTCGATTCGCGTTCATTAGGCAATGCAAAAAGAGAATCGACACGACAAGGGAAGCAGCTGTCGATTTCAGATCGACACGACAATCGCAATAGGGGTCAATATTACTCCAGAACTATGTAGAGGTCTAATATCTAGTATGCCAGCAAGACTGAAGGATTTAATAAAGGCAAAAGGAGATCTTACCAAATGGTAGATCTACTATATGGTAATAATTATTTTAATTTTATTTTAGAAAAAAAAACAATAAATTATTATTCCATACTTTTGAGACAAATTTGAAAAGTGACTATTATAACAAAATATTTTATTATGTTGGATATAATAAAGATATTAAAATGAAAGTTGTTACAATTTCTTTGTTTTAACCTATGAATTTAAATAATATAAATAGCTCAGAAGAATTTCATTTCCCACCTTAGTGCATTCGCAATTTAGACCAAGAATTATTGAATATCCCAAACTTCTGAGACAGACTGTATTACTGAGAAGATTTAGGAGAAGTTAATAAATCGGGGTATAATAGAATTATCCAATTTGTTACGGGGATGAGTTGGCTCGACAGTGGACTTTAGGGTACGCTGCCGAGCAGAGGGCCTTCAACCGGCCACTAAAGGCCTCAGTGCAAGCAAGAAACACATCTTCCCCCTCCTGCAAAACAACCAAGTTCTCTGTAATTCATAGAACGTATTTGTTTTTTATTTTTGTGAAAAGTGCCTTGAATTCGGTTAACAATTCTTTCTTTCAGTAAATATAAATTATTTTGAAAAAGCTTCCTTATTTTCGTATTTTCAAATTCAAATAAAACTATTGGGATGGGTCCAGATTCTGGGTGTCGCATCATTGGTGCGACCCTTGAGGTTCACACGAACAACTTCCCAGTTAATAACAATTTTCAATTGTTATTAACAATATTCAATTATTATTAACAATATTAAATTGTAAATAGCGATAAATTTCATGATCATAGTACAAAAGAGTAAGTGAAAACTCAATAGAGGTAACGATAGAGACGTACCAGTCCCTATCTTACCTCTTTGTGTGACCTAGGAATAATCTGTGATAGTGAACTCAATTTCCGTTCCCACATTGACAGCATAATTAACAGAGCTAACTCCGCGATAGGGTTTGTGAAGCGCTGGTCCAGAGAGTTCTTCAATCCTTATGTTTCCAAATCTCTCTATATCTCCTTCGTTAGACCTCTCCTTGAATATGCCAGCTAGGTATGGTCACCTACACAAACAACCCACATTAACAGGATTGAATCCGTCCAGCGTAGGTTCATTCGTGATCTTCCGTGGGTAGACAGATTCAACCTTCCACCTTATGAAAACCGTCTGAAACTGATAGACTTTACAACCTTTAAGTAAACGTCGTGATGTTTCCGACATTCTCTTCATTCATCAGCTATTAAGTGGTGCCATAGACTGCCCTTCAATCCTGCAATCTTTACCCATCTATACCAATCCCCGCAACCTTATGTCCACTCCCCTTTTCCGACTCGACCGCCATCGCACAAACTACGGTCAAAGCGAGCCAATTACCAGGAAGCTACGAAAAGTCAGCGACCTTTCCTCCTTTGACTTCCATCTGAGTAAATCGTCCCTTCACAAAGCCTTATATCTTGATCCTGCCCATCTTGATCGCCTTTCTTAAATTCTTCTTCCTTCCAGCCCGTATCTACTTTAATTTGAGCTCATATTGTAGCTTTTACTATTAATTTACTATGTCATCATTTATTATAGCTTGTAGTATTAGTATTATGTTATAGCTTGTAATTGTAGCATGTATTATTATGTAATAGCTTGTATTAAGCTTAAATATATAAATAAAATTCATATTATTCGATTTGTCGTTTTATTTATCATTAATATCAACTATTTATGGTTTTTTTACCATTTTTTTAATGTTACAAAAAACTATAAAAGTTCTGGATAAAAATATCTGATTTTTTTTTAAAGTATCGAGTTGTATCAGAACCAATTAGATCAGATGAATGTTTTTCAAATAAAAACTTTTGCCCACTTTTATGTCATTTAAAAATACTTAAAAAATTGATATTTTAAATTTATAAATAAATAAATTAATGAATTTAATTTATCATGATAATTTCGTTGTAATTAGATGCAAACAAATTTTTAAAAAATTATTCCGTTATAGCACTATTTTTAATGAAAACCAAATAAAGAGTGCATTTATTTGTTATTAATAATTTTGAATGGTTATAAACAATTCATAATTGATATAAGAAAGTTTATTCATAAAATAAATTTTTGGTGGTAAAAAAATTTCAATTGTTTATAAGAATTTTTCATTGTTTATAATAATTTTCAATTGCTATGAACAATCTTCAATTTTGTATTCAATTTCCAATTTTCATAATCAATTTTCCACTAGGTTAAACCAATTTTTATTATTATAAATTTATTATTGTTATAAACAATTTTTCATCATTATAAACATTTTCTGTTCATAATTAATTGTTATTATCCGACTTTTTAATGTCCCCATCGTCATCAGAACAAATTATATCGAAGAAATCCTTTTCAAGAAAGTCTAAAATCAACTTTTTTTCCAGTTTTTTTGTTGAAATAAAAAAACGGCTGAACCGAAATTGATTAAATTTCTTTCAGCTCTTATTGACAATAATACGCTTCGAATGGAACCATAGCAAAGTCGTTACAATTTTTTGTTCGCGAGATGTCGTTGTCGAAAAAAGTGGGTCCGAACGTACGTACGTACGTACACACACACACATGTGTTCAAAAACATGGGTAAAACAATAGTGACTTTAAAATCTAAAAAAAAATTTAAAACTGAAAATTTTGAAAATCGGGCCCATTACAATAACTTCCCTATATGTGGGAAGTTAAAAATATTTCTGTCCGAGTACTAAAACGATAGTGTCCGAATACTAAATAATAGAAAAATCCAACTTTTTTTCAAAACCTAAAAAATTTAACTAAACTAAATTAAAATAGATACAGATTCAATAAAGACAACCGAAATAATCAATTCAATTGATTGCTTTGAAGGCACTTGGTAGAACAACTTATTAGCCATAAATTAAAACACAGATTTTGTCAAATATTAAATTGTAAGTAACAAAAACTAAAACCTTCCTCAAGTACCGTTTAAAAAATCCGAAATTTTATGTTGTCTAGTGCAAAAGGAATCCCTAGTAATAGACTGCTTATTCATAGTAGGTTTTCTATATATATATATAATATCAACTTCAATTTTTCCATTTTTTCTTATTAGCAATAAATCTAGGAATGGTCGTTTGTTGCCAATTTGTTCTTCATACATATATGAACTTTATGCTCGGGAAAAGGTTGTTGATTTCGTTAAGTAAGAGGGGTACATTGTCAATAAAAATATCGTCAACATACCTTTGTCATGTTATGGAAAGTTTTCCAGCTCTTTTAAGATTCATTTATTTTCTAGTTTCCCCATAAAAGTATTGGCAACAAAGCAAGAAATAGGGTTTCCAATGCTTGTACCTTCAACTAGTCTAAAGTTCTTGTCCATAAATTGAAATATATTATGATCCATGCATAATGTTAAGAGCTTCCATGTAGCACTCTATTTTTACTTGCTCTACTGATTGCGTTTCTAACCATACCTTTATATAATTTAAACTTTGTATTACAGGCATACTAGGGTACATCTAAAGATGCCATTATAACTTCCGGTTCTAGATGTAAATTTTCTAATTTTTCTACAAATTCTAGTGAATTTCTTAAATATAAGCCCACTAGATGTTCTAATTTTCCAAATTCCTCGACAATCCATTTAGCAATTTTGGAAGAGGTGCATTCGTATTTGAACATATAATTCTCATTTTATTACCTGGTTCATATATGGTAATCCGTATATTTTAGGTGTTTTTGGATTAGGTGTGACTAGTTTCCATTTTGGTATACAAAAGGTGTTACTTATTTTTAATGCCATTTGGTTCGCTTCCCTAGTAATTTTATTGATTGGGTCTTTTTTTTGTTCTATAATTTTTCCTAACCGTATGGTATGAGTGCTGCTTGACTGTCCACACAAATACTGATCTCAGTTGCTGACATCTGTTTTTCCTGGGCCGTAAGTGCAGCCTTTATTATAGCGTGAGTTTATACGACTTACTTATTTGCAGCGCTTCCGAGAAAACTCCAGCTCCAATCCCCTTTTCTGTTTTCGATCCATCTATGAAGATGGCAGTTCCTTTAATTATGTTTTCAGGGTGCTTCCAATCTTCTCTGTTAGGTATGATAACGGAAAAGGGTTTTCTAAAGTCATATTGTGGCTTCATATAATCGGTTGAGGGGTGCAACCCATTTTGATTAAAGAAGTTCAGTATGACTGCATGTCCAAACTCTGTGGTGTTCATTGGCTATTTTTTCTAAGTCTGAGAGCTGCCAAGGTTGCCATTCTTTTCGTGTGGAGTTCTATGGGTTGAACGTGTAAAATGGCTTCCAAACCAGCTTGTGGGGTGGATTTTTTGTGCACCGGGTGTTCCCAAGCAAGCGAGCCTTTGCAGCTTTACTAAAGAGTTAAGGTGAGATTACTTGTTAACTGCATCCCACCAAACAATTGATCCATGTAGAACATATGACAAGTGTTTTTAAGTTAATTTCAAAGCCCAAACTACAATAAAACATTTAAATATATTACAACCTCTTAATAGTGATCAATTAAATGAACAACAAAGTCATAAAAAGAGTTAGAAGTCCGAAAACTAGAGCAGTTACCCTAAGTCACTACTTGACAATCCTAAATAACAACATTTATTCCTCTGTTTCCGAAATATCGCAAAATTAATCAATTCACTGCAAATTCCATTGTGTATCTTGCGTCATGTAGTTGCCGGCAATATAATCGCATTGACCTTTACGTCACAAACAGAAAATACCCCCGCACTCGCGAGAGTTCCAAAACCGAAATTAGTCATCTTTAATTTTGCGTCGAGATTATTTCAAGTTATAAAAATATATAGAGGTCAAATATTATTTTATTCATTGATTTATTTATACAGAAAAATGAGTACCTTAAAATGAATATAAAACTTAATAATCTCCTACAGAAGAATAAAATGATAACTCATGAGGGAAACAAGGAGTCTATGCGACCTTGTTTCCACGATTCACGTTTTATACAATCAAATAAAAATTACCATAGCCAATACTTAATCCCTCCGTTTTGGCGGTGCTCCCGACGACCTGGACGAGCGCTGGTGCGGTCGATGAATACTTTTTCTATTGTTTTTCTGAGATATCCTAGGATTGGAATCACTACTACACGAATGCGATTCGGAATCTTCGTCGCTCGTTGACGATGGACTACTTGTGCTGGCACTAGAGCTGGCTACATCAAGTTGTGCCCTTCTTGGAGGTGGAGGTGGATGCGAGCTGGAAGCATTTGCATTACTTACATTTGAACTAGTATTACTAGTTGTAAGGCTAAAACTCGAAGTGGAAGTTGTTGCAGTCTCTGGAGATGACGAAGTCGATTGTGGCGCAGTCTGTGTTGCGCTATCTTGCTCGGTACGTACCACAGTCCGCATACGCATTAATCGCGGTCGCAACTCCTTTTTCCCTGATATTCTGTGTTCTCTGTAATGAGCCAGTCTTAAAAGAAGTTCATAATGTTGTTCTACACGTCTTAAACAGGCCTCGCAAATTGTTTTGGGCAGGGGATCCGTAGGAGATATCTAAAGAATTGCCACTCAATCATAATCAGCCTTTTAGTAAAACATTGTAATAAAATTTCGTTACTTACTGTTATCGGCAAGTAGCCATTGATTTTCTCGACTAATCCATGTTTTTGTCCTTGGTCGCCGTAGATATGAATAACTGTGCGATGCATTTCAGAGCAGAGACGACACAAAAACCCCGAAATACAAGCCTTGTCTATGCTCCCCATTTCACTAAATTGCGACTAAAGGAATTTTATCAGACTGGTTTTAGTATTGTGTATGGAACCAAAAAAAGAAACAAAATTAATAAAAAAATTTCTGCTGATCGAACGCAAAATTTTGGCCACTTTGACATTCCGCACTGACAGAATGTCAGCCTAAAAGGGAAAAGGGAAGAATTGGACTCGGCGGGAGAAGACGACATGCCACATTTAAATTAAGCAAAAAATCTAAAATTAAAAAAATTTTGAAAGTCCTTTTAAATCTGTAGCCTTAGAACAGAAAACGAAAGGAAGTGCAATACCGTCTATAAACCGTGTACGTGTTTTCCGATTTTTTGTTCATTGGAAAGGTGTGGGAAGGGAACCCAGAGCACGCCTTCCGAAATGTCAATTTGACGTGGACTATCTGAAGAGTGCACATTCAAAGTGTTTATAGAGTGTTTATTGAATAATTTTCACTGTTCTATTATTAAAAGTGGTGTAATTTTACAAATAAAGACAATTAACATTTAAAAGACTATTTTGGTTTAGTTTACTAAGAATCTGAGGTGCTTAATTTGAACATTTTTCGTGATGAAGTGTGCGGTATTTTGTTGTAAAAATAATCGGCGCAATTAGTGCGGAAAATCATTTTTCAGGAAAGTTAAATAATGTAATAAGCAATTATACAGCATTTTCTTTGAAATATGTGCAAAAGCTGTATAAATAAAAGCTAAATTACCAAAGAATATAAACATTTCTCTTGATGGTGCTCGTTTGTTTACATTTGAGCTTCATCAGAGTTTTGGATCGCCTTGGTGTTTCAGCGACAGCTGACGGAAGTTTTTGCCTAGGGGCTCTAATAAAACTTGAAAAATATTAAAATATTTTTCTACTTTTTGGTATTTTAGGATTCCAAAAGATAAAGACTTCAAAGAACTCTGGTTAAAATCCATCGGTAGAACTGATTATATACCATCCGATGGTAGTAATATTTGCGAGGACCACTTCGAATGAGTCAAAAATTTACTACTTCCATGGTGAAAACTAACACATTTACACCTTTCAAACACATAAGGAAAATTCGGACACTTTTTGAGCATAGTGCACTTCCTTTCGTTTTCTGTTCTAAGTCTGTAGCTAATAAATGGTAGGTAACGATAAATTCCACTTACCTCCTTTTACTACTTTTCTTTCGATTTTAAGACTACAACGCAAACCTGTTTAATAAATTTTATAATAAAAATAAAACAGATTTTCAATCTTAAACTTTTTGAGTTGTAGTGGAATTATTTTAGGATTATCTTCTTAATCCGCTTAATATGTTTTCTTTCTTGATAATATTAAATCAAATACGTTTCGTTTTCGTGATTCCAGGATTCACATTGCATAACTGAATTAAGCTAGGTTATTTTTTTGAATATTGCTTATATTGTTTTATAATTTTTGGATTTTTTATATGGCATTTCTTCTCATTTTCGAATTTTTGGGACACGATGGATTAGTTCAATTTTTTAACACTTGTAAACCTAATGGCGTTTGATAAGTTAAATATAAAAGTTTTATAAATGTCATATCTGACAATTCTCTATTTTGGAATTGTATAGCACGTGTGATCATTTTTCCAGCGTTTTTAATATTTAATTTAATATGCCCAAAAAAAGGAAAGGCCATGGAAAAAAGAAAAATAATCATGCTTTTTCTGAAGAACCACAAGAAATAGTGCAAGCTCCACATTCTTTCGTAGTTCACCGAGGATTACCATGCCCATATATTCAGGATTTGACCAAGGACTTTCGTCAAATTATGGAACCCTTTACAGCTATAAATTTAAAAGAAAGAAAATCTAATAAAATTAAAGATTTTGTGAGTTTATCTGGCGTCTTTCATGTATCACATCTGTGCGTTTTTAATAAGGCCTCAACTCAACTTTCCTTTAAACTTGCACGTCTTCCTCGAGGGCCTACATTGACTTTTAAGGTGAGTTTTTACATTCTTATTTTCTATTTTAACAAAATAATGTACCATAAACGACGAAAATGATAATAATTACGTGGATTAGTCAAGGTTTTTTGTAATTGTTAATTGTTTGTTGAACAGAGAAGAAAAACAACGTAAACTTTATCCACTTAATACAGTCTCGGTGATTGGCGGTAACATTCCATTTTCTTAATGATATTTTCAAATTCAAATTATTTTATCTATAAACATTGCACCAGAAAACAATATATCTTTCAGAAGTAGGTACAAGAACAATATGAAGAAATATTCTGTACTTATTTCAACTAAAACTAGTTGGAATAAGAAAGACTAAGTTAATATAGAGAGTCTACAGTACAAATTCTAAAGAAATAATAGTTCTAAAATTTATTAAATAGAACAAGTTAGAATGAATGCATCTAATAAAGTGATAGGTTCCCTGTAGCATGATGGTTATTCAGTGAACGTTTCAGATTTTCAAAAAGTTTGCTCTGAAAACCGTTTAGTGTGCTCATTTCAAAGGAGTATCTTAAGACAGAGTTGGAGCAATTCGTTGAGCGGCACAACCACCATGCCATAGGTCCCGGGTTCGAGACCAGGTCTCCCCGTGAGGTTTTATTAAGAAATTAAAAATAATCCACTCCGTCTGTTGTCTAGCTCGCAGCAATTAAAAAACAAGACTCAAGTTTCCTCACTTCCCTTACCTTATTCCCTGTTGTCCCCTGGCCTTTGGCCACATCGTATAATAAAAGCCCAATGTCTATGCGTTGCAAATGCGGACGGACGGTGGAAAGTGTTCTAGCAGACCTCCCAAATACTAATCTGTCCAAGAGATATCTGAGGATTGAAACTTTAGAATTTTGACAAGTAATGCGACAGAACGAAATTTAAGATATTTATTTATTTAAGATTCATCATATAAAATTACAATAATTAATAAAAATAACTAGAAAAATAATTAATAATACATAATTACAAAATAAAAAAAGTTCGGCCTTCACAGAATTCTTCGACAGATTAAAATCAATGTTGTTAAAATGCGTAATTTGTGCGATACTGTGGAATTTTAAGAAAATCTCGATTTCTCAAGGAGCGACTCGGAATCGATATATTAAAAGAAGACAACAAGACTGGAGAGTCAACATTACCTTGAAGACATTCAAAAGCGAAAACAGTTTTAGAGATGTTACGTCTGAATTCAAGAATATAGTTTTATGAGCGTAAGCCTATCTGAGTACGGCGGCAAAATAAGAGGGTCGCTCCAAGGAAGCTCACGAAGTGCAAAGCGAACAAAACGGCGCTGGCCTCCCTCTACTCGGTCAATTGAGTTACGATAAAATGGTGGCCAAACACAACTAGCATACTCCAGAATAGGCCTAACAAAGGTGCAGTAGAGAAGGCTGGTGATCTGAGGGTCGTCAAATGACTTTGCTCATCTTTTTATAAAATCCAATGTAGATCGTCAAACGTAAAACGGCTGTTCAACCAGAGATCTCAGTCCTTGGTCCTATTAACTTTTTCCAGAACACGGCCATGCATGGTGAAGTTGAAGCCGAGAGGATTCTTTCTACGAGTAAAAGACATAGACGTACACTTACTAATATTGAGGGGAAGATAGTTATCAGAACACCAGTTGTAGAAAGCGTCTAAGTCAGAATTTAATAGTTAACAGTCTCGAATAGAGGACACAACACGGAAAATTTTGGCGTCGTCAGCATAACAAAGAATTTTTGAATATTTCAAGAATAAAGATACATCATTGATGTATATAATAAATAAAATCGGGCCCAGATGACTTCCCTGAGGTACGCCAAAGGAATTAAAAATAAACTTGGATAGTGATCCACGGAAGGACACACGCTGGGTCCGATTTAGTAGGTAAGAACGAACCCAGTCTACAAACAATGAAGGAAACCCGAGGGCAGTCAACTTGTAAATCAAAATTTGGTGGCTTATTCTGTCGAATGCCTTGCTAAAATCTGTAAAGATACAATCCACTTGCTTTCCAGCCTCAATTTTGGATAAGCAGAAATGTGAGAATTCCAGTAGGTTAGTCGCAGTAGACCTACCTTTCATAAAGCCATGCTGGAAGGTTCCAAGAAAAGGTTTGCAATGAAAGTATAGTGTATCGCAAACTAATGCCTCAAAAATCTTAGCAATACAACACAAGTTTGCAATGGGTCTGTAATTGGAAATATCACACCTCTTGCCTTTCTTGTGAAGAGGGATAATAAGAGATGATTTCCAAGATTTTGGAAAGACTCCACAAGAAATAGATAAATTAAATAAATAACAAAGAACAGAAACCAAGGAAGAAGAACAGTTCTTATAAAGGGAAATAGGAACACCATCAGGACCGCACGAAAAACTATCTGCCAAATTATTGATGTGTTTCGCGACTGTATCGTCATCAAATGTAAGATCTTTTATTTCCAGTGAAGAAGGAGGAAATAATGTCAAGTATCTAAAATCCTTAGAGCTAGTATCGCAGTTGTCAGAAAGAAAAGCTGCCTTAAAAAAGGCGCCGAAAAGGATCGCAATCGTCAAGAAATCACTACTTTCAGTGTCACCTAGTTTTAATAAAGTAGGGTAGCCGTCGGTGCTACGCTTAGAGTTAACAAATCCCCAAAACTGCTTAGGTTCACCGCGTATAATGGACCTCATTCTGTTAACGTAATTATTATATGAGGCATGAATTTCGGAATTGAACTCATCGCGCAATTATGAGTAGGTATAAAAATCCGAGTCGCTCCTTGATGAGCAGAACTGCTTTCATGCTTTATTTTTTTAGTTTTTAAGATGCTTCAGCGAGCTATTGAGTTAAGGCGGACTAGAGAAAGAAGAAAACGAACGAGAAACAGGAACACAATGCAAGAAACAAGTATACAAATTGTCATAAAAAAATTTTCATAAAAAGCACTTACCGCCACATCAATGTTCCGCTCATAGAAAACATTAGACCAATTCAATAAAAAATTATTCAATACAGAAAAGTCAGCCTTTTTAAAATTAAAAGAGAAGTCGTCGAGAATCAGAAATGCAACAGGCAATGGATCGAAGACCAAAGCAATTTGAAGCGCAGGATGATGAGACGTCTCAGGAACCTAAGGAACCGTGCATATCGAGAGATTGCAACTTAGAACAGATTCAACATAAGGTGAAACATGATCATACCGTAGGAGATTATAAATATACCTTACGGCAGAATTGGCTAAAGCATTCTTCTACCCAAGCCCGCCTGGAAGACACGTCGTGTTATTTAATTTACAACTAGTTGAGTGTCCGACTCGTTCTCCTGTTACTATAGGGAAACGTATCTATAGAGATGCGCGGAATATTTGCAATTCAGTGATTAGTCGGGCAAAGTTCATTCAATTTCGACCAGAGCGTTAGACGGAAGGTATTTTCTACTCAAAAGGATAGTGTTCTGGTTTCTAGTAAAAACCGTAAAGAACAATTTAATTTGTTTCTCAACATCACCACTCATTTATAATGGGAATGTTTTTACTGACTGACTGGACAAGGCCAACCTTGGTTTTAAAATGTTGCCCTGGTTTTAAAATGTTGCGCCTCTGCTTTGGTTAAGCTCTGCGCAAACTTTCACCTGTCGCCCGCTCTTGATATTTGCATTTGGTCTCCACTCTCACCTCGTTAAATGGATAGAGAGTTTTTTGTATGACCGTTCAATCCGTATAGTAATTGACAGAGTTACATCTGATCCCTACGAACCTCAGGGTTCAGTTTTTTCACTAACCTTATTTATTTTTTTATTAATAACATTTTATCCTTTACTCTCAACTTGCCTACGACAGCACTCTTGATTTCGCGCACTCTTTTGATTCTGTAATGAGTTTTCGTGGAAATGCTACTGAAATCAATTGAGAACGCAGGTTTGAATCATTAAACAACGACATTTCTATAATTTTCGCTTAGGGTCTGTCCTATATTCATATGTTACACACTTAACTTTTTGGGGATAGGGTGCTTGCGCGAAATGAAGTGACTGAGCTTCTTAATGGTAAGAATTGGAAGGATTTATATAAATACTGTACCTGGGCGTAGAAATATCGCAAGACACTAATTGAAGAGTAAAACTGTTAACTAAGACAAAATCTGTGCGTTGCTTTATGCTTGTCGATGTGAAGCGATTAAATGTGCAGGTTTACAGGGCCCATAGTATATTAAACAATTGTTTTGAGAGAAAATCAACTCCAAGGTATCACCTGTTTACATTTTCTTTTTCTCCTTTCTATACTACATTGTTATCTCGTTTAGTACAGCTTGCAATGTTTCAAAATTCCCTATAAATCGTTGACGTATATTATTATTAGCATTGTTCTCAACTCTGATCCAATATCTAGACAAACAAAAAATATCAGAACAAGTACTTGAACAGCGACGGCACTAAATTTAACACTAGACACAAATTAGTCACCTTTTCACGGTACCGTCAAATTATTAAAAATCCCGCTGACGAGGGTGGGAATGCTCACCGAAATGTACATCCGACGGGATTTTTAATAATTTGACGGTACCGTGAAAAGGTGACTAATTTGTGTCTAGTGTTAAAAAATATCAGGTTCGGAGTATTAGAATATTAACGACGAAATGGAATAATAATGTAAGGAAATATGAAATATATTGTTTATTTGGATATTTTTAAGATTCCGTACCACAATGATAAAACGAAACCCTTATAAGATCACTTTGTTATCCGTCTATCTTTCCGTCAAGACCATTTTTCTTAGGATTAGCTAGAGTTATCCAGTTAAATAGTATACCACATACTAAGGTATACAGCCCCATGGCATAGAATAGATACTACATAGAAGAACAGCTCCCTAAATTTCCTGGTCAAACTTGAATGGAATAGTCTGGCAATGATTTAGCAATTTTTTACTGAAAAGTAAATGCTAATTGTCAAATAATAAATACTATCTGTCAAAAATCAGTGAGGGAATCAATTTTGTAGCTCTCCAAAGAAAAATTTCCTTTCGGTCGATTAATTCGTATACTCGGACCTATGTGTTGTTAAGTAATTGACAGTTCTAAAAATTCATTACTTTCGTATGAAATTAGTCCGTAAATATTTTTCAATTCTTTCACGACTACGAAATATCTTAGTTTATATTTCAATGGAACAGGTTTACTATGATCCTTGTCACTTCGTCTTAATAATTGAATGAAAACATTCACCTGCAAATTGTATGTACATATAACCAAACTTTTTACTCTGACGAAATGGTATTTACAACTACATACAAGATGACTAAGAGATTTCCCATTTGGGTAATTTCCTCTCAGCAACATTACCATTTAAATGGAAAATGGAATTAAGTGGCGGGAAATTTTTGGAGTTTTGTTGTTTGGTCAACTAATTGTAACTATATTTTGGGTTAATGCTGATGTATGTATCCGTAACTACTTGTCAGGCATTGGGCGGGAGAAAAACTTCACTAGATTCGATGATAAGACTTGCAAGTCTAAGGTGAATTGCGAACCATCGATATTACTCGGCAACTCCCAATGGAATTTTTAGCGTCATCAAACTTAACTCAAATTGTATTTATTATCAGTCAAGGAGAGACTGCTTTGAATCGCGGTTTTGAGACAAAATTACAATTTTTTATTTACATTACAAAATTACATATTTTACATCTATAATATATTAGTGACGAATACTTCAAAGTATGCACAACCTCTAACAAAGGGAAAACCATGCATACTCTTAGCCAATGTTCAATAAAAGAAAAAATTGGATGTTTTAAGAACTCAAAGAAACAAATTGGAGCCTTTCTGTCAACACATTACGCGTGTACATTTTCCCTAATACACTTACTTGCACAGAGACATTATGTCAAAATAATGCGACATACACTTATAACATCTTGAGAACTGGTAACCCATATGAACCCTTTTCTAGTTTCCGCATCCCCTTGTGGAGTATAGGATAGGGAATGAAATTCACCTGATTCAGTGACTTGCAAGTAGATCTACAGTTTAAGGTTAATTCCGAAATGCCAACAAAGATCGCAAGTGAACTTACAATAGATCTGTCTGTTTACTCGAAAGTTTTTACACAAAACTGAAAGTTTTCGTCCGCACTGCGTCTGTTTACTTTTAGACTTGAAGAAATTTGACAGTTGAGTAATAATCCCCTTTAACCCAAATTTTACACACGCTGGCGAATGTGGACAAAATTTCGGCAGAATTCTTCTTCGGTTTTTATGGTTGACAACTCACAGCAGATTGATCTTTGGCAATTTACAGTTTATAAATAAAACTTCAAATAAGCAGGGGGAACTATCAAATTTTCAGTAAATTGTTATTCATTTTTATTTATTTTTACGATTTCTTATAACCGCATTGATCTTTGCACTGAAATTTACTTTTGACAGTTGTTATCTGTTTACCCAAAAAGAGTCTGTTAACTGTCGCATTTTCATCCCGTCTACCAGAAGGACATTTTCACTTAGTTTTTACCCACGCTTTTTTACACAAAATAAACAGACAGACCTAATCTAAAGTGGATTCAAACGAACGGCATTTTTTTTAGTGGGAGAGGTGAAAATCTTTCAAAAGACACCGGACATCCCCGTACCCTCCGGTAGTGTGAGATTCTTACTCACTAAAAACACCTCTCTGGGGTTTAGCCGAAACAGACCACAGACCCTCCCAGTCTCCCTTAGTGAGGGCAACTGAGTATCCAGTTATCCGTTAATGCGTTAATTACAACCTTCGCCCCTTCTTAGTCCACTGCATTGAAGGGATCCAGGCCATAAAGCTTTAGTCCAGAGCAGGACCAGTAACCTCCTCCGGATTAATCGCAGCTAACCCTTCGGAAGGCAGGTATGCATCTTCTACTGGTGCGTGTACCGCGGTGATAGCCAACTCGTTAGAGTCTACCATCTCTGCACCACCGCACCCGAGGAAGTGCTAGTTATTATTTTGCCAATGGCACCTTCTTCCAGGACTGCTACAGCAGTTTCAGCCGACGGTAGTAAGCCAGCCTACATAGCCGCCACAGAACATTCAAAAGGTAATTTTCACAAAGCTGCTTCTGTTGTGTTGTGGGTACAATGAGTATAGCCAACCTATTAGGGTCTATTATACCCTCCACCTCCACTCCTACAGACTATCTTGGCATGGCCTACTACAACCTTGGAGTAAGGGGGATTTCTCAAAAGGTTATCTCCTCCCGCATTAGTTACTTGGCTACGTTGTAATTAACACTTGAGAATGTCCAGATGAGGATCGCCGTATCCTAGAAGGCTTGAACTCATCCGTCCATCCTCCAGCAACCAACGGCAATACTCTGCAACGAAATCTGCTGTCAGCCGTAAACTACTGCGGTTTTGGCGCCGGTGTTTTTCAAACCTAGGACCTCCATGTTGAGGGAGGAGGAATTTATCCCTTATCCCACCGACAATTTTTTTAACTATGCTTAGATTTAATTTTGAACTTTGTAAATTATATGTAATTGGTATCCCTCGTTTATTATTTAGGTTCATCAATTTACATTGGCTAGAGATGTTATTGCATCGTCCCGGAAGCAATACGTTGATGACGATTCCTTTAAACATGCACCTTTGGTCATAATGAACAACTTTACTGGAGAGGGCAAGCACTTGAAACTAATGGCAACAACATTTCAGAATATGTTTCCAACAATCAATTTAGCAACCGTAATTCTTTACTTTGCTACTTTATATAATAAAACTGATTATCATATATTTAATTTAGGTAAATCTTGCAACAATGAAGCGGTGTGTTCTGTTTTCGTACAGCCCAATAACAAAACTTGTTGAAATGCGACACTATTCAATAGTAGTCGTGCCAGTTGGCTTATCTCGCGGAGTTAAGAAGGTTGTTCTGGGACAAATTCCAAATTTGTCACGATGTGACGATATCTCAGACTTTTTAACACAGTAAGATTTTAAATTCAAGAAGTTTAAACATTTATTAAGAGTAATTTTATTGCAGAGGGACTCTAATGTCTGATTCCGAATTTGAAGATGACGAGGCAAACCAAGTAGTTCTTGCACAAGATCTTAAACGTAAAGGGAATTTAGAAAATAATAAATCTGCTGTAAGGCTATATGAAATCGGACCGAGAATGACATTTGAACTAGTTAAGATTGAAGATGCACTAATGACCGGTGAAGTTTTATATCATGAAACTGTTATTAAGACAGAGGAAGAAATTGAAAATATAAGACGAATGCGCGAAAAGAAAAAGAAATTAAAGGAACAGAGAAGGAAAATACAAACCGAGAATTTGTTAAAAAAAGAGAAGTATGAGAAGGACAGCTTTAGAAAAGAAGGAAAGAATGGGAAAAAAGAACAATTTTCAGAAGAACCGGAGGTTGAACCAGACAATGATGCTGCTTATTATAAAGAAGAGGTTGGAGAAGAACCTGATGAAGGTAGTTATAGTTATTAGTAGAAATAATTCGCATTGTATAATATTTTTTTTTTTTTTCCTTAGAACTTTTTAAACAATCAGATAATAATTCGAGAAAACGAGTTCGCGTTCCTAAGCATTTGATGTCTAAAAGAAGGAAGCTGGAGAAGAAAAGTAATGCACCTGACAGCAAAAATAAAGAAGTGTATGATAAAAAGGGGGACGGCAAAAAGAAAGAAATGTATGATAAAAAGAGAGACGGCAAGAAATCAAATAGAAAAGAAAATATGAATTTTACAAAATCTCGAGGAAAGAAAGTTGTAAAATTTAAGTCTAAATTTAATAAAAAGTAAGTTGTTCAAAGTTTCCATTTGTATTTGTTGCCAGACGAAATGATATTAAAATCCTTACAACTCAATACATGTTTATATAAATAACGCAAACGGGTAATATGGATACTTTCCAAGGAGCTCATAATTCCATTGGGTCAAATGGTTTCAAATCATCCAGCCAAAGATGAATATGAAACCCATGGTCTCAGATTTTTATGATTTTCTTATATGTTCCATTTGCCATCCTTATTAACCATATAAAATTTTATTTTGATATCTTATATACTTTTTGAGATATTAGTTTCCAAGAATTTACAAAAAAGACGTTTTTGCATTACCGAGAACTGTAGCGGTAGTGATACACTTTAAGTTAAACTTTCATAACTTTGGCATTTTTCATCATAGGAAATATATAGGAACTCGGGCTTCAGGTCATCCGTTTGAAATAAAACAATTTATTGGCTATTAGACATTTAATGTATAGCCCAACGTTTCACCGATCTACACCGGCGTTTTCAAGGGACTGCAACAAACATAGTATATAGTAAAGCACAACATCAACAAAGAGATTTTTTAAAAACTCACTTCAAAAACTGCCAATACAAAATTTCTTAACATCTATGAAAAAATATCTTCTTATATCCGACACATATTCTCCGTCGTCGTCACAATCAAAAAACAGTACTTCCCAAGAGCTACAGCTACCTTGTATGGCCGTCAGCGGAGTAACTATCCAATACGGCAAAGTATATTGCGTTGACGTTGTCCGTGTCCGTCTTTCTATTTAATGCATTTGTGGCCTTGTAGATGTGTAACGATTCTAGAATGTGACGCTTGCTCCAGTTGCCCTCTCTTGCTAAAACTTTCACGTTGTCAAAAAATCGTCTCTACGCAGTGTGCTGCGAGTGCCGTTTTGTTTGCGCTTTTGCTCTTTATGTCTGACTTATGGTTGGCCATTCTATTTTTTAGGAGTTGTCCGGTGGTGCCAATATAACAAGAGGCACAATTCTGTTCTGCTTTCCCCCCACAATTTATTTCATAAACGACGTCTGACTGCCTTGTGTGTTCAGTTTTCTGCTTTAGTTTGCTATAAATTTTAGCTGGAGCAAGCACCACATTCTAGAATCGTTACACATCTACAAGGCCACATACTGTACCGTATTCATTCATTCATTTCATTTATTAGCCGTTAAGCTTTACAACTCTTCTACAAAGTAAATACTACAATCTTTGGTTCAATAAGCTCTAATAATTACTTTTAATAAATTCTACTAGCTGCTTCTTAAATACAATAATGTTTCTTTCAGTTTTTAATGTAGCCGGTAACATATTATATAACTTAAAACCTTTGTACATCAGTTGGTTTTGTCCTCTATTTGTTGCATATGATTTTAATCTGAAGTCCTCACAATTCCTTAATCTATATGGTTGAACTTCATTAACATATATTACATTGTTTGACAAATATTTAGGTAGCATATTATTCCTAAGTTCCGTATTGGATAGTTACTCCGCTGACGGCCATACGAGGTAGCTGTAGTTCTTGGGAAGTTCTGTTTTTTGATTGTGACGACGACGGAGAATATGTGTCGGATATAAGAAGATATTTTTTCATAGATGTTAAGAAATTTTGTATTGGCAGTTTTTGAAGTGAGTTTTTAAAAAATCTCTTTGTTGATGTTGTGCTTTACTATATACTATGTTTGTTGCAGTCCCTTGAAAACGCCGGTGTAGATCGGTGAAACGTTGGGCTATACATTAAATGTCTAATAGCCAATAAATTGTTTTATTTCAAACGGATGACCTGAAGCCCGAGTTCCTATATATTTCCTGTTATCATATCAAGGTCAAGAAATCATCAATTTTTCATCATATCACAACGTTAAGGGTGGCACTAGGGTGAAGTTTCTGATAGTCTTGGATGGTAGGATTTATTTTTAAAAAATACTCCTTAAATCAATAAATATTTTTTTTAAAAATTGCGGAGTTTTTCTATATTTTAATGTAGGAAAAATTGATTATCGTTAAAGGGGGGCAAGGGGTGGTTCTGATGCACTGCCAGTCAAATTACCACCAATTTTATTCCAGAACCTATTATTCCATACTGTGAGGATTATTTTAAAAATAAAATTTTGTTAGTTGCTGTACGCCTTTTAGTTTAAATATCATTTTAAAATTTTATGTTTTTTCTGCAAAATATTTATGAAAGTCAGGTTTGAGCTGATAATGACTGCGCCATTTAATAGATATGTGGCCAAATGCATTTTTTTATTCTGCCGGTTGTTGTGAACATTTTCGTCAAAAAAATCTTTGTGATATAATGAAAATGGCCAAATTTATGCAAGTTTAATTTAAACTGTGTCACTACCGCTACAGTAAAGCAAAAACGTATTTTTTCGTAAATTCTTGGAAATTAATATCTCAAAAAGTATTCAAGATATCACAATAAAATTTTACATTTAAAAAAATCATCAAAATCTGACATGACCTGGATGATTTGATATGGATTGACTCCATTGGCAAATATCCGTATTCAAATACATAAACAAACCGTTCTACGGCTTTACAACATCATCGCCTTTACAGCGACAGTCAATCATTTTTTTAGCTTCTTTCTCATCTGTATCATTTCAAAAATCTATACACACGCGACATTCTTTCAGCACTGAACTTGTAACGCTGATCTGCGCACATAAGAGGTTTGTCTGTTTACTCGACAGTTTTTACTCACAACCAAAAGTTTTCGTCCACACAAGGTCTGTCTGTTTACTCGAAAATTTTTACACAAAGCCGAAAGTTTTCGTCCACACTGCGTCTGTTTACTTTTGAGTATTGAGATTAGAGTATCATGTTCTTGTGTATTTCTTTCCTCAATTCGCTACTTTTCTTCTTTAAATTTAAATTTTATATTTTAATTTTGCCGGGCTTACATAATCAACAAAAAATCAATTTTAAATAAATGCCGGTGTATTCTCAGAAAGTCAGTTATATTAAGTCAACAAATCGCTGCAGTTCTGAGGTCAAACTGGGACTGACTAGTGGGGACCACCGCTAACGCCTAGCATTGGAACAGAATGTAATGTAAAAGATTAAGAAAAATAAAGTAAAAAAAACTGTTAGTTACGACTGTTTACCTTAAAAGTATGGTTACATATATGGAAAATCCTAGTGAAATTTGCTGTCTAGTAAAGTGCTCTTGACCTAACAAATTGAAATTTTCAGCTTTCTCCATAAGAATTTAGTAACTGGTTTTGTGTGAAAGGGTGAATGTTCTTGAAATTTTAAAAACAGAAAACAGCAATTCACCAACAACTTTTGTCTTAACTTTTTCAGAAATTCACTTAATTTGCTGATTCAAAATAGTTCGTTCTCAGATAAAAACATTCAATTCACGATAAACAAACCGTTATAATTGCCATATAGTTGGAAAGTAGCCCATTCGCAGCGTTACTTGTCGCAATTAACAGTCGTTGTGATAATCTTCTGGTGTAAATATGCCGCTAGATAAGTCCATAAGCCTTGATTTAAAAAGAGGAATTGTGAAAAATTCGAAAAAAGGAAAGTTCTTTCGAAAAATTTCCGACGAATTGGAATTACCGCGTTCTACAATAAGAGACATTATTAAGAAAGAAATAGTAACAAGTAAGGTAAAAAAAACCTTTTACTACAACACCAAGAGGAACAGAGCATTAAAGAATCGGAGGAGGAGCAGAATCGGAGGTTAACGACATCACATCATTAATAAAAAGAAGAAATAAGGTTGGTGAAAGAACTGAACCCTGAGGTACACCGGCATTTATTTCGTAGTATGCAGATGTAACGCCGTCAATTACTACACGGATTGAACGGCATGACAAAAACTTCTCTATCCATTTAACGAGGGTAGGGTGCAGACCAAATGTTTGAAGTTTGGCTAAAAGGGCAGCATGCCAGACTCTATCAAAAGCCTTTGAAATATCAAGAGCGACGATTTCGGACTCACCGAAATTATGGAGACAATGATTCCAACGCTCCGTTAGAACCGTTAGTAAGTCTCCGGTTGAGCGGCCAGCGCGGAAACCGTACTGGCAATCGTTGATAAGATGGTTATTTTCTAGGTTAGGTTATTTTTTGGCTGAGCAAACTTTTCCTATAAAACACTTTTGTTCTGAATAAAGTTTTGGTCCGTAGGCTGCGTGCAGTAGGCAGAAATAAAATTCTTAAATTTAAACCAGTAGATAGCTTGTATTTTTTGCATGAGATGGCTCAGTATTTTCAGCAGCGTTTTAGGTAAGGTCATATATCGGTAATGGACTTTTTCACATTCGTAATAAAACAATCTTAACACTACTTACAAAATGTTGTGTTCTGGTCATCCAAACATTTTTACATGCTTTAGATTCGACTGGTAATTGATAATTTCTGAAAGTTCTTGGTTTAGAAGCTTATTACTTTGGAAACGCTCTAAACCAAGCGGATTCATCACAATTGTAGGCGTGCTCTTCACCCAACTTCATTTTCTTGATTAGTTTAAAAAAAAATTTCTGTAATATAATTTGAAAGCATATCGAAGTTGAAAATGTCATGAAATGCTCGTGTCTAATTGGTAGACAGATAGAGATCTGGGTCCTTTAACTCCTTCTGGGCATAGGGCGTCTACTACACTAACTCTCCATCTGTCTGGTTCTGCGCCAACGCCTTTAACTGTTGCCACAATTTGTTGATTTCGGTACCTTGCTTCTCTACGGATCGCCTCCATGTCTTGCGAGGTCGTTCACTTTGGCGTCTTACTTGGATCTCATGCGGGTTCCAATCTAGGGCCTGTTGAGCGATGTTGTTTGGATCTTTTCTTAGTGTGTAACCGGCCAATGGAGGTTAAGGATACAACGGAGACACAGATTGAGAAAGGATTATAGCTTAGATGTTATTAGACAGGTCACAGAAACCTATGTCACAACCTACACCTATAGTCCTGTAACTTTTTCATAAAAAAGTTTAGTCTTTTAGCGCAATATTTCACTTAAAATGTGCACATATTGATTCTGCTGCTACATAACGAGGAGTATAATTCTGTTTTACAATTTGAATGTTGCGATTCCTTTAGATTTTCTTGCCTTTAAAAATGCAATTGACCATCGACACAATTTCACAGATAAATTAAATTTTCTACATTACGGTGGACGGTGACCAGAATAATAAAATACTCTCGAAACGCTCTGAAGTTGACGGGTATTGGGACCTTGCATAGTCCAATACCATGGTCAGTAATATAGTTATACAGAAGCTGTCCCTAACTTAGACCCATAACTACAGCTTGGCAAGAAGTGAAGAAAATCTTTATTCCGAAAGCTGATAAGCGAGCCATATGGCAGCAAACGATTATAAGACCAATCAGCCTCTGGACGTGCACATAGGAGAGGTAAGGCAGAGGTATTATATTTCTAAAATCCAGCATGCCTATACTAAAGGGAAGCAGAGGCAGTGCTGCACGCTGGGTTGTCGGCGATTGAAAGATCTCGGAAGTTCAAGGATTATATTCTGGATGCCTTCCTTGACATTGAGGGTGTCGTCAATAATGTCACGAAAGCCATATATAAATGACTGAGAAGCTCTGCCTGGATCGGTTCTATTGTGACATAGTATCAAGTAAAGTAAAAGAAAAACATTAATAATTAACAAACAATCTTCTTCTTCAAATATAAACGGTTACATTTGCAATTTAGTGACCAGAGGAAATTGCAAAACTCCGACCTAGATTAACATGCACAAATCAATGATGAAATCTAGTGTCCGCAAAATTATTGACCTCTCGTCATATAAACTTCCTGAAATCGCAGCAATTAGTCAAATCGGGACCGTGACCAATAATTCTTCTGATCACAGTAGTATAAATATGGGGTTTCTGGAGCAAATGTGCAATGTGCACCTTAAAATTGGTTAAATTGTGAGAAAAATCGAGGTCTGACGTCACATTTTTGCACATTTTTCATGCGCCAGAAACCCCATAACAATTTTTGGAGGTGCAGAGATAAGAAAGCGTGATTCCGAAGGTCAAAGGTCAAGGTTGATGATTGTTTAGTAAGATAAGGCACCTGTCGGCCATCTTGGATTTTGGGTTTTCGGTCTTGGAGGCTACAATTGATTTTGTTCTTCTAGACCTGTTAAAGCTGATAGTAGACCTGATAAGAGCTGTTCTTAGACCTGGTAAAGCTGTTCATAGATCCGTTTGAGCTGTTTTATAGAGCTGGTAAAGTTGTTCACGGAGCTATCAAAAGCTGTTCACAGACCTGATAAGAGCCATCCATAGACCCATTCAGATCAGTATAACCCAGATCCCAATTCTGGGAGGAAAGTCTTTCTGACGAAGCCAAGTACTAGGGTGTAACATTAGACTCTAAACTTAACTGAACGGGGAATAAAGAACAGCGCATAGCGAAAGCGTGGCCTTCTATGGGTGTAAGACGACCTTTGGGGTTAAATACAGCAGCGGATTTACCCAAAGGCAAACATAGGCACGTGCGTAGAGGCCGCAGCTTAAAGGGGGTCCAAGGCTTATCAAGGAAAAATTATGACGAACTTAATTTTTTATTTATTAGTACAATTTTTCTGGTCTATTATATCTCAAGACAAAAGATAAGATAGTTTTCCTTCATCGGCTTCTTATTCCTTAGGTATATTGCCACTGGCCCCTTCTACTTTTTAAGTATATGTCGTTGAAATAAAACTTTCAATGCATTTTACAAATGCACCTGGAAGCGGACTGAGGCCCTCATTCGAAAGAAATATCTTAATCTTTTTAATTGCTGGACACTTTTTACAGGTATCTCGAAGAGGTTGCGGGTCTCAAGTAAGATAAATACAATGGAGATAGTGCCGGTTGCAGAATGGACAGTACGACAATAACAATGCATGGTCCAATTTTTGGATTCTGTTTTTTTCGTTATCCTTAGGTTTGCAACTTAACAAACGTAACATCACGTTAGAATAACCAATTTGAAATTTCTTAAACAATAATAAAATTTAATAATATTAATAAGGGTAAGAGCAATAAAATAAATAAATAAAACAATAATAAATGGAAATGGAATTAACCATAGTGTTCTTGTTCGTAAGTTGTCTTTTCTAGGGTTTCCATCAATTTTTGTTAATTGGATTCCTTCCTATCTGTCTGATCGCACGCAAAGTGTGCTATTTCGAGGTTGACTTTCGAACGATATTTATGTTACCTCCGGTGTTTCTCACGGAAGTTATCTAGGACTATTGCTTTTTATCATGACGCCAAATTTTTCCGCGTTATTTCAAGTGCGAATGACTGTGCACTATTAAACTTGGACTTAGACGCCTTTCATAATTGGTGTTCTATAAACTTCCTTCCCCTAAATATTAGCAAGTGCACTACTATGTCATTCTCTCGATCAAGGAATCCAGTGCACTTTAACTACACCTTAGATGGTGGCTGTTTGAACAGACTTGACAAGACGAAAGATTTAGGGGTAGTGCTAAATACGACCTTTTCATTTGACGACCACTATTGTAAACAAGCGATGGTCTAAGAAGTTTGATTACCCATATATAAACTCCTTTATTTTACGTTCGTGAGACCTGTTTTGGAGTATGCTAGTCCTGTGTGATCTTCTTTTTATGCGACTCATATTGATCGTATTGAGGCTGTGCAGCGTAGATTCATTAGATTTGCCCTTCTCGGGCTTCCTTGGACCGGAACTCTTCGGCTGCCTCCCTAAGCTAACCGATTAAAGCTAATTTCATTTTGGAGTCCCTTGAAAGCAGACGCGACAACTCCAGAGTTGTTTTTGCCTTTGATTGCTTGCGAGGCGCGGTTGATTCCCCCGAACTGCTGGGAGCTCTAGGTTTATCGATTTCTACTCGCCCCTTGAGGAACCAAAGCTTTCTCCATATTCCCCACCACCGCACTAATTATGGTATGCATGAGCCTATTACATCTATGTGTCGTCTTTTTAATAATCATTTTGAGCTTATTGATTTTCACTTATCTAGATCTCATCTGAAGAATCAGCTTCGTTAGGGTTACTTTTTCTTTTTCTTTGTAGTTTTATTGTTGTTTATTTTATTTTTTGCAGTAGTCAGTATTTGATAAGTCTTAATAGTTAATCACTTTGATTCTGTAATTTATTTTGATATTTCATTTTACGTTGATTTGTAGTAGTCAGTATTTGTAAATAAAAATAAAAATAAATAAATAAATAAAAACAATGAAAACATCTAAAAGGGAAATAATCATAAAATCAAGGGGCCCGACGCTTTGCGTGCCTCAAGGCCGCATGAAGAGTAAATCCGCCGCTGGTTAAATAGCAACTAAAACCCAAGATCGTACGTTAGATGTTCACTGCCGTAGTTAGGCCGATTCTTTGATACGTCTCACAAGTTTGGTGGAAAGCGCTGGACAGAAGATGTAGCTTAGAGGCGCTATCGAGAATACAGAGAGCTGCCGGTCTGGAAATAACTGGGTGTTTATGCACCATGCCCACAGCGGCTTTTAAAATCATGCTCTACCCGTTGCCATTGCACATAAAGTACAGCAGTAAGAGAGCGATAATTGCAATCAGACTGAAGACTATGGGGTGCTGGAAGAAGAAGATGAATTGACATTCTAGCATCGTTTTGAAGTTAAACTGTATTGACGACAGGATAGACACGGACTACTGAGTACCTGGTGTAACATTTGTCCCATTACACCAGTGACTCGGTATTCCGGTAATACAATCCCTACTAGAGAGGAATACGACAGGAATGAAGTGAAGGACAAATCAGAGATCTTCATGTATTAGGATGGATCTGAAACGAGTGTGGGTATAGGAGCAGGAGTTTAATCCAGCAAATGGCACTGGTAATAATCATATAAACTACCATGCAAATGTATGTAGTGTCTTTCAAGCGGAAACAAATTCACCTCTCTTTGCTAATACCTAGACCGATAGAGTCTAGTGTGACAAATACTATATACTGACGGTCAAGCGGCCATTAGGGCGCTGGAAGCTGTGGTGGTGCAATCGAAATTAGTGCAATGGGGGGTTATAACGAGACATTGCTTTATAGATAACCATTCCAGAAGACTAGGACAAGTGTCCTGACCTGGCCCTAAGAGGCAGGCTACTGGTTAGTTATTTCTTTTCGGAGGTGCAGAGTATATAATTCAAGGCCATATTAAGATTCCTTAGGGAGGAAGATAGTTATGAGAGAGAATGATATAAGAAAGGTCGAATTCCCATTAATCTATGGTGCACCATCTAGTAGCCTAAGGTGATCTATTTAATAGTCTAAACTAAATCGTGTCCGGCAGAGTAGTTTTTTTTTATCATGCGTGTCGTTGTGCTCAACTCATGTACACTCGTCTACTGGCAAAAATTAAGCCAAACACACTATTGGAGATTACATAGTACCATCAGGGAAAACATACTACAAGAAAAGGGCCATAGCGCTGGTAATATATTGAAGTGCCGAGTTCACTTTAAGCTGAAGGCTTTACTTGCGCGAAGTTTTGTTTCCGACCCCAAAGGGGATATGAGAACTATTTAGATAATTTTATGGTAAACAAATTAAGCACATTAACAAAAAATCTATTTACATAAAAGAAAGAAGTAGTATTAGAGTCAAAGAACCTGAACTAAAGAATAAATTAGCTGCTCTGTAAAACACTTCTTACACAACTTCAAAATTATTAAAATTTTATCTAACGTGTAGCTATAAATATAAATCACATAGCAGAAAATCAGTAACCCTGGAAAGTCGGTGGAAAATTTGTCCAAATTTTCCCGGCAATTTAAGTGGTAATTATTTTGTGGTATAAAAGAGTTATCATTTGTAAACATTTTAAATAGTTTGAAATTTATCTTGTTAGCATTTAGTTGATTTTTGGTAAAATGATATCAAAAAGGTAATTTTAGAGATTACCTAGCAGAAATTCAGTTACGTGGAAAGTTAGTGGAAAATGTCTACAAGTTTCACTTGGAGTTGATGTGCCAATTCACCGTTAACTAATATGAAGAACGCCTAGAACATCAGTACCCACCCACCAGAAAATCTGTCACCGTGGATAGTCGATGGAAATTTTACCCTTATTTCCTCTTTTCGGAAATTACAAAATGGACGCAATTTTGTTTGTTTTGTGAATTATTGTGTGATTAAAAAAAGTTATAATTGCATTTTAAATAGTTTGGGGGATGTCTTGTAAGTATTGTGTTGTTTTATACATTTTGGTAAAATGGTATCAAAAAGAGATTTTCGACGACTACTTAACGAAAATTCAGTAACTTAGAAATTCGGTGGAAATTCCTAATATGTTCCACTTGGAATTGACGTGACAATTCCTCGTAAACTAATATGCATAACGCCTAGGCCATCGGTATACAAAATTCAACTTACTTTCCACGTAAAGTTTTGAAGCCATTTCACGTCGAATCATCATGTATTCCACGTGATTTTTTTACAGGACAGTAAAACAAAACACGTAGAATACACGATGATTCGCCGTGGAATTGCTTAGAAACTCTGTGTCGAAAGCAAGTTGAATTTTGTATACCGATGCCCTAGGCACATTAGTTTACGGGGAATTGGCACATCAACTTCAAGTGTATTTTTTATTTTTATTATTATTAGGAGTGGATCAAGGGCTAACAACATCCTTTAGTCACTTCGACCAATATGATATGTTGTGACTTGATCCGGGTTCAGATTTAAGCTGCCCAGTCAAGCTTTAGTTCCTTAATTAGACCTAAAATCTCTTTGGGGGCTACCTTAGCTATATCTGGTGGTGATGGAGATTTCTGTGACTGATACGGCCGAGGGCCTCACAGTGACAGAGGATGTGTTCCGCTGTCTCCTCCTCTTCCAAACAGAAGTGACAGATGTCATCTTCAGCTAGCTCTAACATTTTTAGGTGGTAGCCCAAGGGGCAGTGACCAGGTAGAAGTCCTGTTATCAGCCTTAAATCTTGTCTGCAGAGTGAGAGCACTTCCGTTTTCTGTTTTGAGTAGGTCATAAACCTCTTTTCCTGTCTGAACCCTGGAATATTTGTCCAGTGTGAGTGCTTGCGTTCGTCCTCCCATGACCTGATACGCATTGCTAGTCAGCTTTTCGAATAGCCACAGAATGCCTCGGGTCCAATAAACTGAGAATCCGTACCTTTTTTTGCCAGGTGATCCGCCTTTTCATTGCCTTCGTGCCCTGGTACCTTTGCCAGCGTAATCCTGTCGCACTAAGCCAGTTCTTTGAGAGCAGTGAGACATTCCCAGACGATTTTAGGCTCAAACTGTAGGACCCCAGAGCCTTGAGTGCCGCCTGACTGTCGGACATAATATATACTTTAGCACCGCGTATACCTCTATTAGTAATTGCACGTGCGCAGAGTTCGATGGCATGTATCTCTGCTTGAAAGATGGTTGGTGCAGAACCGAGCGATTTATGCAGCCTTATTCTTGGTCCGTAGATCCCGATGCCCGTTCTGTCTTCCATCGTGGATCCATTCGTGTATCAAACCAGAGATCCCTTTTCAAAGATATGTCTATTGTTGAGCCAATAATCTCTGCTCTCAAGGATCAGCTTGTGTAACTTGAATACATTTTCTATTGGCTTTCCTCGTGACTGAATTTCTGCTAAGTAGAAGTCGAAAATATTTTTTTATACCATTTTACCAAAATGTATAAAACAACAAAATAATCACAAATTAAATTCCAAACTATTTAAATTACTTATTTATTATAACTTTATTTAATCACAAAATAATTACCACTTGGAGTGAAACTAAATTGCGTCAATTTTGAAATTTTTGAAAAGGAGAAATAAGGGTACGTTTTCCATCGACTATCCATGATGACGGATATACAAAATTCAACTTACTTTCTACGTCGAATCTACTTATATTCCACGTGCTTTTTTACCGGCGAGTTAATTAACGTGTGGGTTAATTTTAAATTAATATTGTTGAATCGGACTTTAGCTATTAACTGTGAACTGTTATACAAGCAATTGGAATTATCTAATATTCAAGTCATTAAAATATTCAATCAGAGGTCTTTAAACCAATTTTATGCAATTATTCTTTTTACAAAAATTATTTATAATTTTCTTGATCTTAACGTGTGTTAAATTGGCAGTCTTACCTGAAATAACTAGTTAATTTTCTTCGAAATTTTGAAAATGTCATGCAGTTGGCACTACTAAATATAACAATTGTAAACTTATCAAAGGGGCGGCACAATTGTTGGGCAAAGAGAAAAAAGAGAACAATTTTCATACACATACGTACTCCGTACCGTGTCGCCATATTGAAGCAATTTGAAGTAATTTTCTTCTCCCAATTTCTTCTTGTTCTGATTAGATTACAACGAAAAATCTTAATAAAATAACTTAAGAAATTAATAACTAAAAGGCAATACTATTCCTAGTGAAATAAACACTTCAATCCATTGTCATTTGTGTTTAATGGTTAACTCGAAAACATCGGTTAGTGCAAAAAACAAGGCGACGACGTTTCGGGGGAAAGTCCTTAAGTAAATTGTGTAATTTTTGTTAACAATTTGTTTTTGCGTACATATTTTCGAATCTATCATCAACTGACATTGTTAAGGCATCGTAATAAGAAAATTTTCTCCGAAGGAATTAAAGTGATTTTACTTCAAGTCTAGGAATTTCGCAGAAAATGGGCACTAGGGATGACGAATACGATTATTTGTTTAAAGGTAAATTTATTGTTTTTATTGTGATAAGTGAAACAAAACGAATTTATTTCTGTTGGTGATCCTCGTCCATTCGATTGTGTTTTATGTTCTGTGCTGTTAACCTCGATGCGCCCCATTTTTTATGTATGAGTTAGGTGCCACCCATTTACTGACCTTTCTGGCAGCAAAATTGACATCTTCCCATGACCGCATCACAGTAAATTTTTGCAGCTCAACATTTGATTTGAAGAATACCCCGTTAAGTTGGGAAATGCCCAAACGTGGACTACATTCTTTGGGTTTGTATTTGACACGTAGCGATGACACGCAAATGGACGACAAGAAGATTTTTCCATAATCAACAAGTTTTGTGAGAGAACAAAAGTGCTGCTTTTGTAAAATAAAGAAATTAGCAAAGCACTTGACAGAGATGTATTACTTTCCTGGCTAGACGTGGGGGTATTAAGCTCTACAAGTGGAAAGATACGATAAATACAAAGAAGTAGGTTCCATTATCATAAAAGAGCCATCATATCCCGCATTATCATCCCCCTTTCTTCCCCCAAACTGAACTGCATACAATTGATCTTTGTATTTTCAATTCAAATTGGTTAAAATTCATAGTCTAATGACAATTATAAAGGAAAGATGTAGCGATGACATCAATGGACTCCTGAATCAGCTGTTTCTTCTCTTGCATGACTCACATATGTTCACAATGTGAGAATTTTAGCATGATTTCAAGTCACGACACCTGCAAAAGAGGCCGATAGTTTTTTAAGGTTGCTATGCAATACTATATTTTGTGGTGTCTCTAATCTCACTCAGTATTTTAGATAATTTCTTAACTAGAAAGGATATTTCTTAAGTATAAGACCAAACCGCATTCTGAATTATTACTCCTTGATGAATAGACGAAAGCACGGCAGATAATTTAAAATTCTTTTTGAAAATAGATTATTCTATTTTACTTAAGCTTAGAAAATTTTTGTTCGGTATTTTCATTACTCAGAGACCTGCATTTGATGACAAAAAATTTATGGTTAGAATATTGATCGGACTTTAAAAAGAATTGAATCAAAATATCTAAATGATATATTCTAATAATTAAAAAGAATATTGCTAAGAAAATCATGCAAAATCCTCTAATATTATATACATATAACACGCTGCAACGGGGTCGTGTCTGTAGACAAAATATTTGTTAACAATTATCGTCCCGGTCGGCATTGTAATCGATATGGAATCCGAAACAGCTATTTTAACAATTTTTTCTGTCTATCTGTGCACGCATTACCTGCGAATTACTCTAAACTACAAATAAACAAAATATCATGTCTACACGCATTGACTTCAAGTTGTCCTCACTCAAGTAAATTATAATATTTAGTTCAAATTACTTGAAATAAATCATGGGCGGGTCTTACTCTCCAAATAAACTTAAACTCGGTTGCGAAAGCAAGTTAATAATTGAAATTAGTATTAAAAGTGCTAATGCCTACTTTGCCTAAGGGAAGAGCTTTTATGCTCTATTAAAAAACACAGTCCGGTGTGTTCGCTCCTTTCTATTTTGTTTTTCATCCAACATTTAAGGAAATACACTCATGCTTTGTTAAATGCGTTAAACGGGTCTCCACTGCTAAATATTTGGCTGCCTCCGTTGATATGAAAGTTCAGCACAGCAGGCGTAATACAGCTGCTGGCTTGGTCTTAAAAGACCTTTGTGTCCCGCTTGCCAGTCCTTGTATAGGTTTATATTTTTGATTTGTCTTGTCTTCGGCAAATTATGGGAGTATGCTAAATTTTTGTTCTGATTTTTGCAACGTTCGTGGCTTTTTGGTGTACTTTTATGTGACCTCGGCTAAGCAGGCTATGCTTGCACTAAAGGATCGTTCAAATATTACATAAGAATATTAGCAATTTTTTACACCTCGCGTCCTTTTATTTTATATATGGATGTTGCCAAAGCTCAGGGGATGCCCTATGATGCTAAAGCACAGCCTTGGCAGGAAAGGAATTAAAGGTAAGGAAAACGGGTTAGGAGGTTGAGTAAAGGAGGTGTCGATGCACGCCCCGTTTGTAAGCTTCGGGCTCATATGACGAGGGAAAAACAGAAGATGGTAAACTGTTCCACATTCGTGTTGTTCGGCTTAGAAAATATTACCGAAATTTGACCTGGAGAGTATAGGGGTGGGAGCGACTTGTAGCGACTTGTAGCTCTTGTATCGCGCGTTGTCATGCGTATACAAGTGGACAGGCTAGCAATTTCGTTAGAACAGTGGCCATGGAAATAACGATAGAAGAGTGAGAGACAACCGACATTCCTTCGATGCTCGAGAGTTAAGCCCCTTAAAGAGTGAGGAATCGCCAATAAGTTTAATAGCCTTACCTGGACTTTGTCTTACGCGGACAGTGCGGCGTGTCCGGATCCTGCCCAAATATCGGAATTATATTCAAGTCTAGGCCTAATGTGGGACTTGTAGATCAACGCTAAGTCAGGTGGGGTGATATACAGTATTGTGCAAAACATTTGCAACTTATATCACGGATGTGTATTATTAATGTATTTATGAGGTAAAAGTAAATAAAATACCAACTTTTCCACCACATCTTATTTGTTATTATGTGTTCTTCCAAATATACAAAAATTATTAAAAAATTGTAAACATAACAAACAAACAAAATTATGAACTTCATTTAAATAACAAATTCTACTGTGCAAAACATTTGCAACTACAAACAAAAGACTATTGTTTGTACCGAGATAAGGAGCGCTAATGTATCAATGATTTTTTATTTCATTTTAATGATGCATGCTAGACAATTTGTAAAATCCCGTTAAGTGAATTGATACAATTTTGACACTTTTTCAGTTTTAGTTGGAAGTTTCGAGTGTTTAGTTTCATTACGAATCGTTCTTTTATTAAATCGTCATCATGGGTGGAAATAAATACTGTGTTAAATTAAAATTGAAGATAGTTAGTGATTATAAGACTGGGATGCGACAAAAGGATGTGTGTGAGAAATACAAAATGAAAAAATCTACAGTGTCTAGGATTATTAATCAGTTTAACACTACAAAAAGTATCGAAATCAATCATAAAGGAGGTCGACCAAGAAAAACGACAAGCAGAATGGACAAAGCCATTGCTAGGATGATACGACAAAATCCAGGAATTTCATCTGTTCAAATTAAGAAATCACTGGGCCTGGAAATCGGCGCATCAACGATACGAAGAAGAGCTTGTGAAGCTGACCTCAAGAGTTTTAGACTAGCTAAGAAGCCTTTCATATCGAGAAAAAACCGAACAACTCGGTTAGAATTCGCTCGGCATCATCTGGCATGTACTGTTGCTAAGTGGAAAACTGTTCTCTTTTCAGACGAATCAAAATTTAATCTGAAAAGCTCGGATGGTATTCAACATGTAAGAAGACCCAAAGGACAGCGCTTGAATCCCCGATATACAATCACAACTATCAAGCATGGAGGGGCAACATTATGGTCTGGGGGTGTTTTTCGGGTCAAGGTCTTGGTACTTTGTATAGAGTCGAGGGCGTAATGAACGCTCTAGATTACAAAAACATATTGGAAGAAGTTATGCTTCCCTATGCGGAGAAAAACATGCCCTTGGTTTGGAGGTTTCAACAGGACAATGATCCGAAACACACCTCTAGACTCGTAAAAAGCTGGTTGTCGGACCAAAATATTACTGTGTTCAAATGGCCATCTCAATCCGCCGAATTCAACCCCATAGAGAATCTATGGCAAAGTGTTAAGAGAAAAATCGGGGGAAAAGGCTTTTCCAATAAATCCGAACTTTTCAGAGACCTGGAAAGAGAATGGACAGAAATTCCAAAACAATACATTGATTCCCTCATTGAGTCAATGCCAAGACGATGTCATGCTGTTATTAAAAATTAAGGTTTATTTACGAAATATTAAAAATATTCTCTCTTTTATTTGGACGAAGTCAATTATTTTACATAGTTGCAAATGTTTTGCACAGTAGAATTTATTATTTAAATGAAGTTCATAATTTTGTTTGTTTGTTATGTTTACAATTTTTTAATAATTTTTGTATATTTGGAAGAACACACAATAACAAATAAGATCTGGTGGAAATGTTGGTATTTTATTTACTTTTACCTCATAAATACATTAATAATACACATCTGTAATATAAGTTGCAAATGTTTTGCACAATACTGTATTTCTTCAATCTTTGCAGAAGACCCAGGCACTTCTTCGCACTTTTGGCGATTGCAAATATATGATCAGTCCAGCTTAGATTGCTGGATATCTCAATACGGAAGATGTTTAGGTAGGGCGAATTGGGTATATTCACTCCATCGACTGAAATGGGTTGGGGTGAACTGGGGGTTTTTTAAGGGACATTAAACAGCATTGAGTTTTGGATGCATTAAACGAAACACGATTTGCTCTACCCCAAGGGAGGACCATAGAAATGTCGATGTTTAATGATCTAAACATGCGTTCTCGGTTGGCTTCTGTAGCATTTCCACGTGAATTCATTACAGAATCAAATGATTACGCGAAATCAAGGGTGCTGTCGTCGGCGAAACTATGAATAAAGAAGAAGTAAGGTTAGTGAAAGAACTGAACCCTGAGGTACACCGGCATTTATTTTGTAGGAATCAGATGTAACTCCGTCAATTATTACATCGGCTGAACGGTCTGACAAAAAACTCTCTATCCATTGAACGAGGTGAGTGTGCAGAGCAAATGCTTCAAGTTTGGCTAGAGGGGCAGCATGCCAGACCTTATCAAAAGTCGTTCAAATATCAATAGCGACGATTTCGGACCCCCAAAATTATGGGGACAATGATTCCAACGCTCCGTTAGTAAGTCTCCAGTTGAGCGGCCAGCGCGGAAACCGTACTGGTAATCGTTGATAAGATGATTATTTTCTAGATATTTCATCAACTGAGAATTGATGAGTGATTCAAATAGATATGATCGAAGTTAGTGCAATTGGTCTGTAGTTAGAGGGGTCGCATGCCTGTAGTGTAGCGGCTTTTGCCTACAAGTGCACTGTGATGGAGATGGAAGTGGCTGCGATGAAGGTGGCTGGTACGTATTAGCAGCAAACAGGTTGACCTTGTCCCATGAGTCAGTAAAAATATTCCCATTACTTTTGTCAAAAAAAGTAAGCAAACATCTTACCCCCACAACTTACGCTTAAGTACGCGTTTTCTCTAATTACTTTAACCCATTGTGGGACATAGGGCGTCTATTACTCCGATTTTCCACCTGGCCCAGTTTTGCTCCAACATCTTCAACTGAGGACACGATTTGTTGATCTGGGTACCTGCCCCCTTGACGGATCATTTCCATGTGTGGCGCGGTCGTCCAATTCGACGTCTTCCTTGGATTCCATGGGGTTTCCAACCTAGGGATTCTTTGGCATCTTCACTGGATCATACATGGATATTATCTGTTTATTTGAAACCTGGTTAAAGCCCCACATAAATACAAATCTGGTAGCGTCAAACACCTATAAGATATTTCGTAATGATCGAATCGATCGGGTTGGTGGAGGTGTTGCTGTCTATGTTAATTCCACTTTCAGGACACGTTTTATAACTTACTTTAATGACTGCTCCATTGAATACTTATTTATTGAGTTGGATATTAGCTCCGAAAACTACCTGCTGGGTACCGTCTACAAACCATTCAATATCTTTGATACTGGCCCTTTTGAAGCATTATTTTCTGAGCTGAGCCACAATTATCCAAATGTGATCATTATGGGTGATTCCAATGTCAATCTTCTTGATTGCAGTGTCTCTGCCAGTTCATTATCGATTTGTTAAGACCGTATGGCTTGGCAGTGCTAAATTCGGATCGAACTCACTTTACCTCAACTTTTTCTACTTTACTTGATTTTTTAATTATTGATGAACCTGTTAAATTGTTGTTTCTCTAAACGTGATTTAATCTTTTGTATATGCAATGCAGTCCTGCAGTCAGAAATATAGTAAGTCTTCACATATCGCGATTTTAATAGCATCATTTATGAGAACCTCCTTGCCGAGGCTGAACAAATGAATTGGGACTTGGCTTGGTCAATGACATCAGCTGACAAATTTGTCCCATTAAAACGCCGTCGTATTCTCAACCGGCAGTGCCCATGGTGAAAGGTTTAGATGGCTTATTACGGAACGAAATAAAGCATATCGGAGATGGAAGCGGTTCCGAATTGCTGAGTTCTGGGAAAACTTCCGTACTTTGCGCAACACTGTAAATAGGGAAATACTTCACGCTAAGACCCAATATCATGATTCCAAATTTAGTCCTCGGCTGCCCACTAAAAAATTGTGGCATAACTTGTTAGCAATCGGTATTTGTAAGACAAGCAGTGGCATTATAGAAGACGGTCTAAATTTTTTGAATAGGATTTTCTAACGGATCCTCTTATATGGTATAAGTTCATATACAAATCTTAATAATGCGTTTGATGGTCGTGACCCTTCCGAAGGCTTCTCATTTAATCCAGTTACTGATATTGATGTCTGTTCTGCGGTGATGTCTATAAAATCTAATGCAATTGAACTGGATTACCTGCATTCAAGGTTTAAACAAATACTGCTTTCACTCATTCTTCACAATCTCACATCTTTTTAACAATATTATAGTTAGATCAACTGTCCCAAAGATATGGAATGGAATTGGATATGGAATTTCAAAAATAGAGCCTATACCTAAGAAGTCGACAAATCCTGTGGAATATCATCCGATATCTATCCCACGATTTCCTTCTAAGGCTTTTTAAAAGTACTTCATGCGCAGACTATAGTCTATCTTGAAAGCAAAAACCTATTGTCAGAATTTCAATCAGTCTTCCGAACTAAACGCAGTTGTACCCGGCCTTGTTCAAAATCAGTGATTACGCACGAATTTCCTGTGATAATGATGATTTTACTGCACTTGACTTCTTGACTAATCACAGGTTTTTGTACTGGAAACTTACTTCGTTATTTACCTTTTGTAATGTAATTTGAATTATTTGTCATATTTGGAGGGACTCAAACAAAAGGTTATTTGCAATGATAAGTCATCTGATTATCTGCCTATCTTAAGCGGACTACCTCAGGGATCCATCCTCGGTCCTCTTTTATTCTCAATGTTTATTAATGATATTCCAACTGTTATACGATACTACAACTATCATCTTTAGGCGGATGATATACAGCTGTATATTTCTAGACCGCTAGGCTTGATGGAGGACGCTATTTGTCGTTTGAATGATGATCTGCAGAATGTGTTCATATGGGCTGGTAAAAATTGTTTAAAACTTAATGTCTCCAAATCGAACGCTATTAAAATCTACAAGTTTAATTTAGATATTTCTTCTTTCCCAAGTGTTATTATTGATAATGTAGGTATTCCCTACGGTGATTCAGTTAAAAATCTTGGAATTAGTTTTTAGAGGTGGTCACGTCAACAGTGTCGTGGGTAAGGGTCCCTACTTAAGCTGTCCTCATCTGCAGCTTATACGCCTGAAGTAACTCGTCTTCTGCTTGTGAGATCCTTGTTGATTCCGTTGATTTCATATAGGCTTAAACATGTCGAGTTATTTAGTGAATCTTTTAATTTGCAGCAACTAATTGAGTGTTCGACCTGTTTTCCTGATATATTGGGGCAAAATGCGCATCGTTTGGATCTTATTCTGACACGCCATTTTTCGTTGTACGTCCCCTGCTCGACAGCGTTCCCTAAAGTTCACTACCGGATAACACCCATAACGACTCTAATATTGGATTTGTATCCTATCCTATTTACTTCTGCTAGATCTTAGCAGAAGTATGTTCCCATGATTCAAGATGTTTGCGTTAGCCCGGGCGTTGGCCGAGAATGTGCAAAGCGGTCTCGTTCTCCTTCCTGCAACCCCTGCACAGACTGGAGTCCCCAAATTCTACTGGCATGCGCCATTAAACGTGCATGGCCTGTCACTAGGCCTTCGTTAGTTTTTAGTTGGGCGTTATTCAATCACTATTTTTTTCCGATACAGTTGTATTGAGTTTCCCTGAACGCTTTTGTTTGTCGCTTTTTTTCGTAGCCCATTCTCGGATATCTTTTTTAATTTCCTGGATAAGAATACACAAGTTTATCATTTTTAAAGTTTCTGCGTTCGTGTCTTTCTGTGCCAGATTATTTGTTTTTTCATTACCTGGAATTTCACAGTGCGCCGGCTTGTATACTAAAGCTACCTTATTTTGGCGCCCTACTTTTTTTAGGGTCTGTTTGCATCCCCCTAACGTTTCGGATTTCACCATTTATGATGTTATCTTGGATCACCCTGTTGTTAATCCATTCTCTTTTCAACGGTAAGCAAGCTTCGCGATTTACCTCCATATTGGGGTCACCAGTCTGGAAACCTCAGAAATCTTCTTTCCCGAATATTCTTTCAATCGTCTCTGCATTACAACCTTGAGCAATCTTCTCATGTTGGGTGAGTCGTCTCCCTAACCTTCCACACTTTATTCATGCGTAAACGGGTAGCCGAGTTTAGTGTAACACATTCAACATGAAGATCCAGTGGAGTAATGTTTAATATGACCTCGGGGCCCTCGTTGGTGTTGACCTAGCTGTTCTTGTGATGTCTTAACAGCACATGCGTTGCACCTGGTCCATTGCCTTCTGGTTTCTGCTCCACCTCCATTGCTTTACACCAGACAACCGCACCGTGTATTATCATAGGTCTGATTATACAAGTGTATATCCATTTAATTATGTTGTGTTATAATCCCTATACTTTGTAAATTGCATTTCTACACGTCCAGAAAACTCTTAGTGCTTTGTTTCTCTTGTCGTGTAGGTGTCTAGCCTTATTTAGTTTCCCGTCCATCATGTTTTCTTCTAAAGCAACAGTGTTCTGTTTTATCTGGGTTACTTATCAGTCCTGAGGGCATGTAGCTGCTTTGTTGACTGCTTCTTTAAGTAAATATGCCAGATTTTCTTCACACTTACCTCTTACTACTATCGTCATCTGGCTAGCAAACATATAGACCCTTATTTGACAAGGCTTCTAGTAATTCATCGATCACTTTCAGCCATAGGTGAAAGAACGTTGAATTATTCCAATTTGCTTTCTAATCTCCAGTTCTATCAGCTTTTCTAGACTTTTCAGTAAGAATGAAGTAAAGCTTATCAGTCTGCATGCACTTGATGTGCTATAGTCAGTCTTGTTGGGCTTAGGTAGGAATACTACCTTAGCGACTTTCCAGTTCTTAGGAGTGTAACCGTTTTCTAGACAAGCTCTAAAAAGTTGAGCGAGTCTGTTGCATAGTCGGACACCCCCTTGCTGCAACATGATTTATTTCTAATTAATAGTTCTGATTTAATTAAATATTCAAGTAGGAACCTACCTCTATCACTGTGGTCTATGCTGCCCCACACTATGTGACGTGCGTTCGCGCGTCACAGCCAATGATCAGTTTCACATCTTTTTCCTTCGTATATTTGACTGCGCATTTTAGAATCTCCGTTGGAGGCGAATTTGCTTTATATGTCAGATACGCCGACCCCGACGGTAGCTTCTTATGTTCCATTACTTTGCCGACTTCCAATTGGATAGCTACGCAGTTTCTCTCGCTAATCTCGGCCTACCTTTGTCCAGTGTGTGGAAACATGACCATAAAACTGGATGGTTTTTGGATTAGAGTCACCTTTAAACCTTTCTTCGTCATTCCTACTCCTATGTGTAGGTTGGCTTGAACCAACAACGATGTGTTTTATTTGTCGGCTGTGTCGGCTGCGCTCTCATTAATCGGACCCTTTTTAAGCAGCCTTCAATGTACAGGGCTGAGGTTCCACACCCCTTCGGTTTCCAGCTTCTGTGGTTTACCCTACGACATTTCTGTTGGTGTAATTTTCGGTAGGGTAAATCTTACCTTCCTGTTTAGGTTAAAAAAAATTTCCCTCCGTCTTTACCAAAGCTTCCAGTGGCTTTTCCCCAATACCCAGTTGGAGCCACTGCCCAACATTCTCCCTGACTTCCGAGTGGGAGCTTTTCATTTGGAAGTTTCGAGTTTCATGTCCTGGTTAAGCCTGTACATGAAACCCAGAATCTCCTGCGCTTCTCTGAACTCTTTCGGGAGCCAGATCGAAATTTGCCTCAACCTTGGTACGTCGTTTTTACCGGCCAACTCTACGTTGCGCCTTCCCATATTCAAGTATTTTGCACCACCTTTGATTTGAGGTATTCAGGTACCAACAGATTACCATGGCATTAGAAAAATGTTGATTGGACTGAACTTAATAAATATCTCAGAGAGCTGGACTGATCTAATTGCTTTTCCATGAGAGACGTTAACCTTAGCACCGAATATTTGAACATCCTATATGTTTTGGGATCATTGCCTTCTTTATGTTTCAAGTTGGAGCCGTACCACTATTTCATTCCAATTAAGGTTATAGTAACTATCCGAAGAAAAAAAAATTAATACCATTAGAAATTTGGTTTCCTTGGAAGTGTAGTTATTTAAAAAAAGTTATACAACTCTTAATAAACAAACTGTTGAGCTTATACTACTGACACCCATATGGTATCGATACCATAGTATAAATACTATGTTATTGCTCATTCTATAGTAGTTTTACCCCTGGCATGGCACACATGATTCGTGGTATGTGGTTGTCATTCTAATGGCAGTTTTCATTATTGTCAAGTTTTCAACACTTTTACAATCTTACAACTTTTTCTTTTTGCTTTCTTTCAACTATTGTCTTTAATGACTGGATTCGTACAACTTTTAAAATATTTTTCAGAGTTTTTGTCTCAAAAATTTAAATCTACTTCTTTAAAATGTTAGCGACGCGGCAGTATATATATGAAATATTGTAATGACGAGGAAAATTTTACGTTTAACGGTTCATAACATCCTTTTTATCTAAAATAAATATTAATACATAAAACAGCAGTATAGGTTCTTAAGAAGAAAAAAGTCGTCATTGTGAAACGAGTTGAGCCATAGAAGACTTTCTCCTAATATTGAATTAGGATCAACCTGACCTCCAATAGGAATGATTCTCCATTCAACCCTTTCCAAATTCCTCTTTTAAATACAGCAATTCTATTAGCTTCAGGGGTAACTGTAACTTGAGCACGTCATAGATTAATGGAATTAAACCATTCCCCGGTTAATAGGTTAAATGCGATTTCAAAAAAATTTTAAGCAAATAACTGAAATAAATCAGTCAATAACCAACCCTACTTGAGCTTTGAGTAAATTTAAAGTTATGTACTCAAGTAATCATGTAAAAGTACTGTATATAACAGGGGCGGTTGTGGACTCACACATAATTTCTGTTAAATCTGAATTGCTGTAGCTGGAACACTTCCAATTAATAATTCATTTGAAAAATTACAAATACGAGAACGAGAAGATTTCGCATTGTGATTTAGTTACTGCTTATCGCTAACTCATTTTACGACCATTGAATTTTTATAGGATATCTCTCTTTGTGGGTCCTTTAACCGCTTGTTGGGCATAGGGCGAATACTACACCGACTTTCCACTTGGTTTGATTCTGCGCCAACGCCTTCAACTGTTGCCATGAATTGTTGATCTCGGTGCCTTACTTCCCTACGGATCTTCTCCATGTGTTACGCGGTCGTGCAACTCGGCGTTTTCCATTCGGTGGGATAGGTCTCGGTTTCCCAACATTCCTGGATTACGGGAAGAAAAGAAGAATTGCAACCGCAGCAATGGGATCCGCCTTAAGTGGTTCCACTGGTATTCTATCAATCCCTGGGACCTTACCGAGGTCTATCGAATTAATTGAATCTGCCAGTCCAAATCTTGTCGGAATTGCGACGTTAATAATGGCCACAGCCGGCGGATATTCAAACTCGGGTAAAGAGATATTCGACGGTCCAAAGGTGTTGTTTAGGACTTCGCGAAATATTCTCTCCACCTCCGAAGTTGATTTTCCTCCGTGACTAGAGGGATCCATTTGCATCTTTCACAGAATGTTCAGTTGCAAGAGTGTTTTTAGCCAGTTTCTTGGTAATCTTGTTCAGATCTCCACTGTCATAGCGGTAGAGCCTTTCTTAAGAGATCGCTTGCAGTTCTGAGATGTTTAACTGCAACGTCGGTAGCAGAATTGTTGCGGTCCTTAATCTTCTTCCGCTCTTGTATTTTGGACCACGTGGCGTCACTGATCCATTGTCGTCTTTCTAATTCTAATTCAATTAAGACTAGCAGTTAACGCAAGAATCTTTTTTTTGCAAATGAACTATCCACTTCAGATATTCTAACTCAAAATTGTCAGATATTCTAACCCAAAATTGCAAAAACACTGTTTTTTGACACATTTGAGGTTATGTAGCACTTTATTAAAGTGCTCATAAAGTTTTCGTGTACCGAGAAATTCATTATCATGAAAATTTCAAAATGCGATATCGGTGAAAAAAAGATATTTGAGCAAAATCAACGGCATTTTAAAGAAGTACTATAAGATCCCACACATAGTTTTTTGAAAAAAAAAAACATCGCGGTGCTACATAACCTCAAATATGTAATCTAACCTAAAAGTGCAATGTTTTTGCACTTTTAGGTTAGAATATCTCAAAAACCTGATGGTGATAGAGCAATTCTGAGAGAAAATGTTCCGCGTAAAAACGAACCGCGTGTGTTTCCGGGCAAAAACGAATCAGAGAAAAACTGCGGGCAAAAAGGACTTAACTGCATTAACTTTGCATTATTTTTTGTAGTTATGTCGTTTTAGGCCGGACCTTTTTCTCTGATTCGTTGTTGCTCAGAATTTCACGCGGTATTAGGTAATCCAATAAAAATAATTATTTGTGAATAATATATCAAATAACGCACGATTGGATAACAACAAATTATTTGAAATAAAAGTAAAGGGCATCAAATAGCAAATAATTTCTTGCAAATAATTCTACAAATAACATAAATTTGTGTTCAAATTTTCAATTTATTTCATTTTTTAGCATTTATTTTAATTCGAATAAAAAATACCTACCTCTGGTTAATTGCTCGTAATTTTTATAATTTTGTTTTTATAAACATTTTTATTTGTTAAATTCTTGTTTTTGTTTCGTTTCGAAAGTGTTTCACATAATTTCTTATATAAATAATGCAGATATTTGATGCAAAATGGGCAAAAGAATTTTAAAATATCAGTCATCAAAGAATTTTTCGTTTCAAATTTTATTAAGGGGGCGGGCTACACCAGATACCTCGAAAAAATCTATTTCTTTTCTTTCATTTTCTTGTAGTATTGGACTTTATTTTTTAACTCTTAAAAAGTTAAGCCGATATCTCTAAAATTCTCTGAGTTACAAAGCCTTTTATGGCGCGTTGCAGCTCAGTTTGCATTGCAGTAGCATTTTACCTCAGACTTTAAAGGGGTTTTCTCAGAACAGTATTTTACAATACGGTGCCCCTCATATCCCGAGAACCGATTGATAGATTCTCCTAAAATTTTGTGTAGTTACGTAGGCAACTCCTATTAATTCAGTAACGATTTTACTTTTTTTTTTAATTTAAATTGTTTAAACAAATTACGAATAAAGGGGATTTTTTTCACAAAATATACGTACATAAAGTTCATAAAATTTGTGTGTTGTCAATTTATCTCTCTGAGAGTAATGTTTATAAATTGCGATCGGCATTGAATTATATATATTAGTAACTTAAAACAATTTAATTTTCTTTGATTCCGGACGACTGGTTTTGGCAGGAGTGAGGCCACCGCAGATGCACTATCGAAAAACATACTTCAGTTCCAACCGAAGTAGTTCAGTCATAATTTAATATTTTTCAAAATGTTTGCAATAAAAATGTTCGCAAGAAAATGCGTTCCAAAGTTCGACCATTTTTTCTTAGCTCTAGGTGTATGTCGCCCCTATAAAAAATCCAAACCATAATATTGATACAAATACAATTCTTTGGGCCTGTCCTTATTTGGAGGGGGGGGGGGCAGTCAAGTTATGTACTATCAGTTAGGGAGAGATCGCGATATATGTGTATATCTCCACAGGTAGACAACGCAGATCTGTGAACCATATTGCACGGTTTAACTGACAATATAGGTACGAAATAGGTACGAAATGCGTTGGTATCGAAGATTTCGCTAACCTGCAAACTTGGTAAGCCCAACATGGAAGGCCTTAAAGTGTAAGGATTCCAAATATATTTAAAATGTTTATTTTTACATTGTAACTTTTGTTTCGAAACTGGAATGTAGGAAAACCTCTTAACTCTAGAATATATTTCGAATGTGCAAAGGGGTTAAATTAGCTTGATCTATTTTTTATACGGAAAGACGTCTAATATCTCCGGAACATAACTTTCTACTGCAAGTCAGGCCTTTTTTCAAGAATTATCGGAAAGATTAACGATTTTTGACGTACATCAACTTAGCGAGACAACTTCGGTGAATCGCAACACGACTAGACTCAAAATTTGCCGTTAATTAGTTGTGGAAAAAATAATTTTGCCGTAATTTTTTAAAAATTACAGGTATAAACAGAATGCGATTTCCTATATTTTGACGACTTTAGGGTTTTAGTATTTTTTTTTTATAAACTAACGATTTCATCAGTCCTTTTAGTTATGAAGTTGGATTTTATCGTACATCGATTTTCCTTGGAATTGAGTGATATCACACTCCTCATATAAATCTAGCGAGGCAACTCAGAAAAGTCGCATATATAACGGTTTTTGCAACATAATTTTTAGTTAAGAATTTGTCGTTCGGTCAATTTTATTTAGTTTATTTTGTCGCAATTCAATTGCAATTCTGCCTGCAGTATCGTTCGTGAAATCAAAATTCTCTTATAACTATAGTAATTTAAGTCTTATCGGAAATCTGTTTCAGCCATTCACTAACGACAAAAAACGGCAAATTCTAAGATAATTAAATTTTACTTACAATCATTTTTTTAAGAATTTTTCAAAGTTGTCCCGCTAACTATATATAAAATTAGCGGGACACCCTGTAATTTAAAAAAATAAGAACGGCAAAATTATTTTTTCCACAACTAATTAACTGCAAAATAGCGGCAAATTGTGATCATAGCCGTATTGCGATTCGCCGAAGTTGTCCCGCTAAGTTGATGTACGTCAATTTTTGCTTTAAAATATAATCTATATCTGCTTTTTACAGTCTGCGCATATATTGTGTGCGATATCTGCTGAAATATGAATTCAGATTCAAGCAATCGTCTGTGTGTGTCACATCTCATCTAGTGCACAACACTTCTTTTATTTTAAAATCGTGTTTAATGAATTTTCTCGTGCAGATGTCACACATGAAAATAAGTTGTAAAAAAAATTTAGAGTCCCTCTCCATTCAGAAAAGTGGAGGCGGTATTAGAACGTCACAATCGAGTGGCGTATCGTTGACTAAATCTTTCAAAACGTAATCTGTGGTAACCTAGCACAATGACACTAATTAATTGCTCATCATTACATTTATCATAACAAATAATGCGTTTTCCTGAAATTAGTGCCAATTGATTTGCAAATGAATTAATGTTTTTTTCTGTCTATTGAAAAGTTGACGCCTCGCAAGCCGTGAGTCTCAAATGAGTGAGTGTACAATATGTCCCTCTATGAATGTTCAACCGAATCATTAAAAAATCATGAGAGTAGGACTTAGTAAGCAGTTTCAATAAAAATTTTTACGATCATGTTAAAATAATAAATTTTGGAAAAAATCGTTGACAATTTGACATCCGTCTAATTTTTGTATCGTTCGTTAAAAAATTATAAGCTTTTACGTTTTCTGCTTGGAAATAAAATAAATTTTGAATATAACCTGCTCCATAAAAAAGTAAAGCGCTCAACCATTTATGAAGCTGAAACTAGCAGGTCTTCGGCGTATTCAACTTCGCAGGTTGACTTATGTGTCCCGCAAGCGTGGTTTTCTGGCTGAGGTCGCAAATTTAGAAATGCAGTTGATTGCAGTTGTTTTGTGCCCGACGAATGAATTGAAAAGAGTTTGAGAGTTTTCTTCGCATTTTATTGTCCAGCAGGTTTACCTTACTGTCCCACACGCGCGGAGATCGCATTGAAAAAAGCGAAGAAAACTCTGAAACGCAGGCATGCGGAACAAGACAATAAAAATTTTTCAAACGTAATCGGAAGCGAAGAAAGCTCTGAAACGCATTGTTTTTGATAAACTCGAGGCCAACGAATGATTTGAACAGCGTTTCAAAATTTTCTTCGCCTTTTTTCGTCGTATCAGGTTACTCTCTCCTTAAAACCTTCCAAGTTAAAACTAGCAGCTTCATTAACCATTTTTAAAATATTCATTTTTTATATATTACTTTACATCGTAGCAAGATTATATCCTCGTCAATTTATAAAATTTTGATCATCTTCTCTTAAGTACGCTTATTTGTTGTTGAGCTTAACAACAAATAGGCTAGTTTCATTTGTATTTACGGCATTTTTGCGCGGTCGTTAAGTCTGTATCACCGTAGGCAAATACCAATGCGATTTCTGGAATTTCAAGTTTCCATTTGATTGACACTAAGGAGAAAGTGGTGGAGTGCAGAAAACATAGCTTATCACGAAGCAAAACTGTATTTCACTATTGATTAGTTGATAAGTTCAATTCTGACAGACACGTGACGCAATCTGTATGTACAAAAACATATTTTTTTATTATAACTATGGGTTTTATTGAAAATCTTGTCTCATCAGCAGCGAGCTTGATTCTCACCTCTAATTTATTTCTGCTTGTGTAATTAGTTTTGAACGAAAAGACAACAATTCGGAACGTTGGTTGACTTGACTCGTCTGATAGCTGACAGTTTTTTTTACTTTTATCTTCCCTTTTTAATGAAATAGCTAGAATGTTTTTATGTAGGTTCAAAGACTACCCTTTAATACTAAAATCCCAAATCCAAAAATCCAAATTTTACCTGAAGAGTATAGGGGTGGGAGCGACTTGTAGCTCTTGTATCGCGCTTTGTCATGTGTCTACAAGGATGGCCATGGAAATAGCGATAGAAGAGTGTGACACAACCTCAGGCCCTCAGAGATTAAGGAATCGCCAATAAGTTTAATAGTCTTACGCTGAACTTTGTCTAACGCGGACAATGCGGTGTATCCGGCCCCTGTCCAAATATGGGAATTATTATCAAGTCTAAGCCTAATGTGGGACTTGTACATCAGCGCTAAGTCAGGTGGGATGAAATATTTCTTAGATCTCTGTAGAAAACCCAAGGATTTCATCGCACTTTTAGTGATTGCAAATATATGATCAGTTCAGCTAAGTTTGCTGGATAGGGAGCGCGAATTGGGTATATTCACTCCGTCGACTGAACGTAACTTGATTTGCTCTGCCACAAGCGAGGACCATAGAAATGTCGTTATTTAATGATCTAAACATGCGTTCTTGATTGCCTTCTGTAGAATTTCCACGTGAATTCATTACAAAATCAAATGAGTACGCAAAATCAGGGGTGCTGTCGTTGGCGAAACTGAATAGGATTGAGAGTAAAAGATAAAAGGTCATTAATAAAAGAATAAATAAGGTTGGTGAAAGAACTGAACCCTGAGGTACACCGGCATTTGTTTCGTAGCAATCAGATCTAACTCCGTCAATTACTACACGAATTGACAGTCTGACAAAAAACTCTTTATCCATTTAACTAGGGTAGGGTGCAGACCAAATGTTTTAAGTTTGGCTAAAAGGGCAGCATTACAGACTCTATCAAAAGCCTTTGAAATATCAAGAGCGACGATTTCGGACTCACCAAATTATGCAGACAATGATTCCAAGTCTCCATTGGAGCTGTTAGTAAGTCTCCGGTGAATCGACCAGCGCGGAAACCGTACTGGCATTCATTGATAAAAAGAATATTTTCTAGATATTTCAACAACTGAGAGTTGATGAGTTGCTGAATGAGTGCAGTTAAAGGTGTCGCATGACTCTCTTTTTTTAAGTATCGGCTGAACATGAGCAAGTTTCCATTCACTTGGAAATATTCCTGTTGAATATAACAGGTAAAAAAGTTTGCGCAGAGGTTTAGTTAAAGCAGGAGCGAAAACCACCAGGCCCAGTAGCTTTGGACACGTCGAGTTTCGAAAATACTCTTAAATCTTCCCGAGTGTGAAAGTGTAGTGGCTTTTGCCTACTAGTGCACTGTGATGGGGATCGAAGTGGCTGCGATGAAGAAGGAAAGTACGAATTAGCAGCAGAACTTTGAGTAGAAAATACCTTCCGTCTGACGGTCTGGTCGGAATTGAACTTTGCCCGACTAATTGCTAAATTGCAAATATTCCGCGCATCTCTATAGATATTTCTCAATTCCACTGAAGGCCACAATTTATATGCCTGGAAGGCTGCTTCCTTGTTTTTAATGGCTGCGAAACAGTCATTATTGAACCAATTGGTGTTAGTGATATTTATTAAGTCCCGCCCAATCAGCATTTTTATAACGCCACACTAATCTATTGGTGGAGTTTAGGTAAGTGGTTGTCAGTGGTCCGAATTACCCAAGGGAGAAGCTACTGAAACCGAGTACTTTTCTGGATGCGATGTTAGAAATAGATCCAAAAGATGTGCGTTGTGCCCCAAAGTATCAGGAACACCAGTCGGACACTCAACCAGTTGTTGTAAATTGTGGTAGAAGAATGCCAGAGCCACTGTGTGTTGTGGAAGTTGAAATCGCCATGATATTTCCAAAATCTTATCAATATCGGAAGACAGTTTATCGAAGGAACACACAGTATCAGTGTCAGACATATTTGGGCTGCGGTATAAAAAGCAGAAGTGAATGATGTGCCGATAGAGTTTAAATCTAATCCAGCCATAATTAAATTCTGGATTAGTAGAAGAGAATTGTGGGAGATGGGAGAATGGCAGGGGGAGTGATATCCAGAAATGTGATACTGATTAATATCAGAATCGGAAACACCCTGTATTTCTAAGGAATGCATTTAGCACTAGATGTAACATAAGGAAATAGAAGTATCTGAATTTAACTGCACGTAACCGTGGAATGCTCCTTAAAATCTATAAAAAAAAGGAAATAAAACTTACTGGTACCGGTTCAAACCTCTATCGTTCAAATTTTATTCGTATTTATACATTTCTAAAACGAGTACGGAACCCTTCTTTAATATGTATCCAAGGAATTATATTTTATCAGACTCTTGTTTGAATTAGGGCAAATTAAAAATTGCAAATTTATTTCCTCGATTCTTCGTTCTTATATTTAAGAAACAAATTATATCTAAACGTATTTATTTTTACTTTCAGTTGTGTTGATTGGAGATTCCGGTGTAGGCAAAAGTAATCTCCTATCAAGATTTACTAGGAATGAATTTAATCTGGAATCGAAGTCAACAATAGGAGTAGAATTTGCAACAAGAAGTATAGAGGTGAAAACTTGTAGGAAAAAAAAAGAATTTTTTTATATAATTTTCCACCTTCAGGTTGATGGTAAAACTATTAAAGCTCAAATATGGGATACAGCTGGTCAAGAGCGCTATCGTGCAATAACGTCAGCCTATTATCGCGGAGCCGTAGGAGCTCTGCTTGTCTACGACATTGCAAAACATTTGACATATGAAAATGTCGAGAGATGGCTGAGGGAATTGCGCGATCACGCCGATCAGAATATTGTTATAATGTTGGTGGGCAATAAAAGCGATTTAAGACATTTACGAGCAGTGCCTACTGATGAGGCTAAATCATTTGCCGAGAGGAATGGACTGAGCTTTATCGAAACGTCAGCCCTTGATTCAACCAATGTTGAGACAGCATTCCAAAATATACTCACAGGTATTTATGGCATTTATTTAAAATTGATAGGATGTTTTATGAATACATATTTTCTTCAGAAATTTATCGAATTGTGTCGCAAAAACAAATTAGAGATCCTCCAGAAGGTGATGTTATTCGGCCGCAGAATGTTGAACCAATCGACGTTAAGCCAACCGTATCAGCTGAGTCTGTACGCAAGCAATGCTGCCAGTGACCGCCACGTGGAGATTCTATCGATGGTGTCTCCACACCATACAAAAGTTTTCATATTTTTAGTAGAACAGGTAAGGCTGACGCCTAGAATTTGAACCTTTGAAATAATACCATTACCTTTAATATTTACTTGCAGAGGTATATGCATAAATAAGTTGGATCCTTATTATTAAACAAAAATAATTACGAGAAAAAGAACAAGAGTTAAAAAGTAAAATTTATCAAATTAAAAAAGAAATCATTGAATATAACAGCAACCGCTGCTATGACATGATGACATAAAAACAGCCAGCAAATTGTTATAATTCTTATTTTTTTACTTCCCCATTTTTTCCGTAAACCAACAATCATTTCCTTGGTCTTACGTTTCCTTCCCTCCATTTTACGATAGTTTTGTGGTTCGATCCATACCAAACTGTTTTAATTAAATTAGATATATTTATATAATTTTTTGATGCAAAGAAAAATCAGCAGGAAAAATAATGAATAAATGATATTTGTGCGAAAGATTTCTTTTTTACGTATACATTTTGCTAATTATTTTCCCAACGCTATCAATTACTGTTACTTTTAAATTTGAATTGAATTTTATTAAAATTTTGTTATTGAATTATTTTTTTTTCTTGATTTTGAAGTGGAGATTTATGCATGAGAATCTAAGATATGGATATTATTTTGTAAACAGTTTTTAAATAAATTAATTGATGATAGTAATTTTAGGCTCTGCTCTTTGTGAATGTACATTTTATAGCAATATCAATAGATTCGTACATTTCGAATTAAAAGTGCTTTTATTATTTAGTGGTTGTATGTATATTTTAATTCGATCGTTGATTGCATAGAAATTATATATAAATATAAAATAACGAGATTAATTCATAATAAAACATATGGAAACAAAATATTTTAACTTAAGGGTCGTTTTAGTATTTTTAATTAGCGGCCCAATTCGTGAAATGACGTTATACAATTACTAGAACGGAAAAATTGCAAAGTGGCTGTATTTGCATACATCATACATTTGATCATGTACATTATCAAACATTTTAAGTGATATTTACCACGTTATAGTTCGATTTTCCAGGTACAAAAGTGTTGAATATCGAAAATAATATTGCATAAAACATATACGTAGTAATATACCTGCAATAGTATAGATGATAACACATACATAAATCTAATACTGCTTGCTTTTGTATTTTCAAAATTCTGAAATAAACAATTTGTATATATTTCGGCCTTGATAGAACTGGTAATTCAGGAACATATCTAATCATTATAGCAGGTTTAATATCCTTATATGAATTGCTTACTGTAAAAAGTGGATACCTTCACAGGAGACATAAAACTTCCTATTTTGACACCATTCTTCTGCAGCTGCACCTTTATCACATACTGGTATTCAATTGCGATTCAAATGCAATTCAAATAAAGAAAAGAGAGCAAACAGTATTTGCTGTTCGAGTAAAATGAAATTTGACAAAACTTTGTGAAGATGATTTTTTATTTAATTCTCGTAGACTCCTGTGGCTCATCAGTTAAAAGAAGAGCTTAACTCGTTTTTATCACAAACCATTTTAATTGGAGTTACGACTTTTGTTTAAGGAGATTACAGTAAAATTCATTTCTTTTTGTTACAGAAATTGATTCTTTGATTGGTTAAGTATATCCCTGTCGAATTTCTTTATTTCTCCCTTTTTCTGACGTTTTTGTACAATATCATGCGCCCGCCGTCACGTCACGACGACAGGAACTGCGTGCAAGTCTCGAAACAAAACAGGCGAGACAAGCTCGAAAATCAGATGCTTCAGATCTCAAGACATCCTGGAGAAAACTGAAGGTCTGGAATATAGTCCAGCAATAGCCGATTAGCTGAAAACAAGGTGAATTCTTGATTACATATACTATAATCTCTCGTTATGTCTTTCCACATACCGAAACTTTCTCGGTCTCGTTATTCGACCTCTTGAGCAGGATATCGCCAGAACTAACTATCCGATTGCCTTGAAAGTTGGCACAGTTATTGTTTATACTTTTTTCTTGAATATGAACCTAATTTCTTTCAAAATTATTTATAACAAAGATTGTTTTTATTAACAAATTTACTGGAAAAAACGAGATGTTATCGGAACGAAAAAAAAATTTAGTAAAGAATAATAATGGAAAGTTTCAAGAAGATCGATCAGTGCATCTATTCTTAAAAAAAATATCAAAATTATATTGTTTTCCTCCTAAACTGGAATATCTCCCTTAAGCTGAGTTGTGAACTTTTAGTATAAATGTTGTTCGCCAACAGAGTTATATCGCAGTATCATGAAAACCAGTTTGTGGTAAACATTTTTGCAGTGGAGAAAAAGGCAATCTTTGTTATGCATGGGAATTAATTTATGTCTCACTTATATAGTTGTAGCGCAAGGATGCCTTCTTAAAGAGTGGACCGAAAAACACCCCTCCCCTCCTTTTGGGACCACAAGTCTTGTATTAAATCTTAGTGGGTGAATCCAAGGAAATTCGTCGCTAGCATTATTTTAATCACATTTTCAGTTCGAGTGGCCTTTTTATATGGTGAACGCAAACTGGGTTTGAAAATTCGCTGGAAATTATGGCAGCGATAAGTCGCTTTGTTTGCCTAATGATAATTAATAAAAGTTCTGCATACAAGTTTATTTTACTTTTATTTTAAAAAATTCTGATCAATTTATAATTAACACTATTGGTGATTAATATCACATAAAGTAACTTTGGTTGGTTGGCTGGTTTTCTAGGAGAAGATGCACGTTTTCCTTGTACTGAGGCCTTTAGTGGCCTCTTGTACGCATCCTGTTCGACAGCGTATCTTAAATCCCATTGCCGAGCCAACTGCTACCCATAACAAATTGGATAATTGCTTTAAATCTCATCCTATTCCCTTCTGCTAAGGCTTTGCAGAAGTACGTTCCCAATATTCTAAATCTTTTTTGCGTTAAGGCCGGACATTGGCGGAGAACGTGTAAAACGATTTCTTCTTCTTCCACATATCCTTTGCACAAACTGGAATTGGTTACTCCTATTTTTTGGCATGAGCCCTTAGTAGCGCATGACCTGTCACGAATCCAACAAAAAGTTTCTGTTTTTGTTTACTAGTATTTAGTTCATATCAAAATGGGTAATGTAATTTAACTAATTGCAAATTTCACGAAAGCAAATGTTGTCTTGTATGTTGTCTTGCATTTGTCATTAATGAAAGCACCCAATTTGATGGACTACTGGCTATTTGTACATATTGCTATCTTAGAGGATCTTATTCCCGATCCATTAGCTTCTTAGCTCCTGTTTACCTTGTTCATACCTTCAGGTTTTGTTTCTCGTATGATACCCCAAAATTACATCCACGCTCGCTTTTAGAGCAGTCTGTGTATGATATTTTCTTTGATCTCCCTATTACTGATCCACTCACTTTTTGTCGGGAAGTAAGTTTTGAGTTTCAATGTTGGGGTTTCCAGTTTAGAAATCCCAGTAATCTTATTCCTCGAATAGTTTTTTGATCGCATATCTACTGTAGATTTGGGCGATCTTTTCATGTTGAGTTTGTATTCCCCTTTCTTTCTACATTTTATTCATTCGTAAACATCCGGCCAAATTGTGTCATCCATTTGACATGAAATTCCAGTGTGATGATGTTTAGAATGACCTCCAGAGTCCATGTCGGTGTTGACTGGGTAGCTCCTGTTATGCCTAAGTAACTTCTACGTTGGGCTCGGTTCATAATCTTCTTGTTTCTGCTCATCTCCTTTGATTTCCACCAGACTATCGCTGCAGGTGTTGTGTAATTACATATTCATATATCCATTTTATGATATAGGTTGATAGTCCCAATATTTTTCCTACACATCCAGAAAACCTAAACTGGGCTGTTATTCTTTTCGTGTAGGTGTTTTGCCCAATTTAGTTTCAATCCATCAGCATTCCCAGGAATTTGGCCTCATTCCTTTTTATTATTCAAAACTTACGAATCCCAAGGGCAAAATTTTTGGAATCACTTTTTCATTCTAAGAAATATTACAACTTCTTTACGTCGTCCTTAAGCCGGTAAGCCGGTTTGCAATAGAATCAGGATGTTTTTAATTCAAAATCTTTTATTTATTGGAAAATAAACCTAACTTTTACGGAATCGCTTCGGTGTCCGTCTGTCAGAGGCGATTTTCTCTTTAATTATGCGACGTAGTAGTAAAATAAAGAATTATACATCAGAAGTGTTAACCGACAATGCACATAATTCTATGACATATACGAAGATTTTGTAAATAAATGTGCGACCATTTTTGGGTCCCATAGTAACATGAACCGTTATGGTTTCGGTCTGTCTGTCTGCTTGTATATCACAACCCTCAAATCCTCTCATTGATACTGTAACAATTAAGATGAAATTTGGTATACATACTTAAATTGGTGACCCAAAAATAGAAGTAATGAGATTTTGAAAAAAAATATTTCTTCGTATCCCTGGGTGGGGACTTTTAGATACATTGCAAAAATATGTTTTAGGACCTTCTGATTTAAATAAACCCTTCACGAGATATTTGCTTTCAAAGTCGTTATCAAAGGGTCCGCTCCCCTCTAATTTGTAAACTGTAGATGCAAAATATCTGAAAAAAAAATCTTGATAATTTTCACTGAAAAATTATAACGAACCTGCAATAAGCAGGCCAGAATATATTGTCTTGTAATTTGTTTCTGATGAAAGACTAAATACCAAACAGAAGGATTCAGTTGTTCGGTTCTGGATTTTTAAGGAAGTTTCGTCAAAGAGTTCTGTGTCTTTTGACTAATCGGTCCTTTCTTCAATTTTTGGCATTTCTCAAACAAAGGATTAACACTCAATCTTGTCATCGAATCGGGCGAAGCTCTTCTCCCGCCCCATGCATGCCCATGGAACTTAAAAGAGAGATTCGGCATTGCAGCTGATTGCCAGCTATTTCGTTTCCCACATTTTAAGCGTATTCCACATTATGTGCTCTTACCGAAAATATGATATACAATTTCTAATGAGATGCAAATCAAAAACCTCTCCATATTATATGAGATAATTTATAGCTCGATTCGAGCTTATGATGGAATCAATTTCTTATTGTAATTCGACGTCGCCTAATTCGTTGACGTTTAACGTCGTTAAATATACGAACCCAGTTGTAAGGGTCACCCTAGTGATTGTAGCGGTTTAGTCTTGTACTTTGCAATGCCGTGAGCTGAGAATTTAATCGTCGTGTTAGCCTCAATACAATGAAATCAAATTGCAGCATATATTTGATAACGCGCAAAATAATAAATGCAAAATCTACGAATGTCATTATGCACTTCTTGTTTAATTTGGGGGCATCAGTTGCGTTCGTCATGTAAATTTGAACCTCTGATACAGCATATCAGTTCATCGATGCATTTGCTAATTTACACTAATTTTTGCACCAATAATTAATGGCAAAGATTTCATTTTAAACAAATACAACAATTACGGTTGGATCTTATAAACTAATAATACCGTTGGTTAAGAAGCATTCTCAAATCGTTACGGTACCGTCAACTTTAACTTGTAAGGTATAATGATGAAAAATGCCTCAATTTCAAATGTTGGACGAAGGGAGAGATCTAAAAAAATTTTGTAAGTACAAAAATCATGGAAGTAACGATAGAAGAGAGAGAGAGACAGAGGGATAGAATATTGAGTTACGTTAATATTCCAGAAAATTAATCTCCGAAATAATCGCAGCGTCGCCAATAAGTTAAGTTTTTTTTTTAAACTTTTTTGTTTAATGCAGGCAATATGGTGTGTGGTCCAGCGGAAATATTGATCAGCAGAGTAAATATAGCTTTGTACGTTATTGAATTTTTTGCGGTTTTTTATACTCTAACCAGATGAGGTCGCTGAATATTTGGCTGTCTATAACCTTTAAAGAAGACAACTACAGACTTCATCGACACAAATTGATTGAATCCGGAATGGGCTGCGTTTGAGAGATAAAAGACAACATTGAGTTTTAGAAGCATTAAACAAGGCACGATTCATGTTGCCCTCTCAGAATATCTGATATGTCGTAATTTACTGAAACAAACATGCGGCTTCAATTGGTGCCTACAACGTTACCAAAGGAGCATGTGAAATCAAAGTTACTTCCATCAGCGAAGTTACGCAGAGGATTAAATTTGAAAGATGAAATGTCATGAATAAAAAGAAAGAAAAATAGTAGGTGAAAGAAAAGAACCTTGTCAAACGCTGTCGTTGATTACATTGGAATTATATGTTGTTCCGTCCAATATTACATTAATTAAAGGGCGATATAAAAACGGTCTGAAACATTTTCGTATCGGCGAAATTATAAGTTTATTGTACATATTCGTCCGCGAATTCTCCCCCTCCCCCCCCCCCCCCATTTTTCACAAGCGGTTACGGGAACTAGAGAACACAATTATTGCAATTAATTATTTTATCAGAAAGTTTCCTTTCAGCAACACTTGGTGGAAGTCATTTGACCTTTCGTCATGGATGTCCGCCGTGAAAAGTACAAGTACCATGCTGATGATGACCAGCTTGTACTTTTGGTCGAAACATCCATCATCTTTCTTTGAGCGCTGATATTTTTCAGCGATCACCATCCCAAAGACAATTTTCACTCCTATTTGTGGAAGTAAAACAAGTGCAATTAATTATATTGAACTATTAACTTAGCGTAGAGTAGTTTTTTGAAAGTGCGAAAAAGTGCCTATTTTCAACGATCTTATTTATTATAATCCTCTTTATCAATGCCAGTCGCTTTTGTGTCTTGACATTGCTTTTGAAAGTTTAAAGATATACTTTTTGCGTGTAATTTCTGCTGTTTGTATTTTCTTACCTTACGATCTCAGTTTTGCAGCTCACCCATCCAAATGAAATACATCTTTTCTCGATGTTTTAAATTGAAGAACGAATCTATACTTTAACTGATTTTATCAAAAAAAATCAATTCATCTTAAATTAATTCGTAAGGTAAAAAATAAGTGAAATATCGCCATTTATATGTTCTACATGGGCTGAAAAGTCTTTGGCTTAACAATGAAAAAAGGATATTTTTAGTGAACGAATTATTCTTCAATATCTTCATCTAAAGCAATGCACTTATGTAACGGTTCTCTAATATTTCAATGCCATTTTTATAGTGTAGCGCCTCAATTCCTTTAAAATAGGCATTTGTTTTCAATTCGACCTCCTCATTTGACTAAAATCTCTTGCCAGTAAGCCACGCTTTCAATCTGGGAAACAGAAAATAGTCGCTGGTCTGGAGAATATGGAGAATATCGCAGTTCCTCCAATTTATCCGCCGTATCGCGAGCAGAATGAGCTGGAGCGTTGTCGTGATGAAAGAGAATTTTTTTCTTTGAAATGTGCGGTCGTTTTGCCTTGTACTTAATGTCCAGTCGATCGAGTAATGCACAGTAATATTGTTTGTTGATTGTTTTACCATGTTCAAGGTAGTCAATGAATATAATACCGTGACTAAAACCTTACTGGCTGATTGTTGCGTCTTTGGGCGCTTCAGACGACTATCACCATGCATACCACTGCCGGTTGGACTCAGGTGTGCAGTGGTGGATCCATGCTTCATACATTGTCACAAATCGCCTCGAAAATACTTCTTATTGCGCGTAATCAGTGCCAGATTCAACTTCGAAAGTTGGACACGTTGGTCTTTTTGATCAATTGTTAAGAAACGCGGCACCCAACGCGCGCAGAGCATTTTCATTTGTAAACATTCATGAAGGATATGACCTACAAGTTCCTTTGAGATGCCTACGGTCTTAGCTAGCTCAATCAATTTTACTTTGGAGTCAATCAGCACAATTTCACGAATTTTTTTGATATTTTCTGGCGTGACTGTCACATTTACGTCATTGTTACGTATCACTTATCAAGCCATTGCTTTGCTTGAACAGTGTTTTTTTTCCCATCAGGAAACAATGTTTTATCGAAGTACGAAGTTCACTTTTTCCATGGTAAACAAAAATAACAGAGGTAGCGTCACTTCGAGAGCAACAACTTGAGAACAAGTGAATGAAATGCCATGAAATTTTGACTGTATTCTAGTTAAGGTTAGTATTCTATGGTAAGCACACGGACTTTTGAGTTGTAGCGCCATCTCTAAGGCAGGCCAAAGACTTTTCAGCTCATGTAGTATTGTTTTGAAATATTGCTTATCTTCAACAATTTTAAATTATTATTTTGCTGCACTCTTAGCTGTACCCAGGATTAACGACGAGGACGTGGTCTGACACTAATCCAGTTTTTTTTGTTTTTTGTTTTTTTGTTTTCTTTAAGCTTATAAATTCATTTGCAGGCTTATTAAAATTTAGTTGGTTGTACACCATCTAAATATTTCGACCATTAAAATAAATAAGCTCATTTCGTCCTTGCTCTATTTTTAGAAATTAGAAATTTACTTTTTCAAATAGAAGGATGATTTTCGTGCACTAATTCTGCTAAAACACGATGCCATCCTTCCATCTGATTATTTTTTTTAGTAAATCTAAGTTTAAATGAACGTTTCACTATTTCATTGGAAATAATCCAGGTTTTTTGACTCCCTGAACATCAAAATACCCATTAAACTCTTATAAAATATTCGAGGAATTCTTCACAAATTTCAGGTAGTTTTGATGTCACAAGAATAAATGTTTTTTCCACATTGTTCTTTTTCAAGAATGCTAAAGCTACTATCATTCGAATTTGTTTAGCAAATTCTGGATCTAAATCATAATTTGATATTAGTCCCTTATTTTGAATTTGCTTATAAAGACATTGCTTGTAATGAAAATAATATAATCGAATTAAAATATTCGGAAATACTTCCAAATGGGGCTTATTACTGAATACGATTCGATTACAATTGATCGTAAATATAGGCAATTTAGAATTGAATGGGATTAAAAAGGGATTTGTACTTGCGTGAGTTGCTGGCTTTAGGTCCATTCAACTCTAGATTTCCTATATTTACGATAGATTGCAATCAAGCATTTATAGCTCGCACATCGGTAAAAATGCAAGATGGATTTATATTTGGTTCCAGCTCGTTAAGTTTTAGCAAACATTTCAAATAAGTGCTCTGATTTTTACACGCTTGGGCATGTCTTAAAAGTCCCATCAGAATACCATTATAGATTTTGGAAAAGCAAAACTAAATTACGTATAGTGCCGAAAATCAACATACAATTTAGTACTTTTCCAGAATCAAAAAATAAAAAAAGACCACCTTCTGTTGTAGTTCTGAATTGATCATAAATATTAATTTCCTGTCGTGATCTTGGATTTTCATTAGGAAATCCAGAATCTTGTTCGAATAGTTCTTTTTAAATAATTAATAATAATAATAATTTTTTGGGAGACAAGATGGTACTGATAATGGCGCATCAGAATATGCGGATGTAGCTAATTTATGCGGAGTTACAGCTGTTTGAAGAGCAGCTTTTTTAACATTTTGAATGATACCATCAGTTACAACTTTAGCTGCATCTACAGCATAATTATGAATCCTTTTTCATTCTTTGGGTGAATTCTGGCGGAACAACTTAAAGCTACATGTTGAAGACATCGCCAGTATGTAGTAGAATTATGTTGGTAATCGGGGCCCATTCATAAACGCAGGTCTGCGCATCATCTGCACACTTCAGCTGAACAAAGTGAATTGCTGAATTATGCAGCTGCAGTGAAAACCTGCGTTTATGAATAGATCGATCCTTAAAAACCCATTAATCAGAAGGCGAGGTTTTCCTTATTCTCTGTCTAAACATTGCAATGTTTGAGACGTCATCTTTTTAGCAACAAAAATTATTTATATTAGTAGGTTAGAAAAAATGTTTTTTGGGTTATTTTACTGTATTTCTTAAGTTAAGTATGGTAAAGATTTAAAATGAACAAATTCCTGGTGCTGCTTTACTGAAAAAAAATGAAAACTCGTAAGAAAATATTTCGGAAAGTAAATTAAGAGCCTCAATGTAGAGCTGATATATACTTCTGCCGCCAGAAAAATTCACTAAAATAATAAGACGGCAGTAAAGAAATAAAAAGTAAATAATCCTAGGGACCAGCGCCAGCGATTTTTGAGCCGAGAAGACCTGATGCGTGGCGGTGCGCGTTTAAGGTCTTGGCCAATGACCTATAACTATGGAAAGATAGAGCTGTCAAAATTACTTACCGCAAGGTGAAACACTTTTGTATGTTCATCCTTTTCCCTATAAGCACATTGCATTGAACTCTCAAAGGTAAATTCGTCCACAGTTCATGGAGCTATTTCGGACCTAGCAACATGAAGACTCTGGGAATGTTCTGTTTCAAAGTCCGAATTTTCCTTTCTATCACTATCGTGATTAAGACACTACAATATCCAATCTACAATATTTTCGATTAAGTTATCGATCTTGATTTTAAATTTTCGTCAGCAAATACAATTACGTTCTTATTTTGGCAGTTTTGTAAGCAAAAAAACAAGACAGTACATGTAATATAAATAGATGAACGTACAGTAAAATATCTAGGCTCTCATTCTGCTTAAGCACATTCCAGAGGAAATCAATTTATTATTTCTAAATTTTATTTTAATAAATAAGAGGAGTACAGGGAAAAAGTATATCATAAAAAATAATTTCATAGAAGACAATTTAATCTGTATATAAAAATGGTTTTTTCTCTCGTCAGTATTAGCAAAATACTCGAAATAAAAATAGAGAAAAAAAAGGTTTCCCACTACTGGTAACAAAAGTTGTCTCAAAATGAAATAGCATACGATCAGTCCATAGCTATATGTCAGTGGTCTTGGCTTTCAACACGCATCAGCTCTTCTCGGCTCAAAAATCGCTGGCTTACGATGAATTGTTTTACGACGAATTATCCGCATATAGCTCGAAAATTTGAATTTTTATGTTATTGAGCTGTTGATTTCGCTTCCTACTGATCGTCGACACGATTAAATCAATTTACAAAATATAGTCACGGAGTTCAGTTGCTGTCTTCAACTTCCAAGCATATCAACCACGCCTTTTCTTCACTTTGTTAAATTTATTCGAGTCTTCATGTTGTTGTCTTACTGATACTTTTATTTCATGGCGGTCTGAGTCAATGATTGTGTAATAATACCATCGCCCGTACCAGTGGCGGATCTAGGATTTCACCCTGGGGGAAAACATGATTGCAACACAGCAGAGCTACTAAACTAATTATCAAGGAAAAATGAGAAGCAAAAAAAATCACAGTATATTTGAAATATGTACATATATCTCATATATATTGAAACATAAATAAATGAAAACATTAATACAACAATAACCTAACAATTGCAGATCTAGAAAAGTTCATTCCTAGAATGGAATTGTAGTGCACCTATTCGGCAAAGATAATTTAGTGAACTTTAGTTTCAGCTAGTTCATTTTTTATCACAATTCAAAAGTCACTCGCCATTCATCATATCATCTATCACGCCATGCGAAATCACATGAATTAAGTAATCTAAAAATCTTAAATTCCCTGCTTATGTAAATAGCTGCTTGGCTTTATTAAATTACATTTTATTTAACATTTTTGTAACAGAATATTTTTAAGAATTTATTACACAGCAAAAGAAATATTTTTATACCAAATTACTTGTTTTAAGCTCTGCAGAATATTTTTACATCTGCTTACTTAAATGATAATTTACGAGAAGAATGCATTTTATGCAAAAAAGCATTTATATCTTCATCACTCATTCAATATTCACTTAAAATTTTATTCTGCTAGCAGCATTGGAGGAGAGAGTCTATAACCATCATCTATCTACTTGCGTCGAAGCGCTCCTCGCTATTTTAGTTGAAGAAACACCACACTAGAAAATAGATCAACTTTCGTTTTTTACAAGTTATCATTAATTGTATTTTATTAAATTATGTATAAGCACCGCAACTACTATTAACGCTTATTCGACTGAATTTAAAAATATATATATTGTAGTTATAATGGCTAAAAATTGAGATTGTACAAAAAAATATCGAGATGAAATTTTAGTAAAAACGGCACATTTTTTCAAAATTTGGTTAAGAAAATTTAAATGAGATAATAAAATTTCTTGATGTAATACAAAATTAAAAGGGGAGGATGTAAATCTAAGTAAAAAAACAACCAGAGCAATGAAATAAAACATAGGAAAATCAGAATAACGTTGTTTTGTTCTATAACATAATTTAAAATTCAATTACAGTCGAACCTCTATAAATCGAAGCTTTGCCAACAACGGTCTCAATTCATGATGATCTTTATTTATTTAACAAAATTTCATTAAGGTACTCACTGCTACAATATGCATAAAAACAGTAAAATACAAAAATATCAAAACAAAGAAAAAGGAAAGAATTCACAAAATATAAATATAAGGTCTGTTTGTTTACTCGAAATTTTTACACAAATACCGAAAGTTTTCGTTCACACTGCGTCTTTTTACTTTTGGACTTGAAGAAATTTGACGGTCGAGTAATTTCCCCTTTCATCCAAATTTTACACACGCTGATGAGTGTTGACAAAATCTCGGCAGAATTCTTCTTCTGCTATGGTTGACAACTCACAGCTTATAAATAAAAATTGAAATAAACACGGGGAACTATTAAATCTTTTAGTAAATTAATATTAATTTTTATTTATTTTTACGATTTCTTGTAAAAGCACTGATCTTTGCATTGAAATTTACTTTTCACAGTTCTTCAGTTGCCATCAATTTACCCAAAAAGCGTCTGTTAACTTTCGCATTTTCATCCCCTCCTCCAGAAACATGATTTTACACACAAAAGTTAACAACAAGACCTATAAAGTACAGTCGTGGAAATAGCTATAATTCCACTAAATAAAAATGATGTCAAAACTTTGTGTTTTGAAAAACAGGAATGAAAGTTGCTCTCCCAGGATCTCTGTGCATGCTTTATCATGTTCGTCAGCAACTTTTTGAATTTTTTTGGTGTTTAGCATTTCTAAGTCAGTTTTAGTCATTCTTGCTGTGATTGCGCGCGGAAGCAGCTATAATTCCAATAAGTATTTTCGTGTGAGTAGTGGAAATTATATTAAGGGAATCACTTTATTGATAGACAAACAATTAATTTAGAGGTAATTTAAATATTTTATAAAGAAAATATAATAAATTTAGTTAAATTTTATTCAGACATGCCACGAGGAAAATTATTAACGAGGTAGGAGCAAGCAAAAATCATTGCATTGAGAAATGCAATTTTTTCAACTCGTCCGATCGCAGAAGAGTTGGGAAACGGAAGAACACACACTGGCGTAATAAATTTCCTGCGCTTGCTAGCAGGGAGAAAACACTTAAATTCTGTTCAAATTGTCAACGAACACAAGTTGCCCGTAACTTTCAAACGTGTTCGGCAGATTTTGCACAACAGCGGGACACTTCAGTGGAAGAAGAGGTTGTCGAAACCGCCACTAAACAAGTTACATAAGCAAGCTAGACTTAAGTTCGCTAAAAAACACATGTCCTGGACCTCCGAATGGAAAGAAGTGGTTTTTAGCGACGAAAAGAAGCTTAACTTAGGTGGCCCAGGTGGCTGTCAGTTTTATTAGCATGACTTGAGAAAGTATGCAGAGATCGCTATGAGCCATAACTTTGGTGGTGGCAGCATAATGGTTTGGGCTGCGTTTTGCAACCGAGCGAAGACACCCATCTGTTAGATATCTACGAGAATAAAATCGAATGATTATATAGAGCTTTTGGATAGTGCACTCATTAACTTCACCGACGATATTCTTGGCGATGAGTGGGTATTTCAACAGGACAACGCTGCTATACACACATCTCGCGAGACAAAATTGTGGTTTTAGAACAGGAACATTCCTGTTTTGGATTGGCCGGCGCGTAGTCCTGATCTCAACCCGAGAGAAAATCTTTGGGTGTACTGTTTTGGCACGTCTACACAAACGGAAGACAGTTTAAAACCAAAGAAGAGTTGAAGGAGACCATAAATCATTGTTGGGCTCAAATTTCTCAAGAACAACTTCAACGATTAGTAAATAGTAAGCCAACAAGAATATTTCATCTTATTCAGGTTAAAGGAGGAAGTACGCGTTACTAAAAAATCAAATATAGTAAAATATCGATAGTGGATTTATAGCTATTTCCATGCATAAAATTGTTTTTTTTTATAATTACTACTAATTTTTTATGAATTACTTCTGTTTTTGTTTTCTTGATTTATATTTATAAATTAAATATTGTTCCTATCACATATAACGCATTTCGTATTAAAAATTAACATTAACTTCCTTTAAATGTACAAAAAGGTTGTTGGAATTATAGCTTTTTCCACGACTGTATATAAATGTTGGTGTAAAGTAACTTCAACAGACCTAACTCCTGATTTCGCGACAGATGAAAATCAATACGACAAAAAAAAAGAAATATAAAGCTGCGGCATTGACGTAATCGGCTCATTCACCGCATAATTGGTGCGATGAAAGGGTATCTGAAAGAAGCTGTGATTCCTCAGGGAGCGAGCCAGAACTGATGTATCAAAACCAAAATATGGAAGAATCAATAGACCCCCACATGCAGTAGAAAATAAAATAGTTAAAAAAAAAAGTTGAACCGACTTCACAAAAAGCATAAAATAATTTTTAATTTTATATATTAACCAAACAACTACAACAAAAATATTTAATCGTCATTTCTTATGATCCCGTAAGCTGAAACGTTCAGGTAGTTTTATGAATTATTTTTAATTATGGTTGTTTTGTTTGTTTAATTTGCACCGACTTCAAAATGTCGTAATAGATATAAAATTAAAAATTATTTTACGCTTTTTAGCGCTTTTTGTGAAGTCGGTTCAACTTTTTTTTTAAAACTATTTTATTTTTCACCTTTTAGTGTCTTCGACTCTATGCAACGAAGAAAGAACCATCCAAATCGGTCCACGCGTTAAAAGTTAGTTTTAATCCCCTACCCCACCCCCATTCCACTTAACTTTTTTTTTCATGGTATCAATCAAGGAACATACTCTACCGAAAGGAATCATCGAAATCGGTCCACGCGTTACGAAGTTACTACTCCCCGCCCCCCCTCCCCCACCACCACCATAGGACCAAATTATTCTCCTATTAGCAATGGGGGATCACACTCTATACAACAGTAAAAGAACCATCCAAATCGGTCCACACGTTATAAAGTTAGGTTCCACCCCCTTCTCCCACCCCAACCACACCAAAAATTTTTTTTCTTGTGGTATCAACCCGGGAGCATACTCTACCTAAAAGAAAAAGAAATATCCAAATTAGTCCACGCGTTACGAAGTTAGACTACTCCTCCACTCGCCCAACCCCCCACCCTGGGCCAAATTATTCTTCTATTAGCAATGGGTGATCACACTCTATACAACAGCAGAAGAACCATCCAAATCGGACCACGCGTTACAAAGTTAGGTTTCACCCCCACCCCCTACCGCCACCCTACCAAAATTTTTTTTTACATGGTACCAATCGGTGAACATACTCATCATGCATAAAAAAAATAAAAAATAAAATAAAAATAAAAAAAATACGCGTCGAACTCAGAACCTCTTTGTTTTTGGGAAGTCGGTTAATAAAAAGGAGTTACAGCGTCTCTTTTCAAGAGTATCCAAATGCAACCATCTGAACATAAAATGGATAAGGGAGTTCTTCTAAAGAAGTTGAGCAGCTTCAATGCGAGCGATGTACAGTATCTGACATCCGTATTCGTACACTATCATACTATAAAATATATTGAAAAGACTTTACAGCATTTTCAATTTAAATTCATACCTTGTCAGATTAATTTAATGTTAGGATAAATTGAATAATTCTTGATCAAATTGATTTGATAAATAAATAAAAACCGGACAAGTGCGAGTTTGACTTGCGCACCACGGATTCCGTAATATTTTTTCATGTGCTATAAGACCTTGCTGCTTGCCACATTTCATGATTCTAGGTCAACGGGAAGTACCCTATAAGTTTTGATTTATTTACTAGTGTCTGTCTTGATAGACGGACAACGAAGTGATCCTATGAGGGTTCCTTTTTTCGGAGGTACGGAACTCTGAAAATGATATCAGTCCAAAAAGATTTAATCTTTAATTAAATAAAGTTAATGTTTGTACTACCAGTGGAACTACAGAAAGTAAGGAAGGCCGATCCCATTGTTGTGGCTGACATTCTTCTCCCCGTAGTCCAGAAATGTAGGGAAACCGAGACCTATCCCAGTGAATGGAAAACAGGCGTAATTGTGAAGATTCCCAAAAAAGACGACCTGAGGAGTTGCCTCAATTGGCGCGGTATACTTCTTTTAACTGCAGTCTCCAAACTGATGGGTCAAATCATTTTAATGCGAATCAAAAATACAATCGAGCACACCTTTAGCGATGAACAGGCATGCTTTCGTGAGGGTTTCTCCTACAGCGATCACATCAATACGATTCGAATTATCATCGAGAAATCCGCCGAATAAAGGTCCCCTTTAAATTTAATGTTCGTCGATTTTGAGAAGGCGTTTGTCAGCGTTATATATGGGCAGCTTTACGTAGGAGAGGCATCTCAGAAAAATTGGTAACCATCATAAAGGAGTCTTACTCAGGAGCCCAATGTAACGTCCTACACAACGGAAAACTGTCGGAGACCTTCCAAGTGCTGAATGGAATGAGACAAGGATGCATACTGTCACCTTTGCTTTTCCTGATTGTCATTTATGACGTATTGTGCAGCGCACTAGCGACCACCCATCGCGAGGATTAGATAGAAACACTTTAACCACCCTACGCACTATGCCGACGATGTATGTGTCCAGGCCCGTAGAGACGAAATTCGGGCCCGGGGGTACCACATACGGGCCCCCGCGAAAGGAATTTCTGGGCCGGCACAAAGCGTTTACGGGCCCATATACAATCGAAAATTTAAAATTTAAAATCTGTCTAGTATATTACACTTTTTCGATCGTGAAAATTTTTTTTATATAAATAATTAAAGTGGAAAAAATTGTCTGTTGATGACTTAGATGACGGGGCCCCTTTTGAAAGCCCGGGCCTGGGGGGTTTACCACCCTTCGCCCCACCCCCTGTCGGCGGCCCTGTATGTCTCCTATCCAACAAACAAAGTCATGTAGCCCAAATGTCCGAAGCCTTAATCAGAAAATCTATTACACCGACTCTCCACCTGTTCCAGTTCTGCACCAACGTCTTTAACTGCGGCCACGGTTTATTGATCTGGGTACCTTCCCTCTCGACGGATCTTTTCCATGTGTTTCGCGGTCGTCTTCCTTGGATTACGTGGGGATTCCAATCTAGAGTCTGTTATGCGATGTTGTTTCGCTCCGTTGCTAGTGTGTGGCCTATCCATTGCCACTTTCGCCTGCAAATACTGGTGTCTTACCCTTCTCGGCCTGTTAGTCTGTGTAGGGCTTCGTTGGTAATGACCACCGGCTAATGGATGTTAAAGATGCGCCGGAGACACCGGTTGGCAAAAGCTTGTATTTTAGATGCAATTTGACAGGTCACTTTTAAACAGCCACACATCAGAACAGCTTTTACGTTCGATTAAAAGGTCCGAAGTTTTGTGCGTCTGGAGATGTTATTGCGCCATATCTCAGCAAGAATATTAAATGTTACTAGAGCCTTATTGATGCGAGCTTGTACATCAGCTTCAGCTCCGCCGTCTACTGTAACTATGCTTCCGAGATAGCAAAATTTATCCACTTGCAGTTCGAGCTCATAAGTTTGGTTTTAGCACCATCGATCTTAAGCCCTGCTCTGCGATCTTCTTTGTTCAGGGCTTCAAATATTAATTCAGTTTGTCCCGACATTAAATTAATCTGGCAAAGTATGAATTTAATTTGAAAATTCTATATATAAAAATAATTAGCTTTTCTTTATAAGAAATGCTAATCATGTCAAGAAAAATTCTTTTAATATTTCTTGCTCTGCTCGAGTTTGGAACGGTTTATTTTGGAATTTTTTCATAAATTTAATTATTTTTATTTAAAGTTTTTTTCGATGTGTCGCAAAGAAAGGCGACTTTACTGGGGGAGGCATGTTCCAGAATGGGCGCGAAAGAAATACTTTTTCTATTGTACTACTACTAATCATCGGTGGACTCACCGAAGCTAGCTAGCGAGTACTCTTACTGTACTATGGTGCTTTTCAGTGGTAGTAGAACCGATGTCAGGAATATATTAGGGGTTATAACGGGTCACCAACCATAGGCAACAATGCCAGAAGACTGGGTCGGGATGCAAACAATTTCGGTCTGATTTAGCTGTAGCGGTTGGGAGGAAATCGATTCAGTGCGTCATGTATGCTGCGAGGCCAAGCCCTGGCGATAAAAAGGTAGGCTACTAAGTAGTTACTTCTTCTCGGGGCTTACGGAGCTGCACCATGTAGAGCTCAAAGCCGTACTGAGATTTTTGGAGGAAGTAGGATGGCTATGAGAGCAGGGTAAATAGGTTGGATTTCAATTAATCATAGGCCTTAGTATAGTCCGTTGTGATACCACGACGCAGTAACCTCACCTGAATCGACTTGGTATTGCTATATAGTGATTAATTAGTTGAACCAGCCGCAGCTATTGAGGAACCTGGTTAGGCCATTTAGCTTCACGCTGGCGAACTCTTCTGGTCCATTAAGGAATTGCCTGCCAGGGGCCTGAAACCCTTTCCTGGGTAGTCCCGCATTTGTAAATGCTCTTTTCATTCCACTTAGGCCGCAACTTTCTTAATAGGTTGTAATATCGCTCCATCTGCGCTGAACAGCTTGCAGGTCGATCTCTCTTTTACTAAAATTAGATTCCTTCCGACTGATCTCTCTATTTGTAAAGCATTCATCTGCGAACCTTCTTTCGCCAGAACATCGACCGCCTCATTATCCGATACACCGTTATGACCGGGTACCCAGCAGAGAATCACCTTGTGTAAAGCTCCCACGCTTTGATTATCACTATAAAAAAAAACTTTCACTACGGCTTTGTAGGTCCTTGTGCGACAGTAATACTCTTGTCGTGCATTCAATGACAAGAACCTGTTTTAAACACACTACAGTTGTCCAGGAGCCGATTTAAAAAATCACAAATCACTAAAAAATTCCAGTACAAAATGATATGATTATTGTTATTAAATACTTTATTCCTTGTTAATAATAAATTTACAATTTTATTATCATTTTATATTTGTTGCAATAATATATTTGGCATAAAACTAGAATTTTTAAGTATATCTTAATAAATAATTTTAGTTTGCTTTGATTTGAGACGATTTACTTGTTTTTATTAAATTTGAACTTCTTAGCTAGTTTCTTTTATTGTTTTAACTATTAAGGGAGGGTTAAGTAACTGCTGTGGCTATGTTAACACGTCTTTATGTAGAATCGAATTTTGGTGCAGATATGTTATCTTTGACTTTATTTAAAACAATAAAACTTTACTAAATGAGGGCAGCATTTTATTTTTAATATTTGTTTTTTTATTGATAAATTTTTTTAATATCTAATGTGTGTGAAAGGTAAGCATGATCGCATATTTTAAAAATAATAACTTATGATAAAGTAAATGGTTGGCTGATTTTCAGGGTATTGAGAAAAAAGGTTAACAAAAACGTGGTATAATGCGAAATCCTCAGAAGCATGTCGAACTTTTTGGCCATTAAAATTCGAAATGTTATGCAACAACAGTTCTAATACTTTAGGAATAACTAATTTAATTCATCATTTTACAAAAACGTGAACTATGTGTTACAAAAATGAGTTTCTTCTTCATCAATAAATAATTCTCTCTGTAGAGAACGAAATGTGCCCATTGTACTATCGTTTAATATAAACGTTTTATGATGTTAGGCCAATATGTATTTCAGACGAGAAAATTATAAAATTGGTAAAACAGCAATCTTTATAAATTACATATTAAACAATGTTTTACTAGGGAAAAGCATACACTGCGCGACAACTGATTAGGTTCACCTATATTTCTCGTATATCTATCTATCTGAAGAAAAGATATGTATCCCAGTTGGACTTATAACAAGGCATTCACTTAAAATTAGTGAATTCTTGGAGGAATAATTTTTACTTTGTAAGTGCTTACAAAAGTAATGGGTTAGAAGCTAAGAGGGAATGACTTCGTACAATTCGCAGTGTTTTTATAATTCGCCTTTGAATTTGAGCGTATAATGTCACCTCTACCCTATTCATATTGATCATGAAAACGATAGAGAGGTCATTATTTGCGAATTATCGATAAATGTACAATTTGGGCTGATCTTTCGTTTTCCTTATTCTTAAAACTTGATAAAGTGACGAAGTTCAATTGTTAAGGAACTTTTAAGAGTGCAAGTGAAAAGTGCGGATAATCTACGACCTAAATATTTAAAAGTGAGTTTGAAAAGAAACATTATTGAGGAAAAAAGGAAGCAACAGCAACAACGAGCAGCAACAGTGTTAATTCATCGTTTGCCATTATCATTATTATTATCATGTCTCAATTCGTTTAAAACTCAAAAAAGGAAAACTGAAAATTACTAATTTTTAGAACATGATTTTTTATGTTAATTAGGTAAAAAAAAGGGAGTTGAATTTTCTATTTTCTATTAAATTTTTTATTTCAAAAAGGTGCGTATCTAATATTTTCTTGTTTAGTTACTCACCCCTGAAATAAGACCTTCTTGGAAATGTGTAATGTGAGCACTATTTTCGCCATTTTTTGTTCATCCATGAAGTAATCTGTTACTGGTAATGAGAAATCTAACTACTAACTTCGACACTTATTGTTCGCTAATGAAAGAACGCATTCTTGTTCATGTTGAGTGCAAGTACTTACCACCCTAGGGTAATCACATGTTAAAGTAATCGGTTCCATCATCAGCAAGGTAAAGGGTACTACTTGCTAAGTACTCTATACAGAACCAATTCCGTATACACCATAAGTCCTACTGGGATGGCGTGAAAATACATACATGCACTTACGCAGACTCGGGACAAGTAATAATAAATATTTTTCGGAGAAGTATAATGCAGGACAAAATTCTAAGAATTTAATTACGGTAAATCTGCCCATAAAAACTGGAACAACTGAATTGGTTCATCATTCTGTTTTTGAATTTCATAAAGTGCGGTTGTATTAAGAGCAGGGACCGTACCTATTTTCTCTTTTTCTGAAAGAGTGCTATTTTAACTGGTATTTCTGGACACTTATAATTCACGATTCAAAATAAGTTATTTGGACTATTTATTTTTCCAGTGCAAAGTAAAAGTTTCATTTGAAATGTTAAGAAGACATTTTATTTATTCCTGGCAACAAAAGTTCTATTTGACCGTTTTTTCTTTCTATGAGTTTAAAACTATTTAATTTTTTTCCTGGCAGCTATAAAAATATTATTACTTGTTACTACCTAAACAAGTAAACAACAAAAGACTTTTACCACAAAAAATAAAAGAGTTATTTAACAGTTTTCATCAAACAGAAAAAATAAAAGTTCAAATGGAACTTTTACTTTGCACTGAAAAAATAAATAGTCCAAAATAACTGTTTTTTTGTAGTGAAAATTCTGTGTCCAAAAATAACTGTTTTTGTGGTATAGAAATGGATTAAAATGAAATTTTAAAAATTCTGTCGAAAATCAATGGAGGACTCAATGAGAATTACCTAGATATGTTTCATTTCATTTGGCGACTCCAATTTCCTTGGAACTTTTTCGTTCAAAAATTCAAAAATAACACTTATTTTCGGTCCCTGATTAAGAGATTTGTGTTTTTAAAAAATAGGTAGAGGCATTTAAGGAAAAATGGAAGTCAAATAGAGAAATTGCTAGAAGAATGAACAGAAGTGTCAATGTAATTAATCATTGCATCAAGGATGCGGAAAAAGACAAAATGGCGGACAGAAAACAGCGACTACGGAACGATAACGGCGACTAATTTTACGTTATACATCAAATTCAACTCTGACAGCACGCGAAATTGCTCGAAAAGTGAGTTAGGACGGTGCAAAGGAGCATAAAGGCATTGCCAGCAATTAAGCACCTACGATTGAAGAAAAAGTCTGTCTTAACGGAAGGAAGATCACCGAATGGAAATGTGTTATTTTCACGGATGAAAAAAGATTTTGTATCGATGTACTTGATGGATTCTTCTATTATTTCCATGATCTTAGGAAAGAGCCTAAGTATTTGGCACGTCACGATAGCAAGTCAGGCAATGGTGTGGGGCACTATCTGTTATCAGGGTGTACAAATAAAACCTTTAAAGAGCTTCGATTACAAAGAGTTGCTGCAGTGAGAAATTCCCAACTTCAATGAATACATGCAATGAAGCCCATGGATTCTACAATAGGATAATGCACCGATTCATATGGCGAGTGTAGTAACAAACTATTTAGATGATGAAGTAGTCCGTCAGTTGGAATGACGTGCGAATTCACCTGATCTAAATATCATAGAGAACTTATGGGGATGGCTCACAAGCAAAAGTTATGAGAGTGGCAAGCGATATCAATGATCCACAGAACTTCAACATGCCATAAGAACGTGATGAAATTCCGATAGGGGTTATATAGAACTTGTACAATTCATTGCCTAGAAGAATATCTGAAGTTATAAATAATAATGAAAATACTCATAAACAAATACTTCCTGCTTTTGAAAATAGTGAATATATTTAGTCGTCGCACTTTTGTAAGCAGATTTACAGTAATTAAATTCGTAGAATTTTCTTCTGCATTGTACTTCCGCGAAGCGAAAAATATTTATTATTCGTTGTCCTATGAGGCTGCGTACTATATAAGCATGTATGTGTTTTCATTCCGTTTCTTTTATTCAGGTAGATATACGAGAAATATATGGTAACCTAATTAATTGTCGCGCAGTCGAAGTCATCTCATTTATAGTTCGCGCAAATTAGAAAACAATACAGCAAGATACAAAATTTGGGTAAAAGAAGATATGTTGAACGCACATAGATTGTTTTATACCTATACAAAGGCCCTGCTTATCGTTTTATATTTAAGACGTACCAGTCGAGAATTTCCTTCGAGCCACACCGATAAATTAGGTCTTTTGTTTTTTTTTATTATGTAAGCAAAGCCCAGGGGACAACTAACAGCCCAGAGTCGGAGTGGAATTATTATTGCAATTGCAAATTGAAAGCTATTGGCAGGCCGAGGCTTGAACCTGCATCCATGACGTTGTTATTGTGCCACTCATTCATTGATTCAACTACGTTTTCTTTAAAACCTATTCTATCACAGGTCGTAAAGAAACTAATTTATACTAAGGTCAAACATGGATTAGTTTCAAAAATTCGACTATACAGTAAAAAAGTATGAAAGTGATGGCAGTATCGCAAATAAAAAACGTTCTTGATGTTTTTGCAAAAGTTAACGAAAATCGAGAACAACGAATCTGTGTTTCAACTGTGAAAAGAATTTATATGGAAAGATTACCGTTAGAAAACCTCTACTTCGATCAGCAAAAAGAGAGGCTTGTATGGGCAAAACAACATGAAAACTAGAATAAAGTGCTATGGTGCGATGAACCGAAACTGTTGGTACGAGACAAGTATTTGTTGGGAGGTCTGCTTAAAAAAGGCTATCTGAGAAATGTGTAATCCCATTCGGTAAATATGGTGAAACACTTCTGCTGATATACCAGTGAAAGATCTTTGGACGAAAGACTACAAAATGTTCTCCATAGGATGAATAGATTTTGCAAAGCTGTTATTAAAAATAAGATTGATGAGTCTGATGTATAGGTTTTATAATAGTTTTTATAGTTCTTTAATTCTTTTATTTATTATTAATAAATAATTATAAAAAAAGTCTTAATTTTGATTCATTAACATTCAAGCGCTAGGACACAACAACTAACACAATCTATTAAAAGGAAGTGACTGAAGACTTGTGAGCGGTAGTGTATTCATGAAGTCCTACTCAGGAGCCCAAATGTCTCGTCCTACACCAAAGGAAAACTGTCGGAGCCCTTCTAGTGCTCAGCGGAGTGAGACAGGGATGTATACCTTTGCTTTCCTGATAGTCATTAATGACGTATCGTGCAGTGCCCTAAAGAACCACCCATCGGATTAGATTGAAACTTTTTAACCACCTTACGCACCTGGACTATGCCAACGATGTATATCTCCTATCCAACAAACAAAGTCATGTAGCCCAAATGTCGAAAGCCCTGAGCAGAGAAGGTGCATAGCAGGGCTTAAGATCAAAACCAAAAAACCAAACTTATGAGCTTGGATTCCAGGAGACAAAATGAAATTTATCTTGAAGAGAGCAGCAAATAGGGGGGATAATAGTTAGAACAGACGGCGGAGCTAAAGCTGATGTATAGGCTCGAGTTGCATTTAACACTCTTCCTGAAATATGGTACAATAACAATATCTCCAGACGCACAAAACTCGGGATCTTCGAATCAAATGTAAAATATATTCTTTTGTACGGCTGTTCGACATGGACAGTGACCTGCCAAATAACATCTACAAGCCTTTGTCCAGCGGTGCCTTCAGTGCGTTCTCAACATGCATTACTCAATGGTCACTTGCAGAAGAAGACCTACATAGGCTTACATGGCAAGAATGGAAAGACATCAGCGTTCGCAGGCGAAAGTAGCAATAAAAATAAGTGCCAAACAACATCGCTCAACAGGCTCTAGATTGGAACCCGCATGGGAGCTAAGAAAGACGCCGAACTGGTCGACCGCGTAAAACATGGAGAAGATCCGTAGAGAAGAAAGATGCCCAGATCAACAAATCGTGGCACCAGTTGAAGGCGTTGGCACAAAACCAGACTAGGTGGAAAATCGGTATAGTAGACGACCTATGCTCACAAGGGGGTAAAGGTGCGAAGGGAGGCGGAGTTTGGATCACCACGATATGGTTCCAGCCTCGGTATCCCCATGAGTTTATAATTAAAATTTAAAAAAACCCAATCCATCTCTGGGCTGTTGCCGAGCAAAATGCAAATGCAAAAAAAAAAAACAAGACATTCAAGTCTCCTCATTCTCTTTACCCTAATTCCCTTCTGACCAAAGCCAAGCTAACGTATCATAGGGTTGTCCCCTGGGTAGGAATTCTCGCAAACTCTGGTTACCTCGAGACAACCAAATCGTTTCAATAAATTGAGCGCATTCCCAAACATTATTGTGGCAACAGAAAACAATTTCATAGCAACGAATGTGTCAAGTTTGTGCGCATATTCTGTTACTCTCCTCCCATGCCGCTCCCCGGAACTAAATCCCCAGTCGCTTGGTTTTGAGCTGGCATATAATTTCGGCACTTCATTACGCTTGGAAGGCTATTAGTAAAAATATTATAAAACGTTTGACCATTCCCCTTCAACAATTCGAACACATCCATGCTAAATACATCGCCTCACCTTTATACATTTTCGTGTACTTTAAGGCAACCTGTTTGTCTGAAAACAACCAGTTTTGCCAGAAACCCTGGGCTTTGGCTATATCATAAAAAAAGGAACCAGAAAGAGAGAGTACTCATGGGTTAAACCAGAAACACATTGCGATGCATTATGAAATTTAGTGTTCTTGTGATTCCATGTAGCAATTCACATTCACTGCATCGTTTAGACTAATTTCTAAAAACACTGCACACTGCATCAGTTGACATTTGTTTGGGAATAGCATAACGGGCAAAAGCAATTTAAATTTTGCTAACAATTGTTTCGTTATTCTTTGTAACAAATTAATTTGACATTAATTGTCAAAACACTGCACTGCTTTCAATGTGCTTTACAATGCGTACACTGCTTCGGCACTGCACTGTATCGCAGCGCAATGTGTTTCTGGCTTTAAGTTACTTCAAGAAACGAACCAACAAGAGACCCACTGACTCGACATAAACATAGAAAACAAGTTGCTCAGATTACCGTGCATTCCTTTACACAAATTGTGGCGCGCCGGTAATAAAAAAAACCTGCACGTCAACGGTAAGGTACCCAAAGGAAACCGAAATTCCTTTCCCGATTGCATTGTCTTTTGCCTAGAAATATGTCCAGGGAAAATGAAGAAAAAGCATTTATTATACGCGGGGCTGATCGGCATTCTTGCTGTAACAGTATAGAGGAGCTAGTTCCTGATCCTTCTTATAGAGTGTAGTTTTTGAGTAAAACAAATAAAGTCGGGTCTCGTCTAAACGGAGTTAGCGTAAATTATGTAGTGCAATATTTTAGTAGAGTTTAGATTAGGAATAACCTTTGTTAGTTTAAGTATTCAAAAGAGCGAACAGATAAAATCCCACCTCCACTTAAGAGGACATACTGGTTTACCTCTTACCTCCTTAATACATAACCTACCGTGAGAGTTACTAAATTATTGATATTTGTTTAAAAATCTAATAATTTGGAAATGAGCGGTGCACTTATCATATCTGACATGAACGAACAACAAGAGTAACTAAGATTATGAGTATTATAAAGTAGTCTTAGATAATAACGAATAAAATAAACGACCAATACAACCTTTCATATTACATTATATAAAATTAAGCCCCACTTGATGATCACAAAATACTACTATTTCCGAACAACACTTCAAAATTCCGTTTCGTTGTGCCAAATTTTAAATATTAGTTTAAGAAGTATCAGCTACTACCTATTATAAAGTTTCAAAAATTGTAAAAAAATTAGGCTGCAGTCAAAAACGCTGCAAAAATTACTTTGACACGGTCAAAACCTAAAAAAAACTGAAAGTTCTGCACCTCAAAATGAAAGAACTGCGTTAAACCTTGTAGTGTAATCTCTGATCTATGTAATCACTAGAACTGCATGTCTTGCTGGTGTGTTTTGCATCTAATAACAACGCACGCTATTCTATATATTTTTTTGAAACATTTTAAGAGAAACGTTTGTTCCTATATAACTTGAAAGTAACTTTCTGCACTATGCCTTTATGGAAATTTGTTCTTATTGTTACTTTATACGTCTGTGTGTATTTACTTTATGCGATCTTTGCACATTTATCAACATTCTATCTTACAAATTAGTGACTAAACGAGATTAGCAACACTGGAAGTATCCATGTGCTGTATTAGCGTTCGCATAAATGCCATTTCCTTTCGAGCATTCTCTAGGATTACTTTGGGGTCTTCTGATGTACATCGTAGGCAATTTGGTGCAAACACCATCGCTAAATTCGATGAATCCATTTTCGTGCAAGTAACTACATCCGGCTGAGCAAATTGTTGCAAAAAGTGAACCAAATATGTGAGCACCTGTAAAAAATAATAAGAATATTAAGATAGTAGAAAGAAAAGTTAAACGTATGTGAGTATGAACATAATTTTTATAATTAAAATACATATAGAAGACATGTTTAAGCAGACATAGTATAGTATAGGAATAATTACGAGGCTACCTTAGTACTGCCTTATTTAAAAAGTTGAAAATTGGTCGAACAAAAAGTGTTCACGGATCTTCCAAAGCTAAATATTACTAAAGCTTTTAATGTCTCCAAACCTTAACTCTGAAATTACGTTTTTTGCTTAATCTGTTAATTACGCCTACATATTGAAAGATATTGCTTTTGATTTTTACTATTTTGCTGGTATTAAAGAGTTTTGTAAACTGGTTTTTGCAATTAATGAATGAATAATAGGATAATCTATTCTAACACATTGTATAACAGTTTGCGGTACACTGTGGTTAGTACTCCACACAAAACTTGTTTTTGCACGAACTCGAATGGGTACTTACCTACTAACCTTTTACCGTTTCTTTCTCGCTAGCCGTAAGAGGAGTTACCAGAATTGGATTTTCGCGGGTGGGTTTTTAGAGGGTAAGTGAGCTGCCATCTTTGGAGCACCCACCGACGCTCGGGAAGTGAAAACTATCCTAGAAGAGGTGTTTGTTTTCTTTTCTTTTCTTGAAACTTAGGAGGGGAAACACATTTTTTCTTAACCCTTTCATTGTAAGTGGTGGGGGAATATACACACCACACACAGATCTACCGAAACGGCACTCTATCAGGTGGTGCGAGTGGCAGAAGAAGAGCTTAATGGCAAAGGCATAGCGATGGACGCAATAATGGACATTGAAGGAGCCTTTGGCAATATAGACTTCGGAAGGCTATACGATGCTCTTATCGAACGTGGAACTAATCCTACCGTAAGGAGATGGATTGGCAATATGTTAAAGACAAGAGCAGTAAACATCCAGAGAGGTGAATCGAGATTGCAAGGGAGGGTAGGCAGAGGATGTCCACAGGGAGGAGTGCTATCCCCCATTCTTTGGAACATTACTGTTGACTCATTCATTACTTCGTAGACTTGAGGGGCTTATATAACGTGGGGTATGCCGACGACATAGCAATTATGGCAAGGGGCAAGTTCATACGCGCCGTAGCAGACACCATAAGGAGAGGTATGGTGTGTGGAACAGGGGCTCTTCAGAAATGCAAAGAAGACTGATATAATCCTTTTCACTAGGAAAAGAAAGAATTTAGTCTTTAGACTAGTAGAATTCTTTTTGGAAGAACTTACGGTCTCGGGCTCGATCAAGTATCTAGAGGTAGTCCTAGATTCAAGACTTGGCAAAGACGTGTTGAGGAGAAAATTCAAAGAGCAAACAGAGCTCTACATCAATGTCGGAGGGTGTGTGGGCGAAGGTGGGGTATCTCATTAAAGGACGCATACTGCATCTACACTATGATGGTGAGACCGATTATATCATATGCCTCGGTGGTCTGGTGGCCAAGCGCTTCAAAGGCCACCGTAAAAAGGCAATTGAGTAAGGTTCAGAGGCTAGCGTGTACGGGGCCTTTCGAACCACGCCGACAATGGCGTTAGAGATGATACTGGACTTGCTGCCTTTAGACATTGCATGGATCGAGACGCAAACTGGTACAGATCTCGTGATAATCAAGGGCATAGGAAAATACTGGAACTGGAAGATAAGATACCGGTATAAGAAATGCCTGTTGATGGTATAGGCAAAGTAAGGAAAATTAATAGACACCTCGAAACGCTTATAAGGGATGGATCCCTCCCTGAAAACCGTCTTACCGACGTTACAATTTTTACGGATGGATCCAGAATTGATGAGAGAGCAGGCGCAGGATTCTTTAGTGAGGACATGAATTTGAACACCTATCTTTGCGTGGGGGCATACCCCGCAGTATTTCTGGCAGAGATGCTGGCTCTGGTCTACGCACTGGATTTACATGTTGGAGAGTCGGGTGAGGAGCAAGAAGATAGTGGCGGCACTCGACAATCAGGTGTATGGATGGTACATAGTTCAACACAGCGCTGGGCTTGGAGTGTGTCCGTAAAGAAACGCGTCTGCCTCATCAAATGAGACGACACTGGCGTGGGTCCGAGGACACGCAGGGATCGAAGGAAATGAGAAAGCGGATGTACTGGCAAAACTAGGAGCTTTTTCGAGTTTCCAAGGTCCGGAGCCGTTCACTGCGCTAGGCAGGGGCACGGCAGAGGGCCTGTTAATTGGCAAAGACGAATTGTCGTGGTGAAAAAAAAAGTTTTTTTGCTAATTTCACAAATTTGATTTTTTAAGTTCAGTCGCTTATAATTTTAATATTTTAATTTCCGTTCGTAAACTAAATATTTTTCATCTACATTAACTACTAATTGAGAAAACATGTCACTTTTTTTCTTTTTAGGGCTTAATAATTTTAAGCACAATTTTAATTAAAAGTCAATTTCTCGGTTCAAATTTTATTTCCTCGACTGTTGTTCTAACATGCTTAGAGCTTTGGCGTTCAAACAACGATAAATTTATAATCAACCTTTCGTAGAATAAGGTACTAGAAAAAAAATTCTTCCAGAAAAGAATTGGGTTAAAATAATAATTAAATTTAATGAAACTTTTTTAAAGAAATTTTCGACTGGCCGAACTATTTTGCGTCGGGGTAGTACATGTCTGATTAACAAATAATAACTTCCTCTTTACAAAAATGTATCAGTTTTTTCATGGTAGTTCTTAGAATTGACTAGTTACAATGATGTGTGATATACCGTTCGAAAGGTAATAACACCGGACGCATCTCCATTTTAATGATAATTCATGGAAAATGTAATTTGTTATTTTACGAAAATGTATTTTATAACATTAAATGTAGCCTAACCTCATCCAGTCAGTTTGGTTATTTGTTGTGTAAATTCACAGAACAGAAACATGCTCTAGTAGTTAAAAACTGTTTACTGGTGTTATATTTAGGATGAAAATGTGAAAAATTTGCCTTTTTTAAAAAACAGGAAAATCGCATAAACCGTAAGACTGTACTAAGGTATATTTGGCTTAATTGAGTCTAAATGATTTCCTCTTTCACCTGTATATAAAAAGTAATCTACTGTTTAAAAAAATCTATTTTTGGATTAGAAACCACCCTCCCTTAAAGGGTTAGAAGAAGAAAAAACAAGAAAACGAGCCAACATAGTTTTTGATGCCTAAAAATCGGTCTCTTCGGATGAATTTCACTTTTCATGAGGAGACAGCGCAAAACTGTGTAAGAATACAAAAATACAGGAATAAGCTAGGCGAATCAGTCGCTTCACAGTCATCGGGAGAGGTTTATTGCGTGGACGCTGAGTTACCGCCGTCGAAATGTAAGTACTGACGATATTTTCATTATCGTTTTTTTTTATACGATGTGGCCAAATTCTAGGGGACAACCCTTTGATGCGTTAGCATGGTTTTGGCCGGAAGGGAATTAGGGTAAGGGAAGTGAGGAAACTTGAGTCTTGTTTTTGCATTGCTGCGAGCTAGACAACAGCCCAGAGACGGAGTGGATTATTTTAATTTCTTAATAAAAGCTCACGGTCATCTGGGCTCGAACCCGGGACCCATGGCATGTTGGTCTTGCCGCTCAACGCATTGATCGAACTCCGTCTCGTTATTCTCATACACAGTTATTTCGGAATCAGTTTTGACAGTGACAAATGTTTGCTTTTTGTTTTTCCGTTTAGCGCACATTTATGAAACATTTAAATATTTACTACTAAATTAGGCATCAAAAAGTATTTTGGCCCAAATATATAATGTCCAGTGTCCATATATAGTGAAGTTAATTAAGGGGTTACGCAACTGTAGAATTTTCAAAAACTCGAAAAATTTTTTTTCATCGTAAAAGGTCATTTAGGGTCTTAAAAATAATATAATAAAGGAGAAAGGCGGGAAGAATGTCTAAATGTCAAAATTTTGAATTCTGCCGCAAGACCTCTCAGGTATACTCCGAGCACCTTTAAAACTTTAAACGCGTTTTCTCGAAATCACTTTCATTGAGCTGGCCCGAAAAATAACTCGAACAAATCTTTACCGATCGATTTAAAATTTTTACAGTACATTCGAAATCGTTTTCTCCAGCGACTTACGTAGGTTTTTTTTTTAAATTCTGCATATTTTTTTATAAACAATTTTGTGATGATTTTTTACGTAGAATGTTTTACTCAAAGGGTCGCCATTTTGCGAAAAATCAATTTATCGAAAAACCCCCTACGTACGTCTCTTGCTATTGTAATATGGAATCAAAAAATCTTTGGTTTTTTGTTCTAGATCAAAAATTGCGGGAGTTAGGTTTCCGGCCGTGGACCCATGCGAAAAAAACGCACAGGCGGAAATGCTGCAAAGCCGCCATTTTCTTTTCGAAATACTCAACTTAATTGTTTTTTTGTACTTCAAGACTTATATTATAAATAACATTTTACAGAATTTCGATTACTCCTTTTATTGCGCCAAAAAAATTCCCGAAATATGCCTTTTTTTTGTGCTCTACAGTGACGTAACCCCTTAAGTTCAATTAGTTGGTATACCAATCAGAGTCTAACGAGCCATCATCTTTCCTAATTATCAAGACATATAGAAAAGGTAAACGTTTATTTAACTCTATCTCGACAGTAAACTGTAGTTTGTCTTTCATTAAAATCGTTAAAAAACTTGACTAGCAAATATACCAACACAGATATTATTGCAGAAGGATTAACAACCAATAGAAAGATAAAACGGCTCTAGCTAAACATCATTTCGAAGACGAAATTCACAATTTTGATTTTGATAATCCCACAATAATGGACTATGAACGTAACTGGTACAAACAGAATGTTAGCGAAATGATATATATGTACATTATTAATAAACTTGAATCCAGTATAAATGACGCTTATAGATGATTATAAACATTCAATCAATAAGAGCTAACACTAGTTATTTTTAGTTTCTATTTACGTACTATTTAGCGTCTATTTAGCGTACTAGATATCACATAATTATTTTGAAATTCCAATTTTAATAGTTATTTGAGACATTTGAGTTGTTCCCTTAGGCTATTTTTCTAACATAGGTGGCATTTTGAGCAGCCTTTTTTGTTAGATGTTGAAAATGTCAGTTTTAAAAAGAGTTACTTAATGAACAAGATTTTTATTATTTTTTATTTGTCTCCAGGTAAGAATATTATTTATAATGTTGAAATTTCAATCCTATGAATTTATTTATATTGAAGCCCTGAATAAGCGTTAAATAAAAAATAGTTTTTAAAAAAAAAGTTGAACCGACTTCACAAAAAGCGCTAAAAAGTATAAAATAATTTTTAATTTTATATCTATTACGACATTTGGAAGTCGGTGCAAATCAAACAAACCAAACAACTACAACAAAAATATTTAATCGTCATTTCTTATGATCCCGTAAGCTGAAACGTTCAGGTAGTTTTATGAATTATTTTTAATTATGGTTGGGTAGTTGTTTTGTTTGTTTGATTTGCACCGACTTCCAAATGTCGTAATAGATATAAAAATAAAAATTCTTTTATACTTTTTAGCGCTTTTTGTGAAGTCGGTTCAACTTTTTTTTAAAAAACTATTTTATTTTTCACTTTTTAGTGTCTTCTACTCTATACAACGAAGAAAGAACCATCCAAATCGGTCCACGCGATAAAAATTAGTTTTAACCCCCTACCCCAACCCCATTCCACTAAACTTTTTTTTCGCATGGTATCAGTTAAGAAACATACTCTATCGAACAGAAAAGGAATCATCGAAATCGGTCCACGCGTTACGAAGTTACTACCCCTCCCCCTCCACCACCATAGAACCAAATTATTCTCCTATTAGCAATGGGGGATCACACTCTATACAACAGCAAAAGAACCATCCAAATCGGTCCACGCGATACAAAGTAAGGTTCCACCCCCTTCTCCCACCCCAACCACACCAACAATTTTTTTCTCGTGGTATCAAATAGGGAGCATACTCTACCGAAAAGAAAAAGAATTATCCAAATCGGTGCACGCGTTACGAAGTTAGACTACTCCACCCCCCACCATGGGCCAAATTATTCTTCTATTAGCAATGGGTGATCACACTCTATACAACAGCAAAAGAACCATCCAAATCGGTCCACGTGTTAGAAAGTTAGGATCCACCCCCCCGCCACCACCACCACAACAACAATTGTTTTCTCGTAGTATCAACCAAGCATCATATTCCACCCAATAGAAAAAGAATTACCCAAATCGGTTCACGCGTTGCGAAGTTAGACTACCCCTCCCCCCACCCTCACCTTTCACCCAAGGACCAAATTATTCTCCTATTATCAATGGGGGATCACACTCTATACAACAGAAAAAAATTATCCAAATCGGTCCACGCGTTACAAAGTTAGACTACCTCTCCCCCCACCCTATTCCACATTTTTTTCTCCTATTAGCAATGGGGGATCATACTCTGTACAACAAAAAAAGAACCACCCAAATCGGACCACGTGTTACAAAGTTAGGCTTCGCTCCCACCCCCACCGTACCAAAAATTTTTTTGACACGGTACCAATCGGTGAACATACTCTACTCAACAAAAAAAATCGACGCGTTACGAAGTTATGCCCGGTCAGATATAAAAAAATAAATAAAAAAAATAAAAAAAAATACGCGTCGAACTTAGAACCTCTTTGTTTTTGGGAAGTCGGTTAAAAACGTGAAACATTGGTAAAGTGACAACTGAAGTTTTATTTTGGTCTTATACCAGGAGTAGCGATTCTCAGATATTTTGGTTGCCTCGAGCCAATCAAATAGTTTCAATAAATTGAGCGCATGCCCAAAATTGTTGTGGCAACAGAAAGAACTTTCATAGCAATGAAGAAATTTGTCAAGATTGATCTGTAACGCTCCCATGCCTTTCCCCGGAACTTGCATCTAAATCCTCAGCCGCCTGGTTGGGAGCTGACACTTCATAGCGCTTGAACTGCCATGAGTAAAAATTTTTCAAAACGGTTGACAATCGTCAATTATTTGAACACACACATGCTAAATACAACACCAACATATTTATAAATTTTTGCATACTTACAAGGTTGTCTAAAACAACCAGCTTTGCGAGTGGACCTACAATTTAAAGTGGATTCCGAACCACTGGCATTTTCTCTACAACCCCCATGGCCTTTTTATCGTAATCTGCTGTCAGCAGAAAACAACCATGGGTCGCCGTTGGTGGGATGCGAACTTGGGTCCTCCAGATTGGTAGGCCGACACGTTAACACTTACTCAGATTGATATTCGAAATATTTTTCGATTTATATATGTATAATTGTATATACTTGTACACAATTATTTAGTTAGTTTTTCGACGACATCGAACGTACGTGCGCCGTAGAAATATTTTTTTTTATAAAAATTATGCCAAAAAATCTCGTTATCACCCGCATCAAAAAAGTTCAAGGGATGATCAGGTGATTATAAGTCGTTCTATAAAAAGAAGGTTCAGGAAGAGCAAACTGAAAAAAATGTAAGCTTAATTTGTCGTTATAACATTTTTTTTATAGAAAACTTAACAGAAAAACTTTAAACACGTTTTTATCGTACATTTTTTTTAACGAAAACAAAATGAAACTTTAGAAAAATAGCTATGTAATAAACCGCCTTACTATTTAAAAAATCAACCCCCGTCGCCCACTCCAATTTTAAGTGTCAAAAAACGCACCGTTTTTCAAAACTCAATCCTTTATTATTTTCTGGCAAATCATCTCTAGTTTTATAATTTTTTTGGTTTTTTTGTTTCAAATGTTTCAAAATTCCGAAATCGTGTTTACCACGGAGCAACTTTTTTTTAGAGTCAAGTTCGACACCTTCTAGTATGTATTGAATTGTTATAACATAAATGTGTAAAAAAATTGTTTAGATTAGTTTTAATGTATATTTGTATGAAAAAAAAATTACGGCGCTATCAATTAAAAGAAGAAAAAAAATAAATAAAAGCCAAAGGTTACTTTTTTTGCTCTTAGAATGCAAACCCCCTCCCCTTCTTTTAAGTTCTAAAACAAATTACAAATCTATTGCTTGGTCCCAAACGCAACTTTATAATTCTAAGTACGTCAAAACTCTTGGAAGGGATTAAAATAAAGAATACTAAAATGTCAAGAGGTATACACTAGGTAAAAGGACACATAATAAATGTTGGATCCAACCCAAAAACTTTCAACTTTTTCGCACTTTCGGATTCTCTAGAATGTTTATAATATTTAGATTATGTAGAATATTGGTGTAAACGGTTTTTTGATAACAAATTCGTTACGATTTTACAGTGAAAATATACCTTAATTTAAGTGTTACTCGAAACTTTAAACGTGTTTTTCTAGAAGACCTTTTTTTCATCCGGAGCTCGGGAAGTATCCAACCGATTTTCTTAACTTTTGCCTTTTGTGTAAAAATAAATTATCTAAATTGTAGCTTATGATTTTTTCAATATTTAACTTTTCCGATTCTTCCCGAGTTTGTTTTTGTGCAAACTGATTTTATTCAAATTTTCACAATCGGTTACGCTACAATTTAGTAGCTAACTTACAAAAAGTGGCATATCCGAAAAATATAGGTTCCTATTAGTTCGTGCTTATAGGAGTTATTTTAATATTTTAGCTTGCCAGTAAATAAATCAATAAATAAAAAAAAATATTCTGTAATTAATAGTTGGATTTTTTCCGTTATTTAATATCATCTGTTGCAATCGATTGAGGAACGTTTCGGTTAGATTTTTACTAAACCTTTAATCATTCTTAGTGGTTTTTTAAATTCTTTTAGTGTCCGGAATTGTTTTCTTTGCTTAAAAAAAACCCTCGGAAATATTGTCTTTTTCTAAAAACTTCTTAGCTTTCGTGGCTGTATATACAGGATGTCAGATAAGATGTTCCATAATTACCGATAAAAGATAAAGGTTATTTAATAGAACTTCTTTATAATTACATTTATTAATCTTTTTTATTTTCCTTTAAATAATTTTCTGCTTTCCCTCTTTTCCCATATCTTTTATATTATTTTCAATCGGCGGCACGAACGACCTCGTTGGAAATTCCATTCCAAAATTTTGTTAGACGTTGCTTAAAAGCTTCGATGTGGGATACTCCTAGTTTCGACAGCATATAACCCCATATCGATTAATCTAGAGTATTCAAGGCCGGCAAAGAAGCAGGCGATTGTTCTGTTCAGATAAAGTCGGGAAGATTTTACTTACACCACATTAAACTCTTTTGGCCTTATGTCCAGCAGCGGAGTCCTGATGAAAACACCCCTTATCTTCGCCGTATAACATTATGGCATGAGGTAACATATGGTTCTGCAACACATGCGCCATGTAGTATAACTGTAGTAAAACTTTGATTACTTTATCAATAAACAGGAGTGGCAGCATTCCTATTTTGGAAACAGCATCAAATATCATCACTGAACTAACATTTTGGAACCGATTTTCTGTTAAATTTCTTTAAAATTGCCACATACAATAATGTTGTGCGTTGAGACTTTTGCAATTCAAAAAACTTTTCATCGGAAAAAATCATGCCACAATTAGCGTACCGTCGCAACAAATCCTTGCATTTTATCTTCTTAGAATTTCTTTGTTTGTCGGTTAGTCCATGGATGTTAATTTTTGTGAAACTCAGATTACGTCGTAAAATTTTACGAACCGTTTCGTGATGACGAAAGATTCGCCGAATACGCTCTCTCCGTTTTTATCAATCTCCCTGTTATTATTGTCGCTTGCTTCTTCTTTATTGTTGATAGTTTAACAGTACCGGCTTCACGATATCGTTTTGTTATTTACTGCACAAATTTGCGATTAATTTGTAAGTCTTTTAACTCGCGCGCTATTTCACAATTTTTCTTTCCTTTTAAATGCAAACTTACAAGAGCTCCCGTTTGGCTTTCATGTCTACCAATATTAGATATAGCTTGATCATGAAACTTATCGTTCATGTACCGAAATTAATTAATTTATCTTTTGTTGTATTCATTAAGCGACGGGAGAAAAAGAAGGAAAACCTCATCTGTGACACCCTCTATTGTAAAATGTTGATGTCTAAATAATTAAATTTTACACAAAATTTTGGGTAAACAAAATATTGTTTAATAATTCTACGTACTTCTTAAAACTTATTTTTGTAAAAATTAAACAAATATTTATGTTTTTGCTTTATAGTTAATTCTAAGTCATTCCTCTTATCGTACCAGTCGTTAGTGGAATAAGTGAAAACGTGTCAGCCTACCAATCCAAAGTTTTCCAAGTTTTCTGCTGACAACAGATTACGATAAACAGGCCATGGCGATTACAGAGAAAATACCAGTGGTTCGGAATACACTTTAAATTGTAGGTCCACTTGCAATCGTTGTCTCGAATCGGGTGAAGTTGTCCTCTCACCCCATACACCACAGGGAATTACGGGAACTAAAGAGATCGTACCAATAATGTTGCAGCCTACCAGGATCATTAAGGCTGAATTTCACTAAAAATTACGTTTTTTCACTTTTTTTTCTGCATATTCGGGCTACGTTATGTCTTTCGGTGTATTTTGGTTTTTTAATCTTTTTTTCCGTCGTAGTTTTCATTGATTTTGAAAATTTGTTGAACATGGGTAAGTCCATTGTATGCGTTTTCTTTAGTTCCTGTAACCCTTTGTGAGGCAAGGGTGCGAGAGAAGAACTTCAATTCGACGACAACGATTGGAAGGTGGGTTCAAAACCATCGACAATACTATGGAATCCCCAATGGCTTATTAACGTAATCTGTTGTCAGCAGAAAACAGCCATAGGTCGCGACGGTAGGATTCGAAACTGGGACACTCAGATGGAACGCCAACACGTTACCACTTACTCCATCGACCACCGAAATGTTTGTTTTTTAGTAAAATAAGGTTTGATTTCAGGAAATTTTGATCTGCAAAGGGGAAACGGCTCCCTTCGCAAGATATCATATGGTGTGAAAATGAATGGCGAAGAGTATTGTCCTCTACTGAAAATTAGAGAGAGAACTTCTCAGTTGGCAGCATAGTTAAGGCAATGCTAGGACCACTAAAGAAGGTAGATTTATTAACCGAAGAGTTAAAATAGAAAATATGGTTAAAAATAAAAAATGGTTAATAATTCGAGAAAAACAGGATGAGATATTTTATCAAAAGGAGCTTTTAAAAGTTTTTAAAATCGTCGTAAAGCAAAGAAAGGCTATCTAAAGGGAAGCAAATACATTTTTGTGCAGTTTTCGTAATACATCTCCCATTATATATGTGAAATTTCAGTTATGTCATCGCAACGCTAAGCAGATAGAACGGTATAGTTTAAAAATAAAACAGCATTGTTCAGAGTCAAGTGAAGCGTTGACTAATTTTTTTAACATCGAGAATGTTGTATTGTAGTTTACTTCAGATAATGCACTGTAGTTTGTGTACAGCGAAATGTCTTACCAATTTGTTGAGATCCGGAAGTTTATTAATTATTTTATCTGCCTCGATGGGATCTTCTGTTTGTACGCATTCATTGTAAAGTTCATCTGGAATAAGTGGATCGTATAATTCTCTGTACCATAATTTTAGCAAACTAGCTGGCGCATGTGCATCTGAAAACATTATTACAAGATATTTTTATATAAAGGTTAGGTATATTGGATTGTACCCATTGTATTTTTATGTTCAGGAACTTCCCACCGATCTAAACGACTCTTTAAAGAATTAACTTCATCAACATCTGCTGACACCCGAAAAATACCTTCCGTTTGTTTGCCATTGAGTAAGAGAACCTGAAGATTAAAAAATTAAATTAAGTGACTAAAATCACAAATTAATTCGCATTACTTGTTCTGATAACGTAACTTGTATCCATGGCAATTTACGATCCGGATACTTGTCTTTTTGAAGTTCCATAACTTCAGCTAAAGTATTGCCAAACATACTGTCTCGCAAAATTTGTCCCTTGAAATTATTTCAATAAGCTTATAAATTACAAAACAATGTTTAAGATCTTACCCTCGCTTGTTCAATTTCATCATCCGTAGGTTTTTTTGCTTGCTTTCTTCCTGAACTACCTATTCTATCGAGTCTGCGACAGCATACCGTTGCATAATGTGATATTTGAACGTGTATTGGCCATTTACCCACTTCTGGAAAACTTGTAGCAAATGTTGGGTCCCTATGGCGATTCATATAGCTATAAAAAAAAGAAAATTAAAAGACCAAAATAAACATTAGAAAACCTAAAAACTACTTAAGCAAAGCTGGCTGAAAGGTTGGCGAAGGTGGGACAAACGATAGACAAATCGCCATAAGTTCCCAGCCTCGAATTAGGGATTCTCTCTTTGGGTTTTCCGTAGTTTGCCTACACAATTGCACATAAAGTTCGTCTCGTAACCTAAAAATATTTATAATTTTATTGCTTTGGCTCGATTAAATGAAGATTTTAAAGGTATTTACTGTTGTTGACTGAGAGCCATTACTATGATGTCGATCGCAACAGAATTTAGACTCATTCCAGCCCGAGCTTTTCGATCTCCCATGTAAATTTGCACAAGCTTGAATAATTCAGTTGCCATTTTCTTTCCAGCTTTATCTCTGGCAAGAGCAAGCATAGGTCGACTAATAGCGTTTGAAGTCCAACTTAACATATCTCGAACGGAAGACTAATAAAAAATCAAAGAGTAATTTTAAAACATCAACACGTAATAAGTAAACCCATAATTCACCTTTTTTCTGAAAATGCCTTTTGAATGAAGATTTAGGTTATCCTGTGCGAACTTTTCGATATCACATTCTTTCATTATCGACAATTGTGATACCACCGCCCCCGCTGCCAGACCAGCTGATGGGGGGAATGTAGGCAGCACTTTAGCTTTTTGACTTTGGCTTGCTATTTTTTCTTCGTTTTGCTGCAATTTTTGCCTTGCAGGTGGCTCTCGCAGTTCAGGTACGGATATTTGACGATGTGGAGAAGGTATTTTAGAATGTTGTTGTGTAGGTTTTATTTGCGGTGTTAAATGTAATGGATGACTTCTAACGGGACTATAAATTTGAGTGTTTTCCCTTTCACTCTCTAATACAGCCTCAACATTATCAGATCTAAAATTGATTAGTAGATTACAAAAGAAAACCTTAACTCCCAACCTCAAAATACATACAAATCTTCCCGTTCACTTCTGTCAAACCCAAGATAATTATAATATGAAACTCCATCACCTAAGTTTGAAGCATAGTCCTCCATAAGGCCGTAATTATGTGTCAAGTAATCACCATGACCATCTGAATGGTCTGAGTCCTCATTATCAGGTTCATGCCCGGAAAACGAATGTTCCGACTGGCTATCTGAATGAAATGAGTCAGAGTCTAAGGGATCTCCAAACCCATAGCAGCCTGATAATTTCGCTTGTTCAATGATATAATGTTGTAGGGGAAGGAGATGTTCCTGCATTTCCTATTTAACATAAACCATTTTGGAGTTTTGAATATTTTAATTTTTTTAATATATTTACATACCTGATCCCAATTGCTATATAAAGGAGAAATATTGCCATTGTCATATTCTACATCACTCGAAGGTGCATGGTGCCTTCTCTTATGTCTACCGGAAGACTTTTCAACATTTTTAATTTCTTTGTTGTGTCGATCTATGTTAGGTTTACTTAAATACTGATCCTAAGACAAAAGAAAATGTCAGATATATTATCAAGATATAAATTGGGCTTAAGTTAAAAATAGAGTTTTCCGCAAGCCAAGTAAACACATTTTCCAAGCATTATTGCGGACATTTTTAATAAGTTTGTTTCCGTGAAAATCAAACGACGCTTAATAAATGATATAAGATATTCAATTTTATCAATAGTTATTTTTATTTACCAAAACAATTTCTACCCAAAACACTTTTCTTTCCAACATTAACCAATTAGACACTCCTCTATGAATTAATAGGAATAAAAAGAGACAGGTTTTCGAAAGAACATAAGGGTTAACGCGAATTTATTAATCGGAGTAACATTTTAAGCTTTATGTTAATTATTTAAGTTTTAAAATAATAATATTTTTTATGATTGTACTTACTAAACTTGGTGTATTTCGAAGTGAACCAAAATTGTATTCATTATAATAATGACTAGAACTGGCTTGGGTAGCATTCTTACTGCCTGATGGAGATACTCTCATGATATTATTCACTTTATGTGGATCAGAAGTTGTCCCTAATGGAGAGCTAGTCCCATGTACACTGCATGAATTGGGGGAACGTTTATCTAATTTAATTTTATCTAAGTATTTTTCAGGTTTTGAAGTAAGATCAAGATTTAAATAGTCTGTATCGGTTTTATGACTAGATTTTATGTTGTAGCACACACTTGGAGGTTCTAAAGCTGATAAACTACTAAGGACTGAGGGTCGTGCCGACTTATTATTCTGAAAAAAATACATAATATGCTACAATGATATATAAATAATGATGTTATTTACATGATTCTGAGGACTAATTGGGCTCTGCGGACTTGAATCACTTGAGTGCTTTTTATTACAAGATTTAGAGGATGTGTGTCTTCTACGTGACACTGGAGTATTTTCAACAGATTTAAAATATTTCTCGTGCATCGAGTCATCACTGGCACCTCCGTTGCCGTCAATACTTGATTTCCGATTACATTGGGGGTGATGCGCAGGATGATGGGAGGTTGGTGATGACATAAAACTGCCAGACCGTGTTAAAGACACTATGGAAGCATCTGAAATAGAAGCAAATTAAATTTAAATATAATATATTATGATACACTTACTTCCACTAGGATAATCGAAGCTCTGATGTTTCGTTGAAATACCTCCGCTATCTCGTTTATTAAATGCTGTACTCTCTGAGGACAGCTTTTTCTTCAAAATTGGAGTATTTGCTGAATGCGTAGGAGATAAGCCCCCTAAATCAGATGAATTTGATATTGAATATGAGAGTTTCGAATGAGGATAGTGGTGTCTTTCGGATACACCACCAAAAGGAACATGCGGAATGTTGTGTGAACTTGAGCTTTCTTGTAATACTCGATAACTGAAATAAAGCAATCGTAAATACACGTTTAATGAAGGTAAACAAAGTGGCACCTATTGTCTGATATATGTTGCTTATTTTTGTGCTGCGAATTACTAATTCTCAAACTACCGCCTTCATGTAAACGCCGATAGCCATGTGCACTAGACAAACTGGAGTCACTTGATTTTCCTGAGTCTTTATGTTTATGACTGCTATGTGATACGGCTGATCCTAAAAGATAAGTATTAAAAACGTAGAGTAGTATGAAACTCTATTTACCTTGCGAATGTCTGCAATATTTATATGAATCCGTCTTACCTTGTACAGACGATTCTGATGGTGGTAGTCTGCAACTATTGACAACAAATTATAAGATTTTATGAATTTTCCTATTACTCTTACCTATGCCTGCCGTGAGGACTCGATAAAATTTCGGAAGAACTTTTTCCTTCTGAAGCACCAGCTGATTGCACTCTAGAATGACCAGATGAATGATGGCGATAGTGATTATCACGATGGTTTTTTTGAGTTCGCACTTTTGAATGTGATGTTTGCGTTGAACCATCTTTCTTATCACTTGGATCAGTATTCTGCTTAAGTGTTTGTAATTTTGCCAAGGGAATAATGTCACAATTGCTTGGGCGATGCCAAACAGTGGTTTGTGATGCAACATTGTAATAATAGAAACGTTGCGTGTTTGTATCGAATAATTCCCACCATTGTGAAGCATCTGTGCGTTTAATGTTGACACCCTAAGATAGAAAAAGTATTTTGTATATTTATAAAATAACAATAAAATATAGATGCAAAATATATACTAATAAGTATTAAGACTTCCGAAAAACTGCGAAGTAACTGGTATAAATAGAAGTAGTAGAAGACCTCTTCGTGTCGATATACATCAGGAATGTCAACCAACTTAGTTGAATGAAGTTGGAATTAAGCTTCTTTAACACGCTGAATGCCAATTTTACATGGCTTGTCCGTGGGGCCATCATGAATTTGTTATCATATATTTATATACACAAAAAAAATATTTTTTTTTATATGTTCTGTATTATATTTATTTCTTTAGATAATTTTAGTAACGATTACAATATTGAAAAATTTAAAACCATTTAAATTTACTCGAATTATGTGTTTCTAGTAAGCTTGCCTTCGTCAACCACACCGGTGACCCCCATGGCGCTACGAACAAATTCAGTGCCGGTCACCGGTGACCACCATAGCATTTACCGTGTTAACTTAACTGGCTAGTCCTTCGTGTGTCTACAACCTTTCTTAAATTGAAAAAGTGTTATTTTCGAAAATACTTTTAAACAAAACAAATATAAACAATTAAATTAATTTTGGAAAAGTTACTTATACTCATAACTTGCGCAATCTGTGGTGAACAGTCCCACTAACTTGAGTTGGATCAATTCGTTGAGCGGCACGACGGTCCCGGGTTCGAGACCAACTGACCCCGTGAGCCTTTATTAAGAAATTAAAATAATCCACTTCGTCTCTGGGCTGTTGTCTAGCTCGCAGCAATGCAAAAAAAAATTAAGTTTCACTTTCTTTCCGGCCGAAACCATGTTAACGCATCAAATGGTTGTCCCCTAGGATTTGGCCACATCGTATAAAAAAAAACTGATAGAAAGGTAAACGGCCAAATATGCTTTTTATTTTCGCCAGGAAAAAACAAATGTTCTTCTTAACAGCTTACACAAAACTAAGGAAATAAAAGTTCAAATGGACCTGTTATTGTGTTTCGAAAAAGTAAAACATCTTGAATAACTGTTATTTTTTATCATTAATTTTAAGTGTCCAGAAACACCAGTTAAAATATCACTATTTAAAAAACAAGAACAGCTACGGTCCCTGGTACCTTCTAATTCTTTTCATTAATCCAAGTTTCTTAGTTATTTTTTTGTAACGTAACGTGATTTCGGCGAAAAAAGGCACATTTTCAAGAATTTCTTTAGGCGCTACAGGTAATACAAATTTATATAACTGATCGTAACATTAGGGCTTGTTCATAAGCGCGATGCGACTCCCTGCGATTTTTTCGTTCATCTCACTTTTTGAATACTTTTGCCTCAGTCTGCGATTATTTTTCATCGTATGCCCGTTCACAAGGTTGATGGCCGAAAATTTGTTGTTGTATTACATACATATTATATTTATTCAAGCCGTTTTTCATTTAACAAGCACCTTTCAAAAAACTATACAAACCAATTATGTATGATTATGTTCAACAATCGCAACAAATCAAGAGCATTGCTGCGATTATTTTTAGAATCGCAGCGACGTTAGACTAAGCCAGCATGTCAAGTAACAGGTATATGACTTCAGCCAATCAAATTACAGTCGCATGCGACGAATCGCACTGGTGAACGAGGATTTATAGTACAACATTTGAACATATTTCCTTAAGTTTATAGAGCAAAATATAAATAATTTAAAAAAAGTTGCCCGCCGGTGAACACTATAACTCATGACTGGATCATCTGAATTTCAAAAAAAAAGGTATCACATAACCGCTTTTCTGAGGTATCCCTGGGAGGAAATTTTTTCTTTTCGATTTTTCAATTTTTGGTGGCATTTAGAAGCGAAAACACCGATTTTCGCCTTAAAAAAATTGGCCTATTTGTTATTGTAAAATTATAATAATAATTATGAAAAAAAACCTCCCAGCGTTACCTGGTCATTTATGTAAGGAAGTAGTATACCAAATTTCAAAACAATTGGTTGAGTAGATTTTGATTCAGATTTGACTTCAAAAATGACAAGTGTCAGAAAATCGCTTTAAAGTTTTGTATACCAGAAAATCCAATACTAAACAACGGAGCAATGAACACTTATAGTTCTATACCTTAGTTAGGTTTTCCCCAATTTGTTAAACATTTTGACACAACAATCTTAAGACGTTGTACTATCATATGAAAGAATAAAAAACATTTTTAAATACGTAACCCCCCCCCCCATTAAGGGGTTATACTCAATTGCAAGGCCAAAAAAAAATTGTTTATTTACGATGTTTTCCTGTAAAGGGATTTTATTTGACAAATGCAAGAAGTACTAATACGTGTAGTGGTGACTTTTAACCTTATATCGGCATTTTTCATTTTTTAAAATATTGAGTTACAGTGCTTCTGTAGACGATCTCATGTAGGTCCTCCAAAAAAAGGTGTCTGGGGGGCAGGTTTGGATTATCCAAAATAAAAAAACCAAAAAGATTCTATTAGTGGACAAATAAATCGAAGGAATAGTTGAAATTTTGTTTTTTGGCAAAATGGCGTCTCAAAAAAAATTCCGATTTTCTACCAAAATTGTTTCGTTAAATTGTTTAAAATAATAGAAATTATTATCGGAAATCTTATTCCTTCGATCAATCTCTGAAGAATATGTCCGAGAAGGTTGCGTTAAAATTTCAGACCGATCGGACTTTGAAAACACCGTTTTGAGAAAAACGCTTTGAAAGTTTCACTTGTTTCACTGCTGTGGACGAAATTTATTTGCCACTTTCACTACGCCACCTAATTTCTAATGCTCCGAGAAGAATATACTCAAATATATGTACATTCCGAAAATGCAATAAAAAAATCGATTTTTTGAAATTTCTAACTGCTTATAACCCCTTAAATGGGAAACAGAATATGTAGCACTTTCAATTTTGAAATTTTAACTGAGAGTAGTGTTGTTATCCGTAAATATTCAAAAATTGCTTTAAAAAAAACTTAAACTCAGTTAAGCAACAGTACAAATTAACAGAAATAAAAGCACTTAACACTTATTCCAGATTCCTCTGAAATCTTTTTCACACTTTTGCTTCGTTTCTAAGATTTTATATTCGGGATGTGATAAATCCAACTAATCATGTTCTTTCCGAATAATTTTAATTAAATTTTCCTGTGATATCTTGCTCCAAATCCATTGTTAAAAATGGCGTACACCGAAATTTGAAGGTGGACAAAAGTGCGCGCAGCGTCAGCACCGATATAGATGCGATAACATATATAAACATTGATTTAAACTTTTTTACGTTAACTTTTAATTTATTCACACTCAGTCACGAACTCAGATTGTCTAAATCCTCCTCTAGGAGTATTTTCGGCAAATTATATTCTCAATTCCAATGCATTGAAAGTTACAGTTGCATTAGGTTCTTTCAATGCCAATGCATTTTGCCAAATTCTGGTAATTAATAACCGACTCGCAAGAGTGCTGTCTTCAGAATTTTGGATGTATCACAAATAAAATTTTTTAGAAGACATTCCGAACTATACCCCACTGGTCTAAATGTAAATGCCAAAAAAAAGCTAAAGCAGGGCGCATGTCATGTTCATAACTTAAATCCATTGCACTTCTAACGTAAGTGAATTTCAGAAACGCTTAAAACTGTTCTATCTTTTGGCCAATGTCAATGCCTACAACTCGTTTATCAATGTCATTGAGAAACCCTATATACTTTTTAATGCTAAATTGCTTGAATCACAAATGTTAATAATTGCAAAAGATTTAACACAAAAAAATCCTAACAGACAGACAACGAAATCTTTCACAAGGCTCCGATTTTATCTTTACACTTACGGAATCGAAAAAATAGATAGAGTGCGGGGTGAAGCAAAACCAGATAGGAATATTAACTTAATATTTGGAAAGTGTAAGTTATAAAAAAGCACAGAGTATAAAGGATTATATACATTTAGATAATAAATGTGGAATACTACCAAAAATCTAGTGTCGCGTCCTAAATGTTTTAATACGAGTTGTAAAAATCGTGGTGGGTTTAAAATTTTGAGGAAATATTTAAACCATCGTAACCTATATTTAATATCTAAAGGAAAAAATATATACCTACTTTGTAATATTAACTTGCGGAAGATAATAAATTGCTGCTCCAAAGCTTTCTGGACACTTTCATAAAACTCTTTTAACTTGACAACATTGACCACAAACTCTAAAATTGCAGATCTCTTTTCTAATATTACCGGTCTTGATGCGATAGCATTAAACGAAACTTTACTCGATCAGCAATTTACTGATAAGAGAACTGAGTTTAAATAACGTTGCAAAACCCATAAACAAGAGGCAGGCAACACACTTATCCACGCTCCCAATTCTACAGACCATTAACATCAGAATTTCAACATATCAGAAAAGTTAATAATTAATGAGCCTTGCGCAGGCAAATAGAAAGAAAAAAATCACTAAAGTGTAATAACAGTCGAAACCAGCTGAGAAAAAGTTTCAGAGTCAGCTTAGACGTCTTACTTACAAGATGTAAGCAAAGCATGCATCTTGCATCACTAAAGAGGAAAATGTTTTAGCTAATTCCGTGTGGGTAATAAAGACCAATTGAACAGGCCTCACATTTGAATGCGCGGCACCAATGCGCTTTAATTGTTTTGACACATTTTAATTATCGCCTAAAGCATGCGCGTAGTATAGACATTGGTTTATTTGGACAGGGGAAGTCAAATTAGAATCAAATTAATGTAAATCATTAGAGAATAGTTACCTCCGGAGGATCCCAGACGCATTCCCCCGTTGTTAAATTTGCGTACATATGCTCCTTTGTTTTGGGCTCGATGATTTCGACCCATTCGATCCTAAAACATGAAATCATTGCATATTACCTTTTCTCAATATCATAGATATGATTTTATTTTAAATAGCAATCCAATATTTAATTATGTCACGCCCTATTAGGAAAAAATTTGTTTGTGTTTTCACACATCGCACAAGAGAAAAATATTGATTTTGACAGATGCCTTCACGGTCGGACAATTGTAAATGGATTTTATGCAAAATTTAAGCAACACACCTTTCCGACGTCATCTTCCATCAATAATATTATCTAATATTATTCAAATAAATAGTTTAAACATCTCGAATTACACACTTAAACCTATTAAAAACAGCGAAAACTCAACCGAAACCCACATAAACCCGCCATGTTACACGAATCAAAAAGGACTGCAACTGCATTTTGTCAGTGGGAATTTGCTGGGTTTTTAACAGTGTATGAATTTTCGAATATGCTTCGAATTACAAAGATATTGTTTATTAAAAATTGCATTTAATTAATAAAATAGTTAAAAAAAATGTTATTTAGAAAAAACAAATAAATTAATATTATAAAAATAATTTTTCGAAAATTTGCACGCGTACGCACTTTTCGTAATTGCACACAGCTGTTCTTGTTGACATTTGGAAAAATGTGAAATTTCGCACTGTGCGTCTGCGAACTGCGAATAAACAATTAAAGCCGATCTTGGAGTGGATGAATATTTTATATAAATGGAAAACTTGGACACTGGAGAAAAGCTTAAAAGAATTTTAAAAGGTTTTCTACATGAAAAGTACAAAGTCAAGAATGATGCATATATGGAATTATTTATAACCCATTTAGCTGGGAAAGGTAACAAATAAAAACATTTCTCAATGATATAATAATTTCATCATTTCAGAGTATGGACAGTATCTTAAAACATCTTATGTAGTCGAATGGATTGAAGAATGTTTAACTATATTGTCGTCAGATTTTAAAAAGCTAAACCCCAATGTTACAGCTCTGTTCCTTAAAATTTGTGCATTGCTAACACAGCACGAGTGGCTCGTTATCCAAATTCGAGAGCGGGAAGTTCCTGAAAGGTATAGAAATTTGTTTATATTATTTGCACCATATCTACCTCGATTTGACAATTATATGAGAAACACTAGATCTTAAGGGATTTTCGAACAACCATACCTTCTCTTTTAGCGCAATTTGTCGTCAGGATAATATAATCGTATCCAATTTGGTTTTTACTTTTGCAGCTATAAATTGTTAATTTTTTTTTATTGTATTTATAGGATTAATCTAGGGTAAATATTTTCAAAACAAAATTGTGGTGTACTGTACGGAATGTTATAGATATGTATGTAAGCAAATGAAGAATAAGAGGGATGTGAATGGATTAAATGTGGGAATGATAATGGATGGGGTTGAGGTGATAGGACCAACACTTATTGATATTATAAATGCTTCAATGAGAAATGGAGAGTTCCCTCAAGCAGTAATAGTACCAGTAGAGAAGATTAAAAATACGAAAAACTGCGAAAATTTCAGATCAGTTAACATGCTAATGTTGTTGATATGAAGAGGGCATTTGAAAGAATTGACAGAATTATTTTATTGCAAAAGTAAGTAAGTACGGAATTCGAGGTACAGAGCTGGAATGGTTTACTGATTATCTGTCAGGAAGATAACATAAAACGAACGTTAACGATAAATTCTCGGATGAAAAGAATAGTTTTCTAGGGGTTCCGCAGGGTAGTGTATTGGGAGCGCTTTAATTTCTGTTGTATGTGTGCTGAGACATTCTAAGATATTATTGTTTGCAGACGATGCGTTAGTGTATGTGGCTGGAAAGAATGTATATGAATGTATCGATAGATTAGGAGAGGATCTAAAATGTATGAGTGGTTGAAAATGAGAAAATCCAAATTTATGGTGATAAATTGGTGTTAAAAGTGGATGAAGAACTTATTGGAAAAGTCAGTGAAATTAAATATTTGGGAATTGTAGTTGACAAAAATCTGGATTTTAAGGAGCCACATAAATTACATAAGTGGAAAAATTGGTAAATTGGTTTTATGAAGAGGATTAGGAATAAACTCACCACCATCAGTGCAATTAATTTATACAACTCGATAATAAAACCCCATTTTTAATATTGTTAGACAATTATTCTTTTGCGAACAACCGAAATGTTTGATCGCTTGCAAATTTGTAGATTCAATGAGTACACAAAAAAAACAATCTGTCTCAGATTAATGGAATACTAAGAGCAATTTGTTAGTTCTTCTTCATACAACCACGTTAATTATAACGATACATATAAGACGTGGCGAGGCAGATATCTAGCGCTAGATGGCCGATGTATGACCCAAGTGCCTTGATGCGACAACGAAATTGATTGCTCTATAAGCATGATCAGCCCGAACTCGAATTTTAACTGTTATGTACGGAAAGTTTTTGTCTTTTTCTAATTTTCGCTTAAATTTATACGTGATAACTATGGTTGTCGATACATGAGTATATTATTATATAAAAAAAATTAATAAAAAAAGCTACAACAAAACTGGAATGTTCTCGCTGCGCTCGGGTTAAGCCTGTACTGATATTAAAGGTGAATTCATTTACTTAAATGCGATTTGGTACTTATGTTATTTAATTAGGATGGATTTCTCTAGGTATTTCTCGGTCTGAGCCAAGAAAGCTACTGTTATGGTCTTTTTATACGTTTAACTTAATGAAAAATTATTCCATAAGAAAATCCATGATGCTACACTTGACTAAAACATTATGAAAAAGTACATCAAAACTTATTTCTATAAATTTTCCTTGTGATTTGACAAAAATAAAAAGGATCACTCAAAAACATCTAATCTAACGGGTGAAAAAGTGGCACTACCATCTAATGTACTTGTATCTCTTCTCTTCTTATGTCATTACCATTTTAATTTTGTACAAATTTTAATACATTTTCAAGCTCTAAGCTAACATGTGCTGATGGTGCTACTATATAACAGCAAAGTCCAATATTGGAGGAATTGCCAAGATCTATGCCTGTCTCAAAGGGGTCGCCTGAGTCCTTTCCAGATCTTTAGCAATTCTGAAGGACTAATTATGGCACTTTTGTGATGAAGCAACGATGCACTGGGTGCACTGGACGGGCTACCAGTTGATGATGATGCTCGTGCCCAAGTATCAATTACTCTGTATTACGATTAAAATCGTAGTTCCTAGTGCGCAGTGCTATCTGCTCGTTGCTTCCTCCTCGAACTGAGAAAGATAAGCGCTTTGAATTACTTTGTAAGCCATTGAGTGGGAATGAAGTTACCTATGGGTTTGGGGGTAAAATGGTGGCCTCCCTCACGGGGCTCTACTGTGATATCATTAATTTAGGTCACTTTTCCGCGCCAAAATGACTCAACAGGTGTCGAGGTTAAATCTCACTTTTGCGAATAAAAAAATTTCTCTCGGTTCTCCCGGTCGATGGCTGAAAAGTTACATGTATGTTAGGAAATTATCCAAGTAAGGATGACTTGGAACTTAAAATCTTGCTTGTCATTTATCACGGAATATTAAGGGGGATTTTTAATGTGATGATCTGCTTTTGATAACATACTTCGCGATTTTTTTTGGTAAAAGTAAGATGGGTACAATTATGAAACCTTTTTGCATCTTTCTGTTCGGGACATAAAGTACAGACAGACAGTTTTTTGGTAAAAACACTCAATCATGGGGACGCTGCAGGGCGCTGAATTTGGTCCCTAAAAAAAATCCGGCTTCACGATCTGAAATCAAAAAATTATGGTTATCGTTCTGACTAGATTCAAGTCGAAATTTCAAAAACTGTGGAAATGGCGCGAAATTCAACATGGATTTTTAAATTTTCCTTGTTTTTTTCGTCTTCAAGTGGTAAGGGGGGAAATAGGGTTAGGACAACGTTTTCTCAATGATTTTCATGAATTTTTTTATAGTATAAAAAATGAATATAATTTATTGAAACTTTAAGAATATTTTATACATGTATTTAAATATATACTATAAAATTTTTGAAGCATTTCCTTGAAAAACACCGAAGATATTAGCGACCCCATATTGCAGGTCACAATCAGACTCAGCATTTTGCGTACATTCTGGAAGCCGCAATTTTCATCTGAAATCAAACGAGGGTGGAATTTACTTTTATTATATGTCTCTCTTCTATATGAACCTAAATGCTATAAAAAAATAGGAAATTGAATTGAAACAAAAAAGCATGATTTTTTGCCATTTTTTACAACTTTATTTGGAAAAAAATTATTTTAAATAATGATAGTATTCCGATTTTAGGTTCATATAGAGCGCAATACTATGAAGAAAGTAACTGCCAATTTTCAAAACGATTGGTTGAAAACTTTTCAAACTAGCGTGTGCGCAAGTTAAAAAAAAGTCGTTTTGAGAATAACGATCGGTTATACACGTGGCGCGCTCGGGGCCTGAAGGAGAGCTACTCACTTTAATGGCTTATAACAATAGAACGAGTCGGAATTTTCATTTAAAATTTTGGGAACATATTTTTCAATAGTTTTACTAACAATTTATGAAATAAAAAAAATCTATTTTTTGAACCGTCTAACCCTATTTCCCCCCTTAACATCGCGGAAAATCTGAACGTGGTCAGGACGAGAATTTTAAGCCTCCATTTGCTGGAAATTGTTCATTTTTAGATACCGAATTAGTGAACCTCAGCTCGAAAAACATGGATTTGTAAAAAACGTTTAAAGTTTTGAAATTGCTTTGGCGTGTAATGACTGGCAGTCGTGGAATTGCGTTACAACTCATTTTCTAGGGCAGATATGATAAAAAGGTGTACATAGAGTTATTCTAGAGGTTTCAGAATATTGAAAATACAAAGGAAAAAAAATCGATTTTTTGAAAACCCCCTAAAGACATTAGTTTGGTGTTTTGTGGAATTATTACGTTTTTTAACTTATTAATCAATAAGTCGAATTTTTTAAATTATTTTGACGAGAAATTATGTAGGTCGCGTAATATTTTATCCAATTTTTTGCATAATAGTTATTTGGGAGCATTACAGGACGATGAAACTGGTCTATTAGGTATCCCATGTTTGTGTAATTTTGATAGGCCGTAAAGAATTGGAGCCTCAGGATAACAGCCAAATATTTTTCATTCGTATCAAACATTTTGTTACATGAATTAACAATGTCTCTAAGTACCTTATTAAAAGCTACAGTAGGGTCACATTTTACTTTCTGAATGTTCATAGAATTTACACAAATATGCATTTTATTTATGAAATCTTCTCTATTTAAAATTGCGTTACCATTGCCTTTATCCGCCTTTGATAAAATTAATTAATTTTCTGTTATTACTTCTAACGGTGTTCAAAATCTTATTTTCTATTGGCCTAACAGACTTTTAATTAATTCGGAACATAAGTGTCTACCCCTCACTTTTTCCTGGTCTAAAGCAGCTTCGACATGAACAGAGAGATCCGAGTCCAGTTCCAACAAGGGCGTATAGTTTAGACCATTCTGCAGAAGTTCAATTTCTTTTTCTGAAAATTGTGTGGTAGAAAAAAATTTTACTTTTGGGTGGAACTCCAATGTGTCAGCTGATGAGCAAGTGATGGATGAGCTTTTGGATTTTGGGCCGGACTGCCACTACGGTATTGTCGTTGCCTGGCACAGAGAAATCTTTTTTTTAATACTGAATATGAGATATCTTTAGTAATTCTTCATAGGTGAGTTCTTAGGTTTTTATTACAAGCTTTATATTAGTTTCACCTGTCCGTCCGTGGTCAAATCTTGCAAGGCAATTTTGACCCACTTCCGATTGAACTGAAATTTTGCATACGTATGGAGATCCGATGACAATGTAATAGGTATCTCTGTTTACTTTTGTGTACAAAAGCGTGGGTAAAAACCGTGTATAAATGTTCTTCTGGTGGAGAGGATGAAACTGCGGAAGTTGACAGACGCTTTTTGGGTAAATTGATGACAAATGAAGAACTGTCAAAGTAAATTTCGTTGCAAAGATCAGTGTGTTTGCAAGAAATCGTAAAAATAAATAAAAATGAATAACAATTTACTAAACAAGTTGATAGTTCCCCGTGTTTATTTTAATTTTTGTTTATAAGCTGTAACTTGCCAAACATCAATCAGCTGTTGTTTTCAACCATAAAAGAAGAAGCAGGATTCTGCCGAAATTTTGCCCACACTTATCAGCGTGTGTAAAATTTGGGAAAAAGGGGAAATTACTCGACTGTCAAATTTCTTCAAGTCCAACAGTAAAGAGACACAGCGCGGCCGAAAACCCAATATTACGGTCGCTTCAAGATGACGGATGGTTTTAGATTTTTAACATAACAGTCAAATGATTTGTACTTTAAAAAACTAACACAACGCTTTTATAACTGTGCTAAAAAGAAAAAAATATGCTGTAATTTATCTCTGCCCTAAGCTCCTTACTGTTGTATGTCGCCTTACGGGAAAAAAACTGCCGGTTTTACACAGTTACAGTTAAATGCATGAAAATAACGAAGCGCTTTCTCGTGCGCCGCTCTCTTTTATATACATGCAAAAAATATAATTTTTACACTCTAAACCGGTGTTGGTTTTTTTTTTCAATGAATATTTACTATTTTTTTTCAGCTCTAAATAAAGCAATTTTTTCAGAAATTTCTAATTTTTTCTTTGAGAGACTGCCACTTGTTAAAAATTGGTTTTTTAAAAATTGGCCACGCTTAACTGAAGCTACTAAAATATATAGTACAAAAGTAAACCCAATCAGGGAACCATATTTGGCGTGAAGCGATTTACAGCGACCTTTACAAAATTAATATGAACTATTATTTTTAAATAAAAAAATTCCTGAAATGTAGTTGAAGGTATAGCATGTATTTTTCCATCATCTACATTACCAAGATTTATCAGTGAGCCAAAAAAAAATTTCTCAAAGAACACCTCGCTTTTTCAGGTTTCAAAGTGTTGTGTCCCCTAAGGTCGAGTTAGGTCTTTAGAAGTCCTACAGATTGAATAACTGAATTGTTTTAAATTGACTGCGAAAAGGCGTTGCAATATTGATGTTATAAATGAAATGAATAGTATAAGGAACTGCTGTAGTTTTCGACTACATTGTTTAGTGTGGCGAATAGCTATAATAAAATTAAGTTTAAGTCAAAGAATTGGACCTGTGAGCCAAACAGATTTTTAAAATTGAATATGACGTCAGCGAATAAGCTTATCTATTATGATTAGGTGTATTAGACAATGTGCTGACTTATTATTGTAAGAGCTTAGGTTCGAATTTTCGCTTCGAAGTCCACCTTAAGCTTGCAATTTCAAGCTAAATAGGTTAAAGTGTAGTAGAAGTTAGTAAGATTAAGCAAAATGTCTGCATAATCCATTTTTCGAGTCAACCGGAATTGTATTTCTTTAATTGTCGAACCAGAAAAATTATTTGACATCACGAATTCCGCTCTTGCAAAGGCAACATAGTGACGAAGTGATCTTACAATTTTCACGCAAGACAAATTTGGATGAAAATACACAAAATTGTAGAAGTTAAAGAATTTAAATTTGTTATAATTCCTTCCATGTTTGCTTCACTTATTCGACATAATCTCCTGTTATTAAGTCAACTCCAAAGTTGATTTGCTCGAATAGGGAAAGCTTTTACAATAAGAAAAGGTTTACTCAAAAGATACTTTGCTTTGTACGTAAAAAGTTAGGACGAATTTAATAAAATTCATAAGGTACTCTGTACATATCTAAAATATTAAATTTATTTTTATTGTTAAATAATTTTCAATTCTTTTTGGTCTTAACAGATGCCAAAAAATCATGCTGGACAACCAAGAAAATTTAACTCCTGCAATTAAACTGGGTCATGTACGTTTTCTAACAGCTATTTCTAAACACAGTCTTGGTTTGCGATGGATTAAAAATGCTGGTGCATGGAATGCGCTTGTTGACTATTGTCAAAAGAATCAAACTGTTTATGTTGTTCGAGAATCTATGGATCTTTTATATGAGATTTTATATAAGTACTCTGTAAAAACAAATGACGAGGAGCTTTGTGTAGAAATTCTTCGTAAAATAGTAAGCCCGGTACTGGAAAATGTCTTCAAGGAAAACACAACAACAGTATCAGTTGATGATTCCGAATTACAAAGAAAATTGTCACCAACCCTGGATCTAATATCATTTATCCTCCAGAAGACTCTTGAAAGTGAAATGAAAACAAATATTGCTAATACAATGGCAACAGAGTTTAATTTAGAAATAAATTTATGGAAATTGGCTGATATGACTCAAAATCAACAGTTTTTGAGTAAAATTTTACGTGCTCAGAGCAGCTTTAATTTTGCAACGTTAGTTTACGACAAATTATCGGATGGAAAAATAGCTGCAGAAGATTTTAATCAATTTGGAATAAATTTTTTTAACTACATGAAGTTCTGTGTAGCAAGAAAAAGTTGTACTAATGTTTTATTGATGGCAGAGCTTAATCATATTCTTTGGAAGAAATTGAGAACTCGGGTACCTGAGGAGATAATGATAGAAAACGAAAGTATTCAGTTTGAAAATCAGCTAATAACTTTTCAACTGTTGCCGCTACTGTTTATTTTAAAATCACAAGAATCACCTCTTTTTGATGACTACATTATGAAATTATTTACAATTTCTTGCAAATTTATTTTAAAAATTTGCTATTCATTTCGAGATGTATTGCTTGAAAATCCATCCATAGCAGCAGATTTAGCGTATAAGTCAATTAATGGAATTTTGTCTATGGACAAAGGTCTTAATCAAGACAGAGCTGTTTTAGTGTTTCAGGCCATGATGTACATTCTTAAGATGTTTACTTCAGATGAGGATGAAAGTTCATACAATATCCCATCTGCTTCGAATACTGATTTATTAGTTAAGATTCCGAATGTGCTATTTGCCGTTCTAGTTGGTTTGCAATCACTTATCAAGTGGTATAGAATTACATGGACAGATTCAATTGAAACAATTTGTTTGCTGAATTTTCTACTAGCTCTTTTAAAAAATCCTAACTTAACACCGAGGGTAAGATAAATTCTTATTTACGATGACTTAGTAAACTTTTAATTTATAGCTTGCGGTCCAAGCAATTAAATTAACGCAGTTGTCGATAGAACACTTTCTTTCACCAAACTTGGCTCTACTAGTAGACAATTTAAATGGATCTGGTATGCAAAATTTGGGCCCAATGATCATGAAACGATTGCATGATATCGAGTGGGAAGTGAGGGATAGTACTTTGGAACTAGTCACGTCAATTACCTGCATATCAAGGCTAAGTAAATACAATAGAATAGAATTATGTGGTTTCTTTTATTGATCAGCCTTTTTTCAGAATTCCCTGCGTTTCAGCAATACTTATTGGACAATGGAATTTGCCCAGTTGTATTCTCCATAGCTAAAAGTGACATGGAACCTTATGTTCGAGCTTCGGCATTCAAATGTCTTACGCAAATGGTAATAATAAATTTACTTTGGGAGAAATGTTTATGTCAATTAGAACTTATGGTAAGTAGTAGTTTCTATTTTTCATTTTATTTCATTTTATTTCATTTAATATTTTTACACTCTCTCTTTTTTCAACTTAGGATCATATTTTAACATCTCTTTGCATAGAAACAGAAGGTATTGTGCGGATGGAGGCTGTTGGATTAGTTACGAAGATCTATCACCATCGCAAAATTTCGGCAAACTATATGGATTGCTTATATTCTACTTTAGTGCATTGTGCTGTTAACGATTTACATTGGGAAGTAAAAATAAATGCACTGTACTTCTGGAAGATAGTTGTGTGTCACCACTTTACAAATCAAGGAATGATTGATGGCACATTTCCATCAGTTACATTCTCGAGAGAGAATAAAAAAATTGTTACGTTAAACGACAAGGAAATTTTACTACGTATCAAAAAGATATTAAATGAGCTCTCACAGCGTGGTTGCCTTGGAGTTATTTTGCATTGCCTTAATGATGACTGTGATTTGGAAGTTGTTAAAACGGCTGTTCACCTGACTAAAAAATTATTTGAAAGCCTTACTAAATATGAGTACTTAAAAGCAATAGATTCCGATTTAGGTAATAATGAGATTAATACAAATGCACCGACTACTAGTGCAACTGAGCAAAATAACTCACAATCCCACTCCAATATGAATGAAAGTGAACTCGATGCAGATAAAATTATTGAATCAATAGTCTTTGCAGATGATATAACTTTGTTGACGCAAGCTTATGCAAACCAAATGCAGGTCGATGGTAGTCCACCAAAACCAACAAAAATTGATGAAAATTTATACAAAACCTTTTCCCAAGTAAAACCAAGTGATTTTATTAGAAAAGTAAACAGCATGGACCTCGATTCTTTGATAGAGAGAAAGAGTAATTGGTTTACTAATACAGAAAGCTTTGAATCACTTTTAGAGGACATGCTATTCTCAATCAAAACTTTGGAAGTAAATGATGCAGATTGCTATTAGATCTACCTTAAAAATAAAGTAAACATAAAGAAAGACTTTTACTACTGAGTTGTTTTTAATTTGTGCTCAAATTTTAATAAATTTTTTTTTTATATTTGTACGAAATATGAGAGTATTCTTCGCAAAAATACTGGTTTCATGACAAAACCTCCTTAATTTTAATTTGTAACTAAGGGGAAAAGGGTTAAAAGTATGTGGTTAAAGGTAAAATAAACCATGCGTGTTTGGCTTGAACTTTCAGGTAATACATTGAAGAAAATACAAAAAAATGAACATGCTGTCATTCATACTGTTAAATTTAAGAAAGATTCTCGACATTACACGGTATAGTTAAATTTTAGTTAGATGATTAAAGGAACTTGTTGCTCGTGCGTTACGCGAAAGGATAGGGAAGTTATAGACCTGAGATGTTACGTAGATGTTCCAGATAATCAATATTGTTAATGGTTGATACATCGCCAATACATGCTTCTTTTTTATTTTTGTCTAACATCAACAATATAGTAAGTAATGTTACGGACCACATATGCAAGTTATAGTGAAGTCTTGTGGGTACAAAGAAATACTTCTTGCACTTTTGTAAGAAACCCCAACGATTTATTACTTTTTTACAAACGCATAAGCATGAATGAGCGCTAGACTATGTTTGAAGAATTAAAGACAAGATTAGATCCTAGATGCGTTAAACAAGATAAGCTTCTTCCTGCCCCAGGCGAGTATCAGAAAACTGGTGGTTAACATCTACAAATTTTTATAGGATTTCGTTAGAGACGAAATAGTATGTGAAATCAAAGATGCTGTCGTCTGCGAATTGAAGTTAATTAATAAAAAGAATAAGACAAAATATGAAAGAACTGAATCTTGCAGTACACCGGTATTAATTTAATTTAACGTTATTATTCCCCAATTTTGTAAGTTATATAACTTTAAAACTACCCACCACGTAATAAATCTTTAACTTGAAAGACGAATAATGTATTATATGAACACTTTTATAATTAGTGCCACTGGATTTGTGGAATAAATTACTTTTTATTTCCATTATGAAGTGACGATTATTCTTTGGCTTAGTGTAAATCCGGGCCCCCGTATTTTAGGTATACGTGTTGACCTTCCATCATAAGGGTTGTTTTCTGGCAACAACAGATGTACGTTCCTACCCCATGCTCCACAAGGGGTTACGGGAACTAGAGAGAATTAAATATTTACCTTTTCTATATAGATCTTGCTAAGTTAAAGACAAAAAATAATACCAAAGTTTTTTTTTTTTTTAATATACACAAAATATGCACGAAATGTGTTTTTTTTAATGATAAGATAGACAAAGTGCTGAAAACCCGAATTTACTTAATAATTATAGTAAATCAGTTTTTTCCCAACACTTGATATGTTTTTTTGCTTAAGGGTAGGTTCTAGTCGAGCAATTTCAAATAATTAATTTTGCTGTAAGAAACAAAAATTATATTCTTTTCCACTTTTTTTCTTTGTCAAACTTTGTCAAACCGATTGAATTCTTTTTTCTACTAAATAAAGATTATTAAATTTAGGGGGGCCATGGACCATTTTCAACAAAAAATATTTATTTTTTTAACCACTATGTTCAACAAAAAAGGAGCAAAAATATCGGCTTTTTTCTTCAAACGGTCGCCATTTTATCAAAAATCACTGAATTTTTCTAAAAATGGCATGGAATCTAAATTTATTCTACCTTGCAAATAACTTTGATTTTTGTGCTTCAGATAAAAGAGTAAAGCGGAATATTGCACGCGCTACACCGCTCCAGAAATCCGTGATTATCTCCCAAATTTTACAATTTAAAGAATTAAAAAACATTTTTTTGTCAACAAGGGGTTACAGAAGCTAGAGAGATATATAATAATATAATAAAAGCACGTGTATTTATTTTCGTGTACTCGGATAATTAACGGTTATCTGCGAATTAGGTTAGGTTAGTTGGTGTTAACTGATAATAAACCAGTCAGCCTCACATAGACCTTAACATGGCTCGTTGTGACAGCAATTCGCAGGAAACATACCTCGATCGACTTGGCACTGCTATGCAGTGATTAATTTTTTTTATTCCACTCAGACCACATCTTTCTTGATAAGTCGCAGGTTATCGGTCGCTCCATCTGCGCTCGGCAAGCTGAACAGTTTTCAGGTTGATTTCTTTTTTTTTTAGAGCCCGGCCGATTGATCTGTCTATTTATGAAGCGTTCAGTTGCGAATCATCTTCCCCAGAACATCGGCCGCCTCAATACTCGAAACATCACTATGCCATCCGTGAATTAACAGATTCATATTTTTGATGCGATACGCTAAATTCTAATTTATCATACATACGTGTGCAAGCGTTTGTACGTACATGTGTGAGAGCAGAATGCAAATGTTGAAATGGGCCTCTTAAATTTCTGGTGCAAACTTTTTAATAAAGTAATCGAGAGATGCCATCTTGACACTACTTTAGTTTTATAAAACCATGTTTTCCTCAAAGTTTGAAGTGGCTGGAATAATTTTATACAGTCTTCAAAAATCGCATCTTTTAAGCCATTCTATCTCGGAGGCTAGGAAGAAAACGAAAATTTTCGACTTCATTTTTCAACCATGAAAAAATTGTCCAAAAACTTGTCAAGGTACTTGAAGTGTTCTCCTATCACTTGTTATGTCAGTATCGGATACTGAAAAATGAGTAGCTGTTTCAGAACGATTTAAAAGATTGTGGTATTTTACAAAGTGCATTGATGCATTAGGTGGGAAGCTTATTAAGAAACCTAGCGAAAACTCTTAGTACTATCAAACAATTTCTTTTCGGGCCATAGTTAAGTTAATGTTATTGTGATTAGCGTCATTGATTACGGAAGAAGCAATGACAGTCTAATTTTGGAAAAGCTTTAAATATTTCTGGTAAAACATGTGAAAATGGTGACGATCTTCTATTTTGAATTATTAACAATCTTACTTAAGGCTTGCGGGATGTTTATTCAGAATAATCAGACATAAATTTATAGGATTAGAAAAATGGATTTTGTTGTCTTGAGAAGTATACATGAGAATTATTACAATTTATGCGTTATATAATTCTGTGGTTGCCTGGCATAACCGAATAATTCCATAATTATACTTTTCGAGAAATTAATAAAAATATTTTGCGTGAATAGCAAACGGGGTTTTATTTCGAGTATCAACAACACCCTTAAAATTTACTATTTCAGGAAGTATTTCTGTTGGGTAACGGTAATAAGAAAACGCATTATCCTTTATGTGTAAAATAAAAAACAAATTGGAGATATTCGGTTATGTAGGGATCCGTGGACTTATTTGCGAAACAATTTATATAAAATTAAATAATAATATAAAATCCACCTAAATTACCTCAGGCGTGTGTTATTGAGTAATTCCGGTCTGTTTCTAAAAGTCGATATCCTGATCGATTAAATACACCAAGAAGTTTAAATAGTTTTAAAAGGGTGTATAGAAGGCGTCAAAATTTGAATTAAATGCATTCTATATTTAATATATATTTCTTGAATTTCAATTGATGTTTATTTATTTAAAACCAAAATGTTAGGTTCTATCCTTTATTTCTCGGACATTCCTTCTATATTTATTTAAATAAATAAATATAACTTACCGATGGATTCATCTTACGACTTATTTCTTTCCATAATGAGTCCACTGCATTTCTGTTGATGTGTTTTTAATTATAATAAATACCGGTCTATTTTGCGTTAAAAAACTAATTTTTCTGCATCCTACTGAAAATGAAAAAATGAAATTCAAAATGCCAGAGAACTCCGATCAGCGTCAAGAAAGAATTTTGTTTTGTGTTCTGTGGGGTCGTAGTACACCGTTTATCAATGCCCGTGCTTTCAAGTTTTTGTTTTGCTTTGCCATTTCCTTCCTTGTGCTTGATTCGTTGTGGGCTACTCAACTTGTTGCAATGTAATGGTTCGTGCGTGAAAAGATCAGTCAGATTCAGATATAAGAAAGCACTTATCACTCACAACTATTTTGTTTTTACATGAGCAGGGATTTTCTTCGTTGTCCGGTTCACCCTTAGATTAACAACACAATTTTAAGTGTGTAGATTTTATCTAAGAAAGAAGTACGACGAAAATTTACCGGGTCTAGGAAAAGAAACTGGATTATGTTAGTAATTCATTAAAGAAAACAATCTTCTTTTAAATATATTCTTTTACTATAGCAATTTGCAATCGATCAAATAAAAATACAACATACGAACGGGTGTGTAATCGAACACAATTTGCTACCTTCATTTATATTTACTACCGCTTGAATAAAAATCCTTTTAAATCTATTTATCAAAGAAAATGTTTCCAATAAAATTGTACGTTAAGTAGGTTAAATTGCGATTTTTTATCATCATAAGATGTATCTTTACATTTTCTTTCAAATTCTGTTAATATTCTTCCCGCTGTATGCCTTCGATAACACACATCCTTTTGAGTTCCTTTATATACATTTATACTGAAAATAATTAAGGGTATATTTATCAGTTTTACTGTGATAGTAATCGAACCCGTGTCAACTCTTTCCCTCGAGGTGTTTCGGTGTATCCGCATATGTAAATTTTAGCCTAAATGCCTCAGCTACAAGAACATTTATTTGTCGATCAGACCAGTTGTGTGTCGGAAGATTTTGTAAAAGTAACATTAAACCCTAGCAAAAAACAATAAATAAATAACATAAGTTGAAAATATAATTTTATTTTACCTGAAAGTCTTTTTGTTGTAACAGCTGTTCCCGCCAGTGTAGTAAAAAGGCTGCACATACATATAAATGGAATATAGCAAAGCCATCCGACTCTGCCAGGTAGGTGTCCCATAGCCTAATTGTACAATGTAATGGCAGTTCTCTTGTAAGTAGATTATTCATCCAACGAAAGGAAAACTGCAGGTAATCAACCCCGTGAAATTGTAAATGTTTGTGAAGGGTGCCTAAATAGAAATATTACATCGCGGCTAATATATTTTACAAAGTACGCGATTTTACCATCAATTCTCTGTATTAAATCTTTCAACTGATTTACTTTCTCTTGAATACCAAGCTGAGCGAATATGTAGTTATCTTGAATACAATCCAGGAATTTAGATAGACACCAAAAAGAGTCTGCTTCAATGTTATCACGATCTTCTTCTGACATGTCGCTTAATTCAAAATTTTCAAGTTCCTTTTCTAAAAATATATGCATAATTAAAAAAATAGTTTAAAATAATTCTTTAAGTGGCGTTTTAATGCCAACATATTTTTAAAATCTTAATTGTATTAATGTTGTAATCAATTTTTTACTCTTCACAAAGAACAGTCTAGTCTTGTAGATGTAAACGCAGTCGGGTAAAAAGTAACACAGTGAAGCAATCGTTTGCAGCCGTGATGCAAAAGTTTTTTTTCCGATTTAAAATTACCGCATATAAGATATAATTCTTAAGGAGTATTGATATCATATGTACCAGGTGTACAAGTATGAAATGCGGATTCTAGCAAACAAATGGCGCATCAATGCAGTGTGTAGTATATTTGACATATATGGAATTTTTTTTGTGCCATCAACAACTGTCAAACGCGCATAAGTGATAAACTGAAACGAACAGAATACAAAAAAAGGCAATATAAGATGATGTTTTTCACGACAATGATCCGTCACGTACGGCAAAACCGGTGCGACACGTTGGAAACATTCAACGGAAGTGCTACCCCATGCGGCTTACTCACCACACTTGGCTCCTTTCAATTACCGCTTGTTTGTATTGATAGGTCACTTGCTGAGCAGTGCTTTGGTTATCCTTAGAACAGAAAACTAAAGGAAGTGCACCATGCTCAAAAAGTTTCCGAATTTTCCTTATGTGTTTGAAAGGTGTGAATGTGTTAGTTTTCACCATTGAAGTAGTAAATTTGTGACTTATTCGAAGTGGTCCTCGCAAATATTACTACCATCGGATGGTATATAATCAGTTCTACAGATGGATTTTAACCATAGTTCTCTGAAATCTTTATCTTTTGGAAACCTAAAATACCAAAAGGTAGAAAAATATTTTAATTGCTTTAAAGTTTTATTCGAGCCCTCAGGCAACAACTAACAACTAAACACTGAAAATTATTCAATAAACACTTGGATCCGCACTCTTCAGAAAGTCCACGTCAACTTGACATTTCGTTATGGCGAAGTTAAGGCTCCCTTCCCACACCTTTCCCACGAACAAAAAATCGGAAAACACGTACACGGTTTATACACGGTATTGCACTTCCTTTCGTTTTCTGTTCTAAGGGTAAATCAACGGTATGGTATAATTTTTTTTTCATTTTATTTAAGAAAGAAAAACAATAAATAGATATTAATCCCATACTTTTGAGGCAAACTTTTGAAATTGAAAATTCTAGATTATAAAAAAATGTTGGATATAATAAAGAAATCAAAATATAAGTTGTTACAATTTCTATGTTTAAATCTGTGAATTTAAATAATACAAGTAGATTAATAAAATTTTACTTCCAAACTTATTGCATTCCCAGTTTAGACGTAGGGATACCAAGAATTATTGAATATCTAAAACTTCTGAGACTTAATTCTACAGCTATTAACACGTTGATGACTTTAGAATATATTCCCAAATCCGCTTAACGGAATTCGCAAAAATTGCTTAGTTATAGCACTGTTTAGAAAGCGTGGTCCGGTCCGGTTAATACAGTTTAAATTGATTCCAAAACTTTAAATGCTTTTTTTTAACCATGTTTTTTAAGGCGGTTCCTAAGATATCTCAATATGGAATAATTCCATTCTCTCTCTTTTTTTATTTTAAAGCTTATCAATTGACTGGGCTTTTTTCGATATCTAAATTTTTTTCAATTTTTTGCCACGCGCGAAAATGAAATTTTTTGAAATAAAACGCTGTCAACTTTGAGTGTTCACAATTTGTCCAATCCTAAAAACCATTAGCATGTTCCAGTCAGGAATGACAGAATTCATGGAACTAAGGGAGGGAGAGGGGCAGATTAGCTAGATAAAAATTATTCTTTAAAAATCAATGTGTAAATTTTAATGCTCTTCTCTTTGATGATGGAAAAAGTAAAAGTTTATCGAAAGGAAACTTTCTGATGAAGGTTCTTCTCTTTATCAGTTGCTGAATAAAAATTCTTGAAATTAATTGAAAAAACAGCTCTGAAAACTGACATGCCCTCTTAAGATTTCAAATTTAAAAGTATACATTTAAAGCTACCTTATCGCTAGCTAAGGTAGGCAAATCTTTCTATATCAGAGTATATTAAACCCATGAAAAAAAAATTAAATTTTCGGTAAATCATCCGCCGATCTCCGCCATACAAACTGCTGAACCTGTTCCTTATTACCCAAGGTACTAAACAAGTTATTAAACAAAAGCACATTCAACACTATATTTTCTTTGGCCCTCATCCATTTTGACTGACTCGACATTAGGTCCGTCTGTTTACTTTTGTGTGTAAAACGTCGGTAAAAATCAAGTAAAAATCGTGTTTTTAGTGGAGGGGATGAAAATACGAAAGTTAACGCTTTTTGGGTAAATTTATGAGTTAGACTACCCCTCCCACACCACCCTAGGAATAAATTGTTTTTCATTGGTAACAATGGGGCATTATACTCTATAAAACAGAAAAAGAATCATATAAATCGGACCACGCGTTACGAAGTAAGGTTCTCTCCCACTCCCAACTCCAAACATACTCTACCCAACAAAAAAAGAATCATCAAAATCGGTCCACGCGTTACAAAATTATGCCCGGTCATACATAAAAAATTAAAATATAAATATACACTTAAAACGCTTTGTTTTTGGGAAGTCGGTTAAAAATAAAAGCTATCCAGAATAATAATATTGGGCAACTATGTGTACCTATCGCTTACGAGATACAATAAAGCCTGAAATACATTCACTGCAGTAAATTGGGCTTTGCGTTAGCCGTTGCGACAAAGTCGACTTTACTGCACATGCATACTATATTCACTGCGCTAACTTCATTTTGACTGCGTGACAGTTGATTTGAAAGATTCCTAAAACGAATTTTAAAGAGATTTGAAATTAATTTCGTAGTGTGTAAAAGTTGTAATTTTAAACTAAATTATGGATGATATTCAATATGTTATTGTTGTATGTGCTGCCTACTTAGCATATATGAAAATAATCGATTTTGCCTATAATACATGGACTATATGGACGCAAGAAATTAACACAGTTGAACAGCGAAAGTTGCGTGGATTTTTTAACACTATTTATAAAGTGTTTAAAGATAAAGATGACGATAGATTAAGGAAGGTCGTAGGAATTATATAAATATGGATGCTCACGCATAATATTTATTAATTGTTCTTCCATTTTAATAAATTTTCGTTCCACGATAAATAAACTCAACTAAAACAAATGCCAATTGAAAAATGACAGAACCAAAAATTTTGTTTTTCTCATTTTTCCAACAGTTATTTGGTTGTCAGTACTGTAAAATTTGCGTCAAAATTAAAATTTTTCAAAGTCGAAGTTGCAGTTCATTTTGGCGCAAAGGCTACTGCATTTATTGTGGCAACTATGAAGTTCTTCCCAAAAGAAATTACGTCAAGTCGATGAACATAAAGTCGAAGTTGCAGTTACTGCAGTGAATGTGTCACGGGCTTAATGGTACAACGCAAAAAAATATATAAGTTGATTAAAGCTGTTCTTCCTTATCAGAAATTGGGATCCCGCATGTGCATTATCTTACCCATTTTGCGCTCCTTCACGTTTCTCGGCAGGCAGATTGGCGGAGAAAAGGTTGACGTCACATTCTCTCTTGCAGCACCTACTTAGCCAAGGAATTTAGCTAGTGTACATTTTTGCACGATTAATGCTGTTTAATGAAATGTCATGTCTAGCATCTTCTCGTTTTTAATAAACTTGCAAGAGATTCGGTCCTTCACATTAAATTCGTTTCTTTGTTTTTTCGAATTTTAACAATTCTACCCTTCCAATCAAATAAGTTTTTACACGGAAAGTTTTTGCACTAAAATCAGAGGAACAAATCTACAAATTTTTCGTTTTCTCAAAACAATTTTTAATAGGGAATTATTGCAGTTTGTGAGCAGTATACCTATGCAATCTCAGTGCTTATTTAATAGGTGTGTTTGGCGAAATAAGAACTTATAACAAAAAACAAGATAGTCATATTCTTACGTAATCCAATGGTTTCTTGTAGGAAAACTATGAAAAATGGCGTAACGAGATCATTAATGCCTTGTACGTAGCCTGATGCTGGATGACGTATAGCCCAAATAAATAAGATTCTTTCAAACATCTGTTGAACTAGTTCTTGTTGAAACAGTGGAATATGGGGGTTCATTCTTGGCACATCAATATGAATCTGGAAAATATATTTTGTTTTTGTCTTGTATCATTTAAATTAAATTATTATTATACTTGTCTATATGTATCTTGCTGGCTTTCATCTTGACTATCAACTCGAAAATACTTTTTTCTTAACTCTTGATATCCCATTCGTTTGCTTTGTAATACACTATCTCTTCTTTCCGAACTTGGAGGAAGATATTTTGACAAAAGCCGCCAAATAACAGCTCGCATCTTTTTTAAAGGAGTTATAAAAAAATATAAATTCTATGAATTTAATCTGTACCTTCTTAGGTATTCCAGACCAACTAAGTTGTTTTAGTGACATTAAATCTAACAGTGGTGCTTCCAATAAGGCATTGAATTTTTCTATTTTGGATTCATATTCAGAATCTTGAGAAAGGGAAGAGAATTTCTGTAGTTGCGGACGGCCAGGATAGGCATGGAACTGACGGAATTTCGATCTAAAATCAATTAGAAATAAGAATTATCATTTCTAAATAAAAGTTTACTTACTTGTTTTCCTTCACATGATCATTGGATGGATTTTTTATATTTTCTGATACATTAATTTTTACTTCTTGTACTGAGTTTTCCTTTAACGGCGGTGAGGATTGATTTTCACTTTCTGTAATTTTAGTAGAATTTATAGCACTTTCCTGTACCTTTGAGTTTAATATATTGCTCTTATGAGTTTGTATGACATTAATAGCCGCAGACTGTGAAACTCTTTTGGAAATTCTTGTATCTGAAACTAACGAATTAATACTTAAAATGTAAATTGCAATATTCTAAATAAACCTGCTACACCAGAAATAATGCAAAATTCATCATCGCCCATATCCCATGCATCACTGACCGACTGTTGATAGTCCTGAAATGACGTACCTAGTCCACTTTTGCCGGCTTTCGATCCTTTGACCTCTTTTTTCGGACTTGGCCGACCTGGTACAGCTTTAGTATTATGCCTCCAAAACGATGAACTACCATCTTGATAACTTTCCATTACTTTAGCGGAACTAATCATTCGTTCTGTAGTTCTTTATATAGTTTTTATTGAGCTACAAAATAATTTTTTGTCCTCCTAATTTGTCACTGTAAAAATCATTTCTAAGTAGAACAAATTTAGAAATTCGGTATCCAGCACTTCCGCTATGAAACTTTAAGTTATTTACAAAGTGTGCTAATTGCTGGGATTGTTATTTTTGTCTGAACTAATTCACTAATTGCAATTATTTTCACAAAAAGAGTTAATATTTTCTCTGACATACCAAAGACAAATATTAACCTAAGCGGGTTGCCATGTCCTACAGATTTGTTGACATTAGGGTAACATTTATAAAGAGAATGGAAATAAGTAAACCTGTCAACTGTTTTCTTAATTTACATCCGTTTTTTGTTTTTAGATTTGCTTTTATCTCATTGATTTTGCGTTTATTTTAAGAGCTATATATTGAGCTTGTTATACATTAAAATTAAATTCGGTTCTTAAAAAAAATTCTGATGTATAGTATTACAATTTCTGCACTAAACTTTTAAATTAATTTAGAGAGCTTTACAACAACAATGCCATAGTAGGTGGATTAAGTTGGTTGCATTTCAATTAAAATAACCGTCATTTTATTTATATGTTATTTTTAAAATACAATTCGCGTTTATTTAAGGAAAGACATTTGGGCGCATGTAGTCCTCCTCTTCATATATCGTGGGGTTGCCTACCAATTTCATTTTAAATATGTAGTGCAGCAAAAACATCATAATTAATTCAACGTTTAAATTGAACTGTTGCCAACTTAATCCACCATGGCAGTTGTTGTTGTAAGCTCTTCGAGCTCTTTCAAAGCTCTTCGAGCTCTTTCAAAGCTCTTCAAAATTTTTCTTTCTCTGTGCTTTTCTGAGTGGAACAGTGGACAGTGGACTGATTGGAAACTGTCAAAAATGTCATTCGCATTTCGCATTTTCGATGCACGCACGCAGCGCGGTTAGACGTGGTTTTAGAGTTTTTGCGACAAACTGGTGCTCAGATGTTGTGTTTTCTATGATCGGTCAGCAAAACTGGAATCAAAGTAGCTTTTACTTTCTCCTGATACTTGCGTCTAGCTAAACGTAGACATTCCGTGCTCTAGTTTTGAAATTTTAAGTGAAAGTTTATGAATTTCTGGGAAGGTAAGGTAAGTCAATTAGAATTCTTATTAGACTCGGTTTCAAATTGAAATAATATGGAATAGTAGCAATATTACATAGTATGGTCAAGATATAAGTTTATTTCAACGTAGTTATGACTTTAATTGTTAATATTAGAGGAGTAAATACAAAATTGTTGTAGTGCAGCACAGAAAACAGGAAGTTTATGTCTTGTAATTCCAAATAATTTATATTCTCCTAATTATACGGCTTAGAGGTATGATCTTAAGATTCCAGTAGCAAATTGTATAAACTAGCTACTAAATGATTTCAAAAACGAATCATTTACTAGCTAGTTTATACAATTTGCTACTGGAATCTTAAGATCATACCTCTGAATGCAATATTGTGTAGATGATTTAAAATATTCAAATGTTACTTAAAGTTTTGTCTTACCGATATTTGTTTGCATCTTGAGAACATCTTGTTTTGCAGTAGGCATAGTACCTTGGTATCAAAATTTAATTTAATACCCTGTACATATGCTTTAAATATTAAAGTATATTTACAGTCTATTACAACTCATCATCATTTGGTAATTTAATGCACTAATGCACGTTGTGTGTACCAATTCTGCAACCCTTTTAATTAAATTCAATTAATTTATTAAACTTTCTATACATTTCTAGCACTTGATGTTATCTAATTTTATCTGTAACTACTGAAATTGTTTACCTTAGTTGTTTTTTAATTATGGGAAATCCCTACTGTTAATAGAAATTTCCACCTATTTATATATTCTTGGTCTGCTGGGTAGTAATATGTTTAAATTTAAAGATTTTATCATTTGATTGATTTCGCCGAAATCAGCGTTCTTTGCGTTTTGGAGTCTGCAGAGTGTTTTCTTTGTGTGTGTATATAATGTAATGTAATTTACAGGGTGTGTGGTGGGCTGCGAGATAAGGGTCTGCAAAAGAGGTAATTAAGAATATATCGCTGGTTAAGTGCACAAAAGTTTTATTATTATTATTAGATGGCGCGCACATCTTGGGGTAGTCTTGGGAGTAATGGAGACCACAACTAGCAGAGTGATCTATAGTTATCCGTCCAATTACAGAGACTCTGATGTGGCATTCAAACACACATATCACATATCGATCGAAGAATTCAAAAAAAATGCACGGTTTGTGGTGGGGAAGGAACCCAGTTCCAAAGATACTTTACATGCCCGACCTTGTGCGATATAAATAATCTTCTTCGCGATATGTGCCAGATTATCTGCCCGACATAATAATAATAAAAATATAATAATAATAATTAATAAATAATAACTTCTTAAAGTTATTTATATTTACTACACTTGCATTATAATTAAGCCTATTATACATTTTTAAACCTTTGTAAATTAACGAATTTTGTGTCCTTGCTGTAGTAAAGTTCACTAACCTAAATTCATTCACTCGTCTCAAGTTATATGGCTGCACCTCACTTGTATAAACTAAATAATCACTCAAATATTCAGGCAGTAACCATTTTCCATTTTTAAAATCAACAGTAACACATTTAGCACAATTCTTTCTCGCACACTCATCAACATCAACGACTCCAGCATATACTTAACAGACACATACCTATTACTAGGAACAACACTGACGAACAATACTCATGTGGCTTCACTATTGTGTTATAAATCTTGATAGATGTAAGTACCGACACCGATTTTCTGATTCTCCTTAAAAACCTGTTTTTTTTTACCAATTTTCCCGCATATATAGTTCCCATGCTCTTTAAATTTTGATTTATTGTACACTATCACCCCTAGATATTTAATCTTCTCCACTTGCTCAATAAAAGAATCTGCAATCTTCAAAGTACCCTCATATTCACCATTGATTGTCATAAATTTCGTTTTACTAGTGTTCAATTTCAATTTATTCATTTGTAGCAACACGTTCAATTTTTGTAAATTTTGTTCCATTACATATGCACACTCATTTACATCATTACCAGCAATGTATAATAATGCATCATCAGCAAATAGCGCTATATTTATGTTGTCCAATACACTCTTTATATCATTAATGTATATAAGGAACAGTAGAGTCCCAAGAACAGATCCCTGCGGTACACCCAAGCTTACATTAATTCTTTGAGACATCGCTCCATTAACTTTTGTCCGCTGTGTTCGCCCTGATAGATAGCTCCTAAACCACATCAATTCTTTTCCTTTGATCCCATACTTATTCAACTTATCAATTAAAATATCTCTGTCCACGGTTTCAAAGGCCCGTTTGAAGTCCAAAAATACTGAAATTATCTTGTGCCTTTTCTGCATACCTTCTTTCCATTTTATTAGCAGCATATTTAATGCTGTCTCAGAAGAGTGGCCTTTTCTAAAACCTGACTGCTCTTGCAATATTAATTGATTTTCCTCCATGTATTCCTCCAGTTGTATTTGTATAGTTTTCTCTAATATTTTTTCGTATGTTGACAGCATATTAATTGGCCTAAATTCTTCACATTTATTAGTATTCTTGATTTTTTCAACAGGTACAATGACTGATTCTTTCCATTCTTCCGGGAACTTACCTTGGTTCATTGACTGATTGATAATTTTCACAAGTACGCCGCCGAGTATATTCCAACTATCCAAGATCATTTTGACATTTGTCATATTAACATCCCTCTTATTCCTAATTTTCTGACATATTTTCTTTAATTCCTCCAAATTTGTATTTCGAAACACAAATTGATTATTCACCTGTTGCAAATTATCGTCATAAACTACTGATCTAATAGATGTACTAATTTCTTCGATACTTTCCACAAAGAATTTGTTAAAGCATTACAAGAACATCGTTTTTACTGGGGCCATGTAACCAGGTGAATTGCTTGATAAGCTTTATTCTTACACTTGCTAAGTCAACAATTCATCTTTACTGCATTTCGAATCGAGCCTGGTCTACAGCCCACTAACCCACAGTTTCACATACGTGCACTAAAAACCTACTTCTTTGCCAGATTGAGGAGACGATTACGTCTAGAGTTCCTGGCAACGAAGGCCGACACATTCAACTGCACCTGGTAACCTTTATCGTCGGCGCGGAACCGAAGCCTCGTCTTTCACTGGGAATAGCAGGCCGCAGACTTCCAGCAGCTTGTCCACGAAGCTTCTCTTCCCTTTGCTTCTCTTCCCTATTGCTGCAAGTGCTGCGGGAAGGACAAGTCTCACGTTGGAATCGTAGAACTGGGAGGATGATGGGCGCAGTTTCTAGACGTCAATGACTCTGCAGACTAGTCCCGCGGTACTCTAATCGGTTCGAATTTGTACGTTTGTTTAGAACATATTTGGATGAGTGCTCCCGGAGGACTAGTTAATTGGCGAACGGCTCTACGCAGAGCTCCTTTGCTTGGGAGCACTGGTTCCCGAAGTAGGAACTTCGCCCGGTGCTGCATCGACCCTCTGGGAACACTCAGACAATCATGTTCTAGTTTGATTTTTCGGTTTCGCTTCATTTTGTTCGTACGTTTTAGGTTAAGCTCTAGGTTTTGTTTCAGATTTTTTTCAATATTTTTAGGAACTTTTCTTAGAGATGACACTCGCTTGGAGGCATTTCAAAATTTATATTTTCTTTTTTACAGGTTTTTGCCTTCAAGTTTTAGAGTACTTTTTATTTAACCTTTCTACAGTAACGTAGTATATTGAGTCATTTTTTGTTATGTTCTTTTTGATCCTTATTACTGTGTCTTTTTAATGTTTGTGTGATTTTTATGGTAGCTAGTTTTTGTAGGATTTTTACGCTTTATAACGATGAGATAAATAAAGAGTCATATATACATTAAAAATAAGCTTAGTTTACATAAGAGATTTTAATATTTCAATTACATTATTTCTTTCACAATATAAGCTCAATTCAGTAATGTGCTCTAACATAGAAATTCAACTTAATCTTAAATCTAGAGAGGTTATTCTTCCTTTTCACATCATTCGGCAGCGCATTTAACAACTGCTGCCCCTGAACAACTAATGCATTCTGGGTTGATAACCTGTTAACTCTCATAAGGCGAAAATCATCTGCATTCCTCAAATGGTAAGGTTGTGCATCCACGTAAATTACTGCTGTGGTCTATTACTCAGCCATTTGGTTATTTTTCAACTAAAATAGAAATATCAAACTATTCTTTGCCAAACCGTCATCCATTTTATTTATTACATTTAAGCACCATTCTCCGTCCTCTGTTTTGTAGGGTCTGCAGTCTATTGCGTCCTGTAGAATTGCAGCAGAATATTATTGACGAGCAATAATCAGAGTGGGGTAAAACCGAGGCATTATACAAAGAAATTGCTGCGGCTCTGTTTATCTTATTTCTTATACCTAAAAGAAAACATATTTTCTTTGAAATCGTCACTGCCACGTTCTCCACATGCGTCTTAAAATTCAACTTACTATCAATTACTACGCCCAGATATTTAATTTCCTATACTATTTCAATTCTGACATTATCAACATGTCGAACTGCATCATCTAATATTGCAGGCATTTCGTTTGAGTTTAAGCTTGTTCATGTTCAGCCAGTTGTACAAACTATCCAAGCCCTGCCTTAATTTACAATCATATCATCTTTGTTTGTGCCGTCAATATAAATTAAGCAGTCATCTGCAAATAATGCTATTTTACAAAACGTTATTGCAGTATGAATATCAGGGACGAATTTTTAAAGTAAAAAAAAATTATTTAATTATTCTTTTAATACGATTTGTCCATTTTATATTGATAACAATTCCGTAAGTAAAATAAAATTGGAAAAATAATAAACATACAAAAAAAATATTGTCCACACATGTGGTCGTTGAGCGTAAGCGGTCAATGAACGAAGTGAATGAAAAAACTTTATATACTCAGGGCATAACAGTTCTTTACATTTTTCGCCATTATATCCTGATTTCAGAAACGAATTTTGTCCAGCTTTTAGACTTTTCAGGTGGTGGCTCATATTCAGAACTTGAACTGGGTTGAACTGGGTGCTTTTTTTGTTTTGTTCACATATTTGTATAACTGTGGTGGCTATTGATGCTTTTATTTCTAGAAGACTCATCTGAATTTTTTTACTACTATTGAAAAGAATGTATGAATTAACTCTTGATACATTGAAAAACTGAAAGCAATGCTATGGTAGTAGAGAGTAGCGCGCTACCTTGCGATTAAACAAATTTACACCACTCATAAATTTATTGTACATCGTTGCGCCAAGAGGTCTTGTTATTGTTATAAATTTTTTATTTTCACGGCATCTTCGAATATCGGTTATTTATCTATTATTTTTTAATTAGACGTATTAATGTAAAGAGAATATTTAAAAATAATTTATGGTTTATCACTTCTTAACCTTCACTCAGTCTCAATACTACGACCGCAATCGCACCAAATTATACAATAATACTTCTAGATTTTTAATACATTACAAATTTAGAAACATAACCATTCAAACGCTCTGACCGAAGATTTGGAACCCAACGTCTTGAGTTTGGACCTGTTGTACAGCTTGCCCCTATGTCTTCCTTTGATATGGTATGGCTATTTCATCTATTGCATGAAATTCAGTTAGCATGGCGGCATTTACAAAAGCCTGTGATAACATATATAATGTACGTATTTTTATAAAAATATCATTACATCCGCCTTGTATACCATGGTTGTTTTTGTAGTGCAAGAATCACTTTATTTCTTCGAATCGCTTCATAGACATTGTAACAACAATTACACATAGTAGTCCTTCAATGACCAATAATTATTTAACTAATATACATATGTCGTTATGATATTTGTCGCACACAAATTATGTTTTTAAATTTAACAATCATTGAAACGGACTATATTTTACACGGCTGATTTTTTTCAGCAAATATTGATATTCTACAAATAATTACAAAAAAATTGTACTTCAGTTTTAATTTGTTTTGTCACTTGGAATGAATAATTTTACTTAAAAAACGAAACGTACACATATGTACCAATGTCCCTGAAGAGGTTCATGTATTAAAGAAAAAGCAGGGCACCCAGGACAGTTCCGTGGGGAGCTCCTTTTTTAACTTTAGCACTACTAGATCTGGTACAATTAATTAATGTGCTCTGGATTCTGGAAGTTCAATATGATTTGAACCACTCACATGAGAAACCTTTCCTGAACCCTGACTGCTGTGGTATCAGTATGTTGAAATTCTCTATATATGACACAAGTTGCTACCTTTTCCAAGACATTTTCATATAACTGCATCATATCAGTTGGTTCGAATTGGTCTTTTGTATTAACAACTTTTCTTACAGGCACTATTAGTGATTCTTTCCATGAATCAGGAAATGTTCCATTTGCCAATCATAAATTAACTAAATTTAAAAGTACAGGAACAAACAAGTCATATGATTCCAAAACTATTGTTCCCATATAATCTCTTTTCTTTTTTAGTTCTTTTATAGTATCCAATAATTCGCTTTCTGTAATCAATTGCAAATCTAATCTTTATTGCACTTTAATTAAATTTGATTCATATTCAACAGGTTCTGTCGTATCACATATACCATTTATAATATTTACAAAATATTTGTTAATATTTTCAAATATAATAAGATCGTCTTTCAATATATCGGATCTAAATTTTATTTCATTAATTGTTTCTATAGTAGTTTTGTTCAAAATTAAACTTTTAATGGTTCTTCACAGAATTTTTTGATCATATCCAGCGTCATTGAAGCTGGATATGATAAAAAAATTCTTTTCACTTTGTAGTCGTGCCATAGTCGACCACTTATATACCTATCCCCAGTAGTGAAAGCTGCTCTCATATATGCTGTTTTTCCATCATTCTTCAAGATTCAGGCCTTCAGTAAACCAGACAACTTCTACCTACTACCACAAAATACTGATTTTTGGTCAATAGACCATCATCGTAAACGGTTAATCCAATACATTTCGTGTACAAGATTCCATCTGAACCAACCAACATTTTAAAACCAACCGCACCAGATTACAGTTCTATGTTTAATTTATTTATTTCAATTTTGCGAATTAAGGTAGGATGGTGAGTTAGAGCTAAAAGATCATTGATAAAAAGAAGACATAAGGTTGTTAAAAGAACTGAAACCTGAGGCACACCGGCATTTATTTCGTGGGGATCAGATGTAATTCCGTCTATTGTTACATGGATTGAACGGCCTGACAAAAACCTCTATATCCATTTAGAGAGGTGCGGATGAAGGCTGAATGCTTGAAGTTTGCCTAAAAGGGCAGCTTGCCAGACTCTATCAAAAGCCTTTGAAATCTCAAGACCAATGATTACCGACTCTGCAATATTATGAAGACAATCATTCCAACGCTCCGTCAGAGCAGTTAGTTAGTCTCCAGTTGAACGCCGATATCAAAAAGAGAGAAAGATAAAACCAAAGTGAATGCAATTGGTCTGTAGAGGTATCGGCTGAACATGAGTAAGTTTCCATGTAGACAGAAACATTCCTGTTTGGTATGATAGGTGACGGAGGCGCAGAATTTTAAAACCTGGCGCAAGAAACCATTAGGTCCAGTAGCTTTGGACACATTGAATTTAGAGAGTACCTTAAAAACTTCCCGAATGCCGAAGTGTAGCGTCTTTTGCGTGCTAGTACACTGCGATGCAAATGGAAGGGGCTGCGATGAGATGGTGGCAGGTAGAAATTAGCCACAAATAGGTTTTTTACGGTTTTGACTAGAGATCAGAAGCTCTTACTGCGCTTTAATTTAGCAAATATCTTCCGTGTGACATTTCTATAGATACGTTTCAATTCCTCTGAAGGGCACAATTTATATGCCTGGTAAGCTGCTTCCTTGTTTTTAATGGCTGTGGAGCAGTCATTGTTGAACCAATTGGTGTTGCTTGGTTTGATGTTTTGAAGCCATAAGGAATAAAGTGATGTATCCAAAATCATAGGATGTTCAAAATGTATTCGGTGCTATGGTTAACGTCTCTCATGGAAAATAAATCAAACCAGTCTAGCTCTCTAAAGTATTTGCTCAGTCCAGCCCAATCAGCATTTTCATAATCATACACTAATCTTTTGGTAGAAGAAGATTAAACAATGGTCTGAATTGTCCAGTGGAGGTGTGACCGAAACTGAGTATTTGTCTGGATAATATTTTAGAAAAAAATCCAAAAGATTCGCGTTGTGCCCCAATATATCAGGAACACGTGTCGGACACTCAACAAGTTGCTGCAAATTAAAAGACTCCACATGTCTTGTCTTCCAGATGAGCTTATGGTGGAAGAATGTTTGAGCCACTGTATTGTTGGCGTTTAAATCGCCTGCAAGAATGATTTCAGAAAAAGGAAATATTTCTAGAATCTTATCAATATTTGAAGATAGTTTAACAAAGGAACACACAGTATCGGCGTCAGACATATTTGAACTTTTTATTAATTTTTTTTATTGATTAGTTACATATAACTTTTGTCTTAGGACGTATGACCTGCATGACTCATATTTTAAGTAGACGGGGTTAGAGCGTAACACCTACGTTATAAATAACAATCATGATTAACAGTGTGTAACTAACTATATACAACCTAGTTTCACTTTTTTCAATTCTTGAAAGACCTATAGTAGTTCTTCTTGAAGGACGTGACTTTGGCCTCCCGAGTAGAAATGTTGATAATAAAAATTTTAAACGTCTTTTGAATATCTATGAACATGAGATTTACATTTGCTTCTTTTTTATTTGATAATACATAATAATAGTTGGTTTTTCTTTGATATGTTCTTTGATATTGTCTGACGTAACGCATATAAGTTTCTTACAGTTTAAATGTCAGCATATTATGAAATACATGAATTTTTTAATTTTAGAACATTGATTTTGAATAGCCCTTTTTACATATCTTGACATTTTAATAAAATTTATTTTAAATTATTATTTTCAGAATTTACTTAAACTGCGACAATGACAGAGGGCAATTCTATTCAACAGCGGAAGAATAGTAATCAGAAGAGTAATGGAGGTCATAATAGTGCACATCCTGAGGACTCCGTTAGTATTACTCAGAAAAATAGTGATTCAAGAGCCAATCCGATTGTCTACGTAGTATTTCTCTCATTGCTGCTAGATCTTTTAGCATTTACCATGATCTTGCCACTATTTCCTTCTCTCTTAGAGTTCTATAGAATTAATGACAAACACGGACTATATGAATATTTATCTAAAAGTATTCAGTATTTCCAAAAGCTCGTCGGCGCTCCAGAGAGGTACAATTCCGTTTTATTCGGAGGCTTCTTGGGCTCAATGTTTAGTTTTTTACAATTTTGTGCCAGTCCTATCGTCGGTGGACTTTCCGATGTATATGGACGGAAGCCGTTAATGTTGATATGTACTGTAAGTATTTTATATAATCTATGATTATTTCAAGTTTATTCTTTGTTTTAAGATAGGAATCTCATTTTCTTACCTTCTCTGGGCGGTATCAAGGAATTTTGGATTATTTGTGTTAGCTCGATTTGTTGGAGGTTTAAGCAAGGGTAATATTTCCCTAAGCATGGCAATAATCACTGATGTCTCTGATGTTAAGACACGTGGAAAGGCTATGGCTCTTGTTGGTATCGCTTTTTCTCTAGGATTCATCGTCGGACCGATGATAGGAGCTATGTTTGCTTTGTACTCAGACAAAAATTCTGGTGCATGGTTTTGGCTTCCGGCAATTTTTGCTATGTCATTGTCAGTGGCAGATTTGCTCTTTTTAGTTTTATGTCTGAAAGAATCGCTTCCAAAAGTAAGTAAATTAAGTGTAATTATTTTCTATATGTTTTTCAATGAAATATAATATTTTTAAGGAGAAAAGAGCACATCGCATTGCATCTTCTTTATCTTGTGCGATGGATTTCGTTCGTGTGTCTTCAATATTCAAGTAATTCCCACACGTTTTTAATATAAAAAAATTACATTTATAATTTTATTCTCAGATTTGCGGCAGTTAAAAATGTGGCACTCAAGGATATTAAATCATTACGAAGGCTTGGATTTATATATTTTATTTATTTATTTATTTATTCCGGATTAGAATTTACAGTTACATTCCTCATGTATCATAACTTTGGTTCTACGTCAATAGATCAAGCAAAAATGTTCCTGACAACAGGTTGATTTTTATTTAGCATTATATTTAAACTATTATATAGTGCAATGTATATTTTAGGCGTTATTATGGCTATATTGCAAGGTTCTGTTGTTCGTAGATTGCCAACAAAGTTGATTAAGCCAGCAGCAGTATTCGGACTTTACTTAATAGTGCCAGCATTTATTCTCGTGGGTCTTGCGAAAAATATATTTATTTTGTATGCAGGGATGATTTTATTTGCCATATGTAAGTTAATTACTACGCTTTTTAGTGATAATTATTATTTTTGATTTTTAGCCACTGCCTTCGTTGTGACCTGTATAACTACACTAGTCTCAGAGTATGGAAATTTCGATCAAAAAGGAGCAGTTTTAGGAATATTCCGCTCATTAGGAGCTCTTGCTCGAGCTTTAGGGCCTGTTTTTGGTTCTATGGGTAAGTAGTAAAAATACAAATGAAGGGTCCACGGAAAGAATGCGAAGTCACATTTTTAAAACGGAAACAACCTGCAAGTCACACACTTTAGAAATGTTCTCCAGAACATTTTTTAAAATGTGACTACGCACGTTCTTTCCGTGGACCCTTAAAATATTATACGTCTTTTTTGAACTTGCTGTTTTGTCTAACATATTTTATCTGTTCGTAATATTACCTATATACAATTAAGCGATATAAAGGATGCAATATCAAGGCATAGGCTTTCTTGGGAATAATCCTTAAGACATTTTCTAAAAATATGAATACTGAATTTTCTGGAAAAGGATCACCGAGCTTATAATTAATTTAATTTAATGAAGTAATAAAGGTGATGGTTTCTTTGCAAGAAAATTTTAAACACTTGCTAAAAGTATTATTAAAGGCAAGAAAAAGATTACATAGTGGCAATGGGGGTTTCCAGTTTTAAATTTTGATACGATTTATTTACATTGATGTATGTATGTATTTACATGATGTTTTGCGAAGAAAATCAAAATTTTCATTGTGCCATTGTTGTAACCCCTAAAAGGTGGATGAAAATTGGCCCGGATGTGTCAAAGAATGGTATGTATGTATGCAGGGTGACTTAAAATTTAACGCCGCCTTGTGAGTACTGATAGCCCATAATCACCCAGAATAACTAAATTTAATTCATAGTATCGAAGATTTTGACACTTTTTTTGAAAGTCGGGTTTTTTTGTGACCAAAAAATTAGTGAAATTTTCTGGAATGGCCAAGAGTTCAAAAGATTTAGCAGACGATTCACATAATGAGCACCGTTTCTCTGAAATACTAATTATTTGGTCGTGTATAAAGATCCAAAGATTTATCTTAAGCCAAGTGCAGGTTGTACATGTCCATAAAAGCATTTGTTTTGAAAGTACCTTTGTTTAAGTATGTTACAAAATTATACTTCGGAGAAATTGACTCGCTATATGTAATCACAGAGAAGCAGTGACTACCAGGTCAGTTCGTTATTATCTCTAAAACAGTAAGTCCAAACCAATCGGCAGCACAAGTCCAGATACACAATGAAACAGTAAGGGCCTGTCCGAATCCATTGTTACTTAAACTTGTTATGACATTTTGTTGACGTCACTTTAAGCAAAGGAACAATTAAATCTGATTTCGGTCATTGAGGAAAGCTTAGTTGTATACGAGTTACGTAGCTCTTTTGCTTAATGAGTAAGTCCGTTTTTGAGGTGAATTAGCGGGAAAGATAACCTCAAAAATTTATTTTCATATTTCTTTTAACAGAACAATACGAAAATCTTAAATATTTTTTACGGTTCGATAATGGGCGCTTTGGAAATTCTTGCTACTGATGCTAACGCATCATAAGGTTGTCTCCTATGCTTTGGCTATATCATAAAAAAATATTGAAAGTGTGTTGGTTACTTTACATAATATTTTCATCATGTTGCCATTTAAAAAGGAAAAATTGAAATTTAAAAAATTTCAGTTTGCAGCTTGTTTATAGGTTACATTCTTAGACATCATAATGTACAGAATACTGTGTGTGATTGCATTTTTATATTAAAATATGCTACACCAATTAAGTAATTAGATAAATTGCTTCAATGCATATTTTAATTTTTAACCGACTTCCCAAAAACAAAGAGGTTCTAAGTTCGACACGTATTTTTTTTATGTACAACCGGGCATAATTTTGTAACGCGTGGACCGATTTTGATGATTCTTTTTTTTGTTCTTTGTTGGCTAGAGTATGTTCCCCGATTAGTACCATGTCAAACAAATTTGAAGTGGGTTGGGGGTGGAACATAACTTTGGAACGCGTGGGCCGATTTACATGATTCTTTCTCTGTTGTATAGAGTATGATGCTCAGGGGGAGTGGTAGTCAAACTCCGTAACGCGTAGACCGATTTGGTTAGTTCTTTTTTGTTCCCCGATTGGTACCATGTCAAAAAAATTGGTACTCTATGGAAAAATGTTGACCTAGGGTTGGGGTGGGGGAAGGGGTAACGTAACTTTGTAACGCGTGGACTGATTTAGATGATTCTGAATGCATAGATTATCTATTTGTATTCTGACAAAAATTATGGCTTGTGGTAAGAGTTGGAGGACAGGCAGCATCTAGCTTCATAAGGCATAGACCGACGATGATTCTCTGAATACGATAATTCTCATTCCTTAGAATGTACCTCTGAAACTCTGCGAAGGTGAGATGGCAAATGGCGTCACTATTTCTTTCATTTCGAGTGTTGTTACTACTACTCAGTTTTCGAACACTTACCACTAACTAGTCTAACCTAGTACAATTTTTTACTGCATAAAAGTCAAAAATTGTAAGACCCGAAAAGTTAAAATAAACATTTTTAGGAGCAAACCGTAACCGTCTTGAAAAAATTGTTGGTTTTATTTAAAATTAGGAATTTTCACTAATTTTTTGGTAAAAAATCTATATTTCGATTGCTAACCGCACAAAGGCATTAAGTGCAATTTACGAAATGTCAGACTAAATTGGAATGTTTAAATTTATCTGCTTAACTGCAGATTTTACAATAACGCAATTCTATCATGCGAGAAATTTTGCGTAAGCATAAATTTTCCAGACAAATCTAAACATCTAAATGTAATACCTGGCGATTCTAGTTAATTGCACTTGACGCCTTTGCGCGGTTGGTCATCAATTTGTAGCTGTAATATCTGAAACACTGCCCTAAGGTAACGAATTTAAAAAAAAGTCAAAATCTCGGAAAATATTATATTTTTACTTAAATTAATTATTCTAGGTGGTTATGACCTGGTAACATATTTGACGAGGACAGTTTTTAACTAAAAAATCTCTAAATAGCAAAATAAAAAGTCATTTCTAAGAATGCAATGTGATTTTGTTGACGTTAACCTCACGTAAATGAAAGATATTGGTTGTAAAATTTCATTTCTGTTTATTTTAAGTCTTGTAATCTATCTAGTAAAGTTTAACTTCATGAATAAGAGCATGGTGTAAAAACAAACTATTTTTTATCGTACTTAATAGGCGCAACTTTTGATCAAGTGCCTCTGTGAGAGACGCAACCTGTAAACTCCCCCGTGGCGGCTTGCTTGTTCAATGAAATATTTTGCCGACGTGCACAAATGCTATTAATGAGCCACTAAGAAACTTCTTAAAGAATTTTACAATATTGGTGTTTTAAATCTGAAAAAATTCAAGAATGGATTTATTGCTTTAGCTTTTTTATGGCTTGCTATTTATGTAGCATAAAAGGAATAGGTGTCAGAGTTTGTGTTTTAGTTCCGCTCTAATAAATAATTTATTTCAAAAAAGTTGATAACCCTGAAAAAATATCACGCCTCAATAAAAATATATAACATTATCTGGGAATTTCCTTGTCTATGCAATATATAAGCTCAAAATTTTAGGTAAAATTCAGGTATTACAATTTTTGCGGTTAAACTTATAATTAATTCTATTAGGCACACACAAGTGATTTTTAGTCAGCTGGAAACTAAATATCAACTGACTTTTTCTAGCTTATGCATGTTTTTGAAGTGCCGCACAGTGAGACGAAAAACTGCAGTTGGAAACTAGTTGCTTCGTTCGAGTTGCCAACTTGTTTAAAGTTATCTTTATTTCTAGTTAAATTCGGAATCGTATTGTATAAAAAATGTTGGCCTTACTGTGAGAGTGGGAGGAGAAGCGTCACTTAGCTTAGTAAGGTATAGAGTGAGAATGGGGAGGAAATGGGGCTGTCGCCTTATGTATGGAGTATGTTGCCGGACTAGCACCATCTTATGCGTGTAGCCTGATTTAAATGATTCTGTTTCCTTTGTATAGAATACACTAGCTCTGAACTGAATCGCTTTGTTTATACGAGCAGTATTTTATCGCCATTGTATTACCTGTCAGTTGAGATATTAATGACGCGTCTATACCATGAAAAATGTAGAAAATTTGGGTTAAAATGTAAAACTGGCTGGTCTCTCGCCTAGATCTACCAGTTCCTTCATTTTTGCACACGATCTAAGAAACACCCTGTATTTGTATAAATATATTGAATATTGCTCACTATATGTTAGTAATTATTAAGGGGTCTACCCTAATTAGACGGGCAAAAAAAGGCAATTTTCACGTTTTTTTGACCGGTATAAATTATACATATGGATATAATAAGTGTTAGGCCTAAGAAATACACTCTTAAAAAACACACAAAAAAAATTTTTATATTTATTTTACATTTTTACATTTTTTCGTACAGAAAAATGGGGAGAACAGGTCAAAAAAAAAAAAGATGGGTGTGCGCTGTTGATAAAATCTCTGGAATGGATGATCTGAAAAAAAATGGTTTTAGATTCAGTAGGTAAATGGCTATAGCGCATATGATACGATTTTTTTTTACAAATACTAGATAAAGCACGTTTTTTCATCGTTTTTTGCAAAAAAAATTGTTACACTCAAAATTTCAAAATTCGTATAATATGCGCTAGTAAAATTTTGGTAAGGATCGGGTGAATAGTTTCGGAGATTTTATCAACAACCCGCCCAAAAACGTCATTTTGAGAAAAACGCGTTTAAAGTTTTTACTTTATTTCCTTGAATCTTTTTTTATTGTGTGAGGTAGGTTCGCTTTTTCAAAATTTTTAAATTAGGGGCATGTGCTCCTTTCTTGTGTAAAATCTGATGTTGTAGCCATAGTTAAAAGTTCTGCAAGTATTTGACAACCAAAGGTATTATTCCTATTCTGGATTTTGATTGAACTGAATTCCAATCGAAAGTGTAACAAACTTAAGGTTAAGCTCGATGGATTTGCAGTCAATATCTCATGATCCCAGATTAAAATTTAACTAATATTTTTTCGAATAATGGTGATTGTTAAGAGCTTCGACAAAATGTTCTTTCAGTTTTCATTGTTTATATCGTCCTGTAGGGAGGTAAGCGTCTTTTTCGGTCTTGCAGGATCTTGACCGTTACACATTCATGAATGTATTCGACCTTTATTTTGATATACGTGAATATAGTGCAAAGTACTGGAAAAGCTTCGTTAACAAAAATAAAATAAGAATTTTGATTGTCATTGGCTTAATAATGAGGTAAGACCAGACTTGTTGTGTTCTTGCGTTAATCCTGAACGTAGGTTCAACGTTTCAGCGTGGGCTACAAAATTTGCTTTAAAACATGTCGTTCTAAGACAAAAATATTAGGGTTACTAATCTACATGTAATGCATTTTGTCATTTTCATATAAAATGGATTTCAAGCCAGGTCTGTTCCTGCATTAAAAATTGGGATCCCACGTATGGAGGATCTATCCATTGTCAACTTTCAGTGGCTGAAAAAAGGTTGATGTAACGTATTCCCCTCCAGCACGAACTTACCCAAATTTTTGAGCTGATGTATGATCGGTAATAGGTCTGTCTGTTTACTTTTGCGGAAGAAAGCGTGGATAAAAACCAAGTAAAAATGTTCTTCTGTTGAAGGGGATGAAAATGAGAAAGTTAAAATACGTAAGATGCAAAGATCAGTGCGTTTACAAGAAATCGTAAAAATAAATAAAAATTCAATTTTTATTTAAAAGCTATAACTTGCCAAACATCAATCAGCTATGAGTTGTCACCATAAAGAAGAATACGAACTCTGTCGAAATTTTCATTCATCAGCGTGTGTAAAATTTGGGCAAAAGGGGAAATTACTCGACTGTCAAATTTTGTCAAGTCCAAATGTAAACAGACGCAGTGCGGACGAAAACTATCAGTTTTGTGTAAAAAAGGATTCAGTGCAGTTTTAGAAATTGTCTTCGTCTTCCTCTAACCCAAACTATTTGTTTTTCAAAGCGTCCGTTTCATTGATAGGACATATAATTAATACAAATTTGCAATTATCATGAATCAAAAACTTCAATATGCCATCGACTTGCAAACGTAAGGCTGAAAAAGATTCTATTTACCAGTCCGCCACAACGGTGCGACGAACCATCCGATGCATGTGTATCGTGTTGGGAAACATATTGGAATCGCACGACAGTACATGCTTCGAGAAACTTGACGGTTCGAATAACATTACGGCCAAAGCAAAGTCGCAATTTTGTTGTTTGCAGTACTAAATGCGATCGACAGATTTTAGAAATAGAAAGTTCGTTGTACCGTCGTATTGCATTCAATGTGTGTCAACTTGCCAAGAAATTAAAATCAATGCTTTCTAAATTTTCGTCTCACTGTCGTGTCGGACTGGATTTTTCAGCCTATAACGTCACTTTTCTTCTTCTTGCTTCTCAGGAGTTTGCATGAAATATTTTCCCTCGATTTTCTGGTTTTTGACCAATTTTCCTCCGCCATATGAGTAAGTTTTTGCACGGAAGTCTTTTACCTGACAACTGAGGGAAGAGACCAATTACTAAACTTTTTTGTGTGAATAGGTAGTAAGATTTCATTTAAACTATTTGCTGCGTGATCGACTGATTATTCATTTTACGTGGTCTAGTATTTCTAAAAGAATTTTCTCTTTGATTGTTAATTTGAAAATATAGAAGAGAACAAATACACTAAAAGTTTTATAGTACAGAAAATATTGGAAGATGGTAATTAAAATTGTATCTTTTAACAATTTCAAAAGAATGCAATAATAAATAAAATCGTAACTCTGGACGTATTACTTGATTTTTATTCTAAAAATTGGAAAATTTCATATAACAACTTAATTACCAGATTTTAAAATTGCGATCACTGAGATATTTATATTATATGGAGTCCTTGAACCATTGAAGGGCGCACTTTTTGATAGTTATCTTTTTTTGGGTAATACCAAATTTTTCTTTGAACTTAAACTACTCTTGACAGTGCTTTGACCCAAATTTCAGTGGTTTCTTTTTCAATGCCGTAGCACAACAAATTCTTATTAAAATAATAGAAAGTAACTTAAAAACTCAATAATACTCAATTATTCAGTAATAACTTACAGTACATAAAAATTTAAAACTCGTTCCGTCAGTTTAGACATTAGCATAAAGTGAACTCCTTCTGACTTGGTATTTGATGTCAGTAGCATTGTTGTGGCTTTATTATTAAATCGAAGCTTAAACTCAGTTTAACTCTTTTAAATTCTTTCACTGTGCTAGCTTAAGCCTACAAGATTTACCGCTTAAATTAAGTTTCATTATATGTTTTTCAACTATATTTGACACAAGTCGTCGCTGCAGTAAGTGATAACGAGTTGGCCTATATATCCGAAGATTCCAGGTTCGAATTCCTACCGGCGGCGACCCATGATTTTTACAGTAAGATATATATTATATAAGTTCACAATTCCATAGTGCTGCCATATTAAAAAATACAATTTAAGCTCGAACATTCTGAAACTAAATTTGGCTTAAACTCAACTTAAGCGACAAACTAAGTTTAACTTATCCTGATCTTAAGCTCGAACTGTGACCATTCCAAATCGTTTCAGTGATTTTTCACGACTGCTTTTTGTGATAATAACTGCGATATTAGTTTTAAGGATTTTACTTACTCGACGTCATTTCCTTCGACTTCGTGGATAATGAAAGATGATTGAAGATTGAGAAATTTGGACCAGATGGGATTCCTATTGCTCTGCTAAAGAATTGTTCTTATTCTTTAGTCTTTGTTCTGTGTTATTTATTTATTTTATCCATTTCTTGCGGTGTTTTCCTAAAGCGTGGAAATCGTCCCTTATTATTCCTGTCAAAAGAAGGACAACAAATGCGATGAAGCCAGTTATCGACCAGTTGCTAAGTTATGCTGTATAGCTAAGATTTTTCAGGCGATAGTATCCCATGTACTTAATTTTCATTGTAAACCTTTTTAGGTACTTTTCAGCATGGTTTTATGAAAGGAAGATCAGCGACGACTAATCTTTTAGAATTTTCTAACTTCTGTATCTCGAAAATCGAAGGCGGTAAACAGGTCGACTGCAATACTGATTTTATTAAATCTTTTGACAGAATTAATCATGCCGCTTTGACTTATAAATTGTTCGCCCTCGGACTCCCGTCTTTGTTCATTGACTGTATTCACTCATATTTGTCGAGGCGCACTCAGAGAGTATCGTTTCGTGGTTCTCTTTCCAATAATATATACAATTCCTCTGGTGTACCTTGGTCCACTCTCATTTATTATTTACATCAATGATATATCCTTCTTTTTGTCTAATTCGAATATTCTTTGTTATGCAGACGATGCCAAGATTTTCCGTATTGTTTCCTCCAGTCGCGGTTGTAAAATTTTAAATTTTTACTTGGATTCCTTTCATAAGTGGTGTTCGGTTAACTACCTTCCCCTTAATTTTAGTAAATGTACAACTGGCTGGGCTTCGTTAAAAGGTGGGCTAAGAATCCTTATATTACAGGGATCCTTTACTGTTTATTCGTTCGTCGAATACTTGACTTCAAGCTTTTAAAACTTAATTCTCTCGAAACTCGACGACGAAAACAGGTTTAGATTTGCTCTGTCCATTTTCGATAGAATCGGGTTATAGAAGATTGAATCTACAATCTTTTAAAACTCGACTCTATGGAAAATCGACCGAAAAAATCTTTGGTTTTGCTTTGGATTGTCTATACAGTACTATTAATTCTACTGCTCCACACACCGCACTAATTATGGTTTACACGAGCCTATCACATCAATGTCTCTCGTTGTTTTAGTGTATATTTCGTTAAAATTGATTTTTATTTACCTAAACATTGTGTAAAGGCAAATATTCTTTGATATCTTTTTTTATTTACGTTACTTTTAATTTTTCTTACTACTTTACTTTCTTTACTTTGTCGACTTGTTATCTTGTTTCTTCTTTATTGTTTTGTTTTTGAGTTTCTTTGTAAGTTGTCAGCCATTGATGAATATTTGTATATAAATAAAATGTAAAACCGGCCCTTAAAAGAAGACCTTTAAAACTCATGCAATAGAAATGGATGACAGTATACACATTCATTTTCTTTCTCTTTTTGTGTAAGCGTTTCCTACAATAGTAAGAAGGACATATATTTCGGCCACAATGTAAAGACAGCTTTAATTGGCATAACTAATTAGAACTTTTCTGCTAACATAATTTTTTTTAAATTCAATATAAATATTTCGCTGTATGAAAAATTATGCAAATATAAGATTGACGATTAGTCAGTTTATTAATATATGTATGTCAGTGATTGCGACTGTTAAGCAAGACTTGGCCTATTAAGCATTTTTTTCAAATCGAGTAATGTGTGTTTTTACGGGAAAAGTGAATATAAAACAAAATATAACTTTACCTTTACACTTTTTAGTGTTTTAAAAGAGGTTTAATCGTTGCGTAACACAACCCAGTCTTGAATTATAATCACCAAATGTTTAATATTTATATTAATTTAATATTATATTTTTTAAATATTTTTAGCCTTTTGGGGTCTTGGATCAACACTTACATACGTCTCCGGTGGAATTCTCCTACTTTACCCAGCATTATTATTTCAGCGTCTTGATGTAAGATAAAAATAATGTTCCGTCCTCAGCAGCTGTTATTTATGACTTTAAACAAATTTTTGTATTTATATTTAAAGTATTTTATATTTGAACTCTTAAGGCGTTATATATTGCATGAATTGTATATTTTATAAAAACCTGTTCTATTGAACAAATACAACTCATTTTTGTACAAACTTGTGATATTTTCTAATAGTCCCATAGGGGGAAATACACAGAATAAATAAAATAACTAAACGGTTATAAATAAATAAGTTAATAAAATCAGTGCTAAAACTCTTTGGCTAGAAGTTAAAATAAAACTTGAGGAGCAAACACTACCCACTGGCCTCAGACCCTCGCTGCAGATGCAGCGGCCTTCAAAGCATAGAGTATTTTCTATAGAGGCACAGTTTTCATCGACTTCACAAATTCCGCCCAAAGGTACTGATACCCAGCATTTCTGGAAAGGGAAGGATACTGTTAGTTTCATCTGTTGAATAACGGATAGATCCTCGAAGATGATGCTCACGTAGTTGATCTCGTGGTAACCGTCTTTACATACACACGTCTTATTCTTCTCGTCACACTTTGAATTGGGAATTATTTCAGTGCATTGATGATCTTCCTCGCATGTCTCATGTATGTAGTGAGCAACTATAATAACAACAACGTAAATTTATAACAAGTTCATTTAACACATCCCGAATTTTACCTGGAAGACATTTATCTGCATTTTTATTCAGAACATGACTGACTTTACAGCGGCACGTAATACTACATCGAGTGTCTTCATCTACGCACTCCTCGTCTGATAAACATTTTTCTCCAAGATGTACGTCTGGTATACAATCTAATCCATCAAAACGGGAATGTCTACCATACGGACATTGACATGTTCCTGATCGACAAACCGTCCCCTCTCCAAGGCAATTATTTGTTAAACTGCAAAAATCTCCAACACCTAAACGTAACGAATAAACACATTATTTTGCAATTATTTTTGTTCCAAAAATTACTTACGAACAGATTTGTAGCATGTATTTTTTCGTTCAACGAAATGTGTGCCAGTTTTACACTCGCAGCGACCAAATTTACATTCTGACTCAGTGCTCAGCGTTATCATACACTGTTCCTGATACACGCAAGAATCGCCAATTGTGTTCGCTGCTCTATAACATTCTCTCCGACCATTTTCCGCTATTATTATGTATCCGTAATTACAAACGCACTGCCCATTAGATATGCCAGGAGTTTTTTCACAAAATGCGTTGCGAGGGCAATCTGTTTGGTCACGGCAGATATTACTCGTCCCTTGTTGAAAAAGGAAAAGCTTATTGAATAATTCTTGGTTTATTATTATAATGAAGGTAAATAAAAATTGAATTTTAAACAAAATATATGAAATTATAATAAACATATTTGCATGTACAGGAGTAGCCTCTGCCTTTTTGTTGCATACTTACAACACGAGCTTAACACATGGGTCATTGCCAGTCGCTTTTGTTTTTCGGAAGTACCAACCTTCATGACATTCGGTTTAGTAGTCGAGATATTGGAGGTTAAGTGACGCTACATTTGTTTTTCCTTAAACGATGGATAAGAACAAGTTTCGTGTGTTAATAAAACACTCTTTTTTAATGGGAAAAAATATCGCTCAATCTCAGCAATGGCTTGAACAGTGTTACCGGGAAAGGTGCCCTTCGAAAACAAAAATTTGCCGATGCGGATTTTAAGGGGGGGGGGGGGGGGTATTTGTTTTAGCGTGAAAAAACACTTTTCTTGTGAATGTTTTTTATAAATATGGATTGAGCAAATTAATTTAAACCTTTTGTACATTATTAAGTATAGTTTCAACAACATTGTCAAATTTTTTTTAAGCGAAGATATCGACAAACAAGTCGGTGACGGAGCTTTTCCAAGAACGTCTTTAGAAATAGACGATTTGCAGTGTTCACTGTATCTCAGCTGGAAATTATCTGAAATCAAAATTCATTAAAATTTAGTCAAAGTATCATTAAATCCTCCCCCCAACGTTCTCTGATTTTTTTTTCATTTTTAAATTTTTGGTGGTCATTTGAAGTGAAAACTGCTATTTTTTACGAAAAGTTCCGCCATTTTGTTAGTAGAAAACCCCCTTAATGTAAAAAGAAATTTCTGAAACTGAACGTTGGGGAGAGGTATTTTATATGTAGAAAGTGAGTACCAAGTTTGAAATGAATCGGTAATGTAGTTTTTAAATGGCAGTGAACACGGACTTTTGAAAAGTGCTTTTGAGAAAAACGCGCTTAAAGTTTTAATAGCTTTCTGACCGCCCGCAGCTGTCGGAGCTACAGTTTTAAAGGAGAGGAGACTAACTAGTCAATAACTTCGAGAGTTTTGCTTTGATCGACTTCAAATTTTGTGACTATATTCTTGAAATGTTTAACTATAAGAAAAGACAAAAGATTTTTTAAAAGTACAAACCCTTACCCCCCCTTAAACGTGGTCGAACAACCACAAAAGACGTGGAGCGCCCAGGCCGTCCAATTGACGTGGCTTCGCTCGAAAGCATCGAAAACATTCTGAAAATTGTTATGTCCGATCGTAAAGTAAAGTTGCAAGAGACAGCTGACATCCAAAAGATATCAAAAGGCACCGTGTTCAAAACTGTGCATGAAAATGTGGGTATGAAAAAACTTTTCGAAGTGGGTGTCGTGATTGCTCACAGTGGAACAAAAACACCAACAAATTGGTGATTCGGAAAGGATTTTTTGCGTCGGTACATAACAATGCATGAAACATGGATTCATCACTATATGCCGGAGTCAAAAAGAGCGTCAGCCGAGTGGAGAAGAGAGGGCGAAAGCCAGCCAAAGCGTCCGAAGACACAACAGTCAGCAGGCAAAGTCGTAGCCTCTGTATTTTGGGACGCTCACGGAATTTTGCTCATCGACTTTCTTCGGAAGGGCCAAATGATCAACAGCGACTACTACATTGCGTTATTGGATCGATTGGATGACGCAATCAAGCAGAAAAGGCCTCGCATGGCAAAGAAAAAACCGCTGTTTCCCCAAGAGAATGCACCGATCCACAAATCGATGAAAGTGATGGTGAAATTGAACGATTTACGATTCGAATTGCTTCCACACCCCCCTATTCACCAGATCTGGCCCCAACTGAATTCTACCTGATCGCAGATCTCAAAAATATGCTACAGGGAAAGAGATTTGGCTCCGATGATGAGGTTATAGCAGCAACTGAATCCTATTTTGAGATAAAAGACAAACCATTCCATAAGAAAGGCATCGAAAGTTTAGAAAAACGTTGGAATGGTTGTATCGCTATGGAAGGTGACTATGTTGAAGAATAAAGTTGAATTTAAAAAAATTTGTTTTTACTGTTTAGTACCGGTACTTAATGACACATGTGTTAAACCTCTCATAAAATAGTGATTCTCTAAAGTCTGTTTGTTGTACATTTGCAAGATTCTAAATCATTGAAAAATGAAGATTTCGGAGTATATTTTTTAGCACTCTGAATGTGTAATAAAATTGATCAAAATTTTTTTTTATAATTTTATTGAAAATAGATAAAGAACTCCTACTTGTATTTCTCAAATATGGCTGAATAACACTTTTTCAGTTTCTCATTTAATAAGTTTTTGACTAACGCACACTGGAGACGTTCTGTCACTGCCGTCAAATCCGTAGGTTTAATGCAAAGATCAACTTGAAAAACGGGGGAAGAGAAATCAATCTAACTAGGTAAATAGGTCTTGATTTTAAGACCTGTGATCTCTGCTTTCAAAAAATATATTCCTATATGTTGTATAGTTTACAGGGTGTTTCAGATCTGACGTACCAAAATGAGTAGAGTGATAGATCTTAACGAGACAAACAAGAGATTGTATGGCAAGGGGGGAGGGGGGGGGGCAATCTCATCCGTTTGGGAGTTACTGGGTGATTCAAAAATACCAGTTTTTTTTTATCTTTTGATCTACCCAACATAGCCAAATCAAACAAACGCAAAAAAACAACTATCCTTTTTCAAAAATGTCAACACTACTGATCTAACTTTTACCATTGCACGTACAGTCACTTCCAAAAGTGAAAAAAATGGTTTCCGATTACCTAAAATTCAGCATTTTCCTAAAATGTCTCCGAAATTCATGTAATTAGTACACAGCTTTTTTATTTTTATTAGGTTGCCCATCTTATTACGTTTCCAAAAAGGTGCAACATGGCCACGTGAGAAAATATGTAGAAATTTATACTTAGAAATGCTATCGGAGAATATAAAAATCAACAAGCTAAAGAAATCAAACTCAAATTAATTCTAAAATGCTTTTTATTGAATTTAAAACTAATGCCAATTAATCTTGTTAAGTAACAAAAGCCGTTAAAAATGTCCACCACCACTTTGGATGCATTTCAACAATTTCCTTCCCTGAAAGGGAAGGGTGTCATTCCTAAGACCAACTTCAATTTGAAAATTATAAGAACAATCGCTCGCTTTACACCATACAGAGTGTTTCAGATCTGACGTGCCAAAATGAGTGGGGTGATCGTGATAGACCTCAACTAGTCAAACAAAAAATTGTACGGCAGGGAGGGGGGCAATCTCAACCGTTTGGGAGTTCTACCATTGCAGGTACAGTCACTTCCAAAAGTGAACAATTTTTTGCGATTACCGAAAATTCAGCATTTTCCCAAATTTTCTCCGAATTTCATGTAACTAGTACATCTCTTTTTTATTTTTATTGGTGCAACATGGCAAGGTAAACAAAGTATTAGAAAAACCGCATCCTCAGAAATCCCTGACTACCTAATTATTTTATTAACCTGTAGGTAGGAAATTCTTTAAATAAAAAAAAATTTAAGATAAAAGGTCGTAAATATTTGTTTTGGATTAACATGTAATTAATTTTAATTATTGCTGAATTCACACCCTTGTATCCTGGCGTTCTGTTACTCGTACCTGTTGAACATTTTGCGATTAAAAAAAGGGTCAATCAATAAGTACGGGTGTTTTTAAGAAAAAATTATTAAAAAAGTGTACAATTTATCGAATCACCATCGTGTGGCAAGACCGTGCGACGAGCACGAGACGAGTCGCAAGACGATTAGAAGTGTCTTCATCTAAGGTTTGGAGGGTTGTTTATCGAGAGGGATTACGTCCATATCACCTTAACCCAGTCCAAGGTATACTAGAAGGGAATTCCGAGAGAAGACTGGAATCGAGCACTTGGCTTTTGGAACGCTACATTGACAACAGGGCGTTTCTGGACCGAATTCTGTGGACGGATGAATCTCAATTCACCAGGGATGGTATCACGAACTACCATAACCTACAGACCTGCTCGAAAACTAATCCACACAGGACAAAGGTGACCTCATTCCAGTAGAGATTCAGTGCCAATGTTTGGTTTGGTAGGACCATTCATTTCGCCGCAAGTGCTGTATAGTGAAATTTATGCGGACTTTTTGGACAATACACTGCCAGATCTAATAGAGGAGATCCCTGTGCATAATCGAACTGACATGTTTTACCAACACGATGGAGCACCAGCGCATACTACTAACATTGTCAAGGCAATACTACGTGAAAAATTTCCTAACCGCTGGATTCTACGAGGTGGACCGATTCCTTGTCCAGCTAGATCTCCTGGGCCCCATTGGACTTTTTCTTATGGCGGACAATGAAGGATGAAGTCTATTCAAGCCCTGTTAACACTATGGAGGATTTAGTTAGCAGAATTGGGAAAGCAGCTACGAAAATACGGGAGATGCTGGCTGCAATATGCCTTAAACAGTGCCTTAGAAGGAGATTGTTAGCATGCCTACAAAGTGTCGGTGGACATTTTGAACAGCTTTTGTAACTTATCAAGATTAATTGAATTTATTTTCAAATTCAATAAAAAGCATTTTAGAATTAATTTAAGTTTGATTTCTTTAAATTTTTGATTTTTAAAATATTCTCCGATAGGATTTCTACGTATAAATTTCTACACACTTTCTCTACGTGGACAAAAGAGGTGAACTATTAACATGAATTTCGGAGAAATTTTTTTGACAATTTTGGAAAGGTCGTTGGAATGGTTGTTTTTTAGTGTTTATTTGATGTCGTTGTGTGGGGTAGATCAAAAGGTAAAAATAAAAGAGTAATGTGCACACCATGAAAAACTTTAATTTATGAATTACCCTGTAACTCCCAAACGGCTGAGATTGCTCCCCCCCTTGCCTTACAATTTTTTGTTTGCCTAGGTGAGATCTATCACCCCACTCATCGTGGAATGTCATATCTGAAACATCCTGTATAGTCCTAAATGAATACGTAAGATTAAATTTTTATTATGAATATATTTGCTATGTGCAACTTCGTTTAAAAAACGTTTATATAATAATTATTGAGCCGGAAAGAGTTAAGCCCGCATCACACGAGGCAAGTTTACTCGCTGGGACCTCTACCGGCAATTTAGCTGGCTGAGGAGATGGAAAATGACGTCACTGCGGGCTCCGTTGCATGAGCGCATGCTGGATTCTACCGATAGAAGATGTGCTATTTTTTTCGTTTGGTTCTGCTGGCTTTGATTGAGAACCAATAGGAAAGCAGTATTTTATCACGTGGGTGACATGCGCGTACAAAGCGTCAAATAATATCGTAAACATGTATATTTCTGTGATAGTGTTTTTGAAAGTGAAGAAGAAGTGTTTGTTGCAATGAATAAAGAAAATATGACTTAAAAATCTGAAAAGTGTTATAAGGATCAAATTGAAGCAAAATCCTACAGAAGGATGACTTTTGGTTTCTGCCTTGTTCACTACCACTTTAATTTTACAAAGTAGATGTCTATCTGGTATTGCTTTGCTCTAAAGAAACCTATTGGCTGAAAGCCAACGGCTAACGAAGACAGGAAGAGTCGTTGCTGTTAACTATCTATCAGCAGGTCCGTAGAGACAAAATTCGGGCCCGGGGGATACCACATACGGGCCCCCCGCGAAACGAATTTCTGGCCCGGCACTTAGCGTTTACGGGCCCATATACAATCGAATGATTGACTTTCAGTTTAAAATCTGTCTAGTATAGTACACTTTTTCAATCGTGAAGCATTTTTTTTATATAAATAATTAAAATGGCAAAATTGTTCTGTTGATGACTTAGATGACGGGGCCCCTTTCAAAGCCCGGGCCCGGGGGGTTTACCCCTTCCCCCCTGTCGGCGGCCCTGTCTATCAGTGTTGTTAATAAGTCCTAATCCCATCACCTCTTTTATAGCAAGATTTAATCTGAAGACTTCACCCCTTATGTTGAATTAAGGCATAAATTGGAACTTGGATTGTTAGAACTATGATTCCATGCAAACTTCTGGATGTAATTTTTAACGAAATGAACCAATAAAATTGCCTCTACATCATTGTCGCTACTGTAGCTATGTTCAATCTTATAAGCTGGTTGTTGGTTTCGGAATGGACTATCCCCACTTGACTTCAGGTCATAAAAATAATCCCACAGTAATGTAATGCTTAGAGATGGGAAAAACGGATCTTTTGAGCGAACCGAACCGGCTCTTCGGATCTGCTTCTTTTAAAAGATCCGGCTCCAAGAGTCGGTTCGAAAGAGTCACTGAAAATTTTCAACTTGACACATTTTGTCTCTAGAGCGAAGACTGTAAATGTTGCTTTCGCTTCAGTTGCAGTTCTTAGAACTCAGAACTTAGAACTCAGTTTCAGATTCTTCTGCTTTTTCATGTATTCCTCTTTCTTTCATTCTTTTCTTATGAGCGGTCATTCTCATTAGTCAACAAAAAGAATCAAATCAAACTGATGCAAATGTTGAAAAATTACTCTTCGGCATCCGTCACGGGACAAAACTGAGATCCGGATCAATGAGGCCAATGCTACGTTACATCTGAAGATACAAATGTGGAGATGAATTTTACACTCAAATAATTTAAGTTCTATGCTCGATCTGTAGACCAAATGTCCTTGTTTTGCCTTAAAATGCTGTTAATATGTTCGTATCGTAACGGTCTTGAATATTAACGATGCCGGTCGGCGGATAGCGGTAAAATGGAAATCCCGAAGTATTCTTCTACAGAATTAGGTTTACGATTTTACTTCGTTCGAAATAGATGAACTTCATTTAATAAGTGGATAACATGTTGAATAGCCATTACACAATTGACGACACATACCGGATGACATAATCAGGTCCAAAATAACGTGTTGGCACGAAATATTAATTTGACTACGTTCGTCAGTTACGCCCTATTGCACTATTTGCTTCAGTGTTCTGTTTTAATTTGTAGGTAACCTTAGCACTATATGTACTTTTAAAATATATTTTTATTGATTAGAATTTACTTCGCTTTAGTGCGGATTTCTATTTCTATTTTTACTAGAAATACTACCTTTTTCTTTTCCTAATTCTCAGTCCTATTTGCAGGATAGGTCAGAAATGAAATATTCGTAAAGTTTTGAAAATAGATTCGGCATCATCTTTTAGTTTATGTAATAGAGCTATCACATCATCGGCCTGTCTGTCTTACGTGCCATTCTTCAGCTGAAAATCGGACATAACAATACCTCTTATTGACGGAGCGCGAAGTTTTTCAACTTCTTGTTTTATCCACTAACTAATTTTTACGAACTAACTTCATCAGATTTCCAGATGATTGATGAAACAAACACTAGCACAAAAGACAGAAATTCTTCACGTTCCGAATTTCGCGTTGACTTTAGATACAGACCTCATAGTTTTCTAATTGGATGGTAAGTCGTCAAAACCCATCGGCGACGACATATGGTTATTTCCTGCTTATAAAGGATTACGCTAACAGACTATTGGGGTTTGCAGGGTAATGTTGCTAGACAATGGATCTGGTGAAGTTCTGCTCCATTCCCCACAAGAGGTTACGGGAACTAGAGAGGAAATTAGATGGTTTGAATTGATGCCTTTAAAGATGAACAATGTTTATCTGCATCCGATTTAGCAAGTTATCATAATAAACATCTTCGTGGAGAAGCCTTAGAACGAGTATGTCAAAAAGTGTTAAGTTTTAAACCCACCTAGCTGTGGCATCTATCTTTGGAGCTCGCATCGTGTGAAGCCAACAATAGAAAAAGCTATCACGACATCTAGCGTCATCGCAAGCTTGAAAACTAGCAGCGAAATCAAGCAGAAAATCCAGCGAGTAAACTTGCCTCGTGTGATGCGGGCTTAAAGCACTTTAATTTGTTTTGTGACGTAATAAATTAATATAAAAACTTATGCAATGTCATTAATTAGAATTAGTTTGGCGTGTTTTTTTTTATATGTGACGACATTGTCATTGTCAGCTCTAATTACATTTCAGTGTATTCAGATAAAAAAGCTAGAAAAATCCACTGTTTAGGAAAAAAAGCATGTCCCTCTCTAAATGTATTCAATTACAACCACAGAGTTGATAAATGCCCACGTGACTTCCGTTTCTTAATTCTGCTTTGAATAAATTAACACCTAAATAAAAATGGACGCTTTGGTGATAGATGCTAGCTCCAAAAAAACTGGTCACAACTCGCTTGTTGCCCTAGTTTTATTACACGCAACTTGATACCGGCTATTAAAATGCACGACATTTCCTCAAACGAAAAAGCGTGACAGTTATTCTGGTGATATCATGACGACGGTTAGTTTTTATAAATTATCATTGACGAGCGGAATATTATAAAAACGTCGTAAGATGATATCGGGACATGTGCTCATGAGGAGAAACAAAGACGTGTCAAGTTACTCAACAAATGGGAAAATAATTTAAACAAGAACATCTGGGAGCACTTCGTTTCGTTTTGCATGCAAAATTTAAAAATAATTGCCGCGGTAAGTTAAATTAAATTTCACGGTTTTATTATTGGGCTTTATCGGTGCTACGTGACGCCAAGAAACTCTTGAACTACTTTATTGTTTTTGCAATTTACCTGCAAATTGACTTGGAACCTGAACCGAGATAATGAAGCAATAAACGTGGCAAATGGGAGTGTTTTCTTGAGGAAAATTAACACGTGTGCGAAAATATTCGGATGCTTACTGCGTAACGAGGTAAAAGCGTCAAAATGCTTCGTATTACAAAAAAGCTTAGCAGACGTAGGTCTTCGCATATTTTCTTTCACTTAAGCCTGTGAAAAGACATGTTAAAGATGAAATGTGACAAAACAAAGAAACGTTGACGTGTTAAGTACACCTGAAAAGCCGTTTAATTACCATCGTCAAAGCAATCCAAGCTGTCCTAACAGTTCACTTTTGTCCCATCTTTTTGCCGTATTAAATACTGAATGGAATTTCTACGCTTCTTATTTTTCGCCTTTTCTTTGAAAATGTGTGAACTCCTAAAGGTGGTAAACACTCGGTCAACCCAATCCGATAATGGCTCAAATGACTGAACAATTTGCTCGCAGTTTATGGATGAACTACTTATACATTGCCAGCCGAGTTGTAATCCGCCTACACAAAGTTGGCCATTCAAATGGAAAATAGATTTGCACTCCACGCACAATTAAATGCCGTTCGAATTTAGAAGTCATTCTTTAGCCGGAAATGTGCAGTATTTTTTTTACTTCCGTTGATGATTGGTAAGTTGTCGTGATTTATTCAGCTAATGATTGAATTCAACAAGTTTCGCACAATAACATTACATAAAATGTAAATAATGGTGGTGGAAACATGAATGGAAAACATGTGGCAGTTAGTTCACGAGAGTTTGTGCATTCAAAAGGAACGCTTCGCCGGTAATCAAGGGCATTGCAAACTTGAACGAAGTGTTCAGTCTTTCAATAATTGTACCATATGTTCGGTAGTTCGAGAGATAGTTTAAGTAATTAAAGAGGTATTAAAAATTAAATGACGGTACTAAAACGTAATTACATTATTGGTAACAAGCACGTTCAGATAGTTATAAATCATTTAGTATACATACTACTTACCTTAACATTAAAGAGTTGGCTTAGTTGAAAATTTCTTAAAAATTCACTTGAATTACTATTTTAAACCAATCCTATTCAACGAGAATATTTTTAGGCTACCTATTCTAAATAGGATTCGTAATTAATCTAATATATGTAGTTAGAAACCCGAAGATCGACATACAGGGTGTTCAATTTATCAGCAGACACTGAAATATTTCGAAAACTACACATCAGATCAAAAAAAATTTAAATTTAAATTTGGTCTCGGAGGGGGACATCCAATGATACCAAACTCGACCCCCACCCTCCCACCTTCTGGGGTGGGAATAAAACACTTAAATAGAAACGCCTATTTTTTTGCAGACTTGTATTCTTTGCGTAAACGTGAACAACTTTTGAAAATTTTATTTAAACGAGATTTTTGTTGTCCCTCAATTTGAAATTTGGAAATTTTGAATTTTGGAAATTTAAAGATTTTTTACTCAAAAATGGTTCGGTTTACAGAAAAATTGCAAAAGAGTAAAGCTTAGTTTTGTACAGGCAATCTGACTAAATTTTGTGATAATTTTTTCTTAGAAAATTTTGGATAACAAATTTTTCTGTTGAAAATTAGGCATACAAAATTTTTGGAAAAGTTTGGTCAGATTCTCTGAAGAAATCTAAGCACTTTTGCCCTTTTGCAATCTTTCTGTAAACCTAATCATTTCCGAGTAAAATATCTTTAAAGTTCCAAAAAATTTTCAATTTTGTCCCTCAAAAATCTCAAAAATATGTTTGAGACAAAAGTTGTTTACGTTTACGCAAACAATACGAATCTGTAGTAAGAAATACGCGTTCCAATTTAAGTGTTTTATCCCCCCGCCCCCTAGGAGTTGGGGGGGGGGTCGAGTTTGGTATCATTGGATGCCCTCCTCCGAGACAAACAAATTTAAATTTTAAAATTTTTGATCCGATGTGTAGTTTTCGAAATATTTCAGTGTCTGCTGATAAATTGAACACCCTGTATGTCGATCTTCGGGTTGAAGGAAATAAGATTAGAACCGAAAATTAGTCTTTCAATTAAGTTTTTACTTAAAATTATTTAGCTTTAAAAAAAAATGTAGTTAAAAAATTTTATTATTTATTATTTTCGTTATTTCGTGGGCACTGCGATCAAGAAGGTCTTTTGTGCTACAACCCTTACTAGTTCCTGCAAGAGACGCTCAGCCACCCTTAGATAGGCTATAAGGTCTTTAACAGTGGAGGATCTAACATCAGCCGGGCTCAAGAATTTCCGGCTGAAGATCCTTCTAAGCGATGTCAAGGCAGGGCAAAAGCACATAATTTGCATAGTAGTTTCATCGTCTTTCAGAGCCGACACTCCGTTTCGCTGGACAAACCTTGTCGGTTAGATGATTCCCACAGTTACCACATAGGTAGCCTGAAAGCAACTCTCGATCTACCTTACGTAATAAGATGGTATCGTTGTAAGCATAGGGTCAAATAAGTGCCTTAGCCTGGGTAAGCCTGAGGACATTTCTGCAGTATATAAGCTGCTGACTCCTAGTCCAATCTTTAATCATAGCATTTGCCGACGACCAGCTGAAGCTGCAAAAGGGCTTCGAATCGAAACTTTAGTGTTGGGTTCAAATATGCCAGCACTAATACCATATTCCATTTTTGAGCCAGTGGATGATTTAAAGCTTTTAGAGTCCAAACTTCAGCCACTGCTCGTTCAGGAAAGGAGTCTTGAATTTTCTGCTAAAGAGCAGTTCCTGCGGTACGGTGAGGTGCATACATCTATGCTAGGAATGCGCTGCAGGATGACCATGTGACCGTTGTCACCAGCCGGCATATTTGATGTTAGCTGCACTCTCAGGGCGCTAATTGCAGCCGAGTTCATAATGGAAATGTGCAAGGGAGTGAGTCCAATTACCGTCTCCATTGCAGCTGCTAGACAAGTCCTCATTGCTCCAATAATGGAAAGAACAGCAAGCTTCTGAAGCTTGTTACATTTGGCGATAACCGTCCGTTGTAGAACTTTAAGCCACCAGACCAAAGAGGCGCAGGTAACAATCGGCAATCATATTGTGTAACCAGGAAATCATCTTCGGGGTAAGACCCCAAGTCCTTCCAACTTGTTGGAGTTTGTTTCTGGCAATATGGCTCACAGCTCTGTAGATATGGACCATACCTAGTGTTGTCAAAAGCACCAAGTCAAGAAAATCACACACTGCCAATTCTTTGGTGAAAGGCTTTCTCGATCTTGCTAACAAGATTGTGTGAGGCTGTCTCTGTTGATATACCTTTTGTGTAGAGCTAAGGGTAGATGAATGGTCTAGTTTGCACCTGATATGAAGATCCATTAGTCTTTCCATCGTCTCCATCGTCTCGTTGCCTCCATAAGAGCGGTATGTAGCCCCAATTATAGCTGGCTCTAAACAAATTGACCAAAGGGACAAGCATGGTATCTAAGCAGATTTGGAGGGCTGGGAAGATATCATCGCCTCCTGGATATTTAAAGGGTTGAAAGGAGGTCCCCCCTAACTAATATTGTTATTGTCAAAATTGACGCCAGAGGAGCTTGAAGCCCTATGGCTCAAAGGGGACCATTCATTACCGGCCACGTGGTGAATTGAGTCTGATCCGGAGAAGTGTACCTGCAATATATATTCCAGTTTTTCCCTTTGGATTTTGGTATAGGTGCCATCCTGGTTGTTGTGAAGCCCTACACTATTTAGGGCGTCATTGGCTGGTACTTTTGAAGGCAAGCTGCCTCTGGCAAAGATTTTATGAATTGCCTTCTCCAGGACTCGCGTTTGAAGTGTCTTGTTTCTTTATTATATTCAGTGAATACGAACCTGTATTTATCCCACTGTTGGGAGCGTTTAGCTCTACTGGATAAACGTCTCAGTTGCCTACGAATTTCTGAGCCATTTGCTCCACCAGATTAGCTTACGTATCACTTCGGTTAAGAGTGGGACGTTGCTGTTATGGTAGGAGGAGATGACCACATTATTTAGCACCAATTGAGCTCATTTTTGTAACCAGAATATCAGCCTTCGAGCTCAGGACGTCCCGGAATATCGAATCGGATGTGCTGATGTTTCCACAACAAGGCTTCGTCTGAGACTCGCCAGTTTCTTATGAGGAGAGGACACTGCTAGCCGGAGTGAGATCTAGTACCTCTTTTCTGGCTGCAGTAATAAAGATAGGTTTGGATGAAGGATGTGCTGTCTCCGGGAAAGTAGAGTGATTCCAAGACAATTTCCTGCATATCAGTCAGGATCGCCACAGGGTCCCTGGAAATAAAGTTGCCCGTGTGGTTTATCCTCTTCCTGGTGGTAAGTAACCTTACATGAGTTAACAAACTTGAGGAAACACAAATTATTTAAAATAGAAACTACTAAATTTAAGAAACCAAATTTGTGAAAAATAATTTGCAGAATAAGCTCAGAAGAACAGTCTGCATTGTTCTCATAGGTTATACATACTAAGTCGTATAAAAACACCCCGTAATTTTGAATTTTCCAGTTTGTAGAAGTCCAATTCTCACAATACGAACGCGATAGCCCCCAACTTAAGGCTTCCACTGCCGAAGTCATGTAAGCGTCAGCAAGTGCTGACATGCCCTACATTTGTCGACGCTTTTAATCGTCTTTTTCGCATCTTGTAATCGTTCTTGAATTGTTTTTTTCGTACTTTCCGCCCTATCCTTTGTGAGAATTTGTTTGCTTTTTAAGCAATTTGCTTGCACAAAATCCATCTTTCGCCAAACAAATGTTTAGCGCCCACTTTTAGGATTAATTTAGCTATACTTTAACCAATCGAATAATACAATATTAATACCAAATAGCTGGAAAGTCGCCCAAATGTATGTCAACTCGAAATCAATCATCAATATTTAGAGTAATGATAAAATGTCAACGTCAATTGCTTCTTGGTTCTTCAAATAAAACTCTGTCGAATTCAAAACACTTAACAAGAAGAACATCAAAATAAATATTGTATTTTTGTGTTAAAATGATAACACTTCCTTTTACATTAACAAATCCCATTAGTATCTATCTGAATTCTTTCGAAATAACCTGGCTTACAAGTCACACACATTGCACTCGCGATAAACAGTATGGAACAGAGTACTAAGTTTTATAATGCCCTCAAGAAAATGCTAATGGAGGATTTTCTCAATGATGAACGTTTACGAAGTTTAAGTAATGTTTCGGAGAGCATGAGATAAAACATAAAATTGGTCCTGGAACATACGTGCTATGTAGCGATAGTAATGCATATATAGAATTTAAGAACATCGTCTGTAGCAAACAACGCAACGAGGGAAGAGACAGAGATAATCCTGCTTATAGTATTAAAATGGAAAAAATTGCGAAGATATCAAAAAAATAAAGTTTATTTAAGGTTTTAACCAGTTAAATTTATTATGAAGCTGATTTTATAAAAAAGGATAAAACTTAGAAAGGAAAATTTTTATTTGAACGATTAGTTCAATGAGCTAAGATAAAAATTTTCTTGTTTTTTAATATTTCGTATGGCCTCCTTTTACGTGGATGACCTCTTTTATCCTTAGTGGAATAAAGTCTAGCGAACTTTTGGCACTTAAATGCTGGGATGTTGGTCCATGCAACTATTCATTAAAAAGAGAATTTATGAAATTACAGTCAAGTAAAATACTCTTGTTGTTAAATTGGAAATTTAGTTCCGGTTAAGGTCCGATTCGGATCAGGATTGCCTGACGATTGATCAGGAATAAATTAGGCTTCCTGATCTGGATGTGACTATAGAACGTCACGCCTTATATGATCCCCTCAGGATCCGTTCAAAGGATCCGATCTTGATCATTAATTATTTTCAGGAACGGATGAGGTCATCAGATCTACTGGGGATCAGGCTTTCTGATCAAATTCTGATCAGAAGAGTATACTAGTTACGAATTACTCTAATTTGACTTTTTCAAGATTAACTTTGCTTAAAAAAGTAAATGTACATACATATTTATTGAACGTAAAATAATTAAATAAATATTACCATTTTATTTGAAGTTTATTAATGATTTTAAGGATTGCATGATATTACACTTTATCTGATCAGATGACCGCATCAAAGGATGTAGTACTGTACTCTGAGTACTGTTCCTGATCAGATGGCCGTGTTAAGAAAAATCTGATCCGGATCTGATCATAATTCGGGTTCCCTGAACTAATTTTCAGGGTCATTGACTAAGAAATAGCTATGTTTTTTTAGCTTTATGGATTTCGTATCATTAAATATTTTATCATCGTTAATGTGATGTAGAAGTACTAATTTATTACAACACGTTAAAGCCTGAAAAAGAAAGGTGTTGTTTGAGGATTTTTTTTTGCTCGCTGATAAATCGTGGTAATGTAGATGATGGGTGGTTAAAAAATACATACTTTCAACTACGAGTACATTTCAGGTTAGTTTTCTAGAAAACATCTCCCACCCCTATTGACTTGGGGTTGTGAGGGGTTATTACAGGGGGCTAATTAGAATATTTTTCATTGAAATTAGCCGTCGCTCACCTTTTTATTCAAAATTGAAGATCTTCTGTAAAAGGCAAATTATCATTTTGGTATGCAAATATTCCTTTGCACAAAAAGTCTGCATGAAGGCAATCTCGATGGTAAAGAGTAAGGATATAGTCAGTTTCTGAAATTCCTCCAGTTGACTTTAGTTCCTTTCTCCCATAATACACTCAGCCGACTTAAACCATGATTTCAGATAAGAATCAGAGTTGTGAGTGAACTGAGTTCAACAAAAAACCGGGTCTTAATGGTTGTGGCATCAAAATGGCGCTATAATAGTCCTAATTGGAGTGTTACCAGATGCCGACGCTCACCAGTGAAACCAACAAAGAGTCTTCCTCAAATATTCTGTAACAGACAAATTTCAATGTTGAATAACTTTTCATCAAAAGGTGAGCGACGGCTAATTCCAACGGAGAAGTGTTATAATTAGCTCCCTTTAATGCCCTCCACAACCCCTTGTCAATAGAGGGTGAGGATGATTTCTAGAAAATTACCCATTTCAGAAATTTGTGTGAAAAGAAATAGTTCATATTAAGGTTTGAAGAGGTCGCTGTAAACAGCTGCACGCCGAACATGGTCCCCTGGTTGATAGTCCTGCGCGGACGTGTTTTATCAGAAAAACAAATTTGGTTTATTTTTATAACATTGAAGTAGCTGTGTGGCTGATTTAAAAAAAAAACTAAATTTTAACAAAATAGCAGTCTCTCAAAGAAAAAATCCCGAAAAAATCGGCTTAATTCGGGCTAAAAAAATCGTAAATACTGAAGTTGATCAGATGTAAATTGGCGGAGATATGTATACTGTTTACCAGTTAACATCATTTTGAGAAAAACGTGGTTAAAGTGTAAAGTTTGTTTTTTACAAGTATATAAGAGAGAGCTGCGAACGGGGTAGTGCTTAATTTAGTCATTTTTTCGATTAGATTACGAAAAAATATATAAAAAGTTGATGAGATGTTATAATAGAAAATTCTACAGACTTATTTGTGAAAAGGCGTTTTTTTAAACATTTAAAGCTCTGAAACTATTACAAATATTGAATTGAGATCATTTTCGTATATTTTATAGTAAATCCGCCGTAAAAACGAACATTTAAAAAAAAATCACGAAGATCGGTCTAATTTTGGATTTTTTATCGCCAAAAAACCAGGTGACCACGAAAGTGTATAATTACCATAAGTTGTTAATGTCCGAGTAAAAAGTTTAGTTATGCATCCAATTTGCAGGTGAATGTTTTTATTAAATTATTAAGACCAAGTGATAAGGATCATAGTAAACCTGTAATATTCAGATATAAACTAAGAGATTTTGTAGTCTCGCGAAAGAAAAAAAACACTTAATGAAAGAATTGAAAAAGATTTACGGACTAATTTCATACAAAAGTAACAAATTTTTAGAACTGTCAATTACTTAACCAATAGTCCAGGAGCTTTTGTAAGATTTCATAACGATTAGTTTTATTTTTAACCGACTTCCCAAAAACCAATAGGTTCTAAGTTCGACGTGTATTTTTTTTTATGTTCGACCGGGCATAAATTCGTAACGCGTCGACCGATTTTGATGATTCTTTTTTAGTTGCGTAGAGTTTATTCACCGATTGGTACCATGTAAAAACATTTTTTGTTAGGGTGGGGGTGGGGGTAGGGGTGAAACCTAACTTTGTAACGCGTGGACCGATACTGATTGACCGCGATATGGTAATTACGTTAAAAAAAAGTTTAATTGTTGGAAATAATAAAAGTTGAAACATCCTCAATTTTTGAATAACATTTAAATAAGACATAAAACGAACTCCGGCGACTTTTTCGGTAGACTTATCTACTCCTGTCATAATTTTATTTATGTAAAAAAAATTATCCATAGATAAAAATCATAAAAGTTCAAAAATTTTATATAATTTCATCAATAACAAGCTGGGGTACCCGACTTCGCTCAGGGAGTTGATATGAGATTGTGTGGTAGTTGGAATAAAAGGATAAACTTTAATGTAAAAGAGGTAAACATTTTTTATTGAAAACATATTCTAACTATTTACAAGACTTCTTTATAAACAACATTTTTCATTTTGTTATCCGGGATATATACATATGTTCAAGTTTTTCGAATTCCCAACTCGAGAGCAAGCTACGTATAGTTGACCGTGAGAAAAGCAGGAGTCTTTGAGGTTGATGCCGCAATGTTTTAAAGTTCGTCCTTGCGTTTTGTTAATTGTAAAACTATAGGCTAATTTGATTGGAAATTGCAGTCTTTTAAATTGGAATGGCAGTTCAGTAGAGATTAGTGGTATTCTCGGGATAAATAGTGTGTGTCCTTTGTCCTTTCCAGTCATAAGTTCGGCTTCGATGATGTTATTCGATAGCTGCTTGACGATCATCCTTGTTCCATTACATAGTTTTGGTGAGTTGAGATTTCTGAGTAGTATGATCGGAGATTCAATTTTCAGCCGAAGGCAGTGTAATGGCATTCCTGCTACTTACAAAGAGTTTAAAAATTCCGTAGGGAAGTTGACACTTTCCTTAACGTTTACCATCGTGACGATCGATTTGGATATTCTCTCTTCACCGGGAATTTTCTTTTGAATATTAAAGTTGATATCAATGAGGCCGGTTGTCTGGTCAGTAGGACATGGGCCTTCGCCTATTTGTAAAAGTTGTTGAGCAAAATGTGCTGTTGTTTCATCTTTCGATAGTTCAACTCTCATATTTTGTGTTAATCGCAGTATTTGCATGTGTGGCTAGAGATGTTATTTCTTTATTTATTTCGTCTGCTGGTGTTGACTTGGGGATAACTAAAAGTGTTTGTCGAAAATCTCCTCAGAGTATGAGTAGGGCTCCTCTCGTCCAGATGCTCTTGAGATTTTACATACCGGGAATTGTTCTTCGGCTATATTCAACGGTAGTTGTAGGGCGGAATGGGTAGTTCGTCCTCCTTCCATATGTGTAGCGGCAATGCCGGATGATGCCAGTGCACGTATTTCTGCCAGAAACAGATTTATTAGAAACGTTTTCCCGGTGCCGCCTGGTGCATCCAAGTAAATAATTCCGCCAGTGTTGTTATTGATCCGGTCCATGATAACGTTGTAAATTTCTTTTTGTTTTTCATTGAGGAGTGGTTTGTTGTGAGCCATGTATTGAAGTAGTTCGTTGATGTTATAGCTTTTTTCCTTTGTAATTTCGAAGTTTAGCACACTGAAAGCATCTTGTCTTGTACTAAGGTCTGGTTTTGAGTGTTTCATTGAAGATGTCGTCGTTGAATTCGATGGCCAGTTCTGAATGAGCTTGTGGGATTTGGTACAGTATGTCATCACTTATACTCTCTTTGAAGGAGTCCCATAGCTGTTTTGAATTCGATGGGTTACATGTTGTTAGAATTATGGCGTTCTTGTGTAAAGAAAATAATTTTTTCTTTTTTTCGAATTGCAAAAAAAACAAACTGGCTTGAGTCTAGGCATCATGGAATATTGTAAGTGCGTCGTATTAGTAGTTTTCGCGTCTGTTAGGTATCACAGCACCAAACGAACTGAAGATCAGTCATCCATATGGAATGCGAAATGCCCAAAAATCTGCCTCACATCAGGCCCCATCTAATGTCTAACGCATTGAGAACCTTTGGATTTGGAATTTGGAATCCTAGAAATAGTGGATATATAAGGTGTTCGTGCTCAACAATTTGCTCCTGCTGAAGCCACGTACCATCAAATGACTGGCGGGATATGTTTTTTAGTTATCTTAATTATTGATGAAATGATAAAACAATTTTGAACTTTTATGATTTATATCAATGGATAATTTTTTTTCACATAAATAAAATTATGGCAGGAGTAGATCAGTCTACCAAAAAAGTGGCAGGAGGTCATTTTATGTCGTCTTATTTAAATGTTATTAAAAAGTTGAAAAAAGTTTCAACTTTTATTATTATTAACATTTGCACTTTTTTTTTAACATATTTGGTATAACCCTGTGAATCGTTCTCCCGCCAACGAGATGGCAGGAATGCATTTTCTTGATCAGTGATATTAATATTAAAAAATAAACGATAAATCAAGTTTTATGAAATGGGACAATGAAAACTGTAAAAAAATTTTTTTCTCCGATTTTTATTCCTCTTGACTGCTGTAGAGGGCGTCATGCAAAAAGTGTGTTTTTGACTGTAGGACACTTAATGGACCGCCTGTAACAAATTTTCGGAAAATTCGAAATGGATACTATTTTTAAGACTCAAAACTAGACAATAAGCCTTTAAAATATTTCTGGAAAAATAAAAAAATCGCCGGATGATTTACTCCTTTAGTTTTTGAAGTTTTAGAGGCTTATTGTCTAGTTTTTCTTATAAATAATCAAAAATTGTTTGGTTTTTTATAATCGGTCAAGTAGATTCGGAGAATAATGTCCTACCCAGGGCCGACAAGAGGGGGGGGGGCGAAGGGGGTGAACCTCCCGGGCCCGGGCTTTCAAAAGGGGCCCCGTCATCTAAGTCATCAATAGAAATAATTTTCCATTTTAATTATATATAAAAAAAATGTTTCACGATCGAAAAAGTGTAATATACTAGACAGATTTCAAATTAAAATTCACTAATTCGATTATATATGGTCCCGTAAGCGCTTAGCCCCAGGCCCTTAGAATAAAGAACGAGAGGAAAGGCTATCTTAAGTAAAAACCCTGTACGTGTGATAAGCATTTTTGCTTCTTGGCCAAGTGCTGAGTGGGTTAAGGGGGAATGTCGTCTGAAATGTCAAATTGGACCGAATGTCGCCTTGAAATCAAAGTCGTCTCCGTAGTACTGAAATATTTGGGGGCATAAGCAAAGTGTTTTTAAATAGTAAAATTAAGTAAATTAATAAAATATGGTCGGGCAAAGTTATATTATATTAAAAGTGTTATAAGAATATATTTTAAAAACACCTAATTTAAAATATTATCAAAATGAGTTGGCCCCTCCTGTATACAAGCATTATTTTACTACTTTCATGTTCGAAACGCACAAATAGCTTGGGTTCTACCACATATAGCAAAATGCTTACATTTTTCCGAATGATGTCCTATCCTCTAGTTCTTTATTCTAAGCCCAGGCCCGCAATTCCTTTCTATGTGGTACCCCCCGGGCCCGAATTTCGTCTCTACGGGCCTGGTCCTACCAGTTTAAAAATGGTAGTTTCGAGAAAAACTCGTAAGTTTTAGAGCGTCGCGCTCAACGTATGAATAGAAACCGGTGCAGAGACGTCGTTACAAATGTACCTATAACTTTTTTTTTAGTGAGAATTTCTTTACAAAATTTTAGGAGGAATCGAAATATGTAAAAAAAATTGATTTTTTGAAAATTATTCATGAGGAAAGTCCCCTAAATCGACGAAAAGGAAAATTTCTCTTCTGAGTTACACTCACTGATTTTTGACAGATAATATTTACCCTTAACATTTATTTTTCCATACAAAATTGCTAGAACATTGCCAGACTATTTCGTTCATATATTTAGGGAGCTGTTCTTCTATTTAGTAGGTATCTATTCTATGCTTGCGGTCTTCATAAAAAAATACCCTACATTTTTTGGAAAAATCTCCAAACTGGCATCTGATATCTTCATTAAAATTGAGTTAAAAACAAACATGGAGGGCTCTCTTTAGTATCCGTATCCTTTTGTATTATGGTAAGAAAATTTATAATTAAAAGTGGATTCCGAACCACCGATTTTCTTTGAACGGCATTAAAGGGTAATCAGCAGAATACAGCAATAGCTCATAGCCTGCGGGATTCGAAGGCAGAACTTTTCAGCTCAAATGGAGAACTTTCCCTATAAATTATTATAGCAACAGGTACAATTTAATTTAAAAATCTACGCGGTGTTATAAACTTTACTAAAACCTTATTGAGTTAAAGTCACCTATAAGTAATACATAATAGACTCGCTACTTAATAAATAGATGTGTTTTTTCGATATTTTGAAAGGCCTTGTTAGTAGAATGGTTAAAGTAAATACTAAAATTTAAAATCTACTTTATTTATGAAATAATATGTGCATTTGTTTCTTTCAACATTCTTCAAATGAGTACTTTAAAGTGCGTACCTATCTATTGTGCCCTAAAAATCAACTAGCAACGTTGTCTCCTATCAAATATGTATGATAATGAATAGTCTCATTCAACTATTGCATAACTAGATCTGGTGTTCTCAAAACGGTATCCTCAGTGCATTGAACTACCTAACCTCCAAGGCGTTACTATCTTAGCTTTCATCTTATTTTCTATCCAGTAATAGTGCTTTAGACAAGTTTGCTGTAAACTACATATTTTGCGTGGAAATAACAACATATGAATTCCTTACACAAGGAAATTTTAAAATCAATAATCAAACTGCGTGTTATTGGGTCAATAGTCAAAACTTATTATTAAAGTTTCACTTTTTGTCTGTCAGGTAACGTAAAAAACAATGAAAACCCATTGAAAATTGATTTGCATTTATGCCCACCAATTTTTGCGTGAAATTCCCTTATAATGATCTGATAATTTGTTAGTCCGAAACAGAAGCACTTTACATCAGTTCCGACGAAAAACTCGTTGAAATTATCTCAATCGATCAAACTAAAACGTAATAAATTGAAGACGGCTGTTATTAAGTAGGCAAGGTTACGATGAGGAATCTCCCAGCCCCAGTATAACTTATTTGGGGGGCCACAGCCACTTGCTCATGAGAACGGCGTAAAGTGAAGTCTTTCATCAAATGTTCCGACCTCGACTTGATTGCTTTCTAAAAATGCAACAACAAAATAATTTCAGATTTAGCTGCCTCAAAATTGCTGTGTAATGGAGCGCCCTTAATAGAGCGCGAACATGAGGCACTTTTCGGGTACATCTCATTCTCATAGCGGTTAAAGCAATCACGGTTGGAAATGCACGACGAGGAAATACAAAAAATAAATGACTTGAGATTCTGGTCAAAGTTAAATTGAAGCGGCAAATTTACAGCTACAACATACCTACAATAGACAAGACAAGAGGAAGAACAACTTACTTCGTCGTGATAACTCCTGACCCTGCGAACTGCTAGCCAAGCATAGAAAAGACGACCACAGCAGGAGGACGGTGGCCGAGATGTTTATGCAACAAAAACTTAACGGAGAGCAATTTACATACATTTTACATCACAATACATAATAGTTGCGCATAAAATCGATATCGTTAACTTTTATGCAGACCTTGAGTAAGATCCACAGCGAAGACAGTCGTTATCGTTAGCTGCAGTAGATTTGGTATCGCCCGCATCACTAGATGTCACTTTTCACTTGCTAATAGATAAGCAACAATTTCACTGGTGCCGTCTAATTGTTTTTAACATCAGACGCGATATTACGTCGCTAGGTTATTTCACTAGAACACTCCATGCGCACGTAATTCTTGCTTATCGGACCGGATTTTCTTGTTAGCAGGACGCCACTAGTTTATCTATGTATGACCAAAAACTGACTAATTTACTTCGTCGTTATTAAAAGTAAACAGTTCCTCATGCGATGATACGAACATATGCGAAAAGTGAAAAAGCTTATTACTAGCACTTTCGACAGTACAATTCCGCGTCCCACTTGAACAAACAATGGAAACTGACTGAAAAGTCGAACTACATTTTGACTCCATCTGCTGAGTATGAGCCCAGTAGAAACGTAGAACAACAGCCGAGTGGAGTCGAAGCAGTCTGCTCCATCCAGTTCCTATCCAACTACGTTCCGTTGAACGTATTTTTCACCTGGCTGCGTGGGGGGTACGGTGGTGGAATCACCGTAGACCTTGCACTTTTCAATTTGTTAAGCCATGCGCGGTTAACTCCTCCAGATCTGAAAAGAAACTTCATAAAAGGAGAAACTAATGTCGTTTACATTGCCTATTGCAGTCAGCGATGCTATAGCTATGAACTGCTCGCTTAACTGTCGAACAGCTGTGTGGAAGTATGGCTTCTTTTGCAGGCCTTCGTACTCTTACCATGGTTTGAATCACTTGTCCTCCAAATCCATTGACCGTTTCAATTATTGGTCAGTGTGCAAAGGTGATACTCATCAGCACTGAGTGAGGTCGATGAATACAGAAAAAAGAAACATTTTCTGCACATGTTAATCAGCTCGTAACAGAGAAAAGACACATTAAGAAAGTGCGGAAAGTATTGATGGATAGATCCGTTTCCGCGGTTAACTTCTGAGCTCAGCCGTGATACAATTAGAGTGCAATTGCTAATTAATGGCTGCGATGATTACTTACAAGTGCTTCACGATTGATTTGGTTAAGTACTCCACTTAGGCGGATTCTTCGCTTAGGAGCTACGGTTCTTGTTGCGAGTAGAAATAATTGAAAGTAAGAGACCATAACGAGAATCGTTCTTTATCTTCTTTGTAAATGAATTGTTCGTTGAGGAATGAACAAATTACGAACAGTTTTCTTTTGTCTCTTTAGGTAATTTTAATAACTCTCATTCTTAAGAATAATAAAAACGTTCTATAATGAAATATATATAATGAAAATTGTAATTCGAACAATAAATTAGGGTTTCAGGTGATTCTATAAGAAGAAGTTCAGCAGGAAGTTCTTTGTTCTGATGAAAATGCTTCACGCTACTTAGAACCACAGCCTACTCTAGATACAAGTCCGGAAGCTGACGTGAACAGCTGAGCATTGGTGGTGTAAACAAACCGAAACTTGCCACAGTACACAATTAGAAAATTATTCTTTCTCGTAGTATTTCTGACAATATTTTTAAATGTGCTGTCGGATTTAAGCACACAATGATGTGGCAAGAACTAATTGTGGTCTGATATGCTATTTACGGGTTCCATATGGTTAAGTGTTAGAAGTTCTTTGATGAAGGCATTGTATTCTTTGTTGAGCTCTGGATCTTTCTGCAAGCGTTTTTCAATGCTCAGGAATCGCCTGATTGCAATATCTTTAGAATTTCACACACTCCTCTAAAGCCCAAAATTTTGCTAGTTGTGTTTCAGAAAGATCTTGATGCAATACCACATACATAGTTGAGAAGAACTGTTACCTACGTGATCTACCTTCCCAAGAACAATCCAACCAAATACTGAATTTTGAAGAGTAGGCAAATCTGCTGAAAGTTTGATTTGACCAACCGACATCAAACTGCAGTATATGTCTGCGCCTAAAAGTAAATCTACTCTTCTTGATTTATTAAATTCTGGATCTGCTAAATGAATGTTGTTTGGAATAGGCCATAATGTTGTGTTTAATGTTAGCTTAGTTTATTAGATGTAATTTCTGGCAATATGAATTCTTGCGAAGAAGAAATTATTTAATTTAGATCGTATTGCTGTATTGACTTGTCCATGTGTTTTTAATTTGAATTGACCTATAGCATTTATGTCTATATCTTGCTTGGCCGTTTTAAGACTCAGTTTCCTTATTAATCGCTCTGATATAAAGTTTAGCTGGGAACCTGAATCCAGTATGGCTCTACAGGTTCTGAATTGTCCTTCTGAAGTTTCGATATCTATCATGGCAGTTCCCAGAAAAACGTAACTTGATGGCTCTTTATTGAAGGCTGCAAAGATTTTTTGCACTAGAATGACCGAGCCTTTAGAAATTTATACAACATTATAGTCGCCTTGCTGCTCTAATTCGGTCAGCTATTGGGAGTTTTAGAAAGGTAGTGCAATTTCTGAGACTATAGTGCTGTTTTTTGCACAAAGAACATGGGGCAGTATTTTTTGTAGTGAGGAAAGCTGATGGTTTCTTCGGGTTCCTTTCTTTGTTAATGTATTTCTCTTTTCTCTCTCCTAAAGTTTCCAAAATTTCTTTTGTGATACGCTTCGGATACCTGTAGGTATTGTATGAGACGACTCGGTTCTCCGCATAAGTTGGATTTCAATTAGAATATCAGACATGGGTTGCAAATGAATCAAATTCAAGAATAGGTCGTGGAATTGTGTCCATTTTGAAAAATCACCTGTAAATGTTGCGATCGTTATTTTAGGGAGTTTTACCATTAGTATGATTTATTGGTTTAATGTTGTTTGATGTAGCGTTCTTATTAAAGTCCAATAGTTTAATCCCCATGGATTGATAGCTGGACTCTAACTGCAAGTATTTGCTTTCATCATATAGTGTCTTTTCTTCTTCTGCTACTATTTCGTGATGATTGGTACTGATGGTTTGCCAAAAATTTCCAATGTTGACCAAATGTTGCTGGTAAAATGCTTCAGACTGAGGGGAGTTAAAAGCCGTTTCAAGCGTTGTAAGAGCCCGTTGCAAAGATGACATAAGTGCTTCTTGTGTCTGTATTTTCCTCTGAACGTCATTAACAGTTTCAGATTGAGAATAATTACCTGAAGCTTGTGCTGTGTTATCCACACTTTTCGGATTGCTTTCTAACAATTGAATCCCATGCATCAGTTCCGCCTTAAAGTCTTCATAAATTGATTTTACATCATTAAAGAAGTCTTCCTCAAAATAGGGGTGATTTGGAGCGGTGTCCTCAAGTCGTTGGATTTATGCATGCCGTAAATCGAACGTGCTTCATTCCTTCTATAGTAATTCTATTTAAGTCCTAAAATACCGAAGATTTCTCCTGGCCGTTGGTGTCGTGTAGAAGTTGTCCTGCCGCTTCGCTATAGTTTTCCCGATTTTAGACTGCTCCTTTGCTAATTTGTCTACCTTCATGTTGATACTGAGCAGAGGAGGAGTGTTATCTTGTTGTTTAACAAACTGTTCGGGGTCACCAAAATGTTTTTCTATAGCGAATAAAACTGGTCTGTTCTTCCGCTTGATTGTGTTTAAGGTGCCCAACGCAGCCTTACGTTGGGTGAAATAAAAGGCTTGATTCACCGTTAAACAATGATACTTTATTAAAGAAATCAGTCGATTTATATATAATTACAAATGCTTACAAATCAATCAAGTCACTCACCTGCATTAAGTGCTGAGTGAGCATTTAAGATGACAAGAAATAATTTGAGGTGAATGACAGAAAAAATGCTTACATAACAAAGTAACTTAAAGAATTATTAAAGGGTCAATGAAATGCTGTGTAGATCAAAAAATTGGCATGCAATGAAGTTAATTGACCTTTTATTATTTGTGACTGAACAGCCTCAACTTGTACTTTACTTGACGCGAGCCTACTACGATAAAAAGTTTCTCAATTTTAATTTTTATGTGTTTTAAATAAAATACTCTCTCTTGTGTTCGTTTTTTTGAAGTATTGAACTTAAAATGCATCAATGACATCATCATTTCTCTTCGGTTTTGGTTAGAAAAGTGTGAAGTTTTATTTGTGCGCAAGGTTTGCTTAATCTGTTGTACAAGAAAAATGTAATAATAACGAAACGCTTGGTGGTGAAATGGCCGAACTGTTATGTTTTCCGGGGTGGTATCTAGAGTAGACTGTGATAGGACACAATGTACTTAATAATTTAATTTTTAATATGAAAAGGAGTCTGATCATTCATTATAATTTTTAAATTCCACAAGTATTAAATTAAACTTTATTTCAAAAGTAAAAAATCGACACGCGTGCAAAATTACGTTGCGCATCACGCTCGAACTGTTTTCATGGAGCTGACATTGCATCACGCACAAGCACGATCCGTGAGCCATGAAAATTAAGGAAGTGCACGTGCATAGCTAGACCAACGCCATCTTGATAACTTGATAGTTATCAAGATGGCGTTGGCTAGACGAACTATAAAGTCGATGAAACAATGGAGGTTTTCGCTTTTACTTCGAATTTGAAGTCAATTCCTGTCAAAATTAAATATGAGTATGGCAACGCTACTGAACACAATGACGGCTTTGGCTTTAAATTAAACCGGAGGCCGAAGCCGGTATCATTTGATATTTGATTTTCAAAGCCGAAGCACAGCAGAGCAGTTATTAAAGAAAATGTCATTAGATAAAAATTTGATCGAGTTGGTGATAGGAAATCCTTGTTTGTACTCAAAGCATGACAGGGATTATAAAAATAATGCGAAAAAGGATAAAATTTGGAGAAATATCAGCGCGGTAATGGGTATTCAAGGTATGTGTGCATATTTCAATAATGGGACCATTCAAGTATTACGGGGGGGGATTTGATGATTAGCCTGTTCGTGCCTTCCTATTTTACCGGACGTTAAATTTTCAGAGTGGCGACCTTCTCTAAAACCGCAAAAAGTCAGAGAAAGGTCAGGGAAATGTCAAGGAATTTTCATTGAAATCGAAAATCACGTCAGAATGGAGCCCAAAAGGACAATTGGACGATTTGTATTTGAAAAGAGTAAAGTTTCAGGATTTCAAAACAAAAGTAAGATCTGTAACAATGGCTGCTGTTGTGCCAATGAATTGATGTGCATATTACACAAACGTCGATATCTCGGGAGAAAACAGTAGTCACTCAACATCGAACATCAAAAATTTAACATCATCGACGACTTACAGCCTTGGGCTGAGGACAGTTAATAACTTTGTTCTTTGTTTTCTTGTTATGGTGATTAATAACAAATATTACCTATGTACGTAAATCAATGTTCAATTCGCATATTTATTATTATTTAATTATAATATTTACTTATAGATTACTTGTTTCATTGTAATAGGTTCAAATTAATGAGAATGACACATGTTTATGAACTGCTATTAGTATTTGAAAAAATCTATAGAAAATTCTATCAACGCTTACGTCAGGGAAAGAAGGAGGGGGGGGGGGTGGTGAAGGTAAGATCTTTGTTTCCTTTTGCTGACAAGGGGGCGGGAGGGGTAATATGCTTACGTAATATTTGAACGTTCCCAATATAATAATATAGTAATTTTAATTATTTTATGAAATAGCTATAGATATTCTTTTTGAAATGAAATAGTTGTAGTAATTTTAAGTATTTTCTTCCAAAAGAGTTGTGAACCAAGAAAAATTTGTGTTGCCCAATATTGTAAGAAAAGAAATAGTGTAAGAATACAAAATGGCGGTATTTCGCATCAATGAATTTCATGTAGGAAAACAATAAGCAACTATCGCCAGGAGAAGGAGGCAGCTTGACAGGAATGAAGAGTTTGTGACTGAAGCAGAGACATATTATGGACACGAAATGCTGGCTTCGACTACAGTGGATGAGCTTAGTATAGACATGGCCCCAACTCATTAGAGTATTTCGGGCGAATCATCAGCTTCTTAAGTCGTCGGTGGAGTAAGTTCTTACGTGTCGGTCTACCAATTCTGAGGTCTCAGGTTCAAATCTCACCGACGGGGACCATGTGGGTTACAAATAATATGTCCGTGGTTCGGAATTTACTTTAAATTGTAGGGCCACTTGCAATCGTTGTCTCGAATTGGGTGAAGATCTTCTCCTGCCCCCATGTCCCACAAGGGGTAACGGGAACTAGAGAGATAGCCAGACCAGTTGCTTCGATGCAGTCAGGGCCATCGAGTGCACCCACCAACAGGAGAAGGGCAATTTCTGGCGGTTTTCTACCGGCGAAGATAACTTCAGTCAATAAATAGACAAAACTCCAGTGAACTTAGTCCCAATGCAGCCTTTATGCAGTCAATTTGCATTAAGCTCAGTAGGGAACATTTAAATATAAAAGAAATAGATGAAATTCAGGAGGCGGCGCTCTATGTAATTAATAAAAAATTCAAGTTTTTTAGAGAGAGGAAGGATAAAATATAAACTTGACTGGAATGTTTTTAATTATTTATATTATCTGCACTTGGTCGAGCTTTAACCGACTTCAAAAAAGGTAGAGTATGTTCCTTGATTGGTACCTTTAAAAAAAAAATTTAAGCGGGGTGGGGATGAAACTTAATTTCGGAACGCGTGGACCGATTTGGATGATCCTTTTTCTGTTGTATAGAGCATGATGTCCCATCGCTAGCAATGTAAATAATTTGGTCCTAGGGTGGGGTGGGGAGGGGGAGAGGTAATCTAACGCTGTAACGCGTGGACAGCATTCAATGACTCTTTTTTGTTGGGTAGAGTATGTTCCCCGATTGGTAGCATATCAAACAAATTTTTGGAGGGGCGGGGCATATGGGCTAAACCTGACTTCGTAATGCATGGACCGATTTAGAAAATTCTTTTTTATTGCATAGTGTATCATAATGAAAAAAATTTGGGTCCATTGTGGGGTGGAGATTCAACGGGGTGGGTAGTCTAACTTCGTAACGCGTGGACCGTTTTGGACGATTTTTTCTTTGTTGGGTAGAGTATGTTCCCCAATTTGAATAATTCCTTTTAAGATGTATAGAGTATGATATCCCATTACTAATAATGAAAAAAATTTGGTATTGAGGTGGGGTTGTGGTGGTTGGGGATAGGTTTACTTCGTAACGTGTGGACATGTGGACGTTTTTTAATTCACACAAATATTTGAAAGATTCTTTTTTGTTGTGTATATTATGATCCTCCATTACTACTCTATGGAAAAATGTTGACCTATGGTTGGGGTGTGGGGAGGGGTAAACTAACTTTGTAACGCGTGCACTAATTAAGTTGATTCTGAATGCATAGAATATCTATTTGTATTTAGACAAAAATTGTGGCTTGTGGTGAGAGTTGGAGGATGATTCTCTCTTGCTGTATAGAGTACGGTGGTGCATTGGGGTCATGTTAAGAATTTTCTAAGGTGAGGGTATAAAAGAGTGACCGTGACTAATTTCGTAATATGTTGTTGGATTTGGATAATTCGGTTTCCATTCTTTAGAATGCACTACCTCTGCAACTTTTGAACTAAGAAGTAAAAAATAATATAATTTTTAGGAAAAGTTGAACCGACTTCACAAAAAGCGCAAAGCATAAAATAATTTTTAATTTTATATCTATTACAACATTTTGACTTCAAACAAAACAACTTCCTGCAGGTTTCAGCTCACGGAATCATAAGGAAGGACGATTACATACTTTTGTTGTAGTTTTTTGGTTTGTTTAATTTGTGAAGTCGGTTTTTTTTAAATATTTTATTGTGCTGCTTTTTGATGCTGTTCAATCTAGAATAGTAAACATCTGAATTTAAGGTGTACGAGGTGGTTTAGTAGTGATCTCGAGAATGAGTGGCTGGTTGGATCAGTGGGACCAGGTTTCCAGGTCTACTCGCTCGGGAATCATTTCGAATTTTGTCCCCCATAAGCCTAATTATCAATTTATTATTTTATTAATTATTAATTATGAAAGTTGTCAATTTCTGCCGCATAAACGTTTCAGGGCGCTGTAAAGCCGATCCTAGAATACCAAATGTGCGCAGTTAGGAACACCAAAAGCAACTTATTAAAATAAAGTTGTTTCAATTTTTGTCGGCAATTAACTTGAGTCGGAAAATTTTAGGGAGATCAACTTCGAATTAAAATTTATTGTCCTTTTCAAGTTGTTTGGCAAATTACACAGGTCAACAAAAAATGGGGTGATGATTGGTGTTGGGCAGCTGGGGGTCATTTCCGAAGTAATTTGCTGTGTAGAATCCGAATCCGAGGTCAAAATTGGGCTATCACGACAGGATTTGGATATATTTGAGATTATGTACCCAAAAAAATTGGAAATATTTTTTGTTTCGTCACAGTGGCATTCACCCTTAAGTTATTAAACCAAAAGCAAGTTTTGATACCCTTTTCCTTCGTTGGTTTATTTAGAAGAGAAAAACCGCTTTCATTTCAACGGTACCAAACATCAAAAGCCAAAAAAACTATAATAACCGCTGACGTAATGCTGTTTTAATTACCCGATCAAAGCACGAAAAAAGGTGTAAAAAAACAATAAAAGTCGTAAGAAACAGGTAAAAAGAAGGCGGTATTTTACAATTTTACATCTCTAGATTTTATGCAATAAGTTCGCTTGTAAGTGTAATTAATTCTCAACAGAATTTTACCTAAAATTGTATTGATTTGTATTGTATGAACAGAATTTACTAAATGTTCAAAAAACATCTTATTACATAATTTTTGTTTATTAGGTGTTTTTTCTATTCTACAATGTAAGATTAACCATTTGCACGAGTTCATTTCATAAATAATAATTATTTTAAAATAGCTTTATTTTGTCATTGAATTTAAATTATTGTTAAAAAACTTAACATTCTTCTACTTACAATATATAAAATTAAACATTAAACTTTTCTTTATCACTATATGATTTGGAAATCTCTGTTTCATTGGAATTTGGTAATTTTTCATATTTTTGACTGTTTTTCCAGTTTTGTCCAGTGTCTTTCTCGTCTTGAGAATCGTCACTTGGTTGATATGGTGATATATACCCATTATGGGATCGCCGCCATTTAGCCCTTCTGTTTTGAAACCAGGTTTTTACTTGCCTATCGCTGAGCTTAAGCTCTACAGCCAAACGATGTCTATCTTCCGGGGAGAGGTATTTCACATCGGCAAACTTGTTTTCCAAACTTTTCGTTTGGCACGCTGTAAAGCGAATTTGGCCGCCTTTCCTCTTTGAAACACAAGTTGGTATCATATATCCTTGGTAGGCAGTGTGAGGATAGAAACACGAAAATTGAGGATAAGCTAAAAGATAAAGAAATTATTTAAAGCATTCAAAGTAACTCTGGAAACTTATGTATATTATATTTAAAAGTTGCAAATTATGAAAAATTGTAAGGGAATAGTTAAGTTTTAAAAATCTATTGCTAAGTTAATTAAGAGTAGGTATTTCAACAAGAGGTTTCAGTTCTAAACTTTCAATAAAGGGTATTTAAATAAGAGGCCTCATTTCAAATTGCGCGCTATTTTCATGTGTAACAGTCGTGTGTAGAAGATCTTTTAAAGAAGAAGCCGTTGAGACGATTTAAAAAAATCAAAATTCAAAGTTTTTTTTAAATTTTTTTGAAAAATTTTTTTTATTTTTATTTTTTGAAAAATTGTACAAAAAATTCAGAAACAATACTGGCTAATTTTTGATTCAGTCTTTGCGTACCCTAATTTTACTCGTCCTTTACTCATCATTCGATATTGTTCAAAAGCAATACACTTGTATCTTTAATTCTTTTGTAAAACTCAAGCGGTCCGAAAAACGATTTGATGGATCGATTTCAAAATTTACAGGGCTATTGGGAGTACGTTAAGCTGTAAAAAACTCTGGAAACATTAATCTCCCATTAACCTTAAATTTTCTAAAAAACCGTAAAAAGTCCTTTTTTGTATGTTTTTCAAATCAGAGTTGAAGGTAAATAAAATTTTTTGTTTTTAAATCTTGAAAGGATCTTATAGGATTTTTACTGCAGTTTTAAAACTGCCTCTACATTTTCTGTCTGGCCATTGGTTGCTGAGATATCTATTATCAAGGACAATCTTAGATAAAAATTGACGTTGAGGGAATAAAAAGAAAAACGAATTGAAGCCGGATAAAAAGGCTAACTGACCTTTGTATTGGTTTAACTAAAAGCCCGTGGACCCTTATAAAAAAAGTAAAAAAATTTTTTCCCGCTCTATTTCATAAGATTGCGCGATAACCGTTGCTCATAAAATTTTTTTTCCCAAAAATCTCGACGCAAGAAACTTGAAGCTTCAACATGCTTTTTGTTTTATCTCTATAAGACCATTTTTAACTAAGATACTGCTTCAAAGAATAGCAAAAAAAAAGTTAGGACAATTTTCTGTTCCCTTAATTTTTTGGAGTAGTGTATGTATGTTATATACATAATCGTACTTTCTATTGTAAACAAATCGATAAGTCACAAAGTTAACATGGAGTGGGGTGAACCGAATCGCCGGCGTTGCATTGCACAAATGCAAGACGACGCCGAAAAAAATATTTGATCTTCTGCGGCCACGGAAAATTTAGCAAAAATTTGTTTTACGTACCATAAAAAGGTACACTGAGGTTTGGAAGACCTGCCAGACTGGAAATTAATTCCGGTTAGGGTCTGATTCGGATCAGGATTGCCTGACGATTGATTAGGGATAAATCAGGCTTTCTGATCCGGATGATGTCATCAGATCTCCTGGGGATCAGGCTTTCTGATCAAATCCTGATCAAAAAAGTATACTAGTTACGAATTACTCTAATTTCACTTTTTCAAGATTAACTTTGCTTAAAAAAGTAAATGTACATATTTATTGAACGTAAAATAATTAAATAAATATTACCATTTTATCCAAAGTTTATTAATGATTTTAAGCATTTCATGATATTACACTTTATCTGATCAGATGACCGGATCAAAGGATAGAGTACTGTACTTTGATCAGTTTCTGATCAGATGACCGGATCAAAGGATGGAGTACTGTACTTTGATCAGAAACTGATCAGATAGCCGGATCAAGGGATGGAGTACTGTACTCTGATCCGTTCCTGATCAGATGGCCGTCTTAAGAAAATCCGATCCGGATATGATCATAATCCGGGTTCCCTGAACTATTTTCCAGTCGGATGCCCAGGAGCGACCGACTTCAAGAACGCCAGTAGCCGTAAAAGCTGTGCCTGCAAGAAGTTGATGAAATCCTCTCCGCAAACAAAAATTAATGGCAAGAGAGACGAAGATACCAAAAAGGACCAAAGAAAATCTTCTTTGGTAAGCTTATAATCATAAGCTTGGAGCTCTCTGCAGATCTACTGTACAAAGGCTCACAAACAAGCTTCGTGAAATCAGAGCCACTCCATCCAAACGGCTCTTAGAGAAGTCGGCAAACAATGAGCACCGGCGAATCCTGTTTACAGAAGAGAAAATTTTTACGATAGAAGAAAAATTCAATCGTCGAATGACCGCTCTAAGAAAGCTGCTGAGAAGATTCCCAATATTGAGAGAGGCCATCATTCATACGACGGGAGAACAGAGCTGCATTTTTCCGGCGTCTCTCTCAGTAATCTGACGATCAGCCAGCATATAGTCGCTGCGATTCATTAGCCAAGAAGGTTCCTGTTACTACATACGCTGCCTCAGTCGTCGTCGTCCTAAAGGCGCTGGCGACTCTTGAAGCACTACGCCTTTACACAGTTGTAAGTGTTTCCCTGTAGCGCTTCACCTCCATAGCTTTTGCCCAGATTAGTGCTGCGTACAATATAATTGAGGTGACCACTCTAGTTAGAAGTAGTTGTATTAATTGACGGTCTAGGTCCTCCGATGTTTGGCATCCTTCTCCTGTAGGAAATTTATGACTGCTTTCGCTTTATGGCATGGTGCTCCATCATGTATGAACATCTCCTTCAGGAAACCATTCTTCAAGCTTAGGCAACATATGCATTTTCAACACTCGTAAGTACTGCTGGTAGCGCATAGATTTTTAGAATGTAAATTTGCCCTGGACCTTGCAAAGAAATAATGCTTCAGATCATAACTTGCGCCCGGTTGCTTCACAGTTTGTTGAACGCATTCTGGATTGAAGGCTTCAAGTGCGACTGCTAATAAGTAGGTATATTAAGAGGCTTTTCCTCAAGTTGAAATATTGATTCATCACTGAAACATACCTGTAACAAAAAATATAATTTTGCGAAATCGTAATTGCTTACAAGAGACCTCAAATTTAAGATTTTACTAAACCGATTTCATTACTTGAAATTTCAAATATCATGCCGAATTAAAAGGTTGGTGATTTTTACATTATTCCAATTGTCGGCACACCAATTCTTCAATTGTTTTGCCCAAGGTAGGTGTTTTGTCGTCATTGTAGGGGTTATTTTAGCTTTCTTTCGAGGCCTACGAGCATGCAGTCCTTCTTCACACAATTTTCGGTGAGTTGTCCTTGTAGAAACTTCAACTCCTTCTTCTCTTAAATGCGCTTCTAGCTCCAGTACTTATAGGTCATCTGTTGGCTAGTGATGTTCGGACGACGACGAGCTGCCCTTTGAATCTTTCAGAAAAATGTGACTTCCTTCCACAATTTTACCTTGAAGTCCTCGATTGTCCTAATTCTGGATCTGGTTTATTTACGATTTTGCTCACTGAGGATTGCGCAACTTTTACCAATTTGGCAATTTCTCGTTGAGAATGCTTTTTTTTCTTTGTCAGTGATTTGCGCAATTTCTTCGTTGGAAATATCACTTTTACAGCCGATTTCTGAAATTAATATCAGACCAACATTTTCGTTGGAATACAAGAGAAAAATTAGATAAAGGATATTTTACTCGTATCCTTCTTATTGAAAACTATTTAAACCGTAGTCAAAAAAAATGTACTTACCAATTTTTTTTTAAACTAAATTTCCTGGGAAAAAGTGCAATCGAAATATTATTCCTAGTTCGCACCAAATCGCTATTTGTAGCACTCACTCACTTTGAAAACAAATTCAGAACGTTAAAACGACTGTATTGAAACAATTTTTTTAGTAGTATTTATTAGTTAAGTGTATGAGATCTGGGAATTCACAAAAATTTAAAGTGTTTGTAATGTTATGACCACATCTGTACTTTTGAAAGCAAGAGATTTAAAACTTAAAAACATAAAAACATGTTGACAAAAAAAATTTACTTTGATAAATAAAATTAAATTCTTTTAAACAAAACTGCCTTTCATATCATACTAAAAAGCGGCAATTTCAGCGAATTGATAAATGATAATATAAGCCAGATATAAGTTGGAAATTGATTTTTAATATACTTTCTGGCCAATTTTGCCGTATTGCTAGAAATTGTTTTGACGACATTTCAAAAACAAACTTTCTACAGTCTGAATAGACTGCGACGTGTGGCTGTAATCAGTTTTATGTTAGCTTCAGTTCAATCACAATTTGAAGATTTGCAGTAAGATCAAAGTATTTTTGGCCGCCATAGAATAATGCCTGATTTATCTTGAAATCTTCAAAGGTAAAAGGAATTACATATTTCGTGGTGATTCACTTTGATTGATGGGATTTTGAGCTTTTTATTGGTACCATTGCTCTTAATAACTTCAAACGCTGCTTATCGCAAAAATATTTTTAAATCACTTTATTGGGAAAAAATTCGCGTAGATTATTTATTTTATCAGTGAAGTTATCTTGAAATAATACATTGTTTATTTGGAAATATAGTGTGATTTATTGCATGATTTGAAAGCAAGCAAATAATGTTACCGTGCAGGCATCCGCATTCAATAAGACTTTCAATAAATACATCATTAGTTTGGATTAAATTGCATAAGTACAATTATTATTTATTACTTCTTAATTTTTATACTAGTGGAAATTTACACTTATGTAAGTTATAGTAGGTACTCACCTAAGAAAACAAAACATATATGGAAGAATAGCGGTGGGGAAGCTCAGAGGAAGTTGGGGAATTTAAGTTGTTGAGTGATTTCTACAATGAAACCCCTATAACCTGATTCCCATACACTCTGTGAAACCAATTTACAGGATTAACTAAGGTTAATAGCCATGTTTATTTATATTTTGACAGCTATTATGAATATTTTTGTTCATTATAATTAGCCATTTTATGGTTCTAAGTATATAAACGTACTAGGTTTTTCCAAATTTGTTTATAAACGTAAATGAACTTAAAATGTCGTTTTAAAAAAATAATTTTTATAAAGTTTGAATTTTGATTTGTTAAATTGTAGGTGTTTATAAATTTTAAAGATAGTGTTCGTATGCTTAGTACAACAAAATATCAATAGTGTTGGTTTTGTTCTATCACTACAGATTTTTTTATTGACAAATGATATTGTAATTTGTGTGTTCAGGCGCTAAAGTAGGTTTTTTATGTTTAGGGGTAAGAGGAAACGGTCGATAGGGGAGGGGGGTGGGGGTAAGAATATGATTTTGGCATTTGTGCGTGAAATCAAAATTGGAAAAAAATGTTGTTGAATATCCAACGCCGTGTTTGTCTACCTTATAAAATGAATCATCACCAGAACGTATTCAAGAATTTCGCACAAGATAAAACCATGATATGGTGATAATAGGCAAAGTGCTGGACGGCCAAGCTAAAGACGTGTCTTTACCAGATATCGAAAAACAGTAAATAAACGAATTTTTTTATCATTTTTTATTTATTTTTAGTTACCACCACATTTAGTCACTTAGTAAACCACTAGTAACCGTTTAATGTTTTTCATTACTTTCAAATTAAAATAATTTTATTAGTTTATTATTATTATATCTTAAAGCTAAGTGTAGGTTTAGCTAATTTAAAAATAGGCATAGAGAATAGACAAAATTATTTACTAAACAGAAGAATTTAACTTCTAAACTTCGTATAAATATTGCAACGCGAATAGGGCTCTTTAGGCTCGACGGATTAATTAAGTCACTTATTTTTAATCACAAATTTTCACAATTTTATTCACTTCACTTAATTAGTTCGTTTAACAATTTCATTTACACGTTCATTTCACAATCCACCGTTTCAGTTTACAATTACTAAACACGTATTACTTCCCTGGTTAAAATACAACTAACTATTCGCAGTATCACATATAAACCCTTCGGAGTCTAAATCATGACTAAACTAAACTAGCCTACTGCTCAGCCCTATTTATACTACTTAGCTTAATTCTAGAAACTTCTGGAGCTTAGTTCTAGATGTTTCCGTTACACATTTTCACCTCACATATTCACCTTAGGTTCGAGTCGTCCTGGACTTTCCACGATTGACATTTCCTTCTCTAGATTCCTGGCCACCTGGGGCATGTGCATTACCCTATTCCTGGCCTACCTTGTGTACGTTACAATATAAAAACAGAGAATTTAAATATACTCGAAATATTTTAAATATTCAGTAGATTTTAAATATTCAAAATTCCTTAAAATTACGAACGCTGCTCCTCCTTCTCAGTTCGATTAAAAGAAGGTCCGCAATTTAATGGATTGAACGAAAAATTGGCGTTCACTAGGTTGAGAGGAATAACGCGGAATATTGAGTGAATTCCAGTTTGCTATACAAGTAAGATTGCTCTTTAGCTAGAATTAAATCGCATAAAAACATTATTGCGCGAGGACAATCCAGATTTAGAAAAGGAAGATATATGATCGAATTGTCGAAGTCCGAAATTATACCGCACACCGGAACTGAAAACCATAGTCGGCTTACGAGCTGCCACAGAATCCAATAAAATAAAAATTACACACCCTCACGAAATGTTCACTGGTCTTACAAGGAAACAGGCCCGTGCGCACGGGGTGGGTTTTGGGGGTTCAACCCCCCCCCCCCCCCCCAGGAGGGTTTTTAAAATTTTTTGATTAGGAAAAATTTGACTAAAATACTAAAATAATAACCTAAAATGTATATGACCATATTTTTCATTCCATAATATATCATATTTTATCTTCATACATTTGTTGATAGCTTTTTTTGTGTAGCTCATTTATTAATTTTTATGAAATTAGATACCCCCCCCCCCCCTCCCCCCTCCCCGAGCAAATCCTGCACAGGCCTGCAAGGAAAGATGACGCAAATTGAGGCGTATAAGGTGCAGATAAAGACAGCTTTTGTAGGGACCCACATTCTATACCAACGACACTGTTGACATGATTTGACCAATTTAAAGACAATAAGGAACAGCTATATTTTCAAGAATAACACTTCAAAATGAAGAAATGTACAAAATAATTTTGTTTATAATCTAGTTTGATTTTGAGGCCTTAAGATTTAAACAACTTTGAGTGCTCCATTTGGACACATCAGATCATAGTTCAATCGACATATAGCGTCATCCATTAGGCCAGAGGTATACATATACTCAGCTGTATATCATCCGTATAAAGATGATTGTTGCAGTACCGTATAACAGGCGAAAGATGATTAATAAAAGAGGGCCGAGACTGGATCTCTAAGGTACCCCTCTTAAGACAGGAAAATAGTCTTTTGTTTACGTCCTCTCAAATATGAGAATATTAAATTTTATGGGGCATTACAAAAGTTGAATATCGAACCAAGTTTCCAAAATAAGATCCTGTGATCAACTTGGTCAAAGACCTTCGAGAAGTCAAGCAGAACCAACGCTTTGTCACAGAAAATTCCTCATGTCGTCATTAATTTTGAGCAAGGCAAGGTAAAGCTGTACTTAGTTCAGAAGCCTGATTGAAAATCTGGCAAAAGGTTGCTGCTTTCTAGATGGTGTGCAAACTGCTTATGAAGTACTTCTTTAAAAACATGTGAAGAAAAATGCTAGGATAGATATCGGCCGATATTCCACAGTTCTTATGGGTAGGCACAATTTTTGAAATCTAATCAATCATTGGAGATGCCGATATAACTATAATACTGTTAAATAAAAGTCTGAGACTATAATAATAAGTGAAAGTAGAATTTTTATAAATTTTATAAAGGGAATCCAGTCCAATTGCGTTAGATATTATGTGCATTACTGCAGAGCAGATATCATCATATCAGTAACTGGAATAAACGAAAAGCCTTCGGGTGGGTCACCACTTTCAAACGCATTATCAAGATTTGTATACGAATTCGCACCAGAATATCCGTTAGACGTGAAAATTCTTTTCAAATTATTTGGATTTTCTTCTATAATGCCACTTCTTGTCTTACCTATACCAACTGATTTAAAGTTATTCCACAGTTTTTTGGTGAGCAGTAAACTTAGAATTATGATATTGGGCCTTAGAGTGAAGCCTTTCCTTATTTTCTCAGCGCCAAGTCAGAAGGAGTATTTCTTACATTTCTATAGAAAACCCAAGCCAAGCGACTGCAAATATATGATCAGTTCAGTTAAGAATTAACATCGAATTCTATTCTAAAAATAATCCCGATCATATTTACTACCATAATTACGATAATACCATATTATGCAGAAAAATATATTTCTTATAATAAGAATTTTTAATTTTTGTAGAATAACTAAGAAATTTTATTAGTGAAACAAGTAAATTCTTTAAATGTACGGGTTAATTCCTACATTTCATTCTCGCTATTGCTCCGGTTCAGTAATTTTTAAAATGATTTTCACCGTAATTTGTCCTATACTGGTCTTTCCGTGTCTAATCGGTTTACTAGCGATTAGTTTATAACCATTCTTTTAAAAAGTAAAATGTTCGGACGAGACTCAGTTTCAGTTTCTAGATAACTGACTAATGGCAGCTTGTCTTAGGTATTATAGGATATTCCAGATTGTTGTAAAAGGGTGTTATTTTGAAAAAATTCTACAATGCACTTCATTATAAGTTTTCACTAGATCCTTGTTTATTTTAATAACAGTCTCAACTAAAGTATATATAAATCCCACCAAAAACATTTTATGTAAAGAAGGTTAGCAAGCCTCACAAGCTTATACCGCTTTCACTGTTAAAAAGTTTTCAGATCTCATGTGGCCATACTTATGACCAAGATGTAGGGCTTCTAGAGCTAGGGGTTGTAGAGTTAGGGACTTGGCTCCACATGAGATCTTATAACTTTTAAACAGTGAAAGCGGTATCAGCGGTATCTTGGCAACGTTCTTTACATGAAATGTTTTTGGTGGGATTTCATTTCTTTTTGCAAGATGCTCTAGTTCTTTTTTATTTTTTCGAGCTGTATTTCTTGTGCGTCAGCTATTCTTTGTTTTCATAGCCCACTCTCTATCGTTGCTCTTTTTTCTTGTTTGCTTATTATTTGCAATAAGCGAAAAACCAGAGTTGTACTTAGCTATTAACCGATCATATTCAACTATAGCTGACTGTTGTCTTTCCAAAAAAGTAAAAACATGAACACTTTATTAACCGAAATAACAAGAAATCTCTGATTAAACCTGAAATTTTAGTCGCAAACCAAATTTCCATCCAAAACGCCAGCAGTACATCATGGTCCGACCGTGGTGTGGTGCTTGTACTTTTTTAAAATTTCTCCTTCTGTACAATTCCGCGCTTTTAGACTTAAAAATGCCTGTTAGTTTCTTTAATATGGTATGACTATTTTTACTTCTTTCGAAAGATTGTTTTGTTAACTTTAAGTAGAAAAAAACAATCTTTAAATAGAAGCAATAGATTAGGCACTAGGACGAGTTTAAAGAAAAATCACTCCCGGGGGGGGGGGGGGGGGGGGGGCCTTCCGCCTAGCGTAGTCGGGTAAAGAAGGTATTTCTTGCACGCCACAGTTCCTTGCTTCATAACAAACTCACTTTTTAGTTATTTATGTACTAATAACATCTAGCTTTTATATCAAATTTCAGCTTTCTAGAACTTTTGGAAGTACCTCCCTAGAAGAAATGTTATATACATACCTGCGCACCCTTTATGGGGGTTGGAGGGTGAAAGTTACAGATTTTTTAATATTTTTTTTTGTTTGCGTGCAGATCTTAGTCTGCATACCAAATTTCAGCTTCCTAGGGCTTTTGGAAGTTTGGAATTTATCCTATGAGAAATTGTTATATAATACAAAACCAGACCCCTCTTTTCGAGGGGTTGGATGATGAAAGTTAGATATTTCTTAATAGTTTCGTTGTTTGTGTGCTAATCCTAGCCGGCATACCAAATTTCAGCTTTCTACGACTTCAGGAAGTAGGTACCCTAGAGGTTTTGATGATCATGAGTATCGAATCGACGTATTTCAGGTATTAATAAAATCTAAAGTATAAAAGCTGGACAAATGAAACTTAATGTGTTTCATTAGTCTGGTAACTACATCTTATTCTAAGAATTTGAGCTCTCTGGTACTCTCCAGACCGAAGCTCTGAGGGTTCGAAAATACGACGAAACGCTTCCAGAAAAGATAGCTAGTTCCCAGATCTTCTTTTACTTCACCGATATTAAATTTTTAATGATTTACATTACACCAAAATTATTAAATGAAAACTTTTAAATGTTTTAGCTTGAGTTTGTCACGTCAAGTAAACAAAACGGCATCACCATTAGTTCCTTCCTCGTAACGGACAGCTTCGGAGTCAAAAGAGCCATGACTTCGATAACTCGAACACGAATTTGACAATCATTGAATCGGGAGTCAACTCCGAAGTAAACTCGAAAGCACCCTTAATGTCTCAATCAGGCCATACACAGTTTACTCTAGATAGTTCGGCCGTATTACCACCAAGCGTGTCGTCATTATTTAATTTATTTTTGTATCACAGATTAACCAATCCTTGCACACATAAAACTGCACACTGCCTTAATTTCCGAGTAGAATTTCCCAACCTTTTCCTATTGTTTACTGTAGCAAGTTTCGATTTGTTTACACCACCAATGCTCAGCTGTTGGTTTCATCTTCCGGGCTTGTACCTAGAGTAGGATGTGGGCCACATCTGTCTTGACATACTGTATGTTTTCAGATTGCTCTATCTTTCTTTACACCAGCAGTATAAATAACAACATATACTGTTACCTTCTGTGGGGCAACGAACTCTGGCTGAATGACTTTTGTATTTTCCTCAATGCAAATACTACAATTTTGCCTATTAACGCATGTTACATCACTGAAGTAAAGTTTTCGATAAAAATGTCGTCCAGTTTGCGGTAGCTCAAGAGCCTAATCAGCGTCAGCATCAGCTGGAATCAGCAGATCTTTTTTGCAAAATACGTCATGTTGTGTGTTATTATAATCCCAAATATTGCAAACGTCAACGAATCAATAAATTTAAGTACATCCCTTACACTTTCATCTACAATGCCAATATTGGCTTCACATCGGATCATGATCTTTAAAATTTATAAACACCTACAATTTAACAAATCAAAATTCAAACTTAATAAAAATTATTTTCTAAAAACGACATTTTAAGTTCATTTACGTTTATAAACAAATTTGCAAAAACTCATAGTACGTTTATACTATATACTTTCCCGTAAAAAAGAAAGGTAATGGTTTGCAATACTTCTGTGATTGAATTATTTTTTAATGCGGTTGTGAAAAATATTTTAATTAAATCCCTTCGAACCTCACTCTTTATCCCACGTCTATCATCTTTCTTTATCAGCTTAATAGCCATAAATTAATCCATTTATTTGTCGTCTGGAGCTACGTCGTGGCGCCATGCATAAGACCTTTTAATTTTGAGGGCTAAACAGGGCTAACTTATCACAGGTAGTTTTGGGACAAGCAACGATTGTACAAATAAATATTGTAGAACGGGTTTTATTGACAAACAACAAAGCAAACACTAATTTGATTAATTGTGATCATTTGTACACGAAAAGGGTGACACGATGGCTACTGATTGTGAGAATTGTATTCGAATGGATTGTGAAATGATCAATTATGGAATTTGAAATTGGCCTATATCATAGGTGAAAGAGCAAACAGATTTCACAAAGGTATGAACAAAATAAGCACCTTTGAATTTGTAAATGGTTTTCTTATGGAAATGATTTAAAGTGGCTGGGAAATATATTTATGTAATTCTACGCAATTTTATTTACAGGTCATCTACACTATACAATAGGTGAGGGCAGTGCTCTAGAAATTCGTTTAAGATTACAAAAGTGTTGCCTTTTTCTGTATACTTTTGGTCAGAATATTTTTTCTTCTCGAAAGCAATAGAAATAAAACAAATTAATTCATCGAAATATTTGTTTTATCCTCTTCAAAGCTTAATTGACGTATGCAACCGATTTTTCCACTACTCAAAAGGTCCCAAGCCACAAAAGGTCCTATGACACGTTTGTGGGGCGTTATTTGAGCTGCTGAGCAAACTCGTCCTCGCGATTTAGCAACCATTTTAATCTAACATACTTAAATATTGAACTCCGGGAAAGGTTTCTATTATGCTGTTTTTAACGCGTTTCTTACGTTCTTATTAAATGCCGTGTTATGTGAAACCGTGTTATACGAGACTAAGAGTCAGTACTTAATAGGGGGTTCCGTTCCGAAAAATTTAAAATTAAAAAATATTTTTTATTTTTATTAAAAATGTAAACATATGTAAAAAAACGTAAGTAAACAAAAAAAATTCTGTTCTCATTTAATTTAAGCTCATTTTATTAAATTTATTCTCCTTCATTGGTCAGCACCGTGAGGCGAGAGCGTTTTTTCGATCGAACGATATCATCACTTTCTGAACCCATTTCTTCGTTAGGATTTTTTGCATCTTCCTCCCTATTTAAAAAATCTGTAATTTTACTCTGTTTGCTGGCCCTTACAAGTTCGCAGTACATCTCATTGCATGCGGGCCCGTGCTCACGGTGAGGGGTATTTAAAATTTTCTGAACTTCTTGATTAGGGAATTCATATTTTATTCATATTTTATGTACATCCATATTTTGATAGTTTTAACCCCCCCCCCCCCCCCCCCAGAGCAAATCCTGCGCACGGCCCTGATTGCATGCAGATAGGCAATTTTCCAGCTCTCTTTTGAAATTTCGCCTTCTTACGGCATAAGGATCTTAAGTCAAGAAAAATGTTTCAAAATTTCTCGCTAAGGTAAGTCCTTCCTGTAACTTTTAGAGGAAAATTAGCACCTTCGCAATTTAACTTTGTAACGTGTGTACCGATTTGGATGGTTCTTTTGCTGTTGTATAGAGTGTGATCCCCCATTGCTAATAGGAGGATAATTTGGTCCTATGGTGGGGGTGGGGTAGGAGGAGGAGTAGTAACTTCATAACGCGTGGACCGATTTCGATGATTCCTTTTCTGTTCGGTAGAGTATGTTCCTTGATTGATACCACGAAAAAAAAATTTAGTGGAATGGAGGTGGGGTAGGGGATTAAACCTAACTTTTTAACGCGTGAACCGATTTGGATGGTTCTTTCTAAAAAGTGAAAAATAAAATAGTTTTTAAAAAAAATGTTGAACCGACTTCACAAAAAGCGCTAAAAAGCATAAAATAATTTTTAATTTAATATCTATTACGACATTTTGAAGTCGGTGCGAATTAAACAAACAAAACAACTACCCAAAACAATTTAAGATAATATATAAAACTACCTGAACGTTCAGCTCACGGGATCATAAGAAATGACGATTAAATATTTTTGTTATTGTTATTATAGTTCTTTTCACAATTTTCTATACACTTTTTCTTCACAATAAAACGTTTCACTTGTACCCTTATTTTCGCTATTTGATAATATTAACGTTTTCGAACAAATATTATTACTTTGGCGAAAACAAATAGAATAAAAATAAATAAAAAATATAGAGAAGTGAGCATTCGTGACACTCAGTGGGAAGAGTCTTATACTGCACACAACAAATCAGCCAGGTTAGCAGTGGCGGCGCTAGGCCTCGCTCCTCAGGGGGCCTCGCACAAAAGTTTAATAATGTTATTAAAAGTTTAGTTATTCGTATATATTTCCGTACGAGTGAGTAGTATTTATCCAGAATCGGAGAGAGTACAGCTTCTACTGAGAGAAGTTTTTCAAAGTCAAAATTGATTAAAACCTACTTGAGAAGCACGATGAGCCAAGAGAGACTATCTACGTTATCAGTTCTGCAGTGCCGGATTAACATTTTTGAGACCAATAGGCTGAACATTGGTGGAGGTCCCTTTAAGGAAATGAATATTCTTCTTTTTGTTTTTTTACCTAATAATCTAATAATCCGGGAAAATTAATTTTAACTTATAACCGGGTGGAAAATTATTTCTTTAACCTGTTTTCGTTTTGAATGAAAATTTGTTTTGCGACTAAAATTTCACGTTTAATCAAAGATTTCTTGTTATTTCTATTAATAAAGTCTACATATTTTTACTTTGTTGGAAAGATAATTTAGTCTGCTTTAAGTTAATATAAGTCGGTTTTTTCATAAGACCCAATAGTTTTGGCGGTAGGCCGAGTTTAAGGAAATATCACCGCCCGACTGCCATAAAAAGCAATGTAAATTGAACGAACGTGCATACGGTCGGCGCTAATGTGCATACGGTCGGCATATTTTTATAATCGCCAACCTTGCGCTTATGAGATTGTATGCATGGGAACCTCACACAAGCTTAGAATTTCCACGATTTTTTGAGCTTATTTCTTCTCATTTAGTTACTTTCTCGTAGGTTCATGGCTTGTAGTTTACGGTGGTCTTAGCTCTGCTCGTGTTTTTTCTATTGATAAGCACTTTTGATAATTTTGATATGCAATGCATTCATTATACATACACAGTACACTACACAGCAGAGCTGTAAAGTAATCATTATTTGTGGAATTAATTCCAACCTAATTCCCATTCCTTCGAATTAAAATTTGTTAATTCCATTACTTTTCAATTAGGAATGGAATAAACCAGTGGAATTAATATTCCAAGTAATGATGTATGTAATTAGAATTCCTCATATATTCCACCGAAATTGGCAAAGGCATGAAAAATAATTGAAAATGAATTATTCATGATTTAAAAGCAGATTTTAGTTCCTTAATTCTTTTTAATTTCCTCTTCTATGAAAACTTTCTTAAATTGATTAGCACTCCTACACTAAGCGAATTTGTTATAAAGTCAGGGCGTTTAATATGGGGGCAATAAAAAAATTTCAATACATTAAACCTAATCTGGTAAATTTAGTTTGAGAAAAACATATGCAATCGTCTTTTAAAACAACTGTGATGCGCTTCCTCAATTTCAAGATAAATTATGCTTCTATCAATAGGCTTTTGACAATAAGTTCTTTAAAGTGCGAGATTCCTATAATATTTTATTGTATTCGGTAAGTCAAGAATTTTATATGGCGGGTTGTGGATTTGTTGAATCGAATTTTTTACGAGTGTCCACTTAATTTTGTCACTGATTCTATGAAAAAATTAAATAATAAAGAACTTAATACAATAAAGTTCCTTTCCAAGAAAAATAATTTAGGTGTCCAAAATCGGTTGGATATTTGGACAGGAAAATTTGTATGAACAGAAAGTGCTAATCAGTTTGAGAATGTTTTCATAGAAAAGGAATTTAAAAAGAATTAAGGAACTAAAACCTGGTTTTAAACCATGAATAATTCATTTTCAATAATTTTTCATTCATTTGCCAATCTCGGTAGAATTCATATACATAATTCTATTTGTTAATTCCATTCCTAATTAAAAAGTAATGGAATTAAAAAATGTTATTTCCAAAGAATGGAATTGTAATGGGAATGGATAATGATGTTTACAACTCTGCTACACATGAGTGCATTCTTTCCAGTTATTGAATAATATGAAGATAGTAGGTTTATGCCAGCTAATTACCGAGTCAATCTTTTCCCGTAACGAAGTAGTTTTGATTTGTTGCAGAGATTTATTGCCTCGAAAAAAATATATACATATCTGTACTCCTTGCGCTGCCTACTGACAAGTTGGAGTATTTAAATAAATAAATTTCTTTTATTCACTGTGGTGGAGGCGTATAGGCTGCAGCCTACATCAGCCTAATGGTAAATCTGGCACTGCAGTTCTGTCAATTGAAGCGGAAATAGCCGCTGGTGTTAACTATGACATAATCTTGATAAAATTCAGTGAGGCTAAAAACCGAAAAATTCGTTTATTTTAATTTGTGATTGTAAATGTAATTTTTGTCGACCTTTTTTTAGCAACAAAACTCATATACTCATACATCAGTCTCAATCTATTTGTCGTTTTCTTTCTGACTGGGAAATAAAAGAGGACTAGCAGATAGAAGAAAAAACCTCGTTTTATAAGGTTTTAAATTTTTTATAAGGGTTTAAATTTCAGCTCATTACTTCAGAAACATTAGGAATTATAATTAGGGAACGAAAACGTATTTTATAACATTTACGCTTAAGGGGGCATGACAATGTGAATTTCAGCACCGATTAAAAGTTCAAAAGATTTAAAAATGGGATTTGAGAGCTTTGAATTTGGGTCCTAATCAATCCCTAGCCAGAAGGTTCTCATCAGTTAACATTTTTTTCAACCGATGAACATTGACGTGGTAAGAGCGGCAACTACTTTTGATCTCTATAATTACACGGCAACGTTTGCGGGGTCAGAGGGTAATTTATTTTAAAGATGTAACGAAAGTTATCAATTGTTTTAAATTTGAATTGTTCATAACGCCTTGAAGATGAAAGTTATTTTAGAGTCTTCACTTAAGAACTTGATAAATTTATTATACGTAAAGGTACCATAATTCGAAACCAACCATGTTAGTAGTAATTTGACAATTCAGTTTAAGTAGTATATACATATATTTTACCGTACAAGTTATTCAATTAGCATTATTTCATGAGGTTTAAGTTCTAAAATGAAACAGATTTATTAAATATTACAGTATCATTCCCTCTAGTTGTCGTAACTTCACCCGATTCAAGACAACGATTGCAAGTGGATCTACAATTTTAAGTGGACTCCGAACCACTGACATATTTTTCTGCAACCTCCATGGGCTTTTCATCGTAATCTATTGTCAGCAGTAAACAACCATGGGTCGCCGCCGGTGGAATTCGAACCTGGGACCTCCGGATTGGTAGGTCGACACGTTATCACTTACTCCACCGACGACATTAACACAGTAAGAAATCGATTCATTCATCACATGGTGCATGAAAAACTTTCTAGAGCTCAATGTCTCCAAATGTCAGTCCATCTCTTATTCCCGCAAGCGTCTTACCATCACCCCGAGAGTCTATATGTTAACCGACGTACCAGTCCTTATCGTGACCTCTTTGTGTGACTTAGGAAAAATCTGTGATAGTGAACTCAATTTCCGTTCCCACATTGACAGCATAATTAACAGAGCTAACTCCGCGCTAGGGTTTGTGAAGCGCTGGTCTAGAGAGTTCTCCAATCCTTATGTTTCCAAATCTCTCTACGTCTCCTTCGTTAGACCTCTCCTTGAATATGCCAGCCAGGTATGGTCACCTACACAAACAACTCACATTAATAGGATTGAATCTGTCCAGCGTAGGTTTATTCGCTTCGCTCTACGTGATCTTCCGTGGGTTGACAGATTCAACCTTCCACCTTATGAAAACCATCTGAAACTGATCGACTTACAACCTCTAAGCAAACGTCGTGATGTTTCCGACATTCTCTTCATTTATCAATTATTAACTGGTGCCATAGACTGCCCCTCAATCCTGCAATCTTTACCCATCTATACCAAGCCCCGTAACCTTAGGTCCACTCCCCGTTTCCGACTCGACCGCCATCGCACAAACTACGGTCAAAGCGAGCCAATTACCAGGATGTTACGAAAAGTCAACGACCTTTCCTCTTTTGACTTCCATCTGAGTAAATCATCCCTCCACAAAGCCTTATATCTTGACCCCGCCCATCTTGATCCTGATCGCCTACCTTAATTCTTCTTCCTTACGATTTCTGCCAGTAATCAATAAATATAGCTCATATTGTAGCTTATACTTTTTATTTATTTATTATTAATTATCATTTATTATAGTCTGTAGAATTAGTATTAAGTTATAGCTTGCATTTTGTATTTTTATGCAATAGCTTGTATTAAGCTTAAATAAATAAAAAAATAGTATTATTAATAGAAATAAACGAAATTTAAAGAACATTTTTTCGAAATAATAATTTCAGAACAAACATTTTGAGGACAATAGTAAAAATCGTTTTAGATTATCATTCATCTGAGCAGCGGCATTTTTAACTAGTCACGTGAAGCTACATAAATTTGTTGTTCCTAAAAAATTTGGAAGTACACAAACAAAGTAAGTAATCGTAAAAGAAGATTTTGAGTTGAGATTTGTACGAGACACAAGTCAATTCTATCAATCGTAACTTCTCATAAATTGCTCATATATTTTACATGATCCCTTAAAGACATACATACATACATTTTAATATATTAATTTTGCTCCGAATTGTATCCAAATTTATATCCAAAAGAAAAGCACTCAGTAAAGAATACGACAAAGAGTTTCGATGGCAGGTTTGAAGTAAGTAAGTAATTATGTAAGCAAGCGATGTACTTAACCCAAAGGCAAATAATTTTGGGTCTATTCTGTTATTTCCAGCGTTCATAGTTCCTTAAGGTGTTGGTACCCGAATTATGGTAGTTAAGCTTGCAAACAAGACTATATTTGCTACAAAGCAACAAGAGTTCTTACCTGTTTCTAGAATAGAAGCGTGAACAGGATGACTTGGAAGCATTCCATATGGACCAACATTGTACCAGTCAGAATTATGGGAAGACATCAGTTGTTGATGAAACTGAATTGATGCTGGAAAAGGTCTATCAGAAAGGAAATTTGCAGCCATCATAGGAGAATTTTCAGTGTAGAGTAACCAGTCATTTACTGGATCCAAATTTCTTGAACTTAATTTGCTTTCACTATTTAATTCTAACTCGGGATTTTGTCTCTTTTCCATGATTAATGAACTTTTATTATTATGCCTCTCCAAAATTTCACTGATCGTGAATCCCGGCTTATAGCGAGTAGAACTCATTTCGAACACCTTTGTTAACGAATAACAAAAAATCACAAAATCAAATTATCCCAGCACTCTGTCACTGTAACAATATACCTGCAATTGGCTATTCGAAGCGAACTAATCGACTTATCGGCGGCATTTGAACCTAATATTTGAGTGAGGTGATAGCCTACCTGGTTGACTGTCTGATAGGCTTTCTATTGATAAAAGGGTGGCGGCATTTTTAACAGAGAATTAATCACTCTTATCAGCTTGTTCGGCTTCTGTTGATGATTGCGAGGAAACTAGAAGCACTGGAGACCCAATCACAAGAGAAGTACTCATACCTTTATTTGTGGAACAATTATTGCCCGGATTATGGCGTATGATGTATGACTTCAATTTGTTATTGATTTCTGATAACGCTTCTTTGTAGGCTGGAGTTGATCAAATGTAGGTTTAAAAAATAGCTTACTGAAGCGAAATTTTTCGTCGCCACGGAAGATTAATACTATTCAGAAATTAAGGCGTACCTTTTTAAATAAACGTACCTTTTAAAAAAGTTGTCTTGTAACGGATTTAGGAATTTTCCAGATGAGTACTCTGTTGCCCTGTCGAAATACTGCTTAGCTAAGTTATTATCTTGGCCGTATAACGTCTCTTACTTTGAGTTTATTAAAATTCAACGTCGAATCCACTGCGCTTTTATTCAATAAGATCATTGAATTTTTAGGATGCAAATTTAGTATTACCTTAGAACCGATTGGTCGACCATCTATTTATAATCACTGAAGGACATCTAGAATTAGTTGGGGGGACTTATGCATTTCGAAAAATTACCTTGACCGAATTGTACTTGAAATTTTCAATCTAGATTTACAGGAAAGGCTACTTCGTATATCTGATTTAACTATAATAGTCCTCGGGCCCAGACCTAAAATAGTTTGTGATTACCTAACCGTTGATACTTCGTATATATGTTCTTTATGTCGTGTCGGACAACTTTTTTATTGGCGAAAATTCTCCGTAGGGGAGCGTGTTCTTTTGGGACCCCCGTAAACTCATTGATTTGATGCAAGAAAAAGATTATTGACCTAAATATAGTCTTAATCGGGAGTTTTTTATAAAAAAGCGAAAACATTTTGTCGGACAAATATATTGGGTTATTTTGGCGCGCCCGACAACCCAAACATGACAACGTTATGACGTCATAAAATTAAGTGCCTCACAGCTGATTTTTTCATAATCGTTAAATTAAAATAGTTCAAGTAAAGCTGGTAACATTGTCCTACGAATTGGGTATACTTGTTGTTGGACGCCCTAAAGTCCGCCCCCCACCCAATCCAGTCACTATGCGCCTAACAAGTACCAAAATGACCGGCGCCTTTAGTAGAAGTAGTAGCAAGGACCAGCTACGCACAACAGTTTAGTGGCAGTTCTAATAAAAGTTCCAAAATTGTTATTCAGGATAGTTGTGTCTCGTCTCAAGCCGGCCGCGGGGCTTCAAGGACTTATCAGTTGTAGAATGGTCGTTATGGTGTGCACTTCGAGCACCTTCGTGGGTTCACTCAAAGTACATAACTTAAAACTTTGTCACTGGTGGTCCCATCGGAAAGTATGTTCTTCCCATGGCAGAGGCTAAAAAGCAGGGCAAGTATAATGAAGTGTCGAGGTCTCAGGAATCCTTGAGGATCTCCGACTGGACAGAACTCTTCATCATTAGAGTCGTACACTCATTATCTAAGTTTTTGCGATTCTTTAAATGATAGGATAGATTACACATTATTTTTGAGGACATAACGACAAAGACGAATTTTACACAAGACCGTTTTACATGATTAGAACAAAACTCAAAGCTACACAAGGGTTACAGAGTTTTTGCCGCAGAACAGAGGTTTCAGAGTGGCATTGCTGTATCCCACAGCTTTAAACTGATGTCTCCTTTTGACACAGTAATCTGACCAGGTTTCGCATCTTCCTTCGATTTCGTCTTGGCGGACAAAACTATAAGGGTAGTAAATGTGCACCTGCCGCATGGCCAGAATACTACAAGACAGGTCTTGGACTCAATCCTGTGGCATATTACGAACTTCGGTGGTGAGGTTACCTTTGGGGATGACTTCAACTGCACACCAGGTTCGTCATCGATCTTCTTGATCGATTGTCATTCTAGAGTTGGATTCAACATAGTGAACGCCGCGCGATTCTTGATTCTAGTTAAACATAGCAATACTAGGGATGCCTATCATTGGCTTAATCAAAAGACTATGTCATACACAAGGGTTTGCCGAAATGTCCATGGCATGCGGCAAGACAGTCCGCACAGGTTCAATCTTCTCGTCTGGTGATGCATTTGCATTATTCTCATGTCCAAATTGTTCTTGTGCGTTTTCATTTTGCAACATTTCTTTCCTCATTCGTTACTCTCGATTCGCCATCGACGTTCTCTCAAAACACCGCCATCGCTTCCTTATAAAATCACTTTGCAGGTGACCTTCTTCACCGCAGTACCAGCATCGATATTTGTTTCGGTCGGTACCTCTCTTCAATCCAAATTCATGTTGTTCCCTTCTGTTGCACTTTGCACAACCAGTTTCCTCGTGTTGATCTAATTTGCTCCCAGTAATCTCATCAGAGCACCTAGTACGACCACAGTTAACCTGGGTATTGATTCGGTAACAAATATCTTTTATTTTGGTTTCTTCTCTTTGGTAAATAGGTCTTCTGGAGGCTTGTTTTGATGCCTTTCACGCCAGAGTGAAAGCCAAAACCTCAGCGTTTGAGTTGTTTCCAACCAATCGTACTGCTTAATGCAGGTCACGATCTGCAAGTGAGTTAATAAATGCTTCTCTTGCGACCTCTTTAACATAATTTTGGCTAAACAATCGCATCTTGGCTCTGCCGGTATAGTCTGTAAAAGTTTTACGGCTGCGCCTCTGTAGGTTTCCCTAGTCAGTCCAAAAGTTCATTGCCGCTGCTGCTTCGAGCTGAAGTCTGTATGCTTGCCGGGGCGTTTGTTCATTAAATGATGGAAGATGAAGTCTTTTGTTTACTGTTACGTCTGTAGATAAAGTTCCTGGTTGCTTCTTCTTGACGCTCATTCCTTATTGCTTCCATATCACCTTTAACTTGTTTAATATTCGTTTGTCCAGAAATTTCTGCTTCTTCCAACCTTTTCTCTATGTTCTCAAGTTTCATATCAACAGCTGATTCTAGAGCCTCAAACTGTTTCGGGTTTAACTTACACTACTGATGACTTCTGTTCTTCCATGGATGCCTTTAACTCATTTACGGACCCTTTCATCGACGATTTCAACTCAGCTGATGACAATTTTTGTTCTACCATTGATGCTTTTATTTCGGCCGTGGCCGACATTTGTTCTTCCATTGCTGCCTTCAACTCACTTACGGATCCTTCCATCGATGACTTCAACTCGCCTGATGATGTTTTCTGTCGATCCATTGCTGCCTTCATTTACGTATCCTTCCATCGATGACTTTAACTCGGCTGATAATGTTTTCTGTTCATCCATTAATGCCTTTAACTGTTCTTTGAAAGATTTCATCGCACACATTAGGGCATTGAGAAGATCAGCCATGCTTGGAGTATTTTCTTCTTCTTCTTCTAGTTCGTCTTCAAAAACAAAAATCGCTGGATCCTTTCCTTCCTTTGTTATGTATTTAAAGCTAAGCTGAAAAATTGTAGAAAAATATACATTTTTTCACTTCTTAAGGTCAGCAATGCTCAAATATAATTGATATGTGTGGCTCGACCAATTGATTAAATATTGTGCGCTAATAAACTTAAGCAATTCAATGATCTTATGAATATGTTATATAAATGTCATTCGAAATTTGTAGGTAAGAGTTATCGAACAAGGGGATTCTACAGTAACTACTACACTTATATGAGTACGCAGTGCAGCCTAATTTTTGAAATTTGGGAAAGGAGTGAACTGCAATCTGGACTGGACGGCTCATGGTTACGTACATAATTATAAGACAAAGACTATGAAATTGTGTTAGATCAAATCAATTTTTCAAAAAGGAAGACATCGTGTAACTTCAAATTCGTTAAAAAAGAGTTGTTGAATTAACCCTTCTAACTCAGAAGGCGCACTTCACAGGCAGAAGCCAGGAATCAATTGACCTACCCACCAAAATACACAAAATATTAAGGTGGATGAGGCTCCCACACCACATGCATAAAATCATTAGTAAACAAAAGCCAAAATACACCCGAACACAACAATCAGGGATGCACAGGCAGCTTACGCCAAGTCAATACAAAACATTAAAGGAAGGAATCTTTACGCCTTACAAAAAAAACAAAAAAGAAGAGACAAGTGAGTACAACAGGATGGTTACAAGTTATAAAGGCTCCTCTTTAATGTTAACTTGTCACGTTAGTGCTGAAAACATCACCAACACCATTAGCAAACCTACACATGCGATTAACAGGCTCGAACATACCGTACCTAGTGCGCGAGAAAGCTATCTGAAAGCTCGAACGGTTTCGAAGGGAATAGGACAGTTCTCTAGGTGATATTTTGGAAGAAAGTTCCGCACTGTCAATCTTTCCCTGCAGAAGCTGGTGTAGAAAAATTATATCGGCAACCCAGCGACGCTTCTCGAGAGTACCAAGTTGTAGCAGTCCCAACCGATCACCATATGTAGGTAGAATAAATGGGTCACTCCACGGCAAAGCACGAAGGGCCGATCTCACAAATCTACGCTGTACAGATTCAATACGTTTAGTGTGAGATCCATAAAACGGATACCAAACCGGACTAGCATACTCCAGCAGTGGTCTAACAAGGGATGTATAAAGATGGAGTCTTATGTGAGGGCTACGAAATTCCCTGGACCAACGGAGGATAAAACCCAGCATAGAGCTGGCCCTGGCAACGATATTATTAATGTGGGGGATGAAGTTAAGTTGCCTATCATGAGTTGGGTGTATATCTACGAATAAGGAACGAAAGGAAGGGGACATACAAAAATTATCTGAAGCAAATTTTAAAGAATAGTCAAGGTTTAATTAATAATTTGAACTACAATTAGTGATAAGAAATGAGAAATTTCATGTTATTACGTTATCTGAAACACGTCTAATAGAGGATATTAGTGAAGGTAAATTCCCATCGTCAATTAAAGGAATTTTTGTGAGCTATTAAACTATGGATGGAGGAGCTATACGAAGTGAGTAAAGACAAAATAATAGTTTAGGAGGTCAATATGGATTGGTATGAACAAAATTTAACAATTTGCAGAGGCAGGTAATTGAAGATAATGCATGCAAATTAATTATTGATGATCCTACTAGAGTAACGCGGAATTCACGCACTCTCATAGACTACGTAATAACTAATAATTTTAGTATTAAAGCGCGAGCAAACGAAGGTTTCAAAATAACCACCATAAAACTGTTGAAATATTTATGACGGTAAATAATGTTAAGAAGAACTTTGATCGAAAAGTTGTAAACATATTTAAATATAACAAAATCAATTTCTTGGAAGCGCTCTGTATTAAAAGGGTTAATTCAATTGGTGAAGTAGATGATGTTTGTGAAAAAGCGAATAGGTAATGTTTTTTTTATATGTTGTAGCCAAATACCAGGGAACAACCCTATGTGCTCAGCATGGCTTTGACCGGAAGGGAATTAGGGCAAGGAGAATGTCATGAGAATAATAATGCAAATATCGTCAATAATTACCTTTCGACGGCGGTAACTCAGCGGCCACGCAATAAACACACGCACCTCTCCCGATGCCTGTGAAGCGACTTGTTTATTTTAAGAGTTACAATAAGGTACATTACATTGTAATACTTGAAGGTTTATTTTCATATAGTAACGCAAGGTAGTTAAGATTTTATTCTTTGTTGGGGACTAGTGCTAGCAATTTGATTCGACTATCCGGATACCCGAATCTCTTCATTAATTGATTCTTAGAATCGATTCCTCGGGTAATCGAATAATCCAACTCCGTAAGTTGATAAATCGAATTATCGAAGATTCGAAGAATCGAGGATTTTCAGAATGAAACCAGATAAAAATGGAAAGAAAAATTTTAAGTACGTAATACGTCGTTCTATTGTCATTTATGGGATAAAGAGTTGATATTTATGCCACTGCTTTGGCATTAGAAAATTGTGAAATTTTTCTATACATGAATGCATGCGTATGCATGTATTGTCAACTTAGCGCACTATAATTGCGTGAAGTCTCCAATTTTCACCGCTGGGATTTCAATTTGGGTACTTTCCAAGGTTCAATACATTCGATAAAAATTAGTGAAATTTATAAACTTTTTTGTCACTAATAGTAGGAAATTCTCAATATTTTAATTCTGATTTACAATAATATGTTGAAGAGATAAATTATTAAGAATGTCTCTAATATGGAACAAATTTTTCTTGATTGTGTAGATGCTACACTTTTCCAGGGGTTTAACCTGCCTAAATCAAAGAAACGATTATTCGATTAATCGACTTGTCCGAATCTTAAGAATTGAGGAATCGAATACCCGGGTAATTCGATTCTGTCTTAACGATTCTATGGTTCAAGTAGTCGATTATTCGATTTTTGTTAGCACTATTGGGGACGCAATGTAAAATATTTTTTATTTTATTGAACGTTTCAAATAAAAAGTATCTATTGGGATTGTAATAAAGTTCAAAACTTATAACTTTGATAACGATATTCAAGTACAACGTTATCTTGGAAAAATTATGAGGGATTATGATGTATGAAAAACAACTGCGTTACTACGAAAGATAACATTGTTACCGTAATTTGCGAATAAATAATGGGTGGTATTGCGAATGTACTAACAATTCAAATGAGGAAGTGAGCCTTTGCAAGTCGAGTCGACTGAAAATCGACACCCGCAATAGGGGCCAATATAAAATTTTGGTTACATTTTATTTTGTTTAAAAATAAAATAGTATTATATTTATGAATGACTGTACTTTTTCACAGTTTTGCACTGTTTACTCATGAAAAGTGAAATTCATCTGAAGAGACCGATTTTTAGGCATCAAAAAGTATACAATACAATAGTGAAACTTTACTTTAAGTACTATGCAGCAATTATTTTTCTGGGTTCTAACGATGACTGGAATGGGCTACAGAAGGAACAGAACAGAGGATTTTACTAAAATGCAGTAGAAGGTAATAAAATGAATGAGTGTTAAACAGAGAGTTTATCTAAATGTTATAATAACATTATTTAAAATAAAAAATAAAATGTTACCTGATTATTTAGTTAGAAGTGTTAATTACGTATATGAAGTACAACCTTATGGGTGAAAAGACAGTAGCAGATTAAAATTCAATAAATATAAATATGTAAACACACAGAACATGATTATTTTTAATGAATTGCTTATAATGTTAAAAAGTGAACATAATTTAATGATTTTTTAAAAAAAATTCAATTAAATTTATTAGATCACGCGTCTTTATTGAGTACATTATGTAATAATTTTAGTCAAACAATTGTATAAGAGCATGAATCTAAATTTTTTTTTATTATTATCAATGAAAAACTACATAGGTGTAGTCAAATAAAAATTTGAGTGCAGGCGTTTCCAAATTTTAAATATTTTGGCGTTTTAAACTAAACAATGCAAAATTGATTGTTCACGTTTAGCGTTCACAGCATGGAGTATTCATGTAAATTTTAAAAATTTTGAAATATTTATAATCATTTTAATTTCTAGCCAGCCTCCTCTTATTTTAGCCAAGCTTGGGAAGGGCTTTAGCATAGTTGTGGCTTTCAATAAATAAATAATATTATTAATTATTTCTTCAATAAATAAAAAGTTGATATTTTTCTAGCTCCCTCTTAAATTTGAAATTTACCATGCACTGAACCTGAAAAGGAAACAAACGACCACCAAGAAAAATTACAAATTACTTTCAATTGGCATTTTTTCGTGCCAAAACTCTTTGATTTGCCTTTAATTAGGTCATTTCTTGTAGCACTGTTATTTAACTACAATCCGTTCCATATTTATTTATGAAACGAGATATTAATTTCTTTATTCTCAGACCTTTATTTTCTTTCTTTTTTCTGACAACACATTTCTTTTATTAAGGGGTTTTCCCTTAACTATGGAAAAACTCTTATATTACTCCCATCTTCAAAAAAGGCTGCAAGAACGATGTATCCAACTACATTGTTAAATTATCATCCATACCTAAACTATTCGAAAAATTGGTCTATGATTCCGTGTTCTTCCACTGTAAGTCTATCTTCTCACTCTCCCAGCATGGCTTCCTCAAAGGAAGATCTACAACCACCAACATTACTGACTTCGTCTCCAAAACATTATGTGCCCTGGAAATCGGTAAAGATGTTGATGTTATCGCTACCGATTTTAGTAAAGCCTTCGACAAGATCCCCCATAATGTTATCTTGTTCAAACTTGATCGCCTAGGTTTCCCCTCCCGATTCATCTCCTGGATTCAATCCTACCTCAACAACCGTCAGTACAATGTACCAGTCCTTATCGTTACCTGTTTGTGTGACCTCGAAATAATCTGTGATAGGGAACTCAATTTCCGTTCCCACATTGACAGCATAATTAACACAGCTAACTCCGCGCTAGGGTTTGTGAAGCGCTGGTCCACAGAGTTCTCCAATCCTTATGTTTCCAAATCTCTCTATATCTCCTTCGTTAGACCTAACTAAACAAATAACTCACATTAACAGGATTGAATCCGTCCAGCGTAGGTTCATTCGCTTCGCTCTACGTGATCTTCCGTGAGTAGACAGATTCAACCTTCCACCTTATGAAAACCGTCTGAAACTGATCGACTTACAACCCCTAAGTAAACGTCGTGATGTTTCCGACGTTCTCTTCATTCATCAGTTATAGCTGGTGCCATAGACCGCCCTTCAATCCTGCAATCTTTACCCATCTATACCAATCCCCGCAACCTTAGGTCTACTCCCCTTTTCCGAATCGATCGCCATCGCAGGAACTATGGTGAACGCGAACCAAATACCAGGATGCTACGAAAAGTTAACGACTTTTCCTTCTTTGACTTCCATCTGAGTAAACCATCCCTTCACAAAGCCTTATATCTTGATCCCGCCCATCCAGATCGCCTTTCTTAATTCTTCTTCTATCCAGTTTGCATTTATTTACTCATATTGTAGCTTATACTATTTATTTTGACGTATCCTTTATTTTAGCTTGTAGTATTAGTATTAGCTTGTATATTATTATTATTGTATTATAATGTTATAGCTTGTATTAAGCTTAAATATATTAATTAATTAATTAATGCCGTTTAAGATAACTTCACAAAAATGGCTTTCTTACTAATCGTTTTTTATGTTATTTTTTTGCATTGAACTACTCAATCTTTCTAAATTTAAACAAAAATTCACAAAATTTAAAGTTTTCTTATATGAGAGACTTGCTGGCATGCAAACTTTAACAAATGTCTTGTTAAATTTTGACAATTACCTACTTGGATTGTTAAACGCAACATTTAACTTGCTTGACTTCATGTACAGTATATTATATGCATAGGCCCTTCCTTTCAATCTTTATTCGAAGGTGTATATCAATATGCTCGCGACCAGCGCCTTTTTAAAAATGGCGGAAAGTGTTGACGTGGTCACCGCAGAAACACTTATCACGTAAGCTAGTCGGTTCATTTTTGAGAGTGCGGTATATTCTTTGAGTTATTCGCAATAATTGATTTTTGACCATATCTTAGGAACTGTTGTATTTTCTCATGTTGTCTGTTATTAATACATTTTTCTGGTAAAGACCCAGCTAGTTAAAATCAAGGAGTATTTTATGATTTTTAGAGTGCGTAGTCAATATTAATTCATTACGATACAATAGTTTTTTCTTAATGATATAAAAAATAATAATTTTTTCATAGCAATGATAATCCACATGACTGTATAAATAAATATCTCGTATATTAAATAAAATGCACCATTTCTGATGCAATTTTCTACGTACTTCCCCTTTCACTGAAAACCAAAATAAACAACTTGATGATAAAACTACATTTGTATGCTATCAGAATTGAAAGGGTGGAGCCTAGATAACTTAGGATTTGATTGGTGCAGTGGTTTTAGACGTCGAATGGTTGTTCTCTTATCGAAGCATTTTTTTATTACTTTTGTCGGACGGGCAATGTCGGCATCTTTAAAGATTAAAGCTGATATAGTTTCGCGATTACGAGTTACTTTGTTGAATTTGCTAATTAGGATTTCGTAGACGAAAGCGATAACAGCTGTTGAGTATCCCAGACCAAGTACGCATAAGTGACCCGATAAATGTGAAATATTAAGTACAACTGGTAAATTATTATTTTTGTGATTTGATTCCAGATTCAACAATGCTTTTTCCGTTTTGGTATCTAGATAGCGAGCTACCATCTAAAATATTTAAAATGATTAATATTTTGTTACTTCTAAAAACTTACACACTTTTCTTTCCCAAATATGAAATAAGCCGTGTTCAAGTATCCACAAAATAAACATGTTAAAGTGATCCATCAAAGGCCATCCACGTATTGAAAATCCTCGTGTGTATTCGAAAAATATGTCATCTTTCAGTACCTGAAATATATGTACTTAAATCAATTCTAAGTTAATTAAATTATAATATCTTTAAAAGTGCAGAAAGTAATATTTACGGGTGCTATAATAATCACTAAAGCATTCTTAATTACAATATATTAACGATAGTTTATATCTTGACTATTTAAATTACACTTATACTTCAAGGTATTTGTCAGAAGGTATTAGCAATGGAAAAATTATTTAGGCTGTAGTACCACGTCAGCTTATTGTGATTTCGTTCATTATCATGACAGCTTTTTAAAGCTATCTTCATCTTTATACAGGTAATATCTTGATAATGTTCGCGATAACTTACATAACGATCCTCGTACCTTTTTTAAATTTGTAGATATGAAGAAGAAAACTGATAATTATCCATCTGCAATGTGGTACAATGGATCATCAGCCAGCGCGCCCAATATAGCCGATACTTTGTAAGGGCTTAATCTCATCTAATCAACATGGCTTTCTGCCGGGTAGATAGACGACAACTAATCTGCTTGAATTTACATTCAACATAATCTATACATTCCAACAAGGTATCCAGACTGACTGCGTCTACACCGACTTTAGCAAGGCATTTGATAAACACCCTCACTCTGTGATTATGCCTAAACTTCAAAAGTTGGGTTTTCCGCCTTTATTGCTCGACTGGATCTGCTCTTACTTAAAAGTTAGGACATACCGATAATCTTTCCGTAATACTTTATCCAGAGTCGTTAGGGCTTCATCTGGTGTACCGCTGGGTAGCCATCTGGTGCCGCTGCTGTTTATTCTTGCCATTGACGACATTGTCCCTCTTATTAAGTACGCCAAAGTCTTAATCTATGCAGACGATATGAAGATTTTCTCTTGCGTTAGAAACAGTTATGATTCTTCCTGCATTCCGGATGTTTGAAATATCTTCAAGTAATGGTGTGGATATAATGGCCTGCAGCTTAACTTAGAATAATGTGAAGTTGTGTCATTCTCTAGGAACCAAAATCAGCTCGTCTTTGATTATACCTTTGCGGAAACTAATATCTGTCGCGTGTAGTCCGTTACTGATCTTGGTCTGAAGTTTGACCGAAAACTCGATTTCACTTTGCACATTAACTATATTGTTTCTAAGAATAATTCAGTTCTGGGTTATGTAAAGCGGTGGTCAAGGGAGTTTTCTGATCGGAAGACCTTAATTCGCTTATTCTTTGCTTTAGTTATGCCAATTCTCGGGTATGCATCTCATGCTATGCTGTTCATTCTAGACGCATTGAGTCGATGCAGCGGAACTTTGTTAGTTTCGCGCTAAGAGACTTTCCGTGGAATAATCCACTCAGTGTGTATCGCCTCCGGTTGCTTAATATGCACTCGTTGGAAGAACGACGTAGAGTTGCTGGCTTAGTCTTTATTGACCAGCTTTTGAACTCGAACATAAATTCTTGCACTCTCGCAGGTATGGTTTTTTATAGGCATACCCCGTATAGCTTAAGGAGATTAGCTATGGTATGCATGAGCCTATAAATCGCATGTGTAAAGCCGTGAATATGTGTCCTGTTTTTGATTTGACTCTTGCTAAGAATTTGCTGAAACGATCTCTGTTGTCTGTGCACCCCTGATTGTTGAGTGTGGGAGCCTCATTTGCCTCAATATGTTGTTATATTCTGGCGTTTCCATCAGTATAACAAATTTTCTCGTTTTTATCTTATTGTAAAAAAAAGAACGGTATCAATAATTTATTTCTGACACCCTTTTTAAAACAGCACTCCCATTCCGGCCCTGTTATCTGTTTATTCTAGACGGTCTTCATAGACCTTCTTCTACACTTTTTATTAATTTATTTATTTACTTACAAAGTTCATCGATTACTAAAATAAAGGGAAAAAAGTAACAAATAGCCAGTAAAATAAAAAAAGGAAACAGATGAATATGAAAATGATTCAAGTATTGATGATACAAATTAACAAATTGCTTATACTACAAAAAGTCAAATTTATACAAATTATTCATATTACAAATGGGAAAAACAGCTAGAAAAGAAGAAACAAATCAAAACCCTAAATAACTTAACCAAGCCAACACCTAACAACGTTCCTAGATAAGTGAAAGTCGATACTATCGGAATGATAATTAAAAACGAGACGTTCATGATAACCAGTGGTGGATCCAGAATTTACTTTTGGGGGGAGTTGAGGAAAAGTATCATTTTTTTAAGAATGAGCCGAAAATTTAAATAAAAATAATAAAAAAGTATGTTTTAAAATATTAAATTTTATTTTTCTAACGACATCGCCAAAATTTGTCCGAATTCGTTAACAACCTGAATAGGTTGTAGATCTCTTCCTTTATCCCTGTGTACATAGGTATATACAAGCCAATCCATTAAGACATTTTTCTGTCATGGTCGTACGAACTAAGGAGTTTATGAGCGATTTGAGTGATGAGAAAATACTCTCAACTGGTATCGTAGCGAGAAGCTGTAAGAGTTATTACGTAAACATGCAGATTTGAAAGGTTGAGTTAAGTTGGGGCTGAAATTTCAATCCGCGAATGTGGATTCATCAGGGCAGATAGAAACTCGTATTTTGACATGCATTCTTATTAATTATAATACGCAGAAGAATCGATGGGCCTAACCCATTTTGAATCAGTTTTCACAAAAAAACAAAAATGGCTAAAATTCCGAGATGAGCCCTCTTCGAAATAACCGATTCAATTATTATTAATAACTGCAGCGTCAAATTACAATGTGTCACTTCAGCTCTTCAACCCGCGTATACATGTAAAATTTAAACTTGACTCAGCCAGATTACATGATTACATTAGGGTTCAACCTGGCGTCAACTTTGCATGTAAACATAGTATCTTCACATTTGGGAAGAATTCATTCGCCTGTAGACGCGCCTGTGAAATTGGGTAAGGGTAATAAACTTACAGAATTTTTAAGAAAATACTGAACTTATTTACGCAGACGCCGATGGCGCTTTTCCCAACATAGCTTTCCTAGAAAAGGTAAAGGTTAAGGCCCGAATTACAATTCCGACTGATCAGTTGACTGCAACTGAGTTTTCAGTCCAAGTCAAAGCCAAATCCAAATTTGAAATTAAATTGCAGCTTCAGCTTCTGTCATTTTCAGAAATATTTACATGTATATTTCAAATGAAGTTGGCCGCAGTCGGGTTTTGTGACTGCGACTTTGCACATTGAGCAAAGTCTAAGTTCAGTCGCAGTCGACTGAGAAGTCGAAGCTGCAATTTAATCATGTCACATGCATTTCCCATTTGAGCAAAGTCGCAGTCGGTTGATCAGTCGGAATTGTAATTCGGGCCTAAAGTGCTGGGTTATTCCCTACGAATAAAGGACAAAAGGAAAGGCCGATACGTATATATACGAGAACAAAAAGTGAAGCAACATTTTCTGCAGACTACCTGTCAAATTGCAGACTCATTGCCATAATTTGACATTACATTTGTGAAAGTTTTTATGCCGGCAAGTGTCCTCTGGAAGAAAATTTTAAATTGTGTAAAATTTACTACGAATGTAAAAAATTTCTGTAGTGCAGTGCCGAGAAAACATTAATTAATTGATAAAATGAAGTGCATTATAAATTTGTGTGAGAACAAAGTGCGAAATCATCCTGTTGGAATCTCGTTTCATAGGTAAATATAGAACAAATAGTAGTTAAATAGTAATGCTACATTGCATGACTTAATTGAAGGCAAATCAATTAGTTTTAGCACGAAAACAAAGTGAAGTAAAAGTTACTTGTAATTTTTCTCGGTAGCCATTCGTTTGTTTTCTTTTAAGGTTCAGTGCTATGGTTAATTTTTAATATAAGGGGGAGTTAGAGAAATATTAACTTTTTATTAGTTGAAAAAATTTGAATAGTTTATTTATTTGTTAAATTTTCTATTTTAGATTTCCTAGTAAAATTTAAAGTATATAGATAATGTACAGAATTTAATATCTATAAGTATTATCCTAGCCACTAATTTAGTGTAGTAAGAGTTATTTCAAGCAACCAAAGCCCAAAATTTTTTTAAAAGAACCTCTGCAGTAAAATTTTTCTTTGACTACATCAATGTAGTTTCCCATTTGTGTTAGTAAAAACCTATACAATTTTAAAATTGGCTTCAGAAAATTTTCGTATGGACCCTTCCTTTCATTCTTTATTCGTAGGTTATTCCAGAACTCGCCATTTATTGCGATCTACTTTAACGTCCGAGAGTTGTAAAAGGGATGAAATATTTTTGTGCTTGTTTACCTCAGATATAAGAATAAACTTCCGCACAATAGCGAATATTGCCGTGCTGTCGCAAACTACACCCGTGCTATCGGTCTTTACGTATGGGAGGACGGAGTGCCCCTTTGTCCAGTTTGATTCTTTTGTTTTCGCACTTGCTACTGCTCGTAGCGAATTCCTGGAATAGTTTTGATACTATAAGAGAATGTGACGTGACAGCTAGTATACTGCTGAGGTGAAGTTAATTTAATTTGTTATTTTGTTTAAGCTTTTATGAAATATTTTTAAAAATACTTTTATAATCATAACAAATTGTTAAATATAAATGAGATGCCTTTATTATTTTATTATTATAAAAAAAATGGAACTCCCTTATTAAGAGAATAATTTTAAATTGTCATTTTACAGCAACTTTTTTCGTCGAGTATAGCTTTAGTGATTTTGCCTTACCTATTGTTAAATTTGAAGGAGCGTTGTTAAAATCAACAAACAAGCTAGAAAATTAAAGGAAAGGAAAGCCCTACCTGTTATTTTTTTTATCAACTATGACTGCCTCTGAGCAAAAGACATTTTAAGGCCATAAATCTTTAGTGAAACAAAATTATGAAATTATTGGATCCGTTGCTTTTCGTTTGCTTCCCAGTGACAATACGTCTTGTAGTTTAATAGAAAATCTGTCGCTAATCGTTTGGAGGGGGCTTCGGCTCGCTAGCCCCCCCCCCCCCCCCCTTATCAACCAGTGATGGTAACGTTTTGTGATTACTATAGTTAGTGCGATGTCACGGGATATAGAGAAAGTCATCACTATTCAAAGAGCGCGCCGGAATCCGAAACATTAAAAGAACTTAAGGGCTCAGGACTATTTATATAGTACTGTAGTCGAGTACAAATACAATATGAAAAATGTTGCGTCTGTTCTCAAGATAATCTAAATCTAAAGCGATAAGTTTAAGTCTATCCACGTACGGAGGCATGAAGAGCATGAAAGACCATGGAGAGCGAATCTGACTAATCTTCGCAGGACTGCTTCAATGCGGCCTGACGAAAGAGCAATAAAGTAGCCTCGTGATATTGATTGTCGAATTCTATAGGCCACGTTTTAAGGCAGTATTCTGCTTTGAAACTTTGAAAAAATCGATTTTTTTTTTACAGTTTTTACATTCAAGAATATTCTCTCAAAATTTGAAATCGATTCAAGCAGTCAAAGTATACTCTTTCGCCCCTCAAACGTAACTACGCGGTGCCCAACGCGCAGAATTTAAATGCGTTTATCTCAAAACTACTTTTTTACACTGCTTGGTGGTCATAAAATTTTAACCACATATTCTGCACACCTATAGCAACCGACTCAACTAGAATTATTTAAAAATTTTGATTTTTACAATTTTTTTATGGCAACAAGCAGTGAAAAAACATGCAATTTTTTATCTTCCTTCTTTTTGTCGCCGCCGTTTTTTTATTTTTGCATGTACATCAAAAATTCTAGTTCAGTCGATTGCTAGTGATATATTGAATCTAAAAATTTAAAATTTTTCAGTTTTAGATAGCCATTTTTAAAATTTCTACACCAGCGCAGACCCACCTACTAATCGAAGCGTTGTATTCAAATGGTGTTTTTGTGCATTAAAAATGCGTAAAATATATAATACAATTTTTTGAATGTATTTCAAGAGTATATTTATTAAGTCTAATAAACCCTACATCAATATCTTTATTCATAATCTCATAAAAATAGCCTTTTTCGAGCGCCCAAAGTAGAATACTTCCTTAATAAAACCTAGGGTCGAATTACCCCTATTAACTGGTGCGTCTTCAAAGGAGAAACGAGCATTTAGCCAAACGCCCAAGTCTTTGGTTTTCTCGAGTCTAGGAAAAGAGCGTCCATCTACGGTATAGTTAAAAACCAATGGGTTTTTCTTACATGAAAAAGAAATAGTAGATATAGAGTGGTAGAAAATTAATGGAGCACGACTCTGGAAAGTGTTCAGATTGGAATTCAGAAAGGCACAACCTGCTACAATAGAAACCATACGAAAAATTTTAGCGTCAGCATAACAAGGAAGCCTAAAACCATCCAAAATAGTCGATATATCATTTATATAAATAATGAAGAGTAGTGGTCCCAAATGGTTGCCTTTTGGAACACCTAAAGTATTATAGATAATTTCGGAGAGAGAACCCCAAAATAAAACGCACAATGTACGATGACACAAGTAGGAACATAACCAGTCAAAAAAAGATATCTAGTGAAATCTGACTCGATGACACAGGTACAGAAATTTGAAGAGTCAAGTAAGGGTAAGTAACGGTTGCTGGAGAATGGACGGACGAGTTGAAGCCTTCTAGGATACGGTGATCCTCATCAGGATATTCTCAAGTGTTAGTTACACCTCCAAGTGGTAGCAACCGGGCAATGCGTCCTAGAATGTAGCCAAGTAACTAATGCGGGAGGAGATAACCTCTTGAAAAATCCCCTAACTCCAAGAGAGTCTGCAGTGTTGCGTCCCCTCTGCAGGACCCAGGGGTAATTGGGTCGCGAATGGCGTTTTCCTCGGGCGCTTCTGTGGTAGTGGAGGTGGATTGTATGAGAGACCCCAACAGGTTGGCTATACCCACGGTACCCGCAACACAGCAGTAGCAGTTTTGGGAGAATTACCTTTCGAAGGAACTGTGGCGGCTATGGAGGCTGGCTCGCTCTTCCACCGGCTGAAACTGCTGTAGCAGTCCTGGAAAAGGGTGCCATTGGCATAATAACAACTAGCACTTCTTCAGGTGCGGCGGTGCAGAGACGGGAGACTCTAACGAGTTGGCTATCTCCGCGATACGCACACCAGGAGAAGATGCAGATCTGCCTTCCAAAGGGTTAGCTGCGGTTAATCCGGAGGGGGTTTCTTTTCCTGGCTCATGACTAAAGCGTTACGGCCTGGAACCCTTCAATGCCGTAGGCAGAGAAGGGATGAAGGTTGTAACTAACGCATGGACCAAAAAGGAACACTGGAAACGGTGGGAAAATATGGATTTATGCAGATCTGCCCTCCGTAGGGTTAGCTGCGGTTAATCCGGAGGGGGTTCCTTGTCCTGGCTCAGGACTAAAGCGTTACGGCCTGGAACCCTTCAATGCCGAAGTGAAGGGGTAAATGATGTAACTAACGCATGGACCAAGAAGGAACACTGGAGACGGTAGGAAATCATGGATTTATGCAGATAGGCCAGGATTCTAGCAGTGACTCAGGAAACCGAGGTTAGTGGCGACAGTGGGATAACTGGATACTCAGTTGCCCCCACTAAGGGAGACTGGGAGGGGACGAAAAGGGACCCGGTTATGTGGTCTGTTTCCGCTAATCCCCAGATAGGTGTTTTTAGTGAGTAAGAATCTCACACTACCGGAGGGCACGGGCTGTCTGGTGTCTTTTGGAAGATTTTCACCTCTCCCGCAAAAAAAAAGGATAAGTAACAAACTGTTCTAAACAGAGAGCAGAGAAAGAAATAATAAAATATATTTACACAATCGGTGTTTTTGATTAAGAACTTCTTTGGCTCTTCCTCAACAACAGCACCAAAGGTTTACAGCAGTATCATATGATCACTAACACTGTCACACTAATCTTTCAGTAAAATATTTTTAAAATATTTTGCAAATGTACAAAATATGTATGTACGAAATCACGACCGACTAGAGTGACAGTGTGAATGTTATTTATTCTAAGGCAAACTTTCAAATAATGTAGTAAGTAAAGAATGAAATAAAATTAAGTTAAGGAATAAGCGTTTTTTGAAAATTTAGAAATAACGTGAAAATGATAAATTAACAACGCAAAGTATTTAGTGCTCCACTTTTATCCGAAATAAAATGTATGAAACTAAAAAAATATTCGATGATTGAAATTAAGTGCACTTAATCGTGCTGCATTTAATCGTGTTTTTGTTTTTGTACATACGATTAAATAATTGATGGCATCTTGTCTTATATATGTCCCAAACGAATAACTTCCACTGTGTAGTCGCTCAATTCCCAGGCCATAATTCATGCTGAACGAAAGATTTCGAAATTCTTGATACCTTCGTATTTCAAAATTCTTAGCAAGCAGCTGTTCAAATGAAATATTAGATTTTGAAATGGATAAAACCCATGCAGGCGCTGGTGCTCCCCATTTCAGATTACTCGTCGCAAATTTTTTAGCTGTATCAATAGGATTTGTGTAAAAAGGTATTGTCAGCAGCGACTTTAAATTACCACTGTAAGCATTTTCGAGCGTTACGCAAGCAATCAAAAGTGATGCCAAGAAAAGTCGAGTTGAATACTTTTCAAGCCTACAATATTTTTCAGGTAAATTTAATAAATTGAAGTAATATGTTTGCATACTTTGTGTTGTTAGCAAAAGACTGCTGAGAGAATATTGCAAAAATTTCCATAAGCGAAAGCATGTAAGACGGAATATGGAAGCTGTTTTTCTCAGTAACGGATGCTGTAAACAATCTTAGTCCATATAAAATTAAGGAACTTACAATTATGGATATTAAAATTAAACACCAAACTGCAGTTGTCAATGGTAAAATGGCAGTTAGGTAAGGAGGATAGTGCCTGAAAGCATAAAAATTATTGAAATAAGTGTGCAGATAATATGCCATGAAGTTACCTTGGTGCGGGAGCCAAGAGTGTTACTGCAGACTTTGCTATGGTAAAGGAAGTCTCAAACTCATCATTGTACCAGTTGTAATAGCATCCAATGCCAAATTCGGTTTCTTTGCGGTAAACCGATCCAATCATTCCGTTTGATGATCCATTTTTATATATTCCTCCCCAGTTATCGTTCCCATCTGTAATAATGAATGAAATGTTAGTCAAGGCTGAATAAATACATTTTTGTAAAAAAAATTTTCAGTTCTTCAAATAGAAATTAAATCTAAATCTTCTAATTAGAAGTACCATTTATTTAAATTTTTCTTTTAATTTTTCCAACTAAAAACGCCGGTCGTTATAAGAAATTTTGATATTTCTTACTCCGCTCAAGTTTTGTTTTGAAATTTCGTAAAAATTCACTCGGATCAAGTGCATTTCTTTTATAATTTTTGTAAATTTAAAAACTTATTTCACCGAAATGTTTTGTGACAGTGTAAGTGATGATAATCTGATATACCATTTCCCATTTAAGTAGAACCATTTCCCAATTAAGCAAAACTAACACCCAATTGAAAAGACACTTTTTCCAATTGAATTAAACTTTTCCCAATGGATTTGATATTTTTCTCAAATAAATTAAACTTTTCTCCATTTGAAAAAAACTTTATTTCATTGTAATTAAACAATTTTTCAAATAAATAAACCCGAAATTCAAATATATAAAACTTTCAAATGGGAAAAAGTTTAATTTATTTGAGAAAAATGTAAAATTTATTGGGATAAGTTTAATTCAATTGGAAAAAGTGTCTTTTCAATTGGGTTTTAGTTTTGCTTAATTGGGAAATGGTTGTACTTAAATGGGAAATGGTATACAGCCGTCAGTTTTGTTGGATTTATATCTAGTTTTCATTTTCGTGTTAAGGGGTCCAGCAGCTAAATAGAAGCCAACCCTTCGATGCTGTTGTTGAGGAAGAGCCAAGGGAAATTAGATTTTCTTAATCAAAAACGCCGGAGCTTCACCCGACTTGATAACTTTAAGGTAGATTCCAAACCACCAGACATAACTCTGCAATTCCCGAAAGCTTTTTTACCGTAATGTAATGGAGTGACGTCCAAACCTATGCCCGCGGGCAAGTGAGCTTTTGAGCTTTTAAATTCGTATATGCACTTGTTTGGCTGTATTCGATTTCTTGTTTTTGCGTTTTTTAATTAATAAAGCATACAAAAGTTAAAAAAATCGTCATATTTAAGTAGTTTTGTAAGCGATACGAAAAGCAGTAAGAAATTCTTCTAAAGCTTTTAAGCTTTCTTCACATTAAGTAGGGTGAGTTTGGCCATCACTGATGTAATGTCTCTTTCCGACCCTGTATTTGTAACCTCTTTCCCTGTATTTGTAATGTCTCTTTCCGACCCTGTATTTGTAACCTCAGGGGTTCCTCAGTGTAGCACCCTTGGCCCGGTGATTTTCATTCTTTGTATCAATGACGTCTCGCTTCTTCTGTCTTGTGCTAGAATTCTGTTCTCATGACTCCGATTGTAGTCTCTTGAACTGTGATCTGTATGGCAGTATTTTGTGTCATGACGATTATATGTGTCATGCGTAAAATTTAGTTACCAATTGCTATTTAAATTTAAACGTAGAATATGTTTATGTTAAGTGAATAAGTAAATATTAGTAATAAAACCGTTTATTTCATAAGATAAAGCCGCCTTTTTGAGCCAAGGTGTGCGCTCTGAAAAGAGGTCGCCTCAGCTGAATGGTTATCTTTTTCCCATAGAAGACGTCAATGGTGTTTCCTTGGGCAGAGTTGACGTGGTTAGAGATCTGGGCTTGGCTCTCAACTCCCTCAACTCAACTCTCGATGATCCATACCTAACCAGGCGTTTTAGAATATGCTAGCCCTGTTTGGTCTACCTACTTTGCTGTTCACATCAACCGCGTCAAGGCAGTGCAGCGCAGATTCCTTAAGTTTGTACTGCATGGGCTTCTCTAGAATGATCTGTTGGTGCTCTCCTCTTATGCCGACCGGCTGTGATCGGTTTCTCTCAACTCAATTGAAAAAAAGGCATACTTCTGTTCGACATGATTTTGAGCACCATTTTGAAACAAATACTGATGGAATAGAAGTGCTTTTGATTGACAAGTAAAACCAGTTCAATGCCTTAGTTATACAAAAAAATCTACTACACAAAAAAAGATTAATGGTATGGCACAAGGATCAGTACCTTCTATACCTATTGCCTAACTAGAATAAATACCAAAGCCATAAGTTCGAAATAATAGCAAATCAGATTAGATTAAAATAAGTCCAGGTTATTCTTTTAAAATATTAGGTTAGTCCGATTGAAATTGATGAAGTTGTACGAGTTTAAAGAAGACTCCGGACGCGGTAGCGTCCCTTTGTGTAGTTGTTTGGTCATACATTCTATACCAATAAATTGGCAGCTGTATTCCTTACAACCTCCGCTTTCTCTACCCTGCTCGAGTGCTTTATACCACTTGTAGAAGGTCACCTGGTTCATAAAATCTTCACCGTAGACACGATGTTATGCAGTATGTATTACTACCCTTCGCAACACGTTTTCCCCTCAAATTTCTCGTTGTTGTCTTTCTTAGCAAAGGTAAAAAAAATAGGTTGGTAAACAAAGTGGAAACACTAAAATGGCCGGGTAGTAGTCTCAGCCTAAATCCTACTGAGAAATGTTTGAAGGTGTTTGGAAATGCTGTGTCTGGACACATGCCACGAAATATAATTGAACTAAAGGCGATATCTTAAGTGTGCTACACTAATCCCTCGTTTAGCTCGGAGGATGTGTTCATGAAAACAGACGCGCACTGCGAAATTGCGCAAAACGAAATGTGAATATCATACAAAAAAGGGGATGTGTTCTTGGAAGACGCCATAACAGCACATTTTGAACAGTAAACATTCATTTATTGGAGAAAATAAATGTAAGGTAAACCTATTTACATATAATAACAGATAAATGTTATAAGTTTTAAAAGCATAGAAATTAAGAAAGTGTAATAACCTCATTATACAATATATCTTCAGTCTTCCTTATTAGTAACCCGTTGAAGTTTAAAAAAGTCCGTTACAACAGCTTGTCTTCCTTTCTGTTTTTCTTATTATAAATTGCTTTGCAAGGCTCCAGAGCTGATTTTAGCATGTTAGTGAATGTCTTTCTACTTTGCCAATCAGAATCCATCTTTTCTGCCTCTTCAGCTAGTTAATCTCCCAAAGTTAGATATTTCGCAAGGGTTTTGCCATTCATTTCACCTACTTCCCTATTTGGTGTTTCACTTTGCTCAGGTTCGTCATTTTTCTCCAATAAAAGGAACATGTCTTCTACTGTACCTTCATGCTTGCCTGCATAAAGAATTTTTGTAATATCACTTTCATTCAGGTCATCGAACCACTTTCCACCACTTTGTCTGTCAAGGTGAATTAAGTTTCCATGGCCACTACATCCTCTTCTTCGATATTTGAAGACTCAGCATTTTGTAAGGCCTTTTACAAAACTGCTTGTAACGTTTCATATGTAAATACTTTCCAGCTTGGTTAATGTTTTTCAAAACAATAAATTTTTTCCAAAGTCCCTAATATTCACAACAAACTTGCCACTGCGCTGAACCGTAGCTATTTTGAACATGTGCGTGTTCCATTGGGCTCCAGTAAAAGGGCATCATTTCCAGGGCAACCTGGCTAAGTTTTAATAAAAGTAGGGCATCTGATCTGCACAACAGGGCGAGAGCTGTTATTGGAAAAATCACCGCAGTCTGTTAGTTGCCCCTTACAGTAGACACTGTCGCAGTTACGACGACGTGAACGAAAAAGAAACCATTATTCACCTTCTCAGTGGATGCCTTGCTCTTGCCAGAGTCAGAAAGAGGGCTATGGAGGAGTACGTCTTTGAAAACTTGAAGGCAATCTAGGTGGTAACGGTTAAGGAAATAGTTGGTTCTTAAATTCCCCCCTAACATTAGTCTGGTTTTCACATCTATCGGCACTCCGAGCAACAATTATATACATTTTATAAACTAAATGGAAATAATAATTAATATACACTTATAAACAATGCGCAGTATACACAGATTGAATTTTTCACGCAGTCAATTTAACTTTACTTGTATAGATATACACAGCACTAATGTTGCACAACACGTCACCCTTATTGCTACAGATATACTGCTAATTAGGCATGGTGGTGACGCGAAGTCATAAGATTTTACCTACCCAAAAGCGATTAACGCGCACATCATACAGTCGGCTATATACAATGTGTTGCCCATAGCTAGAAATATACTGTTAACATTAGCATGTCGGTGACGCGAACCCATAAGATTTTTCCCTACCAAAAATTGCTCAACGCCGCTGAAGATGTTTTCACTTCAAAAATGTTTTCATATATTTTAAGAGTGTATTTATTGAGCTCGGTAACTTTTATACTAATATCGATCACAGCAACGTCAAAAAAATTTGTAATTTTTCGAGCGTCTAAAGTAGACTAATCCCTATAACCAACCAATCCTAACATTCAGCACTTGCCCTTCATCAGTGGCCCTAATTATTTACCAAAATATTTGATTATGTATAATTGACTAATGTAATTTACCTAAACATTCATATTAGGCAAAATGCGCGCTGTTCTCATTACTATTGCATCAGATTTTCGTTCTAAGAAAGAACTGCTAGCCGTAGACATCGAGACCGCGCAAATAGAACCCGTGCTAAGCGAGGGGTGATGAATATACATATATTAAAAATTTATTTTCATCTATGCCAGACAGATGCAAAGCGCTAATAAAATCACGGGGTGACCATACAAAGTATTAGTTTTTTTCTAATTATTTATATACTGTAAATGTAGTAATGAAGTTTCTATTATAATAAAACAAATTATTACTTAAAAAATTTAAAATAAAACAACAATTAACATTTAAAACAACGTTTTTTAAGTTTGTCGATTTTTGATATCCCGTCAAAACCCAGGTTTAAAAATAAATCTGTACAAAGAGGTATAGGTAGGTAGGTAAATGATATTTAAAGAAGTAGCGTTTGCATAAATTTTACAAATAAAGAAAAAAGAATATTGAAATAAGCTAGTGTAAGGTAATTATTTCGTAAGGAAGTGAAAACTTTGTAAAATAAGAAGGTGGAGCAAAAATTTTTTTAAGTTCAGTGTACTTACATGGCACTATCTTTGGCGTGTAATTTCTTGTTTTACAAAATTCTAAAACAAGATTTGCTTCGGAACCCTCATAGATGACATTTTTCCGTGACATGCCTGAATCAATGGAATCCACATTACCCTGACCTTCAGCCTGAAATGTATCCATGCAATTACAATTACAAAGTAATTTAAATAATTTAATACCGTAAAAGTGCTCATAATATATGGAATGTATGTCAAAGCGGATATTTTCATTTCTCGACCGAAACCATTATTCAACTTTTCCAAAAACAAATTTTTGTTTTTTTTAAATGACGTGTTCGCGAAAAGCGTATTTACTAAAATAGGTTGGTTATTATTTTCCAAACCCACAAATTTTTGCGTCCAAAAGTTAAAACTATTTCTCTCACCCGCTGTTACTAAAAGATGATTAGGATAAACTATAAAAAATCGGAATGTCATGAAAGTAGTATACTAATAAATTGTTAAAGGTAAATTCTTACACTGTAAGATGTCATTCTGCAGAACTTTCCTTGGATTTTCACCGTCTGATAGAAATAAGAAAATTTTATCTTTCAATCTTAAAACAGATCGTTCAGTTGCATAATACTTTCCAGACAGGAATAAAGAAGTATTCGGTAAGAGTGATATGTAACCCTGTAATTGTGGTTTAAAATTTGAACATTTTTCATTTAATCTTTTACCTCACATCCTAATTCGACTTGGAGAAGAAAGTTATCATAAAATTGCTGGTCGCTCCAATCTCCTGCATTTATCCAATGGATAACAAAATGCTTCTGAAATGGTGGCTGTTTTAATGCATTCACAACTCCTTCCATAAAATCTAGCCTGAGGGTGCTAATATTTCTCGAATCGTGTATTATTAGAATGCTCCGCAAACCGATGAAATATGTATGAACTATAACGTAAATTAAATAAATCTTATTACTTTTTAAATTCAAAATAAATGCCTAAATCCTTACCTAAAAATTTCATTAACCACTCCGCGTTAGTTGATTGCTTTTTAGCTAGCCACATCCTCCTTGTTTGAAAATTTCTACGTCCTAAGCCTAAGATTTACATTTCATGATATTTCATATAAACCGTTTCAAAGTATCCAATGTCTATCCAATCATTTTAACTGTAAACACAATTTAAGTAAGGAGGATTGTTATCTTATGTTGTTTTATCATGAATTTATCATAATTAAATTACAAATGAAAACATTCGATGTAAACTGCATGAACAAATAAACTCTTCTGGAAAATCGAGTGCTTAAGTAAAAGCACAAGTTTTAATTTGTTTTAAAAAACAGACAACGATTTCATCAAAACTGAAACGTTTACTGTGTTTAGCTCTACGCTAATACACATTAGATAATTGCACTATTTTATTTTCATAAATAGCGAATATTTTAATTTGAGTAATGCGGTTGCACTGGAGAATTCACTTAATAAATTAGGTTAAATAAATTAATAATACAACACAGGATGTTTCACAGCGTGTGTGCTAAAATGAAGGATCTGGTAGATCGAGGTGAGAAACGAAAAAATTCTATGCGAGGGGGTCCATCTCCTAAAAAAAGCACATTTTATATTTTAACGTATATCTTCTATAGTTTTCGTGTTAGAGACGTTCTTAATATCTTAGTTGATAGGTAACACAATGGTGCTAAAGACTGTATAATTTTTTACTGTTAATAGTTTTAAAAAAATTGATTTTCAAACTTAAATTTTCAGAAAAAAATCATTTTTAACGGACTTCCCAAAAACAAAGACTAAGTTCGACGTTTATTTTGGTGGGGTGGGGGCTGGTGGTGAAACCTAACTTTATAACGCGTGGACCGATTTGGTTGGTTCTTTTTTAGTTTGTTTTTCTAGGGTGGGGGGAGGGGTAGTCTCACTTCGTAACGCGTGGACCGATTTGGATAATTCTTTTTCTGTTGGGTAGAATATGTTCCCTGGTTGATATCACGAGGAAAAAAATTTTTGGTGGGGTGTGGGTGAGGGGTGGTGGTGGAACCTTACTTTGTAACGCGTGGACCGATTTGGATGATTTTTTTCTGTTGTATAAAGTGTGATCCCCCATTGCTAATAGGGGAATAATTTGGTCCCCTGGTGGGGGGTGGGGGAGGTGGAAGGGTGGTCCAACTTCGTAACGCGTGGACCGATTTCGATGATTCTTTTTCTGTTCGGTAAAGTATGTTCCTTGATTGATACCACGAGAAAAAAAATTGTAGTAGGAATTAGTTGGGGTAGGGGGTTGAACCTAACTTTTTAACGCGTGGACCGATTTTTTCCATGTATAGAGAGAAGACATTGAAAAGTGAAACATAAAATAGTTTTAAAAAAAAAAGTTGAACTGACTTCACTTATACCTATTACGAAATTTTGAGGTCGATGCAAAATAAACAAATAAAACTACTACAGAACCACAATTGAAGTTAATACATAAAACTACCTGAACGTTTCAGCTCACGAGGTCATAAGGAAGGACGATTAAATACTTTTGTTGTAGCTGTTTGGTTTGTTTGAGTTGCACCGACTTCAAAATGTCGTAATAGATATAAAATGAAAAATTATTTTATGTTTTTAAGCGCTTTTTGTGAAGTCAGTTCAACTTTTTTTAAAAAACTATTTTATTTTCCTTTCAAAGGGAAATATCTTGAAAAATTGCATACTGTAGGTCATAAAATAATTGTTTTGTAAACATTTGCCCGGAGAGATTCTAATGATTGTGTTGTACTTGGAACGGAAATCTTAAGATTTCCAGGTATAAAATGAGATGCAAACGCAGTGCGATTTTTAATAGCACATAACATTTCAAAGTACGCAGTCGTTTTGATAGCGAGAAGTCGTTTTGATAGTTTAAGAAGTCGTTTTGATAGTTTGATACTTAATAATGGTGTAATTTACTAGTGAAGAATACGCCGACATAATCTTCTGTTACGGAGTTAGCAACGAAAATTCCCTCGAAGCAAAGCGTTAATATCACCGGCGATTACCAAAAAGAAGGCAACCGCCGAGAGGTGTTTTTCAACGACCGCTTCAAAGGCTTCTAAAAAAACGCTTATACACTCTCAATACAAGCGGGGGTCAATTTTGCACTAATTTTATTAAAATCGCGACAAGCAGAGCTGATCCTTCTATAAGTACAGGGCGCATAGCTTATAGCGGCGGTGTTATTGCAGCGACCGTATGGAGAGTATTACGAAGAGAAGGATTTCAACGTTTCTATGTGATACCCGTATAGGAACTTCAGCCGCAGGACAAAACAAGCCAAATTCTGTAATTGGATACTTAAAGAAAACTTTGATGACTGGACATTCTACGATAAGATTCTGTGGACGAATGAATCACAATTCACTAAATGTGGCATAGTGAATTTACATAATATTTACATTTGGAGTCCGGAAAACCCAAGAATTGATCACAGACTTCAAATATAGATTCTCTGTAAACTTGTGGGCAGGAATAGTAGGTAATCGATTTATTGGTCCACATATTTCACCAGATAAATTAAACAGCGACCGCTATTTAAACTTCCTGCAAAACGATCTAATCGACTTTTTAGGGGATATACTCTTGCAAATACGAAGAAGTATGTTACATTAACCTGACGTTAAATGGTAATTACAGGGGTAGGTGGATAGGGCGGCGTGGTACTTTTCCTTCGCCAAATCGTTTTCCCGACCTAACCCCACTTGATTTTTATTTATGGGGGACTATGAGAGAAATGGTAGGTATAAGAGTCAGATGTACAACTGACAACAATTGAGTTGAAAAAGTCATGCGAAAAAGAACTCTTCTGACCGAGACCATTTTGAAAATATGGTAAATTATTAATTTTATTTCCTTTTTTCAGCACTATTAACAAATTAGTCCTTTTCAGGACTCCAAAATTTTAACACGAAGAGTTAAAAGATCAACAATTTAGAAGGCAGGTAGAATAGTTTCTTAGGAGGACAGGTATGAGCTGTACGTTCGGTAATGTAACTTGAGAGTGGTAAAAAATTTTTATGCGGTTCAAGTTTCCATTAAAAGGGAACGCATTAGTCACTATTTTAAACCCAAAAATAAAAAATAGGGCAATTTTTCAAGATATTTCCTTTTAAAATTAAAAAATTAATTTTTTTTTTCCCAAAAATTTCAGTTTGAAAATCCATTTTTTTAAAAACTATTAGCAATAAAAAATTATACAGTCTTTAGCACGATTATGTTACCTATCAACTGAAATATTAATAACCGCTATAACTGGGATGGGGTAATGGATCCCCTCCAATACAATTTTTTTCGTTTCTCCCCTAGATCCTTCATTTTTGCACACGCGCTGTGAAACACCCTGTATGTTACACCTATTGTTTACACAACATTTAACCTTCCTAACAACTCTAATTCCCCAGGGAAAAAATCGATCTCGTTGGCACTTCTATTATTTAGGCGATTTGATCATGGTTTTATTTTTTTTTATTTTTTCGATTTATGAGGACCGGTACAGGTGATTATCATTTATTTTTTTGACTAGAAAATTTACGATGATTTCCGACTTAATCCTTAATCATGTCGATTCTTTACACTGCGATGTATCTGGAGCCGAGGTGGGATCAAATGATTTTATTTTGGAGTGAATTATTTTTATTTATGGATTGAATATTTTTAATTCCTAATTACATAAATAAATAAGTAATTACAAACTGTTACGTCACTATTCGTTCTGATTCACTTGCGATTCCGCTCACTCATATTTTTAATTTATCTCTTCGTTTATGGAAGGATACATATATTAACACTATCTATAAGGCTGGATCTAGGTCTCTTATTTCGAATTACAGAGGTGTTGTGCTGGCAAATGTAATTCCTAAGCTTTTAGATTATCTTGTTAACTCAGTAAAGAGCTCATAGCTCCGCAACAACATGGTTTTTATTCGGGTCGATCATGTGTACCGAACCTGAGCATTTTCCATTATGCCATAAATTCATTAAATCAAATATATCATTGATGAACATATTTACTTATTTATTTTTTTATTTATTTATTTTATTTATTTATTTAAGTAATTAGTCTACAGATAGGACTCTTACAGACAATACCATACAAATCATTCAAAATTAAATTTATAAATTTGAAATTCCATAGTATGTTTAAATCACTTAAAATAGAAGTAATAACGAATCAAAATAATGAACATTATCTACTACATAAACTAATTAGATTTGAAGCTGGTAGCAAAAATTTCCTTAAATTTCTGACGATCAAAATCTAAATCCATTAGATTAAAAATTTTATTGAATCTTCTGGAACAATATGTTCGTGCTGGCCATAACATGTACGATGTGGTGGAATATATGTATAATAAATTTCGAGATCTAAATGATGTACCAGGCACATAAATACAAAACAATGAAACCAATTCTGGCTAACGAATTTTATAGCACAGAACGTCTCTTACAAGCATTATACTAGCTATTATCCTGCGATCCTCCAATAATTGCATCCCAAGTAGTTTACATCTAGAAATGTATGCAGGCATATTATCGAACTGAAATAATTTACGTAAGGCATAACTTCTTTTGAATCAATTCAATCTTACTAATGAGGTTCTGTGTGTAGGGACACCATACAATAGACGCGTATTCCAGAATCGTTCGGAACAAAGGACATGTATAAAACTTTTAGGTATAAGGATCCTTGAATTTCACAGAATTACGTTTAATAAATGCAAGACCCTAGCTTACAATCAAAACTACTCCAAGATCACTAATTTCATGAGGTCTCTGGAGCAAAATTTCATCAATTTTGTACTCATAGCAGAAAGGTTGGTGGTTCCGATAGTAACTAAAAATTTTGCATTTGCTATGGTTCAGCCCAATATCATTAACAACACACCAACTGCGTAAATTGTTGATGTCATCCTGAAGGAGTAAACAGTCAGATTGGCTTCTTATAGAAGCAAATACTTTAAGATCATCAGAATATAATGAGAACTGGGCAAAAGAAAAGATTCTGGCTACGTCATTGATAAAAATTATGAATAGAACTGGACCTAAATGACTGCCTTGTGGAACACCAGACAATGTCTTGAAAATGCGTGATTTTAGAGAATCAATCTTAACACTTTGAGAACGGTCACTCAGATAGGACGAAATCCATTTTAGAAAAGATGATTGAAACCCAAACGCACAAATCTTGCCTATAAGTAAAGATAAATTAACTCTAACAAAGGCTTTAACAAAATCCGCATAAATGCAGTCGACCTGTGCACCACTTTCAACTTGCTCCGAGACAATATTTAAAAAGGATTAAATTTGTAAATTTGTAGATGTAGATCCCCCACTCATAAAACCATGCTGCTGAGGAGAAATCGCTTCCTTAATATGAAAATAGAGCTTTTCTTTAAGTAAACCTTCGAAGCACTTAGGGATAGGCAAAAGATTAGCAATTGGTCTATAATTATTAATCATATGACGCAAGCCAGCCTTATATAAAGGTTATAATAATAATGTAGGAAAATATCCATTCATCTAAAAAGTAACCCTGGCTTAAAGATCTATTAAAAAAAATTGTTAATGCAGAAGATAAAGAGCGACTACATCCTTTTAATAAAATGTTAGGTATTAAATCACTACCGTAAAATGTATCACAACTCAAAGCATTTAAAGTCTCTTCAACGTCAGATATATCTAAAAGTAGCGAACCAAAATCAACCAAAGATTGTGAGTTGTCGTTCATCTCATAACTCCGATATAAATTAGTGAAGCAAAACTTTGATTCAAAAAAGTAAATCACGCCATTTAATTCCATTTGTTTAGAAAAACTGTACGAAGCACGTTTGTTATCAATACAGGATCGGAAAGCTTTACTGTTTCGTTTAATATTATTCTCTGATGCCCAAATACTATATGTATACTGAGATATTTGTGCAAAACTCATATTCGCGTCTTAAACGTTTGAATTTAGATTCAATAGTTGGGTTATTATAACTTTTAAACATTTTAAGTGCTTTACTTTTTGAATTTTTTAGCCTCAAAAGTCCACCCGTAAACCAAGGTGGATGTGAATACCTTTTTTTACTCTTAATAAAAAGAATGAATATAGAAATACCACTGTGAATATAGACTTAAGATCACACCATTTATTTAATTCAGTATGCCAATCACTAGAACCAAGATAATTGTTAAGGTCTTCATAATTCCCATTTTTAAAGTCATGAATTAAAGACTCAGTTACTTCTAAATTTGAAAAGCAAATAGTTCAATATCAATGACAATTGGAACACGATGCAAATCAGGTTTTTGAAAGTGAATAATATACTTCAGTTACACTATATTTTACATCAGCATAACAAAGAGTCGACAACTAAACTCTCACACGAAGATGAAACATTAGATGGCATCATAAACTTTTCATTTTTCGACCATTTCCAACTAATATGATGAAGATTAAAATCACCTAAGCACCACAAGTAATCCTGGCACAGAATTTCCTTAGAAATGGCATTAATGTTAGAAATAGGCTTCTCATAGAGCATCACTGGACTATTAGGCGGTATATAGCTGACACTGAAAATAATGGTGTCTATCTTGCGCAGATCAATCTTCACAATCAGCTGCTCCACAATTTCATCATCACAAGGCATTGCCGCTTAGAGGAAAATGTTGATTTAACAGCGATGAAAACTACACCACCCCGAGACAATCCGGTAGATGCATGGCAACGATCCTTACGAAAAACGAAATACTTTTTTTATCAAAGAACTCCGATGACAATATACTAGATGTTAGCCAAGTTTCCGTAAAGATTACAACATCATAATCACCCTCAATAATGCCAAGAGAAATTTCACGTACTTTGGAGCTCATTCGACGTATGTTCTGGTAATAAACATTTATTGCAGAATTTGAACTAACACCTCTAGGTGTTGTTATTACCTTCATCATCATTCTGCTTCTTATTACACTGTATGACTGGAGCAGGTGAAAATACCTCAGGAGTATTAGGAACAGAAAGCAAGATATTTTGTGCAGAGACCGAGCTCAACTCCACTACCTCAGCACGATGATCTGCAGAGTTTTCATTAGCATTGCTAGAAATATGCGACACTTCTTTAATTTAAGATGAGACTGCATTCAAATCACTGGAATTTGAATTTTTGCGCGTATTTTCAGATTTAACGACAAGGCTTTTAGTTTGGGAGCAATAATTGCACTTGAAAATACAAGCCGAGCACCTCCAGAAGATGTTAGAATTAGAGTCAATTAGCTTAAGAGAGGCGTCATCCAATTTTGCACAATGCTTATGAAAAAAGCGATTACACAAAACACAGTCAATTCTTTTATCAAAAAGTTCCTCGCTACACTTCGCACTCAAAAACTTTTCATCTCAAATATTTCAAGAATAAGAGTTAAACAAAATATTTATAACAATTAAAGGAGCTATCTGTACGCACGTCTGATCTCGTCCGCGTCTATTGACTCTATTAAAGAGTAACAGTCCAAGAATAGAGCCTTGTGGAAACTCAGAGTTAACAGGTTTAAAGGAGGAAAGTCTACCGTCAGAAAATACCGCTTGATAACGGCCATTCAGATAGTGTGAAACCAATCGCACGGCATGAGTACTGAAACCAAACTTCACCCGTAGTTTTGTGTAGAGGATTCCATGATTAATACAATTAAATGCCTTAGAGAAGTCGAGAAAGATAATATGGAAGTAAACATATCACAATCAAAGTGATATAAGGCAACAATAATCGGATAGATCTTGGGTCAATGAAGCTCAAACCCATGGTCCGAGATTTCAGCTGTCAAAATTTGATTGAATTCAGTCGATGTAACTCTTTGAAAAGAGAATACTGGATCACACTGATGTACTTTGGAGTCCACCCCGTTAATATCTATAAATGAAGGAGTGAGTTAGATGCAAAAATATTAATTCAATTCTTCAGGATCCACATCATATTTCTTGTTATTATCAGAATTTAGTCCCAGGGAATTTATATTTTTCCATAACTGTTTAGTAGGTCGATAATACAGATGAATAGTATCTTTTTTTGGCCATGAAAATTAGACATGACACATGATTACGAAGAGTGCGATACTCGTCCCAGTAGATAGATGATCGATATTTTTTCCAGGGCGAATAGCGTCTGTTTCATCGAGGTATTGAATTCTTGATACATCTGATACATGCCTGTTATGCAAATAGTTTAAAAAATCGGTCAAAAATTCCAGCTGCTCATCAATACAATTCAAGAAATTTATCGAGTCCCATGGGGTCATCCGTGCCTCTTCAAAAGTTGCTGCGTCTGTTTTCTAGAGTCTGCATTGAGATAAGTTTGCGCTGGACTGCCTCGATAAGATTAATGTGAACCATAAAGAAAGGAGACAAAACTGGACTAGCATATTCCAGAATAGGTCTAACAAAAGTACTATACAATAAAGATGCTTCGTATGGGTCATCAAACGTCGTATGTATGGGTCATCAAACTCCTTTGACCGCCCTTTAACAAAAACCAAAGTCGCGTTAGTTTTATTTACGATATCGTCAATGTGAATTTTAAAAGACTTGTTTTTTCAAGTTTGATGAAAGAGCTACCATCGACGGTATAGTTGAAGTGCAGGGATATTTATTGTGAGAGAACAACATTGTGATGCACTTGCTAATGAGGAAGAAAGTTAATAAAGCACCAATTACCAAATTCGCCTAAGTCAGAATTTAAAGAGGCACAATCATTTTCATTTGAAATGATACGAAAAAGAATTCTCGATTTAGTTATAATCGTAAATATATAAATGATGAATAGCAATGATGACACATCAGACACTCTAGTATCGCGAGCTTCATGTCGCGTTCTCCCGTATACCCTTCAGGTCAAATTTGAACCGTCATATTCCGAAAATCTTTTCTAAGCCGAACGACACAACTATCTTTTGTTTTTCTGGCGTCTTATGAGTCCGAGTCTTTCAAAAGAAGCATACATAGACACTTTTTTCACGCAACCCCTTAATTCGGTTCCTGCAAAGGCTATGCTTTAGCATCATAGGGCATCCACTGAGCAAGTCATTTTTGTAACGTAGGTAAGTACGCTATTAAAACCTTAAGGGGAGGTTACCGTTCATAGGCATGAAAAATGCGTCAAAGTTGGGATTTTTTTCGGGATTTCTCAAAAAAGCGAAAAGAATAATTTCGCAAAATAATTATATTGTATAAAAGTGCATATATCAAAACTACTCTTTCACAAAAGTTCAGAAAAAGTAGAAATTAAATTGTATTTTGAAAAACTATTTTTGAAGATTTAGATGCAGATGGTAAAAAAGCTGCAGATTTGTTCAAAGAAATTTATGCTTGTGGAAAAAATAGTAGACCATCTATTTATCCACCCAGTTTCTGGAATTGTTTTGAAGTAGATGAAGAAAATATTCCACGCACCCAAAATGATGCTGAATAATGGCACCATAGGATAAATAAAATAATTGGCGCTGATGATGTAGGTGTATATAGATTACTGGAAGAGCTTCGGAAGGCAGTTTTGTATGTTGGAGCTGATATTGTAAAGTTTCAGAATGGAGGACCACCAGCTATAAAGACAAATTTTTTTGCAAAAAGACAAAAGAATTCAAAGAATATTATCAAAAAGAAAAGAGTATGAAGTCCTTGATTTTATTTGTATATGCTTAATGCACTAATGTTTATTTAAAATAAATCGAAAAAAGTGGAAATTTGTTTCTTTCTTACATAGTGTTGTTGTTTTCGTGCATGGATCATTTTATGTTAAATGATTCATTGCGAAATGTCCCTTTGCCAAACATCTTCTTGCTAAATGTCTTTCCGTGAAACATCCGTTTTCGTCAAAGAATGCTGTTTCGAGAAGGTTATAAAAAATCGTTTTCAATTTTTGCTTCTGACAACTTACATCTTTTCAGCTAAACCAACGCCATCTTGATAACTACAGGCCGTAAGGTAGAGCCAGTTTTGCAACGTGACGTCAAACTATGTGGGAAAACATGAAAAAGTTGAAATTCTATCATCCAAAGTTTTGTTTAATTATAAGAAGTGTGATTAACTTTTAAAATCGTTCTAACCAAAAACCAATAGTGAATCGTATCAAGAGTAATTTGCGGTAAAAGTTTTGTGTCATTCAAGTGGCGAAGTGGCTATATTTTATAGTTGAAGTGAAAATTTCGGTTAATTCGCCTCGGACTTTAAAATAATGTTGTGTGAGTTTCAGACATTATTTAAGTGAAATAACTAGTGTGTGATAAAATTAACTTGTAAGATAATGTCGTGAGAAAGTTTCATTTAGATTTAGTTAATTATGCCTGAGGTATCGTCGGTCAAAATATATTGGCAATGCCCAAAAGAAATGTCAAATGGAAAGGAAGTAATGACGTTCGCCCTTTAACCCAGCAGATGTAAGCAACTCTCAATTGCTTTTAAAAGTGGAAGAAATTATGTTTAACTTTATTATAAATAATAATATAATAGTTTTGTGGGGTTGTGAAAATATGTGGTACTAGTGCTTCGAGTTTTGTTGGTAAATGGGGACAAATCTACTAACAACTTTTACATTTGAAGAGTTGGCTTAGATTTTTTTTAATTGCTGGCATTAAACAACATATTTTACAATAGATATGAAGTGTTCTAATTCAAAAATTTATTTGGGAGAATATTTGAAAATAGTGGTTTGCAATCGTTACAATTTGTTGGTAAATGGGAATACATCTATTTACAAATTATACAATTGAAAAGTTGGATTAGATTTTTTTCTAAGTTGTCATTTGAACAGCTGATAATAGCTTTTCGTTTGGTCGTATAGATGGCGTTGGCTGTCTTACCATATAAATTGACGTCATTGTTTCTACCTTAAGCCCGGTATTGTGTTCATTTAGCGGCTAAATTTTTAGCGGCGGACCTTTTTTCACGCTAAATTTTTGACAGCGAAGTAATTTGTTTTCAACTATAGGTGGCTACTTTTGACGATCAGCTGTCGTACATTTTTGTTTATAATTTTGCATTTCACTGCTTATTCAAATAAATTTGTTGACCGAAATGTGTGATGATTGTATATGGACGAAGATATGGTCCTGGTCAGATAAATCTAAAGGTAAAACATACAATTTGGGAAACAACTGCCATCTACAGGTGAAAAATAAACACACTTTTAGCTGCTAAAAAACACAAATGGCTAAATATTTAGCGACGAAATTTCGCAGCTAAATTTCCATACAAAATTTAGCCGCTAAATTTGCATTGTTTTTTTTCAGGCAACTTTGTGCCCTCCCTGGAAGAGTTTGGTTATATCCAAAATCGTCCCGCTACCTCCATTTCTTTGCCCATTATATCTCGGGATATTATCATGAATGCTATCAAGGAACAATTTATAGACCAATCGCGAAGCTTTCCTGCATACCCAAATTGTTGGAATCTGTTATATACTCACAGCTTGTTGGGCAGTGTAAGGGGTTAATCTCATCTAATCAACATGGCTTTCTGCATGGTAGATCGACAACAACCAACCTTCTGGAATTTACATCACACATTATCTCTGCCTTCCAACAGGGACTCAGACTGACTGTGTCTACACCGACTTTAGCAAGGCATTTGATAAGCTCCCTCACCCCGTGATTATGCTTAAGCTTGAAAGGTTGGGTTTTCCGCCTTTATTGCTCGACTGGATCTGCTCTGACTTAAAAATAGGACTTACCGTGTCTCTTTTCGTAATTTCTAGAGTCGTTAGGGCTTCATCTGGTGTACCGCAAGGTAGCCATCTGTGGCCGCTGCTGTTTATTCTTGCCATTGACGACATTGTCCCTCTAATTAAGCACTCCAAAGTTTTAATCTACGCAGACGATATGAAGATTTTCTCATGCGTTAGAAACAGTTATGATTCTTCCTGCATTCAGGATGATTTGAATACCTTCAGGGGTTGGTTTGCCACAAATGGACTGCAACTTAACCTGAATAAATGTGAAGTTATGTCATTTTCTAAGAACATCAATCAGCTCGTCTTTGATTATACCTTTGCGGAAACTAATATCCGTCGTGTGGAGTACGTTACTGACCTCGGTGTAATGCTAGACAAAAAACTCGATTTCACTCTGCACATAAACCATATAGTATCTCGGAGTAATTCAGTCCTTGGTTTTGTTAAGCGGTGGTCAAGGGAGTTTTCTGATCGACAGACCCTTTTCACTTATTTTTTTCTTTAGTTAGACCAATTCTTGAGTACGCATCTCAGGTTTGGTCTTCTTGCTATGCTGTTCATTCTAGACGCATTGAATCGGTGCAGCGGAACTTTGTTAGGTTCGCACTAAGGGACCTCCCGTGGAATGATCCATTAAGGCTTCCTCCTTATGAGGATCGCCTCCGATTGCTTAGTATGCACTCGTTAGAGGAACGTCGTAGAATTGCTGACCTAGTATTTATTCATCAGCTTTTGACCTTGAATATAGATTCTCTCACTCTTGCAAGTTTGGTTACTTATAGGCAAACCCCGTATAGCTTAAGGAGATTGTCTTTACTGCATGTTATCCATTCTCGCTCTAACTATGGTATACATGAGCCTATTAACCGCATATGTAGAGCCGTGAATATGTGTCCTATTTTTGACTTGGCTCTTACTAAAGATTTGCTTAAACGATCTCTGTTGTCTTTGCACCCCTGATTGTAGTGTTTGGGATTGTTCTAGATTTTTTTTGTTGTTGTTTTTTTTACTAATATTTTATTGCATGGGTTTTGGGAGCCTCATTCATCTCAATATTTGTTATATTCTGATGAATAGGTCAATTGATTCCAGGCCTCTGCCTATGAAGTTAAATGAACACAATACCGGGCTTTACGGCCTATAGTTATCAAGATGGCGTTGGCTAAACTGACCAACGCCATCTATAGCCAAGAATAGGTCAACTATGCGATAAGAATTCATTGGAATGTATGCCGGTATTTAAGGTGACGGAAAAAGTCAAGGGGCGGCAAGGCGCGCCCCGAGTGCATCAGCTAACTTTTTGCCAGCCGGCGCGCGGCTCCGCTCGATGCGCTGTAACTTTTAGACTACATCAGATTTTACAAAATCCTTTTAACTACATATACTAGACACTATAAGGATTCGAATGATGTAAAAAAGATCGATTTTTTAAACGTCATGAACGGAAACTTGATTCTATCAAAGTTATTAAACTTCTACACAGCTAAAACTTCAGAATAAACGAAAAAATTTCAAAACAAACCGTTTATTTAATCTCGAGCGGAGCAAGAAATATATAAAAATTTCTTGACACGATTGGCGTTTCTAACAAAGAAAAGTTAAATTCCTTTGGCTCGTCATCAACAGCAGCACCAAGGTGTTAACTTTTCTTTGGCTGCTGGACGACTTTGAAACAAATCGTTTGGTGCTGCTCTTGATGACGAACCAAAGGAATTTAACTTTTCTTTCTTAGAAACGCCAATCGTGTCAAGAAATTTTTATATATTTCTTGCTCCGATCGAGATTAAATAAACGGTTTGTTTTGAAATTTTTTCGTGAATTTCGCTCGAGACAAGTGTACATATTTTGTACATTTCGATTAATATTCAGAATAAAGTTAACATTACAGTGCGATCCAGTTAGTTTAAAATTATTAATATTATTATTAAAAAATTCTTTAGAAACTAACCCTATTCATTAATAATATGCTCATGATATAACAAGTGTTATATGCAAGTCTTTGAAGTTGGCGCCATTCGGTCATTGCACAATGTTTTCAAAATCGACGTTGTTTACACAAAAGTGACACAAGTTTAAACCCTCCTAAAAAAAATTTCTATTTTTAGGTGATACCAAAATATTTTTTGTTTTAGTGGAATAAGACCTGACATAAAAGAATTAGGAATTTCAAAATGTTAAATTCATTGAAATTTAAATTCAAAAATAACATGACATGCTAATGCATTCTTATGTATCAGACACTGTATTCACTTTATTCCACTTTCGTTTTTTTAAGACTTCGAAGTCACTTTTCAGGACATATTTTAATAAAAAAAATCATTAAATTTCACATATGACAGTTTTCCTTATTATCTACCAAACCACTTCAGAATATTGCGTTTGCGGATCAAATTTCCCTTAATATTTTGTGATGCATTCAATATGCAACACATTAAAATATTTTGCTTCAGTTCAGAATCCGGAAAATTTCATTGAAAACGAAACAATTCAAAAAGGCGGCGTCGAGGAAAATTTTCATCCAATAAGGATGCTGTGAAAAGCATACACGCCCCCATAACAAGAGTTTTCCTCATTCAACGGACGAATTGTATCCATCCCAGAGCTATCCAATCTGTGTATGGTTGGTTCGTTACGTTTGCGTCTTTCGTTTCGTTAGACCGAAAATATCGATGCGTTTTGCTACAGTTTTATCTGAAAGAAAATTCACTTTTAATTTGTTACCGAAATTGTCTGGATGAAAACGAGGTGGAAATGCTGTCGTCTGGATTAAATAATTCAGTTGGTGCAAGTGTTAATAACAGCAGCAACAGCAAATTGCAAGGTCTCGAAACGCCATTGAAGGGTGATAATACGGTGAAAGGATTAAATCCACGTGTTCCAAAGTGTGCTCGTTGTCGCAATCACGGTGTTATTTCGGGTTTACGGGGACATAAAAAGCATTGCATGTATCGAAATTGCAGGTGTCCAAAGTGTGAATTGATTCATGAGAGACAAAGAATTATGGCTGCACAGGTGAGTTTCTTTTCACTCATATTAGTATTTTTTTTTTTTTTTGAATTTTGTATTGAGCGTAAAAATTATTATTTAGAAGTATTTTAAAAACAAAAGATCATAACTTATAACAAATAAAAATTCCACTTCATTTCATTTATTCTACTCTACTATTAATTCTTAAGCTAGCTCTACAACGAAATGATTCGAATTAAATATATAATTTAACGACTATTTCAAATATTATTTTAATGTTAAGTACTGACTTTTTGTCTAATAGTGTGTATGAAAAAGTTTAACAGCTAAACCGAAAAGCAAATTAATTGAAAATGAATTATTCATGATTTAAAACCATATTTTTGTTCCTTAATTCTTTTTAAATTCCTCTTCTATGAAAACTTTCTTAAATTGATTAGCACTCCTACACTAAGCGAAATTGTTATAAAGTCAGGGCGTTTAATATGGGGGCAATAAAAAAATTTCAATACATTAAACCTAATCTGGTAAATTTAGTTTGAGAAAAACATATGCAATCGTCTTTCAAAACAACTGTGATGCGCTTCCTCAATTTCAGGATAAATTATGCTTCTATCAATAGGCTTTTGACAGCAAGTTCTATAAAGGCTTAAGCAAAGTTTGAAATTCCTATAATATTTTATTGTAGGTATGCGGTAAGTCAAGAATTTTAGTTAAGGATTTTATATTGAGGGCAGGTTGTGGAATGTGTTGAATTGCGTAAGGGGGGGGGGGGGGGGGGTTAAAGGGTATTTAGTGCTTCTAGGTTACTGTTTCCCCTTATTGGCTCATAAATGTTTCATTATGCACCCGAATTCCTATCCTCTCCCTTCTCCCTAAAACCCCTTATTAAGAACAGTGGTACGGATTGTTCTTTTGATTTTAAAATTTTTTTTCCAAATTGCAGTATTTACACTTTTTCTCCATTGTTTGTTAACTCTTGGAAACGACAATTCATTTGATATTCCGAATATACCCACATGAATTGCATTTAACCGGTTTTGCAATAAACCTCAATATATTTTTGTCTTGTATCTTGAACGAAAACATTTTGTGTAACACCTTAGATCCTTTATTACTTCAGATTTGAGCAGACTCTGTCTTTTTTGTTACTTATACACATTACTGTTTAGTATTTTATTTATGATTTCGTTATTTGATTTATTTCTTAAACTTATAACTTCGGTGACAAAATTGAGAGAACACTTCCAAAACATATGATGCAACAAACTAATATTTTTTATAAAATGAATGTAACTCTATTTCTTAACTTTTATACACTTTTTAAACTTAAGAAGTATACAAATTGTTACTCTCAATTTAGAAAAAAGATGAATTTGTTTTGTTGAATCGAATTTTTTACGAGTGTTCGCTTAATTTTGTCACTGATTGTATGAAAAAATTAAATAATAAAGAACGTAAAACACAAAGGTTCCTTCCAAAAAAAAAAATTTAGGTATAGTCCAAAATCGGTTGGATGCAGTCCTGCATTTTTGGACAGGAAAATTTGTATGAACAGAAAGTGCTAATCAGTTTGAGAATGTTTTCATCGAAGAGGAATTTAATAAAAAATTAAAGAACTAAAATCTGGTTTTAAATCATGAATTATTCATTTGCAATTACTTTTCATTCCTTTGCCAATCTCGGTGGATTATATGACGAATTATAACATCATTACTTGGAATATTAATTCCATTTGTTTATACCATTCCTAATTAAAAATTAATGGAATTAAAAACTTTTAATTCCAAAGAATGGAATTGGAATGGGAATGGGTAATGAAGTTTACAACTCTGGTAAAAATTAGAGTTTCCTTTTTCAGACTTTCATTGAGCTTTTTCCTCTCAGAGTATTTAGTGATTTCTTTATTAAGTTCTTCATTCTTGAGTATTCATGCATAGGGTGGCCAACATTATGCAAACCAAACTTATTCTACGACCAAAACGTATTAACTAGTAATGTTAAGGGCCGAAACGCATTCAGATCCGCAAGCAAAGATTACTTACTACTAGATAAACGGCTTCGAACAAAGTAGTGAATAATTTTTGGTTGCTTTTAGTTATTTCCCGCATCGGGCAACCCTGCAGTGAGAACTAAAAATTTGTTTTCCGGGAGAGTTTGTGGATAACAGACACGTATACTTTTCTTATGTGCATTTACAAATGTGAAAACTACTTCACTCATTAAAAGATCAGAATACATTGACAGTTTGAAAATTTCTTACGCACAAAATAACTAACTCAGTCATGTGCTTCACATGAATTCTTTTTATTTCTTGGTACTTTTTGGGACATTCTTACTCTAGGACAACATTTTGCGTTACTTTTTTGACAGGAGTCTGTGATTCTATCCGGATGAGAACAGGACTTTGACAGGAGTAAGTGATTCTCTCAAATACTGACTAGCTGGGTAATTTAGCGAGCCGGTTATCTAGTAGTAAGTAATCTTTGCCGCAAGTACCAAGTATTTGATACCGACGAGTGATACCAAAGCAAGACACATTTAAAGTACCAAGCCTCCCACTCACATTTCTGAAGTGAAATTTGGTAAAAATGTTATAATCCGTGGAATTTATATTATGCATAAAATTATTTTCCATCCTAAATTAAATAACTTTTACTTTTATTACAAACTTCCCTGACTCGAATCTGCAGCCTAGATATGTGTTTTCAGCTGATTACACAGAATCTCGAAAAACCTGATCGTACGTCACGGTCTTTAGCTCCAGGGAAAACCGCGAACCAGTTTCGCTGTGCGGGAAAGCCTGAAATGAAAAATTAAAAAAGTTCGTAAACAGTAACAACTTTGCTTGAACAAAAGTGTGAAAACCTTTTTAAATTGGTAACATACATGATATAACATGAAGATTTTATTCTTTTTAAATGTATTTTTTCAAATTTGTTCACCAAACTAAACCCCCCTTAAGTAACGAGTTTAAGTCGTAAAATAATGATACATTTCCAATATTGACTAAAAATAATAGAAATACCTAGAAAGCTCGGTTTATTAAAGGTTTTGATTTGTGAAATTATAGCAAAATAGAAACAACGCAATAACTATTAAAGTTGCTTCAAAAACTGAAAAACTTACGAAAACAACCACGCGTGTTGTCACTGATAGTGATGTTAATATAAGCTCCAGAACTATTAAGCGAAGGCTAAACGCATTGGGGTTATTTGAACGATATGTTTGTAGCTGAGTTTCCTGCCAGAACAAGTTCTAGATATTTAACTTGATCACCTAGTTTTAGTCTGACCCCATTAAGTGTTGGGCAGTTGATAGGAGGATCTCTATGTTTCCCTGAGAAAAGTATCAACTCTGTTTTGTCCGTGTTAGTTCATACAAGGACATCTCGACGGAGTTACCTTATTGGGAAGGAGACTGCTTAGATGGCTCGACTGTATTTTTAAATTTTTTATGTAGACATCAATAAGTCATCCAGGGTTTTAAGAAGGAAGGAGGAGAGACTAATTGGCTTGAATCCTTAGGTTTACGACTTGAGGTCCTTCCAACTTTAGAAATAAAGACAGCCAAGTTTGAACTCTGAATGATCTTGAAAGTCTATCTTTAAAAAAATCTAAGAACAGAGCTGAATGTTATATTTCCCGTTCTGTTAGAATCCGCTCTAACAAATAGGGGTTACCATTTAAGTTGACCTTTAAATGACCTTGGAGGTCAAGGTCATGATCAAATTCAAGGTCTGTTAGATGCCCCCCTTTAAAATTAATAAATGAATTATTTCGAACTCCGCCGTAGCCGATTCCAAGCACGGTTTAGAAAGGAGGAGGGAAACGCCGCGCCAGAACACTTCGGCTTAGAGAGAATCCATGCGCTAGACAATACAGTTTCGGTGATTCCCACAACGCCTCAAGGAGCAGCCCTCTTTCTGGGATAAGATATTTAGGGAAACGTCTAGTAGGCTTTGGATACCTCGAACTGATTTTGTGATAACGACTTTTGGGTATAAACATTGGACTACGATCCGGCTATCGAACGTAAGAACTCTGTGGGATGAGTGAAGATACACAAACATAATGGAGGTGGGGCGGGAAAGGGCCCATTATATAATAAATATTTTAAGGTTAAGCAATATAAATCGAGAGGAAGTGGAAAGTTTATATTAGCTTCTTAAACTATGCTTGTATACTCTGGCCAGCAAGAATTAGATACAGCCCACATGGCAATGTAAGCTTGCTGATAACCAAGCTTGCTCGCCAATATTCGCAAGATTCCGAACCAGAGTACGTAACATCTCAATAAATAAATGCTATTCGCCGACCGAGCAAACGGACATAGCAACCAAGGAGGCATTCTATCAGCTTCTTGGCAACACATGTTATAAAGCTCCTACAGGTGATATAAAATTCGTGATAGGGATCTCAACAAGATTGGTTTTAACAACATCGGCGTGGAACATGTAATGGAACAATTTGAACCCGGAAACAGGAACACAATGGGGCAAATGTTTGTTGAATTTTGTAACTCGAGGCAACGTGTCATCGGTGTTTTCTTATTTAAACACAAAAATGCCATCAACATCTGGGTTACCCCAGATGGCAGAACTGAGAATAGGATTGGCCATACTGCTATTTCGAAAAGCTGGAGAGAGTGTCTGCTCGACGTAACGTCGGTGCCGATATTGGCAGCGATCACCATCTTGTAACAGCTAAGTTTCGCTTATGCACGGCAGCTGTACGCCGACTTAACACAATATCTAATATGACACGGCTCAATGTGCAGAAGCTTAAAACACCGAACATCGGCAGCGCATATAACACATCCAGCGACCAAAATGTGAAAAAGAACGAAGGAATGCTTTGTGAGCTGCGGTACATAACCGCTTCAAGACTCAACCAATTCTGCTAGCGACAACATTTCAGAACTACATATCGATCCCTATAAAAAGGCGTCTAAAGAAGTGCAAGACGTGACAAGGGCAGAAGAAGCGGGCTACTGCGGTGACAGTGGAGATCAATACAAGATTATCAAGAAATTGGTAGGTAAAACTATTGGCACTGACGATCCTGTGAGAGATAACAATGGATTTTTTCTTGTTATGGAGGAACCTCAATGCGAAGGTAGAGAGAATATTGTGTTAACGTCCTAAAGAACACCTTTGGACCGACGAACACCTCTTCACCAGTGATTGAATATATTGTTCACCAGTGCCTGAATATATTGTTGAGAAATCTAGACCTATCCCACTAAATGGAAAACAATGAGTTTGTAAAGATTTTCAAAAATTTTCGCGTTTTTTTTATACGATGTGGCCAAATCCTAGGGGACAACACTTTGATGCGTTAGCATGGTTTTGGCCGGAAAGGAATTAGGGTAAGGAAAGTGAGGAAACTTCAAGTCTTGTTTTTGCATTGCTGCGAGCTAGGCAACAGCCCAGAGATGGAGTGGATTATTTTAATTTCTTAATAAAAGCTCACGGGGAGATCTGGTCTCGAACCCGGGACCCGTGGCATGGTGGTCGTGCGGCTCAACGAATTGATCCAAATCCTTCTCCATCTACTCAGAATCAAGGGAAAAGTGGGAATTTTGACGTTACCAGTCTTTTAACTGCAGTCTCCAAGTTGATGGCAAAAAGATGATTTTTGTGAATGCGTATCAAGCAAACAATAAAGCGCACTCTAAATGATGAACAGGCAGGCTTTCATAAGCAGCGAACATATCAAGACAGTCTGAATTATCATCGATCAATCCGCCGAATGGAGGTCCTCTTTACATTTAATGTTCATCTATTTCGAGAAGGCGTTTGGCAGCGTAAAGTAGGCCTACTGAGGAGCACAAAAGAAGGATAAACTGTCGGAGCGTGTCCAAGTGCTAAAAGGAGTGAGACAAGGATGTATACTGTCATCTTTGCTTTTCTTGATCGTCATTACTGACGTGTTGTGCAGCACCCTAGATGACCACCCATTGCGAGGAATTAAATGGAAATTTTTTATCTCACGCACCTGGACTATGCCGATGATGTATTTCTCCTATCTAACAAACAGAGTCATGTAGCCCTAATGTCTGAAACTCTGAGTTGAGAAGATCGTAGAGCAGGGCTTAAGATCAATGCTGCTAAAACCAAATTTATGACCCCAAGATAGGTAGAGCAAGTATTTTTCTACCTCGGAAGCATAGTTACAGCAGACGGCGTAGTTGAAGTACATGATATTGCTAAGATATGGTGCAATAACAATATCTGTAGGAGCACAAACGTCCGGATCTTAGAATCGAATGTAAAATATGTTCTGTTGTGCGGCTGTTCAACAGGGAAAGTGATCTGTTAAATTACATCTAAGAAACAAGCCTTTGTCAACCGGTGTCTCCGATGCATCCTTAACCTCTATTGGCCGGAGGTCATTACCAACGAAGAACCACATAGACTTACAGGCCACTGTTCGCTGGCGAAGGTGGGAATGACGCTGGATTGGAATCCGTAGAGAAGAAAGATACCCAGATCAACAAATCGTCGCAACAGTTAAAGGCGTTGGCCCAGAATCCGACCAAGTGGAGAATCGGTGCAGTAGACGCCTTATGCCCCACAAGCGGTTAAAGGAACAAGAGAGAGAAAGAAATATTTCTTTCATAGGATATTTCTTTCTCGAGATATTTAAAAAATTCTAGGTTAAAAAAATCACTTAGTATACAGTGAAACCTTCATCTACGGATACCTCCAAAAAGCGGACAACTCTTAAAAACGGACACTTTTTTCAGTCCAAGCATCCCAGCATTGCCCCAAACTTCTACCTCTGAAAAGCGGAACCTCTTAATAGCGGACATTTTTTACGAACGAGCAGTGTCCGCTATAGGGAGGTTTTACTGTTTATATAAATGCGTATTTCTTTACTAATTAGAAAATTTATGACGCAAACAATTTCTAACGATACATTTTATGCCATTTGAGGAATATGTTGCAATTTGCTGACCACTAAGCACAAAATAAATTACTGAATTTTTTGCAAATTTTTAATAGCCGGAAAAATGTTGTTATTTTTAATGATTGTATAAAATAAACTTATTTTGGGCTTTTGCAATATTGTTAATAACCAAAAACAAATTAGTGGAAAAGTGATATGCAATCAGCCGTCTACTTAAAAATTTTTAAAAATTTGTTTGTCAAGTTTGGAGGTTATTTTTTTTTTAGCATATGACAACGGACAGCCCGTGTCCTCCGGTAGTGTGAGATTCTTATTCACTAAAAATACCTCTCCAGGGGATTAGCTGAAATAGACCACCTAAACGTTAGTCATGGTCCCTCCTTCATTGCTGAGCTTGACTGCCAGTCACTCACCGGAAGGTTTCTGCAGCTGTTCCCGACTGGAACTGAAGAACGCAGTGCAATCTATTTTTCTTTCTTGACGGCCTCCGCAACCTCTGTCGTACACTAGATCGTCAGACTGTTTCCCCCTGTATCCGAGACACTCTGAACTTGGATGTGTCTTTGATGCACTAATTTTGTTTTTTCAACCTCTTTATTATGATATCCTTGTCCGCCGATCCCGGGAGGGCAAAGTTCATTCTGATATATATAATAACATCCATGCGGTCCACGCTCAAGGTAGGTCCTTCCTAAAGGGTGGTCAGGTTTTTGATGGTTTCGCATACCCAGACCTTGCATTGCCCCTATATCCCCCCCATTTTCAGGAAGGGAGTCCATAGCCTTCAATAAGGGCCCCCTTAAAAGACCCTAGTTGAGCCGGCTCTATCCCCCCGCGTCCATGACCCCCAGACGCAGATCATTCTGCGCCGCCAGGGAGGTCGGCCCCCCGCTGGTGCCGGCTGCCTCTTAGAGGCCCTTGTCGCTTTCTGCTATACTGTTTTCTCTTACGATTGAGAGCTTCAGTCTCAATCCCAGAGCCAGGACAAGCAACTTCTTCCGAATAAACTGTAGCTAATACTTCGGAAGGCAGGTCTGTATCTTCTACTGGTGCGTGTAACTCGGAGATATCCAACTCGTCAGAGTCTACTATCTATGCCACCGCCGCACCTGAGAAGTGCTACCAAATACATTGTCTATGGCATATTCAACCGGCATAAGTCCAGCCTCCACATCCGTCGCAGAACCTTTTGACAGTTTCCCTAGAGATACATATGTTGTGGGTATCGTGAAGATAGCCAACCTGTTATGGTCTGTCATCCCCTCCATCTCCACTTCCAAAATAGCTATTTTTACATAATATATCTTCTTTAATGTTCAACTTATAGTCCTAAATATCATAGTATAAATATGATTTATTTTTGAGAAATTAAATGATGCTTCCTGAGCCAAAAGAGTGTTATCACGCACATGATAGGATTCCGTATTAGTAGTCTAGAAACGCAAGCTAGGCGATTGATAATTTATTAAATTTGTAGAAATTTAGAAGAATTTTCATTGACGGAAATAACTCAAACTTATTCAGCTTGACAAATTTGCTCGCTCTATAAAATCAGTAGTTTTACAATTTTTACAGAGAGTATTTCTGCAACAACGTCCCTTATAAAAAAAAGCAACTTATGTTGACTCTGACAAATAATCCATTTATCAGTGAACGTTTTTTTAGAAATCGGTAACTGGTATAGATTACACAAAGTGCCTATTAACTTTTGACTAACCTCCAAAAGTAGTAGGTGTGAGTACTAACGAACAACGAACCCATGCTTTTTAAAGAATTAAACAAATATTCAACTATACTAGTAAATACTCTCTCCTGTGGGTGTAAATTACACAGAACATGTTCTATTAGGTGGCTTTTATATTCACATTTCAAAATGATACCCATATCCTATATTTCTACTTATTTCCTAGTTCTCTTAAGTTCCGCACAATGGGCGCCAATAACTACCCACAAAAATCTCTCTACGAAGACCTGAAGAAACCTAACTTGAGAGTGTGCACGCACCACAAATTTAAAAGGACAGGAGAAAAGAAATGAATCCCTGGAGATAGCTGCAAACCTTCCTGCTTTCTTATTTTCCTAAATTAGAAATATCAACATGCCAAAAGCTTTTACTTACTTTTGATAAGTTTTTCTATTCTAGAAGTGCAAGAATCTTTCTTACTGAAGTAATTATTTGCCTCCAGCTTAGAAAAATCAAAGCTACTGTTTGTCCAAGTGTTAATCATCCGACCCGAAATGCCACAGTGTAAACATAGGGTTGCTTCTGATTTAATCTAGTTCGAAAAAATCATGTGTTTGAGGAATCTCAAATGTCCTGTGTGCAGATGGGCGAATCCCTGACAATTGAATTATGATAAATACAACTCTTGTGGTGTTCTGTCAAGAATTTTGTATTCACTACATTTAGTCACTCAGTCAAGTTGATAAATTTGATGCGGATCTAATTTCATGAGCAAACAGCTTCGGGTATGTTATGTCGGTTTTCGTATTCGATTCCGTTTCTGTGGACTTAGAGGATAGCCTTCTGTTTTCATTGCAATTGGATTTATCGATTAGGATGTAATCCGATAACCTGAATTTTGAAACCTTTAGTAGTTTTATTGAACACTATTTAAGATATCTTAATTATCTTTTAGGTGGCACTGAAAAGGCAACAGGCAGTTGAGGATGCAATAGCACTTCGCTTAGCCTCCAACGAAACTGGAACCGAACTCGATGCCTTACCGCCCGGAAAAATCTTCGGTATGAATGTGACGGAACCTTGCAATTCACCACCTCTACCAGCTCCATCGCCGACGATGTCAGATAAAGACTCAACAAAATCAAGTACGTAGTCCTACTTCTCATGGCATTTCTTTACCGATTCAAATACCTTTCTATTTCCAGATTCATCCAACTCATCTTCGACAGTAGTTTCCCAGAGTGCCATTGATATGCTTGCTCAGCTCTTTCCCCATCGTAAGCGATCAGTTCTTGAGCTTGTTCTAAAACGCTGTGATCTCGATTTACTTCGTGCAATTGAACAATGTGGACCTCAGCCGAGTGCTTTCAGACCACCAACAACGCAGGTAAATAAACATACGAAGCCAATATCCTATCAAAACAAATAGTTCCATGCGGTTTATGGAGTGAACGCGGTATGATCACAAAGCACGCCAGACATGGATGCCGTTTACTTAATTTGAGTGACACTAGAAAAACAATCGAAAGTGAAAATTCCATTAGAGAGAAGTAATGCGATCTGTGCGTATTACTATAAAGGGATCAATCGTAGCGTTAATTTTCTCGACTGATGTGAGAAATATGTTGATGTCTTTAGACACTGTTTTTGTTGTCAATTTGTAACCAAAGCAAACATTTTGCATTACACTTATGAAAATCCGATATTATGTTTTAAATGACGTGGTCCTAAAGAAAAATACTAGGATTATAAAACTCAAGAGAAATTTTTTAATTTAATTTCACATTTTGTTTTTAGGTCACATCGTCGGCTCCACCACCACAGACACAGCTACCACCGCAACCTCATTATGCTCCATTGATCGCGTACCCAAAGTGGCTACTTCCGATGTCTATTCCAGTAACTATGGGACATTTGCCGAATTTGGCGCCTCGATGTACATTACCAAATTGCCCGTGTATGGATGCCTACCACATAAATTAGTTTCCTTCAGAAAAATTTAAATCAATTTATGTTAACATTGTTTTAGCTAGATTATATGCCTACTCTTCGTGCAATATTAAAATCCAAAGGGATGCTTCATACAGAAAAATTACATTATGATACATATATTTTCATGCATAGTGCAGTTGTATTTAGTTTGTGTTTAATATTAAGATATCTTTAAATTTGTAGATAAGTATGTTGAAGATGAAAAAAATACAGCAATGAATTGCTCAAATAGAAAAATTTATATATAACAATAAATGGTTACCGGAAATGAAATAGTGCGAGAGTTAAACTAATTGTATGAAATCACCAGGGGCCTTATTACACCTGCAACGCACCCCGTTAAAGTCTGCAAATAAAAGATGTGTGTGACAAGTTCGAGATAACTTTTTCAACCAAATATTAATGCAAAGTTTATCATATTAGTGAGTCGGCTTAATATGATAATGGTGTTTTCAAGTTGGACGCACGCTTCTACTTACACACTAAAAAATCTGGCCGTGTTGTTTTGAAAAGGAGGCTAGTAAAATAATTAAGTATTAAAATCAACACATTAAGGCAGTAAATATTACACTCACTTAAAAGTCATGTTTTAGTTAAAAATTTACCGGGTTATGTTTTATTAAGATACACTGAAACGTGTAAATGACTGTAAAGGTTACCTATATGATGGGCAATGCGACCAATGAGGTCTTTTGTGCTAAAATACCACAACTGCAAAAGACTCTCTGCCACCCTTAGGAAGGAGTTAACGTCAGTCATTAATTCCCGACTGAAGATCCTCCTTCTAAACTGGCTGGAAAAACACGTATTGTGCAATGTAGTTTCATCGTCTTTCAGACAGAGCCGAATAAAAGACGTAATTACATCTGATCCCTATGAAACAAATGCCGGTGTACCTCAGGGTTCAGTTCTTTTACCAACCTTATTTCTTTTTTATTAATGATCTTTTATTTCTCACTTTCAATCCTATCAATCGTTTCGCCGACGAAAGCAACATTTCTTTCGCGAATTTTTTTTATTCTGTAATGGATTTTCACTCTACAAAAATCAACCGAGAACCCAAGTTTGGGTCATCAAACAACGACATTTATACTATTCTCGCTTGGGACAGCGCAAATTGTGTTATGTTTAATTCATCCAAAACTCAATGCTGTTTAACGTCCCTTAAAAAACACTAAACTCACCTGCAATCCATTTTGATCGATATAATGAATATACCAAATTTATCCTCCCTAAACATCTGGGGTTTTGAGATATCCAGCAATCTTAGCTGAACCAACGATATATATTCAGTCGCTCAAAATGCGATGAAATGCTTGCGTTTTGTTTTACAAAAACGTAATAAATACTTCACTTCATCTGACTTGTTGCTGATCTACGAGTTCCACATCAAGCCTAGACTCAAATATAATTCCCATATTTGTGCAGGGGTCAGACATACTGCACTGTCCGCGTTAGACAAAGTTCAAAGAAACGATATCAAACTTATTGCGGATTGCACAATCTCTAAGAACATTGACTGTCTGGAGCATTGACAAAATGTTGGTTTCTCATCTTTTTATTTCTATTGAAGCCGCTTAGGGAGCCAGATAAAGGCTCTAATAGAAACAGCTCTGAGGACTTACCTTCTAAGCCATCAGCGGCAAAGAGCAAAAGCACGCAGAAAAAGGACGAGGGGAAGAAGGAGCGTCTACAAAGACTAAGGTTCCCACTCCACTGACCTACAAGTAGATTGCTGCAGGAGTGAGAGTTGACATCATCTTATCCAATTTCACTGAGGACAACGACCAATTTAGGGTCGTACAAAAAGCTGTACTTACATTTTCTGGAAAAGAAGGGAGGTACTGTAAAGGCCGCCTTCTTAGGTACGAGCCTAAAACCAGGTTGGTCAGTTTTCATCTGCGCCGACAAAGACACCGCAGAGTGGTTAAAAACGGATGAAGTTAAGCCGTGGTAGTGTGCTAATCTGAGGGCTTTAGAGGAAAATGAAACTTCTTGTACAAAACCCTCGTTGACTACTTTAACAACTGTATATCCCTGACGAGGAAATCCTAGATTTCATTAATAGGCACAGTCATTGGATGAACTTCAGGGAGCGGCAGATATTAAAAAGAACAGCAGAGGGCCCTACTGATCGTTCTCTCAGTAGACCACTCCTCGGCTGATAGGCTGAGGAAAGTTTCCTTTAAGTCCGATTTCGGGTATCGGCAAATACAGCGCAAACCGAAGAGTGCATGTCAAGGTGGAGAAAGGATTAGAAAAACCGCTTCCTTAGAAATGCCTGACTATCTAATCATTTTATTGAACTGTAGTTAGGAAATTTATTAAATAAACAAAATTTCTAAAAGGCGACTGTTGAAACTGTTTGTTTAGGAGGATACACAGGTAACTAATTTTAATTACTCCTGCAAAAAAGTTATAAGTTATTCCCTGTAATTTATTTTATTGTTGTCATTAGCTTGTGTTAGCAAGTCTTAACACCCAGGTATCCTAGCGTTCCGTTACTAATATCCGATGAAAATTTTGCTATAAAAGAGGTGCAGTCAGCAAGAATATCGATCATAGTTGGAAAACAAATCGATAGCTATAGGTATTTTTAAGCAAAAATTATTACAAGTTGGCAGAATTTACTTTTGAGGATTAGGCGGATATAAAACACATTTATTGTGTAGTAGAGGGAAACGATAGAGGGGCTATACTGGAATATCAAAGAAGATTTACGGATTTACGGACTTTAGTTAAGAGAAAGTTGAAATGTAACTTCAAACAGCACGGAATTGCGATCTTGAACATCGGAGAATTCTGCCGACGTTGAGCAGCAAATAATTATTCTCGTCAGGCAAGACCCTAAAACGAGCATGAGATGAGTCGCAAGACGATTAAGAGTGTCTTTAGTTAAAGTTTAAAGTCTATATCTTCATATCCTAGTCCAAGGACTACTGGAAGGTGATTCAGAGTGAAGTTTACAATTTTGCATTTGGCTTCTGGAATGTGACACGGAGAACAGGGCATCTATGGACGGGATGGAATCAGAAACTTCCACAACCTCCATACCTGGTCGTATACTAACCCACATAGGAAAAGGGTGACCTTATTCCAGCCCAAATTCTGAGCTAATGTTTAGGCAGGTATCATCGGCACCCATTTAATAGGACCATTAATTTCGGGCAGTGTCTATTTACCACCCTCAAATTGCCGTGTAATTTCCGTGTACACGAAATACACGGAAATACATTTTAATTAGACTTTCTAGGAGGAAGAGGTATATTAATCAGGCATTTAGTTACTCCGCCAGATTTCTATCTAGAATAGGCTGTGATAAACTACTACCAAGTGACTATTTGCACTTATCGTGTACTTACGTGTAATTCCGTGTATTTCCGTGTGCACGGAAATTACACGGCAATTTGAGAGTGGTAAATAGACACTTCCTTAATTTCGCCTCAAGTGCTTAATAGCCAAGTTTATGTGGACTTTTTGTGGAATATATTGCCAAATCCAATAGAGGACATTCCTTTGGTTAATCATATGGCATTATTTTACCAACACAATGGAACCCCAGTGCATAATGCTAACATTGTGAGCAATATTAAATGAAAAAACTCCTGACCGATGGATTCCTTGGCTAGCAGGCCAGATCTTACCCCATTGGACTTTTTCTTATGGAGAACAATGACGGTTGAGGTTAACGCAAGACCAGAATTAGCAGAATTGGGACTACTGCAGCGACGAAAATACGGAAGAGGTTGGCTACAATACGCCTTAAACAGAGAATAAGGAGGAGATTATTGACATGCATCAAAAGTACCGGAGGAAATTTCGAATAGCTTTTGTAACATACTAAGATTAATTGTAATAAGTTTCTTAATCAGTAAAAGGCACTTCAGGTTTAATTCGAGTTTAGGTTTAGTTTTTTGGTGTTTGTTTGATGTCGCTGCGTTGAGTCGATCAAAGGATAAAAATAAAATAATGTCCATACCATGAAAATTTCAAATTTATGAATCACCCTGTAACTTTTGAGAAGAAAATTGTTAGAAGTAATTATTTTTCATTCAAACTAAGCTTAAAGCAAGCGTTTGCGCATAAAATGGAATGAGTACACTTGACATACATATAGAAGAAAAGTGAAATTGAAATTTATTGAGTTAAATTATATTATTTACGTCAAAGTTAATGAAAAAAAGCAGCAAGTCGTGTGAGAAATTCACAAAGTATTAAAAACTTTATTTATGTAAAGTCTGAAACTATTAGTTTGGAGTTAAACTGTAATAAAATCGCAATATATGTCTCACTTTTTTGGGCAGATTTCGCACCATTTAATTTGAAAATGGTTTTCGTACTAAAACTAAAAAGTCAGTTTGTCTTTTTGAAAATTTGCTTCTGTTTGCAACAATCTTTTGCAACAATAGTAATTTCCTATTGTGAATGAATTTTTACCAGATAAAGATACGATTGGGAAAATTGTGTCTTTGAGAAATACAGCTTTACTTATAAAAAAGGCATAACTTCGAAAGTTCTTAGAGTTTAAAATATTCTTTTATCATAGAAACAAACCATTCACTGTTCGAACATAAGCACATTCGAACGGTAGGAAGCTTTTTGGGTTTAATAAATACCAATGTGCAGTGGCGCACTAATGAAAGCTTTAAGTTATTGTTTGGTTCTTATTTTCATTTGAAAGATGTCAGCGAAAAGTTGTTTCAATCGCAACATTTGTAATTGAGCTAAGATAACACGTATTGTTAAAAAAATGCTAACTTTAGAAGATAGTCATATCTTTGGTGAAATACTTACCCTGTAATTAAAGTGTACTGTGAAATATCAATAAAAGCAAGAATTTTAACAAAAAATTTCTTCAATTTTCATCTATTAAGAGAAATTAGAAGAGGTTCTCAAATTTAATCAATATTTTTTACCTAAATAATTATATATTTTACACATGAAAATATGGAAATAAAATAAAAAATTCCCGAAGTTGTTTTATTCATTTATTATTATTATTTTAGGAAAGCTTATCTATTAATAATTTTAAATTATTAGAAATTGTTTTGAAATTTTCAGAATTTTCTTTCTCGATAGAAAGACACTGCTTTTTGATTAGCAGTTTCTCCTCCTCTATTTTTAATTTTGTCAGGGCTTCCATTTTGGGCGTTACCACAATCCAAGGAAGTAGTTGCTTCGTCGCGATTGCTGTTATCTACCTCTTCCACCAGATATACGACATCCTGTAAAATTTTTTAAATTAGTTATTTCTTTAGCTTCGGTAATGTATATTTTAACAGAAGCAACAGCATGATTAAAAATTTCTTACCTCATAAATATCGGGCTCCACTCCAACTTCCTGCGCATCTGCATATCCGTCAACCGCCACTGATTGATTGACCGCCACGGTTGATTATCACTAAAACTCTCTTCTCCAGATACCATCAACGGCTTAATCTTTTTGGTGCCGTTTACACCACTGCAGCTCTAAATAATCAATTAGATGATTCTTTTGCTGCTCACTCGCTCTTTTTCCCCGCTTTAAATTAATTTTATCCATTTTTTCTTGCAACTGTAAACTACACTTTTCCAAACTTTTCACAAAAGAATTTGGCGGTGAAAAGTTTTTAGTCGAATGATAAAATTTTGACAGCTGTTTTCATGTTTACACAGAACCGGAATCGAACCGCCGTGAAAACTTTTTTCAAAGTGGTTATCACAGAACGCGAATAGACCCCCTGGCCTCTCCATCTGAAAGCCCTAAGTTCGTAACGTATTAATGACGATGGGCGAACTTTTTGGTAGGACATTTTTTATGTTTTCCGGATTATCCGCGTAGGAGTCAAGAAAGAATTAACCTATTCCATCAAATCACCAACATGCATAAAAAAAGGGGGGAAAGAAAGAAAACATGAACGGAAACCCAGCACATAACATGCATAGCGTCGCTTAAGTCAAATTTGCTTAGTTTTCAGGAGAGACAAAAAACTGCATTATTTATCCATTTTATACAATACATGCATGTTAAAATATTAATATATTATGTATTGAGTGATTGAGTGTATTATATTAATATTTTAACATGCATGTATTGTATAAAATGGATAAATAATGCAGTTTTTTGTCTCTCCTGAAAACTAAGCAAATTTGACTTGCGCGGTATTGTTGTATTGTTGTTGTTGTATTGTTGGTGATAAAAGTTAGTTATGTAAGTTAGTGAGTTAGTTATGCAAGATTAAAGATATCACTCTATTCTTTAAGTACCGTATAAATATAATTAAAATATAAACTTAATAAATTGATAATTAAATTGAATATAAAGAAAAGTCACGCGCCGTGGGATGTAAGATTTGTGTCATTGTGTCTTAATTTATTTTCCACGCTAAAAGTATCTGGTTTACATGTATATTTTCTCGAATTATTAATTTTTTGGCTGTTAGTGCAGACCTTCTTATTTTTTAAAAAGTGTTGCACATTATTTCGTTCATAAATAAATGCTGTAAAAGTTGTGATCGTTTTTTCTGTCACGACCATGGTTCGTTCTTTACTTGCGAAGATAATCTGTAAATTTTATTATTTGACGTTGGCATCACTAGCTTTTATTTAAGCTCTAGTAACACTATCTAATGTCTTATATATAGAACAAACGGAATTTAGGTTATGTGAGCCACGGTTCAAAATCGTCACGAGCATAGCATGTTTATGTCACTGAAAATACGAATGACCCATTACGTCACATTTAATGCCCGATTGCTGCAAGTATATTTTAACGGTTAGCAGCAAAATAAAATAAATTTTTAAGTGTTCCAATAGTAAATGCAAGTCGGGGGAGACATATTTTTTCTATCACACCATGCCACCCGGCCCCCGCCCTCCCCGTTCTTCGCACTTTTTTTACTTCGAAGAACATTTTTTATTAAAAGGTGTATAAATCAGGCTTTTAGTTGCTTTATTAACTTGCGCTCTCCCCCTGAAGGAGAATATATTTAAATACTAATATACATATAAAAAATTTTCTACGCACTTCCTAGTTAGTAAGCATAAAAGATGTTTAAATTTTTTCATTTAACTTGTTTTCTAACGTATATTATTTTTTTTTTCAACCGATCAAAAACTGTCTCCCCCGCCTTAAAATATCTAATTCTATGTTACAGAATCATTTTCAGAGGGTAAAAAACTTTTTGGAGCGATTTGGTCTATATATTCTCCGACAAGGGAGGTAGCCCCCCCCCCCCCCGCACCTGATTTATACACCTCTTCCTCCAAGAAATAAAAAATAAAAAATTCGGATTAAAGAAAAGTGCAAAAAAGAACGTAAAGAAAGGGGAAAACGGAGGGGGCGACATGTTGTGATAGAAAAAATATGTCTCCCCCGCCTTGAATTTACGATTGGAACACTAAAAAATTACTCTAAATGCCTAAAATAATTTTTGGAGCGATTTTGGTCTGGAGCCGTGATTCTGAACAATTACGAATTACCAGCTCTACTAAAAGCTATTAAATTTGGTTATCTGTTCCATTTTTTTGCTCGGTACTGTACTTGAGTACTATCACCTCTATGTTTATTGACCTTTTAATATAAAACATTCGTCAAAGTAAGCATGTAATTTTTTCTGTAACAATATTTCACTATTGCACAACATTTTCCTAATTGAAAATAATGATTTTTACACAATTAATTTCTGTTCGTGGTTTCTGAATTTAACTATTCATCTGATTATTTTGTTGTGAATTTTGTTTAATTGCTATTTGAAGAATTGTTCAGTCGGGTACAGTATATATGCATGATAAAGCACTGAAATGCCCAAGCTCTTACTACAACATGTGATAGAACTTCATTAATCTCCATAAATAATTACAAAAAACTTGCTGATTAGTCTCCATACTTCCTACTACTACACTATAATAACCACATTGAAACAAAATATCGTGCATCATTAGTGGAATTTCATTTCTAGAAGCTATTTTGAAAGATACCTAATCTCTTAAAGGTTTATACATCTATTCCATGTTACATGTATAGAGATCTCCCACGAAACAATCGCTTTAATTTGTTAAAAATTAATGACTAAAATGAGTCTCATAATTCTGCTTAAAGTCCAAGGTAATCAGACCCTAACTTAGGCCAATTTTTTAAAATTTTACTTCCTTTAGTTAGGCAATTTAAAAATTTGTCAGTGTGCCTTCGAGGCTAAAGAACGACTAAAATGACACACAGCTGAGCTCTCAAGTTGCCTTTCACAGGTCATTAAATAACAAATTGAATTAATTAACTGAATCCGATGTAAACAATTTGAGACTAGTGGCGTCTAGTTGGTGTTTATCAGAGGCTGGACTAGGGCAACTTAAACCCATTTACCTTGTACTCGTGACTCTACTTTCACGCACACTTCTTACAAATTTAAGTAACTGTTATATTACGATATAGCTGTTTAGTTTATTGTAAGAATACTATTACAACAACTTTATAATGCTGCGCTTTCACAAACCGAGTTAAATAAACAAAATAGCAAGAGACCTTCAACTTGACTGCTATTATTTGTTTATTTAAGTGAGAACTCGCTTATCAGCAATTCTTTATATTTTTAGTTTCACCGAACAATATAGGGAGTGTTTTCATGAGTCAGAAAATATGGGCAGATTAAGTTGCAGCGATTACAAAACAATATGGTGTATGGCGTAGATCAAACGCAGAGGCTAGAAGATGATCATGATGCTTCTACACAAAAAAAAGAAGAATAGAGCACTAGACATCACAAATGAATTTGAGCACAGTGTAATTGACGTAAATGCTTTATTTATCCAATTGAACGCGAGTACATTAACCTTTACTTTATGTTTTATTTTTTTTCAATTCATTGTTTTAATTTGTTTTAAGTATGTCATTGAAATAGCTCAAGATTGGAATAACATTTACAGAAGCCTTTAATTTTATTTATCAAGTCTGATTTTTTCACGCATATCGTCATGAAAGAAGTTTTAATTAAACTCAACTTAGTTTAAATAAATATCGAGGCTGTAGTGCAGACAGGTTTTAAGTGGAAAAATATTGTACTTGAGAAAATCTAAGTTAATTGTTTGCATAACTCCAAAATTTGAAATGCGCTTTTCTCAAATTTTGGTTTTTCAAAATGGTGTATACGATATCTTCGGCACTAAGGGTCGTTTTAGACGGACGGCAGCTGTTACGCGACTTTAGCATTACATCCATTTGCATGATTCGTTTCACGCGGTATCGCGCGACAGAAAAAGACGCGCGTCTATAATTTCCGCGTCTTCGTGTGAAACGGATCATGCAAGGCGTGTAATACTAAAGCGACGAGTCAGCAGTCGCCCATGTGAAACGGCCCTAATTGATGAATCAGAATCGCACAGGTAAGAATATATCGCACGCTTAATAGAACAAATCAATATATCTAAGCCATACACAGTTAAGTCTATGTTCCATTAAAAGTACGATATAGTGTATACAAAATTAGTTACTTAACGATGCGACAATATATTATTTAAGTAAACACAGGTTAAAATCAAAAGTTACTCAATTTTTAAGGCTGTAAGTTTGTCGTGTTCTGGTTACTATTAAGTAAAAAATTTATTTTTTATATCTTTCATTTATTTACTTTTTTAAATTTCTGGAATGTAGCATATACAATTTCCGGTTCCATAACATTCTACAATATTCGAATACACTCGATTTCGAACATTACAGAAATTTCGCGGGAATTTCGAAATATTATAGAGAGCAGAACTTTCGAGGACATTCTGAAGTTTCTCGAAAGTTACATAAATTGAGAAAGCAATGTGTTTAGAAGAAGTTTTCACCACCCTCCCCGCACAGATACTGCTACCAAGCTCTTTTATTATCAATGGGAGCCCAGCTATCTACCACCACAACCGTGAAGGGATGCTAACAGTTCAGGGAAATTAACAGCACCCTGCAAAATATCGAAAGCAAGAGTTCAAAAAAAAAACCAGCCCATGCTTATTCAAATACGGTGTAAACGAGGTGGATCAGACCAAGAGAGACCACGCAAGGCAAATCTAACAAACCGATGCCAGACTAATCAATGCTGTTAATATCGACAGCATAAAATGGAGGTTAAACTGGACAAAAGTAAAACTAAGGAGTTTCGTAGTCATCATCAGAACCTTTTAATGATCTTTTAAGAAAACCCAAAGATATCATTATTCAAAATAGCGCCAATGTGATGCTGAAAAGAAAACTTGATGTTGAGTACGGCTCCTAGATTCTTAGCAATGTCGAGTTGGGTTAATATAGTACCGGTTATGGAAAATCGACTTTTTTTAAACTACAACTAAAGTTACTTAAATTAAGATATTTCACAGTACAACGCCGTGATGATGTGTTTTAAAAATCAAGAGCTATAAATATCGTCTTACGAGGGTATCAGCAGGATCAGTCGTAAAAACCAAAAAAAAAATTTGTCTGATTCATTCATTATACCACTAACCTGTGACAGTCCAGAGGAGGTCATACTGAAGAGGGGGTCATACTGACTCCAAACAGTGTATGGCTGTAGCATTGAAAGTAGGAAATAGGCATTTCTTAGCCATGAAGCGGCTACAGACAATGGGATGTATGTATGTTGAAAGCACCAAAAGCTGATAACCATCACATGGAAGCCAAGTTCAGTAAGACTGCCGTGACGAACAGCACAAAGAACTGCTCTCCAACAGAGGCGTCAAGAGCAGAAACGTTATGATCCCGACGGAAAGCTAAACATTCGGGGCCAAAAAGCTCAGCACCAGCGATCCTTCCACAAAGCCAGATTTCACTCAAGCAGATGACGTCAAAACAAGAATTAGTTGAAATGTAAAGGGAATTTTTTTAAATTCAGTTACATTAGCGTAGGTGTAGGAAATGTCTTTTTAGTTATTATTGATTACAGGGACAAATGTCTGAGAATATCACCGGTTGGAAAATGTTCTCAGGAACTAAGATTTTAAAGAAGGCAGAGAAATATCATCCATCCTGTGCTCGCCGTGCGTCTATCCTCATGCCGTGTCAGGTCGTTATCAACTACAGTGTGCGATGTAATGTGACATTTTCAACCTCTTCCTCTGTGATATCGTGCACTTTTAATATAAAAAGAGGGTGAGGGGATGTTTTTTTCTTTTAGTCAATTCCTTGTGTGTGTATTGGGTGGATGATTTGGGGTACCACAAGGCAGCCACCTCGAACCATTGCTTTTTATTATCTACATCAACGACGTGTTGTTGTTTCTATCTAATTCTAAAATTCTTTGTTATGCTGACGGCATCAAGATCCTTCGTATTGTGTCGGACATTTCCGACTGTCTTATTTTAAATTCTTATCAACCTCCTCCCACTAAACAACGGTAAGTGCCCGTCTATATCCTTTTCTTGAAAAAGCAATACTATAAAATTCAACTTCACCATCGATAGCTGCTCCTTAACGTCATCTCTTAAAAAAACCAGAGATCTGAGTGTCTGACAGAATTCCAGTTTTTCTTTTGAGGCTCACCTTGATGTCATAATTAGTAAAACCAGTGCGACCTTGTGTTTCGTCAAGCGATGGTCAAAAAGAGTTTGGCGACCCCTAGACCAACCGTACGCTGATCGGCTTTGTGTTGCTTCTTTAGATACTATTGAAATAAAACGCCGCAGCTGCAGTGTTTTGTTCGCCTTCGATTGCTTGCAGGATTTAATTAACTTTCCTGAATTATTATATTAGCTTCCTTTAGCATATCAATTCGGTCTTTGTGAAATCACGACTTTTTGCATGTCCTAATCGTCGCACTAATTATGGTAAATTGTAATTGATCTCGTCGATGGCACATTTAATTTCTTCTTTGAATATATTGATTTTCACCCGTCCAAAGGCCTAAGTTCAACTTAAATTTAACTATAACCGAACTATGTCACGTGGAAATCCTCATGCGAATTGATTTTACCAAATACTTTTAACATTTATTGTGAAAGTCTCAAAAAGCGGACAAGTGCGAGTCGGGGCCTCGCGCAATGAGTTCTCCGTACTAATGCACTTTACTGCTGAGCACACTGAAAAATCACTAGTGATGCTGAAATTTGTGTGAACATTTGTGCTAAATTTTATAATATTAATGTTGACCTTATGATACACTTTTCAAATTCATTTCAGCTTTTTTCGAATAAAACTTTAGAATCTATTTTCGAAGCGTTCCATCTTCGGAAACTATTGTTGTAGATTTTTTTGAAAATATTGAACCAATAATTTTTAAAAAACTATGATTGTTTTCAATGGGTTACTAGTTTTCACTATACACCCCACTCGATGGCGTTGCATTGTTTCATTTTTTGGAATCTGTTCGCCTCCTCTTATTATTACAAATAATTATCGAAAACGTAAATAAATTATTTAAATAGCTAACCTATTAAGAAGAAATGGATATTTGTCTATTCACTTCGTGTTTTTAACATAATTTCCTTTTAAATGAAGTATTGTATATTCAATAACAAAGAACGTTCACAAAATCGAGACCTTAACACATTGTTGACCGGTAATTCTATTTAAAAGTTACCCCGTGCCACAGACTATTTGAATCGTCAGTTATCCATTCTCTAGCTTTTTCGGATAGAAATTGTTTAGATTTTATTTTATTTTGTAGTTTACAGTTACAATAAATTGTTATGTGAGCCTAGAATTTGTAGCGGAACGCCTTTTAACCTGTACCAAAATCTTTGTGCTTGAAATCGCAAACACATCATATCAAATTTGCACACCACAGATTTAATAAAGCTAGGAAAGTTACGACTAATTAACTAAAAGTAATAAAATTTTCTATAGTTGCATAAACTGATGCATCAAACACGAGTTAACTCGTGACCGGTCAATAACGTTTGGGCATGAAAACACGAATTAACTGGTGACCGGTCAACAAATATTAGATTTCGCTCATGAAGCGATCTGATCGATAATAATCTCGTTTCGATTGAACATAAAAATTTCATCAGTATAGTGGGATCAACGATTTTCTTAACAAATGATGTTATTGAAATAATAATGATAATGCAAATTGTTGAGACATAAAATAAAAAAAAAAACCTTAAATTATTTTTTTCGAACAACAGCAGTATTTTAATAAAAATGGCTCCATCAAACGGTAGCCAATACGATGTCAATTGATTCCGCCCAACTATAGTTGGATGGAATCAATTAGCACACACTCGTACAAAATCTTCAATATTAATATTGACTTATAACATTTCAAAGATATCTTTGTTAAAATGTATGGACTAAAAATAAATTAAATCTCAATCGCAGTTTTTTATCCTTCGACAGAAGACGCAATCGAACACACGTCGGTGTTCATCTTCTCGTAACATATATATATAGAAATATGTAGTGATTGAAAGTGATGCTTTGTCTGCCAACTTCGCAGATAGCATCATTAATTAAAATTATTATTAAAATTTGATATTATTTTGCAAGTTTCAAATTTTAACTTTCAATAAACCGATTATTCTTAATTAGGAACTTTGCATTTAAAACCGTATCTTTAAAAAGATTTAAAAATGTTGAGTTTTACCTATGCTTCAAGAGTACATTCGCAAACCAATTTGTTAATAAATGGCAACACGTTGTAATATACGTATATTTATTTCGCGAGACTCTATTGGCAAGTAAACAAATATTTAACAATTTAGATATTCAATGATATTTAAGGTATACATATTAATTCACTGAGAGCCGTGACTGTTCACAATACTCTCGAAAGAAAAATAAAAGTCTGTATCGAAATCCGAAAATCTTCCGCTTAACAATAACTAACTTCATGCAAAAATATCTTAATAGTCCATTGTAAACAACTTGGATAGTAAAAATGTAAATAAAATAAGAAAAAGATTTAAGTAAATTCAACTTTAAATCTCAGAATAATAAAGCAACAAAAAAACTGGTTTTACTGAAATTTAAAAACCGCAACCAAAATTAATGCTTTAAGATTTGAAACCAAAGTTAAATTAAGAAATTAATGGGGCTAAAAATAAATTCTCGTTAGCGCAAAAAAGCTGAGTTCAACATATAAAACAAGCAAATAATCTGAAAGGAAAAGAAAATATTCAAGAACTCTTTAACTTTTTATTGTCAAGGTTTGCATTATTCATATTTTCTTATAAAGCTACAAAATGTGATCTTCCTATTTACAAATAAATAAAATAACATTACCAACAACAATTTCGTTAAGTGATGGAGAAGTTTTCTTATACCTGGTGCTACAAATTGGAAGTAAAATCTCTCCTTATTAGAATTAAGTTATTTCTGAGTCTACTCCTTTCTTCACGCTGTATACCCCACTTCTAATCTCAGAAGAACGTCTTTTCGGAATCGCGTTCAGCTTTTCGAGCGAGTCTCTCTTTAACTCCTCCATTAGGACAATTGAGCCTTACTTTCGACGTCATATTCGTAAACACATGCTTTATCACCAGTTATGACCAGTTATGTGTTCTGGATCATTCAGTACGCTTACATGCATACTTCAAGTAAACTTCAAGTAAACTTCGAGTAACGAAAATATCATGTAAACGCGCATTGACTTCAAGTTTACTTCACTCAAGTATATCACAAAATTTTGTTCGATTGACTTGAAATTTATCATGTAAACGTGAATTGAATACTTGAAATGCTAATCTGAAAATGAAGAATATGAAAGATAAAATAGAAGAAGATTGTAAATTAAAAATAGTTTTTAAAAAAAAAGTTGAACCGACTTCACAAAAAGCGCTAAAAAGCATAACATAATTTTTAATTTTATATCTATTACGACATTTTGAAGTCGGTGCAAATCAAACAAACCAAACAACTACAACAAAAATATTTAATCGTCATTTCTTATGATCCCGTAAGCTGAAACGTTCAATTGTGGTTATGTAGTTGTTTTATTTGTTTAATTTGCACCGACTTCAAAATGTCGTAATAGATATAAAATTAAAAATTATTTTATGCTTTTTAGCGCTTTTTGTGAAGTCGGTTCAACTTTTTTTTTAAAAACTATTTTATTTTACACTTTTTAGTGTCTTCTACTCTATACAACGAAGAAAGAACCATCCAAATCGGTCCACACGTTAGACGTTTGTTTTAACCCCCTACCCCACCCCCATTCCACTAAACTTTTTTTCTCATGGTATCAACCAAGGAACATACTCTACCGAACAGAAAAGGAATCATCGAAATCGGTTCACGCGTTACGAAGTTACTACCCCTCCCCCTCCCCCACCACCACCATAGGAAGAAATTATTCTCCTATTAGCAATGGGGGATCACACTCTATACAACAGCAAAAGAAGCATCCAAATCGATTCAGGCGTTACAAAAATAGGTTCCACCCCCCTTCTCCCACCCCCACCCCAGCAACATTTTTTTTCTCGTAGTATCAACCAAGGATCATACTCTACCCAATAGAAAAAGAATTATCCAAATCGGTCCACGCGTTACGAAGTTAGACTACCCCTCCCCCCCACCCACACCTTTCTCCATAGGACCAAATTATTCTCCTATTAGCAATGGGGGATCATACTCTTTACAACAGAAAAGGAACCATCGAAATCGGACCACGCGTTACAAAGTTAAAAAATAAAAAAATAAAAAATACGCGTCGAACTTAGAACCTCTTTGTTTTTCTGAAGTCGGTTAAAAATGATGATCGGTTTTGTGTTTTGCGATTTATAGGTTTATTTAAGTTAAATAGCAAAAAGACAACACAATTTCATATCAGAAAACTTCCAATCTTAAATGTCATTTCAAGAAAATTTTAAGTGAAGTAACTGAAGTAAATCAAGCAAAAACTCACTCAAGTATGCATGTAAACGTACTGATTGTTGACTTTATTCAGCAACTCGGAAGCTGATGTAACTCAGATTCCAGTCAATTATAAATCAGATTGCAGTCACGCAAAACAATGTTTTCCGGTTTATTGACAAGCCACAAAAATGAAATAAATGAATAATGTAAAATGTAAAGTAATAGAAAAAATTTTGAAAAATGTTTCTTAATTTAGATGTGTTCTTTATAATATATTCAGCATACACGCTAGGTTCGTCGTTTGGAGCCGAAATTGTTTCAGTTTGCAATTGGCTTTTTTGGTTTTCCTTGACTGAATAAAAGTATTTAGCCTATAGGTGATTTGTGGAAAAATTATTTTTTATATAAAGTGAGTGGACGGTTCTCAGCCTTAAAGAAGCAATTGGAAGATGATAAAAAATGTCGTAGGCATTACGTACAAATTATATATACCTAATCTTACAGTTTTACTTGTTGACCTAGTCTTTAAGATGAAAATGAACGTCGTGGGGCGGTGGAGCAAGTCATAACGTGTTGGCTTTCAACCCGGAGGTTCCAACTACGATACGAGCCCCACCGTCGGCGACCTATGGTTGTTTTCTGCTGACCACAGTTTGCGATAAATGATCATTGGGGATTGCAGATTAATGCCGGTGATTGGAAACCACCTTAAATTTCTAGCTATACTGGCAATCGTTGTCTCGAATCGGGTGACGTTCCTCTTTTGTCCCACGCCCCACAAGGGGTAAAGGGAACTAGGGAGAAAGAGAGATGAAGGGACTTTATTTTGATCAAAAATTCTTTTTAAATTTCGTAAGATTTCAGCAGCACATCCCTTATTTTGGAAATAATTTCTCAATATTTCCCAGCGTTTTTCAAGCGCAAAGCAATTTATTTCCTATCGCGGGAGTTGAAAACTACATTTCTATCAATATTTCAAGCGCTTTAGTGTTGCCAATGTCGGAATAACATTCACTTCAAAAAGAAACCAAAAGATGGCCCACACGTAACATATCACATTTGAAAAAATCACATACACACAATTTTATTTGCACGTACCGTCCCCCTTTCGAAATATTTCAATATTTGTGCCCCTTTTTTAGTTCGCAATCTTTTTTAAAATATAGACACTTATTACTTTATTTTGAAAATACGTATGAAGATTCTGGCTCCATTCCTTATTGAAGTAATGGTAGAGTTAGTGAGTTAATGTGAGAAATGAATTTTCTTTGTACATACAGACCTGTGCAACAAAAAATAGGTGTGTAATAAAAATATAACTTTCGAACTTTTAGTATTAGACAATAAAAGTTACAACAGTTTTTTGGTGATTTGAAAGGCAATAATATAAATATAAAACTTTTATAGAGAGATCAAAAAAAACAGATCAATAAAATGAAATTTTATTACACACCTATTTTTTGCACAAGTCTGTATATCTGAAGAATTGTTAAGTATATAATAGAAAGAAAATAAATGTATGAATTGTTGAATTCTATTAAAGTTACAAAAATTGCTCCCAACTTGACTCCAGAATGTATGTTTATGCCAAAACATACGCTGCCAAAACTGAAGGTGATAAAAACAAATTTTAATTTAATTTTTTAAAATTTTGTAACAATGTAATGTTACTTTGAACATAATTAAAGGAACTGTCATCTTCACAGATGGATCGAAAACAGAAAAGGGGATTGGAGCTGGAGTTTTCTTGGAACCGCTACAAATAAATAAGTCGTATAGACTCACCAACGAATGCATGAAAGACTGTATCAGAGCCCTAAGAAATATTTCATACCATACGCTTAGGCTCAGCTGGGTTCCAGGACATGTCGGTATAGAGGGTAACGAAAAAGCCGATGAACTCGCCAAAAATGGTTCAAGTACAGGCATAGACATGCCGGTGGAAAGGGTACACCCTCCCCTTAACACAGCAAAAAGTCAAATTGATAGACATTACTCCAACATGACTTCGGAACGGTGGAAAAATATCAGTTACTGCTTCACAACACGAAGTGTCTGGCCGGAGCTGAATCATAGCAGAACTTCAAATCTCTTATCCTTCGATAGAAAGCGCATTCGAACACTCGTCGGTGTCATCACCGGACACTGACCCATAGGACCTATGGCCATTAGACTCGGCGTACCATCGAATGAGTTCTATAGAAGCTGCAGAGATGAAGAAGAAATTGAGTCCACAGTGCACCTGCTCTGCGAATGTCCGGCTCTAAAAGACTCTGTTTAGAAGCAAGGTTCTTTGACAATTTGGACGACCTAGCTGAGATAGCACTTTTGCACCTAAATAGATTCATACAGAGATCTGGGTGGTTTTAAGTTCTGACCATGCTTCTTCTTTTTAAGGGCATTCACAATGGGCCTTCACGGCCTCCGAGTGAACTTGGTGCTTCTTAGCAACAAACAGCCCGACTAACCAACCAACCAACCAATGTTACTTTGAGATTATTTGTTGTGTTGTTGAGTTCATCGTTGTCTTTCTGAGTTTATCGTCGTCAATAAATTTTTGTTGATAGGAAATGTCCCCTATTTTCGCCCATTTTAGAGAACAAGATGCCAATTTCAAAGTTACCGTTCTGGGAACCCTGAACCAAGAAAAATCATTGAAAAAACTTTAATTTGTTTTTACGTGCTTACATAAAGATTTTTAATAAATTTTTTTATGATCCTACTTTTGACCCCAAAAAAATGTTGCCACCCAAAATAACGTTCCAACTTTGAATTATTTGTGAAACACATCTATGTAGATGAAAATTCTATCTTCATACCTATCAGAGTTACGGAGATAATTTATATGAGTAGGTATAAACTTTCTGGTTTTACACTTTTAATACTTCTGGTTTACACCTTAATACTTATAACTTAAATTTAATAAATTGTCAGAAGTTTCTAAAAGTTAAATGTAAAAAATCATTAACGTGCACGTCCCGAATCAGCTCAAAAAAAATTATAAGCACCATTAAAGCTTTCAATTTTCAAAATTACAAAAATTCACATGACTCAAATATAACTATCATACTCTATGGTGCACCAAACGCTGGTTATAAACCGGGAGCAGTTAGCTGTGTTATGCCCACGTGGTAGAAGCTTAGTCAGTTAAACATAAGCTGAAAAGAAAGTTGCAAAGCGAATAGTACAATGAAGTAAATAAAAACTGCGAAATTTTGGTGATTCAAAATAAATGTCTTAATTAATTTGCCGACACCAGAAAGCCTGTCTACGTTACAATACCTTATCAGAACTACAAAAATGTAGCCAAGATATAAATTTTGAAAGGAATATAAAATAGACTTTCTGAATTAGGGATAAATTTCTTTTGATGGAATTTTTTTCTTTTTACAAAATTTTTAGTAATTATTCTAAAAAAAGTTTTTCTGCGGGCAGCAAATGGTGGTCAGTGTAAAATCATGTTATAGTAAATAGCAGAAACTATCAAATAACCGACCAGTTTTGGAAAATTTTCAAAATTAAATAATCTACTGTCGTTAACAATAAATTTAGAAAATTTAATTTTTCATAACATAAAGTTGGGAAAATATATAAAAAATCCCGTCGGTTGATAGAAAACATGACAAAGAATATTGTTTTAAAATTTCAGAAATTGCTGAGATATCTTGCCCACAATGTGGGAAAACATAGTTTCGAGATAAGCACTATTGTAAATGGTGTATTTCAGCGAAATTTCTATATTTTTTATAAAGTTTTTTTGATTACAAAACTTTGGACTAAATACTATTTGAAAATGCCAAAAATTTCAGTGCGATTCTATTATCGAGGGGTTGACAATTAATTTCCCCCTTTTTAGCCCTATTTTGTACGCATTGGTACTTGCTTGGGAATAGACCTACACAAATTGGCTCATATTTTAATAAAATCAAGCTATTGCGTTAAGCTAACGATAACACCTGCGAAATATTGCCATAAAAGCAAAAGGCTGAAACAGATTGCATTTACTACCGCGACCGGACTATGCGATGAACGCTGTGACAAACGAAATTCGTCGCTTTGCGAAACAGATTGGAATAATATGACAACTCACACGACAAGACATGTAGCAATTGAGGTGATATTTCAGCTACAGCAATTGGAAACAGAAAACAGTTTAAAATTCAAAATTTAAATTTCATTGTTGGTAGTACTGAATGCGACCGACAGATTTTAGAAATAGAAATTGGTAAGTGACAACAAATTTTGTGGCACTGTCGCATCGCGTTCAATTCGTGCCAGGCAATACAAATAAATGCTTTCTTATCTTAGCTTTCTTGTCCAGTTGCAATCTGTTTCAGCCAGAAATACCCAACTAGCGGACCGTAATTGTTGTGGGACTTTCAGAAAAAATTTTGAAATACCAGTTAAAATTTAACTAATTACACCTCAAATAAACTATTTAAAACACGAGCCACGTAATATATGTATATAAAAAGTTTCTTAACACGATCAGCGTTTCTGATAAAGAAAAGCTAAACTCCTTTGGCCCTTCCTCAACATTTTTTCAACTTTTTTAAAGTATTAAAAAAAAGTTTTTTTTTCTGCAAACTCTTGTTTAAAAGATCACTTCTTATGTAATTTCGTACGCTAAATATAATTGTAGCAACAAAATTGAGCTAACGTTTACAAAAACACCAAATTTCTTCAAGTTTCTCAGAAAAAGAGCGATTTTTTCGAAATTTTTGACAAATTGGGGGATAGGGGGCAGATGGGGGTCGGTCTCTGGAGGTAAAATATTCCCCATACTCTTCTGTATATTTCGTCTTAACACACTGAAAATGAATTTTACAGTCTTAAGGCTCAAATTTGCACTTATGTGCATTCGGCATAACACGAAGCTAGGCCAAAACACGAAAACTAGATAATTTTGGGTTGTATGAAAAAAAAGTACACTCCCACATTATAATCACTGTTTCACAGTGTAATTAATTGGCTATACTTCCACGCATTTTTACATATAAGAAAAGTGCTTCCAAAGCACTTCAGCGCTTACCGATTCTTTTTTTGGATAAAGTTCTTCTTTCAAAGGCTTGTAAAGTCTCTCATCATAGGGCATCTTGCAAGGAAGTGTTCGAGATGGTAGTCCTCCTCAAAACTTCACAGAGAGTCCATGGATTTGCGTTGAGCATTAACAAGCCACACCTCAGTCTGAAGATTTTGCTAATCTAATCAGCAGGGAATCTCTAAAATAACCTCGTTCTTCCAGATCATCTTTAATTTATCATACCGTGTCTCTTTCAGTCTCATGATAACTGTCTTCCCGAGTAAAAATAAGACTCGCCCATTCCTACCTTGAAACAGGCACGCACAGCGGCAAAACGCCTAAATGGGACTCAAATGAGGCACGGTACACCTGCGTAAAAATTATACTTTTACAAATTTCGCTGCAGGCACGTATCAATAAAAGACGCACGAAATAGTTCAAACCAAGCACGGTACCTTAAACTTTTTCTGGACAATAGCATTATTTTCGTAGATTAACTCATTCGAGACCAACGTCGGAAATAACAAAACTATCTCCGCAGTAGCCGGCAACGTTTGTACAGTTGAGTCTTATTTTTTTCGGGTTAATAAAGATTATAACTGAAACTGGAAAATATATAAGAATAAAAATAATAAATTTCAGGTAATTGTTATCATTGTCATGACTCACCTTGTTAATAACGGCTATTGGGAACAATTTTAATATAAAGTGGCCGGTGAACACGCGTCATTAAGAGTGAGATTGTAGTTAGCCCTCGCGGTGAGTCAGCGTATCGAATGTTTTAAAGCCAGAATGTAGTAACAGAAGGGTGCATTTATGGCGGGCGTATTTTTATATCTTTGGGCCTGTAGCGGCAGCGTGCATACCAGTGTGAAGGGCGTGTTTGTCAATTTTTGGACCTGAAGCGGTCGCATTTATTCATAATGCGTGCTCACAACAGGCACGTATATTCTTTTAAAATTATTAATGTATGTATGTGCTTTGGGCGTGAATATACTTTTATTTTTATTTATTTTTATATTTTTATTTATAAAAGTCTCATTATACTTATATCTTCTTAGTTTTGCCTCAGTAATCCAACCGATCTTTTGTATTTTATGTTCAGTTAGAAGAGTTATAAAAAACTTCTAATGTGTAACAAAACCTTTAAATTTAAGAATTATTGGCTTTATTCTTCCTGTAATGGCAAATCCAAAAACCCACCTATTTTTAAGCTTTATTAACCTTAATGCTAAAAGTGAGTCCAAACAAATAGATTAATGATTTTTATCTTTCTGATAAAGGTGATTATTTCCACAACGCTATGGAACTACAGAATTAAAAAAGAATAATATTCTCAAAGAAAATACTGTTTTGCGTATTATTTAAAACTTTCAGACGTTTTCGATACAGCATTGAATTGTAATTTTAACAAGGTTGCAATAAATCCGGGTGCATTTAATTCGAAATTGATTCAGTGCCTATTCTGTATAACAAAACTGTCAATAAATAGTCAAAAATGTAAATAAATCATACACAATTCCATTTTATAAAGCATTAGGATTTAATTGAGAAATATTGAGCAGTTTAGTTATTTTGACACCATGTGTATGTCATAACAATTAATTACAAAGTTAGAAATTCAATACTTAAAATTTCCCTAAGATATGAAAAACATACCCAAGAAATTTCGTTCACTCACTGAACTCTAGCCCACTTCCTTGGTGAATATAAAACAAGTACAAGAAGAACATCCCCTGATTATGTTCTCGTTTTGTCGTTTTTAAGACTTCCCGATCCTTTAAGGGACACGATATTCCACGGAAAGGTGTAGACATGCGTATACTCTATGAGTACACGTTGTTTTGTTGATACGTGAATACGCAATGCCGGAGGACAGTTAGAGGACGGTAATGCAAGCACTGAACAATTTTATTTTTGATTTTGCCAGAGTGCCGGTGCCGAAGCGTCACTTTTGGAATTTGATTTTAGTTGACGCTTTGTTTTGCTGGAGATTGAACAGACTGCTATGAAGGAAGAGCTCGGGCGTTCTTCCAAATTTTACCGACAAAAGAATGATAAAGGTTGTGACAAATATAAAGGTTTCGTAGTTAAAATCCGTTTATTATTTTATCAAAAACGTGATTCGTGGATATATATTGAGTGATTTGTTTAAAAAGTGGTTAAGTGACAGAATGAAAGAAAAGCAGCAAATAGACTTCGATTTTGGTAAGTCCCGTTTACGTTTCCACAAATATCGGTTTCACATGCCGGCAAAAGCAAGAGGATTATTGCGTAGTTTGATAACGGCAATTAAGCTTTCCAATCTCTCCAGATATATTCTAGGTCAAGGGTAAAAAAGATAAAAAAGGAGGAATATATACAGCGCACAGGCGTTATATAAGAAGAGAACATCATTTAACTTTTATTAGAGCCGCTTTAAGAGGACTGATGATTTTCTCTAAATATAGACAAAGCACATTTACATGTCCTGGTTTTTGTCTGAAGAAATAATTGAATATGCCGGCTTTATTTGCTTATTCGATCCAAAGTTCTCAGTGTTGCCATAGTAACAATAGTTTCAAATAGTGAAAAATGTTGGGTAAAAATGAACTTTTCACCAGCATAAGAGTTCGCCAGTTGATTTTTTATAAAAATTGCAATTAAGTTGAATTTAAATCTTTTAAGGGAGTAGGTTCTAGTCGAGCGGCCCGAAAAATGGCTGAAGTTTATGAATTTTTTTCTCACAGAAGAAGGTAAATAATATATAATTCGACTTTTTCAACTATTAGTACATTTACTTAAGTTCATAAAAAAATATTTTTCAATTCTTTTAATTTTAAAATTTGCCAGATATCCACGCGCTTCTGGAGCCGTGTATCGCGTGCAAAGCGCTGCGCCGTGCAAGGTTCTACCTTCCTCTTTTATCTGAAATACAAAAATCAAAGTTATTTGCAAAGTAAACTAAATTTGCGGGGCGGCCATGGACCACTTTGAGAAAAATTCAGTGGTTTTTGATAAAATGGCGATTTTTTTACCCTTTTTTGTTGTTCATAGTGGTTAAAAAATAGTAAATATTTAAATTTTTTGTTGAAAGTGGTTCATGGCCCCCTAAATTTAATAATCTTTCTTTAAAAAAAAAATTAAGTCAATCGGTTGAACGATTAGACTGCAACTCTGCACGGCGTGTCTAAAAACATGGTTTTGAGAGAAACGCGTTTAAAGTTTGACAAAGGAAAAAAGTGGGGACAAATATAAGTTTTGTTTCTTACAGCTAGTCAGTTATTCCTGGACCATAGAGCAATCCTTCCTCTTACTCGTAAAACTGATATTATTATATTCAAGGAACATTATTTTATCCAAACAGAACATACAAGAGAATTTTTATAACTTCTGAGCAAACAACACGGGGCGCGTGCATGTGGCTTTGGCCCGACCGCGTAGGCATGATTTCCGGCCGGTACGCGTTCGCACTAAATCGGCTGTAACTTTAAAATTTTTCCGAACTTCGTCAACTCGTTTTAGAGGCTTATTCTAGACACTATAAGTATTCAAAATATGCAAAAAAAATAATTTAATTTTTTGAAATTGCTCGTAGAACCTATTCTTAAGAAAATATTTTTCCAATACCTATTAACTTAATATGCTTAGAAAACTGAAGTTGACATACATATACTATATGTATACCCAAACAACAGTCAAGGAAATAAAATTAGAACCAAAAAATTTACCTTCAATTACATTTTTACTCTTTTATTTTTAATTGGTTTTTTATTAATCGTACGCCTTCATTCGAATAATGTAGTTCGAGTACCAAGAATAATACTTGTAAATATTGCAAGATACATTAATATACTAACGTACCAACATTGACATGAAAAATATTCACCTCAAATTTGTGGCAGCGTGCAGCATACCTCTGGTTCGTCTTTATTCGTTGATTGGTTTTACTCGTCCTTGTCGAATCGCACACAGCGAGTATCGTTTCGTGGCTGTCTTTTCAATACGATACACAATTCTTCTGGTGTACCTCAAGGCAACCACATTTGTTTCCTCTTATTAATTATTTACATCAATGATGTATCCACCTTTTTGTCTAATTCAACAATGCTAACCTAATTCAATACTAACCTAATTCCGACTTATTTCGTTAGAGGTGTTCAATCAACTACCTTCCTTTTAATATTAGTCGGTATACAAATATGGCTTTTTCTCGTAAAAGGATTTAAATTAACTTCGACTACACTATAAATAGTTGTGTGCTAAAGCGACTTGACAAATCCAAGGTCTTGGAAGTCTGGTTGAATAGTAGTTTTATCTTCGGCGACCATATTTACACAATTGCGAACAAAGCAAATTCGAGTTTTGGTTTGGAGTATGCTTCCTGCGTTTGGTCTCCACTCAGCAATGTTCACATCAATCGTATTGAAGCTGTCCAGCATTACTACTTGCGTTTTGCACTTTGATTATCTTGAAATAATCTACCCATATAGCCCCTTTATTTAGGCAGACAATCTTTTAAACTCGATTCTCTTGAAACTCGACTAAAAAAATCCAAAACTGTTTTTTCTTTGGATTGTTCTTTATTAATTCTCCTGTCGTGTTGTCTTCCTTGCATTTATATTCCGTCTCACTCCTTAAGAAATCGTGATTTTTTTCTAAATACCTCAGCCCCTCATATCAATTGATTTTTATCTATCTAAAAATTGTGTATACAGGGTGGCGCAAAATAACTTGGACAAGGTTTTTTGAGAAGTTTTTTAATTTAATCGCAAATTATAAAAAGACAAATAGGTGAAAATATTTTGATATTGTTTATTAAAATTATTTTTGGCATTCATTTTCAAAATGCAATCTCTTTGAAAAATTGGTGGCCGTGGCACGCAGCTCTTCTAACGAAATTTCGTCCCCTGCCTTACAAAGAGATGCCATTAACAAGTCCAAACTTTTGTGTCTGACAACACATGCTGTAGCCTCCAAAATGGATCAAATGGCAGAATCCATTGGGTTAAGGTCAGGTGCATATGGTGGCCATTCAGAAGTTCTGATGAAGTTGGGAAAATTGCGCTGATACCATTCCTGCGTCATCCTGGCTCTATGTGCTGGAGCAGAATCCTGTTGGAAGGTCCATCACCTATTTCGAAAGTGGCTCTGTGACCAGGGAAGCACAACATCCACCAAAATATCCCGGCGATAGCTCTTTTGATTAATTTTCACCCCCTGGCCAACAAAAATTAACGGAGTCTTGCCACTGGCACAAGTTCCAGCCCAGACCATTAAAGATGTCGGCTTTTGCGTCCGGGTTACAATAGCTGATTCACCTGGAGCTTTAGGTGATCATATTCAGTCATTTTTGGTGTTAAAAAAAGTTTCTCGTCAATGAAGACAATCTCACCAAATTCACCGTTTTCGTGCCGCCTGAACAGCTCCCGGCATCTCTCAAGTCTTACTTTTTTGTTTCTATCAATAAGAAACTGTCTTTTATGTAAGTTGTAAGGCTTGAGCTTAAGGTCATCTTTGATTATGCGTTGGGCTGTTCTTCTGCTAATACTGGTCTCACGGGCAATTTTTCTTGCAGAAACCCTTGGATTACGCTGTATTAGTTGTTTGAAAATTTTTCTGTTGCGGCAGTGAGAGTTCGTTTGCGACCTCGCCCCGGTCGGTCACCCATGGGGCTATAAAGCCTAACTCAATATACCGTTTAATGGTATATGAAATGGTTTGTTTTGGTACTCCGAGTACCTTTGCAATCTCACATTGGGGTTTCCCTGCGTTAAAACACAACAATTATTGCAGTCCGGTTTTTCGTCATCGCGAATACTGTAAAATAAAAGATCGAGAAAAAAATTAGATAGGTAAGAAATATAGCTTATCGATGTGGGAACCAATATTGATTAAGAAAAAATATAAAACCTTTTGTAAATATAACGATATGAATGGAAACAGTGCGTCCAAGTTATTTTGCGCCACCCTGTATAATTGAGTTGATTTTTTTTAGAACTTTGTGGTCCTGTAATATTAAATTTTTTGTTAAGTAATCAGTCATTGATCAATCTTTGTCAATAAATAAATAAATCACATCGAGAATGATATCTTTGTAAATTTTTAATATTTTTAATACAAATTGGTATAAAAATTTTTGAAAGTATACCCAATAATAATTAAGGTTTTATACCAGCATTATTTTCAGTTAGTATAACAAAGCGCATATATACATACATATATTAAAATTTTTGATGATTCCTTTCACAGAATGGCTTGTGATGCTTAAAGTAGAAACAGTAGTACAAATATAATAAAATGCAAAAATTTTTAATAAAAATTGCGAACTAAACCGTTCAACTCGAGCAAAGTAAGAAATAAAACGCGATCGGCGTTTCTAATAAAGAAAAGCTAAATTCCTTTGGCTCTTCGTCAACAGCAGCACCAAAGGGTTAGCTTTTCTCTAGCTGCTGAACGCCTTCAAAAAAACCGACTAGATGGAAAACCAACAAATTTAAACAAAAACACCGATCTAGACAGCTGTATCAGATTATGATCACTACACTGTCACACCGATATTTCGGTAAACTATTTATTACATGTACACAATGAACAAACTAAACACATGACCCGAGCAAATTTTTCAAAAATTTTTAATAAAAATTTCGAACTAAACCAGCACCTCCCCCACCACCCAACCATCGTGGGCGCATATTCTAACCTTCCCCTACCACCCCCTTTCGGGAGAGGGATTCTAATCTAGACAATTACTTAAAACCCCTATGACACTTAATTTTCTTCACATTTTTTATTCATTAAAATAGGTGAAAATGACAGCTGTGCGTATAAGATTCATTCACACCAATTCCAAATTCCACAATAGCAACGTTGGACAACATGTAGACCTCATGTCGTCTAGTGTCGCCTATTCTTGATGTGCGACTTAAATCAGTCCACAAATTTGATGCCGCACGCGAAACTTGTCGCCCAATATTGAATGCGCTTTGTGGGCTATGTTTGTAGTATTCGTCAAAACTAATTCCATTGAAGCCACAACATATCTCACCAGTAGTTTGCGCCATGTGTTTGGAAACGGTCGCAGGGGTTGTATTTTTGGCAATAACCTTAAGTTACAGAAGAAATTCGGAGCGACTTTTTTTATAAATTGCTTGCAGACGATGAGCTTTATTTAAAAACTTTAATGAGCAGAGAAGATTTTGAGTACTTGTTAGGAAACGTCTCACTGCTCGCAGATTAGTGTAAAACACTTTTGGTTTCCTAGCATCGGTGTTTTGTATCTTTAGAAAACATATAATGTTAATTGTAGAAAACGCTGAAATCAACACAACGGCATATATTTACCTTCATAACTTTTTGAGGAAAAGTAAAACTTCAAAACTACTGTACTCACTTCCAGGAACTTTTCATAATAAAACAGAGGATGGAAATGTTATTCCAGGATCATGGAGGTCAGTAATTGAAAGCGACACTGGTATGGAGGAGATCCAAAACATACCACGGAGGTTAACTTCAAAAGTAGTGAAGGACGAATATATGAAATATTTTACATCAGATGGAGGAAGTGTACCATTGCATGACCTTTACGGGCAGTTTAAGATTAGCCCGCGATCAACATGTGATATGTATGGTAAATGCAATTGCTATAAAACAGTATCTAACCTGTATATTTTATTAAAAATATTTACTAAACTTACTTCGAAATCCTCTCCATTACTGGTGGTTGACGTGGTATGCCTAAAAAAGTAAAAGAGGTGAAAGGCAAACCATTTCGCTTTCTCCGGTGGCGGGGAAAAACTTTTCTTCTGCTTTAATTTCTTTCTTTCGCGATGGAAAGCTGTTCGCAAGTTTTTTATTTTATTTTTCACTTCCTTAACACTGCACTCATATTTAGTCGCGAGCTGCTTTACGCTATCGTATTTTACTTTATTATTTTTATAAATCGCACATTTATTATCCCATAATTTGAGAGAATTACGGTAATCTTATATGAATAACGTAGTCTTCCCTTAGCGGAATCACGCCTTAAGGAGCGATTAGTAGTCTTTGAAAAATAAAATTCTAAACTGAACTTTTGCCTCGGAATGGAATTTGTTCGTTCTAACTCAATTTTTAAGGGTTTGTTTTGTTTCGTTCCGGACTCAAACAAAAGGTTTGATCATTCATCGACAAATATGAATTATGAATCTACAGTTTGAGGTAAAGGTGTATTCTGTTGTCAATGCCTCGTTGATCTAAACGCAGTAAAATACGCAAAATATATATTCTAATTACAACTAACATATTATTCATAAAACTGCAGCCAAATAAGAACGCCCGTCAACTTCTGAATTCACCCTTTTCAAAACTAATGTGCACTTAAACAAAACATGTACATTGAAACTCTTCTTTTTGTCTTCAATCAAATATTGGAAAATCTAAGCATGCATATCCATAAAAAATCAGTCCTTCGACCTATGTAAACATAAAAGAGTTGATTAGATTGATACTTTTTAAAGCATGTGAGCTTTACAAAAAATGACATTCGTGTCATTAATTCACATTCATTAGATTGTTTTCATAACATTTACAAAAAGCAAAAACAATTTGAAACGAAACAAGTTAGCTTCAACTAAATCTGATTAGAACTTTTACCATTCCAAAAGTTAATTTCTCGCAGACGTCACATGTCACTTAGCAATCACTTTACTCAATTTTCATTATTAAGAAAACAGAAAAACAGCTTGATCGCTTATTGAAAAATAATCATAAAAGTCTCGAGTGTTTGGCGTCATATTTACATACCCGATGTAGCCTAGACCTCGACAAAGACGAATGTTTTTCAAAATTGAATGTCAGCTTTTCTTACATAGCTGTTGGACTTTGCAATTAGCAAAAATATCGCAGTAAAGTTTACCATAGACAAGTTGATTTTATATGGCCGACTTAACCTCTTTCTTAACCAACTATGTTTATCATTTCAATCAAGCTGAACATTAGGACAGACACAATAATGTCTTTTAAGAAAGTACATAACATTACGTTAAGTAATAAAAAGTAATGAGACAGTTAATTTAAGTCATATGGGGCTTTCGACAATTATGCGCACAAAATGAACTCATGAGGTCTTTACTGCCTTCAAAGAGGCATAAAAATAGGTATCATCTGCCCTTGGAACAATTTTAGAATTTCAAGCACTAATAGAAGGTCGTAGGCATATTTTGATTGGAAAACATCGGTTAAAATCAATATGAACAGGTGAATGGAAATGTAAAACAAATTGTGAGTTTCGCATGAGAAGCATATTTCAGTTTTATTTTAATTTGCCCTTCAAAAGTTTATTGACTTGAGAAAGGCTAAAACTAGTAATCACTCGTCTAATAAATTAAAATATAGCAAAAACTATACTGACACTTTCGTTCAGAATGTTCTATTTTGTTTACGAAAACACGTCCGAATAAATTATTATTCAGTCCATTGAGCTGCTTGCTCTGGCGACGGTTACGGCGTATTCTGTCCACGCTATTTTCACGTTCAACTCACTACCGGGTTTTGGCTGGTATTAAACCTAAACGATTCTGTAAGTATGAGTGAATCACATCGCTTAGCCTCAAGGTGAGTAATTGCGGCAATCTCCAAGGCTTATTCTGCATGCAAACAAGGTAAAAACTCCCATGTCAATTTGCATAATGCCATGACAACAAGTAGAAGTCCAATAAACGTTAAAAATTCTAAAGTGGTGGAATAAAGGAAAAAATTATGAGTAAATGAATTCAAATCTTATAGATACGCAGTAAGTAGAAATAATAAAAAAAAATATTTAATTTATTTATTTTTTTGGAGAACTATACTAAAAATGTACGATATCTTGTTTAGAGAAAATTCCCAATGCCTCTACAATTATTTTGTTTAACACTCGGATCTTTTGCGTTTCTAATATTAGCAAATTGTTCTGCACGAAAGAAAAGTAAAACAATAACTATTTGGAAATATTCTTATATTTAACCTTATGGAATAAAAGCATTTTAAAAATTTTAGTTCGTGTTTACAAAATTTTAAAAACCACCGACACAAAGGAGTAAACTTTTAAAAAGTGACAAAAACATGGTTAAGAACAAGTTTTCAAAGAAAAATCGCATTGAAATCGGATCATCCCTTCTGGAGCTACGATAACACAGACAAACCGACAGACGGACAGACAAAGGCCTCAAACTTATAACACACATCTTTTTCGTTATGAAGGTTTATTTTATTTTAGCGAGAGAGGTAAAAATCATCCAAAAGACACCGCAGCATCTGATAGTGTGAGATTATTATTCACTAAAAATACCTTCCAGGGGATTTACCGAATTGGGCAACATTAAACCGAGTCCCTTTTCGTCCCCTCCAAATTTTCCTAAGCGGAAGTTAACTGCGTTCCTCCAGGAAAGTTAATTAATAAGATAATAACGAAACTGAAATAATTTTTTCTAATCGTTGTTAAATTAAAATCATCTTACTACATGATTATGGGATATTTAACTATGGTTGCTTCCAAAATGAAAATATGTTTTAAATCGGTCTGTTTCCTCCCCATTCCACCTCTTTTTTACATAGTGGAAGAACATACTTTATACAGCAATGGAAGAATCATCAAAATTGATCCAAACTTTACAAAGTTACGCTCCACCCCACCCTAGGTGCAAAATTTGTCTCGTAGTAGCAGTGGTGGAGGGCCGACCCATCCGTTCCGAAGTTAACCTTTCCCACCCCTACACTAGGTCTCGTTTTTGGGAAACAGTTAAAAATTCTCGTCAAAATAGGTTTGGCCTAAAACCTGCAGATACGGGAAATTAACATTAATAAATGTTACCGATTTTAAGTCAATGCGTGAACACCTTTGTCCACAAGGAAACAAGAGAAGGGAGATATATTATATCGTCTTAGTCCTAGTTCATGTCATAAGACAAGAGTTCTTCAATATACTGTTAAAACTTGAGTTTAACCTTATGACGATTTTTTTTTATTTTGCCTTCCTTTGGTAGTAGTTTCGAACTTCGTTACGCTTATTCCTATGTAACAATACGGTCGAGCAATACGAGAACTTATTGCAGTTTCAAGAAAACCGCATCTAAATTTAATAGTACAGCACGTGACCACCCATATGCAGGTTGTTTGAGACGTCAATTCTTAAGGAGATAAAAGGTGATTATTGAACTTCATTAATTAAAAATTCTTGAATCAGTTAATTTTTATTATTTTCTTGCCAATGTCAAATAAAGTCACATAATGTTCGCAAATTGTTTTCATCAAAATGAAATTTTCAAAAATGTATTTTTCAGTAAGGTTTTTTCTGAAGAGATATGCCGTATTATTGAATCTTTAATCGAAACTGCATTTTTTTATTTTTTATTCGATCGTGCGTTATTTGACAATCAAATATTTATTCGTAATTTACAAATACTTATTTGTTATTCGATGTTACGTTATTTGATAATCAAATAATTATTTATTTGATAATCAAATAATTATTCGTAATTTGATGAGTTATTCGCAAATAATTATTTCTTTTTCGATTATCAAATAATTATGAAGTAATAACCGTCAACTGGGGGATTTTGTCTCAATTTTTGGCAAATTCTAAATAACATTGATGTTCTATAATATCTGTAATGAGAATTTCAACCTAAGATATTTTTTTATTAATTATGATTAGCTTAAGAAAATGTCTGTACACAATTTTTGATATACATATGTATAATTATTCTTCGCGCAAATTGAGACAAAGTCACTCACACTCGGGGTGACTTTGTCCCAGTTGTCAAAATCTGTTGCAAGGTGTGTTTTATGTGATGAAATATAAAAATTTATTTTAGTAGGTTAGAAGGTTTTCCATACACACAAGCTGAGGGAAACAAGGAATTTACTACTTATTTACTTACCAATACAGTTGAGTATTCCGAAGATATAAACCAAATGAAATTTTTTAACTAAAAAACTTCCCTAACAATTAAGGACTAACTCTTAAGGCCAACAAAACACGCGATTTACGCCAAACAGTGCTGTGAAGAATTAAAAACAAAATAAACAGTGCACGAGTGATTGCGAATGCAGCTAGTTGAAAAAGTTAATCACACAACTAGTCGCTGCAGTTTTAATACCTTTTTTCTAAGTGAGACGAAGTTACCTCGAAATAGACATAGTCACCCCACTTGACGGTATATGTTTTGTTTTTCGATGCGGCTTCACAACCTTATACATTTGAATTCTTTGATAAATTATTCGAAAATAATTATTTGTTATTTGGTGCTCTTTATATGAATTTCACATAATTATATGTATAATTCGACCGCCGTGCATAATTTGATAACCAAATAGTATTTCGTTATTTAATGAATTATTAACAAATACTTGTTTGTCATTCGATCATGTGTTGTTGATAATCAAATAATTATTTGTTATTTGATGAATTATTTGCAAGTAATTACTTTTTCTTTGGTACTTATTATTTGAATTATTTTCTACAAATAATTAATCGTTAGGTGATGTCTCTTTATGAAATAATTATTTGTTTTATTTTTCACTGTATTTTCACAACCTTAAACATTTGAATTATAAATTCGAGATGACGAAAGTGAGGAAGTGATTGATAAAATAATAACTTATTTGAATTTATAAGGAGAATAGCGAACATTTATTTTTTATTTTTATTATCAAAATATGCATTAACTGAAAGTTTTAATTTTTTCGGTTTCGCTAGCTATTATAAAGGGTATTTTGCTTGCCACACTTCTGAAAGCCACCTGCTTAAACCTCAAGTTCTTTTGATTGAATTTCGCAAGAGAAACTGTCTGAAGCGGTTTCTTTTCTAAAATTCCTAAATATGAGATCTACGTCTATTCGAGGGTTAATTATTTGATAATAATTTAATAACCAATTTGCGAATAATTCATCAAATAACGAATAATTATTTGATTATCAGAAAACGCGCAATAGAATAGCAAGTGATTATTTGAAATTCAAATAAGCACCAAATAAAAAATAATTAGTTGCAAATAATTTTGTAATCAAATAAATTGTTATTCAATTTTTCAATTTATTTGGTTTTTTAGTTTTCATCTTTATTCGAATAAATAATGTCCATCTGTGCTTTATACCTACGAGCAGATTTATATGAAAGTGTTTTAGTAAACATATTTGTTCAATAATTTACAGGAAAACCGTTCCATAACCCAATTATGACGAAAATGCAGCTACTGCAAAATTAAAAAGATTAAAAAAATTCATGGTTTGAAGAATAACTGTATTGTTTTCAATTAGTTTTAGAACTGCTTAATAACACAATCATTTCATTGACTAATTATTTTTATAACTAAAGATATGACGGAACAATAAAATATTCGTTTTTTGTGATCAATTACCCAGCTCTTCTGGAAAGGGTCAACTTATTCTTTAAACGTCATCAAGGAACACCGGTTTCCGTCTTTTCAAAAGTATTGCGTAATTCTATCCCCATCGATTGTGTTAAAACGAGGGAAGACATTTCCCTTTCAATAGTACTTACACACACAAAACCCGTCCTTTGTTATGATGTTTTTTATTTGAAGGGATGACGATGGACAGCAGCATGCCGTCCTTGCGAGGAGGGAAAACAGAGGAACCATTCAAAGCCATCATCTTTAAAAAATCTAAATAGGTAAAACGTTATTTTATTTGTAGAAATCAATTATGTACTCGAACAATTTTTACATATTTCAGTGAAGTAGGGAACGCTACGCTGAATTTGTTTGGTAAGATTTCTAGAATCCGAAAATAGCCAAGTGCACTGTTACATTCCGTACTGCCAGGTGAGGCATTTTATACAAGATGCAACCAACGCTGAGTTTAGATGTAGTATCAGGTTACAATGTTGTTTTTCCCAAATAAGTTAACGATTGCAATTAATAGTGCAAACCGGTTAAATGTTGTACAAACATGTTTAGAACTGCATAATCAACCCAATGCAGGCTACTTTTATGATGCTTTCAATCTATAATCTGTAATTCCAATCGCATCGCATTTAAGAAGAAATCGTTATCGCTTTGAATTAAAAGTCACGCAAATTTTTGCTTATATACTGTGAAATTTGTTTACAAAACTCAGCCAATCTTATGGGATGTGGAAAACGCCGGCAATACCGGTTTCGTAGATTTTAGACAACGTGCAAAAAACTATAGAGAAACTTAGGGGGCCGCGAGAATCAAGGCAAGCGGCGGCGCATGTCAACAAAAGTACAAAAATAACAAGTAAATTTACTCTCGTCTCATGCTGCCCGTATGTACTGAAAGAAGTAGTGAACTGCGTCGTAAATAAATTGTAACTTTTGCAACATTTACATTTTTCCAACACCTTTAAGGTAATCTTTTTGCTTGTATGAACATATATTCATGTAACACAAGTTAAAATTAACAAAGGAAAATAAAAGATAACCTACTCAGTGATATTTATCAGTTCAGTCAGATACCAAAAGGAAACACAAAACGAGTTGATTAAATTCTCTCCCATGCTGCGTTTATGAGGCACGAAAATAAATAAACTGAAGCAGACTCATTAAAATAAAATAAATGAAAAAGAAATTAAAGTGGTCCCACGACTTCAGAGGAGTGCTTGTACTTATAGAAAGTTGCATGACTGCTTTCTGGATTGTTTGGTTAGGGTCGGTGATGCATTTGAGGAGTTAACTATTGCTGTAGGCTAAGGCCTACTTTGCAGCTTTAGTATCTTTTGGCAAAATTTGTTAAAGCCTTTAAAGTGGGTGAGGTTACCAGTTTCTAGAATTAAAGTCTACTTAAGGAAATATCCTAAGATGTAGAAAACTTCGCAATACGATGATCATAACACATTTCATGGAAAAATGGCAATCATTTCAGTTTGACGACTTTCTTTCTTCGTTACATATTTTTATATTTGATAACATACTGCATATAAATTAAGGAAGAGAAGACTATAGCAGAATTGTTTATATAAGCACAATTATAAAACAACACAAAATTAGAAAACCATACACAAAACATAATAATCGCAAACAAAATTAAAGAAAGAGTTAAATAAGATAAAACATATTAGTTATGACCTATGAATACCGAGCCAAAATTAATGAAACACTTATGCATTATAAAGGTTATTTATTTATTTACAAATTTAATGTGCTTGACAAACGGTAAAATACAAAGATATAAAATAAAAGAATAAGGAAAGAATTCAGAAAATATAAATGTATAAAATAAGAAAGTAGAACCGACTTCACAAAAGCGCTAAAAAGCATAAAATAATTTTTCATTTTATATCTATTACGACATTTTGAAATCGGTGCAAATTAAACAAACAAAATGATTACAACAAAAGTATATAATGCTCCTTCCTTATGATCCCGTGAGCAGAAATGTTTAGGCAGTTTGATATAGTATCGTCGATAGTGATTGCGTTGTTGTTTTGCTTGTTTAATTTGCACCGACTTCAAAATGTCGTAATAGATATAAAATGAAAAATTATTTTATGCATTTTAGCGCTTTTTGTGAAGTCACTTCAACTTTTATTTTAAAAGCTATTTTATTTTTCACTTCTTTTCACGTCTTTGCATATACGACTCGAAAAATGCTGCTCGTACGATCAAACAAATTTCAACAGTGGCAAAGGTAGTGCACATCGGCAACATATTACGAAATTAGTCACGTTCACAGTTTCATACCCTTTCTTTAGATACAAACTTAGTGCACCACCGTACTCTATACAGAATTATCATAGTCAGAAAATCGTCGTAGTCACTCTAGATACAAAATTTTTATCATTTATCAAGAAGGTAGCGTATTCTGTACAACAGAATCAAAATAATCGAAATCGGTCTACGCCTTACGAAGCTAGGCGCCGACCCTCCTTAAACTCTCACCATAAGCCACACGCGTCACAAAGTTAGACTACCCCACCACAACCCTTGGTCTACATTTCTCCTTATAGTAGCTTTATATACAACAAGAAAGAATCATCCAAAAAGGTCTTTGCCTTAAGATGTTTGGTAATGACCGCTTCCCAACCCACCTCATAAATTGTTGTCGCAGTACCAATGGGGTAACATATTCTATACATCAAAAGAAGAATCATCCAAATTGACATACGCGTTAAGAACTTAACAGCCACCCCTCCCCACCGTTTAAAATTTTGTCGCGGTACCAATGGGGTAATATACTCTATACATCAGGAAAGTAAGCAACCAAATCGGTCCACGCGTCACGAAGTTAGACTACTGCTCCCCCTCCCCACCGGACCCTAGGACCAAATTTTTTTCATTACTCCTACTCTATACAACAGAAAAAGAATCATCCAAATCGGTCCACGCATTACAAAGTTAGGTTATACCCACCGCACCGCAAACTTTTTTGACATGGTACCTCACCGATTGGTATACTCTACACAACAAAAAGAGAATCATCAAAATCGGTTCACGCGTTACAAAATTATGCCCGGTCTTAAATAAAAAAAAATAAAATATGTGTCGAACTTAGAACCTCTTTGTTTTTGGTAAGTCTGTTTTTGGCAAGCGTGAATAAAAAGTAACAAAGCTTACTCTTCGCATGATTTCACAACAGATGAAAATCAATGCGATCAAAAGAAGAATTAAAAAATCTCGACATCGATGTGATGATGGGGCAAATGAGCCCCCATAATTAGAGCGATGTAAAGATAACTGAAAGAAGTCGTGATTCATCAAGGAGCGAGCCGGAAGTGATATATGAGAACATGCCGAAAGAACAGAAAAGTCTATAGACCACCGAATGCGGTCGAAAGCAAAAAGGATCCTCGAGTTACGGCGTCTCTTTTCAAGAGAATCCAAATGCAACAGTCTAAGTCGAGCCACTTAAGGTGGTAATATAAGGGAGTTATTCCAAGGAAGTCCTCAAAGAGCAAATCTAACGAGCCTCCGACAAACAGCTTCAATGCGTTTGATTGTCGCATAGAGGTGTGTCAGACTGGAGAGACATATTCCAGAATAGGTCTAACAAAAGTGCAATAGAAAAGCTTTGTGATTTAGCGATCATCAAACTCCTTTCATCATCCCAGTCATATTAGCCCTGGCGACTATGGGAATAAAATGATCCTTGAAAGGAAATTGGTAATTAAACCTTAGAGTCTTAGGCTTTGTAAGGGTAATTAATTAATTGTTAAAACTAATTGAATGGAAGATCTCTTTTTTCTGCACCTACCGATATTTAGAGGAAGGTCGTTAATGGTACACCAATTCTGAAAGGCGTCCAAGTCAGAATTTAAAAGTAGAAAATCGCCATTGTCTGACACAATGCGGAATATCTTCGCGTTGTCAGTGTAACAAAGAATATGTAAGTGAAACAGAATCTTAGATACCTAATTGATGTAAATTATAAATAACAATGGCCCGAAGTGGGAGTACTGCGGTACCCCGAAAGTGTTGAAAATAAAATTAGACAGAGCACCACGAAAAGAATTCAATTTACAAAACCCCGAGAACCCCGAGAAGGTAGAGTTTTATAACAAGAATTTGACGATATATTCTGTTAAATGCTTCGCTGAGGTCAGTAAAAATACAGTTAACTTGCTTATCCCCTTCAATTAAAGATACAAAAATTTGAAAATTCCAATAAATTGGTGGTAGTTGCTTTACCCCTTTTGAAACCATGTTGGAACGGTTGCAATAACGGTTTGCGGTGGAAGAACATCGCAAATAACAGCCTAAAAAATTTTGGAAATACGGCAAAGATTAGCAATTGGTCTGTAGTTCGTAATTTCGCATTTATCAACTTTTTTGTGAAGAGAAATAATTAAGGAGATCTGCCAAGTTTGCGAAAAAACACAAAGAATGGACAGATTAAATAGATAACACAGAATATGAGCAAGAGAGGAACTACATCTCTGGGTTGGAGAGAAAAATCGAATATTTTTCAATTTTGATATTGAATTAAAAGTTCAAATAATTGAAAATTCGAGTGGAAAAATAATGAACTGATAAGAGTTTGCACTGAAATTGTGCAATGTGAACAATATGCCAGTCAGGTATGGTCTCCATTTTACGGAACACACATTAAATCGAGTCCGTCCAGCGCAGATTTGTACGATCGACTCTACGTTCTTTGAATTGGAATGACCCTCTAATTCTGCCACCTTATGAGGAGCGATCGGGTTTGCTGCAACTTGCTACACTCGAGAAGCGACGTTGGGTTGCTGATTTAACATTTTTGCATCAGCTTCTGCAGGGAAAGTTGGACAGCGCTGAACTAGCTTCCAAAATATTGCCTAGAGAACTGTCCTATTCCCTACGTAATCGAGCACCTTTACAGATTGCTTTTTCGCGCACTAATTACGGCATGTTCGAGCCTGTTAACCGCATTGGAGACGTTTTTGATATTAATGTAGACAATGTGACACTTTAAAGGAGCATCTATAATTTGTGATTCGTTCTTTTGCTAGCACTGGTTTTGGTTTTAATTTTTCTTTTTTGTTTGTTTTGCATTTTGATGGAAACACTATTTTTGTTATTATTATAAAACGCATGTATAGAGTCGTGAATGTGTGTCTGTCTTTTGACCTGACTCTTATTAAGGATTTGCTTTAGTGATCTCTGTTGTCTTTGCACCCCCGATTGTTGTGTGTGGGCGTATTTTAGTGTGTTAATTACTAATACTATCTGCATGGGTTTGGGAGCCTCATTCGCCTTAATATTTTGTGATATTGTGGCGAATAGGTCAAATGATTCTAGGCTTCTGCTTATGAAGTGCGCCTTCTGAGTTAGAAGGATTAATTCTATTAAAAAATAAAATAAAATAATTGTTGTCTTTTGTATGGCAGTAAGGTACCTATTTCACTAACTAAATATTTTCTACGCACACACATCCTGGAGGTTAGAGCGAAAAATGGCCTGTTAAGGGGTCGAATGAGCTTCTTAAGTGAAGTACGGTCAGCTTATCTAGAGTCTAGACAATTACCAATTTTAGTTCAACACCAAAATTAAAAAATTTTGTATTTTTTGTCTCCCTCTGCGCCTCCACTCCACCTAAAAACACTTTTTTATTATTCAAGGTCAACCATACTCCCTCCCATTACCCAGACCGACGGTCCTATCATCTAGACCAGTGATTCTCAACCCTGTTTTCATTACGGTACACTTTTAGTAATTTAAAAATTTGACGGTACATTAACAATAACGTAAATTTGAAAGCTAGCTTCAACCCACACTCCCACCCCTGCTCCCAGACCATAATTTTTGACATGGTACCAATCGGGGATCGTGCTCTGCCCAACAAAAAAACAACTAAATTTTTGTTTGCCGTTAATTTGACATTCTGAAGATATTTGTTAAGAATTGCTTTACAAAAGTAATTATGGATGTGTTTTTGCAGTGACGGCACACTTCAAGATTCTCGGGGCATAGCCGCGGCATAGAGGTTGAGGAGCACTAATCTAGACATTTACCGCGTTTTCTGATCCCTTAACTCCCTTAAATTATCACTATACTTTGTTTTGTTTTAGTTAATGTATTTTATTGCCTATTCGATTTCTTATTGTTACTAAATACTATATTTTTAAATTTGTATGAAAATTCATTCACGCAGTTATTTACAATCTCATTAAACTTAGCCTACCTAATTAACTTTTATAATATAAAACATAAAAACCAGGTACTTACCTGTTGTTTTTTTTTCTGTCTCATATTTCGATTGTTCCCTAATCACTCTATCTTCATATCGGGTTGTATTTCCGCTTCCGCATGATTTGAATTCACTACAACACAATGTATCAGAGTTTTGGATCTCTGCGTGATTGAACAGTATATTTTAAGAATAGAATAGATCACAGCCTTCTCTAGATATCTATCTTTAGAGTAGGCTGTAAATACCATATACATACTTACTGAAACAACTCCATATAATAACGAGTCTCCTTTAGGATACTTGACTAGGTCAATTAAAGGTAATATACCTGTTATTTGTACCAATAAATATTTAAGCAGGTATTTGATTTAATTCAGAGCTGTTCATCATCTCGAAATAAAACAACAAAATTGCTAACGAACATTTTCAATTATTTCAACAACACTTGACAATTCGAGGGATCTACCTCAAAGGAACTATCTGCTAAATGGATAAGGCTTAAGAGTTTAAGAGTTTATTTAATGACGTGTGTCAACGCATTCAAATAGAAAACAATTTGAAAAAATTATTATATGTAATTAATAGTTGTAGTTTTTTTTTATTTAAACAGAATTAAATATACCTGGCAATGATGTCGGTAAAACATAAATCAGCTTGATCATTAAATTATGTGAGGGGAACGTTTTCAGCTGCGCATTAGCACAAAAATCGTGTGATTCTGAATCGGAAAACTAGGAATTGCGGAGAGAAGCCGTTTTGCGTTCTAATTTCATGTGAGAATTCTTGAGCCACATTTCTGATTATATAAATCTGATGAAAGTATCTAAATATGAAAGTTAATTACGCTGTTAAAACAAATCAGCATCCAACTTCTTTAAGCATAGAATCGACTAATGCGTCTCAGCGTCAGTCTAGCCAGCCACATTCTGTTTATAAATTTTCGATATATAAGCAAGCAAATAGCGGACTTGGATAGTGCAGGTGGGGAAGTAAGCCTAACACAAATTCAACAGCAGTGAAAATAAACGGCTGTCCATGAATTGATTACAAAGTATTTGTGTGCCTACGTGACGGCAGTAGCGAACACTTTGTTTACCTCCTCATCTCTAACTCAGGGCTGAAAGGGCTCAGATAAAAGAAGAGGGTTTAATTTATTTCCGAAAATTTATTTGGTAAATCTTTACCAGGTCCTATATGCAGTCAATAAGCAACTACAAGCCGACGCCACTGATCACAAATGCATAAACCGGCTTCTGATAAAGACAGCGTCGCGCCAGCAAAAAATGCCTTTTGTTTTTCGCTACCGTTTCGCACTTACGTTTGACGCATATAAACGCATTGGCGTTGAGATTTTCACCCTTTATCGATATGCAATTAGATGTTGTTTGATTTCGAGAAATTGTTGAAAAGAAAATTCCATTGAACCGAAATTATTTTTGAAATGGACAATTGGAAGCTGAAGTATGGGGAAGTTGATTCCTTTGCAATTTGAAATTTTTGTTATCTCAATAGTAAATGTTTTAAGGTTGACACCTTAAATTTTAAGTGATGTAGGTAATTAGTATTTATAGTTTGGTAAGTAATAATTGGGTTCCTATTGAATGCGGTATGTTTACGATGGATGGGAAAAAACTCGAATTTTTATCTCGTAGGATTCTTGTCCATGTTTACAAGATCTAAAGGTTTCGGTGGTGGAAACTGAACTGATGGGAAAGCCCTTTTGTTACGAATTTCTGGCAATGGTTGGATGGTTGGAGGGAGTGTAGTGGAAAAACAAGATTCATTCACTTCAAGGGAAGCTGTGGATTTGCCTCAAAACATTTTTTTTTTGGTATTGACGTGTAATATGGTTCATTTAAAGGCTTTTTATGATTAATTGCTAACACCAAAATTATGGAAGAACTCGATTGGGAGGCTATTTATGTACTACTTGAACTGTATTGTACACCTTTTGTTAATTACTGTACCAAAGAAAACTTCTTTGGATCAGTGCAATATATATTATTTGTTTGAGCTTTAGTTCCATATGTTAATGACAGACAGACCAGACCCTATAACTGAATAGAAGACAGATTTCGTTTTAAGCACTCTGCCAGCCTTCAAGTCTCAGGAATCTGGAAATCTTGTGTGCCCCACTAGCGAAAAGTGAACTCACACCAAGCATATCTGCTAAAAGAAAGCTGACTGACAATCGACTTAGCTATCGTCATTTTGGGCTTATTGGAAAATAAAAGCGATTCCTAATCTAAAATTGTACAAAAAAGAATTATTTTGGTAAAGAATATTAGCTCCAAAAATTACATTACGTTCTTAAGGAAATTGCAAAAAACCAGTTGAATGCATTATGCGATTTTTAAACTTTTCCTAGGTATCCTTTATTTATTAAATTATCCCTTGAGCACAGGATTTAAAAAACACTTGAATTTTCTATTATAGTCCTCAGGTATTTGTCTGCCTTATTAACTTGCCATGAAAACAACTTTGAACATTGTAGTTTCCTCCAGCAGAAGTGTATGTCTTCACATCCTTCACTATAATTTATGTTCTATCTCTCTAGTTCCCGAAACCACTTTTGGGACAAAGGCAAAGAATGCAAGAGGACTTTCATTTTAAGGTTGATTCGGAACCACGGATACTACTTTTACAGTGCTTTCGCTAGTGATGTGCAATTGTTGCTTTAATTTCAGATAATTTCTTTCACGGACCGTGAAAAAGACATCAATAAAAAACAAACCTTTAGAACTTTTTTCTAATTATTCTATAACTAGTTTCTTAAAATCTCTACAAGTTCAAGTAATACCTACTTAAAAGTAAAGTCAAATTGACGAAAGGTTTTCCTATTTCGTTGAGAGGTGGAAATCTTCAGAAGGAACTGAGAGGTCGTCCCCATGAGGGTGTGGAATTTTTACCTACTAAGACCACATTCTTACCAATCCGGACGTCCAAGATGCGAACCCCATTGGAGGTTGCAGAGAATTTGTAAGTGGTTCGGAATTCACGTTAAATTGTAGCTCCACTAGCAATCGTTATCTCAGCTGAAGTTCTTCTCCCGCCCCATACTTGAGAAGACCACATTCCCTAGGATCCTTCAAACACATCGCTATTAGGTAACTTTTCGTCCCCTTACTTAACAATTTTCATAGGATTTGCTGGATTTCATCCGTTTTTCATCCTGTAGCTAGTTTCTGTACTCACGTGAGTATTTTCTCATTTGCAGTTATGTAAAATCAAACGACAGTATGGTTGCTCACAACAACGGCAACTTATATGTTTGTAGCAGTTTAAATACATTGCATACTAAGGCTGGATATAGGTACAACCTGCAGGCCTAGTCTGCAGGTGTCATCCTTAATGAGACTTAGATTCTTTAGACTAATTCTCAATTTTCCGGTCTAACTTCCACTCTAAGCTCCTTGCTAAGTTGGAATCCAATTTTAATTTTTCGTCCTCATCTGTTTCGTTCACCCGTAGTTTTTTTCCCCCGATAGATTCCAGCAGGTAAAGGTTGACGACGTTTTCTCCGGCATGCTTCCTCTTAGTTGTGGCGTGCCTCAGGGCTCTATCGTGGGTCCTCTATTATTTAGCCTATAAATAAATGATCTGCCTGAAGCCATTGAAGATTGTTATATTCACCTGTATGCTGATGATGTGCAGCTTTACCTTAGTAGAACCATTGCCCTATCGGAGGATTGTTTTGGTCGGGTTAACTCAGACTTAGCGAGGATCTCTTCATGGGCAGCTGAAAATCACTTCGTACTATATCCACTAAAGTCTCAATGTATTTGCTTTTATCGTAATGATATCACGAGTCTTGATCTTCCCACTATTACACTAAATGGTATTTCAATTCCCTTCTCTGAGCGTGTCAAAAATTTAGGTGTTTACCTAAATTCCAAAATGAAATTCTGCGATCATACCACTAGTATGATCGGTAGAATATATGGAGGATTACGTCGCCTTTGGTTATCTGCTAGCACGCTATCAATTAACACCCGGATGATGCTCGTAAGATCACTCCTTCTTCCGTACTTCTTTCAAGACAATCTACTATTTCCTCATTTAGACTCTAGCATTAAGACGTAGCATTTAATGATTGTATTAGATTTATCTATGGCCTCAGAAGGTTTGACCACATCTCAAATTATCAGAACTCAGTATTAGGCTCTTCGCTAAATCAGTTTTTATTGCATAAACTGCTCATTTTGCTCCATAGAATAATATATACTGGTAAACCATTGTATTTATTTAGCAAATTAAGTAAGTTTTTAAAATTCTCCACGACATAATATCCTATCTTTCAATACTCTGTTCAGGAGGACTCTTACTTCGTTCGTGCTGTACGTGCTTGGAATAATTTGTCTACAAATATTCAGCGTACTGGTTCGGTCAGTAAGTTCAAAAAACTTCTCAATTCCTCATTAATTTGACTTATTTATTTTAAAATAGTCTTTTTCTGGTTCATTATTTTAGTATTCCGACTCTTTGGGTAGTGTACGACGGCGTGGGGGTGAGCTCTCGATTACTTCTGTACTCTAGTTATAATTCTGTAAATAAATTTTACTTCATTTTATTTTTTAGTGGTTAGATTATTTCAAATATAAGTAGCTTTTCCTTTTATATTTTTATTATATTTCCTATTATTATTCTTATGTCTCAACTCTTTTCTTTATAAGTTTTTGTTACAATAATTTCATCTATTCCATAATTTTTAGTACGAATAAAAGGATTGTAATGATTCTTATGTACAATTACCGAAATAAATAAATAAATTGAAATTGAGACTTCCGAATGCACTACCATTCAGCATAGTGTGACATTCCCAACATCATTCACGAAAGGCCCTAGGAAGAAAATTATTTGTTTAGTTTGTTAGTGAAACCTATAAAATGAATTTTACTTATTTAGGTTTTACAAAGAGTGCACAGTGGTGGGATTAATGCCACTTTAGCCTTTTCTGTAATTAGATGTCCATTTTTAAATCTGTCTTTAAGGTGAAAGTGCTATAGATATTGTGCCACTTTTTTACCCGTTTTATAAACATTTGCACCTGCTCGAAAATATATCAAAATAACACTCAGTTTATGTAGCATGTGTTTAAAAGAAACAATTTACGAACTAAACAATCCGATCGGTTTGAGTGTTAAGAAAGAAAGAAAACTTTTCCAATATATTCGTATATAATTTATATGAGAATATAGCAGTTTAGTCATTATTTCGGCTCTCTTCATTTTGTATAACTTTTTTATGTAACAGCTATGCTATCTAGTATTAACCCGCCTTAATACTCGCTAATAGCACATATTTAACTCAAATTGTTGTGAGCAATAAACGAATTATAGTTAAGCCTTATCATTGTTCATAATCACTTAGAGTCAGTTCCAAGCTTATGTCGATTGACTGAAAATGTAATTATGTTGGAGAACAAATAAACGGTCCACTGTGCAGGTGGCAAATTTGTTTATATAAAGTTAAACATTATAGACTCTCAACAATTATGGGTACCTTTTTTTAACGTGAAGCACTTTAACTACTACGGAGCACCAAACCAAGATTTAAAGTCGACAATGCAATGTGTGCCTGCGCTTTCATAAAGGAATTGTCGTTTACAACAGTTGTTTCTACTCAAAAATTGAATTATATCACCATTGAAGAATAAATTGTTTCCTACTTCTGTTCGATAAAAAAAATTTCTCCTCAGTCAATATTCTTGAATAACAGAGGAGGTCTTTAGTTTGATTTCACTTTAATTTAATTTAGGAAATACATGCAGTGCATTTTACTGGTACCCGCGAAATGATTGTACTGCAAAGCATTGATATCTGACAACGTGACGTTCTATGTAATATATATGCGGAGGATACAAGAAAAATCTTTCGCAATTTTGGTTAAATGCTTTTGCATTTTTTAGGGTTCCGTAACAAAATGGTAAAAAAGAGACCCTTTGACTCTGTCTGTCACACCTGCTTATTTCAGCAACTACTAATGCTATCAATTTAGAATACTTTTAAATAATATCTCTCCACCTTTATTGCAAACGGAAAAATTTTAAAAATATTTTTATTACAAGAAGGGCCGAAAGGGTGAATTAAAATTTTAAAGTGGGGTTAATAGGTCAAGGGAAATATCATATGAAAGGTCGCTATCTGCAGATAAAATACATTTTCATTTCATTTTGTGCCTAATACTTTTCGATTTATGATGAAAATGTCTAAAAAAATACTATTCCCCCCACCTTATCTCCGAAGTTCGCAAAGCGACAAATATGAAATAATTAGAGTTGATAAGGACTTACATATGTCAATATTACAGGAAAAATAAATAAAACGATTGCTCTAACTATCACAGTTTTTTAGAAACCTCTCGTCGACTCGCACTTGGCCGTGAGGAGTTTCTATATATTTCTTAAGTTATGTTTTTGCACATAGCCAGTTAAGCGATAACTCTGAGAAATTGAGATTTACTAGATTTCATTGGAACTTATTGACCAGTAAGTAATTAACAATCGGTATAATGCTTTTGTAATCGTAAGGCAAATCAAGCTTTGTTATTTTTCGGCCTTGAATTTAAAAATACGCCTTCTTTAATAGTTGTTGTAATATTGTTACAATTTTTATCTACTTGTGCAAACAAGTACAGGTTTGAAGTTATTTTGAGTAAGTTTCTTACCGCTTTTCTTTCTACAACAAACCCGTTGAAACTATTCTATTAAAGAGCTATTATAGTCTATCAGCTAAGAGCTAATATATTCTATCAATCAATATATACGGTACTTTTTTTAGAGCTAATGCTTCTTATTATACTCTACCCTGTCACCTACTAGCGCCGCCATCAAGAGTTTATAAGTCTAAAACCGAAAGTGAAATAGTTCTTTTCTTTTTCAAAGATCGCAATTATTCTTCGGGACAGATAGTATTATGCTCATTGTGCATTCAACAATTTCATAATCACATTACGCAAGCAATCATAAAAAATATGATAAGAAAATATAAATCGACCGAGATATGAGTTAATTCGTTATCTGAGCCGGCATGGAAAAGTAAACAGATTCATGTTTGCTTCGCCGGTAAATATTTTTTTTAGAAAATTTTGCGACGCAAAAACTATCTATCATCGGCAGCTTAAAAGTGGCAAAAATAAATAAAACACTGCAAAAGCGATGAAGTATAATTTCTGGAACCACGTCTACATGTGAACGCACCTGAACACTGAAAATATCTATTAAATTTGAAATGTATACATAAAGGGGTGTCACAAATCTGTTGCCAACAATAAAATTTAGCACGAGTTTAACTTTTTAAAACGCTGTAGACGTACTATTTTTGGCTACTTGAATTCTAAAAAAATGCTACTGATGTGCTGCCGCGGATGATGAACTAAGTAGCAGAAAGTGCACATCGAAAACATGTGAGTTAAAAATTCATGACGATTGGCACGTAATTAATTTTAAATCAAAACAAATCAGTTAAGTAAAAGGAGGAAATATTTTAATAAATATAGCTTCATTATAATGCTTACTTGTAAGGAAACGCAAAAGAGGTTTTTCATGGATCTGTAATCTTTAAACTTAAAAATAAATTGAGCAATTAAGTGTAATGAGAGCAATTATCTTGCTTTTACTTATAATATTTTCACTAAGATGGAAACGTATGTATATGAGAAACTTGTCGCAAGTGCGCAGTAAATTCTTGTTGAAATGAACTTATCTTAACTCTTTCACAAAAAGTAACAAAGTGGCATAAATAAGATTAAATCTATTTCAATCAAATAAATAAAGTTTATTAGAAGCATTAAATTATTGTAGCATATTTTTATCTTTAATATACTTTGTGCACATTTTCTTGCTTGATTCTTGTAAGTTGACTATTTGATACAATTATACCTATTATGAAAATGATTATCACAAGTTCAATAGCTGCTTACATTACCTACTTTATAGTCGTGGCATGAGTTTTGTTATTTTCGCTTCAGGATTTTCTTTAGTAATCGTGAGAATGCAAACTAAATAGTAGGTAAAGTATGTCTGAAATGATATTTTTCTACAAAATATTTGTTTTTGCGATATAAGGTAATAAAGTTGAAAATATATTTGGAGAAATAACTGGATTAATTTTAACCGACTTCGAACTAATTAGTATATAATGAGTACTACAGTCTATTTATAGAAGGGATTTGTTTATGATTTCTACGATTTTCCTTTCCAACCTGAAGACAAGACACTTACCTCCCCTCATTCGTATAATAAATTAATTAAAGACAATTAATACCGTGTCTTTACGTTAATTCCCGAAATTTTAATAGAACTAGTTGGCAATGATAAACCGTTTTGACTAATACGTTTTAAACTCGTCGAAAAAGCAGAATTCCCTTTTCGATTTTGAAATTTTGAAGAGTTCTGTGTCAAGATGAAAGCAGGAAGCAAGAATCTTATGTGACTTCGATATCTTGTCACCTTTAATTTGGTGCCAGTTTTATGTTACAAGATCGGTCCAGTAAAAAATATCCGGTTAAGGACCTTTCAAAAATTTAATAATACTAAATCGTTAATGTTCCCCCAACCTTATTTCCCACCTGCTATACAATTTTTCATTTATTTCGATTTATCACCTTCAGTATTAATCACTCATACGGATAGACCCTGTATAGCTCACAAATCGAATATAAGGTGGATTGTTGTGTTTTTTTCCAAATAGTTTTATAAGATATTTTTTATTTTTGACTGTAGTTATGTAGTTGTTTCTTCCAGAAATTGTTGTATTAACATAAACCTGACAATATTTACATAACTACATAACGTTTTAATAAAACAAATTAGGGACGATAAAAAGTTTTGACCATTGTACTTGGATATAATGGAGACAAGATTCGTGAGAGGTCATTAAAAAAATGAGAAACCGGCGCTTACTTCGTGGGGATCAGAGGAATTGCACGGATTAAACGGCTAGATAAAAAACTTGCAGATCAATTGCACAAAGTATGGCTGCTCTTATTGTATGTCAACACTCAAAAGCTTTGAAAAGATCAAGAGCGATGATTTTAAACTCGCTAAATTTATGGAGACAGTGTTTTTAATAATTTCGATACTTGTGATCGTTAAGAAAATGGTTATTTTCTAGGAAGTTCATCTCTCTCTATTTCCCATAAACCCTTTGGCTTGGGCGGAAGAAGAGATTCGCCCGATTAGAGACAATGGTTGCAAGTGGACCTACAATTTAAAGTGGATTTCGAACCACTAACATTTTCTCTGCAGCCCCCATTGCCTTCTTATCGTAATCTGATGTCAGTAGAAAACAACCATGGGTCGCCGTCGGTGGAATTCAAACCTGGGACCTCCAGATTGATAGGCCAACATGGAATCATTTACTGCACCGACGACTTTATTACGTATTTCAAATACTGATGATAAATATGAGCGACGTGTGTACAGGGTTAAGGCAAAGAAGTGGTGCAGCATTTCAGCATCAGAGGTACAAAACCCATCAGGTAGAGTTTAGAGAGTACCTTGAAAACTTCCCATGTGCAGAAGTGAGGTTACTTTTGCCCGCGAGGGTACGGCTGTGGAGATGAAGTAGGTTGCGACTAAAGGTGAAAATTTCCTGGTGGGAAATTGCAGGAAAATGCCATAAACAGGTTAGCTTTTTGTATAAAATTTATTATGGCGGTAAAATTGTTTTTTACAGCTCCTGCGAAAAACACTTTTGATTAGTAAATACTTTATATCTAACGTTCTGGTCGAAATTGAACCTTGCCCGATTAAACATAGATTTGCATACTACCCATCCCTACAGATCCGTCTCAGTTCCTCTTTGAAGCACAATTTATAAGCCTGAGAACTGCTTTTTTATTTTTAATGGCCATATAACAGTCATTATTAATTCAATTGTTGTTATTCTGTTTTATGGTGTAATTGTGAACTTGATCATTATACACCTTGAAATTTAATTTTCCAAAAGTTTATATTTTTTAACCGACTTCCTAAAAACAAATAGATTCTAAGTTCGACGCGTATTTTTAGGTTGAACCTAACTGGATGGTTCTCTTAATTGTATAGAGGATGATGTTAATAGGAAGAAAAAGTTTAGATCTATGGAAGGGGGAGGGGTAGTTTAACTTCGTAACGCATTAAGCGATTTGGATGCTTCTTTTTTTGTTGGGTAGATTGTGTTCCCCGATTAATACCAAGAGAAAAACTGTGGTGGTGGGAGGTAGGGGTTGACACTAATTTTATAACGCATGAACTGATTTGGACAGTTCTTTTTCTGCTGTATAGAGTATGATCCCCCATTGCTAATCTGAGAAAAAATTTGCACCCAGGGTGTGGGGGACAGTCTAACTTCGTAACGCATGGACGATTTGGATGGTTCTTTTGTCGTATTGTGTATAATCCGCAATTGCTAATATAAGAAAAAAAATTGGACTTAGGGTTGGGGGAAGATGAGGAAAAGCCTAACTTTATAGCGCTTGGATCGATTTCGCCATTAGTACCACAACAAAAATTTATTCGGTGGGTGTAGTGGGAGAAAGGGAGGAACTCAACTCCTTAACACGTAGACTGATTTTTTTTAGGATGGCCAAAGCCTTCGATGCGTTAACATGGCTGTGGCCGGAATTAAATTAGGGTAAGGGGATTGAGGAAACTTGAATGGCTCGTTTTGCATTTCTGCGAGCTAGACAACATCCCAGAGACGGAGTGGATTTTTTTAATTCTATTTTGAAAATCCACGGGGAGATCGACTCTCGAATTCGAGAACCAACTCCGTTTCGATTGTTTTTTTGTTGTTGTATAAGTATGATCCTCCTTTACTTTTATGAAGAAAAAAATTTACCTAGGTTATGGGTGGGGAAGGGCTAGGCTAATTTCGTAACCTATTTGGATGATTCGTTTATTGCTGAATAGACTATCTTGCTCCATTTGTATCTAATAGAAATTGTGGCTAAGGTTTAGAGTGGAAGGTGGGTCGTCACCTAGCTTGCTAAGAAGCAGACGAATTTGGATGACTTTCATTTGATTGTACAGAGTACGGTCCCTCATTGGTAAATGATAAAAAAAATGTTGAATCTAGTTACTTCAGGAAAAGGATGGAGCGAAATGCGTGCCCCGAGGTTGACGATTTTCTTTTCCTATATAGAGTACGTTGGCGGACTAAACCCATGGTAAGAATATTATTTCTAACGCGAGGGTGTGAAAGGGTGGCTGGATTTAACTTCGTAACGTGTTGCTAGTTTGGATGATTCTGTTTTCTTTCTACAGGGTGCAGTGCCACTGCAACTATTGAAATTGCTTTGTTTACGAGCAGCATTTTTCGAGTAGCACATCCGAAGTCACAAAAAAGTGAAAAATTAAATAGTTTAAAAAAAAAATTCAACCGATTTTACAAAAAGCAGCTAACGAGATCATAAGGAAGAAAGATTAAAGACTTAACTTACATCTCTTCTACAGCTTAAATTATGTAAAAAAGGAATTAGGATAGTGATGCTAGATTTCTTATGAAGCATGCATTATCAAGGTGATGTTTTTTTTAATATAATGCTGGCATATTTCTATGGGATTTGTTATCGCCTCAATTTCGAATCAAGAAGTACTCCTATATGTTTATGACCTTAAGAGGGGATTACAGTTTACAAAATCCGAAGAATGTTTCAACCAGCGGATACGGCGACAGTCTCAAAAAAAAAACAGACGAGACAAGCTCGAAAGTCGGATGCTGCATCTCTAAAAGTCTTCCTTGATGAAACTAAAGGGCTGGAATATGCAACAGAAATAGTCGATTAACTGATAACTAGGCAAATTTTTTACGCGATAATCTCTCGTTTTCATGTTTTTCCGAAACTTTCTCAACCGTTTTTCCGAAACTACGTTTTTCGACCTCTTGAGCAGAATATCTCGAGAACTAACTACCCGACTGTCTTGAAAATTGGTACACTTATTATTTATACTTTTCTCTTAAATATGAACCTTATTTTTTTCGAAATTATTTATAAATATTTTTTTTATTAACAAATTAACTGAAAAACAAGGAGATTTCTTGGTGTATTATTCTTAATTTTGCCCGGTTTTTCTATAATTATGTTCATATCGGAAGGGATGATACAAAAAGTAAAATGTTTTTTTTTTCAAGCGGCTGGCAACGACGTAATCCTGCTCAAAGTGGATTTTTCGTCTCTTACGCAACCTCCCACTACCGCCGCAATTTTGATGTTACCGGAACGATTAAAAAATCATATATAGTAAAGACTGTGACTAAAAAGATTAGAAAGTTTCAAGAAGATCAGTGCATTCATTCTTCGAAAAAAATATCACAATTATCATTTTTTTCATCTCCTAAACTGTAATCCTTCCTTAAATAAGTTTTACGAGGTATTTCAAAAATACTCTTTTCCACAGGAATATTTGAGTGCTTAAGGGTAGGTTCTAGTCGAGCAGCCTGAAAATGGCTGAAGTTTATGAATTTTTTACTCACAGAAGAAGGTAAATTATGTATAATACGCTAATTCAGCTATTAGTACATTTACTTAAGTTCACAAAAAAATGTTTTTTAATTCTTTAAATTGTAAAATTTGCTAGATATTCACGCACTTCTGGAGCCGTGTAGCGGGTGCAGGATCCCGCCTTCCTCTTTTATCTGAAACACAAAAATCAAAGTTATTTGCAAAGTAGAATAAAGTTGCGGGGTCATGGACCATTTTTAGAAAAATTCAGTGATTTTTGATAAAATGGCGAGCTTTTGAAGAAAAAAGCCGATCTTTTCGCCCTTTTTTTGTGGTTAAAAAAATAGTAAATATTAATATTTTTTGTTGAAATTGGTCCATGGCCCCCTAAATTCAATAATCTTTATTTAGTAGAAAAAAAGAAATCAATCGGCAAATTTGCACGGCGTGTCTTAAAACATGGTTTTGAGAAAAACGCGTTTAAAGTTTGAAAAAGAAAAAACGTGCGAAAAAATATAATTTTTGTTTCTTACAGCTAGTCAGCTGTTCCTGGACCATAGAGCAATTCTTTATCTTGCTTGTGAAACTGATTTTGACTACTATATTCAAGGAATATATTTTATCCAAACAGAATATATAAAAGAATTATAGCATCTGCTGAGCAAAGAATACGGCGTGCGTGCATCAGCATTTGGCCCGAACGTACATTACATTTTTCCGAACTTCGTCAAATCGTTTTAGAAGCTTATTAAAGACACTATAGGGATTTAAAATATGCAAAAAAAGAAAAATTAAAATTTTGAAATTGCTCTACTAGAACCTACTCTTAAACGAGCACGTGTATGTGGGAGTATGAAGTTTTTGGTACGTTTTTTTTTTCACTTTTAAACGAAATATCACAATATCTCTTTGATCGGTTTTTTTTTAAGTAGTAAAAAAATTCAATCTCGTAATTACTTTAATATTCCAAAGAAATAACTTATTACAATGAACTCAACTCAATGAATCTATGTTCCTAGCCAGAGAATGTTTATTAAACTTTGCATGTATGCTATAAAATGTTAATTGTTGCTGATGGAAAAAAAATTGTCGTTTTATGTAAAATTTAACGGTCCCTTTTTAAAATTCTCACCCAGCTTAAAAAAAACAAGTTAAAGGGATGTAAATTTTACCACACCTAACTTTTAAATTTGCTTATAAAAGTGTTCGCATTTGAATTACAATTATTGTATTAATTATTAAAGTAACAACATTTTCTTTTATATGCTTAGAGTATTTAAAAGGTAACCCAAAATGTAATGTTTCCTTTCTAATAAGATTACCCAAAAACTGTTGCTTGCTTTAAAAATAAGCGTAACAGATGTCTCGCAACAGGACTTGCATTTTTGTACATATTTTGCATAACATGAATTTGTGTGGATGTATTGAAATTTAAAGGGCATGCATACACATCTGGGTTGAAAAAATCAATTTTCCAATTACAATTTTATTCGATGGTACTATCTTTCAAATATATTTTCACAATGCTTTATTCAAAAATTAGCAAAATTTGTGAAGTTACAGTGGAAAATAATTGACCCGATCCGATCGTTTTTCTCAAAATGGTATCCAATATATCTGGAGAACTAATAGACCGATTTAGTTCAAATTTTTACCAGAGCTCCTTTATACTATTATCTAGGTTTTACCGGTACACTTTTTTTTTATATTTTTCGATATTTTCATATAATATACTTGAAAGTATATACTCATTGGATTTTGAATAAAAATATTTTTTCTTTAAAAAAAAATCGTTAAATCTACTTTACTTTTACACTGTGTCCACTGTGTGTGTGTGGCACTATTACCAAGTGAAATTAAATTAACACTGGTAATTTTAATTAACTGATAAACAATCAATTAGTTAATTTATCGACAGAATTAGTCAACTAAAAACTTAAATTAATGATCATATGCAAACTGATTTTAAAGGTAACAAATAATTTCTGTAACCGAACCCGTACTGCTTACGCAAATACATATGTGTGTTGTAAAGCAAAACTAAATACTTATAAAAGTTATTCATATTAAATTCTAAAAAATGCTAATTATGTATAACATTTCATAAGCGTTTCCCAATTTTTATTCCAAGTCCAACTTCTGCAGTAAAAATTTGAAAAAGGATGTGAGAAAATATAAATTTTTCTGAAAGACGAAAAAACAAAAACAAAATACATACAATACAAACAATCTATCAAGATTTATAACTAAAAATATACTAAATTTCTCTCTTTTACTACATAAACCTTGAAATATTATGTTACTTTTTTGCACTTTTGAATAATAATTCACAAATTTATAATCCTTTAATGTCTAATATGACCCACTTATTATTTTATCGTAAAGTATTCTTGTATAGGCCAATAAAATAACATTTTGAGAAGTTTTTAATTCAATTTGATATTGAAACAAACAAAAACATGTAATTCTTTACCTAATTGCCTTTATCAGTTAGGCCTTGGCCCATATTAATAAAAAAATGAACCAATTGCTATAATGCTTTAATTACTACGCGATAAAAGCAAAAAAAAAAGAACTTTATCTGATAATATTTTTCCAGATAAACTACTGATTATGTATGCAAAATACTTAAACGTTCATCCTAGCACGTACTCCTATGAAGTAAGAAAACCTGTTACTAGGATCAACGAGATAGTGAAAATCACATCGGCATCAATAGGAAGGCCGAGGTGTGTTCAAGATTTTTTTTTGTATCAAGGGCCAGGCAGAGATGCGGTAATGACGTCAATCTCGAAGTTTTATTTTGAAGTCATGATGGCTAAGACACACGTGTTAGCATACCATTGGCTGACTGAATAAAAATATATGAAAGAGGAAGACATCAGTTATTTTGGTATCGCATGTGGGATTATTACTAATGCAAATGACTTGTTTACATGAAAGAGTAATTTGATCTAAAATCAATTCTAATTACTTGAATTATTATCCACACCTTGTGCGGAAATAATAACTGCTGCCACTACGTCTTCGCAATTTATGCATAGATTTGTAAGCCGATTACTGTAACTTTCTATATTGGCTGCATTTTACGACGTTGTGATCACTACAGAATAACTGGGCTGATCAATAAATTAAGCCCCCTGTCTATTTGACAAACATGTATCATGATATGTAAATTGTCTTCCTCCTGTTGTTGGAAATTCGTCGTTTATTTACGTTGTTCATTTTAGTGGTAATTCAATAGTCTTATGAATAGGTAGTTTTTTTTAATTATGGTTGAAAAAGGAGAAACAACAAACAAAAGTAACAAGTAAACAAAAATATTTTTAGCGCAAATGCATCAATCAAATTACACTCCACCAAGTATATTCAACTGAATAGAAAAATAAATGTTACGTACACTATATATTTTGCACATTTAAAATTTTCTTTAAACATTTTTGAAGAGGTAAACGAATACCCGAGGAAAGATAGAAGCTAAAACCTGCCTATAGGTATCATCATCATTATTATGGGACTCTTTTCAGAAGAAAAAATCCGGAGGATCCCACTTTTGGAGACACTCCTTGCATTAGTATTAGAGATGGTCAAAATATTAATCCATATGAGGAAATTATAAGTAATCCCTGACATGGGTTTTTAAGATTCTGAAATTAATCGAATTTTGTATGCTCGCTAAATAACAAGGTATTCCAAAACATAAGATTTACTGACTTATGTTATCATTTATCCTAATTATTGAATTAATTTTAATTCGTTTAATCTTTTTAATCTTCTGTACATCTATACTCATAAGTTTCTAAATTATTTTTAGTAGACAATTTGTAGAATTCACTAAATTTTCTTTATTTACATTTGTTATCATATTGGTAAACGCTTTAGCATTATAGGAAGTGTAATGTTTTTTGCCTAAGAATTTAATTTACTAGTGCTAAAGTGCGGATATATATAATATTGTTCTTTTTCTATTTTTGATAAACAAAAGGTAAGTGACTTCTTCTTAATTAATTTTGTAGTAATTTTTCAAATATTTATTTAGTAATAATATTCAATCACAAAGGAAGTCATTAAAGGGCTTTTTTTCGAAAGGGTTAAATACACTACTATGCCAGTCCGCCAAAAGATTCGCCACTTCTTCAGTTCATCGAATCCAGGAGAGAGAGTTTTTAATGAAAAAAAAGGAGAGTGCAAATAAAAAAAATATTTCAAATATAAACCATCGTCCACTTAACGCTTTTATTACCGAGATGGTTAATAAGACTGCAGTTGAAACCTCGAACTGCAACGTTTGAAGGCGGCCGTACCACTATATTAGAGGACCAAAAACGATTAAGTGGTAAACATTTATTATATTATTATAATATTATTGGCAATAATTAAAGTAATGCTTTTTCTCTTTTTTAGGTCTGCTTTAGTAATGAATAGACATAGAGGTGATTACAGAGAAGTCGCAATTTGCGGGGCAGAGACGAGATGACAATTACTTTTTAAGAGCGGTAACAATACCCCTTCGTTTAAGTGGCTGGGCGTCTTATTATTGTGAAATATACCATGAATAAAGATCAGTATTGAAATAATAGACTCGCTAAGAGACTAGTTTCTCAGTGGAGTGCGCCCAATATTTATGCAAGATGCGCACCCAGCAATGTATGCAAAAGGCGTGAACAAATTTCTTCACGAAAACAATATCATGTATGACTTTTTTTTATATATGATGACCTAGGAACTCGTCAGATATGAATCTGATCGAGATGTAATTCACTAATTCTTCTTCTATATATATTGTTTTCAATCTCTCAGCTGTGGGTCCCTGGTGTGACTGGAGCTTCGAGATTCCTAGCTCGACCCTGTTTGGGTTAAGTTTATAAAAAAAATTTTTCAGTACGATGATAAATTTAGCTGTTAGTGTATAGTAGTGCGCTAAATGATTAGGAAAATAGGATAGGTGGATAAATGGATGGATTTATTGGTATTATGAACCATACCATGTGAAAATTATTTGTAATATGAGAAAAATTATGAGTTCTGGAATTAAAATTTGATTGATTTTATTAAATTGTTTAAAGCTACAAAATTCAGCAGTATTCTGGCATTTACTTCCTTAATATTGGTTAATAGATTGGTTAGAGATGCAGCTTCCAACAACAGGGGGATATCCCTTCTAGCCAGTTCAAATTTAATACAATATAGTAACATATAGTAACATGTGTTCTATGTCATCAGTGACACCATATTAGGAGCCGAGTTCAAGCTCAGTATTTCCAATCAGACCAAAAAAAATTTCCATCAAAACTGTGCCCACAGTATAATCTATTCAAGAATCTTGTTTTCATAGGTGTTAGTTTCTAACCCTGCCATGCTGGCATTTGTGGATAGGGAAAGAATTTGTGGAAAAATTTTCCACTAACATTACTGATTTTTATTAATTCGCTCTTCCAATCATTGTTGATTTATTCCTCGATGGAGGTCATAACATCCCCAATTGACAATTCGGTCATTCACTATATACTAAGTAACATTCTTCCTCATTTAATTCTAAACCCATGTAACCCTAGATGCATGTTATCTTAAAAAAAACATTTTACAAGAATTTACTTCTTGCTCGTGTGCATAGTAATTATTATTTGGTTTATTAATCAGGGAACATGCCGCTTTACTATCTGTTAATATCAAAAACCTATCATGATTTAAATCTACAGCCCAGTCCACAGCTGAACTGGTGGCCATAAGTTCACCAGAAGTAGATGATCTAAGAGAGGAGTAACTATTTGTCACCGATTGATGTGTAGGGTGTATAATCACACTGGTGCCTGTTATACCATTTTCCAAAGATGCATCTGTTGCCAAAATCTGCTAATCCATGGAATGTTCCTGTACTATTCTTCTGTAAGACTGATTTATCTGTTCTACCGAGACCGAGTCTTTATTTTGACCTACTGTTTCTTTAAAGTTTTGTTCCACCGAGAAGTTTGTGGGAGATGTAGGTCTAATATTGCCTAACTTGTCAAATAATTCTTTATACCTGATATATATTGATGTGTGATTGGACCATTTAGGATTTTATTCTCTGAGTGTGTATGTATTAATTTATTGAATAGTAATCATTTTGGATAATTCTCTAGACGATAATAGTTGGGTTCTGTAGTGTGGAGGGCGTTCGTTTGCTAATGTGTAAAGGGCCTGTACCGGGGCAGTGGTCGGTAGTCCTAGACAAGTTCTGACAGCCGCATTGGTAATAGTTTTTAATTTTTTCTCAATATAGAAGTGTATATTAACTAAAGTTGTAGAAATTGAATCTATCTTAGCTCTTATGGTTGATCTATATATTCTCAAAGCAACTACTTGTGATATTGGAGAGTTGTGATTTGTAAGGGTTTTTATTACACTCAGATCAGGAGCTACTGATCTCATGAGTGCATTACATTCTGTTTTTAGGGTTAGCTGCGCATTAAAAGTTCTTCCAATGAATTTTATATCATTCTTAATTTTTACCTTATTGCCTTCCAGTAGTAAAGGATTAATCGATTTTGGCTATTTCTACAAATGAGTCAAGCGCAACTTGTAGTGCAGACATGGCTAATTCCATCGTACCGCCATTTGCTATCATATCATCGATCATAAAATCATCAGCATATTGGAAGATGTTTAAAGATTCAATATTTGAAGTGTAGAAAACTGTGTTGTATAAGTTGAAGATAGTTGGACTCAAAACACTACCCTGCGGGATACCGTTGTGAATTTTCAATTTTGATTTACCCAATATCAGTGTTCTGTTCGAGAGGAAGGTAAGAATCCACACCGTCAGATCCCTAGATATGCAGGCCTCCGCTAGACATATCTTGAGGGTATCCAAAGATACAGACTCCAAAGCGGCAGAGATGTCGATACAACAGACTTTAATCCTTTTGTTAACAATTGCATTTATGCATTTCAAGGCAGTCGATATGAGTGCAATTGGTCTGAAACAATCAAGGCTGTCCCCCCAGTTTACCTGGCTTACGATTGGGATTATTTTTATGTTTCTGAGTTTGTCAGGTATTCTGTTCTTGAACCACAAGTCATTCAATAGACCAAGAAAACTATTCAGACCAATTTCATTCAGATTTTTTAATCTAAAAAAAGTGATGTTGTCTTGACCAGGGGCTTAGTAGTTGCACTTACTTTTTAGAGTTTCCGTGAACTCTAAAGGGGTGATGTCAAAATTTGCTCTCTGTGTGCAGTTGTCGTTCTAATTAGCTTATTGTTATCCTTGCTTTTAGATATGAGTTTGAGAAAATCCAATGATCTATTTTCATTCCAAATAGATATTCCATTTATGCTTTCAGTGTTTTTACGCATATTTTTAAAGACCTTGAATAGATCCCTAGACTCCATTTTATTTACCTCCTCCACGAAATCGTCATTATGAATTTTGTAACTTTTTTTATGCTTTTTTTTACAAGAATGCAGATCGCCTTATATTTATTCATTAACGTCTGGGAAATGCTTTTGATTAGTTAAGCAAAATATTTTTTTTTGAAATAGTGCATTGATTTCATCATTCCATCAAGGTTTCGGTATGAAAGATTTAAAATTGTCTTTTTAATTTGGTATTTCCTTTATCCCGTGTAATGTATTAGTCCAGAAACATCAATTTGGAGTGCAAAATGATGTGGTTACCTACCTATCTGATGTTTGTGAGTTTTAGGTGAAGTTTCTCCAGAGTTTAATGAAGTGAAACAGAAGTCAATAGTGGATCCCTTTTCTACTGATGGCAAATTTACAAAGATAGTGATAGTGAATTGTAATAATTATTAATCGAGTTTTGTCTGGCAGGATCTTTACAATTTTCGCATAAATTTTTTAATTTTTTTTTATTATCCGATTCACATATTGATCCGTATTTTTAAGTTTTGAGATACCATACAACGGAGGAAATTCAGTGTCTAAGTTACCTTCTTCAAGAATACCAAACGAGTTGGAGAAAGTAGGCCTTTCTAAGTCATGAGTCATTACTGCTGCTTCCCTTCTCGAACCGCTTTTATCGACATTATTCTCTGTATGTCCATTTATTTTTCCTTAAGAGGACAATCTGAACTATCTGATCTATGTTGTAACTTACAGTTAAGCAGGATTCAGTTGTACATTGTTCTCCAGATCAATTTGAGCATCTCGCCACAGTAGCTTTACACTGAGGCATAAAATGTCCCCATCTGTGACACTTAGTACAATACCGCGGCTTAAGTGTGTAGTACGCCACATGCCTAAGTGCTCCGTATATTGATATCTCATTTGGTAACCTGTTACCCTTAAACGTTAGTTTAACTATTGTGGTTGGGGTGCGTTGTTCCACCTCCCCCTTGCTTTATGAGTGAAAGGTTTAAGTACGATAAAATTCCTCAGAAAAAAACTTCAATATGTCCTTAATATTATTTAAACTAAAGAAAACTCAACTTGAAAGAATCAATACCTGGCGTCCTTAAAATCTCAAACCAATTCTCTAATTCAGAAAAAAAATTTTCGACGCCACAACGGTATGTCTCACAAAAAATTACATTAGAATACTAATATCGTCACTACGATGCAGAACTATCCGAAGTCCACTTTTGGGGGCATCTTTGATTTTGATGCCTAGCCCAGGTTAGTTGAATGACGAACGTTTTGGTGTGAACAAGGTCGGTTTTTTATATGTCGTGTGCGCGAAATAATTCAATTTGGAAAAAAAATTACAAGTCTTTAAATCGTTCTCTTGTAAAATGCGCACAACTTGACTTAGGACACTTCCGCATCGTAGTGATATGATATACAGGATATACAATTTCATTATGTTGAAATGCCAGAAATACCTTGTGATTTTATGCTGTCTCAGCTTTACAGGAAATCAAAAGTTTTCACTTTATCTTTTTGAAAAATGCACAAAATGTGCAGGAATTATTCACATGACCCGAGTGAATTTTCAAACTAAAAAACCAGAACAAACTTTGATACAGCTGTCTAGATCGCTGTTAAAATTTTGTGGAGTTTCCTCTAGTTTTCGTATTCTCGCAAAGGCGTCCGGCAACTGAGGAAAAGTTAACCCTTTGGTGCTGCTGTTAATAACGAGCCAAAAGAGTTTAAGTTTTCTTCATTAGAAACGCCGATCGTGTTAAGAAATTTTTATGTTTCTTACGTTGCTTGAGTATAAAAGTTTGTTTTGGTTTTTTAGTTTATCTTTTTCGTTACAACCGCACTATTTCACCAGGTATAAGAGTTCACTTTATAGGTTTTAAGTTAGAAAAATGGAAGCGCACTCTACACGAGCTATCCATTGAATTCACTAATTCTTGATTACATTATTTCCAAATGGGGATAGCATGATTATGCTCATTACATTCATCCTGATGTAAATCCATTGAGGTCGGAATTATTGAAATAAAAATAATTAGAAAACATGTTTTTTCTGTAATCGCTATTAATTCTTGATTAAATATTATGCTCGTGCATACTATGTAAACTGTAATATTCCGCTTAGTCATGAACTTTATAATAAGATAAACTACACCATGGCACAAAATTACTTCCAAAATAATTTCTTAATTAGAAAGATTAGTTATGAAATATTGTTGTGGACTAATTATCTAAATACTTGTCCTTGGAGGAAAGAAGGGAGTAGTTTGTGCTTGCTGAGTCATTTATCGGAAGGCTGGCTAACACATGGATTCAATAACAAATTTTAATGAAGCTGAACTAATTACTTATTTACTTAGTATCCATAATATTGTGGTATTAATTTTTTTACTGTTTTTAATTTTGTATGTCTTTTAATTTCTTTCTTCTTTTCGGCAGGCAGCGCTTAAGTTTTCAATTACAAATAATACACAATATTTATATCATTTATAATAGGAACTCGAAATGGCTGATTATGGCACAAGGTTGGAAATATTCTATAGGACATTGGACGGGAGAAAATCTTAACCCATTTTATAACAATTTGAGGTGAATTTCGAATAATCTGCTGTCAATAGAAAATCAGCTAAACCACCGATGATTACAGATTAAGATTAATTAATGGAGTGAAATTAATTGATAGAAAATACTTATAATGCAAGAAACAAAACAGCATGATTATAGCTTTAGGCTTTCTCCGCACCGGCGCTTATAACTGTAAATGAGAAGAACTGTAACAAGGGAATCTACACGTTCCTGCCAATTCGGCACCCCTTTGTATTTAAAATTACTATATATGTAATAATAATATTATATATAATGTAAGAATATTATTCTTCTCATTAGACATTTTACCTTGTATTAAATTGAAATTAAAACTATTGTTTTCTACTGCTACCAAAATGTTTATAATACCGCACGGTAACACCTTCGTGCACCTTTTATTTCTTTCGAGATTATATACTTCAGCTTGTGTATATGGTCATACGCCTAAAAATGTAAAGCAGTGTAACTTGTTTCTCATATACTACTCCTTAGCTTAGGTACAGTCATAGAAAACAGAACTTCAACATCTCCTCAGCTCAGGCACCACAAATTTACATTGTACACGAATGATGTCAGCTACGCTGATAGTGTGAGTTTTTCATGTTCCCCTTGCCAATTGAAATAAGAAATTGTCAGGCGAGTCTGAAATCTGAATTCAGTCGGAATTTCAACATCGAAGGGTCTGCGTGTAAAATGGAGCGGTAGCTAAATTAAATGTAAAATCGGCCTTTGTCCGCTATTTTAGCGTTTTTTTAACATCATTTAACCGAGTGTCTTAAGCGAGTTTTTTAACACAAAAAGTAATAAAAATAATTACCTTGGAGAAAAATCGTTAAGCAATTCTGCAGCGTATTTTGTTTTGTTCTTTCCCAAATCAATCTGTAACCAGTTTTTATTACTAAGATCGTCTTAAAGCTTGCACGGAAGGTGAAAATTTAAAAAAAAATCGGTTTAAAGTGGCAAAGTGTTCTCTTGTGCCGCGTTAAAGTTCAGTATAAAGTGCTCTCCTACATTAATGTTTTCAACAATAGTACTCTTTAACAAAAAGGTTAAATTTTTCAAATAAACTGGGAAGAGGGTCAGAAAAATTTTGTGTTTTCTCACCACCATCGCTGTTTCTTCAAAGTAAAATATACATAATTTACTTCTCAGTATAATTCCGGTCAGTTTTTCATTCGAAAGAAAGAGATTTTTTTTAAAAAAGTTCATGGAAAAAAATATCTCAAATCCTTGAAAAATAAGTCAACGTCGTTCCTCTGTTGCAAAATTTAATTTCTTTGAAAGAAGCTAGGAAGTGTTGATTCTCTGTATACAGAACTGAGTTAAACGTGCTTCTGTCAACGTATTCAACCTCACTACACAACTACCAAAAAGTTCAGCAGAAAATTTATTCACTTAAAAACCAGAAATAATATTCAGCAACAATGGTCGAACGTATCTTAGAGGAAAATCTATCGTCTGACGCAAATACAGGTAAGAAAAAAATTATGACTAATGAAAATGCATTTTTTAGCAAAATGCGCACAAAATAAAAAAATAAAGACGGCAAAAAACATTGCTTCAAGTTAAATCTAGATTCGAAAAAGGTTAAGCACTTTACCCTACTTAAAGTTAATTGAACTTTAAATAATGACGAGCTTAAAGAAAAAGTAAATTAAATCTAGCAGGTATAACTAAGAAGAAAAAAAAGCACACATAATTTTGTGAAAATAAGCTAAGAAATTGTGCAATATTTAACATGAAAAGGATGATTATATTTGAATGTTAAAGGGCGAAAGAGGCAAATTTTGTTAATGCACTTTAAAAGTATCAGTGCACTGACAAAGTTTGTGGATATAGATTCGGCAGTCCCATACAAACATGGAACAAGCTTTTTAGTTGTCAAGCGATGTAACTTTCTAGAAAGAACAATTCAAGTTCTACCGTAGATGGCGTTTATATATTATTCAATTTCTACCATTTTGGTCGCCTGCTCTCAAAATCCTGTTCCTTGGTTATTACTTCACCCAAAAGGAACAACAAACTCCTGGTTTATTATTATCTAACTTCTCTGATCTCCTGGTTTCGCCTTCTGTATATATAACCACTAGAGCAATCCATATATAAAATCAGAGAGCAGTTTCATCGATACATACATGCAGGCAGTGCGCTGGCTCACAAACACAATTCCATCATGTCATTGCCAGGTTTGGACAAGCTCCTTTATTTCGTTAACTTTTAAAGAAGGGAACTACATGAATGTTATTTTTATTACAAGGGATTACGTGACGCAAGTCTTTCTTTATAACAAAAAAAAAGTATAAGCTTTTTTCTCCTTACCCCTGGTTTTATTGAATGAGGGATGAAACTTTCTGATATGCTGTACCTAGCACGTGTTCCCTTTATTTCTGATTAAGTTGGTATGATGTAATGTTGCTAAGAATTTTGCTCAGCCCGCATTTGTATTTATTACAAAAAGTTTATATTGATTGCGTTATATTAAATAGATTCCAGAGCTATGAGTCATTTAAAAAAATATGCTAATGGAATATTTTAAAATGAAGCAGTCCGTAAATATATATGTATGTATGAGTTCCCGGAAAATTAAATTAAGTGCATTTTAGCTGTTTCAAGATTTTCGGTTTTTTTTGTATTTACACAATTAAAGATTAAACAAAATTAGATAATACTAGAGATTTTTAATACTTTGTGAAAACGGTTTTGGAATATTCTAGCTTCTTTTCGAATTCCGAAAAATATGGAAGTTAATTAAGTTATTCTGCTCTCTTCGTTTGAAAGCTTGGGAGTTTAAAAGACGAGGAAAAACAGAAAATGGTAAACTGTTCTTCACTCGTGTTGTTCTTATTAGGGATCGTCCAGAAACCACGTAACGTTTTTTCTTACTGTTTTTATCCTCCTTTTTTTAACACTACATTTAGCTTAATTCCTACCTCCTTTTAAAAGATACGGAGTTGGATCAATGGGTGAGTGGCACGATCACCACACCATGGATACAGGTTCAAACCTCGTTCTTTTATTTGCAATAATTTAAAAAATTCACTTGGTCTCTAGGCTGTTGTCCAGCTCGCAGTAATACAAAAACCAGTCATTCAATTTCCCTCATTCCCCTAAACTGGCCATAGCCATGCTAACTGTATCATAGAGTTGTCCCCTGGGCTTTGGCTCCTTCATAAAATATAAGGTTCGTAAATTTTCATGGAGGTTTTTCACTAAGCCAGATTCTGACTTATAAAAGCGCGGGAGGGGCTTCTCTTACTTATGCAGCTATAAAGAAAACAGGAAACAGTGATAGATAGAACTTTTATTTGACTTTGGCAGTAATGCACCTTAAAGTCAAAATACAAATTTCTTTACAAAAAAAAAAAAATACAAGTATGTAAAGAGGTTTTCGGGGGTGAAAATGACATGACCTGACAATTAATCTTATTCATAGAGTTTTCTCTCTTAAGAAGTTCTCGTTTACCTCGATGTAATAAATACGCTCGACTCTAGAGGTTTAGGGTAAGTGACAGTCTAAGTTATAGAGTTCCGGGCGTGAAAAACGGCTCTCGCATATAGAGTTTTCTGTTTCTAACTTGTAGAGGTTTTCGTGGTTTAAAATTCGGGACCTGGCAATTATTCTCACTTGTAGAGTTTTCTCTCTTATTCAGTTCTCGCTCACCAAGGTTTGTCTGTAATACAAAATATCTTAGCCATCAGACATGCAGGAGCAAGCTAATAATACATTGATTCGATCACAAGTGAGTCAGACGATGAAATCTCATCTGGAATTGGTAATCCCATTACATCGACTTCCTATTCTTTAAACCGCTCAACCTTTTTAGGCAAATCTGGGCTATCAAAAGTGCATAAAGGTTCCCTATCCGGTAAACATACGAACGGGTTTCACCTGTTTTTAAGTATTTGGCGGATGGAGCATTTTAGTATACGGTCTCTTGCTCTTGGATTCAAAGTATTTGCCGCAATGCACGTACGACCTACCCTGAAGATGATAATTTGAAAAAAGAATTCTGAAGTTCTTTCACCGGGAAGAGACGCCGGCAAATTACAATTATCTACAACTATGCCAATTTTCCAGCCGATAGCAAGCAACAGAAGAGAAAATGGCCATAAAATACAGACAGATACCGAAGTCTCAAGGTTCTGCGACCTTTTAGGTACGGAACCCTAAAAGTAGTGCAAATACTCAAAGTAGTTTTATTTTATGAACTCTTACTTACTTAATTACTTTTGCTTGATTTTAGTTCCTCAAAGCTTGATGAGGTGCCGCTTTAAAACGCCATGCGTTCAAAGCCTTGCAAACGCATGTGGAAAAGCTTTGCTCACAATTAGATATAAGATTTGAAGGCTCACAGTCGAGAGCTTTGGTCAGCCTTAAGCCTCCTGCTTTTTGTTAGCGATTTAAAAGAAACGTTTTAATATTGCGTGAGTTAGTTTCGACAAATATGCAGGTGATCCCCGATGTTCCAAATTGATGAATGTTTTTCAATTTCCAGCAGGTCATCGCCCAAAATGCGTAATCTGCTAACAATTACTTCTTAATTATCCTGGGGTGAACCCGATGTCTTCAAATTTTTTTATATATACATAATATGGTTTGGCGATCTTCAACTTTAGATCAACAGCAACTAAAATACAGACGAAAATTGAGATGTCGCTATTTGCACTTTATTTCTAAATTGTATGTACATATCTGTTTCTTGGTTTTTTTTTTCTAAACCAAAGCAATGAAAAGCAGATACTTAGCCTGAAATGAGTGTTAGGCGTAATGTAGTTTATTCCTGTGACCACGTAAATATGCTTATTTTAGGGTTAATCCTTTAATTTCCCTAGTTCTTTTTTTCTTACTGTAACAGGATACATTATCATTGCCGCATTTACTATAAAACTAAACTTAGTATAAACACTCTATAACATTTTCTTTTTAAAGTGCCCCTTTTCGTTGGGAGAAATCTATAGTGCAAGCCGGTAGAATAGTTAAACGAAGCGTTCTAAAATTTATGTTGGTAAGCAGCTTTGCATATTGCACAGCTTTTTCTAAAAGCTGCTGAACATTTATATTACCAGCACGGCGTTTTAACGACCGATGACTGTCAGTATTACTGCCGACTGCTTTCACTAAAAAGAGCACTTTTACAATATATCAGGGCAAAAGAGGGTGGGGGATTGACGCTTATTTGTGTTTACAATAATAGCTTTAAAAAAATAGAGTTTTTAATATTATCAGTTCAGCTTGTGAAAACTATATCCGGTTATAATTGTATCTGTCAGATGCAGTTTTTGTAACAAAAGTTCGTTTGATACAGAATTGGATAGAAAAAAGTTTTTCCTTTATATTAAGGGGGAATATACATATACAGGAAGCCTATATGAATTGTCGGATTGATTTGTTTTAAATGAATATTGAGAATATGTTTATTAAAAAATCTTCAATATTCGTGTCCTGCCGCAAAAAGAGGTCCTTTGCGGTGACCACTCTCCTTTCATCTGTAATCGTCAGAAATAAAAAAAATAAAAAAAGATTATCAAAATTGACACTATAATATAGTCTTTGTCGTAGGTGATTTTGAAAATATCTTGATTTGACGAAATGGCGGGCGTTTGAACTTAACGTAGCGATTTTTAGACAAAAATTCGTTTTTATTATGCCGATAATACAAAATGTAATCCGTTAAAAAAAAATCCTACGACAAAGACTAGATAATTATGTATATAATAACCATAAAAAATTTCATATTTTGGTCACCGATTTGAAAAACATGGTTTCTAGAAAAATGCCTTTTAAACTTGGGCAATGAATAAACAGCGAAATTCTTTAACTAACACAGAAAACTATAAATCTACTTCACTTTATTTTCCTGGGGTGGGAATCCTAATTCATAATAAAACCGGAAAATCATAAAAAAACCGAAAACTCTTCCGTGCTACAGAAGAGGCCCAACTTGTTTCTACCTGTCTGATCTTGAAATTTTCGCCAGACATTCTTAAGACCCCAAGCTTCAATAAAACACAAAAATTGAAAAATCGTTTTTTTGACCATTTTAGCTATACATAACCCTTAAAGAAATGTCGCAAAACTTTGAAACGTCATTCCATTTATTTCGTTAGTCACTATCATCACAAAACAAGGAAAGCTAAAAGCGTTCTTTAATAGAACAAATTAAACCTATTACATTCCTATGTATATATGTAAAAAAGTTTAAGTGAAAAATAAATATGCATGTTGTAAAAATTGCTTTTGCAATGTATTACCTTGAATATAACCTTATTTTTATTTTCAAGGGTAGGCGGTTAACCGTATCTCATAATAACCGCGATTACCCGACTTAACGGACAATCGGTTAACCGCACTCATAATAAAAGCCTACCCGTTTAGTAATCGGTCAATCAGTTAAAAACACAAACCCTAACATGAAGGTCGTAAAAGGTATAACTTGGAGCCATTTTCAAGCTTTGACGTTGAGCTTTAGAAATCACTTATCAACTTAGCCCTGAAATAAACAGAAAACTCTAGATCTTGAATTTGTTTTTAAAAACGAGTTAGGCGTCATTGGCTGGATGTATCTTGTTATGTCATGTTCCATCTCATTTATCTCAATCTTAATTTTCATTTTAACCATAAAACCCACATGAGCAGTTACGCTTTAAGTTTAATCTCCACAACCTAATTTGTTATTATCCACAAGAAGAATTGCATTTAATATTTGGTTTATCTTATTTTTTGTTTGTTTTTCCGGTCTTCAACCAAAGGCGATATCATCCGGTCAGGTCAAATTTTAATGATGGTTCGTTTATTTCGCTTTTTATATGCTAATATTAAAAGGTAGTAAAAAAGTATGAAATCACCTGACTTAGAGTTGCCATTAAACCGGTTTTCTTGAGCATAAATTATTTCAATCGAATGCGCCTAAAATCGTTATAACCATTTTAGGTTATAACTAAGGTGAACTTCTGCTCCGACTCAAACTTTATGTTTTCACGTATTTTATCAATCAGTTGAATTTTAATAGTTTTAATAAATTTCAATACAAAAGTGAATTGCATTTTTGGATGATAGTTATCTGAAAAAATGTAATAATGTTATATTCACTAGTATGAAAATGGTAACATACAAGCATTGTATTTATTTTGTTGGGGATTGTAACAATGTTAAAGTCGCAAAATAATAAATTTCTATAAGCGTATCATTTGTCCTTAACTACTTTAGCTACTTGAATTTTTAAATGTATAAAATGAGTCAACTAAAGGCCATACGATAAACAACAAGAATTGTATTTATACAAAATTTATCAATTTACCTGTGATATTTATAGATATCAAATGATCATCAAGATTTGTAGGATTCATTAATTATTTTGGTATAATGACTGCAAGTGCAAAGTCGTTGAACTTGTACAAAGTCAACGAATAAGACAAAGAACGATAATATTAATCTATTAATCTCAACTCACTTTTAATTTTATTTATGCATACTTAATACTTTGATCTTGTTTAGTCGTGTATAATTATGCATCTTATAAAAACCGCCATGGTTCTTTTAGACCATCCAGTATCTTAGGAAAATAAATTGTTACTGTTTGGGCATGTAGTTATTAAATGATTTTACGAAATTTCTGTTTATGTTATTTCTTATACACACATTCACATTTGTCTACCTATTATACAGTAAATATTAAATAAAGCAACAATACCGGGAAGTAAGTGATAACGTATCGGCCTTCCATTCTCTAAGTTCGACCCCAATCGGCTCGTGGCGACTTAAGGCTGTTGACGGTTAGGGTGGTGGGGGGGGGGAGGTTGCAGGATAATTCGGTGATTCGGAATACACCTTAAATTGTGTATCCACTTACAACCGTTGTTTCGAATCCGTTGAAGTTATACTACCTCCGCAGGCTACAGGAAGAGATAAAGAAATCAACAGGAAAGATGAACTTAATCAGGGTTTCTTCCCATTACTCCGTTTAATAATATTATTAATTAATATTATTATTATATATTTATTACTGAGTCCGATTCAATTGCAATCGATCGTAAATTTAGGAAATTTAGAATTCAATTCTAAATTGTCTATATTTATGATCGATTGTAATCGAATTGTTAGCAGTAATAAGGCTCCAATTTAAAGATTACATAGGTTTTTTTCGTAATGCATTAATCGTTACTTCCTAAACACCCGAGCGTATTATGGATTTAATGATGCGGTGAGTTCGAGTTAATATATGGTCTCTGTTCCTCCGATTTTCGTGCTTAAACATTCCGTGTAGAAACTTACTTGAGTGGAAGTGAAAAATTTGTGCAAAACCAGAAAAACGAAGGAACGAAGTTCATGCAAGTTCATTAAAAATAAGAAGAAGATGTTAGAAATGACATTAAATTGAATTGCAAGAATGTGCACCAGCTAAATTTCTTGGTGAAGTTCGTCCTGCAGGGGATTATGTGACGTCAACCTTTTCTCCTCCACTTTGTTTGCCAAGAAAACCGAAGGAATGTAAAATGGGTAAGTCCGTGCACATGCTACATCCCGCCGATCCCATTTTCTGATCAGGAAATTGATCTGGCTGCCCAAGAATCCCAATTAAATAAATTTCGTCCGTTTGGAATGTGTAAAAGCATAATAATACAAAAAATTAAACAGAAAAAGGTCCGGCTTAAACACTCATAAACTCCCTGTTCTTGGAGTTTGAAATCTAAGAATTTAATGAGAGAAACTTTTTATTGTATTACCTTTGATTCAAACGTTTTTACAATTTCAAGCCCAATGAAGTTTATAAGACTTCCGGTTAATTCTATCCGGACGTCTGCCACGTTTCAAATAATATTCACATAAGCGGTGCACCTCGCGCGTCATTCAATTAGATTAACTTTGGCGTTTTTTTTGGATATTAATGCGCGTTGCTTGTAGATTGGTTGTATTGTTTTTAAGAGTTTTCAAATAGCAACACTCGAGCTCCGCCGCCTTGGAAATTGACACATAAATGTACACGAGGTCATCCAAAATGTCATCAATATATTTAGGCGTTTGTGACAACCGACGTTTTGAATCAAGGTTATCGTGAGATGTACATATTAGGTCTGTCTGTTTACTCGAAAGTTTTTACACAAAACCGAAAGTTTTCGTACACTGCGTCTGTTTACTTTTGGACTTGAAGATATTTGACAGACGAGTAATTTCCCCTTCTGTTCAAATTTTACACACGCTAATGAGTGTGGACAAAATTTCGGCAGAATTCTTCTTCTTTTATGGTTGACAACTAATAGCTGATTGATGTTTGGCAAGTTACAGCTTAGAAATAAATTTGTTCAGTAAATTTTTATTCATTTTTACTTATTTTTACGATTTCTTGTGAACGCACTGATCTTTGCACTGAAACTTACTTTGACAGTTCTTCAGTTGCCATCAATTTATCCAAAAAGCGTCTGTTAACTTTCTCATTTTCATTCCCTCCACCAGAAGAACGATTTTTACTTGATTTTTACCCACGTTCTACACACAAAAATAAACAGACAGACCTATTGTATGCCAGCTGTCAATTATTGCTATCCATGCAACTCGTTCTTGTGATAATGAAAATAAAAAGTCTAAATGACAGACTGAGAGTAAAAATGACTTATATACAAGGTCCGAGCAAAAGTGGCTTAGAAAATGTTCCGCGCGAACCACCTGATTTTCCGGGCAAAAATGTATCGGAGGAAAACTCCGGGCATAAATGCGTTGAAAATTTTTTTGACGTAAACAAATAACTCTGCAGGTAATACAAAATTTCACATTTTTATTAAATATCGTAACTATTTATGTCTATTTACATATTTATCAACGCACAGATTTACTTTATTAGTGAATTATCTAAACTAGTAACTTGCCTGGAAAAAGACTTTCCTTTTTGAAATTTGGAGTTATTATCACAGGACAATACACAGTACTTCATCCTACGATTCTAACCGAAACTACACACTTTATAATATTTAAAGTCATAAGCCCTTTATTTTCTTTGCATAGAACTTTCGTTTGGATATTCTTTTTCACCCGAAAAAACACGCTCTTGTACAGGCTACAGCCATTCCTGTTCAGTTCTATATTCTAAGGGTGAGATAAAGGTTGGCATGACCATATTTCATGAAAGCAAATGAAAGAAAAAATTAAACTAAATAATAATAAAATAATAAATAATTTCCATATTATTTCTGGCATTTTAATCGATTTCGCGTTTCCACCATTACTTACATTTTTTTCATTTCTTAAAGTATTGCACATGTCATGGATTTCTTAGTGAAATCAAAATAAATGGCGATGTGCCAATTTCTTTGTATTATTGCTATATGTATTTATAACGCTTATTAGATAGGTATGGCTTTGATTCAAGTTTTACAAGTTGAATTTGATAGTTTTTTTCTATATAAAGAATAATTGAAAACAAATGAGTTTATATTAACATTTTGTTAATATAATTAGGGCAACAACAATCACAATAACAAATATAGTGTGACAAAATTTATTTCAGAGTTTAATTTTTGTAACAGGCTGGCAAAGTCAAGACATAGTTGTAAAATACTCGCTACAAAATAAATTTTGTAAGTGTGAGAAAACAAAAAATTTATATAGTTCTTTAATTTTATAAAACTTCTCACTCTAATAACTTACTTGTCCTCTGCCTTAGTCTGAATAATTTTTCTCGTTTGATAGTGCTACTTCATAGCCGTTTAATGCGCTTGATCGTATTGTCAAATCTATCATTGTTAAAAGTCTCCGAAGCGAAGCATAGAGAAATTAGAAATAAAGACGAAATTTGTGTGGGCTTAACAGAAAATGGGCAATCACATGCAAGTACAATCACTGCTTGTATACGGTAACTATAAAATTATTCGAAACTATAATACAAATAAACATGATAGTGCTTGGTAAAGTTTCCTCTGATGTCTGCTTGCCAACCCGGCTATTCGTCTGTTTGCTTTTCTACCGCTCAAACCAGCACGGCAATTGTTGCATTTTTATCGTCGTCCCACTTTAATAAATTGAGCTATGTTCCCTCATGCCTGACTCGACAACAGAATGTGTAATGGCGGTCGCTAGTTGCCACGATTGAATGTTTATGAATGCATTTTTAAGCATCTGTTTTCTTTTTATATCTACTACTGCTGCAGTACTGCACCCTGTAAAGCATTGAACTCCCATGACCGAATGCAACTGAATTGTATATTCAGCCACGTAGAATTTTACAGAATTTCAAGTTGTTTGCTGATTTACTTATGGAAGACATCTTGTCCTCGAATTTAATTCTATCACATTTACGCATTTTATATGCATTTAATTATAAGTAAGCCTTTTGTTGAATTTAAATTAATTGAGATTTTGTTTTACAGGCTCTCATACTGAAATGACTCGTTACAGCAGTGAGGATGTTTCAGGTAATGAGTCTAGTGAGGCTAATAAAATGACGGAAACTGAAAGACAAGCTGACTTCAATCGGCACAAGGAGGAAATGAAGAGAAAACGCCGAAGAAAGAAGAGGACTAGCTCCTCATTACATTCTTCAACGTTTCAAGGTAATAAGGAAGTTTTTATTTTATTCATGGTCAATATTTCCTTTTAAAACTTGTATTTATATTTTTATATTAATAAAAAACTTAAGTGTTATCAATAAAAGTGAAATACCTACAGAATATATTCAAGAGTCTGATTACAGAAGTCGATTTAATTTCACTTTCATTGGAATGTATTGAAACAAAAGAATCGAATCAAACAAAACAAAACAATCTTTATTTCCTTTGACCAAAGCAAAAGAATACTTGAAGATTAAATTCGGCTTTTCTGTTTTGTTTTTTTTCAACTTTTAAGCTTTCATACATGAGAGTCGAGTTAAATTTATTCGACTTCTGTATCATATAGCTTGAGTTAATTCCAAAAATAGTATATGCTAAGATTGCCTATCCGTCAGTTACAGGCTTATAATGTTCGAATTTTTGACGTAGACACTTGAAGTTTGAACCGTACTTTTGTACTTTTGAGCGTTAAGATGAAAGCTGAATTATTATAAATACCTCATGATTGTCAAATGAAAATGTTTAAAAAATGATAAAGTAATGATTCCAAACTAAACAATTCTGTTATCTCCGAAATTTTTTTTTTTAATTAGATAACAGGAAAATTATGGTTTTGATGCAGAAACCGAATAATGTTAATTTATACAAAACTTTTAAAAAATGAATTATGAATGTTCATTCTTGACAGATAATATAAGGCGAAAAATTCTTATCTTGTACAACATACTCTCTCTGTTCCTTTGAGGTATACGGCGTTTATTACACCGACTCTCCACCTAGACAGATTCTACGCCAACGCCTTCAACTGTTGCTACGATTTATTGATCTGGGTACCTTCCCTTCTCTACGGATCCTTTTCATGTGTTGGACGGTCGTGCAGTTCGGCGTTTTTCTTGGGTCCCGTGCGGGTTCCAATCTAGAGCTTGTTGAGAGATGTTGTTTGGCTCTTTTCTCTGCGTGTGGTCTATCCATTGCCGCTTTCGCCTTCAAACGCTGATGTGTACCCGTCTTATCCTGTAAGACTATGTAGGTCTTCGGCGGCAGTGACACCTGGTCAATGGGTGTTAAGATGCGCCGTAGCCAAAAAGCCAGAAAATTTCGGCTTAGAGAGAATCTATGTGCCATACAAATCCACTCTCGGTTATTTGCAGGACGCCTCAAGGTGCAGGCCTCCTTCTGTGATAGGCTTGTAACCGGCTTATCTAAAAATTCACATGAAACTTCTAGTACGCCTCGGATACCTTGGACTAATTTTTTGATGAAAACCTCTGTAAAATAATAGTAAATCTAAATTTAGCTGACATAAAAGTTGAATTTGCTAAGTTACCCCCTGTTTAGGCATAGCTAGTGTGCTGCTTCTTTATTGCCCACATATAATTGCCTTTGCCGCACACAAGACTCAGTAATCTATGCACAAAATTCAATTTTTAAAATTGCTGTCTGTGGCTATAAATCGTTTTAATTGAAACCAAGGGTCGTAACAGTTATGGAACTTTTTCAATCTCTTCTAATTTATCGGTTATACTAGAACCTTTTCACATAAATCTGCGAGCATAACTGTTCCATTTGGAATTTATAATTTAGAGTTCTAAAAAATACGTGTTCCTCTCCTGTGAAAACTTTTATCTCCCAAAAATTAAATATGTCTCTTATAAAGGGAAAAACATCAAATAAAGAAGGAAAAATAAATGTTCTTTCTCTTATTTTTGGCTCCAATTATATCAACACGTTTTGAGAAAGTTCATATATCCGTTTTTATAGTCCACACAGTTACCAGTTAAATTAGCAGGCAGCCAAGGCAGAAAGGAGAGAAATAAATTGAAAAATCAATTAAAAAATTTGTTTGTAATTATCGGATAAAAATTTATTTGATTAAAAAAATAATTTTTCCTGCGTTTTATACAAGGTCTCTCATAATTAGGAAATTCACTGCCTTGTTATATTACCCATTTACATGAGCTTTTGCTAACATGCGTGCATTCGTGCGCATGTATTGCAACTTTAGTGTACTATTGTGAAATTTCATCTTTTTACTGCCGGGATATAAATTTTGGTAAATTAAAATTTTTTTGTCACTAATAGTAGGACATTTTAAAACTGTGTTATTTGTTTATAAAATTATTTGTGTCATTTATAAAACAATGTGTAAGGTCTATTTATATAAATGTAAAAGTTTGAAAATTTCCTACTATTAGTGACAAATTTTTTTTTTTTCATTGTTTTTTATCGATTGTACTGTATCTTGTACCAAAAGTATCAAAACTGAAATCTCGGCAGTGGAAAGATGAAATTTGCATACGAATGCATGCATAAATAGCAATTTTAATAAAACTACTTGCATGCACCGCAAACAATAGACAATATTGCCTATAAAATAAATGTTCCACAGGAAAACTTCAAATATAATGGTTAACTGAAGATAACTGGCTCAAACATTCCCAGAACAGTTATATTAAAAGTTTTAAGATTATCTCTTCTACAGAAACTGTTACGGATAAATCTGCTCTTGATTATACAAGTTCTTTGAAATCTTGCTCAGAAAGATTTATATTTGCAGTTAAAAATATAGACGTTCCAGAGGAATACATATTTTTAAATCGAAAATATTAAGGTTCTAGAGGAATAGATATTTTTAAATTGAAAATATTAAGGTTCCAGAGGAAGCTTTTAAAAATAAAGTTTAACTCTTTGCTGCTATCCCTGATTGAAACACTATTGAATTTTGCAAATCTTTTATAACACGGAATTAATATAGTTCTTGGATTATGGAGTAGTAACACTATTGTAGACATCTCTCTATATATACGGGATATACTTAATTTGTAAATAAACTATAGGCCGCATTCATTAAACGAATAAAGTGAAATTTGGCATAAAAGGATCTATAATATGTCGATGAAAGTTTGTAGATGTGTCAGATCGTTCTATTAGTTACCGAATGGCGGCGGTTTAACTTATTTTCTTTTTTAAATCAAAAGGTATATTCTTACTTTCTTTTTGCACTGAATACTTTTTTAAAACTTTTTGATTTACGATTTAACGGACAGTGAAAATAACTTTCATGTCTAAATGGACTTTGTTATGCAAAATCGATCCAACCCACAGTGTAATGATTTCTAGTTGTTGGTGTTTGAAATTAATCTTTAGAGAAGAAAGTAAATGTAAATGCTGATAAATGAATTAGTCATAATTTTTGCATATTTGACATACTTTTATTAAATGCATTAACGTTGAGTTTGTTATGTGGGTTGGATAAATAAAGCTATTATTCATGCCATATTTTTGTTAAATTAGTTCGAACATTTTTGCATAATATAGAGCAGTCTTTCCTTTACAGTTTGAAACAAATAACTCTTTTTTTAGTCCTTGTGGGTTGAATCCATAATAAGTCCAAATTTAATGCAAGATAAAATGTTTCTCTTGTTCCGTAATCCCTTGTGGGACATGGGGCGGGAGAAGAATTTTATCCGATTCGAGACAACGATTAGAAGTGGACCCACAATTGGAATTGGATTCCGAATCTGCCACTCCCAATGTTCTTTTTATCGAAATCTGTTGTCAGCAAGAAACAACCATGCATCGCCGCCGGTAAGGTTCGATCACGGGACCTCCTAATGGAAGGATGCAAAATTCAGCTGAACAGAGTGTATTGCTGAATTATGCAGCTACAGTGCGTTTATGAATAGGCGTTATTACACGTTATTACTTACTTCACCGACGACGTGAAGACGATGCATATAATATAAGTTTTTTTTTTGGAAAAAAAATGTCTTTGCTTTTGAATAAGTTATTTTGCCGTACATAAATAATCACTAAATGCTTATAAAATCTTTTGATTTTATGAGAAATTCGCATAAAAGTAGTGCGCTTGTTCGCACAAATAAACCGCAACTTAACTAATGGATTTTCCACACTTATAAAAAGGCCATTTTGGATACATTTTGCAGCGTAGTGTTGTTTCATCACAGGAATTGTTTAGTAGTGTTTTATAAAAGAGCTAAGATTTTATTGGAATTTCGCGTAGTGTGTTAATCTGTGATTTTGTATTATTTTAATATTTCATTACATGCGATTTAATCATGGCATAATGTTTTAGTTAATTTCAACTGCTGCATTTCCAAATGAATCGCAAATTAAATTCTTTAATTGTTCAATATTACTACATTTATTCAATAAATAACAGTGTCGAGCAATTATTCGAAACATTTTTGTACTGTTTAGTTTTGATATGAAAGGTAGAAAAAGTAGCTACATATTTAAAAGTAACGTAAAGTTGAATGATTTACTACAATAAGGTTTTTTTTGCATTCTGACCGTCTTAATAATTAAAAGTAATCATTAAAATAGTCCTTCACTGCAAATAATACATAAATACTACTGCTACTGCCCGGACGACAGAGTTAAATATTTCTGATGGCGATTTTTAAAATTAATCCCCCCACATATAAAGATTGTCAACATTTTTCATACTTTCTTTTTTATGACATGAATTGACATGAATTTGGTCCTTTCTAAAGGACTTAAGTCTTCGCCAAATTTAATTAAAAGGAATGATATAAATAAGCAAATTTGTAGGTTCTTTTTTGGTAATGAATCATTTATTTTCTTGATAAAATTACGACAATATTAAAGACATTACTTTAGGGGATGAATTACATAATTTGTCTGCAAAATTTCACGATTCTTGTTCTTAAGATTATATTGAGACGATAAAAGATTCTTCATCTTGGAATAATAACTAAAGTGTTTCTGTTGAATAAGGGGTTTGCAGCATCTTCTGCGATTTATTCGAGTTTTATTAAATACAAATAGTGTAAGAAAATTTTACATATATATGTTTTAATTTTCATCATTTGGTGTTTTTTCTTGTTTTTTTTTCATTAAAGGACATTAAGTTGCAATAATTTGCATGTTAAAATGTTGTTATTTCTAGAAATTTTAATAGTCTTAATGTGGGCTATTTTGCAGAATTTTAAATAATATTTTCTCTTAATTGAGTTGTTTTCTCCGATAAATTTCTACAGTCTTCCTTGTATTAACATTTGTCCAAATTGTTTTTGAAACAAACTAGAAGTTAGTTGGTATATATGATTTATAAATTCCATATGTCAAAGTGAAATTATTGGTCTAGGTATTAAACCCTTAACATATGTAAAATTAACGCACGTGATTTTTCCATAAAAAAAATTAATCAGGAAACGAAACTCTTGTATAGAAACACTTTCTAACTAAATGATAAGAAAATATACAACACCTTTATCATCGTTTAAATAAACAATTTGATTAGACCAGATATAATTTCAAAATTGTCCCTGATGACTGCTTGATAAGTTTATTTTAGTACATAGGTCACATAAATAAGCGCTTGCCACTCCTGCGTCAATCAAACAACTTATCAAGAGAAATAACTACATGCTATGGCGTGGTTTTTATTTACAATCCCACGTATCTGATTGCATATAGAGGTCGTAAATGTGTATATAATCATACAACTGTGTTATTTTTGCCAGCTTTGTATCAGAGAATATAGTGAAAGTTTTTCAACTTCAGTATGTGCAGATAAAGTTATCTTGGTTTCCTTGAAAAAAATAATAATAAAGCTTTTCATGTACGCACATAAAAATTTAGCATCTGACAACTGATCAGAATTTTCTATTAATCAAACTTCCCAGTTCAAGGAGGACACTGTGCTGACGCAAAGATTTTTTTTCTTCAGATTAACACAAAAATCGTGTTATGATGATTTCTAACAAACGTCTGTTTTATGGTTTATTATCAATGACATTGTGTTTTTCTTACAGAACTTTATAAATTGACTGGAGAAATTCTTGGTGAAGGTGCATATGCATCCGTGCAGACCTGTGTAAATATTTACACGGACTTGGAATACGCTGTAAAAATAATTGACAAGATTCCTGGTCATGCTCGCGCCAGAGTTTTTCGTGAAGTTGAAACCTTCCATCATTGCCAGGGACATCCTGGTATTCTTCAATTAATTGAATTTTTCGAGGATGATGAGAAATTTTTTTTGGTATTTGAAAAAGTAAGTAGTTATTTAATAATTACAGGATATAATTGAAATTGTTGCTATAATTTATATTTTTCATTTATTTATAGATCAATGGGGGACCTCTTTTAACTCGCATCCAAGAGCATATTTGTTTTTCAGAGCATGAGGCCGCTCAAATTATCAAAGAAATAGCCTCAGGCCTCGATTTTTTGCATAAGAAAGGTATCGCACATAGGGATCTTAAGCCTGAAAATATTCTCTGTGTAAATCCGAATAAATTGTGTCCAATAAAAATTTGTGATTTCGATTTGGGCTCTGGCATTAAGTTTACTACAGATATATCGTCGCCAGCAGCAACACCTCAACTTCTTACACCGGTAAGTTTATATAAATTTTTGATTACATTTGATCAATTTTCCATGAAGAAATATATAATTTATTTTGAACCTTGAGGAAGGTACTGAGACAAATATCACATGTTCTCTATTTGATAAGTCAATAAGATAAAATCATAGCATTTGCTTTATTTCCTTACTTTGTAGGTATGTTTTACTATTTTTCTTTTATTTGAAGATTATTATCTGATAAAACTAAATTTATCGTCTCGCGTTTAGATAAGCGAAAGTTGTTTTGTCTTAAGTTTTTATTGTATACAATACTGCACGTGCAAGTGACTGTTGCGCAAAAAACTAAAAATTGTAAGAAGGGTAGAAATCGCAGCTTTTTTATTAAGTAGAAAATTAGTTTCTAAATTTTTCTTTATTTGTGTGTGACTACACTATTTTTATTATAGAAGGTTTTTTTTCGAAAAATAACCCCTTTCAGAGATTATTATTGTGTTATTTCAACTTAGTAAAGCACTTATTTATACAGACCATTAGAGTAGATAATATGCCTAGTAGGTAGGGCATACAGAATATCGGTTTAAGCAGTCTGTCACGAGCAGGTGCTGCTAACGACAGTTGATATGGGACAGTTGTCTATTTTTTACGTATAACGTAAGATGATTTCTATAAACACCACAATATTTAGTGAATTTTGCAATTATTTCCCATGCGCGAAAACTTATCAACTCAGTTGGCGAGTACTCTACGCGTTTTTCTGTCCGCAGTAAGTTGAATAAACTATGATTGTTTAACAAGTTAGCTGTGCCACCCTCTTTTAAAAACGTATAAATAAATTGTGTCGCAAAAATGAAGCGATGACGGGTATACTCATTGTATGCTCACACTTTCATAGTAAGTTTCATTTTATTTGTTGTTTCTTTAAATATTTTGAAATTCTTGAAATTTACGAATATATTTTAGTTTTTTTTTGCATATGACATGTATACTCGCTGTAACACCAAATATTGTTATTTCCCAATGACGAGTAAACTTGTCAATAACAGCTTACTGGTTAGTTGCGACTTTACGGTCAGCTTCAACTTTTTTAAATGGGGTTGATCAAATTGCGGCTTTGCAGTTTAGCTGAATTTCGGCTTCACATAAAAAGCAAATACGTTTCCGACCACAATCGACTGGCGCCAACTTCAGTTTTCAGCTATCAAGGGAAATGTGCAATGAAGTTATCGTTTTTTTAAGACCTATAACTTATATTGTGCTGACCATTGCTTACAGTTTAAAAATGTGCTTTCCATTCAATTCATTCATTGCTATTTAAAATTTATTTTGTTATTGTTAAATAGGCTACGGGAGTGCTGAAGTTCCAAATTTGTTTCAAAGCAAACTGTTGGCAGATTTTGATCCAAGCCCAAGCTCAAATCGAGCTGGACTGAAAAGTCGCAAAATATATTTTGGCACTAATTAATGCAAAGATACTGACAATCGCACTGCAAAACACAGAAAAATTGTACACACTAAAATATTAACGCACTGTTAACTCTTGTCTGCTTTTGTCGAAAACTGTCATCGGTTGGAAAACATTTTTGACAAATGTTGGGAATAGTGTACATTATTTCACTGCATTAAATGCATTTACCGTTGTTCGGACTTCTTTAACCGTCACGGTTGTCGACAAATCGTCTTTCTTGAAGATAGTCTGGTTTAATCTGGTGTGACTTCTATTATAAAGAGGAGTTATATCAAATATTAATCCCATTCTCCATACAATATATAAGATAAAATTTCCCTCAATATTTAACTACAAACGTCTGACATTAAATTCCTCATGAGCTAAAAGTGTGCCAAAATGACCCATAAAACAAACAGTCACATCCATTTGCATAGTATATAGCTTAATTTTCTAATGTATCGCATTTACAAGCGTGGAATCAAGCCGAAGCGAACTAAGAACTCAAGGTAATAATCTTGAAGTTTAGATCGCTAAAAGTACATTGACTTTCACACCACAGACTATAAAGGAAGTGTAAAAACTAATATTTATCATTTCTAAAATGGCTTATATCCTTTGCTATGGTAATTTTGAACTGTGAGCACGTTTTGTTCCTGGCATTTGATCAAACATTTTCTGAAAGACTGAAAATTCTAGATTTACTAGCTTTTCTGCCGCAAATTTTCTTCATTTTCTGAGAATATCAAGAAGTGGAAATTTGCATTTCAACAGCAACTAGGAAGAGAAATTATTCTTAGAATAAAATTAATTTCGGGCTAACGTTTCAACGAAATGATTAATTATTTTTAAATGTTATGAATTTTCTACCAGAGGAAACGATTTCTCAATAATGGTTTAAAATGAGCCTTGTGTGTTAGGGATAAATGACTTTTATATAAAATGAATTGGAAATTAGGTAAGCTAGAAAATAGGGCAAAATTAAGAATTGTACTACACGATTTGTCATCTTATTAAAGTTTCACTTATTAAATTCTTATCCCATTTAGCTTGGGTTGAAACTGAGAGAAGTTGTTCTTACAATAACCCTATCCAAAAAGCTCCATTTTCCAATTTTGATTGTTTCTTGTTTTTCGAATCTTACTTTCTAAAATGACATATTGGTCCCTGGTCAAAATCTTCAAAATTTATGCAGCAAACGTGAGCAGATAAATTAATAGTACCGCAAGTCGTAAAATTTGTATTGGTCTTGCTAGACTCCCTCTTTGCACTCTTTGAGGGTTTTATAAACTTTGCATCTTTAAATAAAATGTAAATTTTTTATAACATATACAAAATAATCAAAATACACTACGCATTTCGGATACAATAAATGACCTAGTACTATTGCCAGATTGATTGTATCTAAAACGCGCAGTTTTTTTTGTCAAATTTTATGAGAAAACTTGAAAGATTGGACTCCAAGTATAGGACACCATCTTTAATTAATTATTGCTAAATCTTGAGTATTATTGAGATTACGATTCTGCTATGTAAAAGATGGGTATATTTCATCTTTATCGACGCAGAAAATTAGAGATAGATAATTAAAGAATTATAACATAATAACTTTATCTAATCATGTCTTAAATTAGTTTTTATCACATATGATGACACACAAAAAATCCATAAGAAAGTTCTTAACTTGGTAGTTATATTTAGAAAATCTTTACACATGCTCTGAGTTTCCTTATTATTTGATCTATATCATGTAATTTAAAGTGAAACCCGCTATTCAATGCATTTCTTAGAACACTTGCTTAAATTTATTTTAACGTACACATTCACATTTCGCGTCTTTTATGATAATTCAAGAGTGAATTTTGAACACAATCTCTGTAGATACAAGAGATCTATATTGTTAAAGAAAGCTGTAATCATCACGTGCTTCATTTAAGACATATGTCAGCTTTTTTTCCATTTACTGGGACAGGTGACGAATATTTTAAATTAGTGAAAAAATCTTTCGAGCGAATTAAATTTGAAAGAGTTATAAGTGAATTGCTGTCACAAAGCTATTATAACCCATCAATGAAAATACATACACGCAGGCATGCGAAGAGACTAAGAATAAGTGACCCAAAATTATATGATGTAGGCGTTATTATTTATTAGCAGCTTGACTATGTATTCTTTTACTTCAAAAAAATTAGAGATAAACTAAACAAAAAAATGTTTATGCTACAAAACTGTTAATGCGATTTCGCATGTTTTGTGATTTCATCACGATATCTATATGAATTAAGGGTGATAGCTTATAAGTGCAAATAAAATAACCATGCCGTGATATACAGGAAAAAAATCATTTCATAATTTTACCCTTAAAGTTAAAATCGAGCGTTCAGCATGCTTTCTTATTATACATCTGCATATTTATATTTATAAGATAAAATCTTGGTAAGAATTATTAAGCATAATAACATTAAAGCATATATCCAGAATTTTGTAACGAAAATCTTAATATTCTTAGCGTAGGAAGGCAGAAGTACAAACCAGACAGCCAGTTCTTTTATTAGTGAAGAGACTGAAATAAATTTGATGTGCTCCTCAATTGAATAAATCACGTGCTTAAGTCAGTGCGCATTTCTTTAAGAGTATTCCACTTTACTTGCTGACGTCAACGAATAGAAAAGAGCAGATATCTGCTATTTATATTATAATTTGTGGATAAATTAATAGCTACTTGAGATAACTTGCGATTGTAATTTTTTGCGCTTCATTTTTGTATACGATTGCGTTACTTAAGATAATAAGGAGTTTATGATTTTTAAGATTATTTTTGTTTCAAGGTAAAAGTCTTGCTAGACAAAGTGTTTCTTGGAAATGTTTCTAATTGACTACAAGCCAAAACCAAGTGGATAAGTGATAATCAAATTTTGTTTCGCCTTTGAATTCAAACGGTAAGAGATAAGAGCCAGGAAGAAGCCCCCTGGTTTTATTTAAGTCTGATCAAAGCCCTTGATTATTTATTTATTCCGTTGATGCATCAACCCAAAGTGGATCATGACCTCCGACACTGGAGGAAGTCACTGCTATTGGTTCTAAGCTATTTCTTACCAGTACCTATATCTCGGTAAGCCCCAAATCTGTGACCCATAATTATTTTCTAGTACATTTTCTAATGTTAAATTAAATCGTTTAACTTAAAAGTCTTTGTTATTTATTTTTTTGGTCATCGATTCGAAAAACGTGGTTTCGAAAAAACGGGTTTGAAGTTTTTGAATTTGATTACCCCGAAGCATATCTCCATATGCGTCGAACTTCTAAGTTCTGTAACTTTCTTAACTCAACAAATTTTCCGATACCCTTTTACAGGCATATTCTTGAGGGTTTTCGGAATGTAAAACTAAAAATATCTACGATACCCTATCATATAGAGTGTGATTGCTCATCTCAGTAATCCCGAAAACTATGTATTCGACACTAACATCGATTGATTTCGATTATTTTTTCTATCTCTTCTTTCCCACCGCACCCCAGCCCGACGCGTGTGTTACTACTAGTGATGGGCACTATAAAATGATTGCAACTATCGATATTTAGTAACTGAACGATTTTAACTATCGAATTATTTTATTCATTCATTGATTGATTGTTATCTCAAAAGTAAATCACCGCTCTTGATACTAATTACTAATATTACTATACAATTCCTAACCGCACACCCTGTGGTGGTAGTAGCCTGCATGGTGCATCATTACGTTCAGTTTTTACACACATTCATTTCTATGAAACCTGAGAACCTTTTTTTTATTACAACTACGATGTCTGTAAGTTTTGTTCGGTACTTACGAGCTTTTCGCGGTTAATTACTATTTTTAGGCAACCAGGAAAATTTCATTCAACTACTGAACGCAAACGAAAGGTTTTAATGGGAACATCGAATGAATAAGCATTTTCCAACCATCGAATTTTTATTCGATGGTTCCCATCACTAGTTACTACCGCAGTATCTAACGGCATCGTGAGTGTCATTATTCATATCAGCGACGCCGAAAACTACGGATTCGACACTAATATCGGTCGTTTTCGATTGTTTTTACACGTCACTCTCTTCCCATCCCCCATCCCTAGGGGTAATGCAAAGATTAAAATCAATTTTTTTTAGTTTCCGATAAGTTGGACCTGAGCTATCCAAGCGGCCAGCAATTTTACAATGTCAAGTTAAAGCGACATGTACAAATAATCGAAACGACGATATTGATGTCGAATCCGCACTTTTCGGGGTAAGTAAGATGAATTATGACAGTAAGATGAATAATGACACTAGTAATGCCCATATCATCAAATTATCTAACGGCATCACTAGTGTTATTATTCGTCTAAGTGTCATTATTCATCTTAATGTCATTATTCATCTTACTGTCATTATTCATTTTACTGTCATTATTCATCTTACGGTGATTATTCATCTTACTGAACCCGAAAATTGTGGATTTGACATTAATATCGGATATTTCGATTATTTGTACATGTCGCTTTGACTTGACATTGTCTTTGTAAAATTGCTGGCCGCTCGGATAGCTCGGATCCAAATTATCGGAAACTAAAAAAATGGATTTTAATCTTTGTATTACTGGCTATGGCACGAGAAAAATCTTGGAAATATCAATAAATAAACTTTTTACGGCAATTTGATGGTTTTTTTCGATTTTAAGAATTTTTTCCAACTTTGATCGGTCGTGAAATGAAAAATATTTATGATACCGGGTTGGGTATGCTTAGATAATTGCTCTTGTTTTTTTGAACATCTATCTAAAATTTCCACAAAATAGGATTTATAGTTCCTGAGAAAATCGAGCAGAGAGTATTAGAAACAACGTACCGAGAAAAACGCGTTTGAAAGTTGAGGTCTGCCTTAACGAGCGCTTGACATCTACATAACAAAAGAAATAATTCAAATTTGAAGAAATCCTTTTGGACTGGACTTCTGGAGGTTCTTCAATGATTATGGAAACGATATATGAAACAAAAAAATCAATTTCTTCATCCGTCAGGATGAGAAATACCCTCTTAATACTTTGTGTTGTACTGCACTGGAAGAACATAGTTTCGTCTTCAATAAGGCCTTCGGTCTTTTCAAATTGAAATGTAAATCACATGCTGATCAAAAGTCAAGACACAAGTCTCGTGCACAGCTGCTTAGTACAAATCTCCTGACATAATTCATTAACCTTGTATATGCATATATTTTAAGAAGTTAATAATAGGATCAACGTCGACGAGAATTTATTTTGACTTATGTACTCTCTCTAATAGATAACGAGAATTCTGAGCCTAATTTCAATTTTAAGAGCATATCTATCATATTTACCTCGAATTTGGCCTTAGGATCTAGAGTAAACAATTGTCTGTAAAAGTGCAATCAATTTAATATTTCGAGACATTTACATTTTCGGAATCCCTATAAGTAATATGAACCAAAATTTTAACTTTAAGAGATGCAAACGAAAACACTAGAAACAATCATGTAACTGTAATATTTTTATCTCCTAATGTTCTCTTTTTAACTTTTTAATGCAACTTAATTTATTTCTGAACGAGTGAATATAAAATACGCATTTTCTCAGAATTAAGAGCGCCACATATTTTGCAATTAATTAGGACACATTCGTGCCAAAGTGCACATTAGCGGTCGTGAGCTATTACTAGAACCGAATAATTTATTTTCTATGCGTTTAACAAAGTTTATTGTTTTAAATTTATATGATTTAATTTATCCGAGAACATACAACATACGCATTATTATCTCTTTTATTCATTAATAATTTTCTAATTTAAAAAATTATGAGATAAGTATGTATTATACCACTTTCAAAACGAAAATTTTAAAGAAAGAATGTAGTCATTCCGCCGTAATTAAAATTTTTAGAGTTGAACATCCTAAAATACAACTTAATAAAGACATTCTTGCGTGACAACAATAAACTTAACACTAAAATATCTGAAAATATTTCTAACGACGCAAAATGTTGACTTAAGTAGAAAATCGTCAATTCCGTTTTTTTTTGTTTGTCAAAATTTGATTTTACATTTTTATAATTTATTGACCCCGAAAATCGTTCAAAATTCTTTTAATAAGACGGGACGGAAATTGTTTATTTCTTGCTCTCTTTTTTATTTTTCCACACTTTTTTATTACTAAACGAATATTTTAATGTTTTTTTTCGTGTTTGTGATAATGAATAAATTGCGCATTGGAAACAAGACTGACTTATTGGATAATCTATAAAAAAACATTAAAATATTTTGTAAAATATTCTTTCGCACGATGAGATATCAAAAGTATCACGTGTTAGAAAAACATCTTAGGGTATTGACAAGATGCAGTTGTTTGGTCTTTTATGACAGAATTAAAAACGGCTTATAAATTACTTTTTATGATCAAAATTCATATTTTTAGTAACTTCTTTTTACGATAAATATTGTTGGAATTTTTTCTTCGAGTGAACCAGTTATAGATATTTATATATCTAAAATTAAATTATTAAATGGGGTACTTATAAATTCAATTTACAGATTCATTAAAAACGTTTATGAATTAAGAACAATCATATAATTCCGCCTTTATTCCTAACACCCTAATTAAACTAATTTAAAATAAAAATTTGCTTAGTTTTTAACACAGTGCTTTCCAAAAGACCCAGAATACTTACTGTAATTCCACAGATAGTTAAATTTCAGTCAGTTATTTAAAACTAAACTGAAATTATGTACTTACTTCCATACACTCTAAGTTGCGCCAAATATGATCAAGAAACACTTCGTGTGCTGTATTTCATTGGGTGGTACTAATTATATGTATTATTAACCAACAGGCTGAATCTAAACTTTACGGTATAAACATTTTAACTATGAAATAAACTAGCTGAGTATTTAAGAAACGAACTGGCTTATGGATCATAGGTTACTCATTAAAAATTGATAAGCGCCCTCCAGTGAATGAGAGGTACAAGTATGTAATTACATATGTCTCGTTCCTTGTCTCGATCTCCAACTCAATTTGAGTCAAAGGTGTGTTAGTTGACAAAATAAAATCTCGTAATTGCCTGAAAAGCAAACATTATTTCAAACATGAAAAATCAAAGAGCTTTATACCGTGCCCAAAGGTTACTTTTATCATATATATTCATTTTAAAGATCTTGCTAGAGAAATCATGAATTTACTACGCTTTTGTTCAATTTTTCGAATAAGGTAATCTACAAATTTCGTTTGAAAGGCAAAGTGGGATGTGATAATTTTTGACAATTTGAGTATTATAATAAAAATAATTTTTTTTTGCCTTTCATGCGTTGTTATTTGAAGAATCTCTAGATTACAAGATTACAAAAAGTGCTACAAAAAATCAAAAAAAAAAAATCCATGTTATTCCCAACGTTCACAAGCAGGTTATTGAAAAAATTTAATAATTAATGGAGAATGCCTACGACGAAAGAATTTTTTTTTATTTAGAAACTTAGCAATTTTTTATATTCTAAATATACATATTTCAGTTCAAATTCTAAAGTGCATTCACTTTATACTTAAAAAAAACTTGCTCACTTTGCTGCGCGTGTAATGGCGCATCTACTAAAAATTCTGAGGGAGTTATTTTAGTCAATTCGACTTCAGTGCTCCGACGTAGGTATATGCGCTTCATTTTTGTTGCTAAGATAGCCTTTTTTTGTTTAATAAAAGTTTATTTTAAATGTCACAAACAAATTTAAAGTATTAGGCCAAATGCGCAAATTTGCAACCACATAAGTTTGTTTTTACACTTTATTTTTGTGAAAATTCTTACAAAATGCAAATAAACAAGAAACTTACTTTGCATACAAATCACCGGTTTTAATTTATAGATGACATAAAAATAAACGATCAAATTGAAAGATTTAAACTGTTTTACAAGAACTGCAAAAATTCAATGTCTTCGAATTCAAAATTAACAAAATTTGAATTGCTTGGATCTGCATTGTCTTGGGGATTTTTTTTTTTGATAAAAAAATACTTTAAAGGCTTCGTTTATTTAGATTTCGGGTAAAATATATACAGTGAAGTATAACATTATTTCTTCATGTTCAAGTAAGTGAAAACTGGCACAAATAACTTACTCCACGTGTTTGTATTGTAAATTTTCTCTAATATTAAATTGCAAATTTTTTTCCCTACGTCTTCAATCCACAATTTTAATTTAAAGCAATTGATGGAAATGTAATCTTCATAAGCACACGCTTAGCATCTCGTACGGCGTGTGTAAATTGAAGGTTAATTTGATTTTAAATGGTGTGAAATAATTCTCGTATTGAAACTATTGGAAAACAATTCGGAGTGTAGATATGATTCGAACTAGTCCAATATTTTTTTTCGATTCCTATATAATACAGGGAACCCTGACTTAGTAAAATTGGTTTGAGCGATGAAAAACATGCTTACCGGTCTAAAAATAAAATTGTGCGTAATACTTTCCTCACAAGTATTTTAACAAGTCAGTTTAAAATAAAATTTAAAAGAAAATTAATTATCTTTATTTGCAAATATAATTAAATAAAATGTCCAATCTTTCAAACAATACAGGTAATTAATTTTCAATATATGCATAACAAAGAAATTGTGTTCATCATAATTTATTATTTATTAGAAGTGGGTGAATATAAAAAGCTTTTCTTTAAGTGCAGTCTGGCCTGAATAATAATTTATTTTAATTTTCTGTAGTGAAAGTTCAGAATTGTAAGTTGCGGTTTTTTTTTGCGGACAGAGTGTGTAATGGGTTGACGGCAGCCAGTCACAATGAGTGCTTAGATTTTTCGTCTTTATGTGTTTGCTTTTCGTGTAGGCAGTCACATTAAGTAGATGAGTTTCGCGCGGAGTGAAAACAGATTGCATTTTATTAGCTGCCTTTTTTGCATATTAAATATCACAACCAAAGCGATTTTCCCTATTACACCGACTAAGTTTAAACGTGAAGCATTTGAATAAGGTCAATGAGCACTTAATTTGCGGAGGGTGGCGTAAAAGACTTAGTATAAAAATATAAGTTTATTATCGCTATAAATTTTTAATGATTTTTATCAGAAATTTTTTTTTCGTATCTGACAAACTTTATCAGTGATCGGAACACTTTTTTTTGTAATTTATTCGCTTTTGACGTCAGTTTGTTTTGGTAAAATCTGAGAAAAATCTTTATGCATTAAAAGAAATCTTCAATCCATTTAAGCCCCTTCTACAAATAATATTTCTGTAACTTGAACTATTTATACTATAAGTACTGAATTCGGTAAAAATTCATACTGAAAATGTAATCGGTGACTTACTTTGAGAAGGCTTAGATGATGAGACAGGTCTGTTCAGTCGTGTTTATCAGGGCATTTAGTCGTGTCTTGATCACTCACTTAGTATTGCCTCGTTCATTGAAAGTAGTTTTAATTATCACATTGTATAATATGTATCCCCCATGTCTTTGTTTAGTAAATAAAATAAAAATGTCTCTATTTTTCCTGAAATGTGCTTAATTAATTTTAGTTAAATAAGACTGAAACTATTACTAGTTTTTAAATAATTCACGTATCAATTTAGCTATTTTTATTGTGTTTTCTCCATTTTCATTAATTTTGGTAGCGATAATATGGCAAATGCCGATTAATATTCCCAAAATAAGAACAAACAAAAATCACACTGTTATCGTTGCTATCAGTCTTCACTTTTTATTACTTTAGTAATCAGAAGATAAGAGGATGATCATAGAAATCCTTTATAGTTTGTTTTTCTGATCAAAAATAGAATAATCGGTCTTATCTTCTTTGCATGTTTACTTTAGAAATGATTGATTAAGGACTTTTATTAATTGAACTTGAGAATAATAATTTCTTTATATGAAAAAATCGTTGACGATGAGTGGTTCCGATTAACAAACATAACCATATTTTTATAGTAGTTCTTTTATCTAAATAAATTTTGAAAGAAATTTGTTTGAATAATTCATCTTGATTTTGTATATTGGTTTGCTTAGTCATAATAAATATGTGCACATATGTCTCTTTTCTTTTAAAAACACATGTGGGTTTTCCTAAAATTCTGATACTACGCGATATTTTCCGTTATTGAATCAGCTTAATAAATTAAACATTCTAAGCTGGCATTTGATTGCTAAGCAAGATGCTTTGATACCAACGTTCATAACAAAGCATTTCGTGAAATGTTTTTCAAATTATAATTTTCAGTTCACTTTCAATGAACTAATTCTAGTATCTCGGCGCGTGAAAACCGTCATTTTAAAATCCCAATTTAAATAGGAACAATTCAACGCATTGGGTTCGGACTTTTTACATAATTTTATTCAATGTCTTAGCTAAACATAAAGAGTGGATTCAATAAAAACTAAAAATTTTAAGTGTATTATAGTTTTCTTTTTAATTTGAAAAACTTGCTCATTTTCACTGCTCTATGTTCATTTGAAAAAAAAATCGAACCGGTTCTAATTTGAAGGAAGTAAATGTTTCTTTTTCAAGTTTCAAACGGGAGTCGTTTTTTAGGGTTTTTCTGCTTCATTTGTTAGCAATCCATGTTATACAAATTTTTTTTAGTTCACTAACAGCATTTGTCTTCAAAGAATCCGGATTTGATGGTCTAAACAGTTTTTTCAATATTTTTCCCGCCATTTTGAAACAGTGCACTTTCGTAAAAACGCGTTTAAAGTTTTTGGAAGTGAAACTTAGCAGAGTATTCACTATTCATAAGGACCTGGTTCTTCGATAAAGACCTAGAAAGACTTCGAATTTCAGCATAAAATTTTGTGTGCACAATTTCGAATAGTTTTTTTTATCGATTTATGAAATTAAAAAAAATAAATGTTTTTGACCTAAGATACTAGAATCCCCCCTTAAGTTTAGAACTTTTCCAAGCTGGTAATGTAGCTTAAGTAGTTTAAATACTACAATCTCTTTAGAATTTCCTGTACAAAGTGCGTCGTCTAATTTTAACTTTTTAAGCGTTTAGGTGGTAGCGATTAAGGACAATTTCTAGCAAAGTTGTTATCAGTTTAACGATCGATAAAGAAGTACACCTAATTTAAAATTTCAACAAGCACAATATAAAAAATTGATAAGCCAGCCACTCCCAACTGATAAGAAAGTGCAACTGTATATATATAATTTCAAATGTAAACAAGTTTATAATCAATAAACAAAAGTCCCAACTGCATTTTGTATAGAAGAAAGTAACACAACAACATATAACCTCCTTTAAAAGTATTTCCCGCATTTATCCATCTTATATTTATTACCAATTTTTTTAAATTATTAATTAATAATATAAGCTAACAAATTTGGGCAAATACTAATCATTATTTTTTTTATGTTTTAGGTTGGAAGTGCTGAATTTATGGCACCAGAAGTAGTTGATCTATTTGTTGGTGAAGCGAACTACTATGATAAGCGATGTGATCTGTGGTCTCTTGGTGTTATTGCATATATCCTTTTGTGCGGATATCCTCCATTTTCGGGAAATTGTGAACAGGACTGTGGTTGGAATCGGGGTGAAAATTGTCGTACCTGTCAAGAACTTTTATTTGAATCCATCCAAGAAGGTAAGAAAATTGAAAATTAATTTATTATTTGATTTTTTTTTTAAATTTTCGATAGAAATCAATCAATATGTTCTATCAGAGTGTCCCTAATTTAAAAACATTATTTATTTCAAATTTTAGGTAGATTTAGTTTCCCCGAACAGGATTGGGCAGAAATCAGTGCGGAGGCTAAGGATTTGATAAGAGGGTTGTTGGTGAAGGAAGCTCCAAAAAGGTTAAGTGCTGAAGCTGTTTTGAATCATCCATGGATTAAAATGGCTGATGAAGAACCGGCTAACAGTGTTAAGATGGAAAATCGTCGGAAAGCCCTTAAAACACCAGGCATAATTCGACGGTAAGCACAATTTACATATTTTTTTGAAATTCGCAAGATAACGTTCCAAACTAACATTTAAATTTACCTGAGGATAATACATAAAAAATAAGTAGATGTTTTTCGGATATACATTTCTTCATACTATAAATACTTCTATACGGGAAATATTATTTAATACATACATATTTACATTTTGGGTGCAACGAGCTACAGTAAATTGTTTTTTTTATATAACTCATGGCTTCTTATAAATCCTCTTTTCATCTTTGTACTATTTTGTAATTTTTCGATTTTGAATGATATATTCAGCGTATAGTTCGCACCCCGAATAATTTTTTATGTAATAACTTCTTTAGGCTGAACGAGGCTTTAAATCACGTTTCATCTTAAAATTCTGATTTCCTGCTTGCTTGAAATTTATATTCATTGAATGTGAATTGAATTATGAATTTCGTATTCACGATGATTTTTTCGAATCTGACTATTTAATGTCGTTAAAATTATCACAGTAAATATAAAATATTTTTTCACTGAATTGTTAAGGCGTTTTGGGTTTTCAGTACCTTTACGACTGATAGTCGACTGGATTCGCGAGCGGTTTCGTGGCTTTATAAGATTTTAATATATATGTAGTTGGGGCTTTAAGTACTTTATATGTATATTTTATTGCGATAGTTATTTGAGAGACTGAAAAAAATATCTGAGAATTCTCTGTTGTGAATTGAATTTCCCTTAATATTGTTAATATAAGGACTTGGTGCATAATAGGATTTAATTAAAGAACTTTGTCTATGCCCTAAAAACTATAGTCACTTTGAAAAACTAATTCTTTATTTCACCATTACTATTTACAGCAATCAATCGGCGCGTGAACTATCTCAATTTGCCGAATCCGCAATGGCTGTGAAACGTGTTATTCTACAACATTTCTCGATGCGTTATGATTACATGACAAAAGAACGTCCGAATATCTATCAACCATCTCGAACCGACTATACTATTAATAACAGCAATAGTGTTGGTGGAAATCAACATCTCCACTATAATAGCAATAATAATGCATCTATAACAAAGAATGGAAGCCTTAAAATAGCAAGTGCTGCCAAAGCCAAAAATCAAATGCAACGAGAAAATGTTGTTGTTGTTGATGATAAAAATTGTACCGAACTTTGTTTACTACAAAATAATACAAATAATGATTGTGATATAATAAATAATTCAAGCAACTTTAATAATCACCAGTACCACCACCAAAATCGTAATAAGAATTACAACAATCACCACATTAATCATCAAACGCCAGTTGGAGTTGATGAAGAGGAAGAGTATTGTGATCATTTTGATGGAAACTCTTCAAATACTTCAGCAACATCAACGATGACTAATTTGAACAATCGCAAAGTTGTAAGTTTCCACGACGGGCATGATGCTGATGCCGAAAATGAAGAAGATGAAGATGATTTCGCTAAAGACAATGGAATTATGTTCTCTGTTAAAAGAACTCGTGATAACAATGCTTCCAAATTGTTGGATAGTATAACTGAAATTAAAGAAAAGCTACCTGAGGTAGATGATGATAAAAATAAGACTGCTAAAAATACAACATCCATTAAAACGCCATTCACATCACGCAAATATCAGTCAGCTTCAAGTAATGATTGCGATGATGACTCAGAGAACGATAGTGATAAGATGTCAACACCAAAAAGTTTCTTTAAGCAATCAAATAGATATAGAAATAATAAGCCGAAGGCGAATGCCAAAAATAGTTACAATATCAACTATAACAGTACTCAATATCGTATCCGACCTGAAGAAAATTGGCGCTATCGTAGTAGTAATTCCGCTGATAATCATCCACTAGGTTTCCGAAATTATCGTGCTGCTGGAAACAATTATCAAGGTCGAACGAACTTTGGCACTGGCCGAAATTATTACGGTAGTTATAGCAACGATACTGCGCCAGTAAAAGTTGTAGGATTTTACGGAGGTAACTACAACAACGGAAAAGGTATTGAGATACGTAACTGGCGCAATGATTGTATTTATTCATCAGCAAGAAACTGCGGCCTACAATTAGCGGGTAGTGGTAGCGATTTATCAAACAATCGTTCTCTAATAAACGATTGTGTTGACAACAATTCAGCTAATAGCTGCACTATGGGCATCGGACTCTCACCACCCAGTGAAAGTCTACTTATGCAACGTCGTATGCGAATGGCTAATCGCAATGCTGGAATTGAATTGCGTAGCCCACCTGCAACTGCAAGTGGCTAAAGTGCAATGGTAGTGCTTATTGAAGGAAGAAAAAATCACCATCTTTTTTCATCTACAACAGACAACAGAATGCTTCTTTTTTAGTACTTTTTTACCAGAGGTTATTCTTTTTTATTTTATTAAAAAACCATCCATCAAATCGGAAAATGTTGTCTCTTCTTACGTAAAAGTATAAAAGAAAGTGAAACAAAACATTTCCTTGTTATTTTCTACCTAATTTTATACAATATATTTTCGTCTCTTACTTTTCTTAAGCTTAAATTTGTTCATTTAAGTCTAATCCACTTCTATTTATAAAACAAAAATAAAAAATTAGAAAAAAAAAATTACCAAAAATGATAAAAATTTGTTGAAAAAAACTTTGATACACAAGGAGACCTGATTTTTTTTCTATTTCGTTTTTAATTTGTAAATTATAATTAAATATTGTTCGAAACGATTAAAATGAATAAACTCAAAAGGGTCGTCGAGTCAATTGAAACGAGAAATTTTTTTTTATGTATGTAAGATTTGTTAAAAGTGAAATCTTAAATTTATTTCATAATATAGGAAGGAAACTATCAAAGAAGTTTTTAAAAAATTTCTTAGTTGCATATAATTTGTACAAAAATCAGTTTGTGTGTTGAGTATTGTATAATGCAATGAGCAATAAATTCCATAGGAGACATGTATATACATTATTTTTAAGATTTGTTTTTCATTTTTTTGGCTTTATTTCATTTGCGACTGATATTTACAAGTAAATTTTTTTTGGTCTTTGCAAAAAGCAAATGGCCTGCACCAGTGATAGTTTTAGTGTTTTGTAATTCAGTAGAAAAGTTATGAAATAATCTGCATATGAAAGTTTCTATTAAATTCCATTATAACATTTTCTCAAAACAAATCTATCACACCTTTCATATATACGTTGTTTCATGCTTCTCAGCTATTCAGTAATTTATATTTTTAACCTGAATGTATGCAAAAATACGCAACCATGCATTTTTGGAAAAGTCTCATTACTTTTTAAATATTTACTTAAAAGTCATTGGTAATTGGAGGTATTAAGCTTCTTTGACTGAATTGATCCTAGTGATTTTATGACTTACGTTAACCCTTCGCGGACGAATTTCTTTTAAAATGCATATACCTCGAAGCCATACCGTATAGCTCGAAGATATTTTTCATTGCGAAACAAAAATATGAATTAACAACTAAAAAATTATATATATATATATATATATATATATATATATATATATATAAAATTATATATATATATATATATATATATATATATATATATATATATATATACAATCTAGCAAAATTCTGGAGCCGCTTATTTGAGGCAATCTTCCGCAAAGGGTTAATAGTTACGTTGCCATAAACGTGCATAGTTCGTACTAGAAAAATAAGTTGTAGCATACCATTAAAAATAGAAATCAGCAGTAAAACTTAAATATTTAGAAATACAAGCTCCTCTTAATTGTTATAATTGTATATACGCGTATATATTGATATATTGTCTTTGTGATAGACCTGTCCATTAGGTTCACCGATTTGTATTGTTTTTACTTAAAAAATCTAGTACAGGGATGTATTGAGAGCAAATTATTGTGAGATTTTACACGAGACTGAAAGTACATATTTAATAGTTTGATAGTTGTAAAATTAATTGTATGATACGCGATTGGCCTATACATTAGTACAGGAATATTTTGACTGGCCCGAAATGTAAATATCTCTGTATGTTAAGAAATCTATGAACTTGTAGAACACATTACGGATCGTTGGTTTATACTAATTGTAGTTCTTTATAAATTTTTATCCTGCCTTAAAATTTAATTTGTTTGCTGCAACTTTGATACTTGTTCTTAAAAGTAAAAGAAGAGTGAAATGTCGAATACATCATTGCATATCGCAATAATGTCATTTCTCAGTTTTCAAGCAGTTTTCAAAAATACAGAACTTGTGATATGGTTTCTTCTGTATTCTCATAGACTTGTTTCTCAGCTTCTCCTTCACTTAATTTAGTTTAATTTGGAATGTTAATGTTTCAATAATAATATACGTTTTTTGGGTTAGTGCCAAGATATGTGATTGTTTCTGAAGTGTTGGTTAAACAAAAAGTATGTACTTTGAAAAATAAGTAAGTACAAAATGATATTAAAAATCGTCGATTGTTGTCATTTTCCATCCCATAAATCACATTTCACTCAAGCATATATTCGCTTTTAGTTCAATGCATTCATTGTTATAAAGTGCTATTGCAAACATTGCATTTATCGATGTTTTTTCTGCTTTGTTTAAATGATTTAAATGGTTATGCTGCTAGACTGGCGGGTTATTCCGAACAGTTTCTATAATTGGAATAAATATTAATAAACTATGTCTTTTTGAAATTCTGGGTGGTTTTAGTCGTATTTATCTATTAAAAATTGCTTCTAACGCTTTCTTATGTGGCTACACACGATTTAATTGCTATAAAACAGCTTACTGTGTACATACTTAACTAACATTAAATGAACTACAGGAAGGGCATACACGATACTATGTGTCGCCTTACAACAATCATTGCTAAAATCGGAAGTGAATTAAAGTAGTGCAAAAAAAAATATTTCCATCAAATTGAAATTTTATCTAATTGCACATTTTTATTGAATAATATGTACTACGGACTGCAATAATAAAGTAGAATATCTTTTTTGTTAACTTTTCGTACGATTCCTTTCGTCATCAAAGATAATATTTTCATTCGTTAACAAGCTAATAGCAAAATAATTAAACTATTTTACCGAATTTATAAAGACGCACTGCACTTTCTCTGGTACTGGGAAACTTAACGGCAATTATAAAGACTTACTTTTTATGTTAATGAACTTTAAATTTGCAACAAATACTGATGAGTTAAATAATTCAAAAATCGATCACAAATCGACTTAACGTTACAGAACATAGTAGCTGGACCCGCCGAGTTTTGTTGTGAAAAGGGGCTTTGAGAAAATAAAAAATTTTTTAGTAGATTATAAGTTCGTAGAAATCAATCTGGTTATCAAACCCCATAAATGACACTTCCCAAAGTCGAGAATAACTATATCGCTTTTCGCATCCGAAAATGGTAGCTTTATCCTATTTCATAAAAATCCTTTGCCTGTTTTCAAGATAAAATTTACAAATACTAAAGAATTGTTCGCTTTATAGTATTAAAATATAAACATATGCATATAGACGAGTAATTCGCCAAATTCCCATGCGGGCTTCCCTATGCGAGTATCTATAGGCGGTCGTATACTTACGCAAAAATATATTAAGCCTTTGTCATGAAAAAGTGATGAAAAATGAATACCGTCAATTATTAATTTATTAATAAATTAATCAATCCAATTATTGTTATCACGAGACTTTTTCAAAAACCTTAGCGAACTGAGAAGTCGCGAACTGTTTCTAACCGGCGAATTGTTTTGAGCCTTACAATTACTCGTTTTAAGTTTTCGCGATTGTTTTCATTTGAATTTAAGTTTAACACAGTCGGATATCCGAAAATGTTAAACATAAATTCATTATAATCGGATTCGAATCTACCTCCGATGTCGGTTTCATAGTAAACATAATTTCGTTAGTTTTGCTATTAAAGCGATCGCTAATATTATCCACGTCTCCATAAATGCATGATTATACATAGATGACGCTTGTAAACATGCAATAGCAAAATAATTCGTTTATTGAACCGAACAATCTGATTCCAACGTGGTGTTTAAGTGCAATTCCTAAAGAACAGCATAACATTCATTTAACTCTGACATTCTAGTGCAAATAATGTGTGACGAATTTGAATTGCATGCTCACATATATAAAGTCCACTTCTTAGATAATGACATTTAAGAATAAACGTGCTTAAATGAAAGTTTATATAACTATGACTAAACCTATTCTATTTTCGTCAGTACTTTATTCTTTTACGTCATGTCAATCGGAATGTTTCTTCATCGGGATTCTGATATATTGGATTCTTACATCTTGAAATAACCCACAAAGGCATTTTTTTCAAATATCTTCGATCCCATCGCAGTTCACGAAAGCAAACCTAGTTTTAGAGTAACTGACATACAAAAACCTATTAATCTTTAATGTGTTAATTAGCAATAAAGTCCTTACTACTTAATAAAACGTGATAATTTCTAATCCAACATTAGCAAACTTGCAAGCCAATTAAAAATATCAGTAAAAGGTAAAAGGTGCTGGGTATAGACAAATAGCTATAAAAAGAGTAAAATATTGCCGATATAATAATACAATTTGCTGATTGTATAATAGTCCAGTCAATCTGTAATATTACTCGGGGATTTTTCCAATAAAAATACCTCTGCCTCTATAATATAACCAACAAAATAAATTCCCGGGTACCCCATTATTTTTGCTTTGGCGACTGGACTTTAAAACGATAATAAATCTTCAAGTCATCCACCTATAATACTTAAGAATAAAATAATAAGTGTTCGACACTATTCATACCGGAAAGAAGTTTTTAAGCTTTATATAAAATAATTTAAAAGTGCAGCCAAATTCGAGTTTAAAATATATTAAATGTGTTCTTGATTTCAATTGACTTGAGATATTTTTAAGATTGTTCTATCCTCCATTGCATTCTTAAAATGAAATAAGAAAGAACGGGTCTCCTAACAAATACATAAATTTCTACAGAAATATTTGAATTTAATTTTAAAAATTAAATATTTTGTTCTTTTCTGGCAAAACTTAAAAAGAGAAATTTATTTTATAAGCAAAAAAAATAGTTTTCAGATAAGACAAACCAAATAACCTAGGTTTAATGTCTTGTCTTAAATATAAGAGAAATGAAATGCCTATTAGAAAGCTGTTTAAAACAACTTTGTAACAATTAAGAAAGATTGAAGATGGGTTGTTAACCTGAAAAGAATAAAACAAGGAAAAATTATTGAAATTGGTAAAAAAGGGACTAGCGTTTGACCAGTTTTTTTAATAAGTGCCATAAAAAATAGTTTTTTGTATGATTTTGCTTTGTGTTCTTTTTAATTTTTCTTTTAATTCGACATTTTAAATCGAGAAAAATACTTTTAAGCACCTTTTTTTAGTCATAACAAAACTAATTATTTCCACTCTGAAAAATAAATAATCTGCAATAATTTTTTTTACTCTAATTTTTATTTTATTTATTTTTTTTTTAATGAAACTAATTAACAATGATCAGTTGTTTCCCGCGTTGAATGTAATTGATATGAAATATAAACTGTATAAGAAAGTTTAAATATAAATTTGTTGAAAAGAAGACATATTTACCAATTTAAATAATTTTTTCATTGTATCGGTCATTCTTAAGAAAGACTTTTTTAAAAACTATATTGTTCTTTGAATATTTTTTTACGTATAATATATATTTTTTGTATGTTTTGAATATTACCCACGACGATAGAAATGAAGAATTAAAAAACAAAAAAAAATATCAAAAAAATATATTCATAAATATAAACATACAAATTACAATAAATAATCACAAACTAATCTGAAAAAAAATTCTACAAAATGGTATATACACCAATTATCAAGTAGAGGCAGAGAAAAAGAAAAGACCGATTAGATTGTATGATGAACTGATTTCTTAAATATAAAAACACCAAAACATTAACGAATGAAACAGAAAAGCAATTTTTAGCTCTGTTCAATAGTGTAAATTATTGTTTTTATCACAAATAAAAGCAAACACACGTACCAACGAACCGACCAAAAACAAAAAACACTTTTTATTTGTTGATTTTCATTTCCTTATCCTTTGATTATTCCATTTAATATTATTAATTTTTGGTGATTGTGATGTATTGTGTGAAAAGTGTGAATGAACATCGAGCGTTTCATATTTTTTCAGAGGACAAATGTGCGTGTATGAACATGTGTTGACAGAAGTTAAACAATAATCTTCTTATTTATGTTTAGATGAGTGCTTCTGGACCCCATTTTCAGATAAATAAATAAATTCATTATTTATCAAGCATATGACGATTAAGAGAAACAAATTTGATCATGTAAAAAGTTAATTTTTTCGAATGTCATAATAAGGTGAAACATAAAAATCGTTTTATACCTAGTATAGGCTAAAGAATGTACTTATATATACATTCTTTATTATAGGCTTTACGTAGGTTTACTTATGTAAATCAGTGGAGAATCATGTAATTCAGATGAGTTGAGTTTGCTTATGTAAATCAGTGAAGAATCATGTAATTCATATGAGTTGAGTTGATTTTATCGTTAAGCCTAAATTCAATCTTCTGAAGCAATAAAGTGTTAAAACCAACATCTGCATTGCTGTGATAACCTCCTTTTCTTAACACATTCCCTATAGTTTTAAGATTAATGGTAATTGAATTCGTACTCAAGGATATTTTTGCGAATGTTTGGTCATTCATCGGACTATTTCAAATATTAAACACGACCGGCTTCGATTTGTTTTTAACAGATTCGAGATTTTAACGAAAAAGTATTGGGGAGCATGGTTGTTTTCTGCTGACAACAGATAACGATAAAAGGGCCGTGGGGGTTGCAGAGAAAATTCTAGTGGTTCGGAATCCACTTTAAATTGTAGATCCACTCGCAATCATTGTCTCGAATCGGGTGGTCCCGCACCATACCCCACAAGGGGTTATGGGAACCAGAGACGAAGAGTTTGGGGCACTTGCAAGTTTTCCATAATTTCAACTTTGCTGACCTATAAAGAAACGTATACGTAGGTATATTACCTTTTTCTGAATTTTGGGTGCGCAAATGCAAGAAATTTGCGTTCGTGACATTTACAACAAAACATATTGCGCATGTATGCATGCAGGCATAACATCAACTAAGATACTAGTAATCCAAAACAGAATTGGCACCACTTTTCAAACATTTCATTCTTCTTCTTGAACACCAGTAGCGCATGCAGTTAAAATCATATGCATCATTTGCGCTCATTTGCTTCGCACATTTAAATTGTGCAAACGCATGTTTTGACTCCTTGCTTTAATGAACTTTATGCGAAAGCAAATACGCGCAAACATGAGTAAATTAAAGCACCGAGGCCATTCATAAACGCAGGTTTGAGCATCGTCTGCACAATTCAGCTGCACAAAATGTATTGCTGAATTATGCAGCTACAGTGCAAACAGTGCGTTTATGAATTGGACCACCCTTTGTTACAACTTATAAATATTGAAAAATAAAGATAAAAAGGAATACTCTTAATTGATATTAGAAAAATGAGTTCGTTGTTTATGGGCCTATTCAAAAACGCAGGTTTGCACTGCAGCTGCATAATTCAGCAACTCACTTTGTTCAGCTGAATTGTGGAGATGATGTGCAAACCTGCGCTTATGAATGGGCCCTATGTCTACAACTTTGTTATATCGCCTTTTTGGTTTATAATCTCTGAATCGAATAGTGGCATTGTTTGAATGAGCGCTGTTTTTTTTTATAAATGCAGATTGCATAGGAGCTGCGAGTGGCTGAACTGTGCAATTGCTGTGCACACTGCGTTTATGAAAAGTCCCCTTGTCACAGTCTTTCGCGAAATTTTTTAAAATACTCTAGCCATACATACTCGATGAGTCTGTTCGTAGTTTTTACTTAATTACTCCCCAAAAATTCTCTGAAGAAGAAAGATCCGAACTGTTTGCAGGCCATTCCATTGTTGGGATTTCATTAGTTTCCACACAGCGGTCGTATTACCGAATACGCTTCGATAGCAATCGATCGTAAGTATAGGAAATTTAGAATTGAATGGATCTAAAGCTAGCAACTCCCATATTTACGATCAATTGCAATCGAATCGTATTCGGTAATAAGGCCCCAGGCTTTACTGGATTTTAAAGAGTTACAAGAAGCTGTTTCATGTTTAAGTATAAATTCTCTTCCTATTGACTGAATGAGAGGTATTCAAGTCTACCGGGGAAACGGTAGCGGGGGTGCACGTGAAATGGAAGTTGTTTTAAATGAATGGATTCATCTTCTGTTCGGTCTACGGAGGTATGACAATGTTTCACCGCTCCGGTTGCAATTGCTCGATTGCACATTTTCATCTTATTTAAAGCAAAGGGCTCTCGCTTTCTTGTATAATCTGCTTCATTCTAATAGACCGGGATACCTCAGGGGTTTCTCGTAAAATGAAGAAGTGGCGTTTCGCATCTGGAGGTTATTTTTAGTGATGACGGTGAGTTTTGTTTAAATTGATTTCTAGATGTACTTAGAATTTAAGTCTTGAGAAATGTATAATGGGTCCGATAAAATTACTATAAATGTTTTGCTTGATTTGACTGTTGCTACTAGTACCGCTACAAATTGATTAAAGAAATTTCATTAAGACTGGATATGTTCCGTGCCTGCTTATTTGTGACTAGATTACAATCAAATTAGTGAAAGTGATTCTGTGGGTGTCAACTATGGTCATACTGTTGCTGAATTTTATCCAATGTAGTCAGTCTTTCCTCTCTTTACTGCAAAGTCTATCCATTTCAGCGTGCAAGATCAACACATTCTTATGTGCTTATTAAAACGTTTCACTCTGACTTTAGTAATGCCGCTTGGCGCTTCTAAAATAAATAAATATAATGCGGCAATATGAGAAAGGAAACAGTCACGTGACCATAAAGCCGAACATGAGTCAGTCCACTTTTGATCGAGATGGAACTTCGTTTTAATCCGAAACATACCCTACTATAGATACAAGCATGGAAAAAAATACGATCAGTTGGTGGAAACAGATCGGATTTGCCTTTCAGTCCTGTGGAAATTTTACTTTCTCGTAATATATTTGTGGATATTATTAAAATCTTAACTTAAAATTTCTTTGAGTTGAAACTACAAATGTTCTGATCATGTGGTCACAATAAAGATTTTCTTTTCTACAATTGTTATGCAAAGTGCAATGTTTCGCAGAAAAGACTTTATTGGGTTGCAAAGAGTGTTTAATCTATGGCTTAAAAAAACACAAAACAATTAAACAGTGATGACAGGTTTGGTAGTAAAATGGCCACGGCTGTTATGTTTTTCGGGCCTGTATCTAGAGTTGTCTATGCCCGAAATCATCTTCCAGCGACGAATGGTTCAAAAGTGTGCTGGAGGGAACCGTCTAAATGGACAAAATTCTTTGACTCTAACAAAGCTTTCGAGAATACTTTGTTATATTTACTGTTTTTATGATTCTGAAAAACCATTGGCATCGTCAAAGCTTTGATCAAGATTTCAAAAAATTGCAATTAATCGACCAACAGTTCCTCAGTTTCGAAATTAATTTTTGTGTACATAAATACATTAATTTATTTAACGACACGTTTGCGATTATTATCACCATCAGTTTAAAATTTTACCGATATTAGTAAATAAGCAAATCAAATGCGCAATTGACGCGTATAAAGGACTTTAATAACATTAAGTATTCTTTTGAGATTATAATAAGGATGTCGTATGTTTGCAAATTGTTGGAAGACACGGAATCGAATTAAGCTAGTTTTAACTTTTTTGTTTTGGACAAGCGATTGTTAAATCATAGACTGCATGGCAACACCTTAATGGCTACTTGAACTACGGCGTTTCCGTTATCTGTAATTTTAAATTTTTTTGGCCATTATTAATATGAAAAGTCTTGCTTGAGTCTGCCTGAGATATTATTATTATTTTTAAATGTGCATCTGTGGACGTATATCACCTTCTGTCCCTTCGGCCAGAAAGATCTTCTGTGACGAGATCCTATGATAAACTTAGCCATCCAATCGAACTTTAGTTCCTTAATTAGGCCCAATATATCATTGATAGTTGTCTTAAGTATGTATGTCTGACAGTGATGAGAAAGTGTTACCGACGGAGCGTCTCGCAGTGTCCGCTGTCTCCTCTTCCAATCAAAATCGGCATATGTTCTCATCTAGCCCCATTTTTTTTAAGGTATGCCTATTATTAAGCGGGTATTCTTTGCTTTTTAGAATCACCTTCGATGGTATTTCAAAGTTGTCGCTTTGCGGCATAACATTTATATATATTGAGTTGACTGCAGGTTCAATTTTGAATCCTTCCAAGATTTTCCTGTGGTCAGTGAGATAGGCTGCGTTGATGAGATTGGTGCTGTGCAGCCTTATTGCGCTCGAAGCGATCTTCTTGTTTAAATAAAGATGTAAAAGAGGTACAGAAAAGCCTCCATAACTGCAGTAGGACAGCCATTAAGACTGGACTTAGGGTCTTATAATCGCTTGAATTGTTCATAAGACAATTTTAACCTTTAGGCCCAGGTTCTCTCGACGAGACTTCAACAAGCCAAAGTGAAGTCATATCATTATTTGTAAATCTTTTCAGATATATGTTCCAAGTGAGTATTTGATCTAGAAGTACACCTAGATATTTGACCTCACTCTATCTATGTTCCTTCAAAGATAGGAACTTTTAGCTTCAGTGTCCTTTCCTTGTATAATAATAAACAGTACTTGTCTTATAATGGTTGACGTTAAGATGTTCTCTAAGACAACTGTATCATATTTTCCAGTTTTCCAGATATAGTTCTGTCGTGTTACCTTGATCATGGACACGGCTTGGATCAATTAATTTAGTGGCAAGACCAACATGCCATGGTTCCCGGGTTCGAGACCAGGTCTCCCCACGGGTTCTTAGAAAAATGGAATTAAAAACAATTCGACTCAGTCTCTGGGCTGTTTTCTAGCTCACAGCAATGCAAAAACATGACATTAAAGTTTCCTTACTCCCTTTACCTTAATTACCTTTCGGCCTAAACCATACTAACGTATCAAAGGGTTGTCCCCTAGGCTATGGCTACATTGTAAAAAAAAATTACTTTCTCCATTGATTTGAGAAGGAAGAAAGATAACTTTAATGTACGATACGCTTTCGGCTGGGCGAATGATCTCCCTTCACCTCACCTTTCTCCATAATTTAGTGATATAGATAAGCTGATAGCTGGCCCTGAAGATTTTTGATAAGGATTGGCAACATATCGTCTATTCTTTGCTGCAGAATACTAACACTTTACACTTCGAGTTGTGAAGATTTACCCCGAGAGGCTACTCAGTCGGCATGTTGATCCACACGTTGTACTGTACTGGCTGACTCAGTCCCTCTTGGTTCTTCTATTTCTGAGTACTCATGTGTTTCCAAGAGTAGATTTAATGCTTCCTCCGAGTCGGAGGTAGAAAAACCATCAGTCCTTTGGAGGAGACTAACGTCAATGGAGTGCTCTTTGAGTGAATTTTTTGGTGGCGTGCTGGTTTATCGAGAAGCGGGCATGACTTAGGGCCTTACAGCCAAAGAATGACTTAACCTACCCTTTTCACTTAAGGTAACTCTTATGTTCTTATAAAACTGGGTACGGAAACGTCTATTCTTCTTTGGGTGTTAAAATCCAATCTATAGCGCACTATCAAAAGATGATAAAAGCAGGTGAAATAAATAATGTAAAGTCAATGGTATTGGACATGTATCTGCTGCTTAATTGCTGCCTTTCTTTTAATACTTCATGGGAACAAGGGCATAAACAATTGCTTTCCACCGGAACTTTTCAGGATGAGAAAGTCTTTCGCATCTCCAGCTTCTACTAATGTTAACCTTGTTCTACTTTGTCAGTTTACAGACCCCTCAATATTCAAATCGTACTTAAAAAACTTGCACTTTTTGAATTTTTAAATTGGTTTTTTTTTATATTTTAAGTAGCTACTCTCCAACAAGAACTTATCACTTACTGATAAAGGCATGCTAAAAAAATCACATTCGCGTAAAATGTTAATTACCGAATTCTGAATTGCGTGCTGATAAAAACATGAATCCAAATCACAAGCTACATGCACAATCTCTTACACAATTATGCAAGCTCACACGCTACTTACAAGTCCAAATCATAACTGCAGCCTTGTCGTCAAAGCTTTTAGAGTTGAATTAAAGTCTTCAAGGTGCCTCTTTTTTTGTTATCTGTTTCAATGCGAACGCAGTAATGCACATCTCGAAAATATACGTTTTTTAATCCCATCAAGCAGCACGTTGCGCTGTGACCCGAACATGCCACAGATAAATTCAAAAAAGCGTCGAAATTGTATGGATGCGCAATTCAGATCTACTTATTACGCTAAATGGCGCATCCATGCGGTTTTGATTTCTTTATTTATCCACTCAATTTTTGCTAATGACATATAGGGCCCATTCATAAGCGCAGGTTTGCGCATCATATGTACAATTCAGCTGAGCAAAGTGTATTGCTGAATTATGCAGTTGCAGTGCAAACCTGCGTTTATGAATAGGCCCATAATTATGAACGGACAGTATGCTATTTCCTTTATTTTGTGCCCAGTAGTCAAAAACCTTTTTTCCTTGAATTTTTATTTCGAGTATTTTGCTAATACTGTCGATAGAAAAACCCATTATTATATACAGATTAAGTTGTCTTCTCTGATATAATTGTTTATGATATATTTTTCCCTGTACTCCTCTTATTTATTAAAATAAAGTTTAGAAAAAATTGGTTATTTTCCTTTGGAACGTGCTTAACCAGAATGTGAGCGGAGCTATTTTCCTGTACGTTCGTTTATTTCTATTACATGTGCTTTCTTGCTTTGAATGTGCTTACAAAGGTACCAACATAGGAACGTAATTGTATTTGATAGCGGCAATTTAAAATCGAGATCGGAAATTTAATCGAAAGTATTTTAGATCGGCGGGAACACCTATATCTCAAATTATGAATATAATAAATATTGTAGTGCCTTACACGAAGTATAAGATAGTGATAAAAATCAAAGAAATGAAAATTCGCACTTTGAAACAGAACATTCTTAGAGTCTCCATGTTCCTAGGTCTGAAATAGCTCAACGAAATGACTACGAATTTACCTTTTAAACTTCAATGCAATGTGCTTCTAGGGAAAAGGATGAACATACAAAAGTGTCCCGCCTTGGGGCAAGTAATTTTGATAGCTCTATCCGTCCATAGGTCATTGGTTTTTGCACAACTTTCTAATGACTTTACAATTGACAAAACATATAAATAGATATATAGATGATCCTAGGCAGCCTGTTTTACTCCACGTCAAGTGATACTCTCATAAATGCAGCATATGAAGTACTTCGGTCAATTATTTAAAAGCGACCCACAATTTCTAATATTTTGTCTTCATTAGGGCTTGTTCACAAGTGTGATTGTCTCATGCGACTGCGGTTCCACTGGCTGAAGTAATGGACATGCGGGAATCTGGAACTATAAAAAAAACGTCACAGAACTAAAGATTCGCATCGGCATGCTGACTCAAAGGTACGGTGTGGTCGCCAGCATTATATCATTCAGATTTCATGTATCTACATAGAAAAAGATCAGCGTCACTTTTAATAGAAAACTTGAATAAAATTTCCTTAAAAATACATAATTCTTAATAACACTTCATCGTAGCTCGCTATCGTAGTTCCCTAGCCGGCAAAAGCTGTTACACTTTCGCATGCGGGAAGTTTTTAAGATACTCTCTAAACTCGACGTGGCCAAAGCTTCTATACTGTTAAAATGAAGAGGAATGCGACTCTCTAACTACAGATTAGTTGAACTTACTTTGGTCCTATCTCAAGTTTTTGAATCACTCCTTTAATGAACTATCTAAAAAATAACTATAGTTTTTGAGAGTCTAAAATTTTCGCTCCTGATATTTCAAGAGGTTTTGATAAAGTCTAGAATGCTGCTATTCTAGCTAAACTGCAAGCATTTGGTCTGCATGCTTTTTAAAATTGTTAGGCCATACAACTTGTATAATAATAGATGGTCTTCGTCAGATCCCCACCAAATTAATGCCGGTGTACTTCAGGGCTCTGTGCTTTCACCTTTATTTTTTTTTCATTAATGACCTTTTATCTCTCATTCTCAATCCTTTTTATAGTTTCGCCGACGAGGAAACCTTCATTTCGACTTGTCTTTTGATTCTGTAATGAACTCTACAGAAACCAATCGAGAAAGCATGTTTGAATCGCTTAAGAACGACATCTCTACAATTTTCGTTAAGGCAAAGGGCCCATTCATAAACGCAAGTTTGCGCATCATCTGCACAATTCAGCTGAACAACGTGTATTGCTAAATTATACAGCTGCAGTGCAAACCTGCGTTTATGAATAGGCCCAAAGCATACACTTAACGCATCCAAAACTCAGTGCTATTTAAGTCCCTTAAAAATATTCCGTCCACCCTCAACTAATTTCGGTCGATGAAGTAAATAATTCAGCTTTTTGGCTATTGTGGTATCCAATAATCTTAGCTGGTCTGATCATATTTTTTCAGCCCCCAAAAATACGGTGAAAGACTTGGATGTTTTATAACGATGTAAGAAATGATAGTCCCACGTATGGTACACAATTTTTTTTATATATATAATTCTTCGCAATGATCACGTATAATCGCGTCAACTCATAACCATAATGTTATGAGAAGACATTGAATTTCGTCGCCTGTCTTTCTTATCTTTAGTGCCAGACGGCCCTTTGTCTGGATATAGATTATAAACGTCAGGCCCATTTGTGAGCAGGGTCGGACACTGTCCGCGTTAGACAACGGAATGTGACTTATCTCTCACTTTTCTATCGTTATTTCTGCGGCCATTATTCTAACGAAATTTTTTGTAAATACATCACAACCCGCAATACAAGAGCTTCAAGTCTCTTGGATCTTTATACTTTCTAGGTAAAATTTGGACGTACCGTTAAATTTCGGGAAGCAGAACAACACAATTATGGAGCAGTTTACCGTCCGAGCCGTACAATGTCACTTGCTACACTCAAACTCTTAACTCATTCCTCTTACCCATGATTCCTTTCCTGCGAAGGATGTGCTTTAGCATCATAGGGCATCCCCTGAGATGTGGCATTACCATAAAAAAAAATTGTGTGGCGCAATGACAATGCTGGGTATGATATGAGAAGTATGTCAAATATGGTGTACAAATTGGGTGCATATATCTAAAGAATGTTAAATTGATAAAACTGCCATTGAACGTTCATTGATGAGTTCCAGGTGAAAATGTGCATGCATTCTTTCCGCTACCGCTTTCGATACCGCTGTATGTTTCGCTGTGGCGAACATGAATTTAGATTCGTCGGGCAAATTATCTTCTGCTCACTATGATATCCCTTACGTGGGGTATTGCTCTTAGTGTCAGTGGGGTATTGCTCTTGGACCTGGAAATTTCGTTTTGCGATTGTCGGTTAGCTACCTTATTAGTATCAAAAATCTCCGTTGCGTTTTCATGTTAATTTTCGAGGCTTCCTTTAAGCCTGCAATAAAGTGGTTGCCTAGTACTTCCTGTCTTTTCCCCGCAAGCGTCCTACGCGACATAATAAGTGCTCTATAGTTTCAATTTATTGGTTTCCTGATAGTGCGTGCACAAATCAGAGTCGGAAACACCAATTCTAAGTGCATGTATGCCTGTAAGACATTTGCCGGTGTAGATCCCAACCAAAGTTCTACATTGAGTCCGAGATAGGTTAAGTATATGCACTTTTTTTTTCTTTTGATCACAGGTTTTCCCATGGTCTTTGCGATTCGCCACGTTGTGGTGTCTTCTAATTTTTTTTTGAAAGATCAAATAGCACATCATTGAGACATTTAGCAACACTGTGTATTAGAGGAAGTATTTGCTCCGCTTCCTGAGCTTCTATTACGTGTGCTGCTTCACTTGAGGTGATACAGCTATACTCGGCTACCTAGCATTGTTGTACCCTTCTATTCCTGCTTGCAGTTTGTAAAGTTCTGTAGCCTTCAAAGAGGGATTTTGAACCTATGAGCTTTTGGCACCGTTTGGCTGTCGACATAAATACTGATTAAAATCCTTATTGCCAGCTGAGTGTGAGCCAATCCTGCTTAAAAGACGCTGCAGTCACTGGGGAGTCTGTATAAAAAGTAGATATTTTGCTCCTGCCCGAACAATGACGCTCCTATATCGGAGGTCATTTTAGAGCCATCTGTATTGATATTTACGGTATCTCCAGAACTGCCTGTTTGGAATTGCTACCTCGAACTTCCTGTTAAAGTCCATAACCGGTAGCATGTAATTTGTGGCCGTGCTGAGATTCGTCCCTAAGGGGCCGTTTAAGTATTATGTAACGCAGTTTTTGAAGATGTCTGACCCCCCAATCTCCCCCTTGTAACGCGCCGTAACGTTTTTCGTTGCCCCCTAAATGTTACGTAACACACACGATTATTTTTACCTAATAGTGTCAATTATGTTGCGCAAAATACCGGAATAAGAAGCAATGTAAATTAAACGAAATGACAGCCCTCTTTGGCCCTAATGTATGTACGTGAAATTCGTAAGTTCATGGCTTGTAGTTTAGGTGGTTTTGCTTGAGCGTAATGGTCGGACTCTAAGAGTCCAAACTATGGACTCGTGCTACACGGCTTATTGTGGTTATTTGCCATATATATATACTTCTGTATAATCAGTGACGTGACTCTTTTCGCATATATAAAAAAATATGTGTAGTGTAGATAGATATACCATATAAACTAAGCCGTGAGTCACGAGTTAAGAGTTAAGACTTTTTACTTTAACAAAACTTAATGTTTCGTAAGGCGTTGCATGACCCTCTCCCCCCTCCCTTATAACGCACAGTAACGCTTCAGAAGACCCCCTCCCCCCTAACTGCGTTACGTAATACTTGAACGGCCATTAAGCTACTATGGGTGTACCCAAACTTTGATTCTTTAAGGAGCAACATTGCCCTCAGTGCGTCGTTCTTTGCGTACAGGTCCACAGTGGGGAGATGGAGGATTGTGTCAAGAGTTCGGGAGGCAGTTGTTTTGAATGAACCTTCATTCCCGCTATTCTTTGTATGTGTGAGAGAGAGAGAGATTAGAGAGATAAGTTTTCTTGTCCACAGCTGGCCACCAAACCGTGACACCGTATAGAAGGATTGGCCGCCCTATTGCTATGTACACACATTGCGTGATGCTGGGTTTTAACCTCAACATTGCACCAAAGAATCTCTGGCAGGTATAAAAACCTTTGTTTGCTTTAGCCATCCTTTCCTATACATTTACTTTCCAGGTCAGTTTGCTGTCTAGAAGTTGTCCCAGATATTTAGCCTGGGGCTTGAGTTCCAGATAGCCTTTCTAAATTCAATACTCTTACAGTTTGTTAATAATCTTGTGTCGTTTTGAAATACGTTACCTGTTACGTGAAAAAAGTTACACGTAAAATTAATTGTAATCGCTTGCTTTCATTAATTTTAAATGAGGAAGTGTGTTTTTAAATGTATATTTTATTCTCTTTCATTATATTGATAGTTTATTATTAGTTACTTCTTCTCGATGATTTTAGTTTCAATATTTTTATTTCTATATTTTTAAAAATCATAAAAACTACAGTTTGCAAACATTAATGTACATGTAGACGGTTTTAAAATATAACACGATGTAAGGAATTTTTGTACTAAATACTAGTTGTAATTTAAATTTGTACTGAAAAGTAAATATAAACAAAAACATACAAACACTCGACATATTCAATCATGCGCTAGCTCCGAGTAAAATATTAAGCGATTAAATCTTAAAGTAGTTTGGATTGTTTGATAGAGTTATGTAGTTATTTAACTATGTAAAGCGGAAGAAAACAACCAAAATTAGATTTGCTATAAAACTTATCTAATGAAAGTAAGGAATTATTCAATTAACAGCGATATGGCAACATTAAATGTAAGTTATCTTTTTTATAGAAAAACTGAAATATGTCTTAAAACAAAAAAATATTTCGTTTTGCAAATTTTTGTACTGAAGATCGTAATTCAAAAAATTTTGTTTACTAACTATTGACGATAAAACAAAAACAGGCAAATTTTACGATACGAAGTCGTTTGCGCCAATTAATGTGGTTTAAAAATAAAAATATTAAAATTCTGCGATAGTTGCAATATTTTATAAATCTTAAAATATTATCCAATCGAAAACTATAACGGGTTGATTTATTGGATATAAACGAAAAGGACTGATATAAACTGAATATTGTATAGCTCTAAAAATGTATCGATATATTTTCTGTCTAATATAGATTTGTAGCTGCGCAAATGGTAATTCCAAGTTGACGATTGTGATGAAATTGGCTTCAAAATGAAAAGCGTATAAATACTTTTGAAACCTTTGTACAAATTGTCTAAGTATCCTGTAAATTTTTTTATCTAAGATTTTTATTAATTGTTAAATTTGATTTCGTTAAAAATAAGTAAGTAAATATAATTTAAAATAATTGGAAAATTTGGAAAATATAAGACAATACCAATGGTACCTAAAATATTTGCAATTTAATAAAGGTATTGTCAATTTGTTACCACAATAATTGTAATGTACTTTTTGCAGTCGCATTTTTAGCAGTTCTGTAAGTATGTTTTGACTTTAAAATGGTTGTGTAAAGATTTTTGTAATTGTGACATTAGACATTACATTTTGACAAACTGTCACTACTCGGACATTCATGGCTTTCGTAGCTATGAGATGGCGGTTTTGAACGTCACCTTAGATATAGCAAAGGTGGACTGAAGTGAGTTTTGTTATGATTAGGAACTATTGGAGTTTTTAGTAGTTTTTAACCATCTTAGTACTAAAATTGTAACTAGAATAATTGTTACAATTCTTCCTATAAATTTAAGTACTTGGTTTTTTTTTATAGATTTTAAATTTACCAGGTTAGGTTAGGTTATTGAAGATAGGTCCTTCCTCACTCTCTACTTCCAGGAACCCCTTGTGGGGCATGTGGCGGGAGAACAACTTCACCCCATTCGAGACAACGATTACAAGTGGATTGGTAGGTTCATCACCGTCGACATGACGACTTTCTGAGGCTACATTCTCGTCCACATTAATATACACTTAAAACCATGAATAGCTTCTAATCAACCGAACTAGGTCCTTGATATCATTAGATCGCATTTCTACTAGATTCACAAAAAGGGGGAGCCTAAATATCATATCCTTCGATTGCTAGAGCTAGAGAGTTGCATAAAAAATTGAGGGATGGTTTCCTCTTTTTCCTCATCTTGGCAACTACAGCTCGCATCGAATCTGTCAGCGTACCTGCCTATGGGGCAATGGTACGTGATAACAACCACTACTTAAGGGAGATAAGATATTTTGCCCGCTATGATCTGCCAGGTACTGAGGCAGGTGTATTTTCTTTTCAATTAATAATTTGCATTTTTAATAATTGTTCTGAATGTCCAGCTTATATGTGGCTGGCGGCTCACCAAGCTGGTGAATTATATCAGAATCTGGTAGAGTAGTGCCGATTCTCGGTAGTTTATCAGCTTTCCAGTTACACGGAATGTCACTATGCCCCCGGTAGTTTCAGAGGTAATATACACTGCCGTGAGAGATGTAGTAGTAGCTTGACTGTCTGTAAAGATGTAGATGCCGCTTACCAACATTGTTCTGTCCATTATGATACGATTATTGCCTGTATAGTCATGAGTTCTGCTTGGAAAATACTGCAGTGATCTGGCATGCCAGGTTTTCACACATCCACTTTACCTTTCATCTTAGAGCCGTCAATGTAAAGATGCACTGATTCCCCCATTAGGGCTTCCTCTCCCATTATTGCCTTTTGGGAATAAAGTAGTCGAACTTGGCGTTGAAAAAAGGCTTAAGTATGCTGTAGTCTCTGTTACTACCGAGTTGATACTATACTGGCGATTGAGGATGCAGTTTACTTGCAGAGAAGTTCGGAGTTAGGCGGAGGATATTATTAAGGACCTTAGAAGGCCTTGTTCCTTCTTTAGCGGGTTCTTGTTATCTGTAGTGCTGCCATTCTCTGAACTATCTCTAGTACATTTTCCAGTGCAGGCCAACAGACGACCACCTTGTATGTGAACATAGGTCTAATAATACTTGTAATACTTGTTATACGTGATGGCGGATTGCTAAGGCTGGAGTATTCTAGGTCCAGAAATAATTCGTTGAGGACCAGATTTCATCGTAGCGCATCTTCGCTTACGACCAGTTTCGTTTAAGTATAAAATCTCTAAGTTCGACTTCTCTAGATACAGCTACTTATGGATGCAGTTATCTCCTCTGGTTTTAAGCTACTAAAAGCACCATCGATATGAGTACCGCCTCACCAAAGGCGAAAGGTTCAACGACATTGTTTTATATGCTACTCTTTATTTTAATGACTTACTATTTTACTTATTTAAATGTATGACATTCAGGTCTATAACACACAATATCTTCTGGACTTCTGGGAAATTCCTTCCACGCATAAAGTATACTACGTTAATGCTGAAATTAATATAATGCATTACTTTCTGACTTTCTAATTGCAAAGAAAAATCAAACTTAAAAAAAGATGTACTATTATATTCTGTTGCTCAGTTTCATATGTGAAATTTTGCACTTTTTAGAAGCAGCGCATTTTGAAATTGCCTGACCCTAATTTTAATTATGACTTGATTTAAAAGGGCATAGGATTTTTTTTGTGCTGTCGTCAACCCGTTTTTCAAATTAAATATAAAAGTATAACTTGGAGCCTTAATGACTTAATTTTTATTCGAGCGCATCCTTCCCCATTCTTCTCCTTTCGCTTCTAGAAGTCCATTCTGTTTACAAAACAAGGTTTGAGTTAACCAGGATTTCGCCGTGCCAGTTTATCTGAAAGTTAAAAGCAATACGGCATTTGAAAGAGTGCAAAATTTTATAGTATCTGACGGATTGTATTTTTTTATCTCAAAGGTTTAGCCAAATTGCGGCCATACATAGTAGAAATATCGATGTTTACGTATGAATTTCATCTTTAAGTGGAGCACAAATCTTGAAAATATGAGATATCGAAAATCCGATCGGTCAGATACTAGATACTTTTATAAGCTTACAAATAAAAAAAAAAATAAAGAAAATCAGTCGATTCGTTTCCGAGAAATCCCGGTTACCAATTTTCAAAACTTGGTTTGCAGATAAACGCGTTTAAAGTTTCAGAAGAAGTTTAAATTGTGATAAATTTTCTTTTTCAACTGACATGTAATCATTAATCTCGGGGCACCAAACTTGCTAAGCAATTTCAGCCTCGAGATTTTAATTTTTGACAACTCGGCGAATCACAGGATTCTCTCGCGTCGCATCTGCGCTCGGATTACAGCTTGGTTGCACCCACCCGAATTGCCGTAACAGCTTTTTATGAATAACAATGGACCGAGGTGAGAGCCCTGCGGTACCACGGAATTGTTGACATTACCATAAGACAGAGCTCTACGAAGAGAAACCCGCTTAGTGCAATAAGATAAGTACGAATGAATATAATTTACAAAATCCTGTGGAAATTCGAGAGGGTGGTGTGTTTTAAAACAAGAATTTAATGATTTATTCTATCGAATCGAATCAGTAAAAATGCAGTCGACTTGCTAACCACAAAAGGTGGAAAATTCTAGTAAATTGGTGATAGTTGATTTATCCCTTATAAATATATGTTAGAAGGGCTGCCAGAACGGCTTGCAGTGGATGTAAGGAAATTCGCAAGTTACAGCTTTAAAAACTTTTGGAAATACATTACAAATTAGCAATTAGTCTGTCGTTTAAAATTTCGTATTTATCACTATTTGGTGAAGAGGAATAATCAAGGATATTTTTGAAGATTTCGGGAAAACAGCACAACGAGTTGAGAGATTGAAGAAATAACACAGAACAGGAGAAAGTGGAGAACCACATCTTTACACGAATGAGACTGGTGCCCCGTCTCAAGACCAAGAAAATTTTCTTTAAAATCGTAGCTTCGTCAAGTAAAAATTCTTCGTTGTTACTGGACATAGTGATATTTCGGGTAACTGCAGAGCCGACGAACTAGCGAGAATCGGCACCACTCGTCCTGATTCGGACATAAACCACCAGCTGGGTAAACCGCTGGCCACATGCAAACTGGAACTCTTACAGAAGTCTCTCAGGATTGCAAACACTAATTGGCAGGAGGAACACACCTGCCTGATTACCCGACAGATATGGCCGAAGTTTGACCCTAAACGGTTAAGGAAGCTCATCCTACTCGGACGCAAAACAATTAGCAATACCATAGCCGTTATCACGAGTCACTGCCTCATAGGTAGACACGCCGATAAACTGGGCGCGCCTTCAAAGGAGTTCTGTAGGAGTTGCCATGACGAAGAGGAAACCATACTTCACCTCCTCGGTAACTGCCCGGCCCTAGCCAACCGCAGGAACCGGTTTCTGGGCTCCCCCTTCTTTGAAGAGTTAACCCAATTAGGCTCCACTGATGTCAGAGACCTGGCTCGATTTATCAGGAGTTCTAAATGGTTCCCGACGACGTATCAAGGCTGAACACTCTTCCCAGTCCAGTCAAATTTATTTTGAACTGGTTCCACTGGAGACAAGGAACTGGCTCGGTGTACAGGGAGTAACATGTTCACCATCTTATTTCTTAGGTATTTTTATGGGGTTTGTTAAATTTTTGCAGCCTCAACGTGGTATCACAATGGGCCTAAGTGTGCCTTCTTAGGCAGCCACTTAAACCTAACCGAACCTCGTGAAATTCGTAAAATTTGGTGTCGTCCAAAAACGCAGTCTTGACAAAATCGGCAAAGAGATTTGCTTTCATCTTGCGCTCATTGCTACAGGCTCTGAATGACAGACAAGATGGATAGAATTGCGCTTCAAGTTTAAGAACCGCCAAAACCACTTAGAATCGATGCGTAGGGATGCTTTCATTCTGTTCATGTAGTTATTAACAGAGGACACTAACTCAATTAAAAATTGGCCGCGATCCTGCAGGAACAAAAACTCTTCTAGGCCATATTTTGAACATTCTTTAGATGTTTTAAGGAGCAATCGAACCAAAAGTGGTAAGAACGTGAGTTATTAGGCTTAGAAATAGGGATACCGTGAGTGAAGCAGATATACAATAATTTATAGATAGGTTGCTACTGCAATCACAAGCTGAGAGCCAGTTGTTTATCAAGGAAAAATCAACCTTATTAAATATTATGTGTAACGTGGAGTTTCGCTTAAAAATGTGTTTTTGGTGAACTGATAGCTGCAGGAATGAAATGCCAATTTCATTTCAAAGCTGAACAGCTGGCAGTTGCATTTTAGCCCTAATAGTCTGTCTTTAAACTTTGTCTAACGTGACTTGTCAGAGCGAGTAAATTATTTTTTCAATATCTGTAGGAAACGCATTTTAACCGACTTATAATATGTGGTCCATCTCGCTAAGAATTTTGGATATTTCAATACCCAAGATATTAAAAGAGGGTGGATGCCGGATATATTCGTTCCTGAAAGGATTTTGCATATTTGTCCACTGCTTCTTCCAAGGCCTACCGCAGGACGTGTGTGAGACTGAAGGTCTGAAAACACTTTGCTACTTTGTTAGATTTTCCGGGTTTTGGAAATAAATTTACTGCTTCTTCTACACTACTAAACTGGAGTGTAATCGAAAGACAACCAAGATTAAGGGAGGGGAGGGGGGGGGGGAGGCTCAACCCGGAGCATCGAAAAAAAGACAATTTGAATCGACGGAACTTCGTGCTTACCAAGGTTACTTCCTGACCGTCCATTTTCCTAAGATCTGGAACATCCGAAACAAAATTGGTTTCTAGGAGAACAGCTGAAACAAAGCTTAGACGATTTTCAAAATTCGAAAATTTTAAAATGTTTTTACTGATACTTATTCATTGCTTGACGAATGCTATCATTTTACCAGTCAAGAGAGTATGAAAAATTATCTCTTCATCGAGATAACGATATTTCCTTTTTACTCTCTATTGGAAGATATTGCCTATTTGATTCCTTAGAAATAAAACAAAACAGGAATGGCGACAGCTAAGATTAAGCGACCATCGCCCAAGTTGTGTTGGAAGGCATTTACGTTTGTGTGCGAATTTCAGTTCAGGTGTAATTATTAAGAAGCTAAGGAGCGGGGCATCGAAATAAAATTTGAAAGTAATTCAAAGTCACTAATTTACTTAATATTTTTTAATTAAAGTAATTATTGACATAATATAAGACGGTTTTATAACATCAGTAATGCAAAATATTATAATTTTAATTTTAATCAATTTAAGAGTAAGCCCCACAGGTAATGTTTTCTCGAAATGTTTGTGAAATACAGGAGCCTTATTGACATTTGCCATCTCGTAAATAAACAAATCTGTATATTGATTTTGCAAGCATAAACTACTTATTTTCAGTTTATATATTCATAAATTATTATAATTATTGCTGCAAACTATTAACTAAGATTATAATTCAGTTTTAAAACTAGTTTTGATTTGATTTGATTAATTGGAGGTGTGAGATTCTCAAGAGCCGCGGACACTGGGGCATTGTGCTAACCCTCTCAACTCCTTATAGCAAGCCTGTCCCTCTGAAGAGATTCAACAGCTCCCGCAGTTGGCAATCATTCAGCCCGCTCGGTACCAGGTTTGGTTTCCCGAATAGGCTAAATCTGCACCTGGCCACTGCAGGGCATTTATTTAGTACGTTAAATGGGGTCTCATCATTGTCAGAGTCTGCAGGTGGGGTCGATGGCTCTACCTATCCTTACCAGGTGCTTCCTTAGCTGACAGTGGCCGGTAAGTAGGCCAGCCAGAGTTCTAACATCAGACCTGCTCAGCTTGAGGAGCCCTCTGGATCTACCCGGCGGCGGTGAGGGCATAAGGCTTCTTGGCTTCTTGAGTGAGCGTGCCCCTCAATATTGTTCCAATACAGCTTATGCTCTTCACTTGCGCGGTTTGCTAATAGCCTTTTAGCCGTGCAGAGCGGAATTTCACAGACTGGCTCCGGCCCTATGAAAGGAGTACTGGACCCCTTCCTAGCAAGTTCATCTGCCTTTTCATTCCCCGTGTAGCTCTGATGTCCCGGTATCCAGATCAAGTTTACTTGATTAGTTCTACACAGTTCATATAGGATCCTTTGGCATTCCCACACCAGCTTAGATCAGGTGGTTTACTAACATGAAAAAAGATGTATCTCTTTCCTTTTTCTTTTAAAACACTTTTTAATTTCGCTTACACTCCGCATTTACAGCCAGCCGAACAAGTTTTGGTAAAGAAAGTCCCTTAAGTTCATTCCATTTCACTTTCTCTTGGATATTCGTTCTCACATGGAAAAAACACGCTCGTGTACACGATTCATACACGCTATCGCCATTGCTGTTTTGTTTTATATTTTAAGGTTGATTCATTCTCACTTTCTTTTACCTTTCTTTCTGTAAACTTGATATCCAGCATAGATGGAACTAACTTTATATATGATATTTTCGAACTAAGAAAAGGGTCCAACTTAAAATTTGAAACGTTTTTAACTCGAGTATTTAGAAAGATGAAAGACTGCGTCGAATATGTCGTAATGACTATAAATGTGCATAGTTTGTAAGTTAAAGTGCATTAAGAAAATTATTTACAGAATGCTAAAAATGGGACAAACTTAAATTAAGAAAAATTGTTGCAATAAATCTGGCGAAAACAGCCTAAAAATTACTTATGTAAGAAAAATTTGTTAAGATAAAATTATTCATCAATTTTAAGCTCATTACAAGTATATTTATACTTAAGTATGTAATGTACTGCTGATGAATAACGTAAAATTTTATCGTTTAATGGTAATTACAGCAATTTAAAAACTATAAAGCACGGCACATACTTATGTAATTGTTTTATTTGCAAAAAGTATTCTATTGAAACTAGTATTTTTTTATAAGCAAACTGAATTAATGAATAAAATGTAATTAGTTATTTTTTTAAAAATACAAACGTAATGCTAAGAACTAAAAAACCATAGGGTATCTGCGAAAGCGGTAACATTATTCTTACAATGACAGCAATAACAATTTAAATTTAAATTCTTGCCATCCCAACCCCAAGTTATGTACAATTATTAAGAGTGTTTTAAATATTTATTGAATCATTAAATTATATTTATATACTTCGATTTTATTATTGAAAAAAATAAAGGATTACTGAAAAATAAATAATGGAAGACAAAACCTAAAGAACTGATGAATCTAAAAATTTGAAGAAATAAATATGAAAACGAGTATATTGTTGTTGTTATTTAAAAGAAACCTTTCTTATGCTCGACAATATTCAGTGATGAAATAACGTAAGCGAAGAAATTATATTTTTCTGGATGGTCACCTCCCCCACTTTCTAATGGAAAGCTTTAGTAAGACCTTCCACGAGAATATGTGGTTGAGTTTTACGACGAGTTTCAGGACATAATTTATTATACATAAGCACAGTCTTGGTGGAAAACTATAAAAGTGTAAAGATATGGAAGTAAATTGTTAGTGCTGTCGTGCTGTGCAGACGTGTTTTGGTTGTGCTCAACTAAAAATTTTCGTTTTGAATTAACTCTTGTGCAAGTTCATCGTTTCGCTGAGAAGTTTACATCTAATTCAGTTTTCAACCGACTTCCCAAAAACAAAGAGGTTCTAAGTTCGACACGTATTTTTTTCTTTTTTTTCTTTTTTATTATTATTTTTTTATGTCTGACCGGGCATAACTTCGTGACGCGTCGACCGATTTTGATGATTCTTTTTTTTGTTGGGTAGAGTATATTCACCGATTGGTACGATGTGAAAGGGTGGGGGTAGGGATGAAACCTAACTTTGTAACGCGTGGACCGATTTGGATAATTCTTTTGCTGTTGGGTAGAGTATGTTTCGTGGTTGATACCTCGAGAAAAAAATTTTGGTATGGTAGGGGTGGAACCTAACTTTGTAACGCGATTTCTTTTCTGTTGTAAAGAGTGTGATCCCCCATTTCTAATAGGAGACTAATTTGGTATTATGGTTAGGGTGGGGGTGAAGGGGGGGGGGGAGTCTAACTTCGTAACGCGTGGACCGATTTTGATAATTCTTTTTCTGTTGGGTAGAGTATGCTCCCTGGTTGATACCACGAGAAAAAAATTTTGGTGGGGTGGGGGGGGGGGGGGAGGGGGGAGTGGAACCTAACTGTGTAACTCGTGGACCGATTTGGATGGTTCTCTTGCTGTTGTATAGAGTGTGATCTCCCTTTGCTAATAGGAGAATAATTTGGTCCTATGGTGAGGTTGGGGGTGGTCTAACTTTGTGACACGTGGATAATTTGGATAATTCTGTTTTTTTGTTGAGTAGAGTATGTTCCCTGGTTGGTACCACGAGAAAAAAATTTTGGTAGGGTGGGGGGGGCGGAACCTAACTTTATAACGCCTGGACTGGCGGGGGGGGGATGTAATTGTTTGGTTTGTTTGATTTGCACCGACTTTAAAATGTGGTAATAGATATAAAATTAAAAATTATTTTATGCTTTTTAGCGCTTTTTGTGAAGTCGGTTCAACTTTTTTTAAAAAACTATTTTATAATTTTTGTTTTTGTGATAACTTCTGATTGATTTGGATGTGCTGTGATTTCGTGATTTGGTTCTAAGAGATCCGTTTGATTGTGGGCTTGCGGTTTCTTGTTGTGTTTTCTTTTGCTGTTTGCATCTTTGTTTTGGTTGTCGGTGTAGCGGTTTTGTTTAGATCTGTGTCGGTCGTTGCACTTTTAAAACTGTGTCCGTTGTCTGCTATTTTTCTGGTTTTATTTGTGTTTTTCATACTGGTGTGCATCATGGTTGTGGCGCTTTATGTTTTTGTTTTGTGTCTTTGATTCATTTCAAGTAAATTAAATTTAATTTTCTTTGCGATTTCGTGTTTTTTTCCATTTTTTGTGGCTGTAACTTTTTTGAATTTGTGTTTTATTTAAATTTTTGAATTTCTATGTTCTGTTTATATCATTGGTAATAAACTCTCTCTGCCTGCTCTGGGACCTTGTCTGCGTTCATGGTTTCCTTTGATCTTTCTGACGCACCAGGTTCAATTAACGAGTCCACCTTCCGAGGCTCCTTCTGTGCCCCTGGCGGAGCGTGGTCGCCCATATACAACCCATGTGAGCGGTGCTGGTGACTCGACTGGCCCTCATGAAGCTCGCGACATTGCACTAAAACGTTCTTGCACTGCCCGTCGGCGTACCCGCCCTCCACGTTCTCCTGTTGCATTCACTTTGGTCACAAGTACTTCTACTCCCCCATCACCTTCTACACTGGACCCAGCTGTTAACATATCTTCCGGCGCCTCTCAGTATAATCCTCAGCCATCGAAAGACACATTTCCGTTGAGATTTGTTAATGTGTCGCGAAATGAGGGTTTCACTCTGAGGATTGCACAACCACCGAGGTCCTTTTTTGTTTCCCGACTTGATCCATCGACTTCTGTTGACCACGTTATTGACTACGTGAAGGAAGACTCTGCACTCCTCTGTTGTCAATTTCTAGGATTTCGTCATTCTCAGGGACTCATGTCGTCTTTTAAGCTGACATCGTCCCCAGATCTCTTCGAGATAATTTCTGGCCCGAGAACCACTGTTAGCAACCAAAAAACCTAAGTACGCTATCCCTTTACTATTAAAATGTAAGGGGATTAAGAACAAGAACAAGCCAGTTATTTCAGGCTTCTCTTGCCTGTTGTTACGATGTCATCGCTCTGACCGAGACCTGGCTTCATAACGGTTTTAATGATGCAGAAATTCTTGACGAGTCCTATCAGATTTTTTGTAAGGTTATATACTCTGACTCCATGACTCAATGGCTGTGTTGGTTGCATGCAAAAAATTTTTCAGCACACTTTTCGCTCTATGAGAAGGAGGTCAAAAAAAATTATTTTCCAAAAATCTCAGCAAAGAGTGAGTCGAGCGAGATCAATTCGAGTCTACCATGATAGGGGGGAAGAAAAAAAAGATCGCGCCACGAAAGGCCCCGAAGAGCGAACGTAAGGAATCTGCGCTGAATGGCCTCGATACGGTTAATGTGGATAGCAGAGTAAAGGTCCCATACCAAGCATATTCCAGGAGAGGTCTGACAAAGGTGCAATAGAGGAGCCTAGTTAAGTAAGGGTCGTCGAGCTCCTTGACCTTATCTGGCTTACTCAGGACGCAACCGTCCAGAGAGTAGTCAAGGAGGATGGGGACATCTTCGGCAGGTAAAGGTCATTACGGTGCATTTGACACAATGTTCTGGAGCCAGCTAGGAGTAATGAGACATCATTAATAAAGATGATGAAGAGCAGGGTGCCAAGAATACTGCCAATCGACAAAGAGTGAAACCAAGAAGATGAAGCTTGCAAACGAGTATCCTGTGGTCAATTCTGTCAAGGGCCTTGCTGAAGCCAGTGAAGATGCAGTAAACCTGAAAGCCTGACTCAATCAAGGGCAGACAGTAATTTACGAATTCGAGCAAATTGGTGGTGGTAGAAGCCATGCTGAAAAGAGCCAAGAAAATGTCTGCAGTGAAAGCGAAACACGTCACTGACTAATTCCTCAAAAACCTTCGCAACAAGTTAGCAATCTGTATATAATTGGAGATGTCAGACTTGTCGCCATTCTTGTGAAGGGGGATTATCGCAGAATCCTTCCAGTACGAGAGGAAACAGCCGTAGCACAGAGACAGGTTAAACAGATAACAAAGAACATGAGAAATTGAAGAAATTCACTTTTTCAAGAAAGACGAAGGGATACCATCCGGGACACACGCAAATCCGTTAGGCAAACATTTTCAAATTGGTGCTTCACCGAGATTACGATGACTTTAAAAACAAATTTTTTTAACTTACGCAAAACTAACTTTAAGAATAAAAAGTTTAACTTATCACGGCTTTGATTGGATCCATACCTTCTGCCAAATCTCGAAAATCGGATGATAAACAGACGGACAGACCCCGAGTTGACACCATAAGTATTCCTTTTTGCCGATTTGGGTACGGAGCACTAATATAATATCTACAATAAGGACGTAATAGTCAAAAACGACATATAATAATTCTCCGATTTAAATTACTCTTGCATTTCTAGGCACAAAACTGAAGAGAACCCTGGATGTAGGTAAAATTGTTTAAAATAAAATAAATATTGCGATTGGATTGGGTTAAAATTTGTCATCAGTCAGGGTCTGCCGATTTACTGTTGTTTTCATTTGGATTAGAAACGGTCCACTGGACCCAAGGTGATTTGTGTCGTACTGAAAATGGTTTAAAAATTGCAAAATGACTTCCGAACTACATACATATAAGAAGTGAGCTATTCGCAAAAAATTTTGGTTTGAATATTTTTTAGGCAGTGTCTATTTACCACCCTCAAATCGCCGTCTAATTTCCGTGTACACGGAAAGTACACGGAAGTACACGGAAATACACGGAAAGTACACGGAAGTACACGAAAAGTACAAGTACAAATTTCACGGACTACACGGAACTACACGTAAGTACACGATAAGTGCAAATAGTCACTTCTATATTCATATTACTGGTAATTGTTTATCACAGCCTGTTCCAGATTCAAACCTGGCGGGGGGAGGAGCAACTAAAAGCCTGATTAATACACCACTTCCTCCCAGAAAGTCTAATAAAAATTTGACGGAACGTTTTGTTTACCTCTTCCTCCCAGAAAGACCAATAACAATCTGACGGAACGTGTTGCGTACAAGTTCCTTCAAATTTTTATAAGACTTTCTGGGAGGAAGAGGTGTATCAGGCTTTTAGTTGGTTTTTTGTACTTCCGTGTACACAGAAATTACACGGCAATTTGAGGGTGGTAAATATACACTGCCTATTTTTAACGTAGGCTCGATTTTACTCATGAGTTTTTGGAACAGAAAGGCAGTAAGCAGTATTTTGAGCAAGGAGCGGATATTTGCTAAGGATGGGTAAGCGAGGAGTAATTTGACTCGTGTTCGTCCTATTTAACTATAGCTCCTACTAGCTTGTTTTATTAACTATTTGTTGTTTTTCCATTTCAATAAAATAATTGAATGCCACGAAGTAAAAGAATCACGCAACCTACATTTATCAAAATTCCAGCTTCTACCTTTGTATTAAAAGAAATTAAATCTGAATAATCAATTCAATCTTTACGTTTATCCACTTGAAATCTTAATGAGAAAACGGTAGGAAAGTATCATTTAATGTTAGGAAACATACGGATGCAACCCTGTAATCAATTTGATCCAAAAGTAAAAGTAAAACAACTTTAACTACAAATACGGTAGATTAGTGGAATAGGTCAGCAGAAAGAACAGTGAGTAGTGAGCATTTACCTATAGAGTAGTAGGTACAGGACTCAATACCAAAGACATGATCATGAAGATAATATTCCATATTGTTACTTTCTTAACTATTGTCAATATTTGTAAGTCAACCCAGGAAATCACTGGTGAAAAGTTGTCTCATTTTTTAAATGATTTTGTGAAAGATCAAGATGTTGGGACGGAAGTACTATTCATCTCTTGCTGCAAGTCAGGTGTATAAGCATATTTTTGTAACAAAAACAATTTATTCTAAATGTGTTTTTTTATAGACAATTTATTTAGAATTATGAAGGATGCAACTTTTTTAATTGGATTCAACCGCTGTAATGACCACCATATTAAGGATCATACGAAAAAGCAAAACATACTTTTCGTTGTTGATTTACATTGTTCATCTGCAAAAAATTATGTCGAAAATATTATGAACACAAACTATTTTAGACATCCTTTTCGATGGATAATGATAAGTAAGGACCTGGCCACTATTCCGAAAATCACAGCTTTGCCTGATAGCAATATATATTTGGTTACATCAAATAATTTTGACACAAGCCTTGAAATTAATCAATGTAAATATTTATTTCAATTTATTGAATATTATCTACAATTTTTAAAAATTAAAAGTTTACAGTGTTGAGAAAGGTGCTCCGATTATTTTTGAGTTATATGGAAACTGGTCTATCTCAGCTGGACTAATTGTTTTCCAACGAGGAAAGATATTATCTCGAACGCGTCGAAATCTTGGCAAAAAAGTATTAACAGCAAGTGTTGTGATCACAAACAATGACACTTTCAATCACTTGGAGGACTACAGGAACAAACATATTGATTCAGTGACAAAAACTAGTTTTCCGATAACAAAGCATTTAATAGATTGTGTTAATGGAACCATGAATATTATTTTTACGGACACCTGGGGCTATAAAGATCCAAAATCCGGAAAATGGACCGGAATGGTTGGAGACCTTTCATCTGGCAAAGCAGATTTGGGAGGTAGGTTCAGCTGTGTTATATATCTAAATGAAAATTTGAGTGGAGAAAGGTCATAAGCGACAGTTTTCAAGTTTTTCGAAAAACACACTATAGAGTGAACGGATAGAGCATAGGAACTTACGCTTTTAAAAGACGTTTAACTGGATATCAATGCAAACATTTAGATTTTCTTTAAAAAGTCGCTTAGGCCCTTCATCCACTCAACCCTTCAAATGTAGTTTAAGTGTGATGTTATACTTACTGTTTAAAAGCTCTTTTTTGACTTGCAATATTCGTATGTATGCCCACTCCGATCCAGATGAAATTTTGCACACAGCTTTCGTACAAAATAGTATGTTTTGGATCGTTAAATGCAATATTGCGGACACCCCAAGAAAGCGAACTACGTCTTTTTAGAAATACTCCTTGATATGGGTAAGAAATGAAAGGTATCGACTTGAAATTTTGTATACATGTTAAGTTTTAACAGAAAAACTAAATTTTTTGATGATGCTGCAACCAGTGCACCCTGGTTCACTGCGGATATAGATATGTTTAGTTTGGTTTTCACAGGTAAATGGGATGTAAAGGACTTAACATCAGCTAGGAATTTTAGTCAAAGTGGATAACATTAAATATTAATACTTCAATGAGCAATAAACATTGAATACTTCAGTGAGGTGAATTACTTAGGCATTATGCTTGATAAAAGACGTAATTGGCACACTCACCTTGACTTCACCGTAAGCAAGGCTACTGAACCCTATGGGGCTGTTGAAATCTATTCGGAAGGCTTTGAGCCTCACTCCGAAGATAGTGTTCCAATTATAGAATACGCCGCCTTGTAACTAGCTTCAGCGACTTGCTTACCTCTCCATAACAGAAGCAATGAGGACTTGTCAAACAGCTTTAAAAATATATTGCACTCACTTCCTTGGTCATCTCTATCATGAAGTCGGCTGCAAATAGCGCCTTGAGATCCATGCCATCGAAACTTGTGCCCTTATCAACGTAAAAAAAGGACTGAAAGGGGCTGATATAACTATCTTCTCTGATAGCCAAAAAGCCCTTAAGGCTCTATCCTCGTATTGTTTTTCCTTGAGGCTTACGAAGTGGTGCTTCGACACCTTCCAATAACTGGCCACCCATAACACAGTTGCACTTTATTGGTTAGCTGGTCACTCGGGAGTCGAGGGAAACGAGACCGCCTACGAAGTGACCAGGAATGGGTGATTGCATTGAAGAGTTGGCTCAATGTATTTCAAACCTAGATCCATGCCATCGAAACTTGTGCCCTTATCAAAAGAACTGAAAGGGGCTGATATAACTATCTTATGTGATAGCCAAGCAGCCCTTAAGGCTCTACCCTCGAGATGTTTTTACTTGCGGCTTACGAAGTGGTGCTTCGCCACCTTCCAATAACTGGCCACCCATAACAGAGTTGCACTTTGCTGGTTACCTGGTCACTCGGGATTCGAGGGAAACGAGACCGCCTACAAATTGGCCAGGAATGGCTCTTCCTCTCGGTGCCAAGGATCTGAGCTTTTTTCACACTCAGGTGGCCGTCGGCAAGAGTTGTGATTGAAGACTGGACTAGGGGTCAGCAGCTGCTATACTAGAGAAATCGCCTTAAGTAAAGCATATCTAAGGTTGCTCTCAGGTTACCTATCTGGCTACGCCGGACAGGTCTGTCTAGTGAAACCGATTGCCGGCTCTCTCTGGAAGACGATGAAACGCACATAATGTGCTTTTGTCCGGCCTGGGTATGATTGAGAAGGAGACATTCCTGAGCCTGGCTGATGTTCGATTTGCACTATTAAAGACCTCACTGTATATCTAATGGGGGGAGTGAGCGTCTTTTGCAGTAGTAGGAGTTATCGCACAAAAAGTCTTTTAGGTTGCAGTTGTTTAATTTGTACCGTCTTCAAAATGTCGTAATAGATATAGAAGTAAATACTATTTCATACTTTTTAGCGCTTTTTGTTAAGTCGGTTCAAGTTTTATTTTAAATAACTTTGTTAATATGTGGCTTATTTCAAGGTGAACGGCCATGGTAAATAGCACTTCGAATCTCCTTCTGCACTGTTCCCGCATACACACTTTTTCAAGTAACTCTGGTCGACCTGTCTGTGAAATAGAAGTTATAATGCCCTCCGTCTTGAATCTTTTAATGTCGTCAGACCATAGGCGTTGCGAATAAATAGTTTTTTAAAAAAAGTTGAACCGACTTCACAAAAAGCGCTAAAAGCATAAAATAATTTTTAATTTTATATCTAATACGATATTTTGAGGTCGCTACAAATTAAACAAACAAAACAACTACCCAACTACAATTGAAGATAATATATAAAACTGCCTGAACGTTTCAGCTCACGGAATCATAAGGAAGGACGATTATACTTTTGTTGGAGTTGTTTGGTTTGTTTGATTTGCACCGACCTCAAAATGTCGTAATAGATATAAAATCAAAAATTATTTTATGCTCTTAGCACCGTTTGTGAAGTCGGTTCAACTTTTTTTTAAAACTTTTTTTTATTTTTCACTTTTAAGTGTCTTATATTCTGTACAAAAAAGCAAGAACCATCAAAATCAGCCCACGCGTTAAAAAGTTAGGTTCAACCCCCTACCCCCACCCCCATCCCACCAAAATTTGTTTTCACGTGGTATCAATCATAGAACATACTCTACCCAGCAGAAAAATAATCATCGAAATCGGTCCACGCGTTACGAAGTTAGACTATTCCTCCCCACCCCCACCTTAGGATCAAATTATTCTCCTATTAGCAATGGGGGATCACGTTATATACAACAGCAAAAGAATCATCCAAATTGGTCCACGCGTTACAAAGTCAGGTTCCACCGCTCTCTCCCCACCCCAAACAGAATCAAAATCGGTGTACGCGTTACGAAGTTAGGCTCCCCCTCCCCCACCTTAGATCGAAATTGGTTCTTATAGTAGCAATGGGGGAATATACTCTGTAAAACATAAAGGATCATCCAAACCGGTCCGCGCGTTACTAAATTAAAATAAATGTTAAGAGACACATGAATCCCCATAGAAAAAATGGTCAAGAGCGTGATGCGGTTCTAAGATATCTAATTTCCATTAGAAGTGCTAACTAAAAATTACCTTCAGGAATTTTTTCAGATATTTTGCATCAATAGTTTAGATATAAAGGGGGACACTTTGATAGCGACTTTGAAAGCAAGTGTGACTGAAGAGTTATAACCAAAATGTTTTTTTTGTATGTTAGAATACCTATCTAAAGACAACCCATTCAATGGGGTAAGGACAAATATTTTGCGAACACTTTTCACTCTATGTGAGGCACCTAAAACATTTCTTTTTTTAAAACTATCATCATTTCTGATTTTGGATCATTAATATACATATGTCCGTACACCAAATTTCATCTTAATTGATACATATGTAAATGTAAAGATGTGAAAGCTGAATTGGGCAGACCTCTGGTTCGAAACGAAATAGATAGCGCAAAATAAAAGACTAAACTTGTTAAATTGTTTAAAATATAATTGTTGTTTAGTGTATATGGATTATTCCACGCTACATCGACAAACTTTCTGCAGCTATTTCACCGATCTCGGTTAAAGTCGTCAATTTAGTTGCCTTGTTATTAACAAAAATAAAGTATTTTGCAAAAAATTTTGCTAACTGTAGAAGCTGCAGGCCTTTGAAAATTGTAAAAAAGCCGATTTTGCATTTTTGATATAATTTCAAAAATTGATATCTCCGGCTCTACTGGGCCAATTTTAATGCTCTTGTGCATTTTAGAAAGGAGAGGTTTGATATTTTCTAAAAAATATCTTTGGAGAAATTTTTGACCAAAAAGACAAAACCGGTTATATCCTTTATCCTTGAAAAAGTCCTTGACAAAAAGTCTACATATAGCGAAAAAATCACTCGTTATTTGAATGGAGCGGCAAGTATTCAGGGGGACCCCACAATTACGGCTTTAAGAAAACAGCAATTTTCACGAATTTTTTTAAAGGTTAAAAAACAATCGAATCATTTGGGGTTTTCTATTATATGATTGCATGTATTTTCGACTATAATACACAATTTTTTTTGAAAAAGAAAAGAAAAAGATTGTTATTTGGAGCCGTGGTAGCCTTCGGCGTCAGAAATGTTCAAAAAAAAGGCACCTCTAACACATCACTCAATAAGTCCCGGGCTTAACTAATAAAACAACAACTTTCAGACAAAATTCACCTTTATTCATCAAGATACTTTCTTTCAAGATTGATGCATTGAGTCCAGCGCTCTTCTAATTTTTTTTTAATTTTGCAAAATAGGCTTCAAGTTCGGTAATCACTTCTTCATTTGAGCCAAAATTCTTTCCCTGAAGCATTCTTTTGAGGTCTGCAAACAGCCATTAGTCGCTGGGGGCCAGATCTGGACGATACGGTGGGTGGCATAGCAATTCAAAGCGCAGTTCGTTCAATTTTACCATCGTTTTCATCGATTTGTGACTCGGCGCGTTATCCTGGTGAAACAACACTTTTTTCTTTTGCACATGAGGACGTTTTTTCTTTATTTCTTAACTCAGTCGATCCAATAAAGCCATATAATATTCGCTGTTGATGGTTTTGCCATTCTCAAGGTCAGTCAATGCACAAGATTCCATGCGCATCCCAAAATGAAGAGGAGTAAGGTATAAAAGATCATTAATTAAAAGAAGAAATAAGGTTGGTGAAAGAACTGAACCCTGAGGTACACCGGCATTTATTTCGTATGAATCAGATGTAACTCCGTCAATTGCTACACGAATTGAACGGTCTGACAAAAAACTCTCTATCTATTTAACAAGTGTAGGATGCAGACCAAATGTTTGAAGTTTAGCTAAAAGGGCAGCATGCCAGACTCTACAAAAAGCCTTTGAAATATCAAGAGCGACGATTTCGGACTCACCAAAATTATGGAGACAATGATTCCAACGCACGGTTAGGGCCGTAAGTAAGCATGCGGTTTAGCGGCCAGCGCGGAAACCGTACTGACAATCGTTGATAAGATGGTTATTTTATAGATATTTCAGCAGCTGAGAGTTGATGAGTGATTTAAAAACTTTAGATATAATCGAAGTTAGTGCAATTGGTCTGTAGTTAGAGGGGTCGTATGCCTCTCCGTTTTTAAGTATCGGCTGGACATGAACAAGTTTTCATGCACTTGGAAACATTCCTGTTGAATATGACAGGTGAAAAAGTTTGCGCAGCGGTTTAGCCAAAGCAGAGGCGCAGCATTTTAAAACCAGGGGCGAGAAACCATCAGGCCCAGTAGTGGACACGACGCGTTTCTAAAGTACCCTAAAAACTTCTCGAGTGCGAAAGTGTAGCGCTTTTTGCCTACTAGTGTACTGTGATGGAGATGGAAGTGGCTGCGATGAAGGTGGTAAGTACGAATTAGCAGCAAACAGGTTGGCCTTGTCCAATGGGTCAGTAGAAACATTTCCATTATAAATGAGTGTTGGTGCCCTGACTACCATTTTGAGTAGAAAATATATTCCTACCTTCTAACGCTCTGGTGGAAATTGAACTTTGCCCGACTAATTTCTGAATTGCAAATATTTCGCGCATCTCTATAGATACGTCTCAATTCCTCTGAAGGGCACAATTTATATGCCTGGAAGGCTGCTTCCTTATTTTTAATGGCTGCGAAATATTCATAATTGAACCAATTTGGTGTTAGTTGGTTTGATGTTTTTGATGCTATGAGGAACCATAGGATATTCAAGATATAATCGGTGCTTTTGTAAACGTCTTCATAGAAAAACGATCACACTAATCCAGCTCTATGAGATATTTATTAGGTCCTGCCCAATCAACATTTTTATAGTGCAACACTAATCTTTTGGTGGAATTTCGATTAGTGGTTGTCAGAAAGGAGGTGGAGGATTGAGCGAAGAATTGCCCAAGGGAGCAGTTACAGAAACCGAGTACAGTACAACGCCGATTATCCGAACGCCGATTAACCGAATCGCCAATTATCCGAATCGGTCCTAAGCGTAATATAAAAAATTAAAACCAAGTAATTTTTCAATAAAAACAAGTGATCGAGATGTTCAAGTGAGCGTTATTGTAGAACTGTGTTGAACTTAATAAAGTTTATTCTATGTGTTACAGTTCGTTTTTCTTTATTACCAGTCTATGTCCGATTATCCGAATTTTCGATTATCCGAATCGACCCCGGTCCCAATAATTCGGATAATCGGCGTTCTACTGTATTTATTTGGATGCGATGTTAGAAATAGATCAAAAAGATGCGCGTTGTACCCCAAAGTATCAGGAATACGAGTCGGACACTCAAACAGTTGTGATTAAAGGACGCACTAAATAACTCAACGTGTCTTCTGGACGGGCTTGTGGTAGAAGAATGCCTGAGCCATTGTGTGTTGTGGACATTGAAATCGCCATCAAGAACGATTTCAGAAGAGGGGATATTTCCAAAATCTTATCAATATCGGAAGACAGCTTATCGAAGGGACACACAGTGTCAGTGTCAGACATGTTCGGGCTGCGGTATAAAAAGCAGAAGTAAATGATGTAACGATAGAGTTTAAATCTAATCCAGACATTATTAAATTCTGGATTAGTAGAAGAGAATTGAGGAAGATGGGACAATGGCACATCATTTCTAATATAAACCGTGATTCTCGACTGAGGAGAGAAGAGCGACACTAAGTGATATCCAGGAATGTTATACTGATTAATATCAGAATCGAAAACAACCTTGGTTTCACTTAGTGAAAAAACTGCCGGATTTTCGCCGATCAAGTGGCAGTAAACCGAAAAATGGTTACTTTTCAAGCCGTAAAGTTGCAAAAATCGAAATAAATTTTTGCGTACTCCCGTAACATTAATTTTCCAAAAACAAAACGAAAACGTACAACGACACAAGGACTGACGAAGGGGATCTACAAATGCGAAGCAAAGCCGCCTCTGTGAGAACAAAGTCAACAGCAATGTTATGCCTGCGCGATTGTACTACATTGAATGCTGGATGGAAATAAAAGATATAAAATGGAACGGACTCACCAGACTTAAATAGTGCATAAAAGACCTTCCCTTTAGTGAAGATGGCACTGGCACTTAATAACTGAAATTTATTAATTATTTATGCTTTCACTACCAAAATTAACTTTTTTAGGGAGCAAGACACGGCGGCACGTCCGTCCCCGTCAGCAGTCCAACTCAAAGTGAGAGCGAGAGAGAGTAATTTGAAGAATTATGAACTAAATCATAGGCAAATACACTATAAATTTCAAAACTTATTTTCGCTTTATATATCTTCCCTTCCAGAGCTTTCCCTTCCTTATAATTTTAATCACAACACCTCAGGTAGGTATTATGATTGATACTTGCCACCCCATTCAAATAACGAGTGATTTTTTCGGGATTTAGCTCACTAAAATAATTGTAGCATATGAAACCATAGAGATCCCAATTTAAGATTTTCACAGATTGCCGCATAGTTATAGACCTTTAAAAATATAAAAAAGTTTGAGAACCGCAAGGACTTTTTCAAGGAATTTAACGTCCTTTTGGTAAAAAATTTCCCCGAAGATATTTTTTTTAGAAAATATAAAATCTACCCTTTCTAAAATGCAAAAGATCATTAAAATTGGTTTAGTAGAATCGGAGATATAAACACTAATTGAAATTATACGAAAGGGCAAAAAACGACTTTTTTTGCAATTTTCAAAGTTCCTACGATTAGCGAATATTTACAAAATATTTTATTTCTCTTAATAACTCATATAAGGCAACCAACTTACCTTCTTTAGGCGAAATAAGTGAGATCGCTGCAGAAAATTGTTCCGGAGCTTGTCGACACATCGTGGAATAACCCATATTACTTTAATTCATTACAAATTTTATACTATCAAATATTGTTTTTTAGGTACTTCCCTCTTTGTTACCGCCATTAGAATTGCAAACGTAGACTATCTTTCTATGACTTCACCCACAAAGATTAGTTTTCTATTTCGTGAGCCACCATTGTCATATGTTTCAAATATTTACTCCTTGCCCTTTACTCGGCTTGTGTGGATTAGTGCTATAGCAATGGTTTCCCTGGCTGTAATTATCATCTTTTTTACTATGAAATATCAAATAAGAAGTATTTCAAAAGAAACTGACGAGGAAAAAGGATTAAGATTCACCGACTTCATATTAGCAGGAATTAGTGCCGCCTGCCAAATGGGCACTTTAATGCAACCAAAATTGTTGTCGGCAAGGGTATCAACGGTACGTTCACAAATTTAAAAAATATTTACGCTATAAAATAAATATATTTCTTTGCAGATATTCCTACTTATTGCAGTCTTGTTTTTATATACTTCGTACACAGCAAATATTGTGGCTCTATTGCAATCAACAACTAAAAGTATCCAGACACTATCGGATCTCCTCAAATCTCAACTTGTAGTGGCCGTTGATGATACTCCTTATAATCACTACTACTTTCCAGTATGTGAAAATGAAATTTGTTTTTAATAGTAATTTTTTTTAGGAAATTTTTATAGACTGCTACTGAGCCTGTACAAAAAGAACTCTATAAGAAAAAGGTTGTTGTTAAAGGAGTCCCTCAGTTTATAAATATCTCTGACGGAATAGCTAAGATGCGAAAAGGTCTATTTGCCTTTCATGTCGAGTTGGGTGTTGGCTACAAAATAATTGAGGAGTCATTTTATGAACACGAAAAGTGTAACCTTAGGAATATTCCTTTCATTCAGCCCACAGATCCTTGGTACTGTATTGCAAAACAGTCTCCCTATAAGGAGATGTTGAAAGTTAAGTATGAAACTAGTAGCATTTTTTTGATATTATTTAATAGGCAATCTTTGTAGTCTACTTAAAATACGGGAACATGGGTTACAAGGAAGAGAACATGCGCGGATTTACACAAAAAAGCCGGTGTGCACGACCAACGGACAAAGTTTTGGAAGTGTAAGGTTGACAGACTGCTATGCAGCTTTTGTTATTTTGTCAATTGGATACGGACTTGCAGTAGTAGTTATACTTCTCGAAAGAATGTTGAAAAATTGCACAATTTGCCTGATTTAAGAGTTGTGAAGTTCTGTTCCCACTCTATGTCTAAAAAGGAGCTAGAGAGATTACATATATTCCCACATATTATTCTGTTTTATTGTCCGTAGGTTGCACGTTGTTTGTAATAGAAATGTGTACGTAGTCCTTCATTAAAATATCAGAAAATTGACGTTTTAATTTTTTATCGGTTTTTTGTGGGATTAAAGTATTGGTTAGGTTCAAAATATTGCTTCTCTGTGGCAATCTGTCATTCCCACAGTCAAGTTTTCAATACATTATGAAAGTGAGTAAAGGAAATATTGGCTGGTATAGATGTGTGGTTTATAAAGAATTTGACATTTTGAGATTTTCAAGTGTCCAGTTTATTTGCTTCATTTACAAATTGAAAAGAAAAGGGTTTAATATTAGCAAATAGAGGTTATTAAGATACTCGTAGCGTTTTTTTTTTGCGTGAGGGGTGAAAATCTTCCAAAGACACCAGGATACTCGATTGTCTCTGTAGTGTGAGATTTTTACTCACTAAAAACACCCCTCTAGGGATTAGCCGAAACAGACCACTTTATCCGGGTCCCTTTTCGTCCCTACCCCCTGTGATCTCAGCGAGAGAGATCCGGACTAATCCAGTTTTCTTCCCTCACCTCGATTCCTCGGGTCAGCGCAAGCATTTGCTTATAGGACACCTCTGCCATTCTTTCTTCTTCCATCCAGTGGTGTCCCATCAGCTTCCATTTTCTACTTGCCAGTGCAGGGCAGTGGCACACTATGTTTGCCGCCGTCTCCTGCTCCTCCAGGCACAGCCTGCAGATATGACCCTCGAGAATGTTCATCCTCTTTAGATGACATCTGAAGTTACCATGTCCTGTTAGTAGGGCCGTAAGCCATCTCAAGGTCCTGCGATCCATATCCAGGACCTCCCTCTGTTTCGCACATCTGGTCGCTACAATTGCCATCTTAGCCTGTCTGAACGAGTCCACGACGTTCCACCGTTCCCAGTGTTCCCTCGTGGCCCACTTTCCTAACAGGCCCTCTGCCGTGCCCCTGCCTAGCGCAGTGAACGGCTCCGGACCTTGGAAACTCGAAGCAACCCCTAGCTTTTCCAGTACGTCAGCTTTCTCATTTCCTTCGACACCCGCGTGTCCTCGGACCCACGCCAGTGTCAACTCATTTGATGAGGCACACGCGTTTGGTTTGCGAACACACTCCAATGACAGCGCTGTGTTGAACTCTGTACCACCACTATCTTCTTGTCTCTCACTCGACTCTCTAGTATGCGATCAAGTGCATAGATCAGAGCCAGCATCTCTGCCTGAAATACTGATTTGTATATCCCCAGGCAAAGATGGGTGTTCAGGTTCAGGTCGTCACTGAAGATATCTGCGCCCGCTCTCTCATCAATTCTGGATCCATCCGTGAATACTGTAACGTCGCTTACACGGTTTTCAGGGAGTGACCCATCCCTTATAAGCGTTTCGTGGTGCCTTTCAATTACCCTTACTTTGCTTATACCATAAAAAGGTATTTCCAATTCCGGTATCTCATCTTTGACAAGTTCCAGAATTTTCCTATGCCCTCGGTTATCACGAGATCTGCACCAGTTTGCACCTCGATCCATGCGAAGAGCTGCTGACGCAGCAGTTCTCTTCACATATGTATCCAAAGGTAGCAAACCCAGTATCATCTCTAACGCCATTGTCGGCGTGGTTCGAAAGGCCCCTGTTATCGTCACACACGCTAGTCTCTGAACCTTACTCAATTGCCTTTTTACTGTGGGCTTGGAAGCGCTTGGCCACCAGACCACAGAGGCCCACACACCTTTCATATACAAGTATTATTGAACAATTATGATCAAATAAAGTTTTAAGTTTTTATGAATTTATTTATGTTAAATTTCTACAATGTATATACAATATGAGTCTTATCTTAGGTTAGAAGTAAGTCTTCATTCAGGTATAATATTGTAACGTGCACGAGGTAGGCCACGAGAAGCAAAATATTGAACCGTGTAATGCGCATGCCCCAGGTGGTCAGAAATCAAGGCAGGGAAATGTCAAGCGTACAAAGTCAAGGACGATTTGAACCTATGGTGATTATGTGAGGTGAAAATGTGTAACGGAAACGTCGAGAACTAAGTGGCAGAAGTTTCTTAAATTAAGCTGAGTAGCATTAGAGCCGATCCATACTATAATGCCGTTCACAGTTCGTTCTCGGTCTGATCTCGGTCTGGTAAAGTCTAATCTAAGGATTTGAGCGGAACTGTTACGGACTGTTACGGATAGTATGGATGTACATATTCATTTGTTACTTGATGATATTTGACCAGACCGAGATCGGACCGAGAACAAACTGTGAACGTCATTTTTATTTATTTATTAACAACAGGTTCGCCAAAGCTGGCTACTAAGAAAGTTACAAATTAACTAAGAGGAGGCTGGGATATTCTTTCCTGCTAAAACAAAACTATTTTTATATCACTAGCCCAGCCATGTACCACAAGCATCATCGAAGGGTCTATTACTACGTTGCGGCGCGTAAAAGTGTAGCTACAATGACTGTAAACGTACTGAAATATTTTGGGAAAATTCGTGGATGATTCAAGACGCTTATTTTTTAATTGATGTTATTTTATTATTTTGTAATTTTGATTAACTTTTTATTTTTATAGAATATAAAAAATTAATAATTAAAAAAAACAAATGTAAAAGAAATCTGAATTATTTGCCCCTCGAGTTATTTAGTGAGTCCTTTAATTTACAACTACTGGTGGAGTGTCCAACTAGTGTTCCTGATACTTTGGGGCACAATACGCATCTTTTGGATCTATTTCTAACATCGCATCCAGATAAGTTCTCGGTTTCTGTAACTGCTCCCTTGGGAAATTCGGACCATTTTCTTATCTCCGCCCAATTCTCCATCTCCTCTCTGACAACCACTAACCTAAATTCCACCAAATGATTAGTATGGCATTGTAAAAATTCTGATCGGGCGGGACTTAATAAATATCTTAGAGATTGGTCTGATTGAGAGACGTGAACAAAAGCACCGCTTATGTGCGGAATATTTGCAATTCAGTAAGGTTTTTTCTACTTAAAAGGGTAGTAAGGGCTTCTGCTCTCTAGTAAAACCGTATAAAACAATTTCACCTGTTCGTCATCACCACCACTCATTTATAATGAGAATGTTTTTACTGACTCATTGGACAGAGCCAACCTATTTGCTGTTAATTTAGCTTCTAATTCGTACTTTCCATCTTCATCGCAGCCATCTGTTTGCTTCTTATTTTGTTTCGCATTCTCACCTGCCACCTACATCGCAGCCACTTCCTTCTCTATCGCAGTACACTAGCAGGAAAATGAAGGTATTCTCTAAACTCGGCGTGTCCAAAGCTACTGCACCTGATGGTTCTCGCCCTGGTTCAGTCAATACCAAAAAAGGAGAATCATGCGACCCTTCTAACTATAGATAAATTGGTTTTTGAAGCGATGTAGGTGGTGATAAAATATCTAGAAAGTAACCATCTTATCAACGATTTCCACACTGGCCGCTTAACTATACAGGCAACAACATACTGATGGCTCTAACGGATCGTGGGAATCATTGTCTCCATAATTTTGGTGAGTCCGAAATCGTCGCTTTTGATATTTTAAAGTCTTTTGATAGAGTCTGGCATGCTGCCCTTTTAGCTAAACTTCAAACATTTGGTCTGCACCTGTAGCCTAACCTTCTTAAATGGATAGAGAGTTTCTTTGTCAGACCGTTTAATCCGTGTAGTAATTGCCGGAGTTACATCTGATTCCTACGAAATAAATGTCGGTGTACGTCAGGCTTCAGTTCTTTTATCAACCTTATTTCTTCTTTTTAAGAATGATGTTTTATCCCTTACTCTCAATCCTATTCATAGTTTCGCCGGCGACGGCACCCTTGATTTCGCGTACTCATTGGATTTTGTAATGAATTCACGTGGAAATGCTACAGAAGTCAATCGGGAATGCATGTTTAGTTCATTAAACAATCATTAAACTATGGTGCTCGTGTACACATGACAACACGCGATACAAGAGCTGCAAATCGCTCCCACCCCTATACTCTCCAGATCAAATTTGGACGTACCGTAAAATTTCAAGAATCATACAGAACCGCCACCAGTTAATCCTAGCCACCCTTACCTTAAACACAAAATCCACGCTTACCTGTCCCTTTCACACCCTCATCTTAGAAACAAATTTCTTGCTATAGTTATGGCTATCCAGGGTTTACGAAGTTAGGTTCAACGACCACCCCACTAAAGAATTTTTTTAACATAGTGCCAATCGGGGAATATTTGTTTGTTTTTAGCGGGAGAGGTGAACATCTGTCGCCCCTAACCTCGGTTCCCTGGGTCAATGCTAACACCTTAGCCTGTCTGCATAAATCCATGTTGTTCAACTCTCACCAGTATTTCTTCTTGGTCCATGCGTTAACCATAACCTTCACCCCTCCTCTGTCGACGGCAGTGAAGGGTTCCGAGTCATGAAGCTTTAATCTTAAGCACAGAGCCAGGACAAATACCTTCTTCCGGATTAACTGTATCTAATCCTTCTTCTGCATTTTCTACTGGTAATTTTTCCAGAACTGCTTCTATTGTGGGTAAGTGGATATTGTCAACCTGTTAGGATCTATCATCTCTTCCACCTCCACGCCTACAGAAGTGTCTGAGGAGACACCATTCGCGTCCCAATTACTGGGTCCTGCGAAAACTGAATACTGCAGACTCCCTCGGCAAGGCCTACGACAACCTTGGAGTTAGGGGGATTGTCAAAAGGTTACCTCCTCCGGCATTAGTTACTTGGCTACGTTGTAACTGACACTTGAAAATCTCCAGATGACGATCGCCGTATCCTAGAAGGCTTTTAACGTTTTCGTCCATCCTCCAGCAACCAATTGGGGAACAAACTCTGCCGAACAAAAGGAAAGAATCATCCAAATAGGTACACGCTTTTCGATGTTAGACTACCCCTCTCCCATCCCTCCACCCTAGGTCCAATTGTTTTCTTATATCAGCAATGAGGGATCATACTCTATGCAACGAAAGAAAAACTATTTAAATTGTTCACCGCGTCACGAAGCTAGGTTTAACCCCAACCCAAATTCCACCAAAAATTTTTTTGACATGGTACCAATGGAGAAACAAACTCTGAAAAAAAAATCAAAATCGGCCAACGCGTTACGAAATTATGCCCGGTTATACAGAAAAAAATAAATTAAAAATTCTGGTCCACCTATTCTTTTTGGGAAGTCGGTTAAAAAAGAGAGAACATGGCGCATATTCCTCATTATACCAATTAAAAATTCAGTTTTGTTTATAAAAAATTTTCCTTCAAGGAACAATTAATAAACAGAAAAAAACATTCTTCGAAATAAAAAAAAATACATTTTTGCAATCTTTTTTTATTTTTAATAATTTTTTAATAAGAAAAGATCCAAATAATCCTAAAATATAATTTTTTTTTTAACTTAACCTTCGTAAAATTAAAAAATGTATACAAACTTTTGTAATTAAATGTTTTGCAAAATAGGGGTGCTTACATTCTGAGTCTCATACATTTTTTTTGGCAATCTATAAGCCAAAGTTGAAAGTTTTTTGAAAAATTGCAAAATGTACGTTTTTTTTTTGTAGCTTTTGGCCGTAGTAACTAAACTAGTAGTGCTATAATGGCATATAATACCTTAACATTTTTGTGGTGATCTCTACTTTAAGGAAAAGAATCTCTGAAATGATATCATGTAAAATTACATTTTTACTTCTGGCCTATATGGCGTTTTCTCTCGAAACAGTGCATTTTTGCCGTTTATCTCGAAAACCAGATCTGATCAAATAAAACTGCTATGATTTTCGAATTCAGCGGAAAATTTTACTACAGAAATGGTTGTTTTTATTTGCCGTAATAAAATTTTGCAGAAATCTGTAGACTAGTGTAATTGTTTATGCGAATGCTTCGTTTTAAAGATCAGGCTATAAAGAATTTTTAAACCGAAATTGAATTAATTTGGTCCCTGAAACTTATAACAAGGTTTTACTGTATAACGAATTCAGAGGTTCTTGTATCTTTACACCTACCTCGACTTGGACTGAAAATTGTCGACACAAATTCAATGGATCCCATAGCGTGTATATTCATTGAAATTTTCGATTTTAAAAATTCTCGTGATTACAGTGTTTTTCTCTAATGGGAGTTAAAAAGTAAAAAGCAATTATTTCCTTTCCGACTCCTATGGAAGAAAAGTAATGTATGAAAATGTTTTACCTTTCTAAATTAGGTATTATTTTCATATTATTTGTCCCCAGGTAATAAAATCACATCAACACGTAGTATAATTTAGGGTTCTCTAAATATTGACTTATTTAAAGTAAGCTTAAATAATCCTGCGGGACAGTCATTTAGGCGTTCGAATTCATTACCAAGGCTATATCGTAGTACTGTGCAAATTCTAACCATAGTATTGGAAATATCGACTTTAGTTGCAATATAGGCATATTGGATCAATTTACGTACATAAGTCGCTTATGGGCAAACACATCTAGATAATAGTTGCAACAGTTGACTGTGTTTTTTTAAAATTCTGTTGAATTTCTTTTCTAAAGAACAAAAAGGCAATGAGGGTTCAGTCATATAATATCTTTATTAATTATTTAATCGTTATTTTGGTTATTAAAAGTTGTAAATCGAACGAAAGCTATACGGAAAATATTCCAGGTTTTCTTCGAGAATTTGTAGAACATTTAGATTCACCAGTGGAATTAATTTTGTTTTTATGCTACAAAGCAGGTAAATATTAGTTGTAGTATTCATAATGCCATACTTGCCTCATTATTTATTTCTAGATATATTGGTGAAAATAGCGAAAGGAATTCATAATCCAATTAGATATCATCGATTTGGTCAACTCAAATCTCAGCAATATGATAACAAAAATAGGATTATATTTGTAACTGACACGAATTGTCCAGGAGCTCTTGAATTTCTTGAAGAAAGTGTTTATTATTCTTTTTATAGACATCCATTTCGGTGGATAATATTTAATGGACAACAAAGTTATACTCCAAATATATCATCACTAATAGATAGCAATATTTATTTGGTTACTATTAATAATAACGGAAGTCTATTTTTTCTACAGCAAGGTAAGTTTATACATTCAAATTCAAATTTCTGTGCACAAGGTAGTGTTAGATAAATTTCTCCCTCATCTAATTGGGATATTTACATGTTACCCATCGACAACATCTTCCCTTTATCTGCTGGTCTCTCTGACGACGAACATCTTTGGTACCTTGGAAATTTCAATTTTACTATACTATACACTGGGCTTGAGCTTAAATGATACTTCCTCAAATGTATCTTTTTACGCTGAATATTACGTGATTGAGTTTATGTTTAAGCTTCAAATTCTTAGATTTAGTTTTTGTTAGTGACGAGTTTTCATAAGTTTGTTCTAGTAAAGTATATAGCTAAAGATTCGCATCCAAAATGCTTAAGAATGCCAAAAATAAAGCACAGATCTCCAGTCTTTTAAAAGGCTCGGAAAGAAATACGAATTTTTGTACAGATTCCTATGTAGGCAGTGACAATCCCTTTTAGTTCTAAGTATATACCATAAATAGTAAAAGGCTGAATTTCCCAATATCATGAACTATAATATTTATTTATTCAAAGATTCATCAAACGCCTGATTACTGCAATTACAATACAATATATAAAACAGTGAGTAGACCAAGAGATAAAGTAACTATAACTACACTGATCCTTTATCCGATTTCGCGAGAGATGAAAGTTAATGTAATCAAGTTTGTCTTGAAGAGATGCGACATCTATGCCAATGGCTCAGTCATACCATACTCAGTGCAATGATAAAGAACTTAGATAAAGCTGAGAGTGTGCAGGAAGCGACGTGGAAAGAAGATATTTAGAGACCCTAATCAGCGTTGTCAGAAGCGATCTAAGGAATTATGCTTCTTGTCAAATTAAATTATGCCATTCATTGAGCATAATTTTAAGGGTGAATTAAAAAATTTAAAACATCCACTTTTCTTCTTAATTTTATTTATTCGTTTACAAAAATAGAACACAAAATTAACTACAAATCTTCTTATAAATTCAATTCAATATTCACTTTCTTATTTGCTGTTGTTATACACTAATCAAAACAATTAAGGGAACAAAAAAAATATCTAAATTGTTTAGTGATTTTTGACGGGCTGTATTTAAGCGAGAAATAATCGTATCGAGGATCTGAAAAAAACATCTTAAAGCTCCGAAACTCTAGTTTTTGAAACTTTCAGCCATCATCATTTCATTTTTTTTTGGTGCACGGACTCGAAATTTTTTTTTTATTTAACCACCCTATGAACCAGATAGCCTGTTAATTCAGCTTTAATTATCTTTTTTGAAATCCTTGATACGTCGATTTGTCGCGGAGATATCCGATATTAATCGAAAAAGGACACTTTTGTATTCAACCATGGATATCTCAGCAACCAATGATCGTACAGAAAATTTAAGGGCAGTTTCGGAAACTGGAATATATTTCCTAAAAGAATCCGTCAAGACAAAAAAAAATAATAATTTTTTTTGTATCCGTAATTTAAATTTTGAAAAAGTCAAAAAAAGTGACTTTTTTTCTTGTTTTGGTAAATTGACCGCATCTTTGCAAATACTGATGGAAAGACTAAGATTTGTAGGAATTTTTACACCTCAATGTACGCCCAATAGCCCTGTTAATCCGCAGATCGATCTATTGGACGGTTCCTTCGGCCCGATCGGTCAAAGTTTTGGAAAAAATTAAAGGAACATGAACTGTGATCTCAAACATCGTGTAATCTTCATAAAAATGGAAAAATCTTTTTTTTTCGACTTTTCTCACAAATATGCATCAGCTACTTGGTAAATTTAAAAAAAAAGCAAATTGAAAAAAATCGTAAATTTAAAAAAAAATTTTTTTGAGAAATCGAGAATTAAAAAAAATTTTTTGAAATTTTTTAGGAAATTAAATACTGAGATGTTCTTACAAAACAGTTGTTGGAGGTTTCCGCAGTCGATGATTCGAAACTGCATTTCGAATATGCGTGACAGGTTGGAGGCAGTGATTAAAAGCCGAGGCAGCAACAGCTCAGTATTTCATTTTCTAAAAAGTGTCAAATGTTTTTTTTTAATTTTCGATTTTAAAATTTTTTTTTTTAAATTTATCAAGTGACTGATGCATAAAAGTGATAAAATAATAAAAAGATTTTTCCATTTTTATGAAGATTACACGATGTTTGAGATCACAATTCTATCTGGTTCATAGGGTGGTCAAATAACAAAAAAAATTTTCCGAGTCCGTGCACCAAAAAAAAAATGACTAAAAATTTTGAAATTTTTTTCTTCCGCTAGAGTTAGCTTTAAGATGTTTTTTTCAGATCCTCGATACGATTATTTCTCGCTTAAATACAGCCCGTCAAAAATCACTAAAAAATTTAGATATTTTTTTTGTTACCTTAATTGTTTTGATTAGTGTATATAATATTGGTTCCGATATCTTCCAACATTTTCTAATTTCGTAGCTATCACAACACATTTTATTGCAGAAATCATGACTATAAAGGTAGTATTAAATTGTCGTTAAGCGATATATGTATCTTCACAGACTCGCAGGCTGCTATTAGATCTTACAAAAGAATATATACGACCTCTAAATCTGCTTAAATGACATGGCTTGAGAATTAAGCTAAACTGGGATCTGCTGATATCAGGGACTAAGTTCCCTTCAGTAGGAGCTCCAAGTTGTTTTTTGTATCTTTATAATAGGGACTGGAATCTATCCTCAACGTGGTGCGACCTAAGTCAACCTTTCTCTTGGAAAGTTTCGATGCAATTTTAATTGAACTACCGCATTTGAAATTCTTAAAACGGCAGCATTGGTCTCTATGAAGCTGACCTTCAGTGTTATTCCTATTTTCTTCAGTTCGCGATGGACTACAGGTTCTCAATCGGGTTCATGTTGGGCTCATTTTAGGGTTTTTATGCTGTTCTCGTTAAAAAGCTTGGTAATATAGTAGATTTCGCTTTATGTCATGATAAACTATCACGCATGAATAGGAAATAGCCATTCGGCAATCAGACTATCAGCTGTGAATACAATTCTTTTTGAAGAAATATTCTGTAATTATGCTGGTTCATCGACTGTTGTATATAGGCGTCCTGCACCTTGCGTTAATATCACACTCAAGTCCGTCACGTGGGTAGGGTGCTTCATTGTCTGTGCAACACATTAAAGCGAAAGTTCTTAACTTAAACTTCACCTGACATATTGACCGTTTTCTTGTGATATCTGCTACTTAATTTTAGATAATATATCTGAAACTTAAATTCATTTATTAATTAAGAAAAACAACATTTCTTCTTCTTCAAATATTTTCAAATTAACAATGTGAAACTGATATTTCTTACCTTGCTCCAGTTATTTCCAAATTTATTTTCTACTTCTCTTGATCATGTAAGCCTCTTTTTAACCGACTTCCCAAAAACAAAGAGGTTCTAAGTTCGACGCGTATTTTTTTTTTATTTTATTTTTATTTTTTTTTATGTCTGACCGGGCATAACTTCGTAACGCGTGGACCGATTTTGATGATTCTTTTTTTGTTGGGTAGAGTATGTTCACCGATTGGTACCATGTCAAAAAATTTTTGGTAGGGTAGGGGTGGGGGGTGGGGGTGAAACCTAACTTTGTAACGCGTGGTCCGATTTGGATGGTTCTTTTTTGATGTACAGAGTATGATCCCCCATTACTAATAGGAGAAAAAAATTTGGCCCAGGGTGGGGGGAGGGGGGAGGAGTAGTCTAACTTTGTAACGCGTGGACCGATTTGGATAATTCTTTTTCTGTTGGGTAGAGTATGTTCCGTGGTTGATACCAGGTAAAAAAAATTTTGGTGGGATGATGGTGGGGGATGGGGGTGGGGGTGGGGTGGAACCTAACTTTGTAACGCGTGGTCCGATTTCGATGGTTCTTTTTCTGTTGTATAGAGTATGATCCCCCATTCCTAATAGGAGAATATTTTGGTCCTATGGTGAAAGGTGTGGGTCGGGGGCGAGGGGTAGTCTAACTTCGTAACGCGTGGACCGATTTGGATAATTCTTCTTCTATTGGATAAAATATGATCCTTGGTTGATACTACGATAAAACAAATGTTGCTGGGGTGGAGGTGGGAGAAGGGGGGTGGAACCTAACTTTATAACACGTGGATTGATTTGTACGGTTCTTTTGCAGTTGTATAGAGTGTGATCCCCCATTGCTAATAGGAGAATAATTTGGTCCTATGGTGGAGGTGGGGGACTGGGAGGGGTAGTAACTTCTTAACGCGTGGACCGATTTCGATGATTACTTTTATGTTCGGTAGAGTATGTTCCTTGATTGATACCATGAGAAAAAAAGTTTAGTGGAATGGGGGTGAGGTAGGGGGTTAAAACTAACTTTTAACGCGTGGACCGATTTGGATGGTTCTTTCTTCGTTGTATAGAGAAGAAGACACTAAAAAGTGAAAAATAAAATAGTTTTTAAAAAAAAAGTTGAACCGACTTCACATAAAGCGCTAAAAAGCATAAAATAATTTTTAATTTTATATCTATTACGACATTTTGAAGTCGGTGCAAATTAAACAAATAAAACAACTACAGTACCCCAATTGAAAATAATACCTAATACCTTTTAGCGCTTTTTGTGCAGTCGGTTCAACTTTTTTTTTAAAAACTATTTTTACCATAACAGGTGTCTTTTTAACAGGTGGCTCTTTTTTTTGCAATTTGTTTTTCCTTTGGGATCTTGAACTGAACTTGCAGCTCCGTCCAGGTTTTCATCTTCGAAAGGGTGCATATTCACACCCGTAGTACACAGATTCTTTAACCCTACACACCTCGAGTGTAATATATTTCTTGAAACTTGATAAGGTCGACTTTTTTAGGAGAAACATCACTTTTCTTGACCGTAACTACAAAAAGATTCAAAAAGACATTCCACTAAAAGTGTTTTAAATTTTCTCTTAACTATATAAAAAGCTTCAAAAACTTCTTGGACAGCCTCTAATCATATTAAGCGGTATGCCGACCTGCAAGAGCAGAAAAGTAATCACATGTTTGTAAAAATACTTTTGCATCTATTTATATATTCTTTGAAATATTTATAAAATACAAAAATTATCTTCAAAAAGAGATAATGGAATAAAAAGAGATAATGGAATAAAAGGCTCTAAAATACAAATTGTAATGAGATTTACCATTTAATTGGTAATCGGTTAATATTTACTTGCCAGATACTCGACTTAGTAGATAGATTACAAATACCTAAAAGCACATTGTATTTATCTAAGAATTTCTTTCTTTTTTTGCTTTTCTTAGTCTACAAATTTGGAGATAGAACTTCATACATATTTGAACCATACGGAAACTGGACTATTTCAACTGGCTTACAATTGTTCCAAAAAGTTTTAATCCTATCTCGCAGACGAAGTAATCTTAACAGGACTCCTGTGACTAGTAGTCTACTTCTAGAAAATAATGACAGTGTAGATCACTTGGATGACTACAGAGATAAACACATTGACACAGCAACAAAACTAAATTTTGCTATTATTAAAATTTTAGTAGATACTCTCAACGGAACCATGAAGCGTAGATTTATTTTCTCATGGGAACATCTTAATATCACCAAAGACGAGTGGAATGGAATGATACACGACATAATTAAGAACGAAGCAGATATTGGAGGTAAGTTTTTGAGACAGAGAATTCTGAAACAATTTCAAATGTATCATATTTGTTTTTAGAACTGAACCAAAGCTTATCGGGGATGGGTAGTATTAATATACTTATGGGAAGTGAATAAAATACTTTTCGTATTATGTTTCTCGTTGAAGAGTGGTTAGAGGAATGTCCTAGCACCTTCTTTAATCTAAAAACCCTTTTGGATAAATTTTATTTTGTAAGAAAGAAAACCAATTTTTGCTTTTTACTATTTAAAATATTTTTATTTATATTTATTGGGATGGCGAGGAAAATATTGATGTTGGCGCTGGCTATTATATCTTCTATTGTATAAGCTTCTGGCCACGCATACCACGATTATACGCATATGCCGAATCGGCTGTTTGTAACGGAGTACAAATGCTGTAGTAATTGGTTTGAAACTACTACGGGCGTTCGTCAGGGATGTGTGTTAAGTCCCTTGTTATTTTCTTTGTTTCTGAATGATCTTCATGATTTTGTGGATGAAGGAATTAGAGTGGGAAATATAAATGTTCGGCTCTTGATGTATGCCGACGACGTGGTTCTCATATCGGATGACACACGTACTCTGCAAAATATGATAGACAATTTGGAAAAGTACTGCAGGTTGTGGAACTTATCTGTAAATTTAACGAAGACAAAGATCCTAATCTTCTCTAAGGGAGGTGGAATTAGAGCTCTGACGGAGAAGTGGTTCTTTGAAGGTAAAGAAATAGAGATAGTCAAGGAGTACTAATATTTAGGCATGATTTTTACTGCAAAACTATCATTTCGAAGACACATTCAGGAAAGATTTGGCATGGCCAGGGATAGTGTAAATGTTGCATGGGGTAGCTTTCTCAGAAATAATTGTATAAGTACGTCTGAGAAGTTTAAGATATACAACGCTGTGTGCAGCGCAAGTATATTAAACTTATTAGCGATTCCTCAATCTCTGAGGGCCTTGAATCTCTGGAGCATCGACGGAATGTCGGTTGTCTCTCACTCTTCTATCGATATTTCCATGGTCATTGTTCTAACGAGATTGCTAGCCCGATTCCTTGTAGACACATGACAACGCGCGATACAAGAGCTACAAGTCGCTCCCACCCCTATACTTTCCAGGTCAAATTTGGGCGTTTTTTTTTATACGATGTGGCCAAATCCTAGGGGACAACCCTTTGATGCGTTAGCATGATTTTGGCCGGAAGGGAATTACTGTAAGGGCAGTGAGGAAACTTGAGTCTTGTTTGCATTGCTGCATGGCATGTTGGTCTTGCCGCTCAACGCATTGATCCAACTCCGTCTCCGTGCCGTCAAATTTCGGGAATCTTTTCTAAGCAGAACAACACGAATGTGGAACAGTTTACCTTCTTTTGTTTTTCCCTCGTCTTATGAGCCTGAAACTTTCAAACGGGGCGTACATCGACACCTCCTTCACTCAACCTCCTAACCCTTCACTTCATTGGAATTTGCCCGATTTTAAAACAATACAGAGCGACATTTTTAGGAAATAGAGAACTTTCACGTGAGGAAGTAATAGCTTTTCTGAATGGAAGAGATTGGAAAGCCTTGTACAGTTACTGCGACGGCGCGTTGAAATATATTAAAATAGTGGTTGATGAATATAATCATTAGCCAGAGGTCCTTCTGATTCCTGCAGCGAACTGCGAACTTCATAATTGAATTCTTTATAGGTAGGAAATAAATTTATTAACCTATCTCCTATGTTTTTTTTATTTTTTAAGTTATTTTCTATTCTATAGTAGTCAGGGAATTTTTTTTACTTTTGCTTCATTTCCTTTATTACCTTTTGCTTTTTACTAAACATCAATGCTAGTTTTAACATGTTCATTTATTTATAGTCGATTTATGTGAGAAACATTTCTTAAAGCTCAATGAGCTGACCGATCTAGACAGACGACTTTAGTCATTGTCGAATTAGTTCTTTTAGGTATGTTAAAATTAAGTTATGTTGTGTATATCAATAACATTCGCCTAGATGTATCTTTTGATGAATTACTTAATTAATAACAATTAACGTATTGAAATATTTTAGCAGTTTGAATTAAATTTTTCTTTATCTTTGATTTAAAATTGATATGCGAAATATGTCTAAGTAAATAAAACATTATTATTATTTTTATATTCTGACCAACCGGTAAATCTATCCATTACCGTAAGCAGGGCCTCCGAGTGGGAGGGGGCGAAGGGGGTAAACCCCCCGGGCTCCGTCATCTAAGTCATCAACAGACATTTTTTCCATTTTAATTATATATATATATAAAAAAATGTTTCACGATCGAAAAAGTGTAATATTCCAGACAGATTTTAAATTGAAAGTCACTCATTCGATTGTACATGGGCCCGTAAACGCTTAGTCCCGGGCCCGAAATTCTTTTCGCGGGGGGCCGTATATGGTACCCCCGGGCCCGAATTTTGTCTCTACGGTAGTTCGAATCTACCATAATTTTTGCAAGTTGAAATTTAGAATTATTTGTTCTTTTATGTTATATTATTAGGAGATGTATAAGTTCAATATCTTTATTTTAATATTCAGTTAAAGCTTTTAAATCGGATTTAGTATTCCTAAGAACATATGAAATTGTCAGCTAGAATTCTCGATATTCTAGATAAAGTATTAGCTACTTAATTGCTTTTCCTTTGATATGTCTGATATCTGAAGTAAACTGGGTAAACGTCCATCAATCTATTACTACAATTTTTAAATATCACGATTTGAGATGGTGGGTTAATTGTCGTAAATTTGTCGCTAGTTTGTCGCGAAAGAAAAAAAAACTTGTCGCGTTTCATTTGTTAAAAATAACCCCTGGTAATGCTAACTCGATATTCAAGTTAGTATTGCCACCAACTAAAATTAATTTTTATTAACGTAATTAACGCTGACATAAGTCAAATAATTTCTCGTGGCCAAAAAATGCAGTATAAAATTTTTTTTTGGCAATATATTGGCGCTGAACGTAGATGGAACCCGCAAAAAAACAAAACAAATCTTGCCACGACAAATTCTAATTTATCGCATGACAAAATCCTGACATCAATTTCTTAAAAAAACAGTCCATAGGACTCGCTTCGATAAGCGTTAGCTTTATTATTAATTAAGAATTTTTTGTTGACCGCCACAAATCCAATTTCGCCACGGCAAATTCCTACTCAACGTGCGACAAAATCCTGAGTCGAAATCTACTCAAAAAAGTTCATTGGATTCGCTGAAATGGTCTGGTAGTGCCGGCCGCAACGTTGAATTAGCTTAGGGAAGAGTCGAACATGGAGAAAATAACTACGAGGTTTTTGAGGACCGAAGTCACAACGTAACAGTGGTCCAATGAGCCCGAGGAGATCGGTTTCCTAAACAACCCGAGGAGTTTGAATGTAGCCCCGCCACGAGAAAAGTACAGGATCATTATTAAGGGCAATCCAAAGGTCCTGTCGAAGTAGCCTTAATGGAGCATCTGTTGAATTTCAAGGGAGGCAGAGAAAGTCCTGGTAGAAGGGCCTCTGAAAAATTACAAGGAATCAAACGGAAGAAATTCGTTACACACACCTTTATCATTTTATTTTTTACAAGACGGAGTTGGATCAATTCGTTGAGCGGCACGACCAACATGCCTTGGGTTCCGGATTCGAGACCAAATGACCCTGTGAGCTTTTATTAAGAAATTAAAATAATCCACTCCGTCTCTGGGCTGTTGTCTAACTCGCAGCAATGCAAAAACAAGACTCAAGTTTACTCACTTCCCTACCCCTACTTCCCTTCCGACCAAAACCATGCTAACGCATCAATGGGGTGTCCCCTAGGATTTGGCCACGTCGTAAAAAATAAAAAAAAGTACTTTTACTGCTTACAGATATTTTTATTGAAAACAGTGATTATCTTTAGCATATATGATTAATGATGGTTGAACGGAGCGATTTACATTCAACGTATCTGCTTTGTAAAGCAGATCGTTATATACGATCCACTTTTGTCGATTCCTGTAAGTCACAGCCGTGTAATGTCCTAAGCAATCCGATCTCCTTGTTGGAACGTCTGGGCCTCTGTAATTGACGAATCCTGCAAGCATCTATTTTGCTGTAGTGCTTGGTTTTTCAACAAACAAAGGCAAACTTTTTATTTGCGTGGCTGACGTTCCATATCTCGCAAATGCTATGATATCACTTGAAAATAAAAAAGTATATAAATTTTACATTATAAAAAAGAATTAACTTCATTTTTAGGTGCTTACCAATTTTCGGTATTTCCAACGTTTCTTTTTCTTTTCCCTTAAGGCCATTCTACATCCAAAAGTTCGACTTGGTCGTCGGCTTTGACTACGTGTTAAATGAATTGTTCTTCTACATCACGGCTTGGTAGTGGGCGTCGGCGTGGTCGTCAGTTCCAGCTTTGAGGAATTTCAAAGCCGACGCTGAAAAAGCAGGCGAGCCAACTTAATGACCCAAATCAATGTTGCCAATTCCTCCACTTGAAATTTGTTTTGCCAAGTGTTTCATGTAAAAAAAAAGTAAAAATTGAGAATTATGTCTATATTTTCCATATTATTACATACTTTCAAAAATAAACGAATTTCAAACACAAAATGAAGTGGTACTTCAAATGACGTTTCAATCATATGTTTCCTGTGAAAAATTACGCTGAACTTTTCCAATGTAGAAATATGAGCGTTGAATTGAGCTGTGAAGCCGACGACCAAGTCGAACTTTTGGATGTAGAATGGCCTTTACATTGAGGGCAGGGCCGAACTTTTTTGGGAATGACATCGTTCATTGCTTTCCTCGGGAAATTTACATCATCGCTTACAGATTGTATTGGTATATCCATCGTTCTTTGGCAACCATCAAGCAATAGTGATGATTGAGGGAAGCTCGGTGTATTCTTGAAAATTTGTATTGCCAACGAGCCAACATTCACGTCGCAGTCAATGTTTGTCATACTTTTTTCTACAATTTGAATATTTTTCAGGCCTACCAACGCTTTTGCGTGGAGATTATAAGTTTTGGGACGCACTCCATTGTTAATTGTATCGCAGACCATCTCAAAGAGACTATTTTTATGTTGGTTAACTTCAAAGTAATTTTGAATGTAGAAACTGTCGGTCGCTGCTGCCAAAAGTATTTGATAAATACTATCGAAAGCACAAGTGTTTGTCAAGGAAACCTTGTCTCCTGCAATGGATACAAGTTGAAAAGATAACGTACTTCCATTTTTCAGAATTGGAATTTTTTTTTGTTATCAAAACGCAATGCTTCTTTTACTGCGATTTTATTTTCACCTAAATATTTTGCTTTTTTGCGTTCTTTAGGTAGTTCTCTCTTTCCTCTTCAATTTTCAAATTCTTTCAGATTTTGCCTCTCAACTTTCCGATTATCTGTGAAACATGATATGCATATATTTTCTTCCGACAGATTTGTAGATAGGAGTGTATAGATCTGGCCATAATGTACAGACGTGGCCAAAAAATTACGATCACTAAAGAAAAATCGAATTTACGTTATAAAATCATTTATTACTTAAAGTAAGGATGTTAATTAATGTTTTTAATACCAATTAATGTTTTTAATACTAATTACATTTTTCTTTGGCTTCTATTAAACTATTTATTTTATCAGTCATCCCTCTTATTAGCGAATTGCACATATTTTTTATGTCGGAGTCCTCATTCCATATGTTGATGATGTTTTCTATCAATTGGTTTTTTGTCGTTATTTTCCTTTTTGATAATTTGTGTTTTCTATTGGATTTATGTCGGGGCTATTACCAGGCCATGGGAGAACGTTGAATCCCCTCTCCTGTAGAAAATCCGTGACTGCCTTGGCTTTATGGCAAGGGGCTCCATCATGCATAAATTTTGCACCACCTTCAGGAAACCACTCGTTAAGCCGAGGAAGCATTTGTGTTTGCAACTCTTAAATATTGCTGATGTCGCATAGTTCCTTCCACGATATAAATTTGTGATGGACCCTGTGATGAGATGATACTCCAGACCATTACTTGTTGCGGATGCCCTTCGGTTTGCTGAACGCATTCCGGATTGAAGGCTTCACCGGAGCGCCGCCTTACATCTTTTCCTTATCTTGGAATATTGATTCATCACTGAAGCATACCTGCAACAAAAACACATAATTTTAGCAACTCATAATTGTTCAAAAATAATCCTACAGCAAGAAATATTCGATTTAAAAATTTTTACAATATCATGAAAAACTATAACGTTGGTACCACATTCATTTTCCCAATCTTCAGCAGCCTTAGTTGTTTTGCCCAAGATAGGCGTTTCGCGAACATCGTAGGGGTTAGTTTAGGTTTTTTCGAGGGCGTCGGGCATTCAGTCCTTCTGCTTGCAATTTTCGTCGAACTGTTTTGGCCGAAACTTCCACTCCTTCTCCGCTTAAACGCGCCGCCAACTCAGTACTTGTAGCTCATCTGTTAGCTAGCGATGCGTGGACGAGCTGTCTCGTATCTCTTGGTGAAAATTTGGATTTCCTCTCGCATTTCTTCCTTGAGCTGGTTGGTTCCGCCAATTCATCCTGCGGGGTCTCAATGATTTTGCTCACCGTGGATTGAGCAACCTTTACAATTCTACCAATTTCTCACTGGGAATATTTTTTTTCGTTGTACAGCGATTTAATCAACTTTCGCTCGAAATATCAGCTTTGCGACCCATATCTGAAATTTTTCAAAACAGTTACAAAATAGCCAAAATATTTTTTTTTTATTAAAAATTAAAAAAAAATATAGAAGAAGGATACTTCTTCTTCCTTTGTGAATATCCTTTATATTAATTACAGCTGAGGTCATAGAAACTGCAGCACCCTCAAAATAAGCACGGAAGGGCAGGTATTTACCTTTTTTTACCTGTGTATGAACCTATGATGGCGATTTTGGAATTTTTCGGATCTCTGCGACTATAAAAGAGATGTGCGGAACGAAGTTTAAGTTAATTTGATTTTGCTTTCTCAAGTGAGTGGATTGTTTATGTGCAGTGCAACTAAAATACCTAAATCATACACACAATTGGACAGGGATACAAAAGTGAAAATTTTCACTTTGACGGCTGAGGGACTTTCGGCGCGCCAAATTTCCAGTAGGGTAGGGTGTCACAACTCTACAGTAGTAAGACTATTGCGGAGAAAAGAAAACGAAGCCCCTTTCGTCCGGAAAAGGGGCACAGGACGGTTTAGAAAAACGAATCCAGCAGACGATCGTGAAATACGGCGGATTAGCTTGAGAAACCGATTCAAAAGTGCGGTTGAAATTCGATCTGAGGTTTTGCGATTCCACAACATTGATTGCAGTGCCGAAACTATCCGACGCCGATTACGAGAGGGAGGATTATTTGGTAGGAGACCCGCCAAAAAACCGCTGCTTACCCAGAAAATGAAGAAGGCACGACTCCAGTGGGCGAAAAAGTTTGAAACGTGGACATCCGAGGATTGGCGGAAAGTAATTTGGTCCGACGAGAGCAAATTCAACCTGTTCTGCTCAGATGGCTTACCGTGTGTTTGGCGCAAAACAGGGGAGCGATTCAGTGACGAATGCCTGATAAGAACAGTTAAGCCCCCTAAAGGCCAAATGGTGTGGGGGTGCTTTTCATACTTCTTTTTGGGTCAGCTTGTAATGGTTAATGGAATGATGAACGCCCAGAAGTACTGCGACGTCATCCGGGAAAATTTAATACCAACGATTGAAGAGCATCTTTCCTACACACGCAGTGTCATGTTCCAGGATGACTCTGCCCCGTGTCATCGCGCCAAAATTGTAAGTAAATTGATTTTATTAAACTTTATTTTGTTAAAAAGACAATTCGCCAGGTTCAGGAACTTCGCCAGGAACATGAAATCGAACATATGGAATGGCCAGCAAATTCGCCGGATTTGAATCCGATCGAGAATTTATGGCTAATTATCAAAACCAAGGTAGCAGCCAATTCACCAAGGAACAAACGGGAGCTGATCAAGACCATCGAAAAAATATGATTCGAAGAAATTTCAATGGAGGATGTCCGACATCTGGTGGACTCGATGCCGTCAAGGATACAAGACGTGATAAAGGCGCGCGGAGGCAGCACTCGCTATTAAAACTATATTGCAATTTTAGTGTAAGATTAGTACTAATGATGTCAGAAATTTAATTGATTTTTGTGAAGCCGTTATGTAAAATTTTTATTTTGAAAGTGTACAATAAATGGTAAAGAAAATGTCAAATTTCGCTGTAGTTTCTTTCTATTTCTCATATTTCTCTTCAAATGAAGCATTTTTTTGTAAAATCAACAGAAATAGGCGGTAGGCATCTACTTTAAGTGAAAATCATGCATTACATTTAGAGAATAATAAATGCATTACTTTTCACAGTTGTTCCGGTGACTTCTTTAAAATAGTTTTAACTGCTGCAGTTTCTATGACCGCTGCTGTACTTTCTTAATCTTAGTTGAATGAAATATTCTTACCAACTTTTTTAATTTAATTTCCTGAGAAAAATCACAAATCAAGTACTGATTCTAATTCTCTGTAGTTCACAATTCAAGGTACTCACTTACTTTCAACATTAACACTGAACGCAAAACCGACTATATTGAAATGATTTTTTTATGGATACTACCTAATTGTGTGAGAAGTACAAAGAAAGAAATCCCGACATGCAAAAGTGGGAATCCGGTTTCTAGGAATTAATATCCGGAGGAATTCCGTAAATTTTCAAGTGATCGTCATTTTTTGGCCATGTCTGTAGTCCAGGTGTCTTGTTTTTCTTTAATGCTCTTATCAGCGGTTTGTAAAAGCTATAAATTCTTGACCTTCTAGAAAATATCTAAAATGGTTAGTGGCTAAATATAATGCCAAAAGTTCTCGGTCGGACACTGAATATTTGATTTCTGCGTTTTGTAAATTAGAGAAAAATGAAATGCGTTCCGAATGATTTCCATTGAATTGTTGGTAAACTGCACCAACAGGGCTAACAGAAGCGTCCGCGGTTAAATTTAATTTTGAATTTTCAATAGGATGGACTAATAAAGTTGCTTTTGAAAATGTTTGCTTAATTTTATTAAGTTGCTCTTTACATTCTACTGACCAAGAAAAATGTTTAGCGTTCTTTGGTTTCTTTTTGAGAAGTTGGGCCAAATAAGTGTGAATTGGGCTTAGTATTCTAGTTTGGCAAAATTTGGAATAAATCTATAATTAATCATGCCAATAAACTGTTGAATTTGTTTAATAGAATTTCGAGAAGCAAAATTGTTAATAATTTGGACTCGGTCTTCTAAAGGTAATATGCCATCTTTTGTAATTCTGTGACTGAGGAAGTTCAAAATCCCAAACCTGAAAATTCATTTGGTGGGGTTGATATTGAATTCGAACTCAGATAGTTGTTTGAAAATTTGGTTTAAATGGTATTTATGTTCGGATTCGAATTTGCTGGCAACTAAAATTTCGTCAATATTGACAAATGCAAAATCTAAATTTTTAACCGACCCAAAAGCAAAGAGGTTCTAAGTTCGACGTGTATGTTTTTTTTTTATGTCTGACCGGGCATAACGTCGTAACGCGTCGACCGATTTTGATGATTCTTTTGCTGCTGTATAGAGTGTAATCCCCCATTGTTAATAGGAGAATAATTGGGTCCAATGGTGGTGGTGGGGGAGGGGCGGGGTAGTAACTTCGTAACGCGTGGACCGATTTCGATGATTCCTTTTCTGTTCGGTAGAGTATGTTCCTTGATTGATACCTGGTTCTCTGGGTTCAGTAGCAAATAGAACGTTCGTCTTATTGACCGAAAATCTTTTCTAGAATACGTGACAGACTTTATGTTAGTTAAACGTGGTACTTACATTATTATCTAGTATCTATCTAGTTCTTGTAGTACGTCGTGAGGAGGAAGAACTTCACCCAATTCGATAGCCTTTAACAATACATGCAAAGGTTATAAAATAATTGATTGCTTCAATGAATCATATAATATATTTCTTCCTTATTAGCTTAAAATATTAACAAAATATAATTATTATAGGATCTCCGGTTTTTATAACTATGGAGAGATTGAAAGTCGTTGATTTTATCTCGGAAACATCACCTCAATTAGTAAACTTTATTTTACGCGAACCTCCTCTTTCGTTTGTGGCAAATATCTATTCATTGCCATTTACCAATCTAGTATGGATTTGCAGTATATTATTGGTTGGAATCAGCATTGCTTTTCTCATCCTTTCTTTAAAATTTCAATCGAAATTTGGTGAAGATAACAGAAAAGAAGGCTCGGTGTACGAATTTTCAGATTTTGTTATATTTGCTATAAGTGCAGTTTGCCAAATGGGAATCTTGTTGGATGCAAAGATTACTTCCGCCAGGATATCTATGGTAAAATTTTGCTTTTTATTCAATGCTTATATTATTTTTTAATGTTTTATGGGCACTATTTTACAGATTTTTCTTCTCGGATTGTTGCTGTTTTTATATACATCTTACACTGCAAATATAGTAGCATTTTTACAGTCTACATCTCCGCGCATTAAAACGCTTTCAGACGTTTTGCATTCAAATCTAAAAGTTGGGGTCGAAGACACGCATTACAATCATTACTTTTTTGAAGTAGGTACCTACATATTGTCATAAAAATTTGTACCCACATTTGAACTTATTGAAATAAAATTCAATTTTAGTCCACAACTGAGCCCGTACGAAAAGCCATTTACGAAACTAAAGTACTTGTGTCAAATGGTAAACCAAATTTTGTAAACGTTTCTGAAGGAATATCAAGACTGCGGAAAGGCTCATATGTTTTTCATGCAATCATAAGTGATGCCTACCAGAAAATAGAAAGCACTTTTTTGGAACATGAGAAATGCAATCTACAGACGATTCAATTTATTGAAACTACACTTTGGTGTGCTATTCGAAAAGCCTCTCCCTATAAAGAAATTTTCAAAGTAAAGTGAGTTTGTGTAAGATAAATTGTGATATTATTTAAATTGTGACTATTTTTAGTTTATTCAGAATAAGGGAGTACGGTTTGCAGAAAAGAGAAAACGAAAAAATTTTACCGAGAAAGCCTATGTGTAGTAAGAACGTAAATTATTTCAAAAAAGTAACTTTAGTGGATTGCTGTCCACCTTTTCAAATATTACTGATAGGTTACGTTTTGGCTGTTTTCATATTTATGGTCGAAAAATTAATTAAAATTTGTAAAATCTTATAATTATTTCTAAATTATCAAAGCAAATAATGAAATTTAAATATTATACACTCTTTCAACTTCATTGATGAATAAATTAATAAACTTTTAAATCTTAACATAAATTCCATAAAATTTCTTGTTGCTTAAAAATACCAGGATTGCATGGTCAGTCGCGATTAAATTTCAATCCCTGATATAAATTAGTAAATTTTATTTCTTATTCTTAAAAAAAAAAATTTTTTAACTAATTAACATGTAGAGGTTACTGAGCTGAACTTAAAATCTAGAATTCTACTTTTGGGAAAATGTTCGCAATCCATGAGAACCAAATATTGGATAGTCAGCACGAATTTCAGGGTACTAACAAAGCCTACTCTAGATACAAGCTTGTAAAACATGACATTTCGGCCATTTGACCACCAAGCGTTTTGTCATTATTTCATTTTTGTTGTACCACAGATTAACCAATCCTTGCACACGAAAATTAAACTGCACACTCTCGTAACCAAAACCAAAGAGAAATACTGATGTTCTTGACGCATTTTAAGCTCAATAATTCAACAAAACTAGCACAAGAGAGTTTTCCCTTTAAAACACATGAAAATTGTATAAGAGAGACACTTTCTAAAGTGTTCACTTTCTCATAGTGTTCATGTTTATATGAATAGTCTATATTTCAGTAGTTTCCAGTTGAATGTAATTTGTATTGTACATTTATAAAAGATTGTTAATCTTGTTGTACAAACCATGAAATGAATAAATGAAATGAAATTAAAATAAAAAAACATAGGTAGGTTAACCTCAAGAATAATCCAATGTAAGACTTTATATATATTGCGACAAATACTACAAGAAAGTACAATTAACCAAACTTTTCCTTAAGTCTGCTGTGGCAAGTTTTGGTTTGCTTACACCACCAATGCACAGATGTTAATGTCAGCTTCCGGGCTTGTATCTAGAGTGTGCTGTGGTACGATGTTTGATGACATTAAATCACGCAACCTTCTTCTTAATTCGTGTGGGAAAGAATAAATGGAAGCGTGTTAATTTAAATGCTATCAGAAGATTGCCCTCTTTTGGCCGTAACGGAGTTTCACCTTTTGGTGATGGATGCACCTATAACTACAGGCTCAATTTGAGGCATTTTCTTTAAATAAGGTGAATATTTAATACCTATTCCATTATCACATTAATCGTTACACAAGTCATATATTGTGGTCTTACGGGCAGATTAAATTTTAAAGAGTTTCTTTCTCCCTCGATCTTATACAGCCAACGCTGACTTTCCTCCAAGAGTTTTTTTTTGGCCAGGGACCACAGGGAAGTTTAATTTATTCCTCAAATTTTAGACTGATATGATTTCTACCTCAAGGGTATAAAACACCATAGTGGAAATTTTGCTCATGCAGAGCGTCGTTTTCTGAGCTATGAAACCGATACTAACTTACTTCCCATTCTTACATAAAAGTAAGGTAAGGTCGGGATAGATGCTTCAATTTCTAACCAGCTAACTTCTGACCAGTAAAAAAAATCTTTCGCTGCATATGACGATTATCTTCATCTAATACCTCAGTTTCTGCGCGAGCAGTTAAGCATAATCAGTGACTTTGTCACCAAATCTAGTGTTTTCGAATACCTGCCTAGTGACATAATTTTTTTCTGTGACACGCCTAAAACTTGGTGATTTTGAATCTGGTGACACCAATTATCACCAAATGTTCTTCGATTTTTTAACGTTAATTCGGTATTTCTCGTAGTTTTTGACTATTTTTGAACATAATTTGCTAACGTCTTTGTACCACAACCCGAACAATTTCCTGTGAAAGTTCATCCAGCGGGACTTTGAAACTTTTAACGTTATTCATTTTCTGTCGCTTACAAAAGGATCGCCCACAAAATCAGAATTTTATCACATTATAACAGTAACCCTGTTTCTCCTCCCTTTCCTTTTCAAAATTGAAAAGAAGGAAGTAATCGACGCTTAAGTACAGCTGTGGATCAAATCAAAGTGCACTTAAGTTCATCAATGTGCACCAATTAGAGGCAAATACGCGTGTAATTCAGGTAAATGCAGTCTTTTATTGAGAAGTAGTATTCACATTTTTGTTATGTTCGAATTGCTTATATTGTATTAGAATCAATCTTTGAAAAAAAAATGTATTATTTTGTGTCTGGTGACTTTTTTCTTTTAAAATAAGAAAAGGTGTCTTTTTCCGTCACTATCTAGTGACATGCTTGATCGACGACTTGGCAACACTGTGCGCGAGAGGCTGCGCGTGCGGACATATCGTCGAGTGTCAGAGCAGAGCGAAGATTGAAGTGCCAGCGATAGATGGCAAGATTAATTTTTTTGCAATTTTGATCGCACTGTAACTTTTCATTACCGAGTAGGTCAATTTTGTTTGTTTTGTTTTATTTGTTATCTTTATCGTCAAGGATAAAGGTACATCAATATTCAATATTGTTCTTTTAGAACAAAACATAAGGTACACCAATTCTCTCAATCTCGCGGTTGTTTCCATCTTAAGGCCAAAGAATGGAGACCGTGGATGGTGCAATATGTATTGTGTATATATTTTTGGTTTAATGTAGCACAGCTGTTAATAAAAAAACGCCCTAATGAATGGTTATGGATTCATCAAGAAACTTGTAATATTTACATGCTTTTGATATGCCACCACGAGTCTACGAGGAAAAATCAGAAAATGTTCTGAGTTGAAATCATGGCAACAGCGTGCTGAGGAAGAGAGATGGATGCAAAGGAAAATGATGGGAAAATAAAGCAGACAGGAATAGTCCATAAGAGCGTGTACTACCAATCTTTTTGGAACAGCTAGTCTTGTCTTTAGCGTTGAGCATTGGAGTGGGACAATAGTTTTACTTTGCAATTCATATCATTATACGAAAAGGAAGAAGCCATTTGGAATCGAGATCCAAATCATAAAAATTAATTAAAACTAGCAGATGCCTGGGAAAATATATGTAAATGTCCACATGGTTTTGTTACGATATCTTATTAGTTCCCTAACTCTCCTTCTACCTCTCATCGCCCAGCTTTCTCATCCTTGATCCATTCGTTGTCAAACTTCCCTTCTACCTCACAACCTCCATTCGCCTCATCTTCAGCCCGTTCGTTCCCTAACTCGGCTCCTATCTCACAACCTCCCCCACCTTCGACCCATTCGTTCTCTTAGCATTCTTGCAGGCATCATTCTAGTTACTAAGTAATACTACTAACTATGTAAGTTCAGCAATAAAGTTTCTAAGTTGGAAAAACTGTTTATTGTACATACCAGTACAAAATTCTGTAAAGCTTCGATTAAGGCCTTGCATACTTCCGGTATGATAGTTGATATAAGTTGAGGGGAAATTTTAAACAAATAATGTAAGCTTTGGAAGCTGTCGCCAGTTGCCGGCTAAACGTTCTCTGGGAGAAATGCTGGCCCTCATATATGTAGATTTCTTCGAAATTTTTGGTCCAATTTTGTTCTGCAAAAATTTGCGAATACTCCTGAAGGTTCTCGGGTTAAATCTGCCAGCATATCGGTACCATTGTATCTAAACAAAATATCATGCTATGAAGTTTAATTTTTACGTAAAATTAAAAATTATTATCCTCTCTCTGCTTTTATTCAGGGATTTCATCCACCACCTTCGTTTCTGAAGATTTTTCTTTTTTAATAATAAAAAACCACCCGCAAATATAGTGTATGCTGCACTTGCAACAACCGCTTTTTCCATTTTCATGGGTGAGAATATGTGACACTTAAGCTCAAGAAAGTGTGTCGAACGTTACCGCACATCTCACGCTTCATTTAAACACGTCGTCTGTACGAAAAAAGAAACACATCTTCGAGCTTGCACAAGATTTGTCCACGTTTCCACATTGAGGAATCGTCTGGATGGATGATGCCTTTCGAAAAAAAACTTGTCACACTTGCGACACATCTCCGTGTGACAAATATGTGGCAAGTGATCACATCGTCTGGAGCCGCCTTAAAGGACGGAAATTACACCAAGTACAAGTTGATAGTTTAACTTCATCTTCTCGCTGTCTTCACTTTCTTAACGAGGAATTTGACTGCTCTCACATACACGTTTCATGCACGCAATGGCCTATCCTGTTTATTCTATATTCTAAGATCGTACATATATTAAACAAAATTTAATTATTATCATCGATGCCGATCAATGTTAGTGAATTGAAATCGTATTTATTTAGTGCAAGCGCAAATTCTTTTTGGAATTTTTTTTAGCATCTACGTCGTGTTAATTGCTTCGTCAAAAAAATATGCCTTCTAAAAGTTCGTATGAGGGTGGGGTGGGGTTGGGGTTTGAGTGGGAGTAGTATGTCAAACTGCGAAACCTCTAATTCGATTTCGATGGGATACCATCGAACGCTGAGAAGGGGAAAGGTGGGGGGGGGGGAAGTTGGTGGTTACATTACACTGACACTGCCGATGCCGTTAAATAATTTGGTGATAATACTCCGGTATTAAGGGGATGGTGGGGGAGGGGGGGGGGAGAAGAGAGTGATATGTACAATCGAAACCGATCGATATTAGTGTAAGATAGATTATATTAGAAGCAATCTATATTAGAAGCAATCTCGTAAGAATCCATAGTTTTTGGTGTCGCTGAGAAGAATAATGACACTCTCGATGCCCTTAATACTGCGAGAAGAAGTCACCCCTAGGCGTGGGGTTGAACAGAAAAAATAATCGAAATCGACCGACGTCAATGTAGAATTCTTAGTTTTTGGGTGTGTGAGATGAACAATCACACTCTAAATGTCGTTGAATACTATGGAGTTGAGACCCATCTAGCACTCCTGGAATGGAGTAAAGGAAGTGACAAGTAAAAATAATCGGAAACGACACTCACCGGAAGTCCGAGCAACGCCGGGTATGTGCAGCTAGTATTTAATAAAATTTAGATTGTTTTGATAAGAAATATATATATATATATATATGTAAATTACATGCACTTAGCAAACTTCATATAACTTCGAACTACTTATGTGATCCGCGAAAGAATTAGCCAATATTAGTGTAGTTTATTTCTTTATTAAATTCATAAAATAAATAAAAAAAAACGTCAAATTTTTATAGTAAATCACAATATGAACAAAAACAATCTTACTAATAAATAAATAAATAATATCTAAAACAATAATACAGTCACACATTTTTCTTCACAAATATTCGAATTAATTTAAACAGAAAAGATGTAGAAAAATTCCGGGTGACCGATTTGGATGAGGTGAATGTAAAAGAAGTAGAATTAATGGATGCACTCATTCGGAATTCAATGCAGGCACTCAGTCCCAATAGCGAGATATGTGTACGGATTGACGTCACTTGATTTTGAAGTACTAAGAGAAGACTTATGCAGAACACTTAGTTGTTGATAACCAATTGATTGGTGGCTACCTCATTATCAGGCAAGTACAGTTTTACTATTCTGTTTGGAAGAAAAATTTTTAGGTTAGTAGATTTCACCCAAGCCCTAAGAATGCTAAGAATTTACTTCTCATATGGATACTTGGCATCCACCATGTCGAACGTCTTTTGGAATCGACACCATATTTGATCACGTCTGCAACCGTCATATTTTCGGGAGAAAGTTTCTATTGCAGTAAGAGCAAAATTCGTTGCTTCATTGATTCGTTCATTGAGTTTACCTGAAAAGGAAAGTATAAGTATTCTAACATAATAGTGATTGACTGATTAGTTACTTTTATCGGTGGCTAATTTCCTTGATTCACTTTCACCTGAGTTCATTTCGTCTTCATCTTCTTTGATGAGATTTTTTAATTTTGGAAGGAAAAGTAGAAGGCAAATCAGAGCGATGAATTTAACGATCTTCTTGAAAATGATGAGCTTAAGCAGGATCTTCCCAATGGTAAAGAGATCGAGTTTGAATTTAAATTTGTCAAAAAACCATGTTTCTCTAGGATGATAATGGTAAGCTGGAGGTGGATGATGTGGTGGTCCGTATGCCGGAAGCGGTGGCCCATAGATAGGTTTTGGTGGACCATACGAAGGTGGCCCATACTGAGGCTTAACTGGTTGATAATCATATCCTTGATTAAAGTCCTGGTGATATCCGTAGTCAAAATCTTCTCTTTCAATATCTTATGTAACGAAAAATTATAAATTAATACTTTAAGATTTGTTTTATATTTTTAATTAGAAAATATCTATAAGATGAGCCTTTTTATATAAAGGTCTCGTAAAAGATTTTCTACTTTAAACGTAAATATTTTTTTTTATTTATTTCAGGAGAACGTGCTTTTTTGATTTAGGCTTATGTGAAATACAATGACCTTCGTTATGTACGTTGCCTGATTTGCTCGTGTTGCAATATTCGACGTTAGGTAGACTTAGCAAAAACTTAATCGTGTAGTATACTCCAGCAAATGGCACTTGCACGAATCATATACTGCCAGACAAGTGTCTTTCAGGTGGAAATAGCTGCGATTCACTAAGCGACTCTGCTAGTATCTACATATAGAGTCCGCATTAAGGCGCTGGAAGCTGTGGTGGTAAAATCGAGGCTAGTGCAATAATGCAATAGCATCCTAGATATAATTTCCAGATATGACAGGGTGATCATCCGTTGGGTGACTCAACACCGGAAATTCCTAGGCAATAAAAGAGCGGATGAATTGGGGAAAAAGGGTGCTGAAATGGATAGCTCTGATGCGATAACCTATGTGAAAATTAGCAGGTCAGCACTCTTAAGGTAGACATTACCAATGACGCCTAACTCCTTCTCAGGGCTGATCGAGCGACAGGTTATAGATCTGAAAGCCTTACTGAAATTCCTTGTGGAAGCAGGATGATTATAGAGTAGGAGCTTAAGTAAGGCCAGATTCCTATGAATTTATGGTGCACAAAGGACCCTTTGGTGGTCTAAGAAGGCTGAAAATGTTTTCAGCAGTACCCCTCTAACCTAACCCAACCTAACCTAAGGTAAATACAATTAAGAGACTTTTTGAGTCTTTTTTATAAGATAGAAGGTACACAAAACATTGTTTTTCTTAAAAAAAACCCCCCAACATGAGGGCGTTGCAGGGCGCTGAACCTGCCCCCACCAAGAAGAACGCGGCTGCAAGGAATGCAGTGTATCATCCCTTCCATTTATAATCAAAAAATCGGTCAGGTTCTAAAGTAGAGGCTTATGGCTACCGCTATGACTTGATTCAAATAAAATTTAAAAAAAATAAGAACTCTACTAATGGCGGGAAATTCAAAAAAGATTTCACAAATTTTCATGTGTTTTCGCTTTGCGGGGCCGTAACTTTGTCCTTAATATTGCGAAAACATTTGAACATTTGACACCCAACTTCGTTCTATGGTATTTTAAAATTTTTACGTATCGAAGTGCTACACGCCAGCTTGATAGACGGTTGCGAGAAAAATGCGTTTAAAGTTTTGAAAGTGCTTTGGTGCGATCCAACCGACTTCAAGAAATTGCCTACAATTTATTTTCTAGGGCATGATAAAAAGGTTTACATAGGGTTATCCTAGAGGCTTCAAAATATCGAAAAATACAAAAAATCGATTTATTAAGCCAAGACACTAGAAATCCCTCCTGAAGCGAAAGCTTTCGACCAAAATGTTGAGGTTGAAACCTATATAGATCGATAGTTGAGCCCTTCCTGCAGAAGTAACCCAGGTATACGAAGGGTTAAATCCGGTCACTTAGTCATTTGTCCGAATAGTAACAAAGAGATAGGTCAGAAAGTTTACAAATGTATATCAGGTTTTCCAGGAGAGAGTCAGGCTAACTTCGTAAAGCGAGGACGGATTTAGATGATCCTTCTTTTGATGTACAGAATATGTTTTCCCATTGGTACCATTGGTTAGGAGATCGTTAATTGGGTATAGCTGATGCTAGGCCCAGCCTAGCCGTTATTGCCGATACCACCCTAGCAATGTCTCTGCGGGGTCTGTGAATCAGTTCACGGCTTATACTCTTGTTGAAGGATGGCCGCATCACCCTGAATATGGCACACGATAGATTGCTCCACCTGGAGTTAGCCATGGATAAGTGGTACGATAAAAAGGCACCCCTTGCAGCTCCCATAAATATGAACAGTTTGCACAGAAGAGCCTTGTAGGGCAGTGCCCTGCACCGTCAGCACATCGGCTCTATAATATCCCTCTTTGCCGCTGTGATCTTGCACCCAGAGTAAGGTGACAAGATACTCACAGAGAAGGGAAAGTTCATCCCGACAACATTCTATCAGCTTAGAAGATATGATAGCCGAGTCGAGAGCATTGATGGCGGCCTGGCTGTCGAAAAGGGTGCCGACCCGTCTACCGGGGATTAGTGTTTGTTTTGCAATCTGACAAGCCCTTAGGATGGCGAGTACTTCATCCTGGAAGACTGTCGCATGATCTCGAAGGCTGTAACACTCTGTTATGCAGAGCCTACGCTCTGGTTGGAATCTTTATAGCGAGGTTTTACCCGAAGTTCAGCTTTGGAGTGCTGTAGTCAGTTCTCTTGGCAGCAGATCCAGGATGCTGGTGAGGCCATACGGTTTAGACCTCAAGCATCTTGATTCTCTCAGTCTGACTGCCCCATCCGACTCAATATTTTTAATGTGTAGATCTAGAGGTAGTAGGTACAAACAGGATCTGATAGCACCGGTGATGCCTATTTCCGCAGATCTTTGAATCCTACTCAACTTCTTAATGTTATATTCTTTACTTACTGCGGGCCACCACACCAGCAACCCGTAGGTGAGGATCGGCCGTATCACAGCCGTGTATATCCATAAAGTCATGTTTGGTTGGAGGCCCCACGTGCTACTAAAAGTTCTCTTATTAGCATAGACAGTAATGCAGGCTATATAGATATAATTAACGCAATAATATAGCCAGCAAATAAAATAAAATATTACGTTAAATTGATGTTTAATCAAAGATTTCTTGTTTTTCGGTTAATAACGTGTAGATGCATAATACATTTGTCGAGTTGGCCCTAAAAACTATACATACAAAATGATCTCACTGCCGTCTCGTGACGATCAGTTTTTCAAAGCTGACTCACCATCTCGAAGCCTGTGGTAGGAAGTTTCGCTTTAAAAATTTGGACCTTAAGTGGGGTGGAGGAGGTGTAGAATAATTTACCAGCGTGTGGATCGACTTGAATGATTCTATTTATTTAATTAAGCTTAATACAAGCTATAACATAATAATAATAATACTACAAGCTATACTAGATGATAAATGATGGAATAATAAATAAATTGAAAAAGCTACAATATGAGCTCTTATTAAGGAACAAACTGGCTGGAAGGAAAACGAATTAAGAAATGCGATCAGGATGGACGGGGTCAAGATATAAAGATTTGTGAAGGGATGATTTACTCAGATGGAAGTCAAAGGAGGAAAGGTCGTTGACTTTTCGAAGCATCCTGGTAATTGGCTCGCTTTGACCGTAGTTTGTACGATGGCGGTCGAGTCGGAAAAGGGGAGTGGACCTAAGGTTGCGGGGATTAGTATAGATGGGTAAAGATTGCAGGATTGAAGGACAGTCTATGGCTCCACTTAATAGCTGATGTATGAAGAGAATGTCAGAAACATCACGACGTTTACTTAAGGGTTGTAAGTCAATCAGTTTCAGACGGTTTTCATAGGGTGGAAGGTTGAATCTGTCTGCCCACGGGAGATCACGTAGAGCGAAGCGAACGAACCTACGCTGGACGGATTCAATCCTATTGATATGGGTTGTTTGTGTAGGTGACCATACCTGGCTGGCATATTCAAGGAGAGGTCTAACGAAGGAGATATAGAGAGATTTGGAAACATATGGATTGGAGAACTCTCTAGACCAGCGCATCACAAACCCTAGCGCGGAGTTAGCTCTGTTAATTATGCTGTCAATATGAGAACGGAAGTTGAGTTCGCTATCACAGATTATTCCAAGGTCACACAAAGAGGTAACAATAGGGACCGGTACATCGGTTAGCATGTAAAATCTCGGGGTGGTGGTAAGACGCTTGCGGGAATAAGAGATGGACTGGCATTTGGAGACATTGAGTTCAAGAAAGTTTTTCATGCACCACGTGGTGAAGGAATCGAGATCTTTTTGCAGGAGAAGAGAGTCGGTTGTGGAGGAGATATGTTTAATTATTTTCATGTCATCAGCATAAATGGACAGCTCTGAGTGATTGATGACGCATTCAACATCATTTATTGTAAGGATGAAGATCAGTGGATCGAGGTGGCTGCCCTGGGGGACGCCGGAACGAGCGACAATAGGTTAAGAAATGGATGAACTGAAAAGAACATTGTAGCGACGGTTGTTGAGGTAGGATTGAATCCAGGAGATGAATTGGGAGGGGAAGCCTAGGCGATCAAGTTTGAACAAGATAACATTATGGGAGATCTTGTCGAAGGCTTTACTAAAATCGGTGGCAATAACATCAACATCTTTACCGTTTTCCAGAGCACATAGTGTCTTGGAGACGAAGTCAGTAAGATTGGTGGTGGTAGATCTTCCTTTGAGAAAGCCATGCTGGGAGAGGGAGAAGATAGACTTACAGTGGAAGAACATGGAGTCATAGACCAATTTTCCGAATAGTTTAGGTATGGATGATAATTTAGCGATGGGCCTGTAGTTGGACACATCGTTTTTGCAACCTTTTTTGAAGATAGGAATAATATTCGAGTTTTTTTTTGATGTATTGAATATGTTCACCCGTCGGTAGCATTTCAACAACTTTGTAGTGGAGCCTAGCTTCGTACCGCGTTGACTGATTTGAATAAATAGTTTATTACTGAACAGAGTTTCTTGCTTCATTTATATCATAAGACAAATTGTGGCTTAAGATGGGAGTGGGAGGAGGGGCGGCACGTAGCTTTGTAAGGCGTAAACCGCTTTTGATGATTTTAATTCTGCTGTACAGAATACGTGTCCTCAGAGTGACTACGAGAAGAGGAGGAAAATATTAAATTAAATATTATTTTATATTTTTTAATGCTTTTTGTACAGCCGGTTAAAAATTTGTTTTTGATAAGCTGTCTTCTAATATTAATAAGATTTTGGAAATATCTCCCTCTTCTGAAATCGTTCTTGCCGACGATTTCAATGTTCACAACACGCTGTGGCCCAGGCATTTTTCTACCGCAAGTCCATCTGAAAGACTCGTTGAGTTATTTAGTGAGTATTGTAATTTAAAACAACTGGTTGAGTGTCCCACTCGTGTTTCTGATACTATAGGGCATAACGTACATTTTTTGTATCTTTTTCTGACATCGCATTCAGACAAGTACTTGGTTTCGGTAACAGCTCCCTGGGCAATTCGGACCATTGTCTTCTCTACTCTCAATTCTCCGCCACCTCTCTGATAACCACTATTCTAAATTCCGCCAAAAGATAAGTGTGACATTATCAAAATGATAATTGGGCTGGACTTAATAAATATCTCAGAAAGCTGGACTAGTCTGATTGCTTCTCCTAATCAGAGCACCGATTATATCTTGAACATAATATGGTTTGGAATGCAGCGCTTTATTCCTCATATGTTAGCTTCACACATATCAAACCAACTGACACCAATTGAGTCAATAATGATTGTTTCGCAGCGATTAAAAATAAGGGAGCAGCGTTCCAGGCATATAAATTGTGCCCTTCAGAGGAATTGCTACGTATCTATAGAGATCCGCGATATAGTTGCCGGGCAAAATTCAATTTCGATCAGAGCGGAAGGTATTTTTTTACTTAAAAACTAATATTACGTACTTGCCACCTTCATCGCAGCCACTTCCATCGCCGTCGCAGTGCGCTAGCAGGCAAAAAGGCACTTTGTCACTCGGGAAGTTTTTAGGGTACTTTTCGGGGCTTCCAAAGCTTTCTTCCCCTTGGTTTCAAAACGCTGCGCCTTAAAACCTTAAACATTTGCGAAAACTTTTCCACCTGCCATACCCAACAGAAGTGCTTCCATTGCATGGAAACTTGGTCATGTTCAACAATAGCTAAAATGAGAGAGGCATGCGACCGCTCTAACTACAGACCAATTGCACTTACTTTGGTTTTATCTAAAGTTTTTGAAATATCTAGAAAGTAACCATCTTAACAATTATTGTCAGTAACGTTTCCGCGCTGGCCGCTCGACCGGAGAGTCGGAAATCGTAGCTCTTGATACGTCAAGGACTTTTGTTAGAGTTTGACATTCTGCCCTTTTAGCCAAACTTCAAGCATTTGGTCAGTTGTCGACGGAGTGAATATACTCAATTTACCCAATTCGTATTGAGATATCCAGCAATCTTAGCTGGACGGAACATATATTTGCAATCGCTAAAAATGCGATGAATTGCTTGGCTTTTCTACATTATACTCTATCTGACTTAGCGCTGATCTACAAGTCCACATTAGGCCCAGACTTAAATATAATTCCCATTTTTTGTTAGGGGCCGGACACAACGCATTGTCCACGTTAAACAAAGTCCAACGCAGGGTTTAGGTGATCACTTAATCTCTGAGAGCATTGACTCTCTGGAGCATGGACGGAATGTCGGTTGATTCTCACTTTTCTATCCCTATTTTTACGGCCATTGTTCTAACGAAATTCTAGTCTGATTCTTTGTAGACAGACATATGACAACACGCAATACAAGCAATACAAGTCGTTCTCACCCATATACCCTCCAGGTCAAGTTTGGTCGTATCGTAAAATTTTGCAGAGCAGAACAACACGAATGTGGAAAAGTTTACCATCCCGAAACTTTCAAACGAGGCGTACATCGATACACACCTCCTTTACTCCATTTAATAATCCATTTCCTTCACCCATAATTCTTTTCCTGCCAAGGCTGTGCTTTAGCATCATAGCGCATCCCTTGATTTAGCAATATCATATAAAAAAAACAATCTTTTGTTTATATACTGAAGACCGGCCCACGTTCGGTACCGCTTCAACGGGCATACCATAGCCGCCATTTTAATAAGCAGCTTACAGGTAGCGAGATACCTATCTAAAGTAGTTTGATTAGGTTGAACCTCTAGTGTAAAGTCTAGCGAGGTCACTGCCCGCAAGACCTTAAGCGTGAAGCTTTTTATAGATCTACTGAACAAATGCTCACAAACAAGCTGAGTTAAATCAGAGCCAGTCGATCCAAACGGCTCTTAACGAAGTATGCAATCAACGAGCACCGGCAACTACTGTTTACAGACGAGAAAAGTTTTACCATAGAAGAAAGATTCAATCGCCAAAACGACCGCATATACGCACACAAATCTAAAGAATCTGTTGAGAAGATTCCCAAGGTTGAGAGAAGACATCATTCAGCATCAGTAATTGTTTGATGGGGAGTGCCCTACGACGGGAGAACAGTGCTGCATTTTTGCAAAAAAATGAGTGAAAACTAAATCCAAGAACTACCAGAAAGACGTTTGTGAAGCCCTTAAGCACGATCCTGGTTGAGGGGCAGTATTCGAACTTTCAACAGGATTCGGTACCAGCTCATAAAGCAAAGGCCACTCAGAACTGGCTTTGAGCGAATGTTCCTGAATTTATTGCCGCAGAAGATGGACCTTCCGGAAGTCCGGAACTAAATCCGTTGGATTACCGGCTTTGGAACGTTTTAGAGAAGAAGGCCTGCTCTAGCTCTCACTAAAATATCGAGTCGCTAACGGTTGATTTGATCAAAGCAGCGAGGGCTCTGGAAGTTGTGCGTACTGCAATAGAAGAGTAGCCATATAGATTGAAGAAGTGTGTAAGGGCGAAAGGGTACATTCCGAATAATTTTGAATATATTTGTATAGTTTATTATTTAAATAAATAAATTGATTCAAAATAAAAATATTGTTTTTTTAATTATTTAAAAAAATGTTAGGGACAGAACTTATGGCACGATTAAAACAAACAAAACAAACTCACAGTATCTCTTTATATATTAGTACAGAGAAAATCAACTGAGCTAAAAGTTTTGGATTGGGCCTATAAAGAATAAACGCATAAAAAACGCACTCAGTACTCTATATCATCAAAACTTGGAGTGTTACCAAGAAGGCGACGCTCACCACTTAAACCAAGCAAGCTCTACCTCAGGGATAGTGTGGTAAGGAGTGTATTCTATCACTCAAATGCAATCGTGTAACTTTGTAAGCCCTTTTGCTCAAGAAAAGGTAGTCGTACGAAAAAAAATTAATTGAAACCTTTTGTAACAAATTTCATACCCTACAAATTTTTTCTGAATAATTTTTGCAAAACACCATCTCAGCCATATTTTTAAGTGCAGCACTAAATCAAGTGAAGTTTGTATTTAGGATAAAGAATAGCATTAAAATAAAAAAAATGAGTTCTACTTAAAAAGTAACTTGTACTTTAATGCTATGTTTCTCGAAACTTGAAATCATAGACTTAACCGCCTTTGCTCTCAACCCATCACTTCAGATTCAGCTTAAATTATTTGAAAGTTTCAAATCTGTATACATATGTATACTATAATATCGTCCACTACTATAAACACTTCGAATCAAACTTTAAAAGATTTTTATTGGCAAATAATTTAATTACTTTCACTTTGATACTCGTAAAACCGATATAAGTTATTTGCCAATTGATTTTCTTTTATTTCAATTTATTTCTTTTTTATATTTAAATGAAGGGAAAGTTCGATAATTAACTATTCGCATTGACTGTTTTTATAATTGTCCAGTCCCCGTAACACCTTGTGAAGCGTGGGGCGGGAGTTTCTTCACCCGATTCGAGACAACAGTTGCAAATGGACCTACAATTTAAAGTGGATTCCGAACCACCGAAATTTTCTCTGCAACCCCCATGGCTTTTTGTTATCGTAATCTGATGTCAGCAGAAAACAACCATGAGTCACTTTCGGTGGGATTCGAACCTCGGAACTTCCAGATTGGTAGTCCGACACATTATCACTTACTCAACCGACGACTTTTTATAATTACATTAATCAAGTTCACGAATTAAGTATATTTGTCTGTTCAATTAATAAAAAATTTAGCTCTCTTCACTATTTCAAATAGACTTATTACAAAATTTGTTGAGTACTGTAGTCAGAAAGAGTCGTTTTCTTATGTTAGTCAATTACTAAAAATCATAGAAAGAAGTTCAACTTTGTTAAACAAAATAATCACGTATAGCACTAAAGTGTACAACCAGTACCACTTGAGAATTAGCCTTATTACATATCACATCTTAGAAATTATTAGTTTCAAAATTCCTTTAAAAAATAAAACGCACCACCATTTGCTTGATGAGAAGTCTGCAAAGCGTTTAAATAGGAATCCTGGTTTGGAGCAACATCAGCGTAGATAGTCTGCATCACAACACTAGCACAAAACACTAAACTTAAATAGTTCATCATTTTGTTATACATTTTTCAGAAGCAGTCTTATATTAATATCCGTAAAATGTGCTACACCGTTTAAAAGTTCTCAACACCGGACTCGATCGTTGATGGATTTCAACTAGGTCCAAACCGACAATTGAGGCGTCTTTATTAAGTCTACAATTGATTGGGGAATCAAGTGTATGAGCCAAGTGACACTAAATCAACGGAATTCTGTTTCATGGATACCAAGGTAGAGAGGATGGTATTGCACACGTTTAAAAAAAAACCGTTAAATAGTTCCGGCCGTCTCATTGTATTAATCGGAGCCGCTTAATCCCCATAGTGTACCTTTACTACCTAAACCTCCTCCATGAACTTATGGGACGTGCCCTGCATGACAATTAGATAAGAAGTAGCCAAGCACGGCTGACCACTGGCAACTATCAGCCCAAGATCAATTTCACTTACTTGTCACTCAAGCAATTTGGATTATTATGCCACTATGAATGGAATAGCAAGTGCCTTCTGCCGACGATTTAGTGACAGTGGACAATAGCAGTTTGGGCTGTTTTTGATGATTATTTTTATTACCTGGCCCCAAGTACTATGGGTCTTGTGATCTTTCAAAACAGTTCGTCAAGTTTTCGCTTTTTCACATAAAAAATGAAAATGACAATTTTGTCAGATATCGTTCAGGTCTTTTGCATGTTACTTCCGTTTGGTTTTCAATAGGCGCGTGCAGTTCATTGTCAGCTTAAAATGGAAAGTGGTTTAGCAGGTTGATGCAGACGTTCCCTTATTGTTTTCATAACGATCCCAGGGAAAGCAGGACTTCTTATAATACAATTGGAATTCCTTCATTACGTTACAATAATCACGTACAAATTGCATTATTTTCCTCACATATGGAAACATTGAATTTATAAGGTGATAATAATACAAACCATGAATGGTTGTATGTAGGTCCTAACATACTTACTTTAAGAAAAATATTTGGTGTCAGAAATATTTTATACAGCACGTCATACATGTTTTCAGTAAAAGTTTCGTAAACACTACTCAAACGCAAAATGATTCGTCTGTCCAAGATTTTAGTTCGAAAATATAAATGAATTTTTAACAATAAAGTCTATTGGCAAAGTTATATAGCAATACTTGTGGCAAATATTTTTCAGGATGTAAGGAATTCTAACAGAACTCGCATAATCAAAATAGGACTATATGGCATCAACCAGCAAATTTCTTCGTCTATCATAAAATTTGCGGCAAAAAGGTTCGTTTATCTTGCACAAATAACAATTTTGGAGCAACATTTTTTTGTAAAGAAAATACGAAAGATCGAGTCACAGTTCGAATGTTAAAGACAGCTGCGCACAGAAGAGGAACGTTCAAATTTTTAAAATAAAATATTACGAAATGTAATTAAATTAATTTGCAAATAAATTTAAGCTGCAAAATATGAAAATCAACAATTAAGTAACATGTAAATTTATTAATATTAGAATTAATCCTTCTAACTGAGAAGGCGCACTTCTCAGGCAGAAGCCTAGAATCAATTGACCTATTCGCCAGAATATAACAATATATTGAGGCGAATGAGGCTCCCACACCAACATGCTAAAAAACATTAGTAAATAAAACACTAAAACACGCCCACACACAACAATCAGAGGTGCACAGCCAACAGAGATCTTTGGTAAGAGTCAGGTCAAAAAGAGGACACATATTCACGACTCTACACAAGCGATGGGTATAAATCGCCTGTAAAGTAATTGAATACATTAGGACTGAAGGACAATTACCTTGTACTTAAAAATTTTTAAGTAAAAGTACAATTCCTTGGTACTTGTATTTAAAAATTTTAAGAACAAGTACCGGTACTTCTACTTGTACTTATAAGTCCCACAAAAGTACTTTAATATCTGATCTTAATTACTTTAGTACTTAAAAATTGTACTTAAGAACTTTTTAATTCCTTTTAAGTACTTTTAATTCCTTTCAAGTACTTTTAATTCCTTTAAGTGTTTTTGATTCCTTTCAAGTACTTTTAATTCCTTTTAAGTATCTAATTCCAGTACAGATATTCACTCACTAAAACACTTTAGTCTAAAAAGCTTATGTAAAATGTGGTGGCGGTAAATTTCTAGCGGGGGTGTCACAATTTAGAAGAGAACTGGGTTTTGTCTGTTATACTTCGTTACATAATGGCATGGAATTTCGTTGAATATACTGTAAAAATACGCAAAATAATAAAACAATATTTTGTTAAAAAATTGAATGATTGAAACTCCTTATTTTCCTGTTAACTTTAATTTATTAAGCAAGACGCGCCTTTCGAACACTATGTGTTCATTTTCCAAGTGCAACAATTCAACTGAGTACAAAAATCAATCTAATTTTGAAAATTACATAACCAACTTAAAACAACCATTACAATAATAATAAATAAGTTAAAGCTCTACACATATTTAAATTATACTATCATACAATAACTAACTAAATATTACTAAAGCTACTACCACTAGTCGGAGAATTAGCCGTTGTCCTAAACATTTTGTTCAATTTAGTATCCACTAGACCATTATTATCGTTTAAAGCCCGCTCTTTATTCTTCGCGATGAAGACTGACTCCCAAACACACAGTTCACTGTAACTGTTGGCCTTCTTTATTAATTTTATACTCTCACCATCGATCCCGTGCTTTCTCTGTCATCTGTGTGGTGGACCAGGTACCGTAGCTTTCTAGGATATACCTGTCACTGGATCGACGATGACTTTAACTGTAAATCTGTGGCTTTGAAGTGCAAGCGATTTTGACCACAGTGTTTTGTTTTAATGAGTGAATACTTGTATTGAAATTTGGTGTTTAGTACTTAAAGTGAATTGAAAGTACTTAAAAGGAATTGAAAGTACTTAAAAATAATTGATAATACTTAAAAGAAATTGAAAGTACTTAAAAAGATTTGAAAACTATTTAAGTACAATTTTTAAATACTAAAGTAAAATCCCCAGCTGATTTTCGCCCAATCAGCTTACTTTGCTTTTTATCTAAAGTGTTGGAAAAAATAATGTACCAGCAAATACTTGAATACGTGAATAGGAATAAACTTTTATGCCGATGGCAATCAGGCTTTCGAGCACTTCATAGTTGTGAAACTGCTGTATTAAAGATAACTTCTGACATTAGAACCGCACTGGATTGTGACAAATTCACTACCCTTGTCCTCTTGGATTTCTCAAAGGCTTTTGATAGTGTTAACCATGGAATGCTTATGCAAAAGCTCTGTTCTTGTTTTAACTTCGGTAACTCAGCAGCATCTATGTTGGACAACTTTCTGAGCGGCCGTGGCCAGCGGATCAGGGTCGGTAATGTCTATTCCACAATACTACCTCTACAGTGTGGAGTCCCCCAAGGGTCGATACTGGGTCCACTGTTATTCAGCTTATTCATAAATGATCTGCCAAAAGCTGTTCGAGATGTAAAAGTACGCTCTCTATGCTGATGATGTACAGGTTTATCTAAGCCGGCCTATCGGTCTTCTAGAGGATTGCTTAGTGCGTGTCAATGCAGATCTTGATAGAATATAATCATGGTCTTTAGACAATGGTCTGCAACTTAACCCTGTAAAGTCACAGTCTGTATGTTTCTATAATAGCGTCTTTGATATGTCCAGCGTCCCACCAGTGCTTCTAAACCATTCCCCGCTACCCGTGCTGAATAAAGTTACCAATCTTGGAATACAATTAAATGGCAGTATGAAGTGCTGTGATTATGTCAAGGCGAGACTGGGTAAGATCTATGCTGGTCTGCGTAGACTTTGGTTATCGGCCGATATTCTGCCCTGTAATACTCGTCTAACCCTGGTAAAGACGTTGATTCTGCCTCATTTCACTTTTGGAAGTGTTGTTTTTCCCAAATTGGATAATATTTGTGCACGTAAAATGGAGGTTGCATTCAACGACTGTATTAGATTTGTATTTGGTTTGCGTAGATTTGATCATGTTTCCCCTTTTCATTTTCGATTACTCGGCTGCTCTTTGGAATCTTATCTAAAGCGTCGAGCGCTTATTCTGCTGTTCAGTGTACTGCGATCAAATAAGCCGGAATATCTTAGGGAATTTTTTCAGTCCACTTCATCTCATCGAAACAGAAACCTTGTAATGGCACGCTGTTATAAATCAGTTATGGAAGGTTCTTACCTCGTCCAGATTATCAGATTATAGAATAGTTTACCCGTTACTTTGCAAACTGCAAGCACCGTCAATGCATTCAAAACGCAAATTCGAACTCACTTTGTATATTCCTGTATATATGTAATTAGTTTCTATTTTTTTTCTCTTGTCTAGGTAGCAGCTTTTGAAATTTTTGAAATTTTAAATTAAATCAAAATTAAAATTAAACTAAATTTTAAACAGATGTAACTTTTTATTTTTTTTAACAACTCTTTTATAATTCGTTCTGAACTATCTGATGTAGCCGATTTATTTTTTAATTTTTGTTCTTAGTTTATAATGGCTCATTTCTGTTTATTATCTTGAATTCATATTACTCCGACTTACTAGTTTGTACTCACAAAAGATTGTAAATCTTGTGTACACTTATAAGCAATAAATTATTATTATTATTATTATTAAATTTGATTGGGACAAAAATCTTAATATCGTCAATAGATAAGATGAATAACAATGGACCTAGATGACTTTCCTGGGGAACGCCAGAATGAGCCACAAAATCATTAGAGAGCGCGCCAAGAATACGTACTCTATAAGTCCTATTAGATAAATATGACTTAATCCAAGCAATAAGCGAGGGCGGGAAACCCAACTTAGCAAATTTAAAAGCAATGATAGAGTGAGACAGCTTATCAAAGGCCTTACTAAAATCAGTTCAAATACACTCGGTTTGGCAACTATCCATGAATCCGTCCACAGTGCAAACCATAGTACCTTGAAGAAAACCATGCTGCCGAGTGGAGATTAAGCCATTACACACTTCGGATAATTGGGATTGAATTAACAGTTCGAAGAGCTTAGGGATACCGGACAATTTCGCAATTGGACTGTAATTGGAAATGTCTCTTCTATTACCACTCTTGAAAATAGGAATTAGTTAAAAATAGGAATTAAAAAGGATATCTTCCAGAGTGCTGGGAAATGGCCCCGCGAAAGAGACTTCCTGAATAGTAATGGCAAAGGCCATAATAACACTGAGGAACATTTCTTTATGACTGCAGCAGGAACCCCGTCAGGACCTCTAGAAAAGTCAGTTGGAAGTGCAGTAATATGCTTCAACAAGATCTCCTCCGTGACAGATGGAACTGGAACCATGGGTAAAATTCAGTTATTTATGTGCGAAAAGTTTCTACTATCCAGATATAAATCAGATAATTCAAATGCTTTCTTAAAAGATTAAGCAAATAGGTTACAGATAATATTAGAATCATTGCTGGAAATCTCCCCGAATTCCATAGTCGATGGAAAGAGGAATAAAAAATCGCTGAAAAGGTATGTACCTAAGAGAAGTCGTGGTTTTTCAGGTAGCGAGCCGGAACTGATGTGTCGAAACATGCAAAAAAAACCCAAGAAGATAATTCCCTTCCGGCCAAAACCATGCTAACGCATCAAAGGGTTGTCCCCTAGGATTTGGCCACATCATATAAAAAAAAAATCGGACGCCGTCTAATTTAGTAAAAAGACAGATCGACCTAAAAGCTGTTCAGCTCGCCGCGCCGGGTGCAGGTGGATCGGTCTAATATCCTGCGACATATCAAAGAGTATGTGGCTAGAGTGAAATGAAAGGAGAACAGCATTTATACTGAAGGAAAGCCGCTGGAATTGCCGTAAAATCACTGCGGTAATAACGGGTCACTGCCTTTTTGGCAGTCATGCGTCCGCATGCGCATTCCTGCCAACGACATCCGTCGTTGATAATTCATTACTCCAATTTATCTTTAGTGCAAATCTAGAAACATTTTTTGTGCACCCTCAATTCGGTCTATATGTACTTGATATGTAGGATTCCAAGTAATCGAGCAATACTGGAGAATAGGCCTTACAATAGTAATAAACATGGATTTGGCTGTGTAGGGATCTGAGAGCAATCCTTAGAGACCCTTTTTATAAATCCAAGAGTAGAATTGGCTTTTGAAATAATAACATCAATGTAATGAGAAAAGACCCATTCATGAGAATATCCCAAACCATAAGAAGAGAATCATGATACAGCGGCAATGATTTACACTTGCATTTACAGAATGAATCATCATCCTCTTGAAATAGCTTACGACTTTAGAATAAATTTTTAGATCGTCCGCGAAACCAATACTTTGAGCAAAATTAAAGATACCAAAAACATCGTTGATATATAGCAAAAATAATATTGGTCCTAGATGACTGCCTTGCGAAACACCCGATATAACGTTAATGGGGCGGGATTTAACACCATTAAGTTTCACGTACTAAATACGATCGGATAAATAGGAGGAAATCATTAATTGAAAAATAAATTTTCTTGTCCTTAGGACTCTTTAAGCGGAGCCGACATACATATGTCCATGACGCATTAAGTTAAAAAATATAATCTATTATGGGGAGTGTCCTGCGACGATGATAGAACGTGAACAGCATAGCATGGTCCTTTATTAGTTTCACTTCCGTTTTGCAAAAGACTCCTTCCTCCCTTTCCAATAAAAGGCGTAGGCTTCGGCAGCCGCTTGGGGTGGTTCTTCATTCTCAGAAGATCACATCCGGTCGCATCACGAAGGCCAAATATGTGGCCTGTGGCTTAAGGGAAAATCAGACTGGGCAGAGAGCATCTTAGCGCAGTCGCTCGGACGATGATATGGTAGATGTTTACTAATCGGGTTACATTCCTTAAAGCTCCGCAAAAAAGTACGTAGTATATTGTTTGTACGTGATCCATTAGAGTATAGAATTGTTTATCCGGACTTATTATCCTAAAAAAATGTATGTACCTGAGCGTCATTTAAGGTATCCCAATTTATTCGACATTGATTACCATAGATATAACTACAGGAAAAATTCTCCCATTAATAGATGCGTAAAGTTTTTTAATGAGATTGATATGGAATTTTGTGTTAGTAGAGATACATACACTTTAGAAATCAATTTACAGCCTAGCTTTAAGTTAGTTCTTTATTCTTATTCACATATATATTATATTCTGTAAGGTATTTGTCTCCGATAGATAGATAATTTTTGTCCAAATTCTTACCTTGTGTAGTTTTACCATCTCCGCATCACTGCATTTATGTATTTTTAATCGTGCTGTCTATTGCTGGTTGCGTTTCAGATCTCTTAACAGATGCACTAGCCTCTCTAGCATTCCATCACCTATACTATGTCTAAACCACTTCACTATCGAGCCAAAAATTCTGATCCCGTAAACTTTTAGGCTTAGGTAATAGTCAGCTGAGGTCTTTAAATTCATGCCTTGCCTTTTACGACTAAAGAACACAAGAAGTTTTAAGTTTAAAAATATGGGCCAATCCAAACTTTGACGTTGATTGAAAGTACGGAATAGTGCGGAACTGGATAAGTTAATAGTCCAAGAGTTTAAGTTTTTTCAAGTAATTTTCATATATAAAACTTATATCGACAAATGAAAAAATTATATCGACAATATTAGTACGAGAGCTAGCAACATCATCAAATAAGAATTCCAGGTCGGCTGGTTTTTTGATATCCGCTCTCTTTCACTATCACGGTAAGCATGGGGACAGTCTTGCAGGCGGGAGACGTTGCGTTTACCTGGGAGCGTAACATTTATACAGGTAAAAATATTAATTTAAAAATCATTTTAAGTTAATTTATTTTTATTAATTTGCAGCAACACAAATTTATTATTGCCAGACACTTTCGTTGTTGATAACGCTGTGCCAGATATTATTTTGTAATTAAAATAAAATTATTTTTAAAGAATTTCAGTATGGATGAAATTTTAATATCTTGTTAGTCAGTTAGAAAAAGATGTGAAATTAATTTGCCAGACAATAATTCGGTTGTTTAATTAGGAGCCACACCGTTTATGGGATGACCCCACCCTGAAGGTTTGAAAAAATCAATTTTTTTGCATAAATCTATTCCTTATAGTGTCTAGAATAACCCTCTAAAAGAGTTTATTGACATTCGAAGTCATCGCAAAGACACAAGAAGAATTGTGGGGCCGGTGGCGGAAGCTATCATAGAAAAAAAACAGTACCAAAAACTTTAAACGCGTTTTGCTTGACAGCACATTTTTCAAACTGAGTTCCAGTTTTTCTCCGGAACCATTCAATGAAATCGATTCAATCTTTTTCGACAATGTGTAAAAATGTTATCTCTATCGTGCAGCATAAGAATTTTTTGATAATTAAATTTTTTTGATATTAGAATTTTATAAAAATTTTTTCATGAAAAATGGAACGTTTTTTCAAACTGCCGCCATTTTTGTAATTTTTTGAATTTTCAAAAAATCCTATGCTATACGATAGTCTAATATAGTTTAAGGAAATCTAAAAGATTTGGTTCTACCTAATTTCAGGACTAATCGGGCCTGGCACTATTCCAAGTGCCTTTTTTTGGACAACTCTAACGCCTAAGGCTACCACCGCTTCAAATATGAATATTTTTATTCAAAAAAATTTTGTAATACAGTTGAAAATTCATGCACTGATATAGCATAAAACCACAAATGATTCGATTGTTTTTAACTCTTAAAAAAATTCGTGAAAATTGCTGCTTTTTAGAGACATCAGGGTGGAGCCACCCCCCCCCCCCCCCCTCTTAAGTCTGGGCAAGTATTGTGATAATATGCAGGTAGTAAAAGAGAGTTAGTTGCAAACAAGAAGAAGAAGCCGAAAAATATACAGCATGGCATTAAAATTAATATATTTAGCATTAAGTGGTGACAAAGATATAGGAGATTTCAAGTGAGCAATTCTCCAAAATTTTGTCACGTAATAAGTGCTGCCGTAATTTAGCTTTACAAAGCAATACATTTGATAAGACGAAATTCCTAATTTTTTTTTTAAAACTGTCGTCGAAATGTTTAGATCGATAAGTATTACAAAATAAATAAAATCTAACATCATTAACTTTAGTAATATGACGGACCCCATACATATTACAACAGATTTCTCTAAGGTGACAAATGTACGCTCAAGTATTTCTTCCTCATTGGTAACAATATTTTTAACTGATAATCTTCTGATTCTTCCAGTAATTTGAAAAGCCTAAGATTGCCTTTTCGGAAGAAAGCCGGTATAATCACATGATGTGATTGTGTGAAAGTTGAAGTGAAGTTGAAATGGTCAGTGCTACTTAATTCGAACCGAATCTCTGTAGTGTATCCTTCTTTCTCATATAATCTATTGAAGAATTATAAATTGTTTCTTCATCAGAACATAAAGATAATAATCTGATTCTAATTCTATAATCAAATTCTATTGTAATAAATCTGCAATGCTAAATAAATTAATTTTATTGACATACTGTATATTTTTCCGCTGTCTTGTTTGCAACTATCTCTCTTTTACTACCTGCATATTATCACAATACTTGCCTAGACTTAAACGGTCTGGCTCCTAACTAAACAACCGAATTATTGTCTGGCAAATTAATTTTATAACTTTTGATAGCTGACTAATTATCATATTAAAATTTCAGCCATACTGAGATTTTTTAAAAATAATTTTTTTAAATTACAAAATAATCTGTCAATAGAAGAGTACCAAAATCTGTTAACAGCATCGTGAAGAATTACGATTTTTGAATGCCGACAGACCTCCCCGACACTATATAAAGAGGATTGGCTCAGTGGATTGGTCTGTCATCGACAAGCACTAGCACGGTTCTATCTCTTTTACCAGCGTGCTTTTCTGGTAAAAGTCACTCCTAGAGCTAGTGTGTTTCCTAGCAATTTATATCTCCGTCACTAGCGCGCCTTCCTAGTACAAGACACTGCTGGAGATAGGATGTTCCCTAACTATTTGTCTCTCCGTCACTAGCGTGCTTTCCTGGTGGCGGACACTCGTTCAATCTCTTATACTAGCATTTTTTCCTAGTACAAGACACTCATCTAACCAGCGTGACTTCCTTGTTAACTTACTCTTGTACGAGCCTTCTGGTATAAGACACTCTTCTAACCAGCATATTTTCGTGACTGTCTCGTTTACTCAGTAAGGCTTATTCGATCCTGGGATTCATTAAATGATGGTCAAAGGAGTTTGATGGCCCATATATAACGAAGCTGATTTATTGCGCTTTTATTCTACCAATCGGGGAATATGCTTCGCCGGTTTGGTCACCTTTCTATGGCGCTTATATTGACCGCATTGAGGCTGTTCAGCGTAGATTAGTGAGATGCCGCCATATGTTGATCACCTTCTGCTCCATTCTTTGTCGTCTGAGAGGTGTGATTAATTCCCGCGAAGTGTTGGGGGCTGTGAATTTTTCGGTTCCGTCTTGCTCCTTGAGGGCTCCGAACTTTTTACATATCCTTCATTTCCTTTTTCCATAACTTCAATGTCTCGCTTATTTAATAGTCGTTCTGATCGTATTGATTTTCATTTGTCCAAGACGCAGATCAGGGATCGGCTTGAGTGGAGTTAATTGTTTTTATTTTCGTTTCTTTGTTTGTTCTTTTCACCAACCAAACCACCAAACCAAACCAACGAAAGGTGAAAAGAACAAACTACTATTGTATTTATTTATTTTTTTGTTTTCTTGTTAATTTTTAATTTTTTGTATTTCTTTATTGTAGTCAGTATTTGGCGAATTTGTAAAAAAATACTCTTGTCTAGCGTGCTTTCTTAGTACAAGGCACTCCTCTAACCAACGTAACTTCCTGGCTATCTTGCTTTATTCTTGTACTAGCGTGCCTTCCTAGTATAAGACTCTCCTACAGCCAGCGTGCTTTCCTGGCTATTTACCTCTCCTCTCTGTCAGTGATTGTCTAGTATCGTTGTTACCATAACCTAGGCCTTGCTCACTCGTTCGGAATTGCCTGACTCGTCTTTTCGCCTCAAGAAAAGACCAGCCTCAGTCACAGTACTCCGACCCGTCCAACACAAAACAGATACAGCAGCCAGAAGCGCCCATAAGCCGCCTAAAGAAGACACTAGAAGCATCACGATGACCGTAAATTAATAGTAAGATGAAGGGCCTTATTACTGAATACGATTCGATTGAAATTTTTGACGATTCATATTTACGATTCGATTCTTATTAACTTTATTTCCATTTTTAACAAATAAATATATAAAATTGATGCTTTTTATAATTTGAAGTTTTACACGAACACAATTTAGTTTCAATGCTACCTATGAGTGTATATTTAACTAGCAGTAGTGATAGTGATGAGGAAAATCCTACTGTAATGCGAAGAAAACTTAGGGACTCGTCAAACCCGCTGCAGATTTCCGATACCCAGTAATTTATTAAATAATATCTAAGAATCAAATTGATAATATTTTTTTAGTTTTGTTAGTCTATTAAGATTATCGAAACCGGCTTTCAAATTCGTCTTGGACGAAAAGGACGACTTAGTAGTAATGCTATAATTGTAAGTCAGTGACCTAATTATTATTTTAATTTTAGGTTTGTAATCACAAAATGAAGATCATTTTTATAGATAGCCGTTATGTGGGTGCTTCCATGATCATGATTCATTTATATGGAGCCAAGGTTTCCTTCGTAAAATGTTAGTTAGGAGTCATAGGGAGGGCGAGAGAAATTCTTATCTAATAGGTATTATTCCTTAAATCCTCTTTGTCTTATGCATAACATGAATTTTTCATTTATGGAGATTCCGGAGATCCTCTGGAGTCGTGGCTTATGACCCCATTTAGATGCGCAGTCGAGGGAAGTCACTAATCCGAATTCAATAAAAGAATATCAAAGGCGAGAAACATAATAGATCGACCAACAGAAGAGGTAGATGACAGAGCAGTATCGATTAGAAATGAAATTCTAAATTCAATAATGTCATCATTTAGGTAAAAATTAATAATTTTCGCTTTTCACTATTGACTTTTCTATATTCGTCAAGCTTTTGTTTTTTTAATTGGGTATTCTTTTCTCCCAAAGCGTAAATTTTCCTTAAATACCTGATATTTTCTTTTTGCACTTCTTTAATGGATTCAATTGCATTTAATAACTTGATAAAACATTATTTTTGCATTTAAAATTCATTTTCAAACAATTGATACTTATTTAATGGTTCAGATGCCCTATTTCTCCTAGTTCTCTTTGCGTGTTGAGAACAGCCAGGAATATTGAAATCCCGCTCTTGAAGTACTGGCGGAAAATTTTCTTCAATATCTTCTGCATAGGCTTTTGGTATACCATCAACAGCAGCACGCAATTGGGTTAAATTAATGACAGCTTCTTCCGACGCAGAAAAACTTACTTGCCTATTTGGACTGCCCCCCGTACCATGAATTTGATCCTTGTTATATTTTAATTTATAAACTTAATATGTTACATGCAAAAATTTATTATATACTAATTTTGCTTACATTTTAATTAGATTGCGTCTTTTCATGAAAGTCAATTTGACGTTTACGAGCACTCAACTGCCGTCGTAAAGTTAATACAAAATCGAATTTGGTCTATTTACGATTTATTTTAATCGAATCATTAATAAGGCCTTAGTGATACTAGGACGATACGCAGTTGTAAGTTTGAACTTTTTGTAGTCAGGAATGGGTTCGATTTTTTCAAAAGGATTGACCTTGGAGCCGGCGAGCTTATCCCTTGGAGAGAACCAAAAACCGCCTGACTACTAAGAAAACACTTTACACGATCTATCCCTACTCTAAAATTCCATTGCAGGTAACGCAACCATTCAACTGAAAGATAGTTCTATAAACGATGGCCTTTAAATCCAGCCATTGCTTGAAAGTTGAAAATAAATAATGTTATAATGTTTTTCTAAATTAAAACTATTACCTGAACTCTGCATCTGACGAACTGCAGCTATTATTTTCGGCATCCGAAGTTTCCAAAAGCACGTACAAATAAACAATTTTTTTTTCAATATCAGGGCCGCTAATTGAATTTTAATTGCTTAAATCAAAAATTTCCTGTGCACACATCTTTAATAGTAATTGGCTTTACTTGAATCTGTGCAATATGACAATTAGAAAAGACAGCAGCTTTTACCGCAGGTTGATTTAAAGAGAGTTTAAAAGAGGAACTTGTTTACTAGAAAAATATATTTGGGACGTTAAATTCAAATCTTTTCAAATTTCTCACTTTTACAATTTTAATGTGGTAAATTCTCTTAAAACTAAAATCTTATAAATACACCTATATACAAACTGAAAGTATGATAAATAGTGTTGTGTAGTTGACTTTCATGTATGATACATTTCTCAACCAGTAGTTCGCAGTGTATTTTGTAGACAGCCTTAATAAGACTTTTGCTTAAGCTTTTTGATAAAATCTCGTGCTTGTTTATCACCTTGTCGATATTCTAAGGCGCGAAGGCTGTCTGTTTCTGTAATTGGTAAAAATGTATAACCGTTGAAAATTATTAGCATTTTCTTACTACCTTTGTATTCCGGACGGCTTAAAGTTAAATGAACTTGTTCGTAATCAGATGAATCGATATCACTAAATGAAAGGTAGCACTCTGCTATGTATTGATTTGACATTCCAAACAAATCTTTATCTTTAACACTAAATATTAAAAGAGCGGTGCTCAGCTGACGCTGTTCAGGACTCAATGATCTGAAAAAAAATTATTTATTAATTTTTATATTTTTATTTATTTTTAAAACTTACATCGAGAACTTTTCGTCGTATAATGGAAATAGAGTCTTATGCTGGACACTAGTTTTTGGACTGGAAACACCTAAGAACTTATCGGCGGGCATAAAATGAATTTTAACGAAGGAATCACAAGATCCATTTGAATCCATTGGGGCTAGATTTCTTGCGTTCATAATTTCGACCTAAATAAATTTATAATTTATTTTTTTCATTCTTTATCAATGAACTTAAAATACTTCACCTTTAGCACATTTCCTTCAAAACGAGCACGAACAGTCAGCTGTCCATACGGAGATTCAGACATTTTACTTTGATCTGCCAGTCTTTCAAGGTAATACTGATGAATTAAATCTGCAGTCTCATAAGCGTGCAACTCTAATAAGCGTTCGATATGTTCCAAAGTCTCTTTGTCAGATGAGCAACAATCGGCGCTTTGTTGTAACTTAAAACTATTAACCATGATATGAAGTGTATCTCGTAGATTCGAGAAGAATGCGGGTGGTCTTCTCTTCTGTTAAATAGAAGAAAGATGAAAAGACGAATTTGGAAATATTTTAAAAATCTCACATCTAAATTGCTCTGCACCAATTCGAAAAGAACCGCTGAAAGTTCAGTCCATATTGCATCTAAAATACGTTCAAAATTGATTTCGTTTAGTTCTGTATTAAGAGTTTTAAGAGATTCTTCCAGGTACATCATCAACCTGTCCATTGAGTTTGAATCTTCATGGAGAACTTCAGCACCCTCTGTCAGGAACCGTCTTATAGCTGGCGACATTTTTCTTGCTACGACTTCGATTAACTGCAAAATTTTGTTACGCTCTGTATCAATGGCGTTATCTAAAACGTTCTTAATTGTTGCTGCGCATCGTTCAGCTTCCATTTCAGTTCTGTATTCAGCTAATCTTGCAATAATTTCATCAACACCGAGTTCCTATTAAAATATTGTTTTAAATGAAAATTGTATAAATATAACTTACACTTTTACCTTTATGAATGGTGACAAACTTTGTCGAATATAATCGATGTTGTTTATTGCTAGGCACCATTCTCTTGTAACTTCAAATCCTTGTTGATCATAGATGTAAAGTTCTTCGACTCGCTTTGACATTCTGTCCGCATAGAAAACACAGCAGCGGCAAATATCCTAAAAGGAAACCATGCTTCAAACCCTGATGTAACAGAAGTTGGGAATAAGAGTAATCTAGGCCAAATAAAACTATTAAAGTTACGCCCCTTAAAAATTAGTTTTAAGATCAAATTTTCTTGTTACAAAAAACATTTAATCGCAAGTGCAGTCAGAGTTTTAGATGTGACGTTCATTGATGTTTGGTAGAACTCCGCCACAGCCGGTCCCAAGCTTGGTTAAGAAAGGAGGAGGGAACACATGCTCCAGCCAGAACACCTCGGCTTATAGAGAATCTATGCCCTTTCCAAATACATTCTTGATAATTCCCAAGACGACTCAAGAAGCAGCCCTCCTTCTGGAATAGGATAAGTAGGCTTGTAAATCGTTTATTTGAAAACGGATACAAAATACGTCATTTAGTGTTAAGCGAAACTAGATGGAGAGGAAGTGGTGAATTTACATCACCCACATCTGAAACCGTGCTGCTATACTCTGGCACCAATATCCGACCGAATTACTATCGAAAGATTTCGGACATAAGGCGCCTAACAGTGATATAATAATAATCATGGGGCATCTAAACACTATGATTGGCTCTAACAACATCGGCCTGGAACATATAATGCGGAAGTCTGAACTCGGAAACAGGATCGCAAATGGGAAGTTTGTTGAGTTTTGTAACTCGCGGCAACTTGTCATCGGTGGATACTTATTTAAACACAAAAAGTGCCATTTAACATCCTGAGTTTCCCCAGATGGCAGAACTGAGAATCAGATTGAACATATCGCTGTTTCGAAAAGCTGGAGAAAGTTCTTTTCTCGACGTAAGGTCTTAGCGCGGCGCTGATATTGTCAGCTACCACCATCTTGTAACAGCTAAGTTCCGCTTACGCACGGCAGCAGTACGCCGACGTAACACAGCATCTAATATGCCACGCCGCGCATATAACCCCGCATTGCGCCAAAAATATCAAGCACTGCGTCATAACAACAACGACCCCATCGACCAAAAATTGTAAAGGGCGAAGGAATGCTTTCTGAACTGTGATCAGATTAGAGAGCGGAAGGCGACGATGGATCAGTGGCGTCACAGGGTCCAAAATACAAGAACGGAAGCAGATTAAAGACCTTATTAATTCTGATATCGACGTTGCAGTTAAACAAGATCTCAGCACTGCATACCGATATCTACCGAAAGGCGTTCAAAGAAGTGTAAGACGTCACAAGCCGAACTACATCAACGCACTAGCAGAAAAGGAAGAAGAAGGCGCCTACCGTGGTGACAATTGAGATCTATACAAGATGGCAAAAAAAGCTAGTAGGAAAGACTCTTACATCTGAGCATCTTATATGAGATACTAATGGATTCCTTTTTGTCACGGAAGAGCATCAACTGCGAAGGTGGAGAGAATATTTTTCTGAAGTTCTAAACAACACCTTCACACGAGTCTGAACACCCTCCTGATGCAGTCATGCAAACAAATAATAGAGCGCACTTTTAGCGATGAACAGGCAGGCTTTCATCAGGGTTTCTCCTGTATCTCCGAATTATCATTGAGCAATCCGCCGAATTAAGGCAGCTTTACGTAGAAGAGGCATCCCAGAAAAAAATTATCACCATCATAAAGGTGTTCTTCTCAGGAGCCCAATGTTACGTCCTATACAAGGGAAAACTGTCAGAGCCCTTCCAAGTGCAGAACGGAGTGAAACAAGGATGCATACTGTCACCTTTACTTTTCCTGTTCGTCATTAATGATCACGAGGGATTGGGTGGAAACTTTTTAAGCACCTTACGCACCTGGACGATGTATGTCTCGTATCCAACAAACAGAGACATGTAGCCCAAATGTCCAAAGCCCGAGCAAGTGCATATATTTTGCTATTTCGGAAGCATAGTTACAGTCGACGACGGAGCTGAAGCTCTCGTACAGGACCGATAAGACTTGAGTTTAATTTAATACGCTTGCTGAGATCTGGTGCAAGAATAACAACCGAACAACGACCAAAACTCTGGATCTTCGAATCGAACGTAAAATATGTTCTGTTGTACGCCTTCAGAAAAAGCACTAAAAAGCATAAAATAATTTTTAATTTTATATCTACTACGATATTTTGAATTCGGTGCAAAGTAAACAAACATAACAACTACAGCAAAAGTATTTAATCCTCACGACTTAAAAATATCGTAGTAGATATAAAATGAAAAATTATTTTATGCTTTTAAGCGCTTTTTCTGAAGTAGCTTCAACTTTTTTTAAAAAAAACTATTTTAATTTTAATTTTTTAGTTGCTTCCGATATACGACTAAAAATTGCTGCTCGTACGAGCAGAGTTAGTGCACCACATATAGAGGAAACAGAGGCAAAACATTATGAAATTAGTCTCAGTCACCCTCACCTTAGATACAAAATTCTTCCCATAGCGCTAATGTGCCACAGTTATCTATACAGCAAGAGAGAATCATCAGAGTCAAATAATCATCGCAGTCACTGTGGTACGAATTTTTTTTTATCATTTATCAATCGTCTTACCATAAGCCACAATTTTTGTCATGATACAAATAAATATTCTATTCATTGAGTATCATCTACATTACAAAGTTAGATTACCACTCCCCCACCCCAACCCCACCCTAGGTCAACATTTTTCTTCATAGTAGCGAATCACCCAAATAGGTCTATGCGTTAAGAAGTTGGGCAATGCCTCTCCCCACCGCATAAATTTTTGTCGTGGTACCAATGAAGGAACATATTTTACATATCAAACGAATATCGGTCCATACTTTACGAAGTTAGCCTACCCCAACCTAGCAATGCGAGATTTTACTTTATACAATAAAAAAATAATCATCGAAATCGGTTTACGAGTAAAAAAGTTGACATCCGCAACCACCCCTACCTTCACATTTGTGTCGCGGTACCAAGGTGGGTTCAAGGGTGAGGGAACATATTTCATACATCAGAAAAAGAATAACCCCCCCCCCCCCCCCCCCCCCGCACCCAACCGTAGGGCCGCATTTTTCCTCTTAGTAGCATTCTACAGTCAAAAAAAAACCATCCAAATCAGTCCATGCGGTACGAAGTTAGGTTTCACCTCCACCTCCACAGGCCAAAGTTTTGACATGGTACTAATATGCCTGGTCATACATATCGAACTTATAACCCCGCCATTTCATTCAAAATTTTTAAATAATAAAGTCATGTGGTATTTTAAATTATTAAAAGTTATTTATGCCAATACATTTTTTTCAGTAACTTTCGATTGATAAGTCATAGATGAAAATGTTCTAAATCTTTATCTTTTATGGAAAATTAAAAAAAATTATTTAATCGCAAACATTTTTTGCACGACCGCATTTCATACACAAGCAAAGGTAATAGGTCTGTCTGTTTACTCGAAAGTTTTTACACAAAAGCAAGAGTTTTCGTCCACTCTGAGTCCGCGTACTTTTGGACTTGAAGAGAATCGACAGTCGAGTAATTTCACCGTTTACCCAAATTTTACACATACTGATGATCTTTTGTGGTTCACAACTCACAGTTGATTGATGATTTTACTTAGGTATCGTTCAGATGAGCGACGCACAGCGCGCGTTTCGCCCTTATTCGTCTGTAATCGTGTTTGCTGTCCTCTTTAACATGTTATAAAGTTATAAGAATCAAAAGTAAGTTTATGATTCTCAAAAAAAAATATGGATTTAATAAATGCGGAAAGAAAGCGAAAGTAAAAGTTTGCTATTATTAACTTTAGTGCTTACTGAAGACGATTAAGAAAATCAGGAACACGAATTAAGGAAATTAACAAAAATCAAGTCAAAAATCGTAATATTTGACGGCACCGTGTCAAAACGACGCCAAGATTTTCCTCGTTGCGAGAGATGGCACACGGTTTTTTGACAGTTCTAAAGAGGGGAAATTAATCCAAGCAACCAACGCACGACGCGCGTGGCACGGCGCTCATCTGAACGATGTCTAATTTGTTTTCATCACTAGAACTTTCTTTACTACTACTAGAGTATGCAAAAAGGGCAACCATCAACTATTTCAGGAAATTTTTATTCATTTTTAGGGTTCCATAATCGACAAAGAACCCTTATAGTTTTCCCATGTCCTTCTGTCTGTCTGTCTGTCTGTACGCGGCTTAGCTCAGAGACTCTAAGTACCAGAAAGCTGTAATTTGGCATGGGTATACATATAACATAAATCACACCGACAAAGTGGTAAAATAAAATCTTGAAAAACATTTCAAGGGTCCCTCCGCTACACGTAAAGTGGGAGTGATTTTTTTTTCTCGCCAATCCCATGGTGTGGAGTGTCGTTGGATAAGGTGTACAAAAATATTCCGGGTGTGGGAAAACCATTTTTCCGATTGAGGGATCCGTTTGCAAAATATTAAGCTTTAAAGTGCTAATTTTTGTTCGAGTCAAGTGCCAGCTAAACGGTTATTTTTGGATATGTAAAAAACAACGTGTGAATATATAACGAAGTTAAAAGGAAAAATATCACTACTAAGTAGGTTTTACAAGGTTCTGCGAGTAATAGTCGACCAACTTATAAAATGTACTTGGATAAGTAAAAAGGAAAATTTCGTACAAATTCCATTGAAAATTACTTAGATGAAGTAAAGTAAGTAGTTGTTAGTTGTGTAAAACAGGTAGTAAATATAAGTTTATGAACCATATAACATTATGGAAAAATTAAATCATAACATCCTTAATAATAATCATTTCTAATTTAATAACAATGTTTACGTTCGAAGAAAAAGCACCCTTATAAGTCTGCATGTTGTGACGGGCAACTACGGCACCCTTAAGTGCGTGTGGCCCGACACGCACTTGGCTGGTTTTATTATTTATTTTTTACGGTTTCCTGTAAACGCATTGAAATCTTTCAAACTAATATAAAACGTTACTTCTTCCTTCCTTAACTCTAATCAATTCACCACAAAGCGTCCGGTAAGTTTCCCATTTTCATTCCCTCTACCAGAAGGACATTTTTACTTGGTTTTTATCCACGCTTTTTTTACACAGAAGTAAACAGACAGACCCCATAAATAATATTTGAACATATAAGTCAATGTGCCACATTAGCCGCAGCACCACATTATCCATCATTCACCTCCGTGAATAATAATAATATAAAATAGTGTAGAAGATTGTTTAATCAGTAAATGTAAACCAAAAATTAAAATGTTTGCAATAACTCTAAAAATTGTCACAGTTAACTTTCATAAAGACATCATCTTAAATACCATGAAGATAAATCTAAAATAAACTACATTTTCAATATAAAATCAATCAAGAGATATTCTACAAAACTTACATCGACAATTTTTCCTACAAACATGTAAGCACCTTCAGCATCTGGCCAACCCAATTGTTGCCAGAAAATTTTTATTTGATAGAAAATTGCGAGAGTATCAACCGCTGAAGAGCTATATTTAACTGTCTCATCTACAGGCATTAGTTTATCCAAATCTATTGCCTTTTCGATTCTGTGAAATAAATCAATAATTGTAATACTTTAAAAGATTCAGCTTATTATTATCAAACCTTGTTAGAGCTTTATAAACTGAAATATCCAACCAATGCGTTACTCCTGGAGTAAACCATTCATGATATTTATATATAGACATGTCCGCTTCGCCAGGGCATAAGGCACTTCCTGAAAGAGTATAGTGTTTTTTATAAGGACAAATATATATTTATTCTTTGCGGTAGGGAAAGAAAGTGTATACCTAGCGTTGTAAATCTTTTCAGGACTAAATAAAGTTCAAACAGTGTTGTTCCCATGTTAATCTCCTCGTATTCTGGAAGCTTTTCAAACCGCTCCTCAGAGATATTCAGTCTCTTTATATTTTTACAAACGTCTTCAACAACTGGTTGAATGTGATCAGCTAATTTCTTTTCATAGAAAACGTAGAGTGTTTGCGCGTAGCTAAAGTGCATTTTGCTGTAACAAAAAGAAAAATTACTTTGAAAGAATATATAATTTTTGAGGGTATTCATACTGTTGAAACTGTTTATCATAGTATTCAATGGCTTTCTGAAGATCTGATCTAATAAGTTGAATAATCTTGATTAGATTTTGAAGTCGTTCCTCATCAGTACCACTGGTGGAGTCATTTCCTTCATGAATATATTCGAACCAGTCTTCTGCACCAGAATTGACAGCGTCTCTTAGAGCACCCCGAATGTCCCAATTAGGGCTATCGTCATCTCTAATGATCCAACCATAAACTTGACGTGGTAGAAGATCAAAACCATCTGGTGGTTCCAAACATGCCACTTTAGATATAATATCTAAGGCCTCGCTAAGCATTTTCACGCTATGCTTATCACCGACCGTCTTCTTTCGCAATTTCCTTATTATTGAAAAACAAGACGGTAAAAGTCTTCTAGATCCTTCCCAAAAGAATTTAATCTCATCGTCACTTTGTGGTAGAGATTGTAATGTGGGAATGATTTTGTCCAAAATTGAATTGAACAATGCAAATGCTAATGGATGTTCTTGATGAACTTGAGCAAATACAGACCACTGTGCAAGAGCACAGTCTATTGGTGAAAGACCACTTTGTGCTGAATGTTGCGTAAGGACTGCTTCACCTTGTCCGCTAAATTTTCCCCGCCACCAATATGGTGCTACTTTAGATGTTTCTAGCTCGTGCATGAGTAACATTTTTAAAAGATGTCTGTGCTCCTGAGCAGCCACTCGATTGTTCTTTTCAGCACTGAAACTCAATCTTAAAAGTACTGAGCCGCGACTTTTAGATTTTGTTCCCTTTTCAAGACTGTACCACACTTTTATCCCTGATGCAGGAATTGTCTGTAAAATTAAATTTTAGAATGATTTTTAGTGAACGATAAAGTAACAAATTCTTACTTTTAAAGGAATGGCAGTGCGACCGATTAATTCGTTGTCATGCTTTCCTGTGGACGCAGTCACCGCAATTTCCTTCATTAATTTTCTAAGGCCTCGGATTCCTTTAACTTCGAATAGTTTATTCATTTTTTCCCCAACTGTTTCTGCTGCATCAAAGTCCCTGGTAAAATATTTCTGTTAGAGTTTGTATTTCTTATGCAAATGAACTCACCAGACCTCGAGGACTAAAATTTCATTATTCGGATTTTCTGGAATTGGTCTACAATATACAATTTATGATAACGTTTAAAACCCGATTTTATTGTAACTTACAAAGAAAAGTGTTCCTCCCACAATGGGTTTAATGTTGCTGCTTTCACAGATGTATTGTAACGATGACTTGAAGCGGACTCCAAGAAAAGTGTGACGAAAGGATCGGAAAAGCCATTCGAATCCTTCGGCATTAAGTTTTCTGCCTTAATAATTTCCACATTAAGTCGGATTTCGGGCGGCTCCTTTTCCTCTGCAGCCTTGAGTATTTCATCGTGTTTGTCATTTGAAATCCTAAAAGCCTCCTGAACATATTCTAAAAGGGCACTTTGACATACGTCCTCCGATGCCTCACAGCCAATGTTGTTCAGAATTTCAAACAAGATTTCTTCATAGAGTTCATCAATCTGAAAATAGAAATTCAAAGAATAAGTCTTGCATCCAATTCGAGCCCAATAGATTCATGCAATTCACTTTGTACTTCATTGACGTCAAAGATCAATTGAAAATGTACTTAACACTGCAATCGAGGCTTGCACTGGTTGCGTAATTTTATTGTTGCGAACGTGCGTGAGCTGCGGTGAAAGCTGTTTTGTTTGGTGAAATGTTGGATATAATTAGAACCTAAGATTGATTGGAATTATCTGAAATATAAGCAAAATCTCTAATTTCATAAATAGGAAATTTTAGATTTGTTTTACTGCCCACTTGTGCGGTTTATTGACTCGATTTTATGGGGAAATAGTTCGCATTGTATTTGCGATACAATGTACAGCAGCCCAACTTACAGATTTCCACTTTAAAAGTAGTTAATATTGTTATTGGTTTTTTTTAATTGAATTAGATTCTTAAAATGCCAAGAATATTAAAAAGGATTGAAAGTATGATTGTTTCTGTCCCAAAAATAATCAAAGGAAGCACGTTTTTGCAGCGACGAGTTTTACAAATGTCATAAAATTGATAAAATTGTTTCCACCCACACGTGCGGAAATACCTGGCTCGACAATGTTCTCAACATTTCTCTTATTTTTAAAATTTTACTTTTGTGTATTCGAGTGTAATCGCAAAACCAAAAATTTCTTTTTGATTTATTTTGCAAATTGTTTTCTCTAAATATAATTTCAACCCATTGTTGCACTCGTAGCTTCTCACAGCAATTTATTTTAGCGGCAACAATTTTCGTGCATTCACCTGAAAAAATGTGAAATTCCTTGACGGCTGAAGTTGATAAAAAATCATTTTTAGAGACAGTTTACTTATTGTATTTGAAAATAAAATTTAAAAGCATTCAACAAAATAATGCTCGCTAAGAATTCGAAGAATTTATATTATCCATGGCTTTAAATGTTAGAATTATTCACTAAAACTTGGAATTGTAAGCTCATGCTTAAAACCCGAAATATAATATTATGAAACGGCGCGGGTGGTACAATGGATCCTTTAGTTGTAGCGCGCCCGATATAGCCGATAACTTTGCATTGTTTTTTGAGGGCGCCTTCTCATCAGGCAACTTTGTGCCTTCCGTGGAAGAGTTTGAGGATCGCCTCCGGTTGCTTAATATGCACTCGTTTGAAGCACGAGAAGAGTTGCTGACCTAGTCTTTATTCACCAGCTTTTGAACTCGAACATAGATTCCTGCACTAAGGAGATTGCCGTTACTGCATGTTGTTCACTCTCGGTCTAACTATGGTATGCATGAGCCTATAAACCGCATGTGCAGAGGCGTAATTATGTGTCCTGTTTTTGATCTGACTCTTACTAAGGATTTGCTGGAACGATCTCTGTTGTCTGTGCAGCCCTGATTGTTTAGTGTGGGCGTGTTTTGGTTTTTTGATTACTAATGTTTTTTTTGCATGCTGGTGTGGGAGCCCCATTTGCCTCAATATATTGTTATATTCTGGCGAATAGGTCAATTGATTCTAGGCGTCTGCCTGAGAAGTGCGCCTTTTGAATTAGAAGGATTAATTCTATATACATATTTGCTTGCAAAATCGTTACCAAAACGCCGAATAACCCGGTGCCCGCGGGACCGGCGCTGGCGAAGGTAATTGTTTATTGTAAATAAAAAAAAATTACTTCTTGCAATGATAGTTTCACGTATGCCGAGCATACCAAACAATATTTCATAAAAAAAATCGACCGGAAGACGATCGGCATTCGTGTAGCGTGGGACCTAAGAGTCCGCGATCGCCTTTAAATGTGTAATAAAATACAGCATTTTTTAATGAAGTTTCAGGTGTGTCCTCTTGAAATTCAACATGTTTTGGCATAAAATACACAATTACCAAAGGCATATGGTTCTAGCAGAACTAAATAATTTAACACCTTTGCGACTGTGTATAAAATGTTTAGGCTCTTGCAATGATAGTATTATGTATGCCCTTAGAATATATAATCCATCGCGATAATATATATTATAAATATCAACGGCATACGGTTCACAAGTGACCTACCTGATGGCATACTTGCAAAATGAGTGCAACATTTTAGGTTGATTTGCAATGACAGTTTTACGTAGGCCATTGTGATTTTTGTTAAAGATTTGTTTAAATATAAAAGATTTCAAATGGCATACAAGACTGACACCTGCTAATTCTGCATGTTTGTTCATTAGCCCATGCATAATTATCGAAACCTCAGAGCGCATACATTAGACTATCATGGCACTTTTTGGCAGTGGGTCTTTGGTCTTTTAGTAATAGCAATGAAAACGAACATTATAGAAAAAAGAGTTTACGAAAAATTTAAAAATACTCTACGGAACCCAAAATGTTCTTAGCCAATTTCTTTATAATATTATTAGTAAAAGTATTAAATAATATTAAATTTTTTAAAAATGGTTTAATAAGTTTTGAGTGAGGGAGGTGGCGATGTACGCCTCCTTTGAAATTTTTTGGTCAAAACGGAATATCTTGAGCCGAATTAGATGAACTTGCCTGATGAGAACCGAACGTAGATTATTAAAATTGATAGAAAACTAGAAGATATCGTAAAGTCAGACAAAATCTAAATAAAACCATCAGTATGCCTGCATCTGCAAGTCTAAGTTTTTCACAATCGGAAAGAAACTGTTGCGATCATGACTTCTGACGATCAGAAGAGCATACATTATTAAGACATGTGATAATATATATCTAACATATATAATGATAGTCCCGACAAAAAAAAAGAGTGTTCGCTTATCGTTATCAAAAATCTTGGGACTTTATACCTCTTTTGAATAAAAGCAAGATTAAGTGGCAAAATCGCGAAGGTAGTTGTTGTTACAAGGCGTGTTTTTAAGATTCCTAAAAAATAAGAGGAATTGCAACAATTGGAAGGCGTCTGTCTTCTACCTGCAGTCTCCAACGTGATAGCAAAAATAATTTAATTACAATTAACAGGCTAATTTCAGTTAGAATTTTTTCTGCAGCAAGCACATCAACATCCTTTAAATTATCAAACAATGCACGGAATATTGGTGCCGATTGCTTCCTATATTTGTCGATTTTGAGAAGTCGTTTGATAACGTTGATTGTGAGTTTAACTTTGGTGGGCAATCTACCGTAAAATAAATATCCCAGAAAAAATTGTCACAATCAATAAAGAGATCTACTTGTCAACCGTTTTCATAAAAAAAATACAATCGAAGTCCTTACAAGTGAAGAGTGGAGAAAGCCATAACTGACGTAGGCTGCTATAGATTTTAGAGATAACCAAAGAGATATAATCACAACAAGTGAATCTGCAATTGAATCGTTTAAGACAACTGGAAGTTACGAGTTGTGTCTGCATAGCCACGGGATGTCTGGAGACATGTCAATTTCTTGACATGTGGAGCAGGTTCCCATTTACCCTAACAATGCAATCTTCGATCAATCCTATCGATTTACTCAAATAAACTTGGACATCATCCGCTATATTAGCACTTTCAAGTCCTGAACTACGTTCAGGATATCCCTAATAAAAATACAAAATAAAAGTGGTCCAAGAACAGAGCCTTGAGGAACACCAGCATTAAATATTAGTGGGGTAGATAAACTAGCATTTATTTTGACGAGCCGACTGCGATCCCGCAAGAAGCTACCAATCATACCAAAGGCAGAAGAAGAAAAATTAAAGAGAGCGACCAATTTACCCAAAAATGTATCGTGAAGAACATCAGAGCAATGAACTCATCCTTATCTAAGCTTTAGAGAACATCATTTGACAGTTTTACAAGAGGCATTTCATAACTATGATGCGCACTGCGCACGGAAACCAAACTTGTGCTGTGAACATATTTGTATCCTCTAAATACTTAAAAACCTGGTGAAACATGATTCTCTTGAGAACCTTTCCAAGAGAGTAAAGAATGTTAATGGGATGATAATCAACTACCTCCTTTTTGGCAAAGGGAGCATAATTGCCTTTTTCCAAGCAGAAGCGAAGCGTGAAGCAGTTAATGATGGACTTAGGACCTACATCATTGCTTCCGACTGCTTCCGATTTTATCACAAATACGCAACTATGCATTGAATATAAAAACCTTCAAAATTACTAGAATAAGCGAATGTATATTATTTGGCGGAAAAATAATTGTTACGTGCATCTGGATCGAAGTTGACGTAGCTGCATCTCTACCACACACACCCGTTCTTTTTAAATTAGCAACAGTGTTTTGCATGGAAGGATGCCATCAAAGTTATTATCAAAAAATATTCGCTTTGCTTAATGTACTTAAGCATTTATTTTGCTGCGAAGAAGTCTATGTTTCTCTCTGGTTTCAGGGTAGCTTTTGAATTGTTGATAAAACAAAATTCACGCTCCTAGAAAAACATTCATCCTTTTCATCAGCAGATGGAAAAAATATATAATACCTTCCATGGTAACTGAAGAAACTCCATTTCAAGACCTTCCATGTTTATTGCGTCATAATCACGATATGTAAAAGTTGTATAGTTTATATGATCAAAACCAAAGTTATACGTCATGCATATCATGATAAAAATTTGTATTGGAAACAATCAAAACATTCAATTGAGAGGGATTTTGAGTATTAAAAAAAGTCGGCATGGCATTAATTATTCGCAAGTCTAGTCCTCGCAGTTTCATTTGACGTTAGAACGTTGACATTAAAACCGGCTCCGACTATTACGTTAACTAGGCATTGCACGCTGTCCTCAAGTTCACTAGCAATATTCAAGTTAAAAGAATGCAGCAATCATTAAACCTGTATCAGTAGAAGATCGAATTTCAACACAGAGGAACTCAACTCAGCTTTAATATTTTTTGAGATACATACATACTCCGCCACCTCTCCTATCGCATCGATTTTTCCGGAAAAGTTTATACCGCGGTATACCAATTATTCCAGAATTGACTCCATCATTTAACAATTTCGAATATCATCATAGCAAGAACATTAGTGCCATAGAACATTTCCCGCAAAATATCAGCTTTAGTCTACTTGCGTTTAAGTAAAATACATTTAGACCGTGAGCCCGAGTACTTATAATATTGAGGAGTGACCTTACCCCGTTCAGCGATGTCCAACTATTGTCAGAAACCATAAATAATCAAACACCGTCGAATGCATTCGGCAAACCAAGTAAAACAGCTGCCAATTCACTTAACTCGATTTCACATGGCAAGCACTGCATAAAAGATACAATTGATTGATAAAGAACCAAAGATGAAAGTTTTACAAAATATAAAAATAAAATTTTAAAACAATAAATGAAAGAGGTAATAAGATAAGAAAAATACTTGTGATGTGATGATACAGAGACAAATACATTATTCCTGAGCGTTACCTTCACGAACTCTGGATACTCTCGTTGGAAGCTTTGTATTCAAAAACAACTTGTGGAGCTAGTTCAAATCCGCAGTAATCTAGGGACGATCTGTAGGTCGAACAAAAACAAGGCCGTTGCGAGTGAAAGCTGAGTGCAGCTTACCCTGCCGACGCAAATAGAGTGCTATTTAACTATTGTACTTTGTAAAGCTCTCATAAGCTGTGACTTAATTAGTGGTCAGGAAACCATATTCAGTATCCCCGACAAAACCTGCACTTTGATTGGCCGGAGATCGTTACCAACGAAAATCTACGAGTACTTACACTCACATGCAAAGATGGGAAAGATATGTGTTTAAACGAAAACTTCGCTAAGGAATCTATAAAGAGAGTCACTTAAACCGCTCTAGATTAAAATCTGCATGAAACTCAAGTTAGACGCCGTATCTTTTTAGTGGAACAGATCTGTAGAAAAGAAAGGTATCCAAATTCGAAAATCGAGGCAGAAGTTGAAGATTTTAACGCAGAACCGAACCAGGTGGAGGGTCGTTGTAGTGGACGCCCTATGTCTAACACAGTCTTAAAGGCAACAAAGATGTACAGCCACTATAGGTTTACGTCTGCAAACATCAAATTACGCTACCAATGTGAAATAGAACAGCACAGGAATTAATTACACCTATCCCACATGAAAATACTTGAAACCGAAAACGGACGGGCAGAGAACCGACGAGCCAAAAATATCCCAAAACCGGGGAAGAACTTATCTTCTATTGGAAGTTTTGTATATTAAGGGAAATGGCCCGTGGCTTTCATAAAAAATTAGGTATAAAAGTCGTTTCTGAATTGGCTCGTCTTCAGCCTGCATTAAAACATATAACATAAGTAAGTATAATAATTTGAGGTTTAACTGAAATTAAGTCTCACACTGTCGAATTTTCTGTTCTATCTTTGAAAATCAGTTAAAGTTTTAGGCAGACCGTGGCAGACCGTGGTCTTACACCTTTTTATTTAAGAAGAACCACTGATTGCTTCTAAGAGACTTGCCCTACGCCTTACAGATAACACCTTATGGTCACTAGAGCTAGAGGTAAATTAGAGTAAATTCTTAAAGACATCAAAACTCTAACTTTAATTTCACTTTGTACTGACTTCATAAATACGCATTTTAACATTTTTCCATTCGTAAGTATAAATTGTGGTAAAGGCATATTATATAGGCTTCACACTTCTATACTATTAAATACTATTAATCAGTATTACACTTAATTTATACTTACAGTCATCGAATGACAAATCATTTTTGTTTGTTTTTCTAAAAAATCCTTGCGAACTCCGCGAAAGCAACGTCTGGATATTGTCCCATTCCGATTAAGTGCTCGACGTCTGCTCATTAATTCGTTTTCAATCTTAGATGGTTGGTATAGAGTTCGATTGTTCAAACTCATATACTTATAATTAATTGTTGCATTATTGCTAAAACCACCTCCATTTATTAAACGTGGTAGCGAGTATGCGTGCTTAATTTTTTCTGAACTCATATTGTTCACACCGGACATCACTAAAAAATCACACATCCTCACCCGCACAAATCGGAGATGACACGAATTGTGACACTTTTAAAATGTTATTTTCAGCACTTTTCAGTGACGTAACTTGAGATTCTCACTGACGCTTATTTCCTTTCAGATCATATAGACAAAAAGAATTAGATTTACCACTTAAAATATACTATTTACTGCTAATGAGAACTGTCACTATCAGTCACTGTGTCCTAAATCACCATGACCTCAAAGAATCTCGCCAGTTTGTGTTCTGCAGGCCAATTTGAATGAACCGATCGATCGTCCTAGTAGGCGAATATTGCACTACTGAACTCGGCAGTCATCCCATTCGGAACGGATTTTAAGCTCATCCGGATCTGACGTTTTCTACGAGATAAAGCCACCAAGTACTTCAGTGTTGATATTCAGAGCACTCTACATTGGTTCTTCGAAGGAACTATCCGTTATACCTAACTTTGCACTTCTTAAGATACTGAAATTATTACTGAAGCAGCTTATGCGGTGATCATTGAACAAGTTGCCAATTTCTATTCTCAGAAAAGTTCGTATAATTTCGTGTACTTACACGAGAGAGTCGCAGAAATTTTGAAGATCATCGGCAGAATTCATTCACTTATCTGAGATTTCACTATCAGAAAGCCCTGATCGTGCAATGATCTTCGAAGTGCTCTTAGTTGATCTAATTTTAGAAACATTGAAAGGGATTTCCCTAATAAGATGAATCAGGTATACATTAAAAGATTGATCGAACACTGAATCAGGTGGGTACATTTAGGTTGAGAAATGATCATTTTGTTTTTATATTTCCACTAATTGCAAGTGCAATACAGCCACAAATAACAAAATAGAAACAACAACCGCAAATTGTATAATTCATCGTTCAAAAATTTTTTACAATGCCGACCTGCTCCAACCTGATCTTCTAAAAATAGTTTCTAACTTTAGTTTTAATTATATGACCTTGATATGCATTTTACATGTTCGCCCTAGACCAGAACGACACTCCCTAGACAAAACTATAAACATTTTCTTGGCATTCAAATTGAATTTTGAATACTTCCAAGCGTTTATGAAATCCGTTTTATGGGGACAAGTTCATAGAACTTAAATTTGGCATTCGAATTGCTTGCCCTAATTTTTTTACACTTTTGGTTTTTGCGCACATTTTTCATTAACATATGCGCATATTTTTACGTAATTTTAATATTACAAATTCACCATTTTAGTGATATTTATGGACTCCTCCACTTAAAGTCGTTAACAATTATTTTTTTGATTTCTTTTCGAACTGTTTCCGCTTTTCTAGTTTTTTTTTTTAGAGAATACTGTTTCATTGATCGATCAACAAGGTTAGTTTAATTAGTAGGTGTGAAAAGTGACTAAGCACAGTTTCATAATTAAGTACTTAGTCTGATCAACACATGTTTCCAATTAATTAAAATAAATGCGCAAACACTTTAAGTTCATAGGGTGTAAAACACTTTCGCCATAAACTTATTTTTGTTTCTTGATGGATCGATAAAAAGATACCAATTTAGAATTAGGACCATATTTTTAAGATGCTTATAAATTATACAAAAATTATAATTGCTTTTCTTTAAAACATTTTGCTAGAAATTTTTTGAAAGGTAACATTGCAGATTTTTAAAAATTATATTTATCTAATTAGCAATTTTAAAAATTATCCTTTTTCTACTCTACCTATTTTTTAATCATCTCTCTATTAAGTTTGTAATCCGTCGTGCAAATTGGTAAAGTGCATTGTAATATTTTGAGCAAAGGGCTTACAAAATGTTATTTTGTGTAGCCGTTAACTTTATACAAATATAACGCCCACGTTAAGGGAGACTCCCTTGATACATTTGAAAAAACGATTTTTTTTGCAGATTTTTAATCTATATATAGGTATAATTCATCTTGGCAAAGGATTTTTTGATATCTGATCATTTTGGGGACTTTGAACACATTTAAATTCGGCATGGTTACTACCGAATGACATACAATTTTTTCGATAACTTAAATTTTGCATTTTTTTTATTTATTAATGTTTTTATAAGAGAAGAAACGGAAAAAATCGATTTTTTTTTTCAAATCGACGCCATTTTCTAAATTTTATAGTAAATAAAAAAATTTCGATCTAGCTCTTTCTAAGACTTTACGTTTGTGCCACCTATCTTTGCCTCAATTAGATCTAACAAATTCTTTTTTGTACTATCAAATGACTCTTCCATATTTGTCTCTCTGCTGTTAGAGTTTTGCCAATTGCGTGGGAAGTATTTCGCTGTAGTAGTAGTAAAGAACTCTGAGCACGTACAAAAAGTATAAATATATCAATTTGATAAACCAGTTCCCAATTTTACTATAAATTTGGTGTATATTGATCTTCATACTGAGCGAATTTCATTAGAATTAACCCTTCTAACTCAGAAGGCGCACTTCACAAGCAAAAGCCTGGAATCAATTGACCTATTCACCAGAATATAACATATATTGAGGCGAATGAGGCTCCCATAACCCATGCAATAAAATATTAGTAAAAATCCAAAACACTCCCAAACACTACAATCAGGAGTGCAGAGATAACAGAGAACGTTTAAGCACATCCTTAGTAAGAACCAGGTCAAACATAGGACACATATTCACGGCCCTACACATGCGGTTAATAATAATAAGTTATCCGCAGTTATTGATCGATCATTAGTAAACAAAGATAAGATCATTAGTAAACAAGCCAAATACACCCAAACACAAAATCAGGGATGCACAGGCAGCTTAAGCCAAGTCAATACAAAACATACAAGGAAGGAAACTTTACGCCACACAAAAAAACAAAATCAAAAAGAACAAAGACAAGTGAGTACAACAGGATGGTTACAAGTTATAAAGGTTCCTCTTTAATGTTAACTTGTCTACGTTAGTGCTGAAAACATCACCAACACCATTAGCAAACCTACACATGCGATTAACAGGCTCGAACATACCGTAACTAGTGCGCGAGAAAGCTATCTGAAAGCTCGAACGGTTTCGAAGGGAATAGGACAGTTCTCTAGGTGATATTTTGGAAGAAAGTTCCGCACTGTCAATCTTTCCCTGTAGAAGCTGGTGTAGAAAAATTATATCGGCAACCCAGCGACGCTTCTCGAGAGTAGCAAGTTGTAGCAGTCCCAACCGATCACCATATGGAGGTAGAATAAAAGGGTCACTCCACGGCAAAGCACGAAGGGCCGATCTCACAAATCTACGCTGTACAGATTCAATACGTTTAGTGTGAGATCAATAAAACGGAGACCAAACCGGACTAGCATACTCCAGCAGTGGTCTAACAAGGGATGTATAAAGATGGAGTCTTATGTGAGGGCTAGGAAATTCCCTGGACCAACGGAGGATAAAACCCAGCATAGAGCTGGCCCTGGCAACGATATTATTAATGTGGGGGATGAACTTAAGTTGCCTATCAAGATACACACCCAAATCCTTCGCTCCTTCCACCCGTTGAATACAAGTATCTTCAAACTTGTACTGAAAAGTGCAGCAGTTGATGGACCTCGAGAAGGTCATAACCTGACATTTACCGATGTTTAATTTAAGATTATTATTGACACACCAGCTATAAAATATTTGCAGGTCTGACTGCAATATCTCGCAATCCTCAAAAGATTTGATTGGGAGAAAAATCTTGATATCGTCCGCATAAATAAGAATTTTACTTCTTTGAAGCAAATAAGTAATGTCATCAATAGATAAGATGAACAACAGAGGCCCAAGATGACTACCCTGAGGAACGCCGGAAGGAGCCACAAAAGCATTAGAGAGCACGCCACGAAAACGCACTCTATAAGTCCTATTGTATAAATACGACTTAATCCATGCAATGAGTTCCAAAAATTTCCAAACCTAACCTTCATAGCACAATATAGATTGACTCACTGCGTTTTAAATTTCTGAGAACGCTTTACGACCCCGCTTCTCGAAAGCTTTGCCAAGTAAAATTTATGCTTATTTTAGCCGTTTAAATGCTCGGTTATCACCAGTATCGGCGTTAATACAATTCCCAATATTTACTCACAACTTCTATTGCGTTATCCTCAAAGATCTACTTCTCCTCCTGGCACCCCCTTCTCATCATAATTTCTGACTTACTTAACCAACCAAGCTTCATAATTTGCAATATTTAACTAAAATATTTATCATTGTCTGGAGCTTAGTCGGATCATCTGTAATCAGTACTATCTACTGTAATCAGTACTGTCTACGTATAAAAATATGTTATTTTTTTATCTTGCAATACCAACCCTGTATCTAGAGACACTCTTCCAGATCATTAGGTCTGTTCCCTGACTTTCAGTGACAAAAAGTGCAGTGATGTTGGTGGGGATAATATTTCACTGAGTTAAGGAACGCAGAGTTCTTTTCAGTGCCAAGAATGAGAAATGTCAACTGACAATTCAATGCAATAGGTCTGTTCACGTACCTGCAGGAATTATAATTCCTGCGCAGGAAATGCAGAAAGTCGTTTTCGTACTGTTTGACAGCAGATTTTTGCTGACGTCACCGCTTCCCCACCTGCAGGAAAATTCAGGAATTTGCAGTAGCTTTAAACTGCCTTACTTTTCCTGTCACCGGCTGATGTCAAATACCTGACTAGTTTATTTTTGAGGTTATATTGTAGCTCTTCTAATTTTTCAGGAACTTTCAGGAAAATCTTTTTATACTTTTGACGACTGTACCCCCACCACATAAAGAAGAAAATGCAGGAATTTCAGCTGCAGAAGTACGTGAACAGACCTAATGAGAAAATTTTCAGTGATGAAAAATGTTTGAGGGGAAGTTGATTTGACAATTCAAATAGAACTTTCAGTGTCTTTTAGTGAACACAAGTTATCACTAGTGCTTGTTAGGGAACAGACCTATTAATACATAAAGTGAATGAGAAGCGGGCTTAATACGCATCTCTGTTTCACCCCACAGTAGATGTTAAAGCTCTCTGAGAGATCGATTCCATCCCAAATTTGTGCTTGAGTGTGCTTATGAAGCTCTTGCATCATACTAACTAATTTACTAGATTCTCCATTATTACACAGTGCTGACTTAAAATCTACAAAGAATGTATATATTTTCTTCTTATTCATCGAGTGCGCCAATTTTATTATACTACCTAAATTAAAGATATTATCTGCAATTGAGTATCAAGCCCGCTTGGTTTTCTGTAAGTATCTTGCGTTGCTTCACCAAGAACGGCACTCTATCGTTCAAAATGGACAGAATTGCAGGTATTTTAGATATAGTATTTATGAAAAAGAGGCCTCTATAATGTCCCACCTGGTTGATCTTGCCTTTTTTATGAATTTAAAAAACTTATGGATGTAGTGAACCTTGTGAAATATTTTGACTGTCATAACAATAGTTATATGATTTCAGCCGCATATCGAGGAAAATTCGCGGCACATTCTTATAACACTCATAGGGCACACGATCAGCACCTGGGGCTTTATCATTTTTAATTTTCCTAGCACCGTTGTAAGTGCGAACATTTAAATTGAGCTATCCAGAAACTGGTCCTGTGTATAAGGTTTTGAATACAATATTGAGTGAGTATTAGCCTAAAGATTCAGCAAAAAGTGAAAATGTATATTTATCTCTGAGACAAAAGTTAACTATTTCCCTCGTATTTCTTTAACAGTTATCCACCAACCTTTAGTATCAGAAACGTTATCCAATTTATTAGCAAGTAATTTATAATAATCCAGTTTTTTTACATAACGTTTTATAGGACTTATTGTAGTTGTCTAATTTTTGGACCGAAATCTACCTCTTTAGATAGTACCTGATTTTCCCCAAACCTTACGTTAAAAATACCTCAAATGATTAAACTCTCACTTATGTATATACTTACGAATGCAATTAGAATCGGTATCCTAGTTGTTATAATTGATATAGAATGGTAAAATATTAATATTCTATTTTAATTCAAGGGACAATTTTACTCCTCACGAAACTGTATACAATTGAGAAGTCCTATAGACGGCTATATCTCGTAAACTATTTGACTCTAGTCAGTCGTGTTATTTTTAAAAGTCATTTCAAACTATGTGCTAGTATCCTAGGTTTTTTAGATTATTCCAAAAACACTTTCAGGGTAATATAGTGGCCGAAACAAAATTTACCGAAAACGGCCACTTTAGAGCCGAATATTTCAAAAATTGTACTTACATTTTGAAAAACTGTGATTTAAACTCTTTTCAATGATGCACCACTCGATTTTTTCCAAAATGTTAAGGGTACCTTTCTTCTTTGTAGCGAGTATAATTATCTATACATCTACCAAATTTCAGCGCTAAGGTCGTAATAGTCTCTGAATAAAATGACATGGGGAAACTATAAGGGTTCCTTGTTTACAACGGAACTCTTAAAATGTAAATGAGCTGATGTAGAAAAGTAGATGTGAAAAATAAGGGGAAGGGAAAAGAAAGGAAAAGAAGAACGACAAAACAAATTACACTGCTCTACAAGTAAAAATTGCGGCAAATAAAACCCCTATTTGTATAGTAAAATTGATCGTCGAATCCGAAAATGATAATAGTTTTGCTGGATCAGGTCTGGTTTTCGAGATAAATGGCAAAAACAAACAAATGAAGCACTATTCCGAAAGATAAATTCAAAAGCTATGGCCCTAAAATCGCTCATTTAGAGGTGTGCTGTCCGAATATGCGCAAACATTCGCTCAAATTTTAGGAGCTGTGCAGGACGCTATTTTTTTTCTAATTGATTTAAATAAATAATATCAAAAATCGAATTGTTCGAAAAGTTACACTTTCTTTCCTTGCGGAAAATCCACATACACGGAGTATTTAGAAAAATAAGTCAGTCTGATCCTTTTTTAAAATAGCCGACTAAAATAGTTTTGAGTGTTCGACCCTTAATATTTTGAAAAATCCACTCTGTCTCTGGGCTGTCGTCTAGTTCCCAGGAGCACAACGAAATTCTCAAGTTCCCTATACCCTAATTTCCCTCCGGCCGAAGACATGCTAACGCATCATAAGGTTGTTTGGCTAATCGTAAAAAAAAACTAGCAGGTTAAATTTTAGGGAAGTAGTCTGTGGAGCGATGAGACTAAAATCAATTTATTGGGTACTGTCAGGCCTGTACCCTATTGCGAAAATTAATGACATTACTGACCAACACTAATGTAAGGACATGCTGTTGGAGAAAATTACTTCATATGCCGATACTAATATGCCAGTTATTTAGAAATATGTATATCCCCGAAAGCAATTCCTTAAGGATAAATTCGTTGATGTACCGAACTGGCCACCACAAGGTCTTAACCTTAACCCCATAAAGAACGTTAAAGGAAGACTCTGTTGTTGGGCAACCTGGGGGTAATTTCGTAAGGAATTTGCTGCGTAGAATCTGAATCCGAGGTCAGAATTGGGTGAAGACGTCAGGATTTTGAGATGTTTGAGGATATATACTCGAAAAATGGGGTTTTGCCCTTCTTCCAGTCGCATAATTTAATATTACTCTTACCCTTCAAAATAAGGTACAAAGAGAAATTAGTCAGTAAAAGATGTATACCTCAAAGGGTTAATGTGAATGCTCACGACGGTGTTGGGATATAGTTCATAACTTAAAATGGTCGTAACTTTAGAATCTTTTTTTTGTGCATCCTGTACATAACCTTAAAAGTAGCGAAACCCCATTTTTCGATTACATAACCGTAAATATCTCAAAATCAAATATCTAAAAGCAAATTACTTCGGAAATGACCCCCAGTTACCCAACAACAATCATGCAGCCATTTTTTATATACCTCTGTAATGTTTGAGTGGTGGGGGGTACGTACAAACTCGGAAACTGCTTATTCGATTTCGATGGGATACCATCCAGCGATGGAAAGGGGAAGGGTGGGGGGGGGGGGGGTAAGTTTGTGGTGACATATACAAATAATCAAAGCGACCGATATTAGTGTCGAATCCATAATTTTCGGCGTATGTAAGATAAATAATAACACTCTCGATGCCGTTAAATAATTTGGTGATAATACTCCGGTATGAAGGAGATGGGTATGTACAATCGAAACCGATCGATATTAGTGTGAAAATCCATAGTTTGCGATGTCGCTGAGAAAAATAATGACACTCTCGATGCCGGTAGATACTGCGAGAAGAAGACGCCCCTAGGCGTGGGGGTGGAAAGGAAATAACAGAACCAATAATCGAAATGGACCGATGTCAGTGTAGAATTCATAAAAAAAACTTCGTTGAATACTATGGAGTTGAGACACATCGAGCACTCCTAAAATGGAGTGAAGGAAGTGGCATGTAAAAATAATCGGAAACGACACTCGCCGAAAGCCCGAGCAACGCCGGGCACCTGCAGCTAGTTATTAATAAAAAACTACTTTTTTGTTATCTTAATTGGTCGAACGCAGTAATTTTATGTAAAGGTTACTCCTTGTTCGTAAAACAACCAATAATTACAAAAAAAATTACTTTTCAAGCCTTGACCAAGTGATAGCTATAGAAGCAAAAATGTTTTTTTTAGAGACTTGAATATTGTAATAACAAAAGTCGTAAATGTAAACAAGAATACAGGAGACGGAGTTGGATCAATGGTTGAGTGGCACGTTTACCATGTCATGGATGCAGATTCAAACCACGTCCTGCCTATGAGCATTTCATTCACTTGCAACAAATTAGAAATCTACTCCGTCTGTGGGCTGTTGCCGAGCAATGCAAAAGCAAGACATTCATTCGTTCCCTTACTATAATTCCCTTCCGGTCATAGCCATATGGTTGTACTCTCGGCTTTGGCTACATAAACAAAATAAAGCGGGTGTATTAACTAACATATTAACATATAAATATACATTACATAATAACAGTGAATTTGTAAATAGGTCTGTACCAATTCGTGCAAAAATTATAAACTGCCGAAAGTTGTTCCTGCACTCATTTCCCCAAGGAATATTTGCTTGAGATAATTGAAGAAATTTTTTGATGCCAAGACAGTTGAAGAAATTTTGATGCCAAGAGTAAATTAGGGAGCGTTAAATTTAAAACTTAACACTTTAAAGTGAGTAATTGGTAAAATCACCCATGAAAAAACAATTGAACGGTCGCTCCTGCACTTCTACGAATTCCGTTATTTCTATTTTTGCGGTATAATAGCAAATTGAAAAAATTTCCATACCTGGGACGTAGAACAAGTGTAGTTCTATCTCTTCAGTAAGTTGAAGAAAGTTGTTAAGTACTTTTAGTTAATTTTGCATATATAAGCAAACTATACCACAGAAGAAGGAAAAAACGCGATTTGGAAAGCTATTGTTACTCGTTCTTATCGTTTAATACAAAGCAGAAGATTCTTCTTTAAAAAAAAAAAAAAAGATGCCTAAGGCGATCATTAATATTTTTGATTTGGAGGAGTTAAAGTATGATTACTTTACAACTTCATTTAATTTTGTATAACAAATTTTACATACATTTAAGCGTTAGGGTTCCTTAAGGCGTAATTGATTTTTTTTATATACAAACACATCAAGAAAACAGTCTGTCTTGAATATATGAAAATTGATCATTCTAAAAATCACAGAAGTAATACAATAACACTTTTTTTCTATATACTTACATTCATTCCAACAGCTCCTTCAATAAAACTGTCATGATGTGATCTGGCATCATCTGTTTCACTGTCAGACTCCTGAGAAATTTCAAGGGTTTCTGTTCCACTATCATGTTCAATTTCGTTAGTTGCTTCAAGAAGAACAGCATTATCTACTGTGACATCTTCTTCTTCAGGTAGCGGAGCTAATGGTGTAGCCATATGTGTTTCCTCCATTTGCGACTTCTGACGCAATAACGATCCAAATTTTTCAAAAAATCCGCCATCGAGATCCTGAATTCTGAAATAGAATGAAAAATTATTTAAAAATAAATCGCATCATGCCCAGCAAAATCTATTATAAAAGGGATAAGATATGGATGATGTTGGTAATGTTCAAGTGTCAGCAAAACCAAAATTTTCTTTAAATTACAACTTTATTTGTGCTTAAAACTCGATAACATTTCTCTTAATCAAAATATTTGGAAGACAATGTTTCTCTACTTATTTTAAAATAAAACAACCTAAAATTAGTTCGACGATTTTTTCAAATTTTTTAAGGTTTTAAGTTACCTAAACAAAGATACTTCATATACACATATTCCTCAATTCCATGCCTGGATCCCTCTCTTCCTATTCCAGATTCTTTAACTCCTCCAAAGGGAGCTTCAACTGTTGACATAATCCCTACATTGATGCCCACCATTCCAACTTCCAATTTTCGTGCCACCCTAAACACCTGTTGAAGATCTTGACTGAAAAAATAGCCAGCCAGTCCGCCACATGTATTATTTGCTTTTTGTAAAACTTCCTCTTCGTCACTGAACTTGACAATGGAAATGACTGGTCCAAACACCTCGTCCTGATAAATTAACATATCTGGCTTAATATCTGTAATAATTGTGGGCTCATAGAAAAAATTTCCCAAATCAGAACGAGCTTTGCCTCCTACAATTACAGATGCTCCTTTTTTTCGGGCATCTTCAACTAAGCAATGGACTTTATTAAACTGTCCCTGATTAATCAAAGTTGAAATTTGGGCATCGGGTTCTGTGCCAATTTTTAAATTACAAACTTTAGCTGATAGTTTTTCTAGGAATTCATCATAAACTTTGTCTTGTATATAAAATCTATTTGCTGCAACACATGCTTGCCCAGAATTACGGAATTTTGCACCCATTGCACCATCAACAGCTTCATCAATTTTAGCAGAATTAAAAACAATAAAAGGTGCATTTCCGCCGAGCTCGAGAGAAATGCGCTTAATTCCATCAGCACAATATTTGTAGAGTAACTTTCCCACCGCTGTCGATCCAGTAAAAGATATTCCAGCAACATCAGGACTTTTGCAAAGGAATTCTCCAACTTGGGGAGCATTTTGTCGACTGCTTGTGATAACATTAAAGACCCCTTTTGGAAATCCGGCTTCTTCGGCAAGCTTTGTCAGAGCCAGTGCTGTCAGCGGGGTGTCCTCTGCTGGCTTAACAACTATTGTGCAACCTACGGAATTAGAATTATTTAAATTGTTTTTATTTTCGATTATCAATAGGCAGAACTGGTGGGTGGAGAAATGAATTTTACAAAAAGGGTATTTCAGTTATTTTTGTTAAGTATATATGCCTCATTTTGTAATTTATGCCATGAAAGGCAAAATCGTGTTTTGCATTACTCGGTACACACTTTTCTCGAGATTAATCTTTTCATGAATCATTATTAACTCAAAAGGCAGATATGCCAGACTGTTGTTCCTGTACGATTTCAAAAAAAATTTCTTTGGAAAAATTGCAAGAAAAATATTTTTTTTTGTTACCAATTCCTAAAACAATGCTATTATAATCTTCTTAGACTTTACCAGGAATTGTTATAATCAATAATAACGAAATACGTAGAGCTACTGCTGCATCCAGATTTTATTGAAGCCTTCGTATAATAAAAGCATCGCAATGCACTTAAATGTTGAGTGTACTTTGTCATAACACCGACGATTCCATTAACCAAAAGTGGAATAGGGAAACGAATACTGCATGGGGGATTGTACAACAGAAATGAAACAACAACAATTAAAACAACACCAAAACCAGAGATATACACTGGCTTCATTGGCAAGCTCAATAGTTCTGCTAAATGCACATTTGTAAGATTTTTATTATTAACATATATTAAGAACACTTGTAGGTCCACCTCAAACAAATTCCAGGTTAAAATTTAAATAATACATAGAAAAATATAACGAGAGAGTAGAATTTGCAAACGCATTCCTATGGTTTACTATGGGAAGTGCAACAATTCCCAGCTATTCGCATTTGTTTATAATCTTGTATCTAAATTCCCTTACTCCAACTTCCAACTTTACTGGTTAGTTTGAAATAACATCCCCAAATTTTTTTTTAATTTTTTGGTTTACAGTTAGTGCTGAAATAATTTTATTAACTAAGCTTCTCTCCGTATAAATCCCCGGAAGTCGACGGCATACTGCCCGTCATGCTTTAGAAGTAAGTGACTTTCAGGAGCTGTATTCTACTTAACCATGTCCTCCAGTCGTGGAGACGGGTTCGGGTGGTTTTTATTCCCAAAGTTGGCAAAAGAGGGCATGAATCCTTCAATAACGTTCGCATTGAGTCAATTCTGGTATCCCTAGTCGAACTGGGAATTCAAGATGTTCTTAGAAATTGGATAGTATCCATGCTAAGGACTAGAATCGTTCAGGCGGTTCTTGAGAAGCCCTCTGACCAGATATGTCTGTAGAGGTACACCCCAGAGAGGTGTTACATCTCCACTCCTCTGGTTAATGGTTATGAAAAAACTCCTATTGAAGCTAGATAGTGAAGGGGTCAAGGTAGTCGCATATGCGGACGATCGGGACTGTTTCCCTTCGTTATCATGGAATTAACCCTTCTAACACAGAAGGCGCACTTCTTTGGCAGGAGCCCAGAATCAATTCACCTATTCCATCAAATTGATGAAATGAGGATCCCACACCAGCATGCAGAGGAAGAAATAAGAAAAAAAAAGGAACAGGAAGAAAACAAGCAAGGAAACCCCGCACGCAACATGCAAACAGAGAGTCACGGGAGCACAGAAAATAAATAGTTCTTAAACAACACTTTACTAAGATTTAAATCAAAACTAGAACATGCATTAACAGCCCTACATAAACGGTTAATAGGTTCATGCATCCCATAATTAGTTCTCGATGGTTCAACTTGCAGTAAAGGCAGTCTTCAAAGGTTATGTTGGGATTGTCTGAAGGAAACCTTTCTAATAAGCACACCTGAGTCAATATTGGAGTTCAAGAGCTGGTGAATAAAAACCAAGTCAGCAACCCTGCGCCTTTTATCAAGCGAGTGCAATCCAATCAACCGTAGGCGGTCGGTGTAGGGCGGGAGTCTAAGCGGATCGTCCCATGGGAGCTCTCTTAACGCAAATCTAAGAAAATTACGCTGCACCGATTCGATACGCTTGGAATGAACAGCGTAGTAGGGCGACCAGACCTGAGATGCATACTCAAGAATAGGTTTAACTAAGGAGCAGTATAAATGAATCAAGGTTGGTATATCCGAGAACTCTCTAGACCAACGCTTAACAAAGCCCAAGATTAAACTGCCTCTGGACACGACATAGTTAATATGCAGAGTAAAGTCAAGTCTCCTATCGAGTTTTACCCCAAGGTCAGTTACGGACAGCACACGACGAAGACCATTCCCCGCAAAGTTGTAATCCGAAACTTGTGGATTTGCGCTCCTGGAAAAAGTCATAGCCTCACATTTCTCAAAATTGAGGTGTAAGCCATTATGCTCGCACCACTCACGAAACGTATTTAAGTCCCTTTGAATAAGGGCGGCGTCACCACCATCTTTAACATAGGAGAAGATCTTCATGTCATCAGCGTAGATTAGAACACTAGAGTACGAGATCAGATGGACAATGTCGTCAATGGCAAGAACGAATAATAAAGGGCCAAGATGACTGCCCTGCGGAACACCAGATAAGGCCCTGAAGATTCTAGAGGAAGCGCCACAGAGCGATACTCGATATGACCTGCCTCTTAGATAGGAAGAGATCCAGTCAAGAAGAACAGGGGGGAAACCCAGCCTCCCGAGTTTAAATAAAATAACGGAATGAGGGAGTTTATCAAAGGCTTTACTGAAATCCGTGTATATGCAGTCAGTCTGCATGCCACGCTGGAAGCCAGAAATAACGTGGGAGGTAAATTCTAGCAAGTTAGTAGTCGTTGATCTACCGGGCAAAAACCCATGCTGACTGGGAGAGATTAAGCCAATACAGCGCTCTATAATCTGCGAATAAACTATTGATTCAAATAATTTAGGTATGCAAGATAACTTCGCGATTGGTCTATAATTTGATATTATATTCTTGTGGCCCTTTTTATGAACAGGGACTATAAAAGAGGACTTCCACAAAGTTATAAGTGAGTTAATAAAGAGGTCCCTAAGAAGGTCGGCGTCTGGGCTACAAGTTGTGGTCTGGGAATCAATCCAGGAAAGACCGATTTAATGTTGTTCACCACTAAAACCAAGATACCGAACTTTAAGCTTTCCTATTCCAATTTAAGGTGGATTCCGAACCACTGACATTTTCTTTTCAACCCCATGGCCTTTTATCGTAATTTGTTGTCAGCAGAAAACAACCATGGGTCACCGTCGGTGGGATTCGAACCTGGGACCACCAGATTGGTAGGCCGACATAGTTAGTAAGGGATATATTAAAACAAAACTCACTAGAATAAGGAGAACAGTAGGAGTGGGAACCACGGGCGCCATCCAGTCGCTTTGAACGTGATTCTTCACCTTCTACCTATAGACCTACGTATTAAAAATGTCGCATCCAGCAGTTCAGATAGGCTCGGGGAATCTGAGTGCTGGACTGCGAAATCATACGGCCACAGTAACATACTAAATATGTTACCAGAGTTATTAACCACCTTAACAACAGACTATATCATTCCAAAGCTGAATCACCGCCAAGGACGGTAAGGTGGTAAACTCTGATATAGAAATATTTACGGACGGATCCAAAATGGACTGCGGAGTCGACGCAGGAATATACTTGGAATCGCTAAAGGACTTAAGGTCAAACAGACTTCCAGACTATGCCAGCGTGTCAGGCAGGGGTGCTGGCTATTCTGAAGGCGTGCGTGACAACGCAGAAATCAGCGGGCGAAACGTCGCTATTTTATTGGGCAGTCAGGCGGATCTAAAGGCTCTTGACTCAGCTATAATCATCTCTAAATTGGTAGAGAGATTCTACGAGGCTCTAACCCGCCTGAGCTACCGGTTAACCATCATCTTGATATGGGTTGCAGGACACAGATACATCAAGGGGAATGACAGAGCTTACGAACTAGCTAGTGCGGTTCCGGTCATCTTGGTTCCCGTGCGGAGGTGGTGCACATTCGGCTTGGGACCATTAAGAGGAATATCTTCTCACCTAACCTCTTGCGCCCAATATAAGAAGATTTGCCAGCTTACGATATAAAAATAGAAGTCCTAACTAGGACATAAAGGGATGTCGCCAGGACGACGGCGGTGTCATTGGGCAATCGGAGACCACGCCTCAAGACTTTTAACACACATTATCATAGCTGCAGGGATGAGGGATCGAAAGAGTCTTTTTCACTTCTTGTGCGAATGTCCAGCACTGGCCAGGGCAAGGTATCAGGCATCGGGGAGGAAAATTGGAGAAATCATTTACTTCCTGAATGCTACAGGGTGGATCTGATGACCTCCTCTCGACCGCTCACTATTCTTTTACTATACTTTATATTTCGAATAATCGCGTTGCGTAGTAACAAAATGGCACATTGCATGTTAATTAGACAACCGCGGCTCAACGCATTGATCCAACTCCGTCTCCAGAGTTTAGTTATATATATATGGGTCATCAAACTCCTTATACCATCGCTTAACAAAGCCCAGAGCAGAATAAGCTTTGCTTACGATAGTGTTGATATATTCGTGAAATGAAAAGGTTATATTTAGAACGACCCCTAAATCTTTGGTATTATCAAGTCTGTTCAGAGAGCCACCGACGAAGGTGTAGCTAAAGTGCACTGGATTCCGTGATCGAGAGACCGACATAGTAGTGCACTGGCTAGTATTTAGAGGAAGTAAGTTTGTAGAACAGCAATTATGAAAGGCGTCTAAGTCAGAGTTTAATAGTGCACAGTCATTCACACTTGAAATAAAGCGGAAAATTTGGCGTCATCAGCGTAACATAGCAATGTAGAAGTAAATTGTAAGCAGTCATTTTTATGCCTTGCCGATTACTATACTAACTTAGCTATTTGTGCAGGGCAACGAGCTGTTCTACTAATGCAAAGAAGAGGTAATGAATTGATGAAAATTAACTTTATTAAAATTAACACCTGGTAAATCAGAGGAGCCTTTTTGGGTGTAGGAATGAGTTTTGTATTCAAAGCTTACATTGTCTACGGCGCAAGAATTTATAAAATTTAGGATTTTATAATCTTTTCAATTAAATCATTGCTTTTTCACTTTTGTACGTTTACTAAGGAAGAGGTCGGCAACAATCGAGTTTGTTTCAGACATTGCGCTTCTTTATACTCTCAATATGACGATAGTTTTCATGAGGTATATTACGTAACTATGTGGGCACATTTTGCTTTCCAAGCACTCGAACACGGACCATTACTAAATACATAGAATAATCACGTTAGTTTCGAAACATTCATTTCTCCACCGGAAACCACTTAATCTCTAAAATCTCATACCAGCGGCCAAAGCTGCTCCGGCTTTACGCGTTATCATTGCATGCGGAAAGTTCCACGGTGTAATAAGTCCAGCCACACCAATTGGTTGCTTTATCATCATTAATTCTTTCGATGGATCCGGACTTGGAGTTATTTCTCCATAAATTCTCCGAGCCTCCTCTGAATACCACTCAAGAAAGGAATTCCCATAAGTTACTTCGCCCTGTGATTCATTGATTAACTTTCCAGATTCTGCAGTCATAATTTGAGCAATTTCATTTCGATTTTCTTCTAACAATCGATGCCAATTCTAAAAACAAGGAAAAATCAATAATTGGTTATGAAATTACAGTACGAAAGTTGAAACCTTTAGAAGAGCAGATCTTTGTTTCCCAGTTAGATCAGCCCATTCTTTTGAATGAAAAGCCTTCTTTGCCGCTTCAATTGCTCGTTTAGTTTCGTCTATTCCCATATCAGGTACTTTACCAACGAGTTCTCCAGTTGCCGGATTGAAAACATCAAAAGTTTTTTTACTATCAGCTTCTGTCCAGTCACCTCCGATAAATCCTTTTGATTGAATTAAGGAAGAAATACTCCGTTTCATCATTACCAAACTTGATTCACTTGCTGCAGAAAACTTTCGCAGCATTTTACTTATAAATTAAAAACAATTTCAAAAATATAGAACAAGATAGGAGCCACTTTACAACTTAATAATTAAATAGCACAACGATTCGCAATACACTTGCGGCTTCTATGAGAAATGTCAAAGCAATGAGAAAAAAGGTTAAATAAATCTGCTGTGCTTATCATTTTAAAAATATCATGTGTTTCAATTGAAACTGGAGCCAACTTCATCAGTTCGCTACGAAAAGCACAACATTCCCGAACGCATTTACATGAGAGAGAGAATTTTGGAGAGCTTCGAAGGAGCTTACAACAAAAACCGCATAGTAGGTAGATTAAGTTGGCAACAGTTCAATTTAAACGTTGAATTATTTATGATGTATTTGCAACAATATATATTTAAAATGAAATTGGTAGGTAACCACATAATATATGAAAAGGAGGAATACATGCGCCCAAATGTATTTCCTTCAATAAATGCGAATTTCACTTTAAAAATGTCATATAAATAAAATGACGGTTATTTTAATTGAAACGCAACCAACTTAATCCACCTACTAGGCAGTTGTGTTGTAAAGCTTTCCAAATTAAATTTAAAGAGGATTCTCTATTTCTCAAAGTTAAGAGCGAGAAAAATTATTCTCTTACTTGTTGTTTTTACTGTAAGAGAATATAGAATAAAAATTTACTCTTTGAAGATTAATTTGCTAATCAATTTTCTGTGAAAATTGCAAATATAACAGAATTAACTAACTAAATAATTTCGGTTGTACTTAGATTACGAAGGAAATTATAAGAATGGCTATAAAGTGTTACATTAAAAAAAAAGAACTAAATTCTACTTTACATTGAAAGTATGTATGGCAGCACCTCCGCTACAACTGAACTTTTTCAAATTAAATTCGTTACGGAGTTTTTTTTGTATTCTTTCTAGCGTTCTCATTTTATTTTTAAAAGCTTTACAGTTTTCTTAGCGGGCTTAAAAGCAAAAGCTCCTCGAATTAATATTTTTGTTTAGGCAGCAGACGATAAGCTTTAATCTATGACGTCTCGCCACTCACTGCACAACTTCACTTCCGGAGCTCGCATTTAAAAAGTTGTTGACTTTTGAAAATTTGCATAAATGCTTGTCTTGAGAAGGCGAAAAGTGGGAGATTTGTTTCTTTTATTTATTCGTTTAATTTTCAATGACTTTTAATAAATTCTGTTGGCTACGGCATTGCGTCATTTTCGTAGTCTATATTATATTGATAAATGCATGATTTAGTCATTATATGGAGTAATTTAAAATGTATTGCACTTGAAGTTAGACAGTGACTAACAAATTCGATTAAATGTTTCTGCAATTGCAAGATTATAAATTATACCTAAACTGCATTTCTTAGTACCTACTACTTACTATATTAAATTATTAGGCAGTAGGGTTTATCCTTTGTGACGATTTGTTTGCAGCTCACAAACACCCAGTTGATCTACTGTTTCTTGATAATGCGAAGTGCTTCCACTGTGCAAACACTCTATAGTTATGCGACCTAGTTCCAGCTAACAACTTGAGGCAGAAATTCTTAGAAAATATAGATTCAGTGAGACATTTTGAACAGATTACTTACTACTATGACTTGCTAGTGTTTTGGTATTGTTACAGTTTTATACTTATTGTGTTCGACAGTTAAATATTTAAGTAAGCATTTCGTTTTTATTCCTATGTTACAGAGATGGGCATTTTTTATTCGAATAAAGATAAAACCTAAAAACTCAAATAAATTGAAAAATTGAATAAAAATTTATTTGATTACAAAAATTATTTGTTATTTGGAGGATTATTCGCAAATAATTATTTTTTATTTGGTGCTTTTTATTCGAATTTCAAATAATTATTTGTTATTCGATTATCAAGTAATTATTCGATATTTGATGTCTCTTTATGGAATACTTATTTGTTTTATGGTATCATTTAATAAAATCTTTACTGTAAACATCGAAACATAACAAGGCAGTTTTAATTTCCTAAATACGAGACACATTGTGATATGAAATGCGTGTACCAAGAAATCCATTTTTGAAATTGAACTAATGGACACCAACAACAAATAATTATTTCATAAAGAGACATGAACTATCGAATAATTATTTAATAATCGAATAACAAATAATTATTTGAAATTCGAATAAAAAGCACCAAATAACAAATAATTATACGCCAATAATTCATCAAATAACGAAAATAACGAATAATTATTTGATTATCGAATAACGAACGATCGAATACCAAATATTTATTTGAAATCGGATTAACTAGCACCAAATAACAAATAATTATTTGCGAATAACTTAAAATAAATTGAAAATCGAATAAAAATTTATTCGAATAATTTTTTATTCGATTTTTTTTTTAAAAATCGTTCTGATTGAAAATTTATTCGAATAATGCCCATCACTGCTATGTTAAAGTGCGCTTTTAATTAGTACAATTCTATTTTATATCTTAAATTAGCTTTTACTTAGGATTTTTGGAAAAATATGGGTATTTTCATAATTAAAAGACATTACATTACAGAAACCATATGGCCTCTCGAAGACGTATCTCTGTAACATTGAAGAAATTTTTGAGAAAAGTGATATCGAACAAGAACCACTTGTCAATGATCTTGCAACATTGCCCGAACTGTGTGAAGCAGAGGAAGAGGATCATAATGATGACAATCTTACTGAAGAAGAAAGTGACTCAGAAGATGACATACCCCTGGTACGTTTACCAGACCATACCTGGAAAAAACGGTGCATCACGCCAACAGTTCCTCAGTTTCATGAACCTGAAGGAGTAATTGACGATACTTTTTGTAACGGCATGGCACCGATGGACGTCTTCTATCACCTATTAGGAGAGGACACTGTTGAAAACATTATTTTTCAAACCAATCTGTATAGCACACAGGAAGGTCAACCTATAAGAATGCAGATTTACCCGAAATTTAATTTTGGGAATCAAATTGAGGAAGAGCTATCGCGTGTGCTGGAGCAGCTATCAAGAGATATCTATCTCTCTGTTTTGGTTTCTGGAGGATTTAGTTGAAGCCTTCTAGGATGCGGCGATCCTCACCTGGACTTTCTCAAGTGTAAGTTAAACCTCCAAGCGATAGTGAACGGGCAATGCATCCTAGAACGTAGCCAAGAGATAACTCCTTAAACAAAAATCCCCCAAATACCCAAGGGAGTCTGCAGTGGTTTCTTTCTCAGCACGAAACCCAGGGGTAATTGAGTTCACGAATGGTGTCTTCTGAGGCGCTTCTGTAGGAGTGGTATGGTAGTCCTTAACAGGTTGCCTATATTCACAGCACCCACAATAGAAGCAGCTGCGGGAAAATTAACTTCCGAAGGTTCTGCGGCGGCTATGGAAGCTGAACTTGCGCCAGCTGAAAGTTCTGTAGCATTCCTGGAAGAAGGTGCCATATTCAACATAATGACTAGCACTTCCTCAGGTGGCAGAGATGGTAGACTCTAACGAATAAGCTATCTCCGCGCACCAGTAGAAGATGCAGTACTGCCTTCTAAAGAGTAAGCTGCGGGTAATCTTGAGAAGGTTACTTATCCTGGCTTTGGTCTAAAATTTCATGGCCCGGAACCTTTAATTGCCGTGGGCGGAGAAGAGGTGCAGGTTATAACTAACTCATGGACCGGAACACTGGAGACGGTATAATAACATGGATTCCTGAAGAAAGACGACGAGTCTAGTATTGAACCAGGGAACCGAGGGTAGTGGCGACAGTGGGATAACTGGATAACTCAGTTGCCCTCACTACGGGAGACTGGGAGTTGACGAAAAGGGACCCGCTCCTATGTGGTCGGTTGTAAGCCGTTTTTAGTTAGTATAAGAATCTCACACTACGGAGGGCACGGTCGGTACGGTGTTTTTTTGGAATGTTTTCGTCTTTCCCGATAAAATAAAATCTCTGTTGTTCCTTTAACTCCTTGTGTGGCATAGGGCGTCTACTACACCGACTCTCCACCTGGTCCGGTTCTGCGTTGATCCTCCCTCCCTATAGATCTTCTCCATGAATTGCGCGGTCGTCCAATTCGGCGTCTTCCTTGGGTTCCATGCGGTGTCCAATCTAGAGCCTGTTACGCGATGTTGTTTGGCTCTTTGCTTAATGTTTAGCCTATTTATTGCCACTTTTGCATGTAAATACTCGTGTCCATCCTATCTTGGCCTGTAAGCCTATGAAGCTCTTCGTTGGTTGATGACTATAGGTATATATCTTCCAAAATTAACTTCAACCACTTTCTCATTTATATCTAAATGATAACAGTTTACCGCCTCATGGAAGTATTTTATTCGATAAACTGTACAGTGTTCGAGCGTTTATTGTAAATCTAGGAAGGAATTTAAAAGCATCATATCATCCCACAAAAATTCAGGCTGTTGATGAGAATATAACTCGATTTAAGGGCAGAGTACACTCAAACAGTACATACCCATGAAGCCGGTAAAAAAGAGTTATAAGGGTAAGATCCGATAAAAATGGGTTTGCTTGCGACTTTCAAATATATTTATACTGACAAAGTTGTGCAAAGTACCGAGAAAGACCTCGAAGCTCGTTTAGTCAACGACCTTTATCAAGATTTGAAAGGCAAAAACTATCATATATATTTTGAAAAATATTTTTCCTCAGTAAATTTAATTCGAGAGTTGAAAGCTGAGAAAATATTTGCATGTAGAATTATTAATAGGAAACATCCAACTACAGATTTGGCAGTGGATCGCAAACTAAACAGAGGGAATTTGGATTAGCGTATGACTGCCGATAACTGAGGATGGTCAAACGAAAGGATACAAACTCTGTATATGTTATATCGAAATTCCATAAGAGTTCTGATTCTTGTACCAAGAGAAGAAAGCAGAAGGATGGAAGTGACTTAGAACTGACTTATCTAACAACTGTCTGAGACAATACAGCTAACATGGGATGCATAGATAAAGCAGACTTACGTAAACTTTGTACCAAATAAACCGCAAAGGTAGAAAATGGTAGATGTTACAATCGTCAACTTCTACATAATCTATTAAAAGTTAAATCCAGACATCATTATTAAAATTGGCAACCAGGAACTTACACCAGGGCCCAGTAAACGTCCTAGGGAACAATAAAAATTTAAAAAGAATATTCCAATATTGAAAGCTTTCGATAGAGCAGATCATATCCCGATACATGGAAAGCCTTGAAGTTGCACAAGATGTACCACATAAAAAGCATACATCAAGATGGTCTTGCACAGCTTGTGAGGTTAGGTTATGTCTCAACAATGAAAAAAAATTGGCGCTTATTATTTTTATTTTATTTTTCATAACACGGCTCGGAATGGCCTATTCTTTCTGGTCCATAATCTAAAGCGAAAACTCTTTTGACGTCTTTTGGAGGGGGGGGGGGGGGGGGGGGGGGAAGGGGTAGTCTTAGTTTAATATTTTTAACCCAAGGAGAGGGTTAATCCGCGAGGATTTTTTTGTAAGCCTCGCTAAAGTAATGAGTAATGAGTAATTAAATTTGTGATTGAAATTCATTTCTTAAGGTTATATGTAAGCTTAATTTAACCTCCATTAATTTGGGAAATTATCACAAGCTTGTTAAAAAATAACAACAGTGACAGCTGGAGTAAAGAAAGGCACATACATGGTGCCGCTTTTGCGGAACAGCCAAAGGAGTTTAGTTTTTCCTTATCAGAAAGGCCGATTGTGTTAAGAAATTTTTTTATTTCGCTCGAGTCTTAAATAGTTTAGTTTCCAAACTGATAGAGAAAACCATCTAAATGTGGATCAAGTGAAACAGTTGAATGCATCCTTAACAATGAATAGGCCGGCTTTCATGAGGTTTTTCTTGCAGCGCCATTAACACCATCCAAATCAGTATGCTCTAATTTGGTCGTTTGTACAAGAAAGTTTCACGAGTACATATTCCCCCATATGTCCCTTAGCTAAAAGAAAAAATCGTTATCACTATCAACGAGTCCTATTCACGAGATTAATGTTACGCCCTTCCCAATAAAAATATTGGAGCCGTTTTAAGTGCTAAAGAAAGTGCGATAAGGAAGCTTACCTTCATTTTAGCTGCGTCTCGCGACGGAGATTTTCAATGTGTTGGATTCAAAAAATCGATTTTTTTTCTTTTTGCATTTTTCAATATTTTGAAGCCTCTAAAATAACCCTATATAAACTTTTTTATATAATATATATCCTAGGCGGTCGGTACACGCCACGTTTTTAGACCTGGAGTGCAGTACTTCGGTGTCTAAATTTGTGCGATTCCAGCAAATAAAATGTTCGGCAGACATGTGATTCTGGTCCCGATCACATTCACGTTTTTCGCGATATTAAGGACAAAGTTATGGTCCCTTAAAAAGAAAAAAAACCATACAAAATTTGAAAATCCAAGTTGAATTTCGCGCCAGTTCTACAGCTTTTGAAATATCGATAACCATAAGTCTCTACATTAAGAATCTTAAAAAATTTTTGATTTCAGATCACTGAAAGGGCTGGAACCCTGCACACCGTTCAGCTGGGTTTTTTAGAGGGGCCAATTCAGCGTCCCCATGTTTGGGTTTTCTTAAAAAAAAAATGAATTTCTCTACTTTATGTCCAGAATAAAAAGGCGCAAAAGTTTCATAATTATACCTAACTTACTTTTGCCTAAAAAGAATCGCGAAGTTAAGTATCAAAAACGGACCATATTAGAAACCCCCCTTAAGCTGACAACGTATGGTTTTCATCTAACAAACAAAACAATGCAGCTTAAATGTCCGAAGCTTAGTATATAGAAGGTCGCAGGGTGGAGAGGGCTTAAGATTAATCTTGCTAAAATCAAACTTTTAAACTTGAACTGCGTATATATGTATGTCGAGTTGCATTTGATACTTCCGCTGCAATAACAAAATATCACCAGACGTAAAAAACTTCGGAAATTTCAGTCGAACGTAATCTGTTGTAGGGCTGCTTAACATGGAAAACGAATTTAAGGTATAAGGTACAAGATCTGGTAAATCGATGTCTCTGGCGCATCTTGAACTTTAACTGGCACGAGGCACTCTCCCACTCTTTAGTTTTCGTAACCCATTGTGAAGCATTTCACCGATTCGAGATAGGGATTGCAATGATTGGACCTACAATTTATGTGGATTTCGAACCCCAACTTCCTTTTTATGGTATACTGTTGCAGAATCAACCATGGGTCGCCGCCGATAGTTCGAACCTGGGAGCTTCAGGATAGAAGCCCGACATAATCACTTACTCCACTGACGACTTGCGAACAATGGGAAAAAAGGTAAAGAAACAGGTCAAAAATCGAAATTTCTAATATTTGAATTAGCGCCATTAATCTTAACTGTGAGAGAAAGAGAAAGTTATATTTCGTCGAGTTGACTTTAAATGTCAAGGGAGGCGTTGCATGTGCGCGGGTCATTAGTTCCCTTAGTTCTTCTAAAGTTTAATATAATTCCCCCTGTCTTACCAATATATTTTAAACGTTACTTTCAACAATACATATTAAGTTTCGTGTAAGTTCTTAGAAAAACTGCTATTATTAGCTGCATAAAATTTCAAATAATACATTTTTTTAGGACAAGAAAGATCATGACATTTTCGTCGCTTCTTTCATATTTAATTTATTATATATTTATTGCACTTATATCTTTAATTGTAATGTTCTTATTCGTATAATTATGTGTGAATCAGATTACAAATGTTATTTTTCTAATAGACGCTTGCCGCGGTAACGGAAATAAAATAATAAATAAATTAAACAATAAATGTCATTTAAAGCCTACATTCAATGTGCAAATATTATTGGCGAAGTTTTCCTCACTTTATCCCACTGTATACATATCGGTACTCGAGGAGAAAGGTGGCACACACATTAAGATAAGAAGCAAGTAGTAAACAAGAGTATCTAAATTGGAGCCCGCACGAGACCCAAGATCAAGAAAGTTAGCGGGTTGAACGACCTGCTCGGTTAAAAACAAATTTACTTTAGAACATAAAAGTAACAGGAATGGCAGTATCATGTATATGTGCTGTAGGTCTGATCACACGCTAAAAGTATCAGAGGAGTGCGGAAGTGGGGGAAAAATTTGAGGTTTTCTCCCCTTATTTACCCCTTATTTTTACCGTGCCTCGAATAATTTTTCAAAAGGGCAGCATAATATTTAGATTAAATTAATTTTTTTTAAGTAATTTAATTGTACATAATAATGAAGTGAGTGAAGTAGTATTTTCTATTATAATAGGTTTAAAATTATTAACCAGATATGTAATCATTATAAATTAATAGAATTTAAAATTATTATTTAAGAGTCCCCTCTACAAAAAATCTAAATTTGACTACTGTCATGATCTAAAACATAAAAAGTGAGTGTTTTTATGTTTTAGATCATGTCAGTAGTAAAATTTTAGATTTTTACAGAAAGAAAAATGCCGAAGTTTTCCTAAGGTACTGCCATTCCTATTTAGTTTTATGTTCTAAGAACTTGACAAAAGTACAATATGGCAGTCAAAAATTCTGAACAAAATCTCAAGACATTTTTAAAATGAGCGAATCAGTGCAATAATTAATTAAGCGCAAAATTTGTTTTTTATTTTTCACTAAATTATGTTTTAAAAGTGAATATTTCTCAGTGCAGCAATAAACTAAAACTGTAGTTTATATTATGGTCAACAAATATTATTACGAATAATATCACTTAAATGCAATTAAGAGCGTAACTTGAACTTGAACGAAATGGTCAAATATTACCCTTTGCTTACTAAAGGACATTTGACCATAAATGTTAATACCTATTTTTTTTACTTTTTGATATGTTTAATATATTAAGCTTTAGCTTCTTAGATATGATCAACATATGATCCTTAAACGAACTTACTTGCTTTTAACCTCTCAAACAGTCTATATAAATTTTGAGTAAATTTAAATTTGAAATAATTTACATACCTTGACTTTTCCATAGTTCTAAGAACAGTCTTAATTACACAAAAGCCTTACTTAGAAGAAACGCATACGTGCTTTTCAACTGTTCGCGGTAAGACTATTTCAAAATTGAACTAACCAAAGTCCACAAAAACTTGATCTTACTTCTTCAAAGGCTTAACTGAAACTGTTTTGCATCAGCAACAAAATCGGAGAATTCACACTTTGTGATTTTTGGTAAACCATTGATAACGGCAAACAAAACTCACATAAAAGGAATTTTTATTTATTTTAGCAATTTTCACTTAATTTTCAACCATATACTCCGTAAAGTCTATAACTAATTGTCTAATATCTGTGATTCCCTGAAATGTTACTTATCACTTTTTTCCGACTACATATCACCCAATTACTATCCTGGGCGACTTTAAAAATGCCATAAATGATTTTACTGCATTTAAATTGATAACATCAAAAATCTTTGTGGATAACACTGGGAAATTCGCTTTCCATATTTTAATCACTACTTAAAACCGAGCAACCTGTATGCTCGTCAGATGATACTTTAATTCTTGACCGGAGAATAATTGCTAACTTGCCATCAATTAAGAAGATACCTAACCTATGATTGTCAGATGCAGCCAATGTTTAATTCATTGCGATTCAATTAAGTTGCTAATTATCACAAGATTCCATTGTTTGTAATACAATTATTTCTAAGCGTTCTTACTGGGAATCTATTGTTCATTTTTAATTGATAGGAAAAAAAAATTTGCCAACAACATAAGTAAGTCTAATTTGATAACAGTTTCTTTGAAGTCAAAAAGCGCTTGTATAATGAATGTTATCTAAGAAGGAAATACATTCCATAGTTTCCCATATTTGAATTTGAAAATGATAAACTTTGATTAACTGGAGAAGTCAGGAAAAACCATTGCAAAAATATTTGAGATTGATTGCTACATGAGAAGTTAGCTTAATAGCTTTTCAATTTTTGGGAAAAAACACACAATACAAAGGTTTGAGTATCATTTATCATAGAAATTGACTCAAAGGTATTACAAGAAACATTAATTACACTTACAAATATTAGTTTTTTATAAATAGAATTAACCCTTCTAACTAAGAAGGCGCACTTCACAGGCAGAAGCCTGGAACCAATTGACCTATTCACCAGAATATAACATATATAGAGGTGAATGAGGCTCCCACAACCCATGCAAGGAAAAATATTAGTTAACAAAAAACCAAAACACGTCCAAACAAAACAATCAGGGGTGCATTGATAACAGAGATCGTTTAAGCAAATCTTTAGTAAGAGCCAGGTCAAAAATAGGACACATATTCACGGCTCTACACATGCCATTTATAGGCTCATGTATACCATAGTTAGACCGAGAATGAGCAACATGTAGTAAAGGCAATCTCCTTAACCTATACGGAGCATGCCTATAAGTTACCAAACTTGCAAGAGAGCGAGAATCTATATTCGAGTTCAAAAGCTGGTGAATAAATACTAGGTCAGCAACTCTACGTCGTTCCTCCTGTCGATCAGAAAACTCCCTTGACCAGCGCTTAACAAAACCCAGGACTGAATTACTCCGACATACGATATGGTTTATGTGCAGAGTGAAATCGAATTTTCTGTCTAGCTTTACACCAAGGTCAGTAACGGACTCCACATGACGGATAGTAGTATCCGCAAAGGTATAATCAAAGACAAGCTGATTGATGATCCTAGAAAAAGAAATAACTTCACATTTATCCAGGTTAAGTTGCAGTCCATTTGAGGCACACGAAACCCTGAAGGTATTCAAATCCTCCTGGATGCAGGAAAAATCATAACTATCTCCAACGCATGAGAAAATCTTCATATCATCAGCGTAGATTACAACTTTGGAGTGCTTAATCAGAGGGACAATGTCGTCAATGGCTAGAATAAACAGCAACGGCCCCAGATGGCTACCTTGCGGCACACCAGATGAAGCCCTAACGACTCTAGATAAAGTATTACGGAAAGAGACACGGTAAGTCCTATTTTTTAAATAAGAGCAGATCCAGTCGAGCAACAAAGGCGGAAAACCCAACCTTTCAAGCTTAAGCATAATCACGGAGTGAGGGAGCTTATCAAATGCCTTGCTGAAGTCGGTGTAGACACAATCAGTCTGGAGACCTTGTTGGAAGGCAGAGATAATGTGGGATGTAAATTCAAGCAGGTAAGTTGTCGTCGATCTACCAGGCAGAAAGCCATGCTGATTAGGTGAGATTAACCCCTTACATTGCCCAACAAGCTGTGAATATATAACAGATTCAAACAACTTGGGTATGCAGGAAAGCTTCACGATTGGCCTATAATTTGTTATGAAGTTTTTATGCCCCTTTTTATAAACAGGAATTATAAAGGAGCACTTCCATAACGTAGGAAATCTACCGGCCTGAAGAGATTTATTGAAGATGAGTTCCAATGGAGTGAGTAAGGCATCAGAACAGGATCTCAAGGATGCGGGTGGAACACCATCAGGACCAGAGGAAAAGTCCAGTTTAAGCTCCTTGATACCATTCAAGATAAAATCACGAGATATAATGGGCAAAGCAATGGAGGTAGCGGGACGGTTTTGGATATGGCCAAAATCATCCAGGGAAGGCACAAAGTTGCCTGGTGAAAAGGCGCCCTCAAAAAACGATGCAAAGTTATCGGCAATATCGGGCGCGCTACAACTAGAGGATCCATTATACCACATTGTAGATGTATAATTATCAGTTTTCTTCTTCAAATTTACAAATTTAAAAAAGGTAAGAGGATCATCATGCAAGTTACTGTGAATATCATCAAGGTATTCCCTGTATAAGGATGAAGATAACGCTAAAAAACAGTCATGACAATATACGAATTCAGAATAAGCTGACGTGCTACCACAGCGTAAGTAGGTTTTCCATAATTTATTTTTTTTATGTATTTATATTATGTATTTATTCATTACAGATTCATCAAATACATAGATTACTACAAAATATATAAAATTTAAAACAAAGAATAGAAAACTACAGCCAAATTAAGACTCCGTAATTCCCTAGTATACCACGGGGGAGAATGGCAGGATGATCTCGACCGCTTAAGTGGTACACAGGAATTAAACAGATCATAAATCTTATCATAAAATAAAGAAACACAGACGTCGACATCACAATCATAAAAAAGTGATGGGAAATCGATTGAGAGGATCCTGTTTGAAAGATCAGAGTAGTCCGCCCTTTTAAAATCAAGAACGTACTGATCTACGTTGGGGTCAACAATATTAGAACCATCGTAGCAGAAATAGATGGAAATGGGCGGGTGTAAACTGTCGATAGCGGATAATTCGCGAGAAGTTGGCTCAACTATAGTATTACTCGAATCGGAAGAAAAGATAACTGCCTTCCCATAGAATTCTTTACATCACTCATTTGGTGTAAACCAGAGGAGGAGATGGCGTCAAGAAAATGGGAGTCTTTAGCAGCATATACCTTAGACAAAATAATGTTTTTTTCGGTACCCTCACCTGATTTAAAACGGAAGGTGAAAATTTTCTATCACATCACATTTTGCAAATACGAAAACCATTTTTGAGGTTCCGTAAAAAAAACTATGATATTTTCGGTTTGTGCGTCCGACTGTCTGTCTACCTGTATATCACAGCCCTCCCATCTCCTCATTTATATACCTTTTGAGATGAAATGTGGTATACGACCGTAGATTGATTGATTTTTGGAAAAATAATTTTTTACGCCCCCTACCATAGAATGAAAAAAAAAATACTTAAAATTGTATTTCTCACTTACCCCATTGAGTCTTTACATAGTTCTCATAAAATTCAAATGTTTTAGAACCTTTTGATTTAGACTCTTCCGTCACGAGTTATTTGCTTTCAAAGTCGTTATCAAAGCGTCCTCCCTCTAATTTTTAAACTATCGATCCAAATGAAGAAATTCCGTCATGTAGGCTTTAGTAAGTACTTTTAATGAAAACTATGTGTAACGAACTCTGCTGCAAAAATAGCGAAAAATTTAAAAATAATTCTACAGAACCCTATCATCTGCATGTCCAACACGCTCTTCCTCAATTTTTTATTTGTCTATCTATTTTTCTATCTTTCTTTCTATTTTTATCTATATATAAGTTCAGGGGACAAGCCTATGATACTTTAGCACGGTTATAACGGGAAGAGAATAAGGCTAAGGGGAATAAGGGAAATTGAATATGGTGTTTGCCTTACTGCGAGCTACACAACAGCCCAGACACGTAGTGTATTTTTTATTTATTTGCAATTGAAAATGAAAAACTCATAGGCAGGCCGATGCTCGAAAATGCATCTATGGTGTGTTGATCGGGCCACTCATGCTTTGATCCAACTCACCCGAGTAAAAATAAGACTCGCCCATTTCTACCCTGAAACAGGCACGCATAGTATCGAAAAGCCAGAATGGCACCCAAATGAGGCACGGTACGCCGGAGTAAAAATTATACACTCCCCAAGTTACAATCGAAGTTCATTATTGTAGTGTTTATATACCAGCAAGTGTTTTAAATTTTTATGAAATGTCTTGGTGATCAAATAAATAAAGTTTTGATAATTTTGTTATGTTTGTGGATAGTTAATATTTCCAAAATAGCGAAGACCTACATCTAACCAGTAGCGGATTAACTCAAAGGCAAAGATAGGAGCCGTAGCTCGAAGAGGGCCCCAGACAGAGTGGCGGATTTACCAGCAGGCTGAGTAGTCTTGAGCCTAGGGCGGCAGATTTTTAGGGCGGCAAATTTGGGGACAGACTTTTTTTAGCCGTCGGTTTTAAAGGAAAAACTGAAAAGTTCGATGATCCACACAACGAAAATTATTTTATGGTTTTGGAACTGTTAGCTGAGTTCGACCCTTTTTTAGCCAGTCATATTAAACGGTTTGGGAATCAAGGATCTGGATCAGGCTTCTATCGTAGATTTGATTACTAGATCAACGACAAAATTTTAAGTATTTCGAAGAAAAGGCGATCGAATTAAGCGTGTCGATCCCAACTGAAAAGAAAAAAAATGTATGATGAAACACCCGATGAAGAAATGAAAAGGATCGCGAATGATACTTTCAGGGTTACCACATTTGTCGTCGTCATTGACAGAATCGTATCTGAATTAGAAAAAAGGCAGAAGGCCTACAACAAGTTCAATGAATATTTACATTTCTGACCAAAATGAGTGAATTGTCATCACCAACTCTTACGAAAAAAGCCCTTTCCTTGGAAAAAATGTATTCTTATGATTTAGACACTGACTTAGTGCAAGAATGCATACATTTTCAAAGCCACATTTCTTCGGAAAGAATTTTGGTAAAACCAGTTTCTGGATCATTTGAAACTCTATTTTCGGTTCTGCGAAAGCAGAGTTTGCAGAACGTTTATCCTAACTTGGACATAGCTTTTCGTATGGCATTATGTATCTACTCCAGCGAGAAATTGTTCGGGTGAGAGAGGCTTTTCTTGTCTCAAAAGGGTTAAAAAATTATCTGAGATCGACCTTTAGTCAAGAAAAAATAAACGCTTTAGCTATTTTGTGCATGGAGTCGGAATTAATGAACAAGATTACTTAGGACGATATCATCAATGATTAGGCCAACAAAAAGTCGCGCAAAAAGGTATTGTAACTTTCATAACTTAATTGAATTTATTATTTTTTAACTGTTTATAAGCGCAATAAAGATTAATTAATTACGTTTACCGAATGTTCATTATTGTGTAAGTAGCACACATTACCCCGCCTTATTAGTCGAACATGATTGAGCTTTGATTAGCTGAGAAATATACCCAAAAACCATTTCTTCTGCAATTTTAACCATATTGTAGGATTGTAAAAATAATCTAGACCCTGAAATTGTGGAGGTAAGGGCGGCAAAAATTTAACAGCCTATACTTGAGAAATCTGTAAATCCGCCACTGCCCAAACCTCAATTGAGAAAACATTATGACGAACTTAATTTATTATTTATTTGCATAATATACCTGGTGTATAATATCTCTAGACGAAAGATTAAATGGTTCTCCTCAGGGCTTCTCTCATTGGCTTTTTAATTTTGAGGTATATGGCTCCTGGCCCCTTTTATCTCATACAAATTTCCGATGATTCCATTCCTTCAACAAAATTGATCACAAACTTTTGATTCATAAATTAAACAACTGTTTTAACTTTTCCAAGCCAGCGTGCAAATTAATATGGTCATATCTTCTAGGACAAATGCAAAAAGAATTCTGTGTTAACAATTCCTCTGATTTTCTACATCTCAAAAGTGGGGTTCCCCAGGGCTCCATCCCTGGACCGGTACTCTTTTCTATTTTCATCAACGACCTCCCATTTGTGCTTCAAAACTGATGCTACCACATATATGCGGATGATACTTAACTATATGTATATATCTAGGCCTTTGGGTTTACTAGAAGATGCTGTACATAGGATGAAAGATAACATAAAGCAGCTTTAATTGTGGTCTGAAGTTAACCAATTATTGCTGAATCCTTCTAAATCTTATGCAATTGTTATTTATAAAGAGACTTTGGATTACACGTATTTTCCCCTAGTAATCTTGAAGGATACTAATATTCCCTTCTGCAGTAAACTAAGAAATCTTGGTGTTATATTCAATAAAACGCTAAGTTGGTCTGATCACCTAAGTAATGTCATTGGTAGGGTATATGGAACCCTTAGAAAATTATTAATCTCTGCCCCCTTTACCCCACTTGACACTCGTTTATGGCTTGTTAGGTCCCTAATTCTCCCTATTATATTGTATTGCATTACTGTAAGTTAGACTCAGCATACGCTCGCAGACTCAATGTCGCCTTTAATTCAGCTGTTCGCTATGCACATGGACTTAAACGATTTGATCATGCCTCACCATATTGTAGCTCAATCCTGGGATGCAATCTTTCTAATTACCTCAAGTTTTGAACTGTATCGTTTTTTAACAAAATTATCTTGACTAAACAGCCCAATTATATCTTTGCAAAATTAAATAACTTACAATTCACTCGTAGTTGCTCGCTTTCAGTTCCAAATTTTGGTTTCCGTGTCACTAAGAGTCAATTCTTGATTGAGTCCGTCATGCACTGGAATACTCTTCCGTTGGAAATTAGAAGGAGCAGCGGTGGGCATGACTTCCGAAATATATTATTTGATTATTTATGTACAGATTAGTTTTGTAATCGCTATTATTATTTTTGCTTTTGGCTCTGTTATCACTTACTCAAGTCAGTTGATTGTATTTTGATTGAATTGTTATACTTAATTATAAGATAGATAGTATTCTGATTGAATTACTACACTTAACTATAAGATTATTCTCACCAGTTTAGAGTTTATTTTTAATGAATTTCAATTTGAATATAACTCCTGTACATTCGTTCCCACCGTAAACGTTTTAATATTATGCGTGGACTCAGTCCAGGCTTTTTTGCTGGTCATCTGCAAAATAAGCCGACTTCTCTGCATCTTCTTCTCACTGTTCTTGCCAATATGTTGATGTCTCGAGTTCTCAACTTCCTTGATAACTCTCGATTGGTGCACGATGTGGTAATGGCACGGTCATCCCGGACAGAAGTTTTGCGAACAACTTTACAATTTTTCCGATTTGTCGAAAAAAAGAAATCTTTTCCCGTAACAATTTTTATTATTCATCCTAGACAAAATTGAACTTACACCCACTTTTGCAGCTATTTCTCTATACGAGCGCTTTTGTTCGTTGAGTAGAGCTATAATTGCGCCCTTTTTTGTCTCAGAAATGTCCTTTTCACCCATTTTACTTTTAATTAGACAAAATTACACTTTTAACACTTAGTTATATCACCAACGAAACTAAACGCAGCGTAAACTCTCATCTAACTAGAAGTTAAAATGCATTAACAGCTTCTCTTATACAGGTACAAGAAAGGACCTCTTAACCATTTATTCATTTTTATCATTTTATTTCTATCGTAATTTCATAGTAAAAACAGAGAGTACAGTAATAATACAAACATTAATTAACGATTAGGGGTAGTTTTTCGCAGGTAGCAGTAGAAAAGTCATCACAATTTAAAAAAATCTTACCTGTGAAAAGTTCCATGACCACATACTGTAGTAATACTTACATAGTATGAGAATTTTGTGTAACCTTAAGGTTATATATATATATATTAACCTAAGGTTAGAGAATCAAAAAGGAGTACGTATTATTCGAATCTGAAAGCCTTAAGATACATTTTTGCCGAATATTTACATATAAAAAGTATGAAATGGAAAATAAAAAAAATTTATAAAAATTAATTAATATAAAAGTATGAAATGGAAAATAAAAAAAATTAATTATAATGGTTTTGTATCAAAATAAGTACTACATATTCTGTAAAGCACTGTAAGCCTTTTAAAAATTGAACCAAAAAGTCCTTTCAAAAAAGACAAAAATAAAATAATATCAACGAACTTAATAATTACGGCGCCATCTACTGACAAATTGATACTTCGGTACACTAAATTTGGGAAGAGGTGAATCCAAGAACTGAACCTAGGTTGGTGAATAGCTAGAACTACAAATTTGTAGAGTTATGCTCATAACATTTATAGAACAACATTAAGTAACTAGTTACTAGCATAGTACTAGTATACTAGTATAAATATGGCTGAATTGCAGACGATAATTCATGGTTTATTGTGCGAAGGAGTGATAAACATAAATATTGACTGTGATTGAATCAATTACAATTGCGATTTAAAGTGATTTGGTTTGTGAACATAAGTTTGAAATTGTAACTGTGATTTGCGAAGTGAATTGATAGTAATTTAATTTGTAATTGTTGTAATTTAAGCAGTGAAAATCTGAGTTGTGGGTTTTGTGAATTAAAAACACAGCTCAGATTTTCTGTGTGTAAAACGATATAGTGTAAGACAAGCTATTAGAAGATAAACTTTGTGAAAGAAAGTTGTGCTTGAACTATGAAGAAATAAATAAGTGAATTTCTGACTATCAGTAATTGCTCAATTAATCTCTCCAGCCTAAAAAAGCCCAATAGCGTAATAATATAAAAGTATTACAAATTGAGTGTTTTTAAAGAACCATGTTCAAAAAAAACCATGATTAAATAGGTATTTTGAAGTTTCAGCTTTATGTAAACAGATATTGTTTTTAATTTCCATATTACACAGAAGAATAATGCAAAACACATACTGATGGTACCAACAAATAACTGAATTAAAAAAAAATGGAAAATATTGGCATTAATTTTTAACGTTATTCCGAAGCAGGCATACTTACAACGTAGTTACCGGAAAAGTGTAAAACATTGACATATCGTACATAGCTTTTTGCAACCTAGAGAAAAAGAGGTTAAGTCATAAATCAAGAATATGGAAAATAAGTCTGTGCGAACAATATTTTGTGCTATTTTTCATAAATCAACAAAAATTAAACATAGTAAGAAGCTTAAAGCAATCTGGACAAATCGACATTTTATAGTTATTATCATTCCAATCTATTCTTTATTTAGTCGTCGGTAACGTAAGGTAAAACATATTCGCTTTCTATCAAGATAGCCCACGCTAAAGTTCCGCTAGGGGCAGCCAGTTATTGTTTTCTGCGCACAACAAAGTACAGCAAAATGTCATTGGGGATAAAGAGGAGTATCTAGTGGTTCGAAATGTTCTTATAATAAGTACCCAGGTCTGCGAAATTTTGAAAATTGTTTCCCCCATCACAATGAATAGTTGTTTCCGAAGTAATTTCTCCCGCTGAAACCGAATCCGGGCTCAGTCACTTTATTCAGTTAGTTTATGGTAACTTGAATAAGGTGACCATAAACTTTTCATATACCGAGAAATTCATGAACATGAAAATTGCGATATCTCCGTGAAAAAAAAGATATTTGAGCAAACTCAACGGCATTTGAAAGAGGAAGACTTGTATAAGACCCCATATAAATATTTTTTTGAAAAAAAACATCGCGGTGCTACATAACTTTAAATATGACAAAAAACAGTGTTTTTGCAGTTTTAGGTTTTAGAATATCTCAAAAACCTGACGTGATAGAGCAATTCTGCACCCGGATTCGGTTTCAGCGGGAGAAATTACTTCGGAAACAACTATTCATTGTACAGGGGGAAAAACCTCGCAGGCCTTTGTTATTATTCTCAATCTTTTTAATAAATTTAAAAGTAGACAACATACCTATGCCCAGGGGCGGATCCAGAATTTTTTTCTGGGAGGGGCACAAGGGCCAGGCGGGCAAGGAATGTCCTCATAAGATTACACTGTATCTTTGTGATTAACTGTAAAATTATGAGATACAACAGTAATTATAAGAAATATACTTGTAATAAAGGTTTAATATTGAAAATAATGAAAGATTACATGTTTAATAATGATAGTTTTCTTTTATGTTTTCTGCTGAAGATATCAAGTACTTCTGTAGCGTTCATCGTTGACGCAATGTCTTGATGGATATGCATTAAAGCCAGTCCATTCAAACGATCTTCTGTCATCCTGCTGTGAGGATATGTCTTTAGTCGGCGTAAGGTGGAGAGAGATCGCTCTCCTCGACACTTTACGATTATGCTGCATCCCTTTTCAACCCTACTATAGGCTACCCACACCGATAGAAGATAATGCAAGGCGTCACCTTACCTTTACTTATTTTTCACATTCCATATTCCGGGATAATTCGGAAATATTTTTTTCGTATAAGTAAAACTTTAGTCGCTAGGACGAGTTTAAAGAAAGATCACCACCCGGCTGCTATAAGAAGCAATGTAAATTTGTCGGAAATTCAGACCACTTGAGCCCTAATGTGTGTGCGTAAAATTTCTTACTTCATGGCTTGTAGTTTACGAAGGTTTTGAAACTCGCGATAATTTGCGCCTACGTATGTATACGCAAAACGAAACAAACCTAATTATAACGCGACCTAATTAATCTCCTTGTGTTTTTTGAATGGTCGGTTGTGACCGTCTGCGGGGGGGCACGTATCCCTGTTTGTAGTAGAATTTCGGGCTAGCAACAATACAGGCGTAAACTAAGTCAGATATAAAGTGAGGCCAAAATGAAATTTAAAATCTTGATAATTCGTTAAAGAATAATTTGATTTGAACTTCTCTGAATAAAATATTTAAGCTGCATATTAATTTTGACGTTATATTATAGGTCAAGTGAACCATCAGTTTTGGTTTTAATTGATTAAATCTTATTTAAGATTTTCTATGGATGCCCCCTAAATATTTTGTTTGACGCCTCCACTAGTACAAACGACCGGGAACATACCGCACAAATATTCTTGAGAAACTTTTGATTTTTTCCATAAATTGAGGTTTTAATTGAACTTCACATGTTTATATCATGAAGTAATAGAAGTAATTCAAGTAATTAATTTACAGAAAAAACCACATACCATTATCTCATTTCTAATTATTCACGCTGCTTTATTTAAAGAAATTCTGGATGTTTAAGCAAAGTCGGTTCACAAAATCACAAAGTAGTATAGAAATTTTATTAAAAATGAAAACATAAAGTTTTAAAAGAAGCTATTTTATCAAATAGAAGAAAATTTAACTTAATTCACTCGAGGAAACCTCTTCACGCACAAAAGTAAACAACCTTTGACAGTACGAAATGTATTTGCCCCTCTTTTTAGTATGCTTTTGTCTCTATATTTTAACGACCCTAGCTGATTTTAAGTTCCTGTAGAAGCTTCACTCACGGATAGGAATTTTACATGGTACGGCTCTTCCTCTAGTTCTTTATTCTAAGAGTTTGCAGTTTCATTACGACTTTACGCCGCACTGTGGAAAATTTTGAGCCTACGTTCACTTTAAAAGACCATAAGCCACCAACAAGACGACGAAATGTGCGAAGGGAGGAGAATATCGCAGCTACAGCGGCCAGTGTTTCTGATGAACCAAATTTGTCGATTTTCGGAGATCGTAAAAATTGGAACTTTCTCAGAAGTCAACTTGGAGAATTTTACGTAAGGATTTAGGCCTATATGCTTACAAGGTCATATTGACTTAATAACAGAAGCCAAACGATCACAGATTGCGTCCGGGGTTTGCTGATTGAGCCCTTGAGCACTTGGAAGATGATCCTGATTTTGGCAAAAAAATCATCTTCTCCGACGAGGCGCATTTTGGGATGAATGGCTTTGCAAATAAACAAAATTGCCATTATTGGTGCGAGAACAACTCAAAGCTGTTGCATGCCGAAAACTCACTGTGTGGTGCGGTTTATGACGTGGTGGCGTCATCGGACCTTATTTCTTCCGAAATCAAGAGGGACCAGCCGTAACAGTCAATGGCGACCGCTATAGAGCCATGTTACTCCAATTTATATGGCCAGAACTTGAGAACATCGATATTGAAGAAATGTGGTCTCCAACAAGATGGCGCTACGTGTCATACAGCTAATGCTACCCTTTATTTGCTGGGAGATAAGTTTGGCGATTTGATCAACTCACAACGAGGATTTGTGAATTGGCCGTTGCGGTCACATAATTTTACATCATTAGAATATTTTCTTTGGAGATACGTTAAAACATAAGTCTATGTCGAAAATCCACAGAGTTGGCATCATTTGGAAGCTAACATTTGTCAAGTTATCGGTAGCATACAGAAGCAAATGTTCGACATAGTTATTAAAAATTAAAGCGATCCGTTGCCGCAGTGTAAACAAAGCGGCGGTGAACATATGAACGAAATCTTGTTCCAAACATAAATGCATTGTCTAAGCTTAAAAAAAAACAAATAAAAAATTTATATGTTAAACCGTTGCTGTTTTACTTCAAATAAAAATTCGATCACCCTTAATGAAAGACCCTTTGGTAGACCACATCCTAAACCAGCTTGGTCACCAGGTAGTCAGAAACGCGGACGACCTTGCAATTATTATTACGGGGAAGTTCGACTCGCCTAGCATTTATTAAATGAAGTCAGACCTGCGTACAGTTACCAACTAGTTCGCTAAAGAACTCACAATTGACCCTGCTATACCCTGTTCTTGTGCCGTGCACCAGAAGGCATCATTTCGGCCTTGGTTCAATCGCGATTCAAGGCACGATCATTAAATATTAAAATGAGGTAAAATACTTGGGCATTATGCTCGATAAAAGATTCACCTCACCTCACCTTGAATTTACACTAAACAAGGCTATAAGAGTACTATGTAACTTTCTTCGGACGGACTTGGGGTCTCACCCCGAAGATGATTTCCTGGTTCTATAATTCGATTGTCAATCTGATTTTTACCTATGCCTCCTTGATCTGTTGGCCTAAACTTGTACAACGGCCGGTAATCGCCAGATATAACAATCTTCAGCGGCTGGCTTGTCTCTCCATAACAAGAGCAATAGTCCAACAGCTGCAATGGAAGCGTTAACGGTGGACTTGTTATGTGGCCAGATAGGTAGCCTGAAAGCAACCTTAAATCTACCTTACTTAAGGCGACCGTATCGTTGTAATCATAGGGTATAACAAGTGCCTTAGCCTGGGTAATCCCGGGAATATTTCCCCAGTGTAACAGCTGCTGAATCTTAAAACAATCTTCAATTGCAGCTCTTCTCGCCGAGCTAGCTGTTGGAGGGTGTCGAAGCACTCCATTGCAAACCTTGAGGAAAAACGCCTCGAGGATGGAACCTTAAGAACTGCTTGGCTATAAGAGAAGATAGTTATATCAGCCCCTTTCAGTCCTTTTTTGACGTTGAAAGGCACTGGGCCAATTACCGAATGCAATCGAAAATATTGGGCTCCAAAGACACAAGCATCAGCCACTGTGGGCTGATATGTCATCTGCACCGAATAGTTCTGCCCAGTGAGATGGAGTGTCGGGTCCATAAAATGCCTTTATCCTGCCTTGGAATGACTTGGAAAGAGGATTTTCAGTGGGGAGTTCATGGGCCCGGCTGATTTTAGATCCTCAACTCTTAAAGACCTCATTACCTATCCAAGTTTGACTAAACGTCTTTTGTAGTAGACCATTTTGGTTGCAGTGGAAATAAAAATAATTAAAGGTTTTCCTTGTCCAATGCTTACCCAGTATTAAATACTGTAACCTGTGTTTGAATAGTCTATTTATGACAAATGGTACAAGCAAGCATGTCACAGGTGTTCTTCATATTGTGAAAATTTGACATGTTTTTAATAGACAAGTAGTTAAATTCCGAACCACTTTCTATCTTCACCATTTTAAGCTATTTAAAACAAATGTTTTCTCCGTCTCTGGGCTGTTGTCTAGCTCGCAACAATGCAAAAACAAGACTTTGAAGTTGCCTCACTTCCCTTACCATAATTCCCTTCCGGCCAAAACTATGCTAATGCATCAAAGGGTTGTCCCCTAGGATTTGGCCACATCGTATAAAAAAAATGTATTATATTGTAAGGGATGAGGTAAAGGTTAAGGTGGCTACACCGTAAGGTCGTTATCTTATAAATGAAATCCATGATGTAATGAGTAAAGTAATGGATTGACTGTTATTGTAATACAGCTTTAATTTTCTCATTACACCATAACTGCATTTACAAGATGAAGTCCAAGTGTGTAGGTATCTTATTCATAACCTCTTTCATTGCAAGGTAATAATTTTTTCCAGCAAACCTAGGTTAAAGAATTTCCTTAATTTTCAATTGGGAATGTGAACGTCAAAAACAGAGCCAAATCCTAACATCTGTAAAGGAATGGACGAATTGTTGGTATGTCAAAGTTACTGTTCGTTTCAGTCTGTACATTCTCTGAGTTGTTAGCCTTCTAGAAGTTATCTTGGGTTTAAAGATTAAACAATTCACAACAATACGATGCTATTTATCTAATTAAATCACATCTAAATATAAACCTTGCACTCATCTGTTATCTCTAAAAAGGCGCAGAATTTTTTTTTTGTTTCAATCAAACAAAACCCAATTCGGTACAATTGCCCATGTTTAAGATACTTCAAGTGGAAATGAAATGCGTTGTTTTTCCATTTGAACACGTCCTCGGCGTTCAACTTCCTCCATGAGCAGAATACTAATTGAACTGCACGCATTTTTAACAGTAAACAGATATTTACTTGCCGTGACTAGCCAAACTATAAATGGTCCTCAATACATATCAAATCAAACACTCCACAATTCAACGACCAAATCAGTTTTCTTACAATTTTGAAATCCTTTGTTTACATTCCTGAATAAAGATCGTTTCTTTGTAATGTTTTAGAAATTGTTATTATGCTACAAAAGCTGTAGTTTTAATGATTACTTTTTTCAGAAGAAAACTTGTCGTGTACAGATTATTTGAAAACGGAATGAGGTCACTTTCGGAAATGAATTAAGTGTAGGAGATGCAACTCACATGGTCTGGAGCTCGTGAGACTCATGAGGTGACACATTTACGAAATAATTATCTTCCCAATGTATATATGCACACAGGTAATATATGGCAATCTAGCGAATTCGTAATCTGCTTGAAATGCAAAGAGAAATTTTTTTTAACCTTTATTTCTTCAGAATTGTCTTGTCATCTGCAAAATTTAAAAATTAAGTTATATTTTAATGCACTTTCGTCATTGCACAATAATTTTCACCAAAACTTATTGTAAAATAGTGTTTATTGTTCAACTCCGAATATATCACGATCTGCACTATTGGTGGATTTGGTCCAAAAACCATTTTTGATGCAATTTAAAATTAAAACTAGTGGGGTAGGTCCAGATTCTGGGTGTCGCATCATTGGTGCGACCCTTGAGGTCCGCACGAACAATTTCCCAGTTAATAACAATTTTCAATTAATATAAACAATATTCAATTATTATTAACAATATTTAATTGTTAATAGAGATAAATTTCATGATCATAGTACAAACGAGTAAGTGAAAACTCAATAAAATTCATACTATTCGATTTATCGTTTTATTTATAATTATTATCAACTATTTATGATTTTTTTAAACATTTTTTTAATGTTACAAAAAACTATAAAAGTTCTGGATTTTTTTTTAAGTATCGAGTTGTATCAGAACCAATTAGATCAGATGAATCTTTTCAAAAAAAAACTTTCGCCCACTTGTACCTCATTTAAAAATACTTAAAAAATTGATATTTTAAATTTATAAATAAATAAATTAATGAATTTAATTTATCATGATAATTTCGTTGTAATTAGATGCAAAAATTTTTTTAAAAAATTATTCCGTTATAGCACTATTTTTTAATGAAAACCAAATAAATGCACTCTGTTTGGAATTCATTTGTTATTAATAATTTTGAATGGTTATAAACAATTTATAATTGATATGAACAATTCTTAATTGTTATAGACCATTTTTAATTGATATAAACAAAGTTTATTCATAAAAGAAATTTTTTGTGGTAACAAAAATTTCAATTGTTTATAAGAATTTTCAATTGCTATGAACAATCTGCAATTTTGTATTCAATTTCCAATTTTCATAATCAATTTTCAACCAGGTAAAACCATTTTTTATAATTATAAATTTATTATTGTTATAAACAATCATTTATTGTTATAAACAATTTTTCATCATTATAAACAATTTCTGTTCATAATAAATTGTTATTATCCGACTTTTTGATGTCCCGATCGTCATCAGAACAAATTACATCGAAGAAATCCTTTTCAAGAAAGTCTGAAATCAACTTTTTTTCAGTTTTTTTGTTAAAACAAAAAAACGGCTGAACCGAAATTGATTAAATTTCTTTCAGCTCTTATTGACAATAATACGCTTCGAATGGCACCATAGCGAAGTCGTTATAATTTTTTGTTCGCGAGATTTCGTTGTCGAAAAAAGTGGGTCCGAACGTACGTACGTACGTACGTACGTACACGCACACACACACACACACACACACACACACACACACACACACACACACACACACACACACACACACATACATGTGTTCAAAAACATGCGTAAAACACTATGGTGACTTTGAAATGTAAAAAAAAATTAAAACTAAAAATTTTGAAAATCGGGCCCATTACAATAACTTCCTATATGTGGGAAGTTAATAATAAAATTGTTAATAATAACACGTTCTGTAGAGGCTTGATCAATTACTAATCTTGCAACTAAGTGATAGGGTTTTCCTTGATCGATAGAATTAAAGGAAGGACGTCTAAATATGTAAAATTACATATATGAGGGAAGTTCTCCAGACCCAACCAAATCTGGTTGTTCAAAATGGAAAGTGAACCATCAGATAAAATCTAAGCTTTAAGCCCTGATATCTCCAACGTCTCCATTGCCCGTAGATAATTACCAACGAGAACCTATAGAGACTCACCGGTTCAGACAGAATCAGAGCCCACTCTACCCTAGGAAAGTGCTACTTGAATAGTTTTCATTTACCTACTGAAAGCACCTTAGTAAATGCATGCTAAGGAAATGAAACAAATTGATCGGGACGTACGTGTAGCCGGTCTTGCTCCCAAAATCTATTCCTAAATTGAAATTCCAATTCCCCACATCTTCTTTGACGATTGATTTAATAAAGGTATCGATAGCTGAGAAAGATACTAATCATAGTACCTAGTATATTTTGTACATCTATGGTTTGGCATGCATAGCTTTTTTCCTCATAGCTTTAAAAACCTGTAATCGACTAATATCAATTGATGCAATAAAGACTGTTCTACGACCATTAAAATAATAAAGCAGCCTTGCAGGAATATAAGGTATTTGTGACGTATCTAAAGGGAGGCGAGAAATATAGGCAAGTCGGTGATTAGTCGAGCTAAGGTCTATTCCGATCAGGAAATCAGGCAGAAAGTATTTGGTAATCGACAGGGTAAGAGCTTCGGACCTCTCGCCAAAACCCATAAAGTACCAGCTCTTCAATACCACCACTCAATTCAGTAATAAGAATGCTTAAACTAGTTTATTGGACAAAGCCAAACTCCTTGCAGCTTAATCCACCTTTATCGTAGCATCTTCCATTTTCACCGCTATGCACTAGGCAGAAGCCACTACACACTCGTCCGCGGAAAGTTTTAATGCAGCCTCCAAACCGGACGTGCCTAAAGCAACTGAACTTATGATTCCTCACCACTGCCTGGTTCTTAAATGATGCTCCTTTGCTTTGGCTTTCTCATCTATAACACTCAACAAGGGTGTTTCCTTCTGTTTGTAAATTTGCTTATTACCTAAAAACGGAGACGCATACGACACCTTATAAAAGCCATTGGGGTTACAGAGTAATGTCGGTGATTCGAAATCCACTTTAAATTGTAGGTCTACTTCCGCTCATTGTCTCGAATCGGGTGAATTTCTTTTTCAACTCCAGGTTCCACAAGAGGTTACGAAAATTAGAGAGAGAGAAAGGGAAAGAGATACGACCTCTCTTATTACAGCCCAACTGCACCTACTTCGATCCTATCTAAAGTTTTAAACTACTTACTAACACTCAAAAAATAACCATCGGCTGCAGGAGATTACCAGTGGCTCTGACAGAGCATTACAATAATTGTCTTCGTAACTTCGGTAAGTCCGACATCGTCACTCTTGATATTTCAAATGCTTTGGATAGAGTCTGTCATGCTGACCTTTCAGTCAAACTTCAAACTTTTCACCTCTTAAAATGGATTGAAACTTTTTTATTACGCCGATCATATCGTAAAATTATAGACGGAATTACGGTCTCTGCGAAACAAATGTCAGTGTTTCTCAGGGTTCTGTTCTTGCAATATGTATTTTTTTATTAATGACATTTTATCTCCCAATTTCAATCCTATTCATAGTTCCTCCGAGGATAGCACCGCGTTATAGCGGAGTCAATGAGTCGGACGAGTATGCAATAAATTCGGGCAGCTGCAAAACCAACTCATCCCCCGGTTTCGGGATTGCTGAACCCAATATTTCTTGATGCCGCAGAAAATGTTAATATTCTTAAGCAGTATTGCATGTACTTAACAAATATTTTTTTATACATACATAATTTATTATAAAAACCAAAACATGTTATCAAGTTTCTACATATCCTTTATTATGTCCCGATTTCAGTAACAGGAGATAAAAGGATCAACTTTCACACTCTGGGAGGGTAGTGCATACCCTTGAGGGTTGTCCAAAAGCTCCCAGGTATACTCACCTTCCTTTTTGTTCCGCTTGTATCAATTTTCGAACATTTTCCCTGTGAACAGCCACTGCCGAGCATTGTTGTAATTATTGTTGATGCGCGAAACGGTAGGTTTCAGGCCGTTTGCAAGGTAGAAAGGGTTAAAGTTATCTGAAATAATTTTTTTTTTGTAATCAGTATTCTCTAAAACGATAGATGAAGCATCTTGTTCACCCACTGGATAGAATGGATCTACCTTTGTTATATCCCGGTCAAATCATTCATTGACAATTTTCATCAGAAACTATGTCGCGCGTCCGTGCGTGGAAAAAAACGAGGGGTGCTTTTTGGTCGTTTGAAGGGGTGGGCACGGAAACTTTTTTTACTATGATATTCGGGTTCAACGACTCCCAAAACAGAGGTGGAGTTGATCTTGAAGCTATCCTAATTTGGGCCCAAATTCCAACTTATTGACTCCACTATTATAGGAAAAGACGGAGTTGGATCAATTCGTTGAGCCGCACGACGACCATGCCATGGGTTCGGGTTCGAGGCCAGTTCTCCCCGTGAGCTTTTATTAAGAAATTAAAATAATCCGCTCTGTCTCTGGGCTGTTGTCTAGCTCGCAGCAATACAAAAACAACACTTTGAAGTTTCCTCACTTTCTTTACCTTAATTCGCTTCCGGCCAAAACCATGCTAACGCATCAAAGGGTTGTTCCCTAAGATTTGGCCACATCGTATAAAACAAAGAGAAAAAAGCATTTTGCTGGTTGTGGGATAGTTTCTTCCCAATACTATGAGAATAGATTTGACAGATATATGATTGAATATTGTTTGAAATGAAACAATTAAGTGCTTGTGTGGCTTTTGGTTTACATTATCAATACTTTTCGATTTTTCCCCCGTTTTAACGAAATCGCACAAGGTTAAGCAAAAAAACCAACAAAGATCGCCATCACCTTTTTCACCTCGAAGATTTAAGATTTTCTAGCTCAAAGACTTAATAAATGGTGATTAAGTGTGTATTTCTAAAGATTTTTTGTCATAACTTAATTTTGACATAATTATGTCTCAAAAAACTTTTATTGCCATCAAACTAAACCCGTCTCACAGTCGGAATTATTTCCCTCCATTAATTTTCTATCCTGCGTACAAACTATATACATATTCTGTGAATCTCTCTTCATACCTGACATGTAACCATTTAAGAAGTAATAGCCATCAATATAAAACAATACACGCTACCATTATAGAACAATTACGCACAGTCCATAAAAATATAAACAGTACTTGTGAAAGCTTCGACCTCTAAATATTTCGGAAAGTCATTCAAACAAACGATTTGTAGTTCTTTGAGAAAATGTTAATCGTGGTAAATGTATTGTTTATATTTAGTTTTTTATTTTGTTCCGAAGAGATTTTTGTTTTATTTATTTCGACAAGAGTAAGATCTAGAGATCTAGCAGGCCAAGGAATCGTTCGAGCCAGGAAATTTTTCATTCCGCCTTTACAATGATACCAGAATACGTTGATGCTCCTTCGTGTTGGTAAAACATTGCCTTAAGATTATCCATAGGCATATCCTCTAGAAAAACTGGCAGTGTATTCTCCAAAAAGTCCGCATAAATTTGGCTATAAAGCACTATTAAATGGTTGCCGATGATACCAAAACAAACATTGACACGGAATTTGAGCGGGAATTAGGTCACTATTGTCCTGTCTGTGTTAGCATCCGATTAGGTATGGAGGTTGTGGAAATTTGTGATATCATCCCCGGTGAATAGCGATTCATCCGTCCACAGAATTCGGTCTAGAAACACCCTCCTTTCCATGTTGCATTAATGCATTCCAGAAGCCAAATCGATTGGAATATGGTGATATCGACCTAAGCCCTGTCGATGAAGACACTCTTAATCGTCTTGCGACTCATCTCGAATTCATTTCAGGGTCTTACCCGACGAGGCTGATTATTTAATCTTCCAACGTTTCATATCGCAATTCCTTGCTGTTTAAACTCACACTTTCGATTTCTCGTAACCAATGGAAAGTCCGTGAAAGTACTCCTTTTTGGGGGGCATGTCGATTAGGGAATCTCCTTTCATGTTCCAGTTTATCCGCTTTTTCGTTTCAGTCTACTAGACAATAAACGTAAATTATATCCGCCTGTTCCTCAAAAGTAAATTCTGCCAATTTTGAATAATTTTAGCTAACGAACACTCATAGTTATGGAATTACTTTTCAACTATGATCGATACTCTGTTGTTGAGTGAGAGAATTAGATAAAGATTAAAGAAAGACTATTAAACTTATTGTCGACTTCACTACCTCTGAGAACATTGACTCTCTGAAGCATCGACGGAATTTCAGTTGTCTTTCATTCTTCCATCACGTGTTTCACACTTCTATAGCTGTCGTCACGGCCATTGTTCTAACGAAATTTGTAGTCTAATTCTTTGTAGACACATTACAACGCGCGATAGAAGAGCTTGGAGTTGCTCTCACTCCTATGCTCTAAAGGACAAATTTGGACAAATTTTGTGAAATTTCGAGAACCTTTCTTAAGCAAAACAACACGCATATTGAATAGTTTATCATTTTCTGTTTTTCTCCCGTTTTATGAGTCCGAAACTTTTAAACGAGGCGTACATCATCGTTTCTATTTATTAACCCATTTCCCTTATATTTAATTGCTTTCCTGCCAAAGCTGTGCTTAAGCATCATTGAGCATCCCTTGAGCTTTGACATTCTGATTAAAAAAATAATAATTGAATATTATTTAATACTTTTAATAACGTAATAAAAAAATTAGTTGTTGGAAACACAAATGATAGTCTTTAGTAGTTATTTCTAAATTTGTTATAAAGTTTTTCGGCCACAATGTTCGTTATAATTTTTACTGAATTAGTATTAGGAATTTTTGAAGATATTTTGCATCAATAGTTTAAAAATTAGAGTAGGAGAGGGGCTCTAAGACGTAAAATTGTCAATGCAAATTTCACTTTATGAAAAGGAGGTCCAACAAACTAATACCCAATTTTATCTTAGTAGGTTTATAAATCAGAGGATGCAAGCCTATGACATACGAACGGACGGACAGACCGAAACTATAATGATTTCTAGTTGCTAAGGAACTGTAGAACCTAAACCTCACCTACATAAGCGCACGGATGAAGTGAAACTTCGTTCGTCTTTGTTAATGAATAACTTTATATTCAGTAGGTGAAAAAGAGTAATGAAAAATCTTAAATTAATTTTAGAAATTTACAACGGTTACGAGCGGCTTATGGTAACTAAAGTGGGGTACAAATATTCGTGCATTTACTGTTTGTAGATATTTGGTAAAAACTTTCATGCCATGGATATTGAAGAAAATTGTTATCTAATTTCAAATACAGAAGTCAATATAACATTCTCCTCCTCCCCAATCAACATAAACCTAGATTCGCGCCTGGTTAGATAAACATTGTTGAAAATTTTGGAAAGGTCATTGGGATAGCACGAACAGCTGAGCATTGGTGGTGTAAACAAGCCAAAACTTCGTACAGTAACAATCCAATCCAAGGACTACAGGAATTCTATTTTTTCGTAGTATTTCTGGCAGTATTTTTAAAGTCTCAACTTGGAATTTAGTTGACGTGAACGTGTGAATTGAGCGACTGATAGGAAATCTTCGTATATACAAAAAAAAAATTTTGTTTTGCGGTGATTATCATAACTCATTACTGGATCCTCTGTTGACAAAAACCCAAAAAGATTTTGTTAGTTTATGAGACGAGATATTGTTTATTTTATTGCTTTTTCAATTTTAGAAGTTGTTTCGACGTTGTTACCTCGCAATTTATGTATAAAAGAAGTGTGCAAGATTTGATCGGATGAGTAGATTTTGAGTTACAGTGATCACTGACTCTGAAAAAACTAAATCTGAGAAAAACTCATTTTATAACTGTTCTTTTGTATATGGGATGGATCGAATGGAGGGAGACCCGAGGCACTGTATCTCCGGCAGTTTTGCTCCAATCGACCTCAAACTTTAAGAGTTGTACTATCCAATAAACAAAAATGGATTTTTTTTAAATTTAATGGCCGAATAATAATATGCATACCGTGAAAATTGCAAATTTATGAATCACCCTGTAACTCCCAAACGGTTGAGATTGCCCCTCCCCTGCCATACAATGTTTTGTTTGGCTAGGAAGGTATTTTTGTTTCTTTTTTCATTTTTTCATTTTTTTTTATATTAATGTACAACGTATTAAGATTATTGCGTCAAAATTTGAAGTCGATTAGAGTAAAACTAACAGATATATGGGGTTGAAAGTCTCCGTCTTTCCGGTCCGGTTTCTTGCTGCAGCGGACAGCTACCTGACAGCGCTAACAAAAGCAGCTTCTCCATTCTTTTTTGTCAAATCCCCCAAATCACTCTTTTAGTCAAATGCCTTAAAATTCTAAGTTTAAAAGAAAGTTTAGTTTAAAATTTGCTGTTTTGAGGTGTAAAAATTTTTCAAACTTTTAAACACATTCTTCACACACTTAGCTTTTTCAGAGTCGGTGCCCACTGTAGCTAAAAATCTACTGCACCGATCCTTTTGAAGTTTTGCGCACTCTTTCTTTACATAAATGACGAGGACGTCGAGTATTTTTTTTTATTGATTTCTTAATTTTAACGTACTTTAAAATAACAAAATTTTCGATTTTTTTTTATAAAAAATCGGTATTTTAACTTCTAAGTCCTGCAAAAAATTGAAAAATCAATAAAAAACAAACTCGACAACCTGCGGAAACTTGACAACTAATAAAATCATTTTGGTTTTTTGATTTAAGATTTTTTTTTTAGACGTCCGCGGAGATTCGCTGTCAATGGCGCATTTTTTTTATTAAAATTAATGAAAATATCACAGAATATTCTTAAAATGCTACTTTAATATGTAGTAATTATAGAAATAAATATATATCAACTGTGTCGTCAAAAAAATTATCGATAATATGCTTTTTTTTGTATCGAATTAATCTTAATCCCCCCTTAAGGGGCTATAGCATGTTAAATCTGAAGTAAACAAACCGAACAAATATTTCATCCCTTTTACAACCTTTGGATATCTTCTAGGAAAACGATATTGTGAAAGGCGTAAATAGGTTGCGCATCTTTCTTAAAATAACATATGTTTATGACCCTTATCCAAGATTGCCAAGAAGTAATTAGCGTGCCCTCGTTGGTTTTGATCACCCATTAGTTTCCTGAAGTTTCCTTCTTTATCTTGCTTGTATGAATTTTAGTCTTAAGTGATTCTTTGAGAAGTGCTGGTAATAGACAATGAATTTATTTTCAATTATTTCACAATTATTTCCAAAGGTGGGTTCTGTGTAACGTGTATTGTTATGGTTTATTTATTAGAGTAGTTATTAGTGTAGTTTTTAAATATTTGAACATTGTCGCTTTAATAGTAGTGTGTGAATGGCATCATGGTTTAGGCTAACTCTGAGTGTCGTAGTTGTGTCCATGAGAGTCAGAGCACTGCCCAATTTGTAGTTTTTGTATTACTGAGTGCGAACGTAGTTAGACACTTCCACTGAGTACTCAAAGATTTCCTTTCTATTTACAGACTAAATCTCGAAATTTTGGAAAGGTGTCCATCGGCAGACCTTAATGGATAGTGTACCTTATCACCTTTATTTTTTTTTAATAAATAACATTTAGCAACAACAAATGGATTGTGTTTTTACTTGTTTCGTTTGGACTTATAAAAAACAGAGTAATAATTTAAAAAACTTTTAATTTATTTTTACATATTTCGATACTTTTATATTCTTAGAATAAGAGGTCAAAGTACAAAGGTCGGCCCATGTTTATTTTTGACATTATAGCTGTCGCCAGGCTATGAAAAATAACTAAAAAACTAAAAATCAAATTTTTAAACGTGTTTTTTCTCAAAACTGTTTTTTTTTCAAATTTGCTGCCGCTGTAACTCGAAAACAATTTAACGATAAGATTCAACATTTTTATTTTCTGTTGTGGACATGTTTTGTCGTGTACCATGAAACATGGATTTTTTGATTGCACCAAAAATTACAATTTGGCAGGTAAAAAAGAACACTTTTTTGGTGGAAATTTTATATTTATTTTCAAACCCCCCCCCCCCCCATTCTTATACTCTTCATTATTTTTTAAAACCAACCCATGGTTGATGGTACGGAAAATTATATTTATGTTAATGATGATTTGAATTTTGTTGATTCCAGTCAATGTGGAGGTGCCAATCACGGTAGCAGTGAACCTACTTTTTTTGCATATTCCATTACTGCGGTATAAGTCCCGTAAATTGCAATATTTTGATCGGAAAATATGTATGTGTAATTCTTAACAAATAATAAAGATGTACCCAATATCTTAAAACATTTGATGTTGCACTTAAAAAATAAAATAGTTTTTTAAAAAAAAGTTTAACCGACTTCACAAAAAGCGCTAAAAAACATAAAATAATTTTAAATTTTATATCTATTACAACATTTTGAAGTCAGTGCAAATTAAACAAACAAAACAACTACCCAAGCAAAATTGAAGATAATACATAAAACTACCTGAACGTGTTAGCTCACGGGATCATAAGGAAGGACGATTAAATACTTTGGTTGTAGTTGTTTGGTTTGTTTGATTTGCACCGACTTCAAAATGTTGTAATAGATATAAAATTAAAAATTATTTTATGCTTTTTATCGCTTTTTGTGAAGTCGGTTCAACTTTTTTTTAAAAAACTATTTTATTTTTCACGTTTTAGTGTCTTCTATTCTGCGCAACAAAAAAAAAAGAAACATCGAAATGGGTCTACGCGTTAAAAAGTTAGGTTCAACCCGCTACCGACACCCCATACCACCAATTTTTTTTTCTTGGTATCAATCAAAATTATCCAAATCGGTCCATTGCTAATAGGAGAATAATTTGGTCCTAAGGTAGGGGACCTTAGGACCAAATTATTCTCATATTAGCAATGGGGCATCATGGTCTATGTGTAGAGTGTGATACAACAGCAAAAGAACCATCCAAATCTACCAACATTTTTTTCTCATGTTATCAACCAGGGAACATACTCGACCCAATAGCAAAAGAATTATCCAAATCGGTCCACGCGGTACGAAGTTAGACTACCCCTTCCCCCACTCTAGGCCAAATTTTTTTCTCCTATGAACAATTGGGGATCATACTATGCAACAAAAAAAGAACCATTCAAATCGGTCCACGCGTTGCAAAGTTAGGTTTCACCCCCCACCCCACCAAACATTTTTTTGACATGGTACCAATCGGTGACCATACTCTACCCTACAAAAAAAGAATCATCAAAATCGGTCAAAAAAATACCCGTCGAACTTAGAACCTCTTTTTTTTTGGGAAGTCGGTTAAAAGACCGAGAAAAATATACTTATTTTTAATTATTTACAACAAATGTTGACTTAACCGGTGCGGACCTAAGCTAATGATTAACTGCAAAAGTACTTCAAGCGAATATTGTCGCATGCCAGAATAGGTACCTTTAGCTAACGGCGGATTGCAGATGTAACATAGTTAGTTGCCGGTATATTATCCATAAAACATGTAAACAAATTAAAAGTCAGAGAGTGTAAGGCAAATAAATTGCATTCCATTACTGACAGAAAACACATTTTTCCGAATTGTCTATTTTTAAATTAAATGACATTTTCCTGGCAATTTTCCATTTTCTGTTTCACTTTTAAAATAGGGACAGCAGATAGGTTGCCCAGTACCCCAATAATATTTACATAGCGGCTGCGCTCTAATTAGCTGGGAGTATGCATATATTCAAACAACTGAATGCTTTTAATGTCGATAATGGCTTGTAAACAAATTCTGGAGTAAATCAATTCGTAAAAGAAGCTTTAGATAAAGTCTCACATGAAATCTTAAAAAAAAACTGCGAAATGTCTTAAGGTCATCGGAAGACAAGAAGATGCTCCATTGAAACTGAAATCGACTTGAGAAATTCAAGAGAATAGAAACCGCATGAAAGAATCATCTGTTCGTGAGCTGGGGAATGAAAGATGATGTCACTGCCGAAGAGGTAATTAGTTTTAGCGGAAACAGACTTGGGATAAGTTGATTACAAAGCAAATAGGTAATGATTAACAGCTTCGCAACGTAAATGTAACGAACGTTCATAACAAAAAAAAACGGCATAAAAATGCTGTCATGTACTTACTGGCTCTCATGTTCTGTAGGCGGATTTGTTTTGATTTCCTGGAGCTTTTCGTAGAAACCTTTCCACATTTGTTCCTCATCCATTTTTGTGAATATTTATTATGCTATGGCAGATAAATAATTGAATATCCAATTTTCGGCGATGGATATGTGATTGCTTCGCTACTTTATTCAAGTTTTCGGGTTCCACTATATTCGCACTAGAAAAGAAACATTTTTGATGGGGCCACCGGCGCACTATGAACTATGACACATGAGCACTATTTCGTCACCGTTGCACTCCGAACTTCGTAGCTTTGCTGCGATATTTGGCTGAAGACCTTTACCAAAAACTTTCACGGCACACTGAATTCTAGCACCGATATAAACATGGAACCATAGAATGGTCTGAAAGATCGAGCACGACTGACTTGTGCGGTTTGTACTTTCTCATGTATGGGCTATTGCTTTAGCGCTCTTCCACTTATCTGCTTTGGCAAGGTGAGTAACTACTGTTTAATAACTTGAAGCTGGGATTACTGGAGTTGGAATAACCTAGATGACGACTACAAAGTCAACTGTTGAAGGTAGAGATTTATTCGAGCACTTGATAATTTCGCAGTCATGAATCAGTTGTACCGCCCGGCTAGTTATCGTCATAATAGTGTTTCAGAGCGGCAAGACTTATTTACATCACAAATAGCTATCCTGCTCCGAGTCACACTGAGCTACTAATTAGAAAAAATTAGTGTGAAACTTTGAAAATTCATAGCAGTGCCAGCGCAATTGTAATGTCATGGTAATTTCAAATGGGAATTTTCAGTTGATATCTTTTTTAGCCATGGTTCACTGTTCTCACCTTGACTTTAGGCAGACTCATTGTCCCGGGGGAAAAGCGAATTCTTTGCCCGGTTTTGAAATGAAAAAAATCTGCATCTTATTAGCAAATAGATTAGTCATATGAAAACAAAAAGAGCACTTCTGGTGCCGGTAAAGCATGTGGTTTTTGTTTGCTGTTCTTGGTGCTGCCAGCAACATCCTACCCAACCGAGTTGAATGAAACTAACGATTAAATTAAATTTGTAAATGAAAATTTTAAAAATCCACTGCCGCAAAAACTAACTTTTTATGAGTTTTTTGGGAATTATTTGGAAAGCGGTACATGTCTCCGATGACCTTGAAATTTTGATATATTCTTCAGTTCTCTCTCCTGATCAAGAATATGTATATACGAATATACATATATGTATTGGGCACCAACTTACAACCTAACATAGTTTTTTAACTAGTAAAGGAGAGGAGGGCTCTTCCCTTCCCCACGCAGTACAAAGTCAAGGTTGAAATTACCCTTTTGACCCTGACAATTTTAATAAAAATGCCGTCATTAAGAAAGGTATTTGGGAGTTTGAAGAACGCGATTTCCAAGCACAAAAAAAAATATATGAGGGAGGGCGCAATATATACACTTGCTCAAAATTGCCACAAAAATGACATATTTCAAGGTCAAGGGCATCGGTGACGTTACCGTTTTCCGAGTAATTACCAATTTTTTTCTCATTTCAGATAACATCTAAAAGAGTTTTAATAATAATAATAAAGTTTCCTTTTTAATACAGAAGGCGCACATCTTGACTGATGCCAAGAACTTGTTTACCTCAGGAGGCTCTCAACAAACCAAAATGCAAAACAAACACAAGTGCGAACACCAGAATGAATTACAAATTGTAGATGCTCCTTTTAAGTGTCATTTTGTAAATATTAGTATTAAAAACGTCACCAATATCATTAACAGACCTACACATGCGGTTCATAGGCTCGAACATGCCGTAATTAGTGCGCGAAAAAGCAATCTGTAAGGGGGATAGATTGCGAAGGGAATAGGACAGTTCTCTAGTCAATATATTGGAAGCTAGTTCAGCGCTGTCTAGCTTTCGCTGCAGAAGCTGATGCAAAAATATTAAATCAGCAACCCAACGTCCCTTCTCGAGTGTAACAAGTTTCAACAACCCTAAGCGCTCCTAACCATAAGGTGGTAGAATGAGAGGGTCAGTTTATCAAAGGCCTTACTATAATCAGTGTAAATACAGTCAGTTTGGCAATCATCCATGAATCCACCCACAGTACAAGAAATAGACTCAACCGAGTTTTAAAAAACAATGGAACATCTCCTATGCTATTGCCCTGCGCTCACTAGGGCAAGGCGCAAATCGTTAGGCAGATCTAGAGGGGTGGTCTATGAGGCAGTTGAGCTATATTCTTTGACTAAATGTCTGGCCTAATCGTTGTCTCTCTGGTTTTACAACACGGAGGCCTATCCCGTCTGTGAGTTATGTAGATCTTCGTCGAGTGAGTTCATGTAGATGAATATTAATGATGCGCCGGAGACTCGGGTCGACAACAGCATTTCGCTTAGATGTAATTTGACAGGTAACTTTTCATGTTGAACAGCCGTACAAAAGAACATATTTTACGTTATTTCTCAGCAAGAGTATTAAATGCAATTTGATGCGAAAATTTATACACATGTTCTATTACAAGAAGACATGCTATACAGGGTGTTTCAGATCTGAAGTACGGAAATAAGTAGGGTGATAGATCTGACCTAACAAACAAAATATTTTATTGAAGGAAGAGGGGGCAATCTCAAGCATTTGGGAGTTGTAGGTGATTCATAAATTTAAGTTTGGTATGGACATCACTTTTTTATTTTTATCTTTTGATCTACCTAACGCAGCGACATGAAGCAAACGCTGAAAAATTAGTAACCCTTTTCAAAATTACAGGTACATTCACTTCCAAAATTGAAAAAAATGTTTTGCAATTAACTTAAATTCAGCATTTTCCCAATTTTCTTCGAAATTCATGTAATTAGTAAATCTCCTTTTTATGTTTATTGGATTGCTCATCTTATTACCTTTCCAAAAAGGTACAACACGTCTAGGTAGAGAAAGGATTATAAAAACCGCATCCTTAGAAATCCCTGACTGCCTAATTATTTTATTGTAAGAAACAAGCTAAATAAGCAAAATTTTTAAGACAAAGGGTCGAAAATGTTTGTATATAGGTAATTAGTTTTAATTATTGCTGCAAAGAAGTTATAAAAATGTTAGTGTGGTTTTGTTTTATTGCCGATATAAGCTTGTGTTAACAACACTTCATACCCTAGTATCATGACATTCTGTTACTATTTACTATACTGTTATTATTTTGCTATTAAATAGGGTCAGTCAGCAAGAATATCGATCATAGTTGAAGAACAATTCCAAAACTATGGGTGTTCTTAAGCTAAAATTATTTAAAAATTGAAGAAGTTATTGTCGTAAGACGACCAGGAGTGTCTTCAGTTCAAGTTCATGCAGCAGGGTTCATATCATCATATCCCAGCCCAAAGACTATTGGAAGGAGATTCCGTGAGAGTATTAAACATTTTCATTTGAGTTCTGGAATGCGACATTGAAAGCGGGGCGTTTCTGGACCGAATTCTGTGGACGGATTAATCGCAGTTCACCAGGGATGGTATCAGAAACTCCCGCAATTTCCATACCGATACTAATCCACATAAGCGGACCTCCTTCCAGCTCAAATTCTGAGCCAATGTTTAGGCTGGTATCATCGGCACGGCACCTATTTAAATTTTGCCGCATGTGCTTAAAAACCAAATTTATGCAGACTTTTTGGGAAATACACTACTAAATCAATTAGAGGACATCTCTCTGGATAATCTTAGGGCAACGTTTTACAAAAACGATGGGGCCCAGTGGATACTGCCAACATGGGGAGGCAATATTAAAGAAAAATTTCCTGACCTGGATTGGACGAGGTATACCATTTCCTGGGCCTGCCAGAGCTGCAGAACTTACTCCATTGAACTTTTTTTTATGGAAAACAATTAGGGGTAAAATTTATTCAAGGTTTGTTAACAATAGAGACGAATTAGTTAGCAGAATTGGGACTACACTGACGGAAATGCAGAAGATGTGGGCTACAATGCACCTTAAACAGGGAATTAAAAGAAGGTTATTGGTATACAATCAAAAATGGTGGAAGACATTTTGAACAGCTTTTGTAATAGCATTAATTCTAATAAGTTTTAAATTCAATTAAAAGCATTTTAGGATTAATTTGAGTTTAATTTCCTTAAATTGCAGATTTTTTTAATATTTCCTTAAAGGTTTTCTACGCACGAGTTTCTACATCATTAATCTACCTGGATGTGTTGTACCTTTTCGGAAAGGTAATAAGATAGGCAATTTAATAAAAAGATAAAAATAAGAGTGATGTGCATACCATGAAAATTGCAAATTTATGAATCACCCTGTAACTATCAAACGGGTGAGATTGCCCTCCTACCTGCCAAAGAATTTTTTGTTTGTCAAGTGAGATCTATCACCCCACTCATTTCCGCACATCATGACTGAAACACCCCTTGGTATAGTCCAGGTGCGTAAGGTGTTTAAAAAGTTATCCCACGCGATGGATGGTTATCTAGTGCGTTGCACAATGCGTCTGTAATGAAGCTCCAGCAAAGCAAAGGTGAGAGTAGGCTCCCTGCTCACTGTCTCAGTGCTGAACACTTACCATTTTGCCTTGTGCAGTAACATTGGGTTCCGCAGTAAGACTCCTTTATGATAGTGATAATTGCTTTGGGGACACCTCTCCTAGGTAAGGATGCCCTTATATACTCGCAATCAACGGCAAACTTCACTGGTAAATGTAATGCTGAGTGAATCACTTAATTATAATTAATTAATCGTAATTGCTATTAACCATTCCATTGCAATTAAAACATTCGTCAGACTCATATTCCCAAATGTTGGTCGGCATAAAAGTTCAGTCTACCAAATATTTTATTAACCGACTTAACAAAAACAAAGAGGTTCTAAGTTCGACGCGTATTTTTTTTTTATTTATTTTTTTTTTTATGTCTCACCGGGCATAACTTCGTAACGCGTCAACCGATTTTGATGATTCTTTTTTTGTTGGGTAAAGTATGTTCACCGATTGGTACCATATCAAAAAAATTTTTGCTAGGGTGGGGGTGGGGGGTGGGGGTGAAACCTAACTTTGTAACGCGTGGTCCGATTTGGATGATTCTTTTTTTGTTGTACAGAGTATGATCCCCCATTGCTAATAGGAGAAAAAAAATTTGGCCTACGGTGGGGGGAGGGGGGAGGGATAGACTAACTTTGTAACGCGTGGACCGATTTGAATAATTCTTTTTGTGTTGGGTAGAGTATGTTCCGTGGTTGATACCAGGTGAAAAAAATTTTGGGGGAATTGGGGTGGGGTTGGAACCTAACTTTGTAACGCTTTGTCCGATTTCGATGGTTCTTTTTCTGTTGTATTGAGTATGATCCCCCATTGCTAATAGGAGAATAATTTGGTTCTATGGTGAAAGGTGTGGGTGGGGGGGGGGGGGGTAGTCTAACTTCGTAACGCGTGGACCGATTTGGATAATTCTTTTTCTATTGGCTAGAATATGATCCTTGGTTGATACTACCAGAAAACAAATATTGCTGGGGTGGAGGTGGGAGAAGGGGGGTGGAACCTAACTTTGTAACGCGTGGATCGATTTGGATGGTTCTTTTGCTGTTGTATAGAGTGTGATCCCCCATTGCTTATAAGAGAATAATTTGGTCCTATGGTGGTGGTGGGGGACGGGGAGAGGTAGTAACTTCGTAACGCGTGGACCGATTTCGATGATTCCTTTTATGTTCAGTAGAGTATGTTCCTTGATTGATACCATGAGAAAAAAAGTTTAGTGGAATGGGGGTGAGGTAGGGGGTTAATATTAACTTTTAACGCGTGGACCGATTTGGATGGTTCTTTCTTCGTTGTATAGAGTAGAAGACACTGAAAAGTGAAAAATAAAATAGTTTTTAAAAAAAAAGTTGAACCGACTTCACAAAAAGCGCTAAAAAGCATAAAATAATTTTTAATTTTATATCTATTACGACATTTTGAAGTCGGTGCAAATTAAACAAATAAAACAACTACAAAACCACAATTGAAAATAATACATAATACTACCTGAACGTTTCAGCTTACGGGATCATAACAAATGCCGATTAAATATTTGTGTTGTTGTTTGGTTTGTTTGATTTGCACCGACTTCAAAATGTCGTAATAGATATAAAATTAAAAATTATTTTATGCTTTTTAGCGCTTTTTGTGAAGTCGGTTCAACTTTTTTTTTAAAAACTATTTTATAGCTTGTCTTTTCAGATGATAAATCTGTATGGTTCGGCTGGTTCAAAGCAATTGTTGATACGTGAATTATGCTTTTGAGCAATTAAAATAATTCAGTTTAAGTTAAGCCTTGGAAGCTAATACAAAGCATATATGTAGATATTTTGCAAAAAATTTAATTTATATGTAAGCAGTTGGCAGATAATCTAAATGCCAAATCTTATTGCATTTTGTGTGCTTTACTTTGTGGTACTAATTACTTTATGTTTGAACAAAATTTTGATATCGTACGCAAATTTCCGCATTTATACAGTTTTATCTTCTAATATATTTGCCAGTTATCACTTCTCATTAGTCACACTCAATGCTGCAATAACTTTCAACAGTTTCATTATTAAACACTTAAATTATCATTTTATGACTACAGTAATTGCAAAATGAAGTACCTAAACAGGTACATAGGTTCTTAATTAGTGCTAAAGTGCTTAAATAGGTTATCAGACTATGTAATAATGCGTAAAGGCATTTAAAATCAAATTTCTAAAATGGAATCAGAAGAAGTAATAAAGAAATTCCTAACACAAATAATCAGCTGTTTTAAATTTTAAGTGAGCGTAATTTGGATCATTTTCTGCTCATTTACTCGCTATATAAAGAAAAGTGTTACAGTTGAAAGCCAGACAAGTGAAATCTCAACGTACTATATTGTTACTTTGAATGAATTTGTGTTTACAAATGCTTCCGTTTTTGACACTAGAAAAATCACAGGGGGGAAATGCAAAATGGGGAACCAAGTACCCAACCATGACTTCATCGACGTAACCTGTGTAAATATTTCACAATCGCAGGTATGAACCGTGCACGAACGAGTTGGTTACCAAGGAATCGGAAATGGTGTGGGATCGATTATTATCACATCATTCAAAAAACTGTAGTTATTTAATTTTAAATAAAAGAATACAATTAGGTACTTACGTGCCACGCCTATCCCTTTGCCTTTTCATATTTGGGAAGTTTCCAGTGAAGAGTTTTTTAAAATTTTTCAAATTCAATCCACGCTCCTTAGTTTTTGCTGCCGCCTTGCTTTCAGCGATTTGCCTTCTGCTAAACAAAACGGAAGGACAGTAATCGATTTTCGTATTATTTAAATTATTTCTGGAAGTCCTGATATGTTGCTCCGATAAATTTGACAAATTTCCTTCACTAGCACTTTTGAAGTAACTCACTATATTTTGTACACTTCCGCTAAAATTTCGCAATAATCGACCGCCAGAATATCGTTTTAGTCCTATTTCGGTTTCCTGGGACAACGTGAGTGACGACGTACTCATCGCAGGCTTTGGAACACGCAACTTGTTTGACATTGACGACACACCTAAATTACCTTTTGACATGTTACTAGATTTTTCAACTTCTACGCCATTTCTTCGATGCAAAATGTTATTCCACTCAATAGTACTAGACATACATGGAGATGTCTCATTATCTCCTGTAAATAAATCCGGATATGTTTGAATTTCTTTAGAACTAGCTTGAAATGTAGGGCGCAATTTTGTCGGAGGTTTGTCAATGACACACCGATCTGTTCTGTCTACTGTTTGCTCTTGTTTATCAGGTAGTTTCTGTTCACATATGATAATGCCGGCATCCGCTGGAGCTATTGAGTGATTCCGCAGCTTATCTAACTTAGTAGAGCAATTGACTCCCATTGTGTGGCTATTCTTTCGCTGGCGAAATTGAACATTTGAATCTTTTATTGAATCATTTCGAGATGACCAGCTATCGCAGTCCGTCAACTTTGAGTTATTTTGCGTACACTGGGAATCGTCATATTCACTATTAATCCAGTCCTCCTGTAATCGAAGAAGAACTTTATAAATCTTTTAAACTCATATTCGGAAATCGTAAAAATATTATGAAAAACAGCCGCGTTTTTTCCAAATTTACTTAAACTAAAATGCACTGACACGTTTGTTAGAGAAAGAGAAAGATTTGCTTAGATAAGAAATTAAAAGCTGAAGATAAGTAACAGAGATGTAGTCATAAAAAGTCACTACACAATGCGTCAGTATTTTCTTAAATTAGATCTATTCTCATTAATTACACTTATAGTTATGATATAAGGTCTAAGAGAAAATTTTTAGCTTATTTGGTCTCCAGTAAAGTACGATTCATAGTTGAGCGTTTGGCACGCACATGATAGGGTTGTGGAGTCGTAAGTCAGGCGGTCGATAATTTATTTAATTACTTTAAGCTTATTCTATTTATTATTATAATATTATAGCAGTGGAGTGAATGAGTTGATATTTTTCGTTTTCTTCTTCTTGCTAATATTTGCTGCAGCTCAAGAAACCTACCTCCCTCTGTTTTCAAGAGTGGAGGATGTGAAGAAAATTGTAGTATTTTTCAATTCAACAACCCCCGTAAAAAAGAAAAACCACCCTTTTTGTAAGATTTTTCGTGGTTTCTTTCTTAAGTTCCAGTAATTCCTTGTGTGGCCTTGGGCGGGAGAGGAACTTCACCCTATTCGAGACAATGATTACAAGTGGACCTTCAATTTAATTCCGTACCTGTGAAATTTTTTCTGTAACCCCCACGGCCTTTTTATCGTAACTTGTTATCAGCAGCCAACAACCGTAGGTCCCCGCTGGTGGGATTCGAGCCTGGGACCTGCGGATTGGTAGGTTGATTTTTCGTAGTAATGAGGGTTTTAATGACAAGGGAAGAATGACAGGATTGGAATTCAAAATAACACTCCCAAGTCGTGGAAGAACCATTTTTTTCACTTGCGATCGGGATAACGGACAGGAGGCGATTAAAGTCAACATTGATCGAGGGTGAACCTACCTAATTGCCTTTTGGGCTAAGATTGGGCGAACGTGTTTGCCAAGCCCGACATTGACCTGGCTCTTTCTATAAGGTGTTTTCCAGTCTCGATTTTTTTTCCCTCGCTCACCTCATCCGTGGATGGACGGCTCCCTTAGACCCCTCAAAAACTTAAAAAGTAAGGCCTATAAAAGCTACTGCTCTTCTAGGTGCAATGCAGACTGTCAGGCATACTACGGCCTCTACTTTCGATTCTCTCTCGACCTGCAGTCGTCCTACGACAAATTTTTATCCAACGCGAGATCCACTATGCTTTCCAGCACTGGGCAATTTTAGAGATTTATAAATTATAAACAACACTTCGAGGAGGTCCTCTCATAGGTTTGGTGATCGCGAGAATAACGACCCCGCTGAGGTGGTCAATTTCTGACTGTGATACTATTTCTACCGATTTATCCCACTTGACATGGCTTCATCCCTTGAACCCAAAGACTTGGTTTTTGAAGACATAACTGTCACATACTTACCGAATTTCTCTGGCAGATTTTCGTATGGTTCTGATGGCATCCCTTCACTGTTCTTGAAAAGTATTATTTTTATGGAAAGTACTAATTAAACATTACATTCGCAAATTTTTTCAGAATTTTTGCATTCATAGAGGAACTTCTTTGAAAGCGAATATCTGTTGACTAAAGGGATAACATTATAAGGTCCCGACACATTTTTATTGCATTTTAGAGAAACCTGCCCAGCGACACCCAAACAAAATATTATTTTAAAATTACGTCGGTATACCAAATTTCATCTCAATTGGTATAACAATAAGAGAATGAGTTGGCTGCAACCTACAGATAGACGGACGGACGAATATAAAAAAACGATAAGAGTTCCTTCTAGTTTGATAACAATAATAAGAATAATCTCCCATTGGCATTGAAGTTTTAATGATAATGCTAGTTTTATGAAAAATTTCGGGGTGGTGGAGTAAGTAAGAACGTATCGGCCGTCCATCCTGGAGGTTTCAGGTTCGAACCCCACCGTCGGCGGTCCATGGTATTTTCTCCTAACAACATATTACGATGAAAAAGGCCATTGGGGGTTACAGAGTAGTGTCGTTGGCTCGTAATCCACCTTTAGTTGTGTGTCGACATATAATCCCTGTCTCGAAAAAAGAGAACTTCTTTTGCCGCTCCATGCCCTACAAGGGGTTATGGGAACAAGAGAGTGTATTAGAAAACTTACTTGCATTATCATTAAAACCTCAATGTCAATTAAAAGTTCTTCTCATTAATACTAAAATCATCCTATCTCTAGTATAGTTGAAGCCGAAGAATGAATATTTATATAGAAAACCAAAAACTTGGGAGCCAATGTGAATAGGGCACTAGTTCCGCCTCTTGAGGTTATACAGCAAGGTGTATAAACCTGAATCTAGCCTTTTCCTTATCTTTGCTGATTTCGATATAGCTTCGCTTCTTCTAGTGGCCCGTGAAATACCAACATGGACTTCAAAAACCCGTGCTGAAATATGGCAATGGTTGTAAGTAAATCTTGAATATTCTCTGTTATTAGTAAGCAAAATGGTGAGGCTTAAGAATACCAACGAACACTATTATTACGAAGAGACCAACCAAAATTTGCAATTTGGTATATAACATAATATGAACACTTGTTTTTTTTAACAAGGACACACTTTAGACCATTTAATGTAAGAACTACTACTACTTTTTAAAGGGTAGCTTAATATACACAATATTAAGTAAAAATCATAGAAAGCAGCGAAACTAATTTATATGATTAAGACAGACGAATTGAGTGCTAGTGGAAAACTCCAGAGGGTTAGTCCAGGTGTAATACTCAAGTGGGGAAGGTAGCTAACTAGCAGCTAGTTAGAAATTCATTGCGACTTTAAGAGGTAAAAAAATAACGAAACAACTCGTGATTAAAAAAACACCGCGTGTGCAAAAATTAAGGAACGCGAGAGGCGGACAAAAATGTATGGGCGGGGTGTCTATCTACGGGCTTTAAAATTCTTGTTATGAGCTCATCTCTTATTGCGAGAGGCGGACAAAAATGTATGGGCGGGGTGTCTATCTACGGGCTTTAAAATTCTTGTTATGAGCTCATCTCTTATTGCAACTTCTGACTCGGTGGAGAACCAATCCGTTGGTCCACAGGTTACGATAAAAAGGCCCTGGGGTTGCAAAGAAAATACAAGTGGTTCTGAATCCACTTTAAATTTTAAGTCCACTTGCAATAGTTATCTCGAATTGGGTGAAGTTCTTCTCCATCTCATGCTCCACAAGGGGCTACGGAAACTAAAGAGAGCGGTAGCTTAAAGGGTGGGATAGACCCGCCCGTTCCCAGTTCTTTCATTTTTGTACACAACTTCGTAAACACCCTGATAACAGCTGAGTGACTTAAAAACTAAAATCAAAATCATCAAAATTGGTCTATGCCTTACGAAGCTAGGCGCTGCCCCCCCCCCCCTCCCTCCCCCTAAAACTCTCACCACATCAGCTACAATTTTTTTCAGATACAAATAGATACTCTATGAAATCAGAATCATCTAAATCAGTCCACGCGTTACAAAATTAGACTACTCCACCCCGCACCCCAACCCTAGGTCAACATTTTTCCTCATAGTGGCAATGAGGGATCATACTGTATACAACAGGAACCGGCCAAATGCGTGCCGGGCCACGTGCAGCGTAGGCTTCCGTAGTTGTCCGTCACAATACGCGTACTTAGAAGGGGGCTTTTTGTTTGATACTATGAACATATTAATTCGAACGTAAACATTATAAATTATTATTATTAAGGATGTTATGATTTTATTTTTCCATAATTTTACATGGTTGATAAACTTATATTTACTATCTGTTTTACACAACTGACAACTTCATTTAAGTAATTTTTCATTTAAGGAAATTTTCCTTTTTACTGCTGCAAGTAAATTATAAGGATTCGTTGTTGACTATAAAACCCTAAAAAGAGTTATTCAAGTAGATATATGTACGACTTCCTATCCCATAAATTTTTGTCGCGATACCAGTGGGGCAACATATTCTGCAGATCAAAAGAAAAATCATCCAAATTGGTCCACACGTTACGAAACTAGCCTACCCCTCTCCCCACCACCGCCCTAAAGCAACATTTATCCTCATATTAGAATTATTATCCAAATCGGTCCACGCATTCCGAAGTTAGGTTTCATCTCCCCCATCCCGCCACCACCCCACCAAAAATTGTGTAACGTGGTACCAGTCGGGGAGCATACTCTATCCAACAAAGAAAAAATTATCAAAATTGGTTTACGCCGTACGAGGTAAGACTACTCCTCCCCCTCCCCACCCCACCCAAGGAGCATTACTAGCATACTTTATATAATATAAAAAGAATCATTCAAATCGGTCTACGCGTTAAGAAGTTGACATCAGCCCCCGCTCCCTCTACAACCCCACAGCTTAAAATGGTGTCGCGGTACCAATCGGGGAACATACTCTGTATATCAGAAAAAGAATCATCCAAATCGGTCCACGAAGTTAGGCTACCCCTCCTTCTCCCCACACCACCCTAGGGAAATATTTTTTTATTATGAGCAATGGGGGATCATACTCTATACAACAACAAAAAAGCATTATCCAAATCGGTCTAGGTATTACGAAGTTAGGTCTCACTCCCATCCGCCACCCCCACTCCACCAAAAATTTTTTTTACATGGTACAAATCGGGGAACATACTCTATCCAACAAAAGAAGAATCATCAAAATCGCTCCACGCGTTACCAAATTATGCCCGGTCACACATAAAAAAAAATAAAAATACATGCCCAACTTATAACCTCTCATTTTCCGTTAAATATTATAATAGATTTGCAGTAGTTTTTTCTAATTAGAATTTTTGAACATAACTTAAATCCTGTTTCATTCCTACAATAATAATTTTGTTAAGTAAATAATGTATAATAATGTAATGATGTATAAAATAACTAAAATTTTTTTACACTCAATTTAACTAACTCTCTGTTTTTGTAAACTACCGCAATCTGATTTTAACATTCCAATTGGGTCACTGACCCACATCAGTTTTTACAGGTTGTCATGATCTTGACCGTGAACCAAATGAAACAGACACAACTAATGATATAACGGGAGGACTGGGAAATACAGACAGACGGACATTAAAAAAATGCGTTCCTAATTAATTGGAAACAGTACCCAAAAAAGGATTTTGGAAACACTTCCAGGAAATAAAATTTTCAAACTTACCAAGTTTGTTTTGAGAATAGGATTCTGTGGTTTAAAAATGAGCGCTCATACAGCCGGCGCGCTTGGTTTCCTCCTCTACCTGCACCACACATGCGTTCTAAAAGTCTAAATCTGGGAAAGAGATCAAAAACAAGCTCACTTGATGAAGTCCGGCAAATGTCGTTTACTGCGTGTATCAGCTGTAAAACCAAAAATTTTTTCTTTTAATGCGTTTTTCTGAAACCACTTTTTTTAGAACTAGTACACATGATTTCTCATAAGCTGAATTTCCCAACTCAATTAAATTTTTATCAGGAGAGCTACACATAACTAGCAATCTCTCAAATCTCTGAAATATTAAGATAAAACTGCCAAAAAATATTATAATAAATTTCATGTAAATTTTTAACGTCAAAATTCTAACTTCCCTAACTTGTTTTTCCCAGTGACAAGATTGGTTGGTCAGCTAGCCACAAGGCAGTAGTGTCTACATCTTTTTTGTTTCAGAACCTCGAACCTATGTGCCAAGAGAAAGTACCCCAATTCGATGTGTCGACATCCAAAATGTTGGGTTTTTTTATATATTACGTTGCCAAAGCTCAGGGGATGCCATATGATGCTAAAGCACAGCTTTGGCAGAAACGGAATTAAGGATGAGGGAAATGGGTTAGCAGGTTGAGTGAAGGAGGTGTCGATGTACGCCCCGTTTGAAAGTTTCGGGCTCATATGACGAGGGAAAAGCAGAAGATGATAAACTGTTCAACATTCGTGTTGTTCTGCTTAGAAAAGATTCCCGAAATTTGACGGTACGTCCAAATTTGACATGAAGAGTATAGGGGTAGGAGCGAGTTGCAGCTCTTGTATTGCGCGTTGTAATATGTCTACAAGGAATCAGGCTAGCAATTTCGTTAGAACAATGGCCATGGAATAGCGATAGAAGAGTAAGAGACAACCGACATTCCGTCGATGCTCCAGAGAGTCAAGGCCCTCAGAGATTGAGGAATCGCCAATAAGTTTAATAGCCCCTGCCCAAATATGAGAATTATATTCAAATCTAGGCCTAATGTGAGACTTGTAGATCAGCGCTAAGTCAGGTGGGATAAAATATTTGTTACATCTCTGTAGAAAGCCCAAACATTTCATCGCAATTTTAGCGATTGCAAATATATGATCAGTCCAGCTAAGATTGCTGGATATCTCAATACCCAAGATGTTTAGTTCCCCCCCCTCCGTCGACTGAAATGGTGGTGAACTGGGAGTTTTTTAAAGGACATTAAACAGCATTGAGTTTTGGATGCATTAAACGTATCACGATTTGCTCTGCTTCAAGCGAGGACCAAAGCAATGTCGTTGTTTGACATGACATGACATGCGTTCCCGATTGACTTCTGTAGCATATCCACGTGAATTCATTACAGAATCAAATGAGTACGCGGAATCAAGGATGCTGTCGTCGGGAAACTATGAATAGGATTGAGAGTAAGGGATAAAAGATCATTAATAAAAAGAAGAAATAAGGTTGTTGGAAGAACTGAACCCTGAGGTACACCGGCATTTATTTCGTAGGAATCAGATCTAACTCGGTCAATTACTACACGGATTGAACGGTCTGACAAAATACTCTATCCATTTATCCAGGGTAGTGTGCAGACCAAATGTTTGAAGTTTGCCTAAAAGGGCAGCATGCCAGACTCTATCAAAAGCCTTTGAAATATCAAAAGCGACTCACCAAAATTATGGACACAATGATTCCAACGCTCCGTTAGAGCCGTTAGCAAGCCTCCGGTTGAGCGACCAGCGCGGCTACCGTACTGGTAATCGTTGATAAGATGGTTATTTTCTAGATATTTCAACAACTGAGAGTTGATGCGTGATTCAAAAATTTTAGATATGATCGAGGTTAGTTCAATTGGTTTGTAGTTAGAGGGGTCGCATGCCTCTCCTTTTTTAAGTATCGGCTGGACATGAGCAAGTTTTCATGCATTTGGAAATATTCCTGTTGAATATGACAAGTGAAAAAGTTTGTGCAGAGGTATAGCCAAAGCAGAGGCGCAGCATTTTAAAACAAGGGGCGAGAAACCATCAGGTTCAGTAGCTTTGGACACGTCGAGTTTCGAAAGTACTCTAAATACTTCCCGAGTGCGAAAGTGTAGCGGCTTTTGCCACTGTGATGGAGATGGAAGTGGCTGCGATGAAGGTGGCAAGTACGAATTAGCAGCAAACAGGTTGGCCTTGTCCAATGAGTTAGTAAAAACATTCCCATTATAAATGGGTTACAAAGATTTCTCCTTTGGAACGATTTCTTGAAAGTTTCTACCGAATGTCCACAACGAGATTTCTCTGTAACTATTCTCCTCACAGAGGAAATCTGTTTTATGAATCAAATTTATCACCGGAAAGAAAGAAAGTTCTAAAAACAAAGTCTTATATCATTCTTTTATTTTGCTGAGATATTAATTTACTTGGAATTTTAAGTTCTTATTTCTTTCGCCTTTTGACCTGTACAATATCATTACAAGATCATTTGCACACATTAACTTAATTAAGGTGAAGAACAAAATTCGTCTTAAGAGGAAAGTTTATTTTTAAATTTTAAAGTGCTGTGCGTCAGTGCTCTTTAATTAAGATAAACCAGCAGGCACGTAATTATCTCAATAAGTTCTGCATAGAAACAAATTGCAGAAATTTTAAAGTATCTGTTAAAATTGCTTAATACTTACTCTTAAAAATTCCTGAATGGACTCGTGTAGACCTTGTTTAACTCGGTAGACTTGTTTACTCCACCCGTCAGGACTTCTGTTTTTCTTGCAACTATTTCTTAAAAACTCGTCGGGAACATCTACTGCTTTCTCATTGTAAATAACATCATTATCCTCTGGATCGTAATTTACCACAACTTCACTTACACCACTTTCGTTCACACTACTTCTACACTGTTCACTGTTGTCACATGTCACCTGAATACGGATCCAATTTTTATCCGTCTTTGGAAAAGATACCTGTCCTATGTTAGTACTTTTACTTAAAGTAGCCGAATCCGAATTGGACTTGCATCTACCAAGGTACTGCAAACTCTTCCTGAAGTTTTCCTTCTTATAGATTTTCCACCTAGACTTTCCACCAACTATTTCTCGCGTATTATCCTTATCGACCGACGCCGGACCACCGGTCACATTGTCCTGCCGTTGACCGACATTTGGGGTGAGTTTTGACGGCCACACTACTGATTTAATCATTTTGGGGGAGTGACTGACACCCTTTCGTTGAAAAACGCAATTCTCCTCGACGTTGTTCGATAGCTATGAGTACTTGCTAGCAACAAATTTTATTGATTTAACATATGGCAAGGCAACCATGGCGCTCATTGAGACTTTTCCGTTCCTCTGCATATTTTCTTAGCTCGTATTTGTACTTGAAATGTTTACAGCGACCACATTGGCACATAAGAAAGCTTTCTTTAATTTGAATTTCATTCAAGTATTGAACTGCTACAGAAATAGAGTACATTTAAGTGAATCACGAAAAAATCAAATTTGTTTATATGTTCTTTTACGATTTAACTTAATATCGTTCCTTGAGTGTTCTTTTAGTCCAAAAGGCCGTTAATTCATAAACTAGTGAAATAAGCGAGAATATGTTATTTAACGTTTTTCTACTTTTCAGCTGTAGAAATAGATTTGTACTGTATTCGTATTTGCAGCGATAAGAGTGAAACTAAGGTCCTGAAAGGTCATCAGATAAGGAATTTTTGATGTAAAGCCAAATCTCTAATAGTTACGTCAAAACATGAATCGTTTTAACCTTTCGCCCTGTGGTGTAACCTAGGTCGTGTCGTCGTCGTATAATTTCTAATGATTTACAATTTAGTTGAATGCAACTTTGCATGAGATTACTATCATTATGAAGTTTACGAATGAATTAATTAACTTTTTAAGAAAATCCAAAGCCTTCGGAGATTAATTGAGCTTGGCTTGGGATTAATTACCCTTGTCTTTTAATTGATCTTCTTAGGCATCTTGTATAAAACATCAATATTTTTAAACAGAGCATACTTCTAGTAGCAAAAAAGTTTACACAATTCAGATATGAAGAATTAGGTATACGACGTTTAAGTCAATTTATAATGCATTAGGAATTTTGAATTTTCAAATCAAATTTCCGATTATTTTAAAAATCATATCACGCAACAAAAAAGTTTTTCAATCATTTCTGATGTGCGGAAAAAGTCTTTCCGAATTTTAATTGCTGGTGATAAATTAAAATTGCCAGTGGTTACAGGATGGGAAACTTTTAACCACCGAGTCTGAGAAAACAATCGGATTTGTATCAGGACAATTTTTCAGAAATGACGCAAAAATAAATCCAAATTTACTGGGTTTTTTAACTTGAAACAATGCAAAGCTCATTGAAGTTGTGAAATTTTAGGATTTCCGATTATATATTGTAAAAAAGCGCGTCAATGAACTTAAGTTTATAATTATCGAAAACTTCGAACTTTTACAAAAAATAATGAAATAACAGCTAAAATTTATCTAGTTTTCATCATTGTTATTCATTAAGGTTTTCTCGGTTTTTTACGGTTTTTGGCATCACTGAGACGATTCCCCGGCTTGACTGTCCGTTAGAATATTAATATCCTTTTCAGGTATGTTGTTCCTTCCAGAAAACTCAGAGCCCCCTGAATTGCCATTACATCCACTTGAAACACTCTACACTGGCCTGGAAGGCGGAAAAATATTCGATGTTCATTTTTTCTGACAAAATCACGCCCTTCACTCTGCTCTGCAGTTTGGAACCGTCCGTGTAGATCTGGACTGATTCCCCATCAGGTAGAGCGTCGCTTTCCAGTTTTGTTTGCTTGGGATCGCCGGCCTAAGTCGCTTGGCAAAGGAGTAGCTGAGAAGGCTTTAGTAGAGGTTTCCTTAAGAAAAAATTGTAGAGTGTCCAATACGAACAGTGGACTACTGAGAGGCGGTAGCGATTGCTGTCATCTCCTTGCCTACCAAATCTTAGGGAAGTATTATTATTATTAATTAGTAGGTTACCAAAGTGGTGGGCACTGCGACCAAGAAGGTATTTTTTGTCAGAACTCCTACTACTGTGACAGTTGCTCAGCCATCCTCAGGTAGGTAAGGAGGTCTTGAACAGAAAAGGATATAACATAAACCGGGCTCAGAAATTCCTGAATAAAGATTCTCCTTCAAAGCCATGCCAAGTCAAAACAAAAGCACATAATGTGTATTGTGGATTAATCGGCTTCCAAACAGAGCTGACACTGCGTCTCACTAGATAGACCTATCTGGTGTAGATGAAGCCCATGGTGGTAAGATATTTAGCCTGATAACAAACTGATATCCGCTTTATATAAGGCGGTAGTTTGCTTATAAGCATTGGGGTACATCTGCAAAGACGATGGCTCTTGAACAGAGGACAGTCAGGAAATTCTTGAACAGCTAGTATTCACCCACTTCCCTAGGTGCACGGAAGGTCAACAACAAGATGTTGAGGCAACTCCAGCTCCCAAAGAGGACCTCGCTGACATCAGACTCTGCATAAGCGAAGACAAAGTAGCATGGGCGGTAAAATTCGGTTACCCCAACAAATCTGCAGGGTCGGACGGAATCATTCCCGCTATGTTATAAAACTCTGTACAGCGCACCAATCCTTGGCTTAAGGCAGTCTTTTAAGCATGGCTTATCACCAGTAACATACCGGAAAGATGGGGAGAGGTACGTGTGGCCTTTATTCCCAAAGCAGGAAAACCAAGCCACACCATAACCAAAGATGAATCAGCCTCTCATCGTTTCTAGTGAGAACAGTATAGATGATAATACATAGATCTGCAATTAAGGCAATATCTTGAACCAACCAAATACCTATGTGATGCGCAACACGAATACATTAAAGGCAAATCCGTGGACACAACTTTACATGAGGTTACGAGAACGATCGAGAAATTTTTCCTTGATAAAGAGTACACTTTTACTGCTTTTGGTGACATTGAGGGAGCCTTCAACAACTTAAAAATAGGATCCATCATTTCTACTCTAGAGGAATCTGGCGCACAAACATTTCTGACGAACTGGATACAGACAATGTTAAACAGCAGGGTCATCAATGACATTTTAAAGAATTTCTCCATTAGGAAAACAGCTAATAGAGGAACAGCACAGGAAGGAATCTTATCACCCCTGCTTTGGAACATCTTCTAAACACAATTCTTAAATCACTCGTCAGCCAAAGCAGTAAAACGAAAGCGTACGCAGATGACATAGTCCTGCTGACAAAAGGAAAGTCCCAACAAACGATATGTGGTGTAACGAGCTCTGTTCTGCTAGATATATCAAGATGGGTAGAAAATAACGATCTTACGGTAAACCTACGTAAGTTAGAAGTGATTCTGTTTACAAAAAAAAAAATACAAATTACCCGTTTGCGAACCACGAAAACTTAAAGGTAGTACGCTTAAACTCTCTACGGTAGCCAAATTTCTGGGCGTCATATTCGACTCCAAAATGAATTGGAAACGGAATATGGACGAGAGGATGAAGAAAGGACTTGTACGCATGCAGCGGAACCTTTTGTAAGAAATGGGGCATGAAACCACTTATTGTATACTGCATGTACACAGCGATCGTCGGGGATATCCTTACCTAACCTAAATCACAATTGGTTACACCCCATAATGGATTACATGAGGCTACAATATGACTTTAGAAAACCCTTTTCCGTCATCATAACTAATAAAGAAGACTGGAAGCTCCCTGAAAATATCACTAGAGAAATTTCCATCTTCACAGACGGTTCGAAGCAAAACAGTTGTCCAAGCAAACAGATTTCGGCAAGCGAGATCATTATTTGTGTGGACTGTCAAGCAGCACTCAAGTCTCCCTCTGATAAAATCAAAATGCGTCAAAGACTGTATGTATTAAAGCGATTTTTCAGACCATACGGTCAGAATCTGCAGAAAGTCAAATCGAAAGATACTATTCCATCAAGACTTCGGAACGGTGGGAAAATATTACTCACCACACAAAAACCTTGGCCGAAGGTGAATTATATCAGAACTTCTAGTCTCTTATCCTTCGATAGAAGGTGCGTCCGAACACTCGTCGGTGTCATCACCGGACATTGCCCCATAGAAGTTATGACCATGAGACTAGCCGTTCCATTGAATGAGTTCTGTAGAAGTTGCAGTTACGAGGAGGAAACTGAATCTATAGTGCACCTACTCTGTGAATGTCTAGCTCTAAAAAAACGACGACTCGCCTGTTTGGGAGCAAGGTTCTTCAATCTGGAAGACTTAGCTGAGATAGCACTGGTAAGTTTCAGGCAGGGTTTAGAAAAGGTTACAAGACTATTGACAATATTTTCAATTCTTAATGATTTTATAAGCATTGTATGGAGCAAAGGAAAGAAAAAAGTGTACGGTTTGTTTCTCGATTTCAGTGCCGCCTTTGACTCTATCGATAGAAGTCCATTGTTTATGAAAATGTACAACTTAGGAATCTCCACCAAGTTCATGAAAGTAGCAGATGGTTTATACGGAACTACTGAATCCGCTGTTTGGAACGGAGAGACATGTAATGATTTGTTTCAGACTGTGGGCCTTTGCTCGAAGAATGGCCACACTTTATAGAATATGATATGAAAATTGGAAGATTAGGTACCGCAGGCAATGGAATTTATCACTGAATTTAATAAAGACCAAAATCCTGATTTTTTCGAAGGGCGGAGGCAGTAGAATAAGTAATGAAAAGTGATATTTTGAAGATAAGGAAATTTAAATTCTAAAAAAGTACAAATATCTAGGAGTAACTTTCACTCTTAAATTATCGGTTAAGAAATATATCCAAGAGAGAGCAAAGCAGGCAATGTATATTATAAACGTGGTTTTGGGGCAGATTTATCAAAGCAAAAAACATGCAAATTATTGACAAATTTAAGCTATACATATCAAAGGCGGATCCAGGTGCCCCTCTCCCCCTGAACAAGGAGAATAAAATTCCCCCCGTCGATTGAATATATTTTATTTAACTTGTATCCATTTTCAAAGAGAGTTTGTATCGTTTCAACTTCGCGCGGCTAGACGATTCATAACTTTCCACCTCTACAGAGCGATAGGTGGAGACTTGTAAGAAAAAATAGAGATTATTATATAAGAAGAAGGGAGATTCTTTGAAAATTTCTAAAATTTCGTCACTAAGAGAGATTTCTAGTGTGTTGTCACTTTCAAAACTTTAAACGCGTTTTTCTCGAAACAATGTTTTCCGAGCAGCACTTCAGTATATAAAACTTGTTCGATTCCAGCAAATCGGGGCTCAAAATATTCGGCGAACATGAGATTCTCGTTTTGACCACATTTAGATTTTTCGCGGTGTTAAGGGCAAAGTTACGGTCCCTTAAAGACGAATTGGAAGGGCTGGAATTCTGCAGACCGTGGAGCCTCGTTTTTAAGGGGGGCCAAATTCACCGTTACTGTTGGGGTTTTTTTTATCAAAAAAAATTTTCTTTCTGAACTTTATATCCCGGATAAAAGGACGCAAAAAGTTTCATAATTGTACCCATTATACTTTTATCCAAAACAAATCACCAAGTTAGTCATCAAAAACAGCCTATCACATTAGATATCCCCTTTAATATTGTGGAAAATTCGCTTATTGAAAGATGGGTTAAAGAGGGGAAATAAGTTACCATATTATAGGTTTATCTGTTTACTTTCGTGTATGAAACATGGGTAAAAATCAAGTAAAAATTCTTCTTCTGGTGGAGGGGATGAAAATGAGAAAGTTAACAGACGCTTTTTGGGCAAATTAATGGCAACTGAAGAACTGTCAAAAGTAAATTTCACTGCAAACATCAGTGCGTTTACAAAAAATCGTAAACATAAATAAAAATGAATAACAATTTACTGAAAAAGTTAATAGTTCCCCGTGTTTATTTAAATTTTTATTTCTAAGATGTAACTTGCCAAACATCAATCAGCTGTTAGTTGTCAACCATAAAAACAGAAGAAGAATTCTGCCGAAGGTTTGTCCACACTCATGTGTAAAACTTGGGCAAAAGGAGAAATTACTCGACTGTCAAACTTCAAGTCCAAAAGTAAACAGACGCAGTGTGTAGAAAACTTTGACGTTCTTTAGCAGTGGCTTTCTCAACTGCTGTAGGTAGAACACACATTCACATTGACGATTCAAAGAGTTTCATATAAATCTATACGAAAAAGATACCATAAAAGACGGAGAAATTACTCTCAGATCGCGCATTTCAATGCATTTATGAAGCGGGCGTAACAAGAGAATTACAGAGCATTGGTTTTTTCTCTTTTCTCCGACGTTTATTTTCTAATATGATATCAGGCACTTCGTAATCAGCTTCAGTAGTAGTAGTATAGCGCCTACATCTCCCCGCCCAAACCCCTAACACTTTTTTATTAGGTCTGTTCCCGTACCTGCAGAGATTATAAGCGCTTCCAAGAAAACTGCAGAATACTGAAGAAAAGTGTTTCCGTATTCACTTCTTCAAGAAGATTTTGCCTGAATCACAACTTCCCCTCCTGCCGAAAATTTAAGAAATCTACAGCAACTTTCACCAGCTGCAATAAGCTTAAATCTTCTTTCTCTCAAAGTGACAACTGCCCAAACGACAATTGAGTGAAATTTGTAAATTCAACTTTTATAAAGTTTTATATCCTAAAAGTTAAGCGTCGGATTAAGGAAGTGAAGTAACCTATCAGGAAGAACTGTAATTGTTTAGTTTCCATATATAGGAAAAGATTTTTTTCTCCAAAACAAATCTTCTGCTTTTTCAGAAAATTGCAGCTGGTCGGTCCCGTACTGAAGTGAATTCACCCCCACCACATAAATAAGTAAACTGCAGCCAGCTGCAGCTGCAGAAGTACGGGAACAGAGCTATTGTTGGCCAAGGTCATCCTCAAACTTCCCCCTCTACTCTACCCCTCCTCCGATCGGCGGTCCTCTCATCTAGGCATTTAGCACGTTTTGTTTTTTTACTTGGGGTAGGTAGGGTAGTCGCCCTGCGGCCCCTCCATCAAGTAAATCCTGGATCCGCCCCTGATACATATATGTAGTGCAATTATGATATATTCATCATAAGTATGGGGTTATGTTCCCTTAAATAAAGTCGATAAACTATTGCGCTTTTTTGTGAAAAAGTTGGGCTTCTTCTTAATACTCCGAACTACGTGCTCCATCTAGAAAGCGGTCTATCTTCAGCGTACTTACTCACTTTAAAATGCCATCTGCGAAATGCCAAGCCATAGTTTATCTAAGATTTTGGCGAATATAGTGATTGATAATAATATTTGTTGGTACAAAGAGCTTCGCAATATGGGGAATAAGCATGGGAGATGGAGGGGGCACCTGAAACAAGCAAGATTGAGTACCAGACATAATATATATCAGGAACTGAACCATCAAATAGATGAGAGCGTCTATTACTTCAAAGATAAAAATCTTATTAAATTAATAAGATTTGTGGACGGGTTGACTAATATGGCTGAACGCAAATCTCTGCAGAAAGAATTCACCCATATGTTCTATTTTCAGTCTGAACCAATAAGAAGATATAGTACATTTCATTGGTGAATGTCCAATATTTAGGAGCTATAGAGCTCAATATTTTGGTAATATAACGCTTTCCAGTGGGGAAGTTATTAGTAGTAATAGGCCTTGTATAATTACTGTAGTGGGGCGCCGACCCTTCGAAAAGGTATTGATTGAAGAATGTAATATATAGCTGAATACCTTGTTAGAATTTTGGAAATAAATCAATCTACTATAATATAGGACGGTGTGCAAGTGTTGTTGTTAATTCTTACACTGAATTTGTTTTTTTTTGTATAGTTTGCTATGATTGTCTAATGATCTTTAATATACATGCCCGATGATGTGAGAGACAATACCTAAACATTGCTTAATCAATGCAATGACATTTTTGATTTAGCTGTTTGTCAAACCAATTTATACCACTGCCAAATAAAACAATTTCATAAAAATTCTGCTAAAACTTTGCCATGACAAGTTATAACTAGCGATATGAAGAAGTTTCTTGAGTTATTGATATTGATACGGGACAAACTAAGAAATCACATTAGAGAGATTACTGTTCAACGGACCGTTTAATTGAAGCATTCCCTAAAACTATGAGCAGGATGATGTTCGAGCAAATTCTTACATTTTTCCATCTCAGCGATAATGCACAAAATACGTCTTTGTAATCTTACAGGCTTTGTAAAATTAGACCTCTATTGGATTACATTATTCCAAAAAGGGGCCGTTCAAGTATTACGTAATACACTTTTAGAAGATATCTTACTCCCACCCCCCTTGTCAAGCACCGTAACGTTTCGCGTTACCCTCCCCCCCCCCCTCACTAAACGTTACGTAACACTCAGCTGATTATATTTACCTAAAAATTTCAATTATGTTGCGCAAAGTACCGGAATAAGAAGTAATGTCAATTAAAAGATATTTCAGCCCACTTTGGATTATAGATGGAGTTGGACTAATTCGTTTAGCGGTACGACCACCGCGGGTTCGAGACCAGGTCTCCCCGTGGGTTTTTATTAAGAAATTAAAATTATCCACTCTGTCTCTGGGCTGTTGTCTAGCTCGCAGCAATGCAAATACAAGACATTCAAGCTTTCTCACTTCCCTTACCCTAATTCCCTTCCGGCCAAAAACGTGCTAACGCATCAAAGGGTTGTCCCCTAGGCATCATGTACATATATCAAGATAGTTACTACAACAGCGTTTCTACATCTAGCATATTATTAGAAAACAGTACTGATAGAAAAGTCCAAGAATCTTCAGAGAGGGCAAATAACTTTTGTACAGAAAGTACCCCATGTTCTTATCACATGGAAAGATAAAAGGTTAGTGGGCATGATATCAACTATTCATGATGAGTCTATATTATCAAGTGGACAGCGAAAGAGAAATTCTACAGATGATATAGTTAAACCTAACTCGATCATACAGATCAGTATTTGGCGAACAATAGTATCTTTCGAAAAAGTATAAAGTAGTTTAAAGAAGTAGTATTCTTTCGGATCAATTGTATTTTGTTTAATGCATTCAAAATTTACTCTAACAAATCACAAAATAAATTAAGATAAAAACAATTTCTACTATGCAGAATGGATTACTGTAGACCCAAATGAATGTAGCACACTGCCTGGAAGTTCTTCTCGTACTTCTAAATAATAATAAAAAATGATAAATACAAATTCAACTAGAAGGTGTAGAGTATACTATTGAAAAGGACAACCTGTTGTATAGCATTACACGTAAGTGATTGGCATACAGTTTATCATATCAAAACAAAATTTTCCAAAGTTTAATTTCATTGCATTAAGTATAAATAAAGTTTATTGAAGTTTATTTACAGAATTTTACTTTCACATTCAATTACGAAATAACAGTCGGTGACATGAGATAGTTTCTGTGTAAAATTGCCGGTCAACAATGGGTTAAAATTTGAGATGATTCGGATGAATATAGAACTTAAAATACCGTCAATATCATTATAAAAATGTAACAATATATTTTCGAAAGACTATACTTTCGAAATAGTAAAAACTAATTGTCTTTTTGAAAATTCTAGACCACTGGGTTGGGACCCCTTAAATTAAAATATTATTCCAGTGAGTGAAAAACAATTTTTCCAAAATTCAAAAGCGTTGCTACTATTTATCAATGTATGCATAGTATGTATATAATAACATAACCTACAAAAAGAGATATTTCCTATTATCTTTATATTGACAAACAAAATATAGCATTTTCTTGGATGAGAAGTATAACACAAACTGCAGTAAAATTGATGAAGGAGAGAAACTAATTTTCTTTCTTATTGATGTGCAGCCGAACGTTGATGAGGAATTGCTTCGTTAAACATAATGAAAACTATCGTTGCCATTGACGACCTCATTTTCACTCATAAACACTGAAAATTACTTAGAATTCTTTAATAAGTGTAGGATATTCTTAAAATTCATCTAGAACAGCCAAAAATAGCTTTAACTTCCAAGAATTATTCATAACATTTCGTTCTCTAAGTGGACTAAGATGAACTCACAATTGAAGCACTGAGTCTAACTTAATTAAAGTCACTTAAAAAAGCGATCACTGGAAACGGTTAGTCACTCATCTTTTACACTTTTTGCCACATTTATTATGGGTTAAGGTTGTTTACCTTGACAGTAATCACTTTAATGCCTATTTAGCAGGGAAATTAAGAAATCTCACTTCACGCACGACTTCATATCACTTGTTTAGCCGAAGGTTCTCATTTGATAAGCACGAAATGGTGAATTTTACTACAAAACTCGATTGAGCCATCATTCGATTTGACTAACTGAAATAAACTTGCGCGACATTTCAAACTCATCTGGATAGCACTTGCGCACTTTATAAAAATTAGGCTTCCGTAGATGGCCCTAAAGTGCCGAAAAGTACTGCATCGCTTCCGAGGGGCCGAAGAACAATGAATTTTTTCCAGCACGTAAATGTGCTCATATGAATTGGTCACGCTTTGGGGACCCTGGGGCACATAGTGTGGATCCCATGTGCTTTTGTTGAGGCCTACTGTAATGTTACACTTCGTCAGTTAGATGGATGGAAACACATCAGTAACGATGGGCTCAACTATAGAGGAACAATAGAAAGAAGTACAAGTACCTGTTTAGGTTCTACCTGATCTGTGCAGGGTGGGGTGGCTCACTTACCGTTTCATTTGAATTAATGGGTCCGGATTACATTTAATCAAGTTGCATCGGATCACCTAACGATATAATGAAATTCCTTTCCATCTCACTTGCATGTAACTGCGATACTTATGCCAAGGAATCAAATGAAATCTGAGAAGAAATCAATGAAGTTCTTTTTCGTGCAGAATTTTCCTGAAGAAATTACAGAACAACTCAAGCATGAACTTGTCAAGCATTTCTATTTCACTATCGTAGTTCCAACGGTTTTTTTTTTGCTTTGACTCATTTCCTGCTTTTAGGGAAATAGTGAAGACATAAAACTTTAAACAAAGAACTTTTCACAAAAAACGGAAGCAGAAGTCACATTTGACAAACATTTAGAATTCATAAATACGAAAAGTGTGCACGCTTAGAAGAAAAAGATTTTTGAAATTCACAATACATATGTACTTATCTTATCTTATCTGGTTAAAAAAATCAACACAAAGAAAGAAAAAAAACAGCCTAACAAGAAGCAAATCAAAACGCAACAAATATTTCTTAAGTAATTCGTTAGAAATGGATAGATCAAAGATATTAGCACAATCGCTAGTAGATCTGCAGCTAAACGAAGCAAACCCGGAATTAGTCCTAAAGAGACCAACAGGGGCAAACCCCTAAGACTGCATTCAAGTTTCTAGGGATTCTCTCGGAAAGGTAATCTAACCATGAATTGTCCAGTAGGTATACAATAATCTATTCTGGAGGTTATCTGCGGGTAGACATGGATTATGTCAACCCGGTATTTAGGTTCTCGATAGGATCTCTATGGAAATCCCGGATTCGACATGGTTGAAACCGTTGCAGAGGTACAGCGACAGCGACAGCGCCTCTTAGTAAAATTATTTCAGAAATAAAATGTAATGTTAAATGCATTCAAATACTGATTTAGTCCTCTTAAAACGTGTTCGTAAACGATTCCGCGTATGATATTCTACTAATTTTTTCTACACTTAATCAACCAAAAAGAAGATTGACTACTATAAAATAGTGTTTACAAGAGTGTTGCCAAAAATTGTCCAATTGGCGACTTCGTGATTAGTCCAAATACGATATGACACTAATCTCGTCTGAACCTATTGTTGACAAAAAAAATATTTTTTGACAGCAACAGGTATCAAACCCTGAGAAAATTAATCAAATTGCTTAGCCCGGAGATCTGGTTTAAAGGATCTGGTTACTACGGATCATGATCTTCTTTTCATAAGTTATGATTTTGTGCGGCAACCTAAATCTCCGAAAAATTTCTTTTATCGAAATTACAACAATACTGTACTGATGCCTTGTTTCAGGAATGTATGCAACTTCCTTGGCGGACTTTGTTCAATTGTACTTCGGTTGATGAGTAAGTTAACATTTTATCGTTGCTAATTGAATACTTATTTGAGAAATATGTTCCGAAAAGATTCAGGCGGTTCCAGAGGGATGGAGGGTTGACTGTTTGTTAAATCCTGATGAGCTTACCTCTCACTTTTTGTCTTCGAACAAACCTGTAATAGGCAGCTACCCTATCTCGCATGTCAGCCAGTATCTACATAATAGCATTAATGAATTTTATTTTTGCGGCGTTAGTCGGGATGAGCTGATTACTGCAATTTTCTCTGTGAAATCCGAAGCCATTGGGCCAGACTATATACCACCACGATTTATTAAGTTGTTGCTACCTCTAATTGACAAGTATATTCTTCATATTATGAACACTTGCTTGACTACGTCTAGTTTCCCAGAGGCTTGGAAAATTGCTACTGTCCTGCCTGTCCCTAAAAAGTCTAATGCTGAACCTCCTGCCGATTTTCGGCCCATAAGTATTGTATCGTTTTTGCCTAAGGTTCTAGAGAAACTTATGTATCGACAGGTAATTGGCTATATAGAGGCTGGCAACTTGATGACCCCTTCGCAGTCGGGATTCCGTTCTTTTCGTAGTTGCGAAACTTCAATATTATAGGCCTCAACTGATATAAGGGCCTCAATGGACCAGAACAATTTCATCACTTTGGTTCTTCTTGATTTTTCTAAAGCTTTCGACAGCGTTGATCACAGAATTCTCCTTAGGAAGCTTGTGACCAGGTACAATTTCATCAGCTCTGCAATTTCTCTGAAAAGGGAATTTATTTCGGACCGTCATCAGCGGGTAGGGGTTGGTGGCTCTCTTTCGAGTTCATTGACGGTAAAGTGTGGTGTTCCGCAAGGTTCCGTACTTGCTCCATTGCTGTTTAGCCTGTTTATTGATGATCTCCCGCGGGTTGTTGAGAGTAGCAAGATTCATATGTACGCAGATGATGTTCAGCTGTATTTGGGTAGACCTATCGGATTGCTTGAGGACTGCATTGCACGTATTAATATAGATTTAAGTAACATTATGGTCTGTGCTGAACGGACTATCACTTAATCCTGCAAAGTCACAGTGCATGCATTTCAATAGTAATGCATTGGATCATATTGATGTTCCACCTGTTACCCTGAATGGGTTTGATCAAATGCTCAGTAGGGTTTATGCTGGTTTACGTAGACTATGGCTTTCGGCAAGTATTTTGAGTACTGGTATGAAGCTTAAGTTGGTAAAAACATTAATTATGCCTTACTTCACATATGGAAAATCAGTTTACCCTAAATTGGATAGTATATGTTCCCGAAAAGTTGAAGTAGCCTTCAACGACTGTATTCGCTTCATTTTTGGTCTGCGTAGGTTCAATCATGTTTCACCTTATACAACTGCAGTGCTTGGTTTATCTATAAACTCTTATCTAAAACATAAAATACTAATTCTCCTTTATAATATTTTGAACAGTAATGAGCCGGAGTATCTCAGAGAATTCTTTCAAGTTTCCATTTCTAGACGTCACCGTAACATTATAATACCTAGGTTCAGTAAAGCTGTTATGGAGAGTTCTTTCCCTGTTCAGGCTGCCCGTCTTTGGAATGGTCTTCCTTCTTTCGTTCAGTCGGCACACTCTGTCAATGCATTTAGGACGTTGCTCAAAGCTCATATTCCTTAAATGTTATCTTAAATCCCAGTATGTAAACACTTTTAGATGCCTATCTACGTATCAATTGACTTATACTTTACTGATATTGTTTTTTTTTGGTAATAAAATATATATATACATATAATAATTTAATAATTTTATCTTTATTGTCTAGTTTTAATTGTTTAGCTTTTATCGATTTATTTTTATATATTTTTTTATTTTTCTTCTTTCTTTTTTGCAATGTTAATGGTACCATATGAAATGTTAGTTAGTTAGTATATTTTCCCTAAAATTAAACAATTTCTAGTTCCAGTTTCTATTTATTAGTGCGTATAAAAGATTTGTATTTCTTGTGTACATCACCCATGAAATATATATTATATTATTAAATCCTGAGACGTTGGGCGAAATTTAGAATGGTGGTAACCCTATACATACCTGGAGCGTATGGTGCGCGGGGCATAATGATGGAATAGGTTTTTGGAAGGGAAAGACTCACACTAGAGAATCAATTTCCGTAAAGAAAAACATTTTTTAACCTTTCAATTTTTAAAGAGAAATAAGCCACGAAGATCTAGTAAGGTAAGCAGTTCTACTTTCTTAAAGACTTGCACCTAGAACTAAATGAGATCTTCTTTCTGTATGTTGAACCATAATGTCATAGAGCTTTAATTCCTTTCCATTCTTAACTAAACAAAACTTATATCATGTAAAAATACTAAAAAAATCAGAAGAGTAATATCTACAAAATTCTATACCAGCGGTATCTTTTGTAAAATCTGACCTCGGTTTCAGGATTAGTCATAATCAAATCACAATTTGAAATGACGAATTTGGAATTTTAAAACGAATAGCGTCGAATCTAATTTCAACACCCCTTATTTGTAACACTACAACAGGCTTTTATCTAAAACCAATATAATTTTTCAAATCGTGACTCCGTCTTTAATTGAGTTTTTCAATCAGAACCATTTAAATATAAACTCAAAACTATTAATAAGTATCAGAAATATAATCATATATTCAACCCACTAAAGTGCATAACTTTTTGAAAACTCTAGTCGAAAACTATAAGTCGAAACGAATCTGCATGAAGTTGGCTGCCTTTGTTATATAAGTTATTTTTAGTTTCTGTCCTAAAACGTGTATATTCACGTGGAAAACGTGCCAAACACTCATGAACTCTAAATAATTCATAATACACGACGTATTGAAGGTTTGGAAAGCGTAACGTACCTGGGTTTCCGGAAGCGATTTCAATTTATTGATTTAAAGGAAGCTTTAATACTGAAATTTGGTGATTGTAACTGAAATTGTGATGATTGCTAGAATGCTAGGAAAAATTTTTCTCATAAGGTGGTTGGTTGACTAAACAAATATAGTAAAATTGAGCTGAAATTGATAAAAACTAGCAGAATTAGCAATATAATTCTGGAAGCATTTTATAACTTTTTTTTTTACCGGGCTTTCGAGATGTTATTAAAAATTGCATTTGCATACAGGGTGTTTCAGATCTGACGTGCCAAAATGAGTAGGGTGATAGATCTTAACTAGACAAACAAAAATTGTATGGCAGGGGGGGGGGGCAATTTCAAGCGTTTGGGAGTTACAGGGTGATTCATAAATTTCAGTTTTTCATGGTATGCACATTACTATTTTATTTTTATCTTTTGATCTACATAACACAGAGACATAAAACAAACGCTAAAAAACTACTATCCCACTGACCTTTCCAAAATTGTAAGCAATGTTGATCTAACTCCTACCATTACAGGTACACTCACTTCCAAAAGTGAAAAAAAAAATGGTTTGCGATTACCTAAAATTCCGAATTTTCCCAAATTTTCTCCGAAATTCATGTAATTAGTACAAACTTTTTTTATTTTTATTAGCTTGCCCATCTTATTACCTTTCTTAAAAGGTGCAACATGTTCACGGATTTTTAAAATTCGAAAAATTTGGCAATTTACGGCAATTTAAAAAAAAAGTGTGCATTTTGTGTCATAAATGTCACACTTTAATTATGTTTATAAAATTCTTTAATCACAATATCGCAAAATCCGGCTCGACAGACTATAACTACAACTTTATTTTACAAGAATTTTTTTACTTTTTGCAGATCCATCAACATTTCAAGGAGAAATGATGCAGACCGTGGAGCCACTTTTTTTTCATAGTGCTTCGGGAAACGTGATTTTTTACATTGTAATTTTTGAAAAAAATAAATTAAATAATTTTTTTTATAAAGTTTAAATACTAATAAACAATGTGTAAAAGTTATTTGAATTAATTTCTATTTCTATCCCTTCTAAAAACAGTTTTTCTTTTAGCGCGTTTTTGGCTCAAAGCTTTCTCTATTAGTTCGCTTATGGTGCTTAAAAACTTCGCTGATATAAATAAGACCAGGTCGTTTGCATAAGCCACCAGTTTAATTCTGATGCTCTCTATCAACCTTAAAAATTGATCAACAACTAACAGCGCAATGGTAAAGAACGCCACTCTGCGGGGTACCCGTAAAGGAAGCTCTTACTTTCCCAGTTTCCTATGTATCTGTCGGCTACTCATCATTGCTTCAACCCAGTGACAGACATGTTGACTCCATTGGAAATTAATGCATCACTGATGGTTTCAGTTTTGACGTTTTTAACTAACAATGTTGGTCTAATTAACAATCAAATCTTGTGATCGATTTTCTGGAGGGGAAGGGGAAGTGGCAGGTGGCGGGTGGCCGAAACTTCGTCTGTGGAGCAGCGATAACGTATCGAACCCCAAATATGGCGACCCATTGCTGTTCTCTGCTGACAGATTACGATAAAAAGGCTGCAGAGTCATGTCGGTGGCTCGGAATCCACTTTAAATTGTAGGTCCACTGACACTGGTTTTCTCGAATCGGGATAATTAGGGAAAATGTAATAGAAATGCACTTGACCCGAGTGAATTTATGTAAAAATTCAAAACAAAACTTTTTAAAACTGGAGCAGTTTGTGAAGACGTCCAGCGGGTAAAGAAAGAGGAAGAGGCAAAGGAATTTAGCTTTTCTTAATCAGAAAAGCCGATTTTGTTAAGAAATTTTAATATTTCTTACTTTCCTCGAGTTTTAAAAAGTTTGGTTTTGAATTTTCATATTTCCGAATTTTGTACTTCTACGATTTTGGTTTTCTGAAAATTTAAAGTTCTGCTTTTTAGTGTTAAAATGCATATTCCTTTTGAAAGAGAGACCGTTTGTACATAACGACTTTCATCCTTGACAGATTTTTTAGAAGTACGGTCGAAATCGGTGTTGCTATATGAATAATAAGTTTTAACAACCAGGTCAACCACCAAATGGCAACAATCAAAAACACTTTGCTTACGTTCAAACACCAAAAACTATAATCTTGCGAAAGACTTAAAGTTATATTATAAATTTATTTTTTAATATTAAACAAAATTTTAATAAATACAAAGTTCTAAATTATTGGCAATAACTTGGAGTAGCCAAGGTTGGATAAGTTCGAAGTCTTTGAAGTTCCAGAATTGTGGCAAGCTCTAGTATGTGAGCATGATTCGCCTGTACTCTTCTGACCAGCTTACCTCTCTCAATAATGGCCTTCATCCTTAAATTTTTTTTCCATACAAATACAAATAAATTTCATATACATACATGTATAGAATTATTAAATTTCTTACCTCTCTTTCCGTTCCCTTTGCTCCTTTTCTTCCAAAAATACATCTCGCTGCAGATTTTGTTCTGTAACATCAATGTTAATATTTTGAATTTTCTTGTCCAACAAAGAATTGCTTTTCTTCTGCTCTTCAACTTTGCCTCTAGCTTCTTCTAATTTACCATCCCTGTATGGAAATATGTTATGACTTTAACCCGAATATAAAAATTTCATTACATTTCCTTAAGAAGTCTTTGAAGATTACTTGTTTTTCTCGAAATTTCACGACTGAGTTGAGCATTTGATAGATCTTCAGTCCTTCCCTCTCGTTTACGCCTTAACCATTGCTGCATCTCTATGGTAACCTGCATGAACAAAGCAACTTATTAGCGCAGTAAAATTATTATTATCATTATTATCATTTATGGCGACGAACCGGACCCGATGGAGAGTAGATGAAGTAGATGCCCTATGCCCACAAGAAGTTAAAGGAACATCTGCGATAGATTACCTTAGATTTTTCAATTTGTTCTAACATTTTCTGTAAATCGGATAGAGTCAACTGGAGCCATTTATGATACCATTCTTTGAAAAGAATCTTTCTCCGAAAAATTGCCAACCTCTCCATTGCAGCAATTTTTTTTTGACCAGCACGCTAAAATTAAATGAATAGAAGGTTTATGGAATTTTACAATAATTTCAATTTTTTCAAACTTTTATTATTTCGTTTATGTCACCAACATCTTCAGAACTCAAAAGCACACAACCATAGAAATCGGAAAGTCTTCCTGTAAGTGGTGTTTCCACAAGGCCCATTGGCAGAACTATTTGTATGTAACGATTTTGGAGATGCTCTTTCTAAATATAGAGGCGGAGTTCAATACTCTTTGCGGTTCGATTAAATAGATTTCAAAAATATTTACGTATTTTTGCTTAATATCTTGCAAAAACCGATCTAGGCCTCCGAGGGCAGTTTTTTTGGTTTGCAGTTCTCTTGTAAAGGCATTTAGAGATGCTTCAGCTTCAGCCAATTGAGCACCGCACGCTTTCACCTGAAGATAATTTTAACATAAATAATAACAACGTAACGCTAGCCATGTGTTAACGAATAGACATTTCCTGATTTCGAGAACAAATTTAAATTAACTTGCTTGAAACTTTGTGTAAACTGCAGTATCTAAAATTGATAGCATTTCTGTATTTTATTCCCTTTTTAGATGAAGTGTAATTAAAGATATTGTAAAAAATACAAAAATATTTCTTATGTGTTGCACATTGTATTTTTTGACTAAAATTTTAATTATTTTCTATTCATACAACGAAAAATGGAAATTCTTTATGATTTAATAAATATTTAATTTTCATGAGCTATATATAAAAAGTATTTAAAAAAACAACTCAATTTAATTTTTGTCACTTTACTTTCAATAAAAATTAATAGTTTGCTAGAGGGTCTGGTTACATCATTGTTACATCTTTGCACTCCCGAGTTTTTGTAATGTAATTTAACTCCGCCGGATCCGGTCCCAAAATAAGGCAACCAATGCCCCAGCACTCTTTCTGGGAGGGAATAGGTAGGCTTGTAATCCACTTATTTGAAAACACCACCATACACACGAAACATCTAGTACGCCTCGGATACCTCAGACTGATTTTGTAATGACCTCTTTTGGCTACAAATATCGAACTAGTGTGGAGCGTGAGAGCTCTACGGAACGAGTGTGGATACGCGAAGATCATCGAGGTGAAACGGGCAATCGCCCAATACAAAATAAACATTTTAGGGTTAAGCGTAGATGCAGAGGAAGTCGAAAGTTTATATCACTGAAGCCGTGCTGCTATACTCTGGTCAAGAAGAATCAGAAACACATCGCATTACAGCTGTAGGCTTCTTGCTAACAAAGCTGGCCCACCGATAACTACTCGACTGGTCACCAATATCCGGCCGAATTATTATCGCCAGGTTCCGAACCAGGGTGCGTAACATTTCAATTATTCAATGCTGTACACTGACCGAGAAAGCAGGTTTAACAACCAAAGAGGACTTCTATCTACTCCTTTGTGACACTTGTCATAAGATCCCTAAAGGTAATATAAAAATAGTTATGGTGGATTTTAACGCCAAAATCAGGACTAAGAACATCGACCTGGAGCATGTAATGAGGAAGTTTGGACTCGGGAACAGGAACGCAAACGGAAAGTTGTTTGTTCGATTCTGTAACTCGCGAGAACCTGGTATCAATGGATCTTTATTTAAACACTATAGTTTAACATCCTGGGTTTCCCCAGACGGTCGAACAGAGAATCAGATTGATCATATTCCTATTTCGAAAAGCTGGAGAAAGTATCTTCTCGATGTAATGTATAAACTGAAAACTGATGCACTGATGCACTGCGTTATAACACCGATGATTTTATCACTTATAACATAAATTTTAAGGGCGGTAGAATGTTTTTCGAGCTGTGGTACAAAACACGTGGGACTATTGTAATGCGGAAGAAGGTCATGAATCAGTGATGCCACACGATTCAAAATGCAAGAACAGAAACAGATTTAAGTCCGCATTAGTTTTGCTGCCAATGTTACAGTCATACAAAATCTCTGAATTACATACCGATCTATACAGAAAGACGGCCAAATAATTGTAAGACGTGACAAGCGTTATTACATCAACGCATTAGCAGAAAAAACAAGAAGTGGCCTACCGCGAATGCAATACATTCAATGAACCTCGATAAGGTCACAGGGATTGATGGAATACCAGCGAATTTTGCTAAGGAGGACCCTACTGTTGTAGCTGATATTCTTCTTCCTGTAATTCAGAAATATTGCGAGAATGAGCCCTATCCCACTGAACGAAAAACAAGCGAAATTGTGAAGATTCCCAATAAAAGCGACCTGAGCGGTTGTAAGATTGACGTGGTTTTCTTAAGGGTGTCACATCAATGCTCTTCGAATTATCGTCAAACAATCCCCTTTAGTACCCTCACCTTAGAAAATTCTTAACATGACCCTAGTGCGCCACTTTTCTCTATACAGCAAGAGGAAATTATCGTAAGCAGAGAATCATCATAGTCACTCTAGCTACAACATTGTTATCATTTAACAATCAGGAAATGTATTCTGCACAACGGAATCAAAATCGGTCTATGCCTTATGAAGCTAGCCGCCGCCCATCCTCCACCTCTCACCATAAGCCACGATTTTTGTCAGAATACAAATAGATACTCTATGCATTCAGAATAATCTAAATCAGTCCACGCGGTACAAAGTTAGGTTTACCCTCGTTGCACCCCAACCCTAGGTCAACATTTTTCCATAGAGTAGCAATGGGGGATCATATAATACACAACAAAAAGGAATCTTCCAAAAAGAAATTGTGTAACGTCCCCTCTACCACACCTCTACGCACACTACCCAACTTATAAATTTTTGTCGTCGTATCAGTGGGGCAACATATTCTACACATCAAAAGAAGAATCATCGAAAGTCCACGCGTTACGAAGTTAGACTACCCCTACCCCCTCTCCCCACCCTAGACCAAATTTCTTTCTCCTATTGAAAAGAGGGGGGGGGGGATTGTACTCTGTACAATAAAACAGAACCATCCAAATCTGTCCACGCGTTACAAAGGTACGTTTCTCCTCCCCCGCACCCAAAATTTTTTGATATGGTACCAATGGGTGAATATACTCTACCTAATAGCGTTACGAAGTTATGCCCGGTCAGACATAAAAAAAATATACACGTCGAACTTAGAACCTCTCTGTTTTTGGGAAGTCGGTTAAAAAATAAGACACGTGCTATTTGAAATAAACTGGCTGCCTGTGTTGTGTGCATTACCCTGATTTTGCTCAATTTCATACTGAGTTAATTATGGAGATAGTCTGTCTAGGGTTTTAAACATGCTGCTCCATTATGACTTTATTTTGAATGTCCGCGCATTATACCTAGTAGTAATCGGTTATATAATTGGTTAAATACCATAACAGAAATATTTTTAGATAAAAAAACACAAAAGACTTACTCTAAATTCACTTTCCATCTTATGTCTTCTCATGCGGCACAGCACACTCCACAAGTGCTGGTCAACTGTATTTGGAGCTAAATTAAAACTATCTATAGATTCAACAAGCTGTAAAAATTCATAACATTCTTCAGGCAATGGAAGACCTTCCCTTGAACTATTTTTCGTCACAATTCTGTGTGCCATATCTGTCAAAATTGCAGCAGTTGCCCAAGCACGCTGTTGCCATTTGGGTCTCCTTTTAAATATTTTATAAGCTTGATCCACGACAAAAGCCGGCGCAAATTCTGCAATCTGAGACTTGAATTGTTTATCTAATGTTTTGTCTCGTAATTGAAGTTGTTCATATCGGAGACGAAAATCTTGCAGAAGTTTGTCTAATTCTTCAATTTTTGCGTTAAGCTTTTCATTCATTAACTTCTTTTGCTTACTTTGATTCCTGAAAAGATTATGTTATTGAATTATGTAAATTTTGCTGTATAAACCTCGTTACTCACAGCATGTCTCTTTCCATTTTTTTAAAGGCTAATCGCTGAAAATTGTACAAGGAAAAACGCAAAATTTTTATTTCTTCCTGCCGTACTGCTGCATCTACTCGCACTTTTAACAAAAAAGCTTCCCCACATTTAATATTGAATTTTACAATAGTATCATCCTGATGGAATTGAATTTTGGCTTGCTCTTCTAGTAGCATGCCTTGATACTTTTCTCGTTCAGCCACGATAGATTTGATTTTCTCCTCCCATTCCTGTACAGACCGGATATCTTCTTTTGTGTACTCATAGGGATCCTTTTCTTTTATAATGCATTCAGGGGGCGGTGGGTCCTTTTTGATTTCATCCTGCCAACGTCTTTCTAAAACACCATCCATCATTGCCATTAAAGCTCTTTCACGAAAATCATCTGCTAGCAGTGCGAGACGACGTTGTTCCGCTTCATAAGCTAGTTGGTCTAAGATTTTTTGTCTGCTGGGTGAAATGTATGGTTTGCTTGTCACCTCATCTTCTTCTACCTGAAATTAATTACTTAGTTTAGTTTGATATAGATGTAAAAAACAATTATCTGTTAGATGCTTATTAATTTAAGCAAAAGAATTTTAAACGGTATACTGTTGGAGATATAGAAGACTAAGAAGGCAAACTATTTCTTTTTTTGGAACAAATTCGAAAATAATAAACAAAAAACAATTCCAGAGCAAGGTTAACCCTAAACTCTTATAGAGAATATGAGCGGTTGTGTAAAAGAGCAATTTTGGCCCCGACTAGCAAAACTGTACACAAAGACAAAATTCCAGGAAAAATTACGGTTCCACTTATACACGATTATAGTTCCAAATAACACATTCTGTCAAAACTTAGGTATCCGCATTATTAAAATTAACAATTTTTCTAGTAATTTTTAATGTGCTTAGGCAATTTTTACGTAATATCACCGTATAATTAACATGACTCGTAAAATTTACTGTGATTTAGGAAAATTTTTCGCCCAATATACAATTTTTGCCGGAATAATTGGCAAATTGTACAGTTTTCCACAAATTGCAACAAACTTGAAATCATTTTCTTCCTCGGATGTGACTTAGTTTTCTGTGTTTCGGAATTTTAATTGAAATTAGTTTTCAATGTGAATATTAATGATTAATTAACTTTCAATCAATTTATTAACTACTGCAAGTGTCAATAAGCGAATTTTAATCTTTTTGAAGGTGAATTTATTTGATTACTTTTAAGTCTTTTGAATTCTTTACTCGGAACAACACTTGAAATCGAACAGATACTCGAGGCTCCTCGTTCCGGAAAATTTACGATGCTGTTCCCTTAAATTAAGATAGCTGACAGTTGCCACACAATTACAGTGCGATCCGAACTTTAGAACTCTTCTCTTAGTGTAGGACAAGTAAGTGACAAAAATAGATATCACAAGATACCACAGATTAACCAATCTTTGTAATATTTCAACGAAACGAGCTCGAGAGAGAACATTTTTAGGTTCACCTCAAGCAAATGTCAGATTCAAACTTAATAAATATCTAGAAAAATGTAATGATGAAGTAGAAGGTATTAATCCATTCCTATGGCTTGCTATGGGATGTCCGGTGTACACCTCTCATGAACAGATGTTCTAACCTAGAGTAGGTTGTGAGTAGGATGCACCGAGACTATGCAAAGGCACACGGCTACAAATTACACATCTGGGACGAAATATCATGCCAGCTATCTATTACAATTATTACCAACATGCGTATGCGAAATCAATAGTACTGTTATCAGCGAAACTATATAGACGATCGAAGGTGATAAATATAAGGTCATTAAAAAGAAAAGAAAAAGTGTTGGTAAAAGAACTGAACCTTACGGTACACCGGTGTTAATTTCATAGAGATTATATGATGAGATATAAAGTTTTCAATTCCATTTTATTAGAATAGGATCAAGAGTAAATGCTTGAAGCTAAAAGCAAGAGACAGTGTGTCACACTCTATGGCAGGATTTTGAAATATTCAAGGTAGTAATTTCGGGTTCACTAAAGTTGTAAAGAAAGTGATTTCAGGAATGTTGACTAATTGTAATCGGGCAGAGAGAAAGATACTCTCTTATAAAGAGGCGGCTGAAGCTGATTGATAACTTATTGAATGTTTCTGATCTAATAACAAATTTTTTAAACTTATATAGATTATTAACAATAAAAGCTTGAGCGTTCAGTGATGTTAACCAAAATTTAAAGAGTTACATGTCTGGGCATCTCCGTAGCAATTATCACTACGCCAACTGCGGCATTGGAGACCATGCTTCCACCAATTGACTTCAACTGTAACAGTATAGCTGCACTCAGCGCCATAAGGCTGTAAGAGTCAGCTTGTTGGACAAAATTGTGACCATAGCTATAGCAATATACTAAGAATCTATCATGAAGGCTGTCTGCAAGAGAAAATCTTTACTACTAGAATCCCACGCAGAGAGTAGTGGGGGAAGATGGTTGTGTTTCCATGTCGGATATAGCAGTCTTCACTGATGGATCTCAAGAAGAGGACGGTGTGGGAACTGGGGCGTATTCGAATTGCCTAAACATATAGTCAATATCGATTGATTCACTACTGCAGCGTGTTTTAAGCAGATATCTTGGCCTTATAAAGAGCGGCTATTACTAGCACGCGCAAATATACATACGTAATGATAGCGACATAGGAATTTATATCGACTGTCAAGCGACAACAAAGACGCTGGGCTCAAACGTAATAAGTATATAGCTGGTGCGCAGATGTCCGAATAGTTTCCAAAACTTAGGAGCAATACACGGGGTAACACGGGGGTCATATTGAGATACAGTGGTATGAGGCACTGGTACTGATGGCAAAGGAAGGTTCAAAACGGATTGCAAAGACAACGGACCTTCCTTAGGTCTATGTTAGACTTTCCAATCGGCTTACCAATAGCTACCACTCTAACCTAACCTCATCCCATTTCCATCCTAACTTGAACACTACATTTTTAAATATCAATAGGACAATTAACATACGTAAACATGAAAGCACAGAGTGGGCTCATTTGAGATATTCAAGGAGGAAGAACAAAAATTGTGTCCTTAATATCCTTTTTCCTTTCTTGCCCTAGTAGTTCATTTTTTGAAGGAAAATGTTAACATAAGTATATAGTATTTCTTTAAAACTGCGATTTTAAAGCAGTTGGGTCTTGTTTCATCCTCGCTACTACAAGCATTTCTCTGTAAATCATGTACGGTTAGTGTATCTGTAGTTACAGTATTATATTTCTTAATTTTAAAAGCAATTCTTCTGATTAAATTTTAACAAAAAAGGTATTTTCACTTTCTACTTTGATTTTTTGGTTCAGGCTGTACTGACAAATGAATTTAAAAAGTTTTTAGGTATACCTTGACTGATTTCGAATAATATATCTTATAAACACTGTCAATCATATTTACATAAGACTGTCCCACTCAAATTAGTTTACCAATCTCAGACTTTTAGGTATTAGAAAATTTGATAGACTACAACATTTGGGATTATATGCTCAGTCTAAAACCAAATCTTAAACCTTTTCTCTTTCCTTTTTAGTAATCTGTACCTCAAAACGAAAAAAGGAACCCTTATAGGATCACTTCGTTGTTCGTCTGTCTCTCTGTCAAGACAGACACTCGCAAATAAATCAAAACCTATAGGTTACTTCCCGTTGACCTAGAATCGTGAAATTTGGCAAGAAGCAAGGTCTCACAGCATAAGTAAAGGAATTAATCCGAAAATCGTTAATTTATGGAACTTTAGGTTCACGAGTCAAACTCGCACTTGTCCGGTTTTTTCTTTTTTGTATTATAAAAGCTGTCGAATTTAACAAAAGACATGTTTGGTATATCTATAAACTTTTTGTCAACTAAGCTAATTTTATTTAGAAATATTCATAATTATTACCTTAATAATACTTTCAGGCATTTCATCAATAGACAAGCTGGGATCTTCAATCGGTTCCGGTTGTGCAATATCTCTCTCCCCTCTCAACTCAGCCAAAATGACTAACTCCAACAAAATATATCTCAAGCGATCGTTGCGTTCTTTAACGTATTTTAATTGATCGTCTTTCATTTGCAATAATTCTTCAAATTCTTTGTTGAAGTACTTCTTTAACGACAGCATGTGGTCCTAAAATTAATTCCAAAAATAAATGTGTAATGTTCCTACTTCTCAAGTAAATAATCATACCTTACTAAAAATGTGCTGAATGTACGTCTGGTAAATGTTAACCACCTCCAGCTGATCGTATGAATACCGATTTGGCTCCACGAATTCATGTGTACTTGTACCAGAAAGCGCATATTTCGTATGAAATGTCTTTGATGTACTAGATATAAAATCCGTCGTATCTGTTTCACTAAGATGATCTTCAAATTTATTTCCTTTGAATGTTTCTTCCCCCATCAACTGCGGTTTTCCTGTATTTAAGTTGTAATAGCTAGCCCATTTCGGTATCCAAGGAAACAAACAATCACCCGATCTTGTTAAATTTTCAGCCAATCGTAGTAGTTCAGCTTTTTCAAGATCTAATTTATAACTCTTGCCTATAGTCAAAGCAAAATTTTCACAATTTAGCCCCGAGAAAATTCCTCTAATTGCTCGGCATTTCACCTCCATCGTATCCCAGGTAATACTGATAATATATTCCGTTATTCGATTCTGATCCGCTATATAAGCTTGACGTAAACGTTCTTCTTTTTCTCGCTCAAGTCTAGCCATTTCTTTTACTTGATTCACCCATTCCAGGTTCAGGTTAAACTTAAACGTTTCAAGTTTATCCATTTCTTCTGCTGCTTCATTCTTATTCAAAAGTTCTTGGAGTTTTGCTTGAAGAACCTTGAAATCTTCCATTAATTTTCGCCTGATTTCCACAAATGTATTTGTTTCTTTATCAAGTTTCTCCTGCTTCTTTATTACTAACCAAGATTTATCTGAAGGATTTAAAATAAAAAATAATGCGAATAAGTGTATTTTACTATCGTATATTGTAAAGTGCTCCAAGTTGGCCATGAAAACGGAAAAGTAAACTGTGTAATGCCTATGTCCCAGATGGCCAGAAATCAAGGAGAGGAAATGTGGTAAGTCAACTACTGAAGAGAGAGAAGTTTATATAACTGAACAGGGCCGCCGAGAGGGGGTGCGAAGGGGGTAAACCCCCCGGGCCCGGGCTTTCAAAAGGGGCCCCGTCGGACAGTCATCAATAGAAAATTTTGTCCATTTTAATTAAATATACAAAAAAAATGTTTCACGATCGAAAAAGTGTAATATACTAGACAGATTTTAATTTGAAAGTCACTCATTTTACTGTATATGGGCCCGTAAACGCTTAGTACCGAGCACGAAACTCCTTTCGCGGGGGCCCGTATGTGCAACCCCCCGTGAAGTTAAATGTTATATTGTGAAAAACGGCTGTTAAGAAAATTGTGAAGTGAAGAGCCCCAACTACATTACAATTGGTGTCAAAAGTGGGATTAATTAAGAAAGGTGAAGGAAGTGACCTTAACGAAAAAACAATGTGTAATTTTGAAAGCAAAGTGAAATAGTGCTATCAATCTAAATAAACGCTCCTTACCTACGGCTGAAAACAAATGTGCTGTGGTGGCATGTTTACAAGAATCCATGGAAAATGAAGAAAAAGATCCATAAAAGTTTATTTTGCAGGGCAAGCTCGATCGCTTCCAAAGAACGAGTTAAGGCAACAATGGACGAACAAAAATCTGAATTGAAGTCGTCGTTGGAACAACATAAATGAATTGAAGTAATAGTTGGAAAACATCATGAGACGAGTTTAAATCATCGGTGGAAAGACCCGCAAATGAGTTAAAACCAGCAATGGAAGAACAGAAATCTTCAACGGCCGAACTAAAAACATCAACGGAGAGACAGAAAGCATCGATGACAGAACAGAAATTGTCGACGGCTGAGTTGAAATCTGAGTTAAAGCAATCATTAGAAGAATAGAAATTGTCGAATTGAAGAGTCAATAAAAAACTATGAAAAAATAAAAAGAGTAAAGAAATAGAGAAAAGGTTTGAAGAGCTACATTTTTCTGGACAGTCAATAGAGAAAATGTTTGAAGAAATCAGGAATAAGCCCGAGAGCTTGCAGAAAAAACATCCAGCAACTTTAGCAACAGACATGACCGTAAATAAAAGACTGCATACTCTAACTTTTGACGGTCAAACCCCTTGGCAGATATATAGATTTCAGATTTACAGACTATACCGGCAAAATAAAAACAATTATCATCTCGAATACAAGCCTTAGAGGTTTACCGTCTTCAGCTGCGGAGTCGAACACAGAAGCCTGGAGAGACGCTGCAGCAGTTATGTGCGGATATAGAAAGGCTGACATATTTGGCTTACTCCACGTTTAGCTAAGATTATGGCAACGAAAACCGCAGGAAAACAAGCCTCAAGAAGACCTATTCACGTAAGAGAAGAAACCGAAATAGAAAACACCTTTTGCTGGATATGCAGCCAAGAGAGTCTTCTTCGACGGAATTGCTGGAAGCAAAGAAGACCAGCTCTTCCGGAATGTGGCATCAGGAAGACTGGTTATGAAAGGTGCAGGAAAAAAAATTTGGATTGAGGAAAGATAAGGACAGAAATATTTAAATTACAGTACCATACCGCAGATAGAAATGCTGGTGCTGCGGTGAAGAAAGTCATATACAGAATGACTGTAAAACGAAGATCCATGGCCACTTATTTCTGGAGTATGTCTAAATTGCGGAGTAAATGTCAGTGGTTCGAAATTCACTTTAAATTGTAGGTATACTTGCAATAGTTGTCTCGAATCGGGTTCTTCTCTCGCCCCATGCCACAGGGTGTTACAGGAATTAGACAGATGGCTCAATTGAAGGTGCCCGCAGCAATGGAGGTGTTTCGAGAGTAAGTCAATGGGAAGAGTCAGATATTAAATCATTCGCGCAGTAATCGATAACAAAATCATCTAGCCGTAAGTTGTTATGTATACGGGCTGTTTCAGATGTGGTGTGCCAAAATAAGTGGGGTGATATCTCACCTAGCCAAACCAAAAATGTGAGGGGGGGGGGGAGGCAATCTCAACCGTTTGGAGGTTACAGGGTGATTTTATACATTTGCTACTTTCACGGTATTCATGTTATTATTTTTGATTTATTTAACGCAGCGTCATCAAATAAACGCCAAAAAACTACTACATATCTAACTCTTACCATTGCAGGTACAGTTTCCAAAATTGAAAAAAATATTTTGCATTTTTCCAAATTATCTTCGAAATTCATGTAGGAGACCCAGTGCATACTGCCAATATTGTGAGGCAATATTGAGTAAAAAATGTCCTAACCGCCGGATTGGACGAGCTGCACCGATTCTTTGTCCTGCTAGATCTCCAGATCTTAGTCCATTGGACTTTTTTTTATAGGAAGCAAAGAGGGACGAAAATAAAACTAAAAAATCCGTATCTCTTCAAGACGAACAGATGTATACAAAAAAAATTAAAATCAGCTAATATTTACGGCCGCAGTAATTTGGTAAAGCTTTGAATTTTTTCTTGTCTGCAAACTTCAGATCATAGAAATCATCAATTTGGAGAACCCTCATACTACAACACGAGAGCTCGCCATGTAGCGGGCTCTTAGAAAATGGTGCTACGATGTTTAGGGGGGACCTCGAAACTACAAAAAAAATGTATTTCTGATTAATTATCCAGCCATATTAGTTTCCAGCCCTTTAAAGTACAGGGGCCAAAATTTGAAGGAAACAATTTTTCACTGAAACACTGCGGGATGATCATTATTTGCCCAAGTTATCTGGAAACATAATTTTGAACCCCTAAGCTTATCTCAGTCGTTTTGGTAAATTTTCGAAATTACCAAACGACGTAAAAATTGTGTCTACAGAAAATTATCTTATGGCAAGCTTTACCTAATTTATTTGACAATTTAAAGGCAAGATTAACACGAACGGATACGCCTGTATATTTCTGACAAGCTCTAGCGCCCTAAGTGACTGGATTTAATCCTTAGCATACCTCGATTATGTTTTCGGGAAGGGTTCAACTATCGATCTACATAAGTTTTAACACTTTTAACCGATCAGTGACGGCATTTTGGTCGCGAGCTCTCGTGCTATATTAGTGGAAATTTCCGATGTGCCAAAATAACTAACGCCAGGTTACTAGAACGCCTTAAGAAAGGAATTTCCAACCAAAATTATGGCAACAGTAAGGCAACTGTAAAAAATGGTTCGACGCCAACACTTTGTAGTATCTACAGTTTTGCTTTTTTATTTTAAGTCGTCTTTCTGTTGGCTCTCCACTTGTTCGACCATGCATCAACACTAACCATCCGAGCACAATGGGACCATTGGTCATCTCACGCCAGTGCTACCATATCCTCGATTGGATCATAAAACTATCGTATTACACTGCCACTTACTTGGTTCCCCTTCCGGTGCAACGTATCCTATGATATCCTTCGCAAATACCGTTTCAAACTTTGGTAAAGTTGGAGCGTTTATCTGAGTCTTGTAGGGTTCTATTTCAAGACATTTCAAAGATGAATTGGAGAGACATATAGCATATCTAGAAAATAAGAATACTAGTTAAAAATATGAAAAAATTACTCCATTTACTGTCTGTTAGGAGTGCAGCAGACTTTCAATGCAGTCTCCATAAACCGTTTGAAACCAAAAAAGTAAGTCGCTATGGTCTTTGTTGTTATATCAAAAACGCAAACTATTCCACTCAAATCGAATGTTACTATATTGTAAGAATCACTACATACTTCGAAGGATTTAATCTGGTGTACTGTTGGGATTGAAATTATTTGCTTAAGTCCATTTTCCCTCACTTCCAATATATGAAATTGGCGTTGATTTAGTGGGATGGCAAGAATTTTATTGGATGCAATCTCTGAACTATAAAAAGTTGCAAGCGTTTTGTATACAAATGGAAACTTAATCATAGTCTGCTTAATCGTATAGTCTTTTTTTTGAATAGTTACATGAAGACCGTCTTTTGTCAAAATTGCTTTGCTATGAACATCTTTGGATATGACAAATATCAACCCAAGAATTGTTGCTGTCTCATATATACTGTAATTGAAAGTATAAAATTCACAATTGAAGTTTACTAGGCATTCTAGCTTGCTCGTCAATCCAGTCATCACGTAGAATTCACCTTTTATATCGCTTACGACTAAGTATTCTCTACTAGGTGAGAAATGTAAAGATTTTATTGGTCCTCCTCCTATGAAAAATTCAGTCAAAATTTCTGGGCGTACTGGATCATAGAATGAAATTAATTTTAAAACACCCCTCCTATCTCCTATGAAGACAACAGGATAATCAGGATGAGAAACCATGCACGTCAAATTTAACAAGTACCTAATACTAGAAACCTAAAAAAATATCGTTTAAAATAAATTCGGAATTAAAAACCATACATTGATCTTACGATCTTTTCTGTAACTACTTCCACTAAATAAATTTCATCGTTTGTAGTTATTGTCACGATATAATCTCCTTGTGGATAAAGTAGTTGGACAATTTTGAAAGAGCGAATCATTTCTACAACACGCCTTCTTTTCTGATTTATGTCTTCTAGATAATAAATGTGTCCAAGTTTATCTTTAATGATTCCCATTTCAAAGTTATTCGTTGATTTGGCATAAAGAATGGCTTCATCATGTTCATATGTCCACATAACTGTAAAGTTGACTCCTACTTTCTTCACATACTTAACTTCGTTTTCAGGCCCAGTTATAACGAATCCACCTTTATAGATGCAAACACAGGTATTACATGATGTTTCTGTTCCCCACTGCCACAATTGCTTTATTACTCCAGTTGATGGCACAACCTAGTAAAATTTTCACATTTTTAATTGCAACTATATTTATTAAAATTAGATTTTAAATTTTACATAACGCTTATAATATGCAAGAGATGGTTCGACATTATTTACTAACACTTGTTGCATTTCGTACGACTTGCTACTGGTTAACAAGCTAACTGAGTAATACCAGGGCCAAACCTTCGGTCAGAACACTCTTTAACACTCTCTCTCTCTCTTTACCTCTCTAGTTCTTGTAAATTCTTATGTGGTGGAAGAAGACAATAGATTAAGGTTGGATTCCAATTCATCAGATATTACTCCGCAATCTCCAACTGAATTTAACTGTTATTTATTGTCCACAAAAAGCAACCATATGGAATTCAGGCCAGGTTCCAGGAATGAGCCTGTGTTGGGGGGGGGGGGGGCTAAGGCGCGTATTATTTTTACATTTTTTGTCAATTTTAAATTGTTGCAATTGCCACGAGAAGAACAAGTCTTACGTTGGGATCTTAGAACTGGGAGGATTATGCGAGCAGACATCAATAGTCCCGCGGGACTATAAGCGGATCCAAAATCTCTTGGCGTTCGTTAAGAACATTTTTGCATGAGTATTCCTGGTGGACAAAAAAAGTGCGGAACGGCTATGCGGAGAGTGCTTCCGCTTACGAGCAATTGGTTCGCGAAATTGGTTTTTCGCTCGGTGCTGCGTCTAACCTCAGGAAACACTCAGACGCCGTTGTTCTAGTTTTTGATATTTAATTTCTCGGTTTGCTGTTCATTTTTTCATTCGTTTAAGTTTAGCTCTAAGTTTGGTGCCGCATTTTTTGTTTTTCATTTTCGAAATTACTTGGTGTTCTTATTTTAGAGCTGGTGAAAACGCCATTTCAATTTTTAATTATTTTTACTTTCAGTTTTATTTAACCTTTAAACTAAATTTTAGTTTTTGTGTCTTTTCTAAAACAATATCAGTATTTTTTTTTTGATTTTTTACAATTGTAATTTTTAGGCTAGCTAAAGTTTTGTAGGATTTTTACTAAACTAGATAAAGACTTAAGTGGGACCGTCGAGGATAACACGACCAACTTCACAGTATGAAATATTAAATATTAACAATAATAACACAAACAAGTAAGCATTTTAACCACTAAAAATATTACGAGTAATTAATTTTTACTAATACATATAACATTATTCGATTCATTCACTTATCCATTATTAATATTGAATATTTATTGTTCTATTACGTTTTTTTACTAATATAAAAGAGTTATTTGATAAAATCTCAATTACAATATAAGCTCCATCCCTAAGACCTCGCCCCCACCACCCAACTTTGATGCAAAATGGTTGTAATAAGAGAACGTACTCTATAAATCAAAAGCCCATTCAAATCGGTCCACGCGTTACGAATCTAGGTTCTGTCCACCAAACTCTTACAACTACCCCACCCTACCAATGTTCAACACAGCTCAATTCGACAATAAGAAGTGTGTGAAAAATCGATCAGAAGATTTCATTGTTAGTTAGTGTTTGGAGACGGAGTTGGATCAATTCGTTGAGCCGGACGACCAACATGCCATGGGTCCCGGGTTCGAGACCAGATCTCCCAGTGGGTTTTTATTAAGAAATTAAAATAATCCACTCCGTCTCTGGGATATTGTCTAGCTCGCAGCAATGCAAAAAACAAGACATTCAAAGTTTCCTCACTTCACTTACCCTAATTCCATTTCGGCCAAAATTATGCTATCGCATCAAAGGGTTGTCCTCTAGGATTCGGCCACATCGTATAAAAAAAAGAAATTAAATAAAGTCCTTTAAAGAAAGTTCCCCTGAACTTTAAATTTATTTTAGATCATACTGGCAATAATATACAGGGTATTTCAGATCTGACGTGCCAAAATGAGTGCGGTGATAGATCTCACCTAGACAAAAAAAATTGTATGGAAGGGGGGGAGGGGGGGCTCTCAACCGTTCGGGAGTTACAGGGTGATTCATAAATTTCAGTTTTTCATGGTAAACACATTACTCTTTTATTTTTATCTCTTCATCTACCCAACACAACCACATGAAACAAACGCTAAAAAGCAACTATCCTAATTACCTTTCCAAAAATGTCAACAATGTTGATCTCTATGTTGGGTAGATCAAAATATAAAAATAAAAGAGTGATGTGCATACCATGAAAAACTGAAATTTATGAATCACCCTGTAACTTCCAAATGGTTGAGGAAAAAAGAAAACTGCTAATACCGAATTTACTAGCAGATAGTGAATTCGCTGGCTAGTAGATTGTAAACTTGCTCAATGTAATCGCCTTAATAGTCACGATCGCCTTTCTAAAATTGTGCTTCGCATGCAGGACTAAACCCATCTCAGAGACAAAGTTTCTTTTTCCCACCAGCCGCAGAAATTAGAGTTAAAAATATTTTTCCAATTTTTCGAATGTAATGTATTACTTACTAAACGAATTATAGATAAGGAACAATCTTATCTTCTGTGCAAAAATCCTTAATTCTACCAATTAATTTTCCAAACGAAATTCGGAGTAGTTTGTTGAATTCGCTAAGGAAGCAATCTAAATGGGTTTTATTCTCTTTGGTCTTTCTATTACAAGTCGGTGTTGATTTTTTAACCTCTGCATAAAATAGACCAGCAATATAGGACGGCTGATAACAGACTCCTGAAGTTTGTTTCTGGGACTGGCTAATTGTTGTCGGACGGAGAGACAATAACTCTCTTAATCAAACTCTCCTAGTCCAAGGAGTTACGCGTTTCCGTGTTTATTGGATGGTTTGCAACCAGGTGTAACCAGCTGTATTATAAAGGAGCCTCCTTGATTCCTGGACCTTCCATTACATAAGGCTCTATCATGATCGACCTTCCTCACCCCTATCATCTCTAGACTATGAGTGCAGGCTTGTTGCAAATGAATAAAAACCTCACGTCGGATTAAATCGAGCTTAGGCTAAGTCTTTTAGCGATGTCGAGAAACACAGTTTTACTAGGGCGATCATTAACCGTAGCAACGCTGCATACTTTGGGTCTGCGGATCTTTTTAGCCAGGCGATCTCCCTTCCAGGAGAAGTGTGACTAGATGCTAAGATCGAAGCTATTCCAAAGAATCAGATCCCAAACAGACCGAAGTCTAGAACCCGGATAACGGTGGAACCTTGTGAACCAATAAATGTAATGGCATCATGAGCTATGGCTTCTGCTCTATTAGCATTAAAATTTATCAGAAGTACGTGAAGGATGTCATCTCGGTGACAAAGGTCAACCATGGTGCTGCAACATGTCGCCTGAAGTCACCGACGTCCAGTAAGCGAGGTATCCTCTCCCAAAAATAACAATGCTGAGGGTGGTGCAAGTTAACCTCCACTACTCGAAGGTAGCTTGGGATGATCTACTCCTTCGCCTGACACAGAAAGGAGAAGAGCTCGTTTTAGTTCAAGAACCTTGGGTCGTTAAAACAGGGTTTGCGGACTCAATTTAAAAGGGCACATGCTCTTTTATGTGGAGGGTGCAGGTAAATCCAGATCCTGTATTCTCATAAAAAATTACTTCAATGCTTTTATCCTCTCGCAATTTAGTGATAAGGACTTGAACAAAGATCTTACCGATGATTAATTGAAAGAAAAATTCATGGATCACAGAAGAAAAAGTCTTTCCTTATTTATGCATTGGAAACTAGAAGAACTGTTAAAAAAATTTCATAAAATATAACACTTCGGGGGCGGCCGCACACATCCACCTCTGAAGCTGGGCCTAATGAGGCCACTGGTGGGATTTAAATTGGGTATCGTTTTAAAGGAAACTTAATGAGCTATCGGGAAATTTAAAAATCTATAATGTTAAAGTAAGTATTAGTTTTTCCAGAAATTTTTTTAGAAGCTGAAAAAGTCGAAATGTGCAGTTTGACATCCCGAAATAGTTATTTTGTGAGGAAGTATGTTGTGAACCGAATTCGAATTTTAACTGTTTTATTCATTAATTAATTAAGTTTTATTATAGGGGTTTTTGCTATTTAATACTTCAAGTACTTCTTCCTCCGTAAATACCTTTCACCCGAAATTTGGACACGAAATTCAAACATAATAGAACATATGTAAAGGAAATGCAATAAGGTTTTATGTTCAGAGAGATTACTTAACAAGCACATACTTCTACCCTCGTTCGCCAATGGACTTGCATTTAATTTGACAAGACCACACCCATTCTTCATTTATTAACGCCAGGTTCTAGTCAAGAGGGCTAAAAAACGGCATTTTTTATATCCCTAAAGTTTGTCGATTATGCTTCTACAAGGATTTCGCTTTGCCTAAAGAAATTACCCCCCGGATATTACCAAAGATTCTTCAAAAATATCTACAAAGGTCTTTCAAAAATGCCTACAGACGTGCAAGTGAACTTACAGTTTTAAGGTAAATTTCAAACCACCACCATAACTCTGCAGCCACCAAATAATTTTTTTTGTGCATACAGAATAAAAAACCATGCGTTGCCGCCGGTAAGATTCATACCTAAGACACCGACGATGCACCAAAGAGGTTGGCGATAACCTGAGGATCAGATGAAGAGGTATTCTCGAGCTTTAGGGTGGAGGGGTAACCATTGGATTTCTTCTTAGAATTAATAAAGCTATAAAAACGCTTGGGGTCGGATATGAGGCTTGTTTCTATCCGTTGGAGGCACTCATGGTATCACAGCGTTCAGAGAAAGAGGTGTAAGCAGACAAGTAGGAAGAATAGTCAGACTCAGTCTTGGTCAGAAGAAAAGTTTGCCAACGTTTATTTCTCCTGTTGCTGAGAGAGCGTAATTCTTTGCCGTACCAAATGGGGGAAGAGGAGCAACTTTTACGAGAAAGAAGGGGGATAGATTGTGTATTCTATTGGAAGATGTTGAGGGATATTGCCAATGTTGGAGTTGAGGAGCAAGTGATTTAATTTTTCAAAGTCGCCTTTACGAAAATTGAAGGAAAGGGAAGACTCGGAGCTTGAAATAGCGTGAGGGTGTTCGAAGGAGAAAACGAGGAACAGGGGAGGATGGTGACGATCGAGGGAGGAGAGGAGATGGTTGCTTTCCACGACAGCCGAGTTAACTGGGTCTGAGGTAAAGATTAAGTCTAATTGTCTGTCCAGAAAGTTCCTGACTCCACTAACTTGAAAAAGACCAGAAACAGAGAACTGATCGGTAAAAAAGGCTTCTTTGGCGGAAGAGGCGTTCAGGGGGACAAAGTGTGAATAGTCCTCCGACAATGACCATTGAATACGGGGGAGGTTAAAGTCACCCAGTACAATAAATTCATCGGAAGCGTTAGCGTTCTCAAGCATGGTGTCTAATGTTTCAATTACGGGCTCGCAGGCTTCTAGAAGTTGAGAGGGCCGAATATAACAACAAAGAATATACAGAATACACTTATTCAGTGTTAATTTGATACATACAAATTCTGATATTGAAGAGTCGGAGGTCTTAAGCAGGGTGGCATCATAACGGTTGTGAGCAGCTATGAGAAATCCATAGGCCTGGTGGGTCATTGTTGCCTACACAACCGTCAACACGGAAAATGGTATAGTTTGGAGAGAATAGTTCGTTGTCGAGAATTCCTGATGGTAATTGGTTTCAGTTAAGGCAAAGATATCGTGCGGGAATTTGTGGGAGTTAAGGAAAATATTGGATGTTTTTGTGCGAAGTCCTCTGACGTTCTGGTAATAGACTAACAAGCTGCTGGGGAGAGGTACTTGATCAAAGACCACAGGTGCATTAGGGGGGAGGTCAGAAATAGAGAAAGCGGGGGAGTTAGGAGCGGAAGTAGTTTAAGGAGTCGTTGCGACTTTTTTGGAGATGGGAAATGCGGCGAGAACTGACATACGCAGCATTGGTGGATAGATCTTCTGAAACCTTATGGGAAGGGATATTGAATGATTCATGGTACTTAGTGAAAAGTTGAAGTAAGACTGTTGGGTCTGTGGGCAGGCCTTCGTGTTGTATACTTAACATAACGTTGGTGCTGGTTTTACCATCAATACAGACGGAATTCGGTTTCTCATGCAGATAGGCTAGAAATAGACGTACGTTTTCATATTTGCGGCAGACAAATCAATTTAACTGTAGATGGGATTAGGGGATCGATAAATGAGTTATGTTCGGATATATTATATAAAACTATAATATTTTCGATTAAATTCTCGATCTCGATTTTAAATTGCCGCCAGCAAATACAATTGCGTTCTTATGTTGACGTCACATTCAAAACAAGAAAGCACATGTAATAGAAATAGACGAATATACAGGAAAATATCTCTACTCTCATTCTGGTTAAGCAGATTCCAGAGGAAAATAACCATTTATTTCTAAATTTTATTTTAAGAAATACGAGGATTACAGAGAAATAGTATATCACAAAAAATAATTTCAGGGAAGGTAAGTTAATCTGTATATAATAATGTTTTTTTATCTTGACAGTGTTAGCGAAATACTCGAAATAAAAATGCAAGCAAAAAAGGTTTCCCACTACTGGTAACAAAAATTGTCTCAAAATGAAATAGCATACGATCGGTCTATAGCTATATGTCAGTGTTGCAACGTAACAGGTAACGCTACGTTATTGTAACATGTCAATGACGTAACGGTTACACAGTTCTAAAAAAAATGGGGTCAGTATTGTTGTTGGGCAGCTTAGAGTTATTTCCGAAGTAAATTGCTGCGTAGATAAGAATACGAGGTCAGGATTTTAAGATATTGTAGGTTATGTACTCGAAAATGGGTTTTTTGGCTACTTTTGAAGTTATGTACAGGATGCATAATACTACTCTTAACCTTCAAAATAAACTATTGAGAGGCTACCTATAACTTTTTCTTGCAATGTTATGACCATTTTAAGTTATGAAATATATCGCACGTCAGGAGCATTAACATACTCAGCAAATTACTTTGGAAATGACACGCAGCTGCCCAACAACAGAATCTTGTATACCTTTGTTGTAATCTGTGGTCCCAAACTATACTAATAATGTTACCTTGAAAAATAGTAATTTTTTTACGGCAAAACTTATCCTATTATTATTAGCTCATATTTTTACATTTTTTACAGAACTATTAATCCCTTTCTACTTTTCTTTTTAAATATAAATCTTAACATGATTAATTGTATGAAATGTGTTTTTACAAAATAAATCGTTAAATCTTTAAAAGTAGACTTACACTGTATAAGTTTCCGAAATGATCAGTCATATATGCAGCTCCATCTATTCCAAAGACAAGGCCTGTAAGGTTATCCCTGCTTAGGAAAGGAATATCCACTGGGCGTTTTATAAAAAAAGTCTTCTCTCCACTGGAATGTGCCTCCCAAAACATAATTTTTCCTACATTTCTTGCATATTGAGAGATCAGAAATGGGTAAGAATTACTAAGTCTCAATATTTGGTGTTCACTGATTATTCCAGTTTTCTTCTGGACTAGCAACTCCCCAAGTCTAAAATTCCAAATCTTGATTTGATAGTCAGGATAGCCTGTCAATGCTATCAAATATTCCGTCTGGGAGAATTTGATTTGAATGTACCTTCCATACGTATCACCTTAAAAATAGAAAACTTAACAATAACTTTATGCTGAAGGTGATAGTAATATACTCTTTATAACTTGCAGAGTTACAAATTGTGGATATGATAAAATAAATATTCTTGGTTTAAAGCCTTCTTCAGCAAAAGCGAAAAAATTGTAAAGCCTATGTCCCCCAATGCAGGATATTCCATCACCGAAATCTTCTCCTTTTGCTCTGTAATACAGCTCCTGGCCAGTGTTAACGTCAATGAAACATAATGAGTCGCCACAGGCAAATGTTAGAACATGAGAACTTATGAATGTGGGATCCGTACAAGGAAGAAATTTTGCCCACCTGCAATATTTAAATGGTTTATTAATTTATTAAATCTTTTTAAAACTAATCTATATTTACTTGAGCGTAACGTATTTATTCATGATGCTAATGTATACTTTTCGTAGTAGTAATACTTTTAAGAAATGTCACAAAAGCCAGGGCACAGCTTACTGGAAATACATCAGGAAAAATACGTTGTCATGGATTATTTATTTCGTTAAAACAAATTTAATTGTATAGGTTAAGCCCATACTTTATTGAATAACAATTTAAGAGATGTTTTATTTAAGAGAATAAAGAAAATCTTCACACATGATAAAAATATTACATTTATCTAATCTTAGAAAACAATCGATTTTTAAAACGATGTATTTTCTAAGAACGATTTATATTGAGAAAGTAAGAGAGGGTACTGTCCACCCTATTTTTCAAATGCATACAAGTGAGCGCGATTTGGGTATCTTCGACTGAGATAGGTTTAGGGTTGGCTGGGTATTTTTTAAAGGACATTAACAGCATTGAGTTTTGGATGTGTTAAACATAACACGATTTGCTCTGCCCCACGCGAGGATCGTAGAAATGTTGTTGTATAATTATTCAAACATGCGTTCTAGGTAGAGTTCCCACGAGAATTCATTACAGAATCAAAAGAGTACGGGAAATCAAGGGTGCTGTAGCCGGCGAAGCTATGAATGGGATGGTGAGTGAGTGATAAGAGATCATTGATAAAAAGAAGAAATAAAGTTGATGAAAGAACTGAACCCTGAGGGACACCGGAATTTATTTTTTAGGAATCAGATGTAGTTCCGCTTATTATTACAGGGATTGAACCGTTTGATAAAAAAAAAAACTTTCTATCCATTTAGAAACTTGAGGATGAAGACCGAATGCTTAAAAGTAATCAGACCAGTCCAGTTCCAGTCCTCTTGATAGACGCACATCATTAAAAAAAAAATTAAAATTGGGATGATCTTCCCAAAAAGCTATATTAAAAGTTGGTTGATCTTGTATAATTAAGCTGCTTATAATTTTATCTTTCCTTACAAAGTTCATTTAAAATTAGATACCAACGACTGTAGCGACAAAGGATGGGAACTTCAAATGTAAATATCTTCAGTGAAACACACTAATATAATTTATTTAATATTTTTATTTCAAAGTTCGTTTAATCCTGTGCGGGATATGCGCGGGGCGAGAACAGAACTTCACCCGGTTCATTGACAACGATTGCACGTGCACCTATATTTACTATGCAAACCCACAATGGCTTTTTAAGCATTTCAAAGTAATTTCCGTTTAAATTTTTCAGCTAAAAAATGAAGGTACAGTTGAAGCTTATCAGAAATTATTTCATAAGCCAAGTTATTAAAGGAGGCGGTATCATTAGAGAATGCTATAATATTCTTTTCATCAAAGTGCTTTTCATGACTGGTTACAGGATTTGGTCTTTCCAGAGAGGAATTAAACCAAAAGTGAAATAAACGAATCTGAAATTGTTTATATACTAAAGTATTAATCTTTGCTATCTATCGCTAATTTATTTATGCGTTAAATATTTTGTGGATATTCTAATAACCACTTTAAACAATAATTATAAAATGTTTACCTACATAGGGTTAGTAGTATTATTGTACTTTTTAAAACCAAAATTGTTGAAACAAATCGGGATTAGGTCATGGAATAATTTTGTGGATAAATATAATACAAAACCGTTTGCAATTAAGGAAAAGATTTAATTTATAAACTTAAATTTTACATATATATTAAATTTATTAAAAATAATTACTCTCAAAAAATGAGTGCGCACTTTGATATCTTGTGACTTATAATCTTATTCTAATTTTGCCTTTCAGCAAGCTGACGAAGCTGTTTTAACACTGTTTCCCACAGTTTCTTTTTATCTCTTTCCGATTTTTTAAGAACTGAGAACATTGTCTTTTTATCAGCCTCGCGAATTTTTTCCAAAACAATAATAATTGTAGACGGCTGTACTAAATTATAACGATTTTCATTTTTTCCGTAATCATGTAAATAAGTGCTCCATTCCTCCATTATTAGCAAATCTAACAACTGTCTAATTTCGGTAAAATACTTTGATAAGTCTCCCTCCTTTAGTCCTGGAACTGGATCAGAAGCTGCAAAAAATTCACATTGCAACAAATCCAGATTAATTTGTTGTAAGGCTCCTGTAGAGATTTGTTTCACTTCATTACTTAATAACAATTGGTAAATCCATTTAGCGATATGCTCACATGCCTTTCTACACGCTACTTGAGCTATGGTAGGCAATAAATAAGCAAAACTTTGAAAGGTACTACGCAGATAAGAGATCATGTCTGTTATGAAAGCAGATGCGTTTCCATTAGGTTCAACTAGAAGCCAATCATACTCCTCTAATTCGAAAAACTCATTCAATTTGGAACAAATTCTGTCAGCTACTTGACTTTCAGCTTCTGATCGCGCTACTTGGAACATAGCCGGTGGGGCCTGACTTATACTTGGTTGAGTTCCTGTCATCTTACACACAAAGTCATCAAGAAATGGTCCAGCCTTCTCAAGATATTGCGTGTCGATTATAATTTGTATAAGCTGCAATGAAAAATGTATTTAAATAAAAAATTATTAAAACAAACTATTTTTAAAACCGTACCTGCATAAGAGCAACGCTAGGGTTTCTAAAAACCGCTGATAAACATCCACTAAAACTTCTGGTTAAAAGAAGATTGGCCGCTTTACGAACCATAGCAGCTACCTCATTGGGTGATAATGTTAATTCTTCAGAAAATTTCATGCACGCATACATAAATTCTTTAGCTTGGTGATAAACTTCGGGAACCATTTGTGAAAATGGGAATTTCTTTGGAAATTGTTGACTTTCTAGCTGTTCTGAATGGAATGGGAATCTTTCAATAACATCATCAAATTCCTCCTGATCCTCCACTTCCAAAGGCAAAAAATTGCCTTTATCCAAAATGTCACGAAAAACATGAACCCAACGTTGAAGTAATACTTCATTGTAATGATCACGCATTTCAAGTAAAAGATCCCATAATTGATTCACCGTAAAACCGTAAGTTTTTAACGTAACGATAGATAGCATTATTAGATTTTTAATTCTCAAGAGTATATTAGGATCTGTGCAAGACGATGAGTTTATAGTTAAAACAGTAACAGCTCTGGTAAGTGATGTAAACCAGAGGTCATCTAAGTATGATTTAGTTACGACATCTTCCGCAGTGTTCATGACGTGATCTTCAACTATAAAGAAACCAACTATTGAATAGATGTATGTTTTATATGCTTCTAAATTATCATGCATTGTTTGGGGTGCTTGTAATACTAATTTCGCTTGGTCTCTTCGCTGTTGTCTATAGTCCTTTTCAAAATATTCTTTATCATTCAAAACTGTATAAATATGGAGACATCTATAAATTGGCGAAAAATCTATCAAATCTTGCGCACTAAGATCCTCCTCATCAGCCGCATACTCAGCTTTCTCTGATTGCATTTTTTTGTGCTCGGCAATTATGCTGTCCAAGTCACGTTTTTGAACTTGCTTTGTATGCCGCATAGCAACTTCTCCAATCTTTGGTGAGAATTTTCTTATATTCTCTAAAAACTCTCTAAAATCTGCTTCTGATGATTTTTTAATATTCTCCTTTAATTTTGGAACGGCTTCTTTCATTTGGGATGCAAAACGGTAACCAGCAACTTTCGGCAAATGTTCATTTTCCAACTGTTCTAATGTTTTTAGTGCAGGATAGTATCGTTTTTCTTTTACTTGTGTAAGAAGTTTGGAGTAGCATTCAAGTACAGGGAGGCAGTTGGAAAGACCATCAATTGTACTCGCAATATTACTTTCAATTTGACGAGATTTTACTAATTCTTTTCCTTTAGCTATTACGCCCATCGATGCAGATTGCAAGGCGCCATCTAGTCCAAGTACTTCTTCATTTAAATTTTTTGCTTGTGTCCGAACTTGCAACAGTTCTCTTATAGAATCTATAAAGCCTTGGTAGTATAAATTGCATATCCTTTCAATATCTTTGTCGTGGCTCCTTATTCTGGCTTCAAGTTGTTCAGACAATGTATCACAAGCGTTTCCTGCAAAACAATTATACAATTAAAAGTTTATTAAAAATATTATCATTAAAGAAAAAGATCTTGAAAATGAAAGATTTCAAAACATTACAATACTGATAAAAGAAGGAAAGTTTGCGTCTAAGTTTGTGATAAATCAAACTGTGTCAAGGTAGATTTGGCTTCCTAACCAATGTAATTCCATCTATCAAATACTAGGTCTGTTTCTTTATCCGAATTTGGGATCCCTCGTGCGCAAGAATTTGCACGAACGTACCCAATTTATATTTCTTTACTTTCGTGAAAGGTCGAAATGAGTTGAATTTTCCTGACATCATCGCTTCCCCTCTTGCAAGAATTTACCCGTAGAATTTAGCTTGTGCGAATCCGCCATTTTCTTGCACGATTTGCCGAATGTTAAATTTCAATATTAGCGAAACTTTTTGGTGGCTCATAGTGAAAAATTATTGGTTAAAATTGAAAAATTGATATGGCTACAAACATCACAATTAATTGTTCATCATAAATCAATAAAAACATTTGATTCTTCTTCTTTTTATAATGAATTATCAAGGAAATGTTTCTTTACTTTTTCTTTCTTGCTTGAAATTTCTCCCACTAGTCAAGTAAGTTTTTACACGAACATATTTTGCATGAAAATCAAAGGAACAGACCTAATGATACATAAAATTGACGTGTCGGTCTGTGATTTTAGAACATTTGCGCTATTATCTGTGTATCATTAATCGAATTGAATCAAAAACTACTGAACTTCAGCGTTGAAATTTATACAGCTAATAGAACACGCTTCTCGGGTCAACATCATTTCTTTCATAATGTTATCACAAACGATTTCGGACCAACACTCCTCACTGTGTTTTGAACGTGTTTAGCTTAAAAAATTCTCATGAGACCTGCTCTGTCTCAGGAGTAATAAATACTACATTATATAATATGACGCTAAAACTTAACAGAATTAAGTACAAAAGCAAAATTTTAAGAAATCTCGATAACAAATTTGCGGGTGACATGTGTTTGAACATTTTCAATTCAAAAACTTCAAAAACAAGAGATTTTGATAAGATCTTCACCAATATGTTTCTCGAAATCTAAGGCATGTTGTATGGCTGCATAATCAGGCTATGATTCAAGAGAGCAGAGCAACAGAGCACAACGTGGAGAAATACGATGGCTGTTCAAAAAGTAATGATAAAAACGCTCTACAGAAAAAAAAAGTATTTATTCAGTCTTTCAAATCAACATACTCTTTTTCGAAGTAACTCCCCTCGCTTATAATACACTTTTCGCCTCGTTCCTAACCTCTTTTGAACATGAACGCTACACCATCTTTCTCTAGCTCCTTGTAACGCACCTCCACAGCTTTGATGACCTCATGATTGGTCTTGCATTTCCGTCCGCTGAACGGAAACTTGTCACAAGAGGCCAAATCTAGACTGGGGTACAGTTGCGATACCGCGAGCGTTCAAGAAATCCACTACAATGTGATCTACGAGAGGCCGCGCATTGTCATGATGCATTCAAATTTCATTAATGTTCTTTCGTGGTCGTTTTATCAAAATCGAAAATGTGCTACCAACTGAAATGTTTAGACATACGGCGAGCTCCTTTACGGTAATTTGTCGGTTTTCGCGGACGTTAACTAGCAGCTGTATTCTTTACAACCTCGGTACAAGACGTTGAAGGGCGCACTTCGCGCGGCTCGCCAGCGATGCTCTCTCTATTCTCGTCGATTGCTTTATACCACTTGTAAAAGGTCACCTGGTTCATAACATCTTCACCATACAGTAGTTAATAATCCATACGCGTCTTTTCGATTCTTCCCGAGTTTTACTAAAAATTTCACGTTGCTCTAGCTTTTTATCTTCTGATGGACATATTAGACGAATATCTAAGACACTAATCGACTTGAAACTGATTGTTATATATCGATAAAAGAATTGACGATACGATGGTAGGCAGTATTACCACCCTTCGAAAAAATTTTCCCCCAGGGTTATTATTATCATTACTTTTTGAAAAGGCCTTATAAAATTATATATTTGAAGTCTTTGATGGTCTAAGAGGGGTTCACAATCTGCCCAGACCATGGGTGTTTTCTACTGACAACAGAAAAAGCTAGAAAAAGACCATTGAGTGTTGGAGAGTAATTTCGGTTGTTTGAAATCCACCATAGATTCATCGGCTTACTAGCAACCTTTGTTATTGAATAGGATAAAGTTTATCTAAGATTTGTTAATCGAGTTTCTGGGTCTTTAATCAAAAATGTGTTTCCTGAGATAGATAGTGTCCGCGAAACAAGGAATTTTTAAACGTATAGTAATTTTGAAAATTTGCCAAACTTATCCAATTGCCGGTATTTTAATAAGTATCCGCTTAAGGAGCAGCAAACGGTTAATGTCGAACGTAGTTTAATAAGGCATATAAGGATAATTGAAAATTGTTTTAGTAAATAAACTAAAACAATTTTTTTTTTATTTATGGATATTCCACTCTACGTTACGAATGGAGAAGAAGTTTTGTTTTATGCTCCCTTTGAGTACAGAAATAAATCGCTAGCTCAATGAAGAAAGGGGAGAGTGAAATAAAATATTGGGCGCCACGTGGTTGTGCGAGTCCACCAACTCTTTTTCACCAGTCAACAATGTCACCACAAACAAAAAAAGAAAGAGGCTTCTACTTTTACTTAGATTTTATCAAAACCAAACCAAAATAAATATATTATTAAAAATAAAATGAAATAAAACTTAACTTTCATCCCCTTTACTTCTAATTTGCTGATCTTTCCGCCTTCCTTCAAATCTCGCGAACTTCAATTTGTATCTTCCTCGGAATTCTTAAAATTTTCCACGTTTTCTACAACTTTAAAACTGCCGCATTTTTCCTGCTTTACAATTTATTACTGGACTGCCCGTTTCGCCTACCGAAGCTGTTGGTTATATAAGACATTTGACCCCTACCATGTTCTTTTCACTAAAATCTCCATTTTTTCTTGTCAATCGGTTGAGAATTTTCCGAAGCGGTTCAATTTATAAATATTAAATTCAATATCTTTAGGACAAGTGCTTTATTGGTCTATGAAAAAAAAATTATTTGTAGCTTAACAAGTTTAAATTTTCTTCTTAAGGTTTCGGTTGACATTTAATTTCACATGTTTTAAAATGTTTAAATATAAATTTATGTCGCGGGATTAATAACCAACATACGCTTTGGGTTACGGACAACCCAGATACCTTAGTAATAATAATATTTCGCTTTCGTCTCGGTGAGGTTAAGTGCTATAATTTTTTGTGTTTTGCTTACGATCAGAAGAAGATTCCAAAAAGGTAAGTACTTTAAATACTTCTTATTTACTTTAGGAATGTGAAAAATGCTAACCGCCGCTTATTTTTCAAGTATTCGATAACAACCAACTTTGAGAAAACTCGGTGGATTTTACATCTTTCTGACAGCAAGTACGTATCTTATATCTAGTTTTGTTTTCTTCCTTACAGTCGATAATATAATTCAATAATTTATTACTTATTTATTTAATCCCAAATTTCACTAACCTAATTCAAACTGAATTCATTTAACTTCATTTTACTTAATCTAATCCCTAATATATACTGCTTCATCACACTAACTTTAACTTAACTTAAAAATAAACCTACCCTACCAATACTAATTAATTCAAATTTAAATCTTATCCTAAAAAAAAAACAGTGTACCTAAGCTTAACTAACGTATTCTAAATTTTTAGGGTCTCCTCCATTGAACGCGATGGCACGACTTCGAAACGTCACGCCTGATTTCACCATTCAAAGCGTAAGTTTTCCAAATTGCCACCGCAACTAAGTTATCAAGTCATCCAATATTTTTAATTTCAGCTTCTATAATAACACACAGAGTTGCAGAAATGTGTCACTAAAGATTTAACTCCCCTTAACTAGGATTCGCTATCCCCGGTTCACCTCAGGTTAGTATCACAAAAAGTTCATTTCTGGAGTAAAAATAAATTCTTTAGAGCTTCATTCTGTATATTCTGAGGACAGGTAACAAAACAAATAGCTTGATTTCCTTCTTATACCCCTATCTTTTCAGACTACAGCATGGAGATCGCGTATGCAAACGTAACAGTTTCTTAACTTACATCTTTTTTTGCAACTGGGCTAAATTAGAAAAATTTTGCAAAAATGCTCAATTAATTTCATAAAACGCTTAGAATTTGTACTTTGCAAAGCTTGAAGAAATCGCAAAATACAGGATACAATAACTTTTTAAATGTTTTTGGATATCCCCTTCGCAAAAAGTCAAAGTCGCCAAGTTCAAAGTAAGTAAGTAATGTCTGTTTTCTTAAACTCTTTGTGTGACATAGGGTGTCTATTACCCCGGTCCTAAATCCTATTTTATTATCTTCAAAAGTAGCGTCTTCCCTGGGTCTCGTATGGATTCCAATTCAGAGGCTCTGAAACACTGTATGAGGATAGATTAAATAATACCTTTGTTTGAAGACGGATGACATTACTAAGGAATGTAAGCATTACCATCTTTCATACGACGTCATGCAAAATTGCAATATTTTACATAGTAGTTAGAAGTGAAAAAGCTTTCGGCCCGTTCTGTGTCGCGATTGCTCACGGTGGATAACAAACGGATAGGGATAAGTTTTGGTGTTTGTGTCGAGTCGTCACCGTTGACTAAATCTGGACCCATTATTATATGAATGCAATTTAAAACAACACTTGTTTAAAACTCAAGAAGAGAAAGAAATATTAAAACTTCTTTACACGCCAGAGAAAGCAACAGTCAAAACAATGAACTTTTCCAGCGAATCTGCTCCCAAGAAGGCAAACGAATCCATCGCAAAGGTCACGGCCACGATTCTTTAGGATTCAAAAGGAACAATCCTCATAGAGTTTTTGAAGCAAGGGAGCACGATCACGGGCAGTCACGACCCAATTTGACAAAGAAAAAAGTGCTGTTCAAGCACGACAACGCACCAGCTCAATTATCAGTAATCTTCGCCGCCAAATTTCAGGATTCGCGATCCAATCGCTCCCGCAATCACTATACTGAGACTCATGTTTGTTCCTCAACTTGAAAACTTGGCTCGCGGGGAAAAAATTCAACTCAAACAAAGAGGTCATCATCGACAAAAAAGCCTATTTTGACGAATTGGACAAATCGAATTTTTCTGAAGGGGCTAAAGAAATATCAGGTACGTTGGGAAAAGTCTGCAGTCCTAAAAAAAGATTACGTTGCAAAATAAAAAAAAATTGTGTGACCCTTGTTGATTCATCAATTCAAGTTTATATTTTTACGCAGATGTTCTTCCCATCTTGCCTTGGCACCTTCGTAATAGAAGCAATAACAATTTAAAGAAATTTTATTGGGAAAGGTTTCTGTAATAAATAAACCATTTTGAGATTTCGTTGATTTATTATCATTCAGTTTTCCAAAAGTTTACATATTTTAAAGCGTTCATTGATAGGATAGTTCTCTCCCACTCATGGCATGTCTCATTACACGATCACGATTCGATTCTTTATCATCTTTTAAATCCTTAGTTGCAGAATTACTATACAATAATATTTACTTGACAGTACAGATAGAAAGTTTTTCTCTCATTACATGCTTTAAGGTGGATTAAAGAAACTAGATAGGCATCTAAACAAACGGTTGCATTGCTAAAGAAAATTACTACATAAACACTAGAACTATTTAGAAGTCAGAATTTAACTTTCTTTAAATGTGTTTTAAGTGATTTTAAAGTTTGTAGGGAATTTGCGAACGAACTCTATATTCATTTACATTTAAATTTACTTAATTCGAAACAAAACACAAAAACACTAGAAAATTTATTATAACTTATGGTATATAAACTTTTACATCAATGAAAGTATTATGGAACTGAACAAGAATGATTATATGTAACAATATAGCATTTAAGTAAGATGTTGTAAATTTATTATTTAAATCGAACATTCCACATATATTAATGCTAGGCCTATGTAACCGCATGAGATAATCAGTTTCAATCTAAAAAGAATAAATATAAATATTTGCTTCCCAATTTATTTGTGATATTTATTGAAGTCTTACACTACGTTTAATTGGATTGTTGTATTCCATGTTATTGAATTCGGGTAAGTAGATTCGTTTATGAATTGTTTGGGATGTAAAATCTACGACCAAATTAAATAATACTACGTTTATAATTGTAGATATCACAATAACAAATCCAATTACAGAAAATCCATTTGAACTAGTACCATTTATGTAAAAATAATAAAAACAAATTATCGTGCCAGAACATGAAGCAAATAGTAAGAGAAGAGTTGCCATTTGGAATAAACTATTTAAGTAGGAAATATTTGTCTCAATACTTGACCGACATTTAAAAATATTACCAATTTTATCAGCAATCTCAAACGGTCTATATTTATTTGTACATGAAACAATTATATGTTCAAGGTATGCGTCAAGTTCTTCAATCTGTGCAATTGATATAAGTAATCCGATAAAAAACATATTTATAATAGATTCATTTACCAGGCTTAAATAAGTTACAAAATAACAAGCAGCTGTCTCGTCGTAACTAAATAGATGAACTTCTTCAATCACAGACAAGAACTGGAATAATATTTCCAATGCGGAAATAAACAGTCTGAAGACAATTGTTAGAATACACTTCATTTTGAAAATATTTTTATTATTTGTGATACGATAAATATTTGTCGCATTTTCAATAAATTTGTTCAAAATTGTGACTATATTTTTTCTTTTTCTTAAAGTTACAACAAATGTAGCAATACAACTAATTAAACATAAAACGTTCACGAAAGTGAAAATGCAATTAAAGAGAATATCCACATATATTTTTTCGAACAATTTCAGAAAAATTGCAATGGTAGGCACACAAAGAATTACAAGAAGGATGAAATTCACTGCGCTATATGCTGTGGCTACGGAAGATAGATAAAATCTATTTAATTTGTTATCATAGCGAAAAGATATGAGTCCTAAACATCTACACCAAAAGTACAAGAACCGGACAATCGACAGAAAGAAGCAGTTTACGCTGTTCATTATGTTTTGAAACTAATATTGCATACCAGTTTGCAGTTTATAGACACTGGGCAATAGTATTCACCCATTAAAGTAATGAGTTTCCATACGATAAATAGAAGTAGGTTTTGATTACAACATTTAATTAATGAAATTACTTTATAGAATACATATACATATGTATCATGATTTCAAAAGCTATTGAAGAAAATATTAAAAAAGAGTTATTTCATGTCATGTGTATAAATTATAATTGTTTTCACGAAATTATAGACTTCAAGGTTAATTGAAATTTATGTTTAGAGGTTCAAACCAGAATTTTAAATTAAAAAAAAAATCAACGCAATATTAATTGAAAGTAAAAGAGGACATTTTGAAGTAGAGGATAACATTTTAAAACTTGTATTTCCATTACATTTATATAAATTATATAAATAAAATATATAAATTTCTCGAATTTATTAATTACCTCGAAGTATACAATTTCGAGAAAACGATTGTAGGTTATAATTAAGGACATATGCGTTATTGGCTAAACTTTATGTGTGATCGAAGTGTAGAAACTATGTACATATGTGTGGCTTAGAAATGCTTAACAGGTACCACACTAACTTGAAAAAATAACAAAGTAAACTTGAACTACCTTTTGATAGGTAAAAAAAAGAAAAAGTACAAGTTTAGCCAAACTGGCACATGGATCAAAAAATAAAAATAAAAGCTGGCCAAGAATTAACGTACTTCATTCATGTACCGAGTACTATGTTTAAAAAATCAATCTACATCACTTATATCAAAACCAAAATAAGTATGTATGTATATTATGTTGTCTCCATATATTTACGAACTGTTGACTCCTTAACTTATTTCAGGCAGACAATTATTTTTTCAATATTTTAATAATATTTACGTCTTTTATTGTGTGCAGTTTAATATAAAATGTAGTTAATGAATTCTTACAGTAATATATAAGTAAATATGCAAGGGTGCGTAACTCTTAGTTTTCTTTAAGGAGTGACATTTTGAAGCTAAAGTGTGCGCTTTCAACATATGAGGTGTCAACAACACCGGGTTTACACCTACCACTTTTCTCTATGATTTCTACGAAATTCTTTCAGCATGATTTCTGTGGCGCACTATTTCTGACGTTTTCTTGTAGTGGCCCACTGATCAATGGAGCATTTCTCTTTGACTTTGTCAATGCGTGCGCACCAATAAAACCAGCGAAGTAAACCAAACCGCAGTGCCAGGAAGGGGAAATCAGTCGTCCACTGAGTCTAGCAGTTTCGGGGTCAAAAATCCCATCGAACATGTTTTGACAGCGACACTAGGTCTGTTCCCTGACTTTGACAGTGACAAAAAATGCAGTGATAAAAAGTGCTAGTTGATTTTGGATAACACTTCACTGTTTTGAGGAACGTAGAATGCTTTGCAGTGCCTAGAATAAGAAATGTCAACTGACAATTCAATGCAATTGACAATTCATAACACAGAGCACTCAATAGCACTCAGGAAATTTTCAGTGATAAAAAATGCTTGAGGGGAAGTTGAAAGTTCGGGAATGCTTTCAGTGTCATTTAGTGAGTACGAGTTATCACTAGTGCTCATTACGGAACAGATCTAATACTAAACTAAGCCGAAACTCGTTGCGCACTGAAATCCCATCGAAAACGCGTTTCAGTGTAACTTGACGTTTCTTTTCAAGTCTACTTACATTTGCACATATTTTCATTACATTAGATTTTTTTTCCTGCTTGAGTAATTTAAGTGGAAAAAATGTGAGAGGATAACGAAATAATAAAGCTTGTTTTACTTTTAAAATAAAATTATTCTTAAGGGAGTACGGACATTTATTATATATATTTGCATATTAAACTTGATTTATTGCGGTACAATTTTCTTGGCCATATTTATTTATAACAAGGTAGACCAATTTGTTCTATAAAAATTATAATGTAAACATTTCCTCCCAAATTTTAAAAATGTTCCAAAAAATAGTTGATTTTTTCAAAGGATTTTCTTCATACGCAAGGAAACAATTTTTTTTTCTTTTTTAAATATTCAACTGGTCTGGCTTGTAGTGCTATAAAAGAGCAATCTGTCGTTAAGACAGATAATTTTTTTAGGATAAAAAAATTAGAATTGCATTTTTTTCATATTTTAACTGCCCCTTATGTTTAAGTATGTTGTATGGCTTCCTTTTTGGTGGATGACTTCTCTTATTCTCCCGTCCCCAAAGTTCATGCTGCATATGCCTATTTAACTCAACCTGACGCTGTTCGATTAGATTGAGGCCGGGACATTGTGGAAGCACTTCAAATTCTTGGATTTGAAGCCAGTCAGCGGTCTTTCAAATTTTATGTTTCGTGTCATTATCTTACTGTCAGATAACGTCCAAAACTTTTTCTTCTGCTGCTGCAATGTGCAGAAGGCTGTCGTTAAAAACCTCAGTATAGGTGTCTACAGTCATCCTGCTAACGATTCTTTGGTACCTTGGAGATTTGCAGCCTTCCTTTTCCAGATCCATTGTCGAAAGGTCTGAGTATCTTTCTAACTCAAGAATATTCTGATGAAAGAAAACGGAAAGTAAAAAAAAGGTTTGCTAATACTGAAGTACAAGGTATTTCTATCTCTGGGGCTGATAACTTCCGGATCAACACATTCTATGTAATAATAGATAAACTAGTAGCTGAGCTACGATATCCAAGTGAAGCTTATGATTACATTACTGAACTATTTGAATTTTTATTTCAACTATTGTTTATTGAAAAAGAAGAAAAAAAGAATAAAAGTAGATGCACTTGTACGTGTTTATTTAGATGACTTAGAGGATACCTTATTGTGGAATTGAAACAATTAATACAACTCATAAAAATGAAGCATAAAGGATTTTTCTCCAATCGTTTGGATGAAGTAGATGGGAGAAATGATCTATCTTTATACCCCTTGCAAGTTTTAAATTGGATCGTAGATCAAGTCATGATTCAAGTATTCTCTAATGCTTATATTGCCTACAGAAGGCTTGTTACGATACCTATAGCTAATTGTGGATTAGAAAGGTCATTCTTTGTTCTAAAGAGGATACAAAATATGTACAGATTGTTGTGTGAGCTTTTATAAATTATCTGGGATTCCCACCACCCTAAAATACATCGCCGTTGTCCTAAATGGGAAACGGCCTGAAACTAAAAATTTCTGGCCAGAAAGTACTGAGAAAGAAACTACAATAATGCAGACAGCTAGCACTAGCTTTCTGCTTTGGTGCTATTCTTCCTTTTTGATTCTGGGCCGTCAACTAAGACGCAAGTAAAAAGGTCTTAATAAGAACCTGAGTTTGCAAGCGGAAAAATTATACGGGAGAAAATAAAAGTCGAGTGTTAAAACAACAGGGGTAAAGTTAAAAAAAAAAAGTAGTGAGTGAAAACCCTAAAAAAGCAGATTATTCGGTGAAGCGGCTAAGGAGCTGGTATCTAACGGGGCGTCGGACAACGGTGCATCAACTTGAGCTACGAAGAGTATACCCGTAGCGGGCCGGCAATAAGGAGTTGTCCCCCAAAAAAGGTACTATCCCCGGTAAAAGGGATCTATCTCCAAAAAGGGGGGATTTAATTAAAATCGCTGCGTTTAAAGGATTAGCGGGGGCCAGTTTTGGTCTTCGTTCTATTGTCCTGGAATTTGGTAAATATCATAATTTTGTACTTTATTAAACAATAATTTAGAATATTTTCCACTGACATGTCGTCATTCCTTATTTTCCATTGTAATTAATTTATAAGCATTGCTCGGTGCAATTTACAAATTTTATTTTCACTCCATGGAAAGATTGTTTAATAGCAAAAGGAACAAGGTCAAAATGCAGTAATAATGAGGCGAATAAATCAATTGTTTTAGATCTTATAGCAAATGGTGTAATCTAAATTAATAAGACACTAAAGCGTTTAGAAAAAATATTACAGGAGGAGCAGGAACGCCTCCAGGCTTTTGATGATGAGAAAAACTGCTCGTGAAGTTAATTAATTTCACAAATTGAATTAAAAGCAGTAAGTTTTCTTCTTAATATCATCTTAGATTTTCTTTGATATTTTCCTTTATTTGTACCAGAACTCTACCTTTGTGCCAAAATTCCATCCGATTTGAAGACAATTCCGAGTGGACATATAAATTTAGGCGGATTTCGAACTACCAACTTTATTTTGCAACCCCCAAGTTAGCGAAATTTTTTATCTGCAAAAAAACGACCAGAGGGAGAGGAGGCGTGAAACTGAGACCCCCATTATGAAAGGCCAACACGTTATTCGTTACTCCACTGATGATTTGAAAATATTTAGTTTAGGATAAGTAACCGTCAAACAAAAAAATTCTTCTCGTGAATGCATTTGGATTTTCCTTACGTTGACTATCTTTGAATACATAAAGCACGATTAATTAACTTCATGGAAGTTTCCTTTGTCTAAATTACCTGAACTTAGTAATCGAAGAACTAACTTGGTGTTCTTTAAAGAGCATTACATCTAACCTTGAAGAGTTCAATCTCCGATTTTTTTTTCAATTTTCCGGTACATTTGAAGATGCTAAGCGGACAATTTTAGTTAAGTTTTATTTAATTTGAAGTAACAGTTCGCTTGCATATGCGATTTACAACGGAAAGTAATTTATTCCTTATTAGTAATTACATAAAAAGAAATAAAAGTCTAAAGGTGAAATTGATGAAGAAATAAAGTGGAAGGCAGGTGTAGTCAAACACGCAATGAATGTTATGCTTTGTTAATTTTCTTAAATAATCGATAATCTCTCAGACCCCTATCACAATCTCCTTCTAGTAAAGATTTAATTATTCACATACCTACAATATATTGTTTTCTTATTACCGAAGATATTAGAGATTGGCTTACATTAGAGTTTTTAGTAACAACGAATACATCAAGCAAATGTATGCATGAAAAGTAATAAATACTTGGTGACAGCTAAAATATTCAAAATGGATTTTTGTTCACGCAGCTTATAGTTATAGGTAAACTGAAGATGTGCACTACTTGACCTGGTCTTGAATTAATTGTTTTCTGCGCATGTAAAGAAACGTGCGGCAATGAACTTCGTATTCATTACTTAGGGTAAATCCCTCCACAAGTAGCTTATAAGAAAGGCCCGAGGCATCACAATTGCGTTCTTTACAATAATATCAACTGAAATTTTCTTCCTACTTTATTGCCTTTGAATTGACTAATCATAAATTTGTTTTAAATTAGTTTTCTATCTACTATCATTTTTAAATCCAAATGAAGTATACATAAATGTGCCGGATTACATTTCATTTATGGAATTATCGCTAATGAGTTAGCGGTATTATTAGTTTACTGAATGTGTGAATTGACTTAAAGGAATTGACCGTTGAATTGGACCCTCTTAAACCCAAAGTTTAATTAAATTATTGCAGAATTTAATCGATGGATTCAGTGAACGGATTCTATGGTAAATAGTTGTTCGCTTTTGAATTTTCCTATCATGGATTTTCAAGACTTGTACCATAACAAGATCAACTGTTAGATGAGAGATTATCTTCGTTAGCAGTATTGAGTATCGAAGCAGAATTAGTGCGATCCCTGGATTTCGATGACTTCATATTAGACTTTGTTAAAACCAAATCAAGGAAAAAATATTAAAATTTGGTTTTTGAATTTTTTTTATTTATCTAGTTAATTTTGAGGTCATGTTCGCGGAGGCCAGAAAAGTTCGCTCTAAAGTAATCTAGATTGCTACTCTTTCTCAAAGAACATAAAAGGAGTTCTCAAAGAACACAAAAAGCGCAAGAAGATTGCCACTCTTTTCTCAAATAACACAACTAGAGTAAGAAATGGCTCTAAATGACTCTTTTTGACTCGGAGTGGCGTCAACGAACAGACCTAATGTGATGATACAGATGGAAGATACTTCATTAGACTACATGCAGGAAAATCAATGTATTCGTCGAGGAGGCAACAGTTCCGAATTCCACATATTTGTTTTTGCATTGCAACAACATATGTTAGAGAAATTAGAAATGTTTTCCGCTCCGATAGATATGATGACAGCGTTGTGTAAACAATGTAATTCATATTAAAAGTGTAATAAAATTCAAGATAGTAATTTTGTAGTAACAATATTTTGGAAAGTAACAAGTACAATAAATATAAAAACAGTTACAAGTCATATGGGCGTATATATATACAAAAAAGTGGCAGTACCTTCTAAAATTGATCGAAATGTAGGACCCCAGTAGTCATCAACGGCTTCTATATCCTGCACTGATACATTTGCCATTGCAAATTTTGTTATAAAAATCGAAATAATAACAAATATGTAAATTTAGTTGTAAGAAAATGTTTTAAAGAATCCCGAACCGAACAAACAAAATACTCTTGGAACAGCTGTTCCTATCATAAATAAACGTCAAAACTAATTCACAATCTTCAACCATTTCGCATCGTTCAACTAATTTTTCTATTGTGATTTAATTGTGTGACAGTTCTTAAATGTCAGCTACTGGATTTATTTCCATATTTCGGGTCGGAACAGTAGATGTTATTCCTGTGATTCTTTTTATTAAAAATATGGCTACGTTAGTTTTAATCTAATTAGTTGTGTGTTCTATAAAAATGCGGTTTACTAAAAAATATTTAATTCTTATATTCACTCTCGCCACTCTACTTATTCTCTTTTACATATTTCGTCTTGGGGACAAAGACGATATCATAAGTATCTTTAAAGATCGAGGGAAATTGGGAAGTCTCATATTTACGCCGAAGAGGTAGAAATTCATAATTTTAAACCAACAATTCTACATCTTATGATATTATTTATTTAGCTTTCCAAGTCAACATGAGATAACTGTTGCCGTAGTTGCTTGCGGGCAACGTCTTCAGGAAACATTGAATATGCTCAAATCAGCAATTCTGTTTAATCGAGGGAAACCGCAATTAAAATTTATTATTATTGCCGAGGAAAACTTGAAAATAGGTTTTCAAGAAAAATTAACCGATTGGCAGGAAGCTGTGCCCAATGTATTCAACTTTAAGATTTTGTCCCTAAAGTTTCCAGAAATAAATGCAAAGGAGTGGAAGAGTCTATTTAAACCCTGTGCTGCTCAGAGACTATTTTTACCAGTAAGAAATTGTTTTTGTTTCTTTTATTAATTGAAGTGCTTAAAAATTTGTATTTATAATTTATTTCGGTGTGAGCAACGAAGTTACTTTGCAATTAGTTGACGCTAACACTTTCCTCCAACCCCTTAGTTCATCCAATTAAAATAAAATATTGATTTTTGCAATTAAGGGCAGCAAATTTTATTAATTTGTGGTCATTTACATATTTCAAGTTTCTCGTTAAGTACCTATGTAACATATATTTTATTCTAAACACAAACAACACTATATTCAGTACAATTTTTTGCTGAACATTTAACTACTTTAAGGTCGGTTGTCGTTTGAAATTTATAAAGAAAATATACGGTTTATAAATAGTGAATGTTGGTGGCTGGATGGGTGGGTGGATGGATGGGCGGGAGGTGGGTGGGAGTAGAAATTCACCACACAAACACACGTGTCTACCACTCAAAATAATTTTTTTTAGATTGTTATGTGTCTATTTGTTAATACCGTAAATCACGCAATATTAATAATAAAAATGGACTATTTTTTCCATTTTCCAAATTTTATATTAATCGAAAGAGGCAACCCTTGGCTACATTTTGGCGTTATTTTTAGGTTGCGGCGACTCACTATTATTAACAAAATTCGTTATATTTAAATTGCTATAATTAATGTAAATAATGAGCAAACAAAATTATTATTTCTTTCATCGTAATGAAAATCTTTTGGACTATATCGTAATATTTTTAATAATTATAATAATTTTAAATATAAATTTAACGGCAATTAAATGTCACTTAACGAATTTGAAGGTTACATGTTTTTGATTGCTTAATTTCAAGAAAACAGCGGTAGTAGAGGGAGAGCCAGGTCAAAAAAATGCTCTGAATTTACTACAGCTGATCATTTGACAATCGGTTATAGTAGTTGTGTACGCACACATACTGCGGTCAGTCAAGCGAACGGTAGAACAGGCGTCACATATATGCTATCAAAACGGTTATGATTGCCGTGGTATTTAAATGAATTTACTAAAGCTGACAATTGTTATACAGATTGTATATTGCATATAAATAACAGTTATGTCAGTCAGTCAGTAAAATGTGAGAACGGAGCTGGTCAGTCAGCCCTAATGTATGTACAATGTATAATTAAGATGCAATTCATTTATTAAACTTGAAAATTTTTTTAGAGGTACTTAATTGTATATTAACCATAAATAAAATGGTCAGCCAAACATATTGTGGAACAACTCCTGTCAGTCAGCCAAAAAATATTAAAGTATGTACTTCCGACAATATTGGATATTCAATATAAGGAAAGTAAAATTCATGCGAATAATACTGAATGCTTACAGCGAGCAGGTATACTGTTAGGTAAAAACCCGAATGTTTGTTTACAATACGTAGGGACCAGGCGTTTGTCTTTTCCTATGTAAAAAAAATAGATAGAGAGCGAGAGAGAGAGAGAGAGGGATCGATACCCGTTGTCCCTCCGAGGTCTTTCACTCCAAAATATAACGACTTTTCTGCTGACAGCATCAGTAAAGTTCTGACATTGCTAGTGGGAGTAGTATTATCATAATGAATAAAATTTGTGTATTCTGTTTTAAGAAACAACAGCCGTTAACATTATTAACCGAGGAGACTTTAAAAACATGTCATACGATTTTAAAAATTCATTCAAAATACAAACTGACATACGAAGATGACAATTTGCCATGTGATCCCGGAGATATTGAATGTTATCATGTAGTGTGCTACAGGAAATTTACAGCCTTAAGTAAAAAATACAGAGCAGAGTTATTAAGGTAAAAGTAAAATTTGGAGCCATGTAATATTTAGTGACGAACTACTACAAATTGCTCTTTTATAGTACTATAGTACAAGGCACACGAGTTCAATATTTAAAAAAAAAAATCCTTTGCGTATGAAGAAAATCCGTTAAAAAAATCAACTATTTTTGAAACATTTTCAAAATTTGGGAGGAAATTACATTATAATTTTTATAGAACAAATTGGTCTACCGTCTTAATAAAGGCACAGACAACAAAACGTTTTTTTAATTAAAGCTTCTAATTTGAAATATAGCCAGGAAAATTGTACCATAATACATCAAGTTTAATATGGAAATATAAAAATGTCCCTAGCCCCTTAAGCACTAAACCATCCATGCCTTCGATGACCATCTACTACACATGGAAATTGTCCTCATTCCCTTATTCTGGAGTTTTTAGAGTCTCCCCCGTAATAAATAATACCGATGAACAGTAATCAAAATGTGGTTTTATTGTGGAGTTTTATATATTTATCGCTGCTGTCATTGCGACTTTTCTTCGTATTCTCTTTAATACTCCTATTTTCTTCAATATTTTCTTGCATATATAATCCACATGCGTTTTGAAATTCAATTCCTTATCTAGTATAACTCCGAAGTATTTCATGTTGCCCACACTTTCAATTTTGTCTCTGTCAATGTCTAAATCTACGTAATGTTGGCATTTTATTTTAATGAATTTTGTTTTGTTCAAGTTCAACTTCAGTTTATTCATATTTAGCCAAGTTTTAAAATTCCTTAGGTATTTCTTCAAATTACGTACCATTTCTGATAGATCTTCTCCAGTGATATATACAAGCGTATCATCAATAAATAATTCTATCTTTGTGTACTTTACAGGGTGGCCACTCTCTAGAAGACCGGGGTAGAAATTCTCAGCCAAATGGTTGCCTCCAAACAACAAAACCGTTTCAATAAATAAAGCGCATGCCCAAAAAATTTTGGGGCAACAGAAAAAAATTTCATAACAACGAATAAATGTGTCAAGTTTGCGCGCATTATCTGTAATTCTCCCATGCCGTTCCCCGGAACTTGCATCTAAATCCTTAGTCGCCTGTTTGGAAGCTGGCGTGTGATTTTGACACTTCATAGCGCTTAAACTGCCTTGAGTAAAAATTTTGTAAAACGGTTGGCATTCTCTTTCAACCGATTGAACACACACTTGTTAAATTCAATCTCTACACATTTTTACATTTTTGTGTAATTACAAGGCAACCAGTTTGTCTGAAAACAACCAATTTCGTGAGAATTCCTACCCGGGAAAAGTCAGGGAATTGTCAGGCAATTTTGGGAATTTTGACTGAAGTCAGGGAATATTTTCATCCATAAATTCAAATTATTTTCTGAAGTTGGCATAGTATAAATGGATCCATCACTCGAAGTCCATTTCTGCGAAATTTAAAGGGAAAAAATATTTAAATTTCTATTCCTTGAAATTAATTCATTTCGGTTATTATTTCTGCCATATAATAATAATATAGCATGAGCGTGGAGATGCCGGATTCATAGAAATATATCAAAATTCGAGAAATAGATGGTAAGCAACCCAGGAATATAAAAAAGTGTTAATACCTTATTTAAATCAAATTGCACAAATTTATTTAAATGAGTTTTGTTTAATGCAAAATATCACATGACACGGTGACAAGAAAAATTATATATACACTCATTCCTCGATTTACACGGTAGATACGTGCCTAGAAAAATCTTGCAAAACGAAACCGTGTAAAACGAGACACAGATCTCATACAAAATAGAAGGGTATGTTCAATTAAACATTAATTAACACTGAAACGGGGCAAAGAAAATAGTTTTAAAAAAAAAAGTTGAACCGACTTCACAAAAAGCGCTAAAAAGCATAACATAATTTTTAATTTTATATCTATTACGACATTTTGAGCTGAAACGTTCAGGTAGTATTATGTATTATCTTAAATTGTGGTTGGGTAGTTGTTTTATTTGTTTAATTTGCACCGGCTTCCAAATGTCGTAAAAGATATAAAATTAAAAATTATTTTGTGCTTTTAAGCGCTTTTTGTAAAGTCGTTTCAACTTTTTTTTAAAAAACTATTATATTTTTTACTTTTTAGTGTCTTCTACTCCATACAACGAAAAAAGAACTATCCAAATCGGTCCACGCGTTAAAAAGTTAGGTTCAACCTCCTACTCCCACCTCAATCCCACTAACATTTTGTTTCTCGTGGAGTCAATCAAGGAACATACTCTACCTAACAGAAAAATAATTATCGAAATCGCTCCACGCGTTGTGAAGTTAGACTACCCCCCCCCCCCACCACCACACTATAGGATCAAATTATTCTCCTATTATCAATGGGGGATCACACTCTATACACAGCAAAAGAACCATACAAATCGGTCCACGCGTTATAAAGTTAGGTTCCACCCCCACCCCACTCCCCGCCAAAATTTTTTTTCTCATGGTATCAACCAGGAAACATATTCTACCCAACAAAAAAAGAATTATCCAAATCGGTCCACGCGTTACGAAGTTCGGTTTTACCCCTAACCCGCACCCTACCAAAAATTCTTTTAACATGGTACCAATCGGTGAACATGCTCTACCCAACAAAAAAAATAATCATCAAAACCGGTCAACGCGTTACGAAGTTATGCTCGGTCAGACAAATATACACGTCGAACTTAAAACCTCTTTGTTTTTGGAAAGTCGGTTAACAATTGAAATAAACAAGAGGAACTATTAATAAAAGTCTTTGAATAGTTCTGTTGCTGATTTAAACTCCATATTTCATTAAAAAAAATGTCATTTCAACACTTCAGAATTTTTTCCAGACGATTTGTAGATACTTTATAGGTTTTTTGGCTTCCTTACCTATTGAAGTATTCTCATAAAAAATTTCATCACCGGTCGACCGCTTGCTCTCTCCTCTCCTGACATCCCTACGTATGCCCCTTAGAAGCTACCACTAGCTCTCTTCAAGCTTACTCGCTCAAAAACAAAACTCTCGTTTATATTTGGTTCACCCCGTATTATCAAATGACTAGTGCAAACTTCTTTTTGATGCGGTGAAAGGCTTATTAGCGCTGAATCAACATATATCTCAAAATAAAAAGAAATAACGTAAATTAGTTAAGAATAACTTATATTTTATGTATATCATTTATTTTTCTAAGGGAATTTCTTTTTTATTTACAGTCTCTTTTAACTGACATAGATTCAGTGCTATATCTTGATACCGACACGCTCTTCCTTTCTCCAGTTTCTGATATTTGGGAATACTTCAAATTGTTCAATTCTTCACAAATAGCTGGTCTATCACCGGAACATGAAGACAAAAATGTTGGTTGGTATAATCGATTTGCCCGTCATCCATTTTATGGTAATCTTGGAGTCAACTCTGGAGTTATGCTGATGAATCTCACAAGAATGAGACTATTTAAGTGGGAAGACCATATCTTGCCAATACATGACGAATATAAAATGAAAATAACTTGGGGTGATCAAGATCTCATTAATATATTATTTTATTTTCACCCTGGTAACTTTTATATTATTTTCCACAAAAATAAAAATATTTTAATGCTTTCTTGTTTCAGACAAACTATACCTCTTTCCATGTGAATTCAACTACCGTCCAGACCATTGCATGTACATGAGCGTTTGTAATGCAACAAAAGGAGTGCAAATAATGCACGGAAATCGAGGCTACTTTCATTCGGATAAACAACCTGCATTTAGGGCGGCATTTAGTATTCTAGAATCATATCAACTTGGTAAGGACCCCTACCGAAATTTTCTCTTGCCTCTTGAATCTGCATTAGCTGATGATGCCGTTGTAAATTCAAATTGTGGAAAAGTCGCGCATCAAATCATTACAAAAGCAAAACAAATATTTCCTGAAAGTGATTATTACTATAGTTAGTATAGTTTTGTGTTATTCCTTTTTAGTGTGTAGCAATTTGCCATGACATGACGTGATATATTCTTTTATTCGAATCGAAGAAAAACTGTATTATTAGTCCTTTTGCAATTTTTAAATAAAAGTTTATTGTAGTTTTTGTACTAAAAGTGAATTAAATAATTCTCAAAGAGAGTTTACTGTTTTACTCCATAGTTTCGAAAGAATTTAAAATGCATTACAGTGAATAAGTAAATATGAGGGTGGATTGAAAAGTTTGCAGCTTCAGTTCAGGGAAGTGAGGAAATTTAAGTCTTGGTTTTGCATTGCTGCGAGCTAGAGAACAGCCCAGAGACGGGGTGGATTATTTTAATTTCTTAATAAAAGCTCACGGGGTCATCTGGTCTCGAACCCGGGACCCATGGCATGGTGGTTGTGCCGTTCAACGAATTGATCCAACTCCGTCTCCAGAGAACCTAGTTCGGTTAACTCTTTGAAAAAAGGGGAGGCCAGAGTAAGTGGAGGATGGTTTGCTGTTCCTTCTCGTCTTACCTACAGCAATTATTTGATGGTGCACCAAGTCTGCCAGCGTGCCTACCTATGAAGCAACGGCCCGCCAATGCAAGATGAGCTCTCTTGAGCGCTTTAGGTCAAGAATCGAAACCAGATTTGCCGGGTAATAACACAGATGTGTTGCCTTTGTCGTTTAACATTCGCAATCCTGAGGGATGATTGTGCAACTTCCAGATTGCATGTGGCTAGCAGCTTTCCAAACTCGTGATTTACGTCCGAGTGGAGAAGAGTAGTACCGATTCTTGCTAGATCGCCTGCTCTGCAGTTATCCGGAATACCACTATGCCCCGGTACCCATATGATGGGTACATTCAGACGCGCAGCCATATCGTTCAGAGTTGACCATTTTGGAGGTCGTATACACTCCTGAGAGAGATTTAACAGCACCTCGACTATCTGAGAAGATACGAATATCAACCGTAGCTAGCACTAAGTTCTTTAGACGGTCTACGGCTACTTTTATAGCCATGACTTCAGCCTGAAAAAGACTGCAGTAGTCAGGCAGGCGAACTGAAACGCCTAGGTCCAGGTGTTCCGAAAAAATACCTCCACCTTTTCTGCCTTCCAGCTTGGAATCGTTAATGTATAGAAGCACTGACTCTCCCCATTGAGGGGGACCTTCCTCCGCATTAAAGCATTAAAGAAAGGATTGGGTGTAGTATAATCAGTAATTGTTGTTACTCTACCGTCCAGGATTTTGGAGTGTCCGTAGTCGGTACGCGTCCAAGTCTGCACTGAGTTCAGCCTAATAGCAGACGAAGATGTGATTTGCTTAGCAAAAAAAAAAAATCCGCCGATAGGTGGTGGGGAATTGCGTCGAGTGCGTTAGACGGTGTACTTCCAAGGGCACCTGTTATCAGTAGTGCTGCCATCTTCTAAACCTTTTCAAGTACTTTCAGGTGGGTCACTGTCCAGTACTGGCCACCATACGACTACACCATTAGTATAAGTCGTATAACACTAGTTTAGAACCAGTACACAATGTGTAGCTCTATACTCCAACTTTTACCTATATTCCTTTTACTCGAGTACAGCGCTATTGTTAGGTTTCCAGCTGAGTTTCCTATCCTATTGGCCGAACCAATAGGGCAATGTCATAGCGTAGGCGACAACCTTGTGGCAGGTGTCAACATGTTTGCCAATTCAATCAGATCGGGGCTACACTTAACTATGATAAATTTTAGTGTAGATGGTAGTCTAATCTGGTAATGCTATCCACACTTTTTTAAAAGAACGCACAAATAGATTTAATAATTTACATGTGGATTAACGATTAAAATAGCCTTAAAGCTAACTTTCTGCACTTATATCAGCGGATACTTACCTTAAATAAATAAATTTCTTCAACGTAATAAAATAATAAAAAGTATAAAAAGATCATTTCCTTAAACTGGAAATGGTACTATTAACGAAGTTCGTAACTAAATTAATTACTGTACCAAAGTTCATAGAGGTACAAAATAAATGGTATTTTTTTCGTTATGTCAACTTGATTTATGTTAAAAGGTATTAAGATAATAGTTAGTTTTAGTAGTTATACATCAGAAGTTTATAAAAATTTAAGGGAAAACATTTAACTTTATAAAAAGTCTAAAGCTATGGCTTTCTAGAGAATGCATCGACATATTTCCGTTGCAATCAAAGGAATGAAAATCGCACTAGGTAGTTTTCAATAAAGCGTCCCACGATTTTACAGTCGTGTTTGCGCGCCTGACTACGGTTGTATCTAAACTTAAATATAGCAGACAAAATAATATTGTTTTTTATTGCAAAAACATTTACTTCTGTATATTTGCTTAAATATTAAATATATATAAAATAGATTCTGATAAAATTTTAATATTTGCTTCCTCCTTTGGCATGTATTGCTGCCTATATTCTATTAGGAATACTTTCTATACATTTTATAATCATTTTTCGCATTCCATCGACGTTTTTCCACATTGATATTTTTCCAAAATGCAGCGATTGTGTTGTTTCTCCGACTGTACACCATTGATTTTAAATAGGTCCAGCAATTCTCGATTGGATTAAAATCAGGTAAATTGCCAGGCCTAGTAAAACCTTCAATTCTAGGGAACTTAAACAATCCCTGCTAGCCCCGGATGACTTTGTGCACCGTCTTGCATGAAGATATATTACTCCTTGGGATATTCTACGGTGTCGAAATATGGTAGAAGAAAAGTTCCTCAGCACGTATATGTACTGAATGGAGCGCAGTCTTCTCTCAACGTAATATATTGGGTCCGGACCTTCAGCTGTAATGTAGCAAATCATCACTAAGGTCATATGTTTAATTGTCTGAACCACATAACTTACTGATTATCGTTCGTAGGGCCTCCTCTTTCGACCGTATTTATTGCTCTCCAAAATCGCTTCCAAACGGCATTCGTCACTAAAGATAACCTAGAATAGAAAATTAGTTTAATAAAAGTTTTAAGGATTGGTTAGGCTGTTTTTTTATATGAGATATGAAACGACATATGTAAACTAAGGGATTTTACCTTATTCCAGTATTTACTCCCGTAACTGCTGCTTTGTCTGCCCATAACTTTGGCTAATTTTGGCTTTTTTGCCGCCTACATGAAAGGTTGTTTTCTTTGGATCACCGTTCCATTGTTCTCAGCGATATTCTGGCGCCAGCTTCGTTCAGATTCCTCAAAATAGCCCTAGCTGGTGCGTGCTCCAGCAAAGCATTCTGCGTGATTCTTCTATCCATTCTAGGCGTTGTTTTTCTTGTCCGCGACAATTTCCTCGTTTGTTCCCAGGGATTATTGTTAAATCAGTTGAGCTCTGCACAGTTTTGGCAATGTTGACTACGGACAATTTCGATTTTTTGTTTTGCTATACATAATTAAGGGTAGGGTGCCCTCACAACCAAAACGGGTACGGAAAAGTTAGGAAGACCATGGGTGCGCGTTACTGGCGATTCATGGCCAAAGAAGTGATGGGCCCGCCTAACTAGAATTTTTTTTTTTTTTTTTTTTTTTTTTTAATGGGAGCGGGGAAATGCATTTACGCACTGTGTGCCGGACTCACCTGGCCACTGCCCAGTCATACCGGCTAAAACCCCCCTCCCCCCTCCAGGAAGACCACCACGGAACCGTCTAGGGGACATTACCTCGCGGTGGAGTCCTATGGAACAGCCTCCTACGAGGCTCGCGAGTCAACCGGGCTCCCTAACGGGAGCCCCCGCTCTCTCGGCCCCCCAACAAGCTAGCAGGTGCCCCCGCTAGGGAGCCCCGCTGTTGTCTCCCTGCTTTTGGCGAAGGACTTCTCTCACAAAGGCGGCAATCCTTCGCCAGTGGTCCTCCCCCTGGAGCATGACCCCAACTATATTTTCTGGGGTCAAGCTGCCCGTCTCCGCCTCCAGCTCCGCCCACCCCGCTCTCCAGCGGGCGCATTCAAAGAATGTGTGGAGAGCTGAATCCGATGGGGAGCCGCAGTATACACAGCACGGGCTCGGTACCTTCCCTATGCGGTGGAGGAAGGCCCGGAAAAGCCCGTGCCCCGTCAGCATTTGGGTGAGGTAGTAATCCACCTCGCCGTGCCGACGGTTCAGCCAAGTGTCCAGCTGGGGAATCAACCGAGCTGTCCACCGGCCCCGTGACTCCCCATCCCATCTTTCCTGCCAGAACGCCATGGTCCTGGCCCGGGCCACTCTCGCGGCCTCTCCCCCCAGTGTGAGTTTCTCCCGGTGGACGAACTGCCGCTCCCTGGCCAAGAGGTCGATGGGTATGACCCCCGCTACCACTAGCACCGCCGGTTCCGAGACCGTGCGGTAGGAACTCGCAATGCGGAGCGCCGCCCGACGCTGCACCGCAAGTAAGCGCTTGCGGTACCTTTCCCACCGCATCGCGTCGGCCCAGACTTCTGCACCGTAAAGCATTATGGCCTCGGCGGTGCGAAGCAACAGGCGAATTTTACAAGGTCTGGGTACACCAATGTTGGCCATAACCCTGCTTAGCGCAGCTGTCACCGCAGCCGCCTTATCAGCCCGGCCCTTGATCTCAGTCCAGAAGGAGAGCCTACAATCAAGGCTCACCCCAAGGTATTTAATCGAGGGCCGCGTCTGGACCGACACGTCCCCCACCTGCATCCCGATCAGCAACGGTATGCGTTTCTTTGTGAGAAGGGCGATTTCGGTCTTGGCGAGCGCCAACTCCAGCCCGTGGTCGCGTAGCCAGGAGCTTACCCGACGCATCACCTGGTTGAGCCTCATCTAAGCCGCCGCGACATCTCTAGCGGTGATGACCGCTGCAATGTCGTCAGCATACCCAACCAGGAAAGATCCTTCCGGCATCTCCATACGGAGAATCCCGTCATATGTGTAATTCCATATGTCGGGGCCCAGTATGGAGCCCTGGGCCGCCCCTGCCGAAAGAACCCTCATTTCCGGTCCATCCTCCGTCTCAAAGGTGAGGGTACGATCCTTCAGGTAGTCCCTCATCATCCGTAATAAATACTGAGGGACCCTGAAGTCGCGCTCTAACGCCCGGAGTGCGTCTCCCCATCTTACCGAGTTGAAGGCGTTGCGCACATCCAAGGTGACCAGCAGGCACACCGGGCGAGAATAATGGTTCCCGCATTCGGTGGCCCGAGCCGCGTCAACTACCTCCTGGATAGCATGAACCGTCGACCTCCCTTTTCGAAAGCCATACTGCCTCTCGGAAAGGTCCCCAGCAGCCTCGACGGCCGCTTGGAGGCGAGGCTTCAGGAGCTTCTCCAGGAGCTTGCCGGCTGTGTCGAGCATGCACAGCGGTCTGTACGACCCGGGGGACCCTACTGGCCCCTTGCCCTTGCTGACAAGCACCAGCCTAGCTGCTTTCCAGCGGGAGGGAAAAACTCCCGCCTTCAGGCAGGCGTTATACATCTCAAGAAAGAGCTCTGGATGGCTCGCCGTCAACGCCTTCAGCACCTCCGCTGGGAGCCCATCGGGTCCTGGCACCTTTTTATTTTGGAGGCTTTGCGAGGCCCTCGTAAGCTCCTCCATTGTAAACAGAGGAGCGTTGACCACGTAGTTAGGCTCCAGCGGATGGGTGGGGAAAAGGGCGTCCACGATGGTTCGGACAGTCTCCGCATCCAGGGGAGCGTTCGGTGAGAACGCGCCCAATTCGCGGAGGACGATCCTGTACCCCAGTCCCCAGGGGTTCTCGTTGAGATCCTCCCCAAGCCGCTGCCAGCATCGGCGCTTACTCGTTTGTATGGCCTTACGTAGGCTCCTCTTAGCCGCCTTGTAGTCGGCAGTTCTTTGGGCTACGTCGGGATCGCGGCGGTCAGCTCGTTGAGCCAGCCGCCTGAGACGGAGGCATATTCGCCTCAGTTCCGCGATTTCGTCCGTCCACCAGTACACAGGGCGGCGTCCCTCCCTGAATCCTCTTTTGCGCGGCACGGCCTCCCGGCAAGCCTGATGGATCAGACTCATTGTGGAGTCCACCACCCCAGTGGCTCGCTCGATTGCCGGGAGTCCTTCCGGAATCCCGTCAATGGTCCGCTGGCCGCGTGTGATGGCTTGGGACAGCTTTTCGACGTCCATCCTGCCGACATCCCATCTGGGCGTGCCCTGCGAACGCTGGGCCCGAGCTGGCGCCATATCACGCACGCGGAACGTGATATATTGGTGATCGCTGGCTGTATAGTCCTCGATCACCTGCCAGTCCTGCACGCGTGCAGCCAAGATTTCTGTCGCCAGGGAGACGTCAATAATTGTCTCCCTGTATCCGGGACGTCGGAAGGTGGGCGTCGAGCCGGTGTTTAACACCACCAACCCTGTCCTGGAAGTAAAGTCCAGGACCCGTTCTCCCCGGGAGTCGGGCATGCACTCACCCCACTCCAAGGCCTTCGCGTTGAAGTCTCCAGCCACCACCAGCTTCCCATCCATGCCGCGGACCGCATCCTCCAGGCCATCCAACTTGGCCTGGAAATCCGCTATTGGCTCGTTCGGAGTAAAGTAGCAGCTGACATACGTAATGTCCCCGCTCCTCACCCAAACGAAGCCAGTACCCGCGCCATGGTCCGCAACGCTAAAGCGCCGCAGATCCGGGATCCAGATCGCCGCCGTGCCCAGAACATCGCGGTACCATGTCGGCTCGCGTCCGTCCCGGTACTGCTCACTGACTATTACAACGTCAGCGTCTTTCTCGAGACGGATTTGAGCCAACAGAGCGTGGGCCGTCCTGCTCCTGTGCAGATTACACTGGAGGACCACAACCATTGCTTTTTTTCTTGGCCTCCTCTAGGGCCTTGCGGAAAACCCCGCACTGCCCTGACCCCGCCATATGACGCCGCGAGCCGGATTCCCCCACCGCTTCCGGGCAGAGGAAGCACACAGGACCCATGGTACACGTTCTGGAATTATGTCCCTCCCCGCCGCAGCTGAAACAGAGCTTGCTTCGGTCCGGCCCCTTACAGGCCTGGCTCAGGTGTCCGTATCCCAGGCACTTAAAGCACCTGGGAACGACCACCCGCCTACGAACTTTGCCCTCTACCCAGCCGACCCTGATTCGGGCAGCCTTCAGTAGCCTCGCCGCAGCTGTCTCCTCGACTTCTACAATGGCCAGGCATTGTCCTCGACCATTGGGGCGGGTCAGCGCGACCTGGAGGTGGCCGTTATACTCTCTCAGGTCCCTCTTGAGAGCTGCCGTAACCTCCTCTTTGGTCGTGCAGCCATCAAGCTCCCTGATCTCCAGGTTAGCTCTGGGGACGAGTTGCTTGACGCTGCTCGCTGACCCAACAGCGCCGTTCAAGGCGTCCGAGAAGGCCGTCCGGGTCTCTAGGGTGCACTGCCCGAGCTCGAGCAGGACTTCGCCAGACCTAGTCTGACGGACGGCCTTCACTCTGACTCCGCAGCTCTCGGGGTTAACCGACTTGCGGACAGTACTAAGTACCTCCGCGAAGGTCTTCCCGTTTGCGGGCTTAAGCAGAATGGCCTCAGGTCTGGCCTTTCCGATGGGAGCCGCTGGTCGGTTAGGTGCCGGAGTCGGAGCCGAAGACTTTGCCGTCTCCTTTGCAACAGCGACCTCCTTCTTTTTGCTCTTCTTTTTCTTCTTCTTTAATGCACTTTTCTCCTCCGCCTTGTCCTTGCGCCCTTCCTCCTTTTCGGTGCTGGTCCTCCTTACTCTTCTAACTACTTCGGACCAGGTTCCTTCCCTCTTTTTTTTCGTAGCCTCCCCCTCCGTTTGGAGCGGAGGGCTGGAAGCTCCTCTCTTCCTCGCCATCGGCGGATCCCCTTCACCAGCTGCTCCGACCCAGGCAGTTTGTGTGCCCAGGGATAGACTCTTTCCCCGTACCGACGAGGTAACTCCGCCTGCCGTCTCGACCGGGGCAGTCTGCGTGCCCGCAGATTTCACGGTTTTCCCCTGGGGGAGACCGTAGCGGACCTCTGCGTACGCCCTCCTGGTCGTGTCCAGGTCGTCAATCGTCTCCTCCAGCAGTGGGAGACCGTTCTTAACGACCTTGGAGATGTTCGGCTGTTTCTTAAGAGCAGCCAGCATCTCCTTTATGAGGCCCCTCATTAAACCGAACCCCCTCTCCATGCGGGCCTCCAAAGCCTCCAGTCTGTCCTCCAGGCTGGCTGGCTCTAGGACTGGTGGAGGGAGATCCCCCCTAACTGGTTCGGCAGTCGGTGTTTGGTGTGTCACCTCCGCCCCAATTTGTAGCACCGGCGAGCGGAGCACTCGTGAGCTCCTCCTGAATGGGTTAACCGGTGCGCTGCTCTTTTTCTCCGCAACTCCTACTAAGTCTCCTCCGCCAGGTTCCAGAGCCGGTGGAGAAGGATCCGCCCGGATCGTCTCAGCAGCCGGCCATGATCGTGCTCGCTCCACCGGTGTTTGCATTATCGGGGACCGAAGCATACGCGACTTTCTCCCGACGGGATTGACAGGCGTGCTGTCCCTTCCCTTCTCATCCCCTCCCAACTTCACTCCCTCCGTTTGATTGGTAATTTCAGTTTCCATGTGAGTAGTTTGATTTTATTCGGACACGGGTTCGCGTTCTCGGACCACAGCCGAGGCAACCGCCAGCATTACGCCTCCCGCTACCCCGTGCCTATAGGAGAACTCCCCCCTTCCGACCGTCCTTTCCCCTCTTTGAACAGACCCCGAATCACCAGCAGCCTGCCTCCGAAGGTTCCGTAGGCTTTCCGAGGAGCGCCCCCCTACACACTCCCGCCTGACCTAAGGATCAGAACGGGTGTTCTCCCTAGACCTAGGGTGTGCTACTCCCTAGGGCCGCAGGTCCTCGAGGTTACGAGTGAAGCAAAGAGATGTGTTGGATCCCGACACCCGCAGGTAGACGTTCACCTCAATCGCCAGCTAAACTCCCCCCTCGTCTCACTGCATCGTCCGTGCAGGAGGAAACACGACCGTCTCTCTGCCAGGTTCGGGTGAGAGTCCCGATTGCATAGTGACGCCGATGGATTCGGAGCCTTTATGCGGCAGCAACCATTCCGCACGACTACAATTAGCCAGGAACCCCTGGCAGAGACATGACCGTACCAGGAGTCTGTTACCAGCCGCCACCACGAGGAGGTTGTAGTCGCACTACCATCAGTGCACATAGTTTCGGCACGTACACCCAAGTGTTACATGTTATTCCCCCTATGTACCTGATGGCTGACGGCTAGCTGACGGCCTAACTAGCATTGCCTCCTCCTTTGGCTCACTCACTCGAATTATCAAGGAACCCAAAATCAACAAGTGCTGAAAGATTTCCTCCTTTTAAAAGTGTACCACTTAAATCAAATGCAAAGGTAATATCACGAGATTTTATTTCACAAAATTGTGGGTGCGTTCAAGAAGTCAGTTAAATGCTCATTCTCATCAAGTGCAATGCCGATGTAAATGCATTGCATTCGCTTGATCAATTTGACAGTTGCTGCAAATTAGCTTCGCATTTCTTGCATTTGGAAATTTTTAGCTGCCAAAGAATTTGTTTGTGGTGTTATCTTAAAAACGGCCTAAAATGGATTCGGACTACGAGTAAAACTGTAAATTAATATTTTTTAGTTTATGTTGCAATTAATTCTGTACTCTACAATGAACTTTCTGCTTTAAATGATGAATTATTCGAAAACGGTCAGTCAGTTTTGTATGCATTCGCATGTTTATAATGGCTGCCTATGCTTGAGGGTTGAAACTAAATGCGCATTTGACTGACTTCTTGAACGTACCCTGTAATTTGCTTTAAGCAGCATAATACATCTCTCTCGATTATGTAGGGGCAACAAAGTAGCACCTATGTAGTAAATTCGTTTGCAATCGCTTTGTAGTATCCTCTAGTAACTTGATGGCATAATCGTATTCTTTAACTTATTTTTATAAACAAACAATTTAATTACAAATCGAGCCGGGAGAGCATCTGTAACTTTGTACACAAAATTTCTGACATTAGTCTACTCTTAGACTTGCGATTTCTGAAATTTATTAGCATGTTAGCAGGCATTATGGCGACAAAACTCAATGCTCACATAACACTTTTACCCAGAAAAAATAACGCTCAGTAATCAAAAATTATCAAAATTCTGTAATTTAAAGTTTAGAAAAACTGTTTCTTTTTTTGCGAATGCATCGCGTAAGTTTATTAAGTTTTATTTATTTAGCAGGGGACTAAACGTCCACACGTACATTTTATCTTTTATTTCCCACTGATTTGAGCTATTTTCTTCAGTCTATTTGTATATTTTAATCGTTTTAGTCCTAATATTAGTGGCATTATTAAAAAACATTCTAAAAGGCGAAAAATTCTCTGCAATTCGCCTACACTCTGAATGCTGTTTCATATTTATTTATGATTTTAATTTTGAGAAACAGAAGAACAGAACTTCGTACAGATATTTAAATCGCTCAATTTTATTTTAACAACCACGTAATATGAAGATAGTAATTTAATAATTAATACAGCGTTGATAAGCTGTTTATTTAAATTTTTCACAATTTTACTTTATAATTTCGTGTTTTCAATTCTTCCAAACTAAAAAAAAATCTTTTCAATGTTGCAACGCAAAGTTTTCTTTCTATTCGCCCGGAATTTGCGATTTACACAATTTTACGGTAACACTTAAATGTAGGCAAACGGATTTTAAACAAAACAAATAATTTTCCAAAAAGTTTTATTTTGTTAAATTTGTACAAATTATTACAAAGTGTATTGGAATAGTTACTTCATTTTCATATCAACTTGCTCAGCAATAGCTTGCAAGAAATCTTCTGTATTCAAGTACATGTCGTCTTGAACATTTTGGAGCCCACCATGAACGCAAATAGCCAAATCTTTGGTCATTCTCCCTGATTCGACACAGTCCACACAAGCTTGTTCCAAATTAGTTGCAAATTTGGCTAACTCTGGAGTATTATCAAGTTTAGCGCGGTGCAATAATCCTCGAGTCCATGCAAATATTGAGGCGATTGGGTTAGTTGATGTTGGTAATCCTTTTTGGTGCTGCCTGTAGGAGGAAAAACAATTGATTGAAAAATATTTGAAAATACATATTATAATATAAAACACAATGTCTCTCTATTTGTTGTCTATCTGTTTGTCTGTAAGTGTGATTATATACTCGATAACCACTGATCAAATTTACATGCTCTTTTGTTAGTTTATAGATACGTTCTCTATCTAGATTTTACTACATATTTTGTTAAGCTAGGTCACATAAGGAGTAAGAAGTGACGATTTTAGTGCATCAAGTTTGATATAACCGGTTGATTATACGCGGGCGTGGAGTGAAAACGGACGCAGCGCAGCGGTGGGTCAGGGAGGCGCAGTCAACGTGCTTCGTTGAATTTTATGTTTTGGTATCTGCAACCTCGTTAATGTTGGGAGGGACTGCTAATTTTTAATAAAGGTAAATGAGGTCCCACACAGCCAATGATATTTGTCCAGTAAAATGTATGAGCTTTTACGCCAAGTAACATTGACGGAGGTATAGTCCACGACGATCCATGACACTTGTCAACTTCTACTCAGTAGTATTATTTATTGCGGTTAAGATGATTGTTTGTAAAGAATTGTGTTCTCTCATCAATCCATCAATGGTATGTCCGTCATAATTAACGATACTTATAAGTCGCTGTGCTTCCAAGAAATAATAACAGCAAAACTGGCAAAACGCATGAAGTAACATGTACGTCTTTTCACACTTTACGAGTTACTGTACATGATACTTGATGAAAATCAGAAGTTTTTTTGATTTCTTTCAAGTCTTCAATGTTACTTCAACTTTTACTGGATCGCTGTTTACACGGTCAAGTATCAGGAAAAAGTGCGTCATTTCAAGTATCATGGATCAATATATCTAGAGGATGTTTAACATGTTTACAATTATCTTGCAGCCACACAAGTTTAACTGACATTGTCGACGGTAAAGTCACTTACAATATCATAATCAGAGTACGTTTACATGCAGACTTGAGTACTTGACTTAAATTTACTCGAAACTTAAGCAGGGTTTTTGACTGATTTACTTTTGTTACTTCACTTAAAATTTTCTTGAAACGGCATTTAAGATTTGATAATTTGTGTTGTTAAATTGTGTTGTCTTTTTGCTATTTAGCATAAATATCTTATCTTTCATATTCTTCATCTTCAGTTTTGCATTTTCTCAAGTTACGTTTACATAATAATAATTAAGTCAATCGAACAAAATTTTGTGATTTACTTGAGTGAAGTAAACTTAAAGTCAATACGCGTTTACATGATACTTTCGTTACTCGAGGTTTACCTGAAGTTGACTTGAAGTATGCTTGTAAACGTACCGAATGTCGTGTCCTTCTAATTGTGCTTTGTCCTATATGCTGTTATGGTTTGTGGTCACAGATATGTGCTAAGAAAAGCGCTATTTAATTTGTCTAATTCATATTACCTGAAAGGTGATACCAATTGATGACGTGTGGGAATTATCACTTACGCTTTTACATATTTACAGTTTGATTATATTTTTTTTTGTAAATGTGGCACTTTATTTGGCTCATTGTTATAAACTGCTGCTCCCAAGCAGATTCTCTCTCCATAGATCCGTTCACTACTTTTCTAGTCCTCCGGGAGCACTTACACTAGTTTACAAATTTGCGACCCATCTCGAGATCTGATTTCTCATAGACTTTATCTTATGTATTTTGGAGCTTAGATACCAAAAATTGCAAAAATTTTTTATTTAGGAAAAGTTTTCGAGATATTCTCATAAAACCCGTTATTTGGCGACTTCCTCAGTTATTTACCCAACTATCCATAAATTTTTATCCGATGCATATATTGCATATCGTTTGAAAGGTTATTTTGTCCTCTTTTCAACGCTATGCTCTCGCTATGATCGGATGGGATTTTAAAAAGTTATAGGCGATCAAAGTCCAAAAAAAAGTGATTTTCCCGGCATTTTTAAAAAGTCAATTGCTCCGTTTAATTTAAAGAAAGGAAGGAATTGATGGATAGATGTGTAAATAACTGAGAAAAGTGCCAAATACGGGTTTTTTTTGAGAATATCTCAAAAACGATTCTTAAGAAAGAAAAAACGGTTCTCATTTATGGAATCCACATTATCATACATTAAAAAACGTCTGCAGAGTCATTGACGTCTGCAAACTGCTTCCTTTTTTCCTCCCAGTTCTACTATTCCAACCTGAGACTTTTCCTTCCCACAGCATTTGCAGCAATACCAAAGCGAAGAGAAGCTTCGTGGACATGCTGCTGCAAGTGTGCGGGCTGTTATTCCCAGTGAAAGACGAGGCTTTCGTTCCGCACCGACGATAAAGATAGCCAGGCGCAGTTCAGTGTGTCGGTCTCTGTTGCCAGGAACTGTAGACGTAATCGCCTCCTCATTCTGGTAACGAAGTGTTTCTTAAGTGCACGTTGTGAAACTGTAGGTAAGTGGCCTGCTGCCCAAAATTGTCGACTTAGCAAGTTCACCTGGTTATATGTCCTTGACCCATCGTCTTCCCCCCGATATCGAAAAGGTTGCTGTTGACTATCACCGACACATGGATGGAAAAAGGTTAGAAATTTTAAGAATTTGTATGTTATAATGAAATTCCGCTACCATCAATCTTCAGATTTTGACAGATTACAAATTTTCTATAAAAAAATTAATTCAAAATGCAGCTGTTATATGGAAATTCTTTTTTGTCGACTCGATAGTATTGTGGAATAGCTACTTTCTATCGAATCGACAAATTCTTTTGGCGCGTTGATCAATCAAGTCAAAATTTCAAATATGAGCAGATGTCTTGTGCATACAGGAGACATTAGTGTAGAATTGTTGGATACGCCAATTGCCACACCGGAACCTCTGGCGCGGGTTTCTGTGGTAAAAACTGTGTAACCCTTGTGTAGTTTGGAACTTTGTTCTAGACGTATAAAAGTGTCTTGTAAAATCGTCTACTGTATAAGTGCAATGTCCATGTTCCAGTGTCTTATGTCTTCAAAAATACTCTGTAGTCTAGTGGTTGTATTTAAGCCCCCAGCATTTATCGATGTTATCCTACAATTCAAGTGATCGTAAGGCTGAATTTTTGGTAATTTCAAAACATTTGTTTTACTTTTGGAAGTGACTGTACCTGCAATGGTAGGAGCTAGTTCAACATTGTTGGCAATTTTGGAAAGCTCATTTAAATTGTAGTTTTTTAGCATTTGTTTGATATCACTGTGTTGAGTAGATCAAAAGTTAAAAACAAAAGAGAGTGATGTGCATAGCATAAAAAATTGGAATTTATCAATTATCCTGTAACTCCCGAATGGCTGAGATTGCCACTCCCCCCCTCCCCCTCCTGCCTAACAAATTTTTGTTTGCCTATGTGAGATCTATCGCCCCACTTATTTTAGCGCACCTTACGCGAAACACCCTGTATTAAAAGTTTGCATAGTATATAGATTCTTCAGATATTCATTATTATTGTGATGTGTGGCAACCAAAAAACCCATTGGGCCATCACAAATTACTGTGTCCCGGCTACCCGACCTTCCCCTACTGCTTAAAATATATATGAAGCAATATGCTGCAAGAACTGCTCAAAATAGAGTTCATGACTATGTCGGTCTTGACAACGAAGGACACATCACTGTCCCTAATAAAACCAAAATTCGGTGTGCTGAGTATGCTAATTGTTTTGCTAAGTTTCATTCATACCATCGTAGCCTCTTCAATATTTTCCATTATCTTTATTATTATTGGAAATGAAAATTGTACCTAATATTTCTTGCTGTGCACCATTCACATTGCCGCGTTTTTGGGGCAATCCTAATTGTAGAAGATTGTACAGACATATTCCCCTTTTTATTCTTGATAACAGGCTATGATAGCTATACTAGTTATTTCAATAGAATGGCTAGCAGAACACACTTTAAATCACAAGCCATTAGTATTATTATTAGTAAGGAAGAAAAACCGATGAAGAGTCACCATGTTTCAATACCAAATTATATGTTCTCTTAAGGAACAACTAAAGGATTTTCGCTTTCATTAATCAGAAACGCAATGCTTTTAAAGAATTGTAACATTTCTAATTTATCTTAAATTTGAAAGGTTTTGTTTATTTGGACTTTTTTAGTGAAAAGGCATTTATCTTGTAGAGCAGCAGATTGATTTGGTCGATTAGTTCCAAAGGGTAATTGTTTAAGCATGAGGTATGACGCAACTCTAATCTGTTAAACAAGTAGTATATTTACCTACAAAAAACTGCTAATCCTCAAATAAAGAAGTTGATCACAGTTGTTTATAATACTAAACACAGTACGTTGTTTTAATACACGTTGTACTTTAATACCAACATCAGTACTTCATCATTTAGTTGCCTTCGCCAAATATAAGTAATATTAGGATACAGTTTCTTAGTAGGCAGATAAAGATATTTAAATACATATATTTAATGCAAATCTAATGTCTTTATAAGTACTCCTGAAATTATAGTTATCAGTAAAAATGACAATAATGATGAAAAATTGTCCCCTTTAACAAAAAAAATTCTTTATCTATTTTTAACTACTTTTAAAACATTAAAAATGATAAAATCGGTTAAAATTCACACAAGTTCCGATAGTTTTATAAATATGTTACTCGAGGAGAAAGGAAGTTTAAACATCACAACAAGATATATTGAAAAGTCGTCGATTTCTGATAAAACCAAATATCTTTAGTAAACAAGTATATCCATTGTGTAAAGGCTTTTCACCATACTGCATTTTGGTTTATTTAGTAAAAGGTGAGATAAATAATATTGCTTATAAAGTTTATTTACATTTGTTCAGTGTGTGATTAGCTTGTACATGCTATTACTTTGACCTTGCGTATCTTCTTTCTTGACGCACAGCACAATTCGAAAAATTGTCACTTTTATATAAAACCGTAACATTTCATATCACATTGCTTGATTAATTAGTGGTGTTTGCAACAGGTAAGCAGAAGTGAATGTTGAAAAACTGTTAATTTATTGTGGAACAGTAATTAGTGAAATGCAAACATAAAGTATAAATTTATTTAAATTGCGTAGTATCCATTTAAGTAACATTCTTATATAAAAATCGTGAATGCATTATCAATTTACATTATAGGCATAATAGGTGTTAAAATTAATGAATAATTTCCGCTTGAAATTTATGAATGATGTACCTTTTCAAATAAGAAAATTGAAATAGTGTCGCCAAAAATGAAGCCATAACGAGTATACTCATGGTATGCTCATACTTTCATAGCGACTTTTTATTTTAATTTTCTTATTCAATTTATTTCGTCTTAATCTATAGATATTTAGAAATTCTTGAAATTTAAGAATGTTTTATTTGAATAACAAATTTTAATTACTATTTTTGCATGACGGGTGTACTCATCAGTACAAAAATACAAAATATTATCATTTCTCCAAGTATACTCGTTAATAACCATTACTGGTTAACAGAAATTGTATGTATGGATATCAACAATTATTCAACTGCGAGCAAAGATTTTGTATACCAAAGTTAAGTTGGTTTATAGTATAGGTACGTGAGCCTGACTTGCACTTGACCGGATTTTTTTTCAAAAGTCCCAGACTTTAATGAAAATTCACTCACTTTTCCTAGTTTTTCCATAAAGTGGGCATACTGTTATTCTTAACAGTATCGAAAGATGCAGTTCAGTTAATCGGGCACATATTCCAAAAACTATTATTATAACGGTATTTCCAATACCGTTAGAAATTTAATTTTGAAAATACATATATTGGGTCAGGCTGTCGAGTATTTCCAACGAACAACTTTTCAAATATGTTAAATTCATAGATCAAATTTCAATACAAGCACCTAACAACTCAAATTAGAGAAACAGAATATTTTAAGATATTAATTACGTGAAATATCGGTTTATTTTAATGCCGCGATCATTAATAAATAAATATAGTTCGTTTGTCTATGCCTATATTCAAACTATGTTTGACCTATATAAATAACTTTTCTTTACAATTTCTCTACCATCTTATAAACTGGGAAACAAGTTAAATCATAAAGGAGGCATTTAAATAAGTAATTCCTTTTTAACCACGCAAACGCTATGTAAAGACTCCTTCTATATAGTTAGCCCATTGTTAAATATTAATAACAAGCTATGGCACAGATTTAAGACGCTAACATAAATTTTCAATATCTCGTTTTTTACTCTACGCGATTTATAATATACCAGTTTGATTTGATTCTAAATATAAATTTCAACCGCAAAAAACCATCGATCAATTTTTAATATTTTTCTGAACCGTAACAGATAAACACACGTCAGGCATTGTACGTTATCGGTTGTGGAACTTTTACTGACAGCGTTCATACTGATATCGGCGTTGATAATAAAATTGTTCTGTTTTAAGAATATGGTGATATGGGTTTTTTGAAGTAAACAGCTCCTCATAATAAGCCACAAAATAAGGGGTTCTGACTGGTGTCGTTTTTTGGCAATAAATTTAGCAGAGTTTTATGAAATGTGTTCAAGTTGGTGTAGATTGGACTTTTTATAAAAGTTGGTGAATATATGAGTATGCCAATTATTAGATAGATAATTAACTAGAGGAAATAGAGAGATGAGCACACCTATGCTTACTGTGACATAAATACATTTATTATCGTACTCACCTATAATGTCTTGTTACAGTCCCATGAGCAGCTTCTGATTCAATAGTCTTTCCATCTGGACACATAAGTACTGAGGTCATCATGCCAAGAGATCCATATCCCTGAGCAATAATATCAGATTGAACATCACCATCGTAGTTTTTGCAAGCCCAAATAAATCCACCACTGGATTTCAAGGTTTGCGCAACCATATCATCTATCAAACGATGTTCATACCAGATTTGATTCTTTTCAAAATCTTTTTCGTATTCTCTAAAACATATTGGTATATAATAATTTCTATAAATTTTAGTATACCTTCATTTACTTCTCATAAATTTCTTGGAAAATATCCTTAAACCGGCCATCATATTTCTTAAGAATAGTATTTTTAGTAGAGAGGTACAGTGGCCATTTTTTCTGTAAGGCTAATTGGAATGAAGAATGGGCGAATGATGCGATAGAGTCGTCTGTGTTGTACATGCCCATAACAACACCTCTTGTTTTAAAGTCGAATATTTCGTACGTGTCCACCTTTCCATCAGCACCTGTAAACGTAATAAACGTTAAATTGTCTTCTTGATGAAACTTTATAAAATGTTACTTGTGTAAATAAGTTCAACTTTTCCTGGACCCTCTATGACAACATCTTTCGCCTTATATTGATCACCATGTGCATGACGACCAATTATAATTGGCTTTGTCCAACCAGGTACCAGCCTCGGAATGTTACTGCATAAGATCGGTTCTCGAAACACTGTACCACCGAGAATGTTTCTTATTGTTCCATTGGGGCTAAGCCACATTTTTTTCAGTTTAAATTCTGTAAAAGTAGCAAAAGAAATGGATTATAAAGAACAGAAATATTCACACAGGTGATACCTTCTACTCTAGCTTCATCAGGTGTTATAGTAGCACATTTGATGCCAACATTGTGCTTAAGAATCGCGTGAGCAGCATCAACCGTTACTTGATCATTTGTAGCGTCCCGATGAGGCAATCCTAAATCGTAGTACAGACAATCGATCTAAATCAATAAATTCTACAATTATTATGCGACATTTAATGGCAACATTTTACCTTAACGTAAGGAAATATAAGTTTCTCTTTAATGAATTGCCAAATAATCCTGGTCATTTCATCACCGTCCATTTCAACAACAGGTTTCTTAGCTTCGATGCGTGGTTTGGATCCATCTAGAAGGATAAAATATAAATTATACTTAATAAAGGGTAATCAAACTTTTTTTATATTAATATAACTTCTATCAACTTGGATAAGCGTACAAATCATCAATACTATCGTTCATTTTTCTTTTTAGCTGAATTAAAATCTTACAAATCACTTCATAATTTTAGTCGTTCATTCTATTTTATAACACTAACAACCTTGCGAAAAAAATATCACCCATTTACGCCCTACTTTGCCTTTATATTTTCATGTGAAATAAGCACAAGAAATCTTTGCTTTCGCGAAAATTCTTGCCAACATACTTACATATGTTTTCCTTTGAAAAATTTATATGTACAAATAGCAACATTATAACTAAACATCTTATCTTTATATAAACTGAACTGAAAATATCAAATTTGTGGCTAAATATCTCGCTACCAGAAGCGTGATGGTTGAGTAGTATTTTGTACCCAAATGAATGTAATATGAAACCTTGTATTGAGTTTTTTTGGAAATGAGGTTTTTCGAGTTATGACGTTATATTTAATAAGAAATATATAAACATAATATGTTATTTTATTCTTGAATTATTAATTTAGTTCATCTCTTTTAATATAAGGTGTAACGGAAAGCATGTTCGTTCTTTATCATGTGGGTCACATGTAGAGATGTAAAAGTATTGAAAAAAACCGTTTCTTTCGCTTCTTAGCCGACTTCCCAAAAACAAAGAGGTTCTGAGTTCGACATGTATTTTTTTGTATTTTTTTTTTATCTCTGACCAGGCATAACTTCGTAACGCGTTGACCGATTTTGATGATTCTTTTTTTGTTGGGTAGAGTATGTTCAGTATGTGGGGTTGAACCTAACTTCGTAATGCGTGGACTGATTTGGATGGTTCTTTTGCTGTTGTATAGAGGGTGATCCCCCGTTGCTAATAGGAGAATAATTTGGTCCTAAGGTGTGGGTGGGGGTGGGGTAGTCTAACTTCGTATTGCATGGACCGATTTCGATCATTCTTTTTCTGTTAGGTTGAGTATGTTCCCCTGAGTGATACCACGAGAACAAAAATTTTTGTGCGATGGGGGTGGGGGTAGAACCAAACTTTTTAACTCGTGGACCGATTTGGATGGTTCCTTTTTTGTTGTATAGAATAGAAGACACAAAAAGTGAAAAATAAAATTGTTTTTTAAAAAAAGTTGAACCAACTTCCCAAAAAGCGCTAAAAAGCATAAAATAATTTTTCATTTTATATCTATTACGACATTTGAAGTCGGTGCAAATCAAACAAACCAAACAACTACAAAAAAAGTCTTTAATCGTCCTGCCTTATGATTCCGTGAGCTGATACGTTCAGGTAGTTTTATGTATTATCTTCAATTGTGTTGTTTTGTTTGTTCAATTTGCACCGCCTTCAAAATGCCAAATGCTTTTTAGCGCTTTTTGTGAAGTCGGTTCAACTTTTTTTTTTTTTAAACTAGATTTTTTCATTTATTTATAGGTTTTTCCATAAAAAGGTCACTTTTTTAATGCTTTGATCGGGTTCTGTAAAAACATGAAATTATGGCTTTTCATGGATTTTCATGGATTTTTTTTTTAAAAAAAAATAAATTTTTTATAAAAGACGCCTCGGCGCGAGTGAAAGTGTGTGTAAGTTAAAAATAAAATTTCCCAGATTTAAAATGGTTTTGAAAGTTTAAACACATTTTTCTCAAAACCATGTTTTTAAAGTCGGTGTACACGATATCTCGAGAACGGTTTAATCAATCGGTCCTAAATTCTAACACAACCTTTTTGAATACAGTTTTTAGAAACTAATCGAAAGATTTGCGAATCCAAGAAATATTTTTCATTTTATAAACAATTTAAGGCCAAAATTTTCCTTAAAAATCTAAATTTTTTTTTAGGAGCCGCTATTTTGTGAAAAATCAATATTTTTCTTATTCCTTCGATTGATTTCTAGATAATTTCATAAATTAGCGAAATCTTTTTTGTTTTGTTTAATTTAAATGACCCAGTCACGAGATATCGTATATACCGCAAAACACCTTTTTTTCAAGGAGGTCTGCTGTGACCTTGAAAATCATTATCTTTACAAATAAAAAATACTACAATATTGTATAAAGTTCCTGTTATATGCGTAAAAATTTCAAGTTAATAAATTAAAATGCCTCTCCAAAACAAATTCTTGAAAAATCGTTTTTTCAGCCTTCTGACTGAGTATAACCCCTTTAAAGCAAAGCTTCTTTTAACTGTTGTCCTTTCGATAGTACGAATATATAAATTAAACGGATTGTACTAGCATATTTTTATTAGATTTTACTAGTATTAACCTTAGAGCTAATTTTTTTATATAATTTTTAGTTTTGTTTTAGCTATAGCTCTTTATATTCTCGTATATTCCCTGTAAACATTATAAAAAATGGAATACAGCGAAACCTCCCTTTATGGACACCTCCGGAAAGCGTACAACTCTTTCTTTATTAACAAAATATTTCATCAAAGTGCTGACTACTATAGCGGACACATTTTCTAGTCCCAAACATAAATTTGTCTCAAATTTCCAGCTATGAAAAGCAGACAACTTTCAATAGCGGACATTTTTTAGGAATGAGTAGTGTCCGCTATAGGGAGGTTTTATTGTATCTCAAATATAATTATTAAACCATTATTATTATTATTCTGACAATATTTTCCGTCGTTGCTTTATTGCAAGGAAAAAAAGTCGCTTTGCTTTAAATGGTTTAAAGCATAAACACCAAAAAAAGGAAAAAAAATCATGAAAAAAACTGGCTTTTTATGAAAAAATGTTTAAAAATGTTTTACATCTCTAGTCACATGTTCCAATTCCTGTGGCTACCCATGGTTGTTTTTATTTTGACAAAAGAACACAAGATAAGAAGATAAAGTAATATCCTGTTGGTTTGAAATCCACTTTTACCGTAGGTGTTCCTACATTACTTGTTACTGAATCGATTGAGTTTGTTTTTTCTCTATACTGCCCATAAAGGATTATGGAAACTAGATGGAGATTAAGACTTTTGGGCTTTCAGTTTTCTTACAAATGCAAATATCAAATAGCTACATAGTAGGAAGGTCGCAGAGATTAAACATTAAAATCCATTTACCTTTACGAAAAAATCTCTATTTATTATATACGTTGAAAGAACTATTGAAGAGTTAAGGGGATAAATATATTGCTTTTGAAAAAGTCTTACTACTACTAATCTGACTTATAATAGCATATACATATATCTGAATTTCGATATTCAAAATAACTTTTAGTTAATAAAAGTGCCATGTCCCAGCAGCATGCACCCAAATCGAAGCAGTTCATTGCAATTTATGCAAAACTTTAGTTTAACACCTTTATCCTCCTAAGTCTTTAATTATATCATTTTCGACTGCAATTGTTTTTACACACAGTATTTATTATATTTGAGATCTTGCTGAACAAAGGATCAATTTTAAAATAAATTTCTATCTAGTGCATAGCTATAAAAATCTGCAAAGAGAGCTATTGTACCCTATACTTCGCAATAGAAGAAATTTTAAAGCCAACTGTCTTCTTAAAGATAACTGGCAACTAAAAGGAATTCCAACATTGTTTTTCCTAATTTTATTTTAAAAAGTTTTACAAACACAAGTCCTTTTCTTTAGCATAGTTTTCTCAGTATAAGAATTAATGGAGCAGATTCTGCCCGAATCCTATTAATTTCTGTAAAAGTCAGTGACGATTTAATGAATTTTAACCGGGCTAATATTTTTTAACCGACTTCCCAAAAACAAAGAGGTTCTAGGTTCGACGTCGTACTTTGTTTTTTTAAATATAGTCCGATCTAAAAAGCCGATGATATACCTTCTAGTGGAATTAAACTAATAAAAACTATGTAAGATTGTATAAATACCTTGCCGTCTGGTCCTTAGTATTTTTCTATTTTATTTTTCTCGGGCTTGACCTTACATGTTGTAAGAACTTTTCATCGGACAAAAAGGAAGTTTCAATTCGATTCAAAGTGAAATCCTAAGCGCGGGATGTCACTTAGGAGCAAAATTTGATAGCGAATAGTTGTCATTACTGAAAACGATTATAATGGAACGCCTATCCAGTTTTTTTTCTCCAGTCAATTTAGCTGAGTTGATATGTACATATTAGTCTTTCCTGCACATGCGCTTAGTTATTAACGGTTAGCCGTATATCCCGAGAATTCCAGTACATGAGTTTACATGAACATTATACAACGAAAACTAAACTCAAAATACGGAAGTTACGACTCTTGAAAAAAAGTTAAGTTATGGGGAAAAAATTGAAAAAATGCCTTTTTGGAAATCACAATACAACGCCGCCATTCTTATAATTTTCAGTATTATTTAAAAATCCATGGTTGAAAGTACGGAAAATTATACGTTACCGCGACATAAGTCCATTAAATTTCAATATTTTGGTCAGACATTTTTTTTGGATTTTTGTTGGAAAATAATAAATATGTACCCAACATGTTAAAACATTTAATTGGTGCATCAAATGTTTTAAAATGTTGGGTACATATTTTTTAAAAGTAATTCTAGTAAAATATACTTATTTTTAAGTAGTTACACACATCCAAAGTCTTACGTAACATAAGTCACAGTAACAAATATTTATCTAATAATGATAAGAGCAGCAAAAGAACTAATCGAACTTCTTCAACATTGTATGAATCTTCAGATATAGAAGTACCAAAATCTAACCAATTTCGATTTAATTAATTAAAACGTTATCTTTAATCACTTGACAATGAGGTTATAAATTATGAATTTTCTAATCACGTCGTTTAGTTTTCTGTAGTCAGCACGAAAATGCGGTCGTTTGTTTATCTAACTCTTTTGATATCAGCAACTTTCGCTGTACCAAATCCAGCAATTCTTCCATTTTCTATTCAAAATCGAATTGCTGGAGGAAGTTCTGCCAAACCAGCACAGTTTCCATACCAAGTAGGATTAGATATCACCAAATACTGGAGCACTTCTGGAGAATGGGATGAATGGTGTGGTGGTTCATTGATATCTGATCAATTTGTTATAACTGCCGGTCACTGTTTAAGAAGGTTAGCAAAATATATTTAAAATAAATCAGTTTTCTAATTTTTACAAATATCGTAGAGCTATTTCAGCAGATGTGTATTTGGGAACCAATGACATTTCAAAAGACGAAGAACCCGGACGTGTAGTAGTTAAAGTGAAAGAACACAATTTCATTACTCACGAAAATTATGATCATTACCTACTAAAGAATGATATTGCTTTGATCAAATTACCTCGTAAAATAACGTTTTCTGGTAAGCATTTATATTTTACACTTTTTATTATAGTTCTATGTAAATATTTTATACCTTAGATCATATCCAAGCTATTAACTTACCTCGCAAAAGTCAAAGGAACTCAGGATTCGTAAACAGTCGGGCATGGATATCAGGATGGGGATTAACAGGACAGGAAGAGGATTCTGCTGATATACTGCAATATGCTCAGCGAATGATTCTGCCAGATTCAAGCTGTGAAAGTTATTTCCAGCTATATAAGAAAGAAACTCAAATTTGCGTCGATGGATCTCGGGGAATTTCAAACTGTCCAGGAGATTCGGGCGGTCCTCTTGCTGTTGAAGAAGATGGCAAAAAAATAATTGTAGGAATTGTATCATTTGGAAGACCTAAAGGTTGTGGAAAGGGTTTCCCTTCAGTTTATACAAGAATTACAACATTCTTAGACTGGATAGAAGAAAAGACTGGCATCACACTTTGAAAGTGATATAGTTCGGCACTAATTATGATATGTATATAAAAATATCTTTGAAGAAAAGTGTTTTTTGTTTTATTTAAGTCCTAAAGAACTCTTGTTTTTAATAGTGTCTCCAAACTAAAAAAAAATATGTCTTTAATGTGGTCGAAACTTGCAATTTTCGAATAAGATACAATTTAAAAAAAGAAGAAGAAAATAGTCCAACTTTCTCGTCAATCACCCCTCCACTTCATTAGGCACTTTGTTATAATTAGGGCAAGGAATTTTCGGGTTAAAACATTTCAGCTGGGAGTAAATGTTATTTATTTATTATTTTTATAATTTTGGCTAAGTTATGGTTAAAGGAGTTAAGGAAGTTAAAAAAGGAATTTTCTATTAACTCAAACTTATTTCTTATTAAATATGTTAAGTTAGGTGCTTCCAGTTGACATACGTAAAAGCAATCGTATATAGTATACTATTCTGATGCAAAATAGTTTTCAAGTCGACATGATTACTTTTTTTGGCTTATTTATTTCATCTTAAAAGGCATATTCACTCCGCGATAAAAGCCATATTCACAAGACGAAAAGCCCCCGCCATGACTTTTATAGGAGCGAGCGCAAACCTTCATAGGCTACGAATTAAAACCATGCATATTTATAATTCCTTTACTTATTGTAAAAAAAAATTGGCGTACAGCCGCCCTTATCACCTTTTCACTTTCAGGTGACTCATTTTACTAGTTAGTGAGGTACGGTGGGTGTGGGTGGTGGTGAAAGCGTTGAGAGAACATCTCAAATTCGCAAAACTGACATGGATCGGTAGTCTACTAGGCGAATGTTCAGTTATCTAGGGGTAAATGTCACAACTATATAACGTCATATAATTAGCAATTTAATAATAGCAACTTTGTTATTTATATTTTGTGTTGAGTAATATAATAAATACTTCGAAGTGTGAATTTAAACCTTTGAGTAGTAAAGTTGAAGAGGTGTTTTGCTCTCACATATTATAGTAACGGAATTTAGAATAAGAAAATTGTTAAAACGGACAGTGCGTATGACTTGTGTGAGTGAAATTTTTTTACATTTCTGGGAGAAACCCAAGCATCTTCACATTTTTAGCGATTGCAAATATATGATCGGTCCAGCTAGGATTGCTGGAAATCTCAATGGCCAAGATATTTAAAGAGGGCGAATTTGGTATATTCACTCCATCGACTGAAATTTTTGAAGATTGGCTGGGGTGGGTTTTCTTGAAGGGGCAGTAAACAAAATTGAGTTTTAGATGCGTTAATACGATTTGCTCTGCCCCAAACAAGAATCGTAGAAATGTCGTTGTTTAATGATACAAACATGCCTCCTCGGTTGATTTCTGTAGAGTTCCGACGAGAATTCATTACAAAATCAAAAGAGTAAGCGGAAACTATGGATAGGATTGTGTGTGAGAGATAAAAGGTCATTAAAAAATAAAAGAAATAAGGTTGGTAATATAACTGAACTCTGAGGGCCACAGCCATTTATTTCGTAGGGATCAGAGGTAATTCCGTCTAATATTATGTACATGAACTGAATATTATGTACATGATCTGACAAAAAGCTCTTTATCCATTTATAGAGGTGAGGATGAAGACTGAAGTTTGGCTAGCAGGGAAGTATGCCAGACTTTCAAAAAGCTTTGAAATATTAAGACCAATGATTTCAGTTTACGATGGGAAATTGCGATAGCCGAGGTTAAGTGGAAGTGAACCGAAAAATGGCTACTTTTCAAGCTACGAATGTTGCAAAAATTAAAACAAAACAGTGACACAAGGACTGACGAACTAGCTCCATTAATGCGAAACAAAACTTCCTTAGTGAAAGTAAAGCCAGCAGGAGCGTTATGGTTCCTGTGCTGCATTTTGATCACAAGGAAGGCAGCCAACTGCTTAGTAGTGGATACCCGTTAAATTCATTCAACAACCACGAGTGTGCTACCTTGAATATTGGGTGGAAAACAGAAAATAAAAAGGAACAGACAAACCGGACTGTGAGCATAAAAGCCCCTCCCTTTGGCATAGCACTTTTAATAATAATTTAACAATTATTATTTTGTTCTGGTAAACGCGTTTATTTGGAGAGTAAGACCAGCGGTTCGTCCGACCCTCAGCTGTAGTTACTAAATTAATTTGGTGTACCTAATAGGATTTTCTAATATTCCGGTTACTCTCTTAACAAGAGAGCTGCACTCCCGCATATTTAATTTTTGTTGCTTAATTTTTTCATGAAGAAAATAAGATACGCGAAATCCTTTGAAAACTTTTTAAAGCAACTAAATTTAGACAAATTTTTTTATTACACAGAAATTTTAGAAGTTTAACAGACGGAGACGGAGTTGGATCAATTCGTTGAACCGCACGACCACCATGCCATGGGTCCCGGGTTCGAGACCAGATCTCTCCGTGGGTTTTTATTAAGAAATTAAAATAATCCAGTCCGTCTCTAGGCTGTAGTCTAGCTCGCAGCAATGTAAAAAACAAGTCATTCAAGTTTACTCACTTCCCTTAGCCTAATTCCCTTGCGACCAAAACCATGCTAACGCATCAAAGGGTTGTCCCCTAGGATTTAGCCAAATCGTATAAAAAAAACAGCCTCCACGCCCAGGAGTTAGAACACGCGCTAGACAAATACCTGAAAATTAAAATAAGCTTCTTAATAATTTTACATTACATTAAAATTCCCTTTTGAATTTACTAAACGAAAAACAAGGAAGCTATTGAACTAATAAGACCAACACGCATATTAATTAAGAAAAAAGTAAAGCAGAACAACATATAAATATGGAAATCAGTATGCAAGTTAATTAATTTTATAAGATCAATTTGAGTAATTACACTTCGTTTTATAACAAGTTAATACTAAATACAATCAATTAATATTTCGCTGACTGAAATATGGTATACTATCCAGTATCTTTATACAAGCAAGTATTTTGCCACACATTTTACCGCCTACTTCTCAGTTTAACATATTTTAAAATATACATTCAGAAGGTACAAATCAAACAAAAAAAAACAAAGTGAACTTTCGTCAATAAAAAATTCCTGACTGAAACTGGTACGAATAAGTCATACAGAAAGTTAGAATACAAATTCTTAAAAGGTGTATGAAAAAAATGACAGGCGAATTCACGGGGGTGCAGTTTTTTCACAGTTTCTCTGAAGGCGTCAAACTAGCTTTAGCTGGTTATTTTCATGAAGATCATTTTTGGCAAAATTAGCATGTCAGAGACAAACCCACATGATTTTAATAAAGCTTTCAATTAATATCTTGATTTTCATTTTTCTTCGGTAATCTGCGCTTTTGTATTGTTTAAAAAGCAATTTTCCTACGAGTTCTATTAGTGCTAATAGTGCTAAAATATAAATATACACTTGCAGGTTATAATATGAAGCGGTATAAAGGAATTCTTAACATTTTAGAAATTACGAATTGAATATAATCATATTTTCTATGTTCAAGGTGATTGCACTAATTATTTATCAATGTATTATGTCAGCCTAGCAACATAAAACTAAAATCAAAAGAGCAACACAAAAAGCGGTCAGCATAATTCACTTCCTTTGACTTGCTTTCTTGGTATTTATTTTTTACTTAATCTTCGTTATCTTTTCAAGCATTTGATTTGTTATTTCATTTTGCATTTATGTTCCTGTCAATCACGTTTTGAGGGATTGTAGTGGTTGCAGATTCATGTTTTGAAATCAATACGAGGTACGGCGAATATTACTATTTTGAAAAACTCCGTTAATAAAAGATTTTTTCTTGTTCAATTTACGGAGCATACGACCTTTTTGTTTTAAAAAAAATAATTTTTTTCTTATTGAAGGATACACTTTCTAAGAATCTGTATGCATTCCGTGAAGTTTGGCAGTTTCTGTAAAGCGCGGTCGTGGTGCCTCAAGGCATTTTCGGGTAGGTGCGAGCCAGCCGAAATCCGAACGCATATACGTCGCGGAAGGATCGTGTGGTTCGTCGACTGGTCAAAAAACAAAATCTCGAGGCTGAAAATGCTCAGGAGGATTCGTATTATGTTCCGGTGATTGATGACTACAAGTAAGTTGAAAGAAATTGATCACAACTTTAACTTCTTCTGAAACTTTTAACCCATTTATCTGGAAAGCACGTTTTGAAAATCGGTAATCAAGATTGTTCGAAAACGAATCTACGATTTTCTTAATTTTTTTTTTATTTGTAAGGTTATATTATCTAGTATCTAGCGGATAAGATTTTTGGTATCTCAATTTTTCGAGATTTGTGGCCCACTTAAAAATGAAATTCCTACGTAAAAATCATGCTTCTACTTTGTACTGCCGCCATGTTGTTAAATATTCGAAATTAAAAAAAACCAACCGTCAGATACTAGAAAATTTCGTACTGTTTCAAATGCCGTATTGCTTCTTGCTTTCAGATGAACTGCCACGGCGGAATTCTGGTTACCGCAAACCTTGTTTTGTAAACAGAACCAACTTCTAGAAGCAGAGAAGGAAGAGTGGGGGAAACAAGCTCCTCCAATAAAAATTAAATCATTGAGGCTACAAGTTGTACTTTCTTGTTATAAAAAATATTTGAAAAACAGGTCGGAAACAACCCAAAGAAGTCGTATGCCCTCTTAAAAATGTAATTATCAATTTTTAAATTTAATTAATCAATTTCTATATTTTCAGTTCTTTTACTTTTTTTCGTAACATTAATATTTTTCTGAATTAGAAGGTATTGTCGTAATTATGATATTAAATAATTTATCGGGATTACTTTTAAAATAGAATTCGGTATTCTTTCTTAACAAAATTGTTCATATATTTGCAGTCGCTTGACCTTCTGACTTGGCGCTGATCTACAAGTCCCACATCAGGCCTAGACTGGAATAAAATTTCTATATTTGAAGAGATCCGTATCTTCCGCGTTAGATAAAGTTCAAAGAAAGGCTATTAAACTTATTGCCGACTTCACTATAGATTGACTCTCCGAGGCATCGATGCACTTTCGGAATTTCTTCCATCGCTATTTCCGCGTCCGCGTTCTAATGAAATTGCTAGCCTAATCCCTTTTCTTACTGACAGTGTCTAAAAAGTAGTATTCTTAATATTTATGTAATAGACATCACTTGAAGACGCGATTTTTACAATACTGAACAAGCTACAATTTTAATCACATAACAATATTAGAAACGTCCTTTTGCTTTGCTGGAAAAAAGGAGGAGATTTAATAAAAACAGGATCGCTCTATATTAAAAAAAGGCGGTTCTTGCTGCACCAGCAGGCAGCAAAATATTAATTTACAACCAAGGTAGACTCCGCTACAATCCATCAAAATATCATTGACAAACTTAATCTAAGTGATGGATTGTATAAGATTGAAACTGAAGCCTGCGTATTTGAAAAATACGAGATTTCCAGCAGTAGTGATCATTTCGGGACACTTAAAAAGAGGTATATTGATTCCGAAACTGAATGAATTTTTCAAAACTACTCCGCAAGTGTTGTTTTGGTAAAATTATCATTGTCATCTATTTTTTACTCGAATGGAACGAAGCGTGAATAATCCCTTGCGGCACATTATAATGTACTTTCTTATTCTAATTATTATAATATGCTTTCTACTTCTGCAAAATTAATTAATTGTTTTTGTTATTTTTATAATTTATTGATTTTATTGTCATTGTTGATCAGCTTTTAATAAATTTTTAAATAAATAAATATGGTATCATCATATCAGCTGCGGGTAGGGTTTCCTCGCACCACATTATATTATAAAGAATAAATTAGATAATGGATCGAAGGATTAGAAATCAATAGATCACATCACTTGAGGATAATTGTGGAGCAATCTACGAAATTATCCTCCAACCCCTAATTTCCCTTCGCAAATTATTCAAAGGCGTTCGACTTATTTAAGAGGAGTTTTATGTAGAGGGCATTGTGACAATGCGAATGCAGGAGCAAATAACTGAATTGATAAAAGCTCTCTAAAATAATGCGGGATTCAGAATTGGATAATTGTCAAATAGATTTGAAGAGAATTTTAAAGTTCGACAAGGATGTAAACTTTCATTGCTTATTTTCCTTATTTTTATTAACGACATTCTAATCAGTACTCGTGATGGAAGGTCAGGCGAAATACAATGGAGACCATTACGGCTCTCTTAAAGGCTTGGACTATAATGACAATATATGTATGTTGACCTACCGACACTAGGGCGTAAACATGATTCACAATTTAGGAACAAAAAGTAGTTCTGCTGATTTGAGATTACATCAGTCAAAAACAAAAGAAATGCGGAGTCATTCTAACACTACTACTAAAAACAGTGCTAAATAGCCCAGACGCAGAGATGGTAAAAAATGCTACAGTGTGTCGCATAATTATACGCCCACCTAAATTTTGGCCGGTAAAAGGAGTTCAAATTTAAATAAAAAAGAAATATTTATACCATGGGTTAAGAAAACTAATAACATTCATAACGTAAATATTTTTAATATTATTTAAACTTTTAAGCTGCATGTCTCAAAAAAGTACCGTCTCAAAACTATACGTCCACTTTTAATCTAATGTCGTTATTATGAATATTGCGATATTCGCAAAAAGAACCGCTTTTGTTTTCCAAAAGAAATTTTAGTGGCGGGAGTGTAATGGTTTGGGCGGGATTGAGTGCTTTTGACAAAGCAACGATAGCGTTCACACCATCTCGCATTACCAAAATATCCTGGAGAATAATCTTGTACCATATCTACGCACTTTTCCGTCAGGCTTATTTTTCAACAGACAACGCAAGTATCCACATGAGTAGACACAACCGGCTGATTCCAAAGGCATAAATTCGAAAACTACAATGGCCAGCTCTATCACCGGACCTCAACCCAATGGAAAATCGTTGTGGCATTCTAGTCCGCGATATTTATTTAAATGGGAACCATTATGACAACGTAGAAGCTCTTAAGGTAGCAATAAAATCTGCTTGGAGCAATGTGTCCTTGAAAACTATCGGTAATCTTGTTAAAAGCATGCTAAGAAGGGTTTTCTAGGTTATAAACAGATACGGAAATACTGCCGACTATAAGTAAGAACAAAATGTTTTGTTTTCGTTAAGAATTGAAACAGTTTTTTCACCAATATTCTTAATAAAGACATTAAATTAGAAGTGGGCGTATAGTCTTGAGACGGTACTCTTTTGACCAATGTAGCTTAAAAGTTTAAGTTATATTAAAAATATTTGCGAAATGTATGTAATTAAACTTCTTATCCCATGGTAGAAATATTTCTTTTTTACTTAAATTTGAATTTCTTTTACTCGCCAAAATAAAGGTAGACGTATATTTATGCGACACACTGTATTGCCTCGGCAGCGTTATTACTGAAGATGATGATGGAGCATTCAGTATTCAAATAATGAAGGCGAGAGTTGCATATTCTCAATTGCTCACGTTATGAAGATCAACGGAGATCTCAGCTAACACTGGCTGTATTCAGCGGCACTCAGCCTTCCCAGCCACTGGCAGCGGCTAAGGGCTGAGGTATTCTGAATGCATTTTCTTACTTAGCCGCTAACTCAGCCTCTTGTCATATTTTCCAGCCCAAATATTTTCGGCTGAAGTAGGCTGAGTAAGAAGAAGACGATTTGTTTGTTCCGTCAATTTTTGTTTAGTGATAAATTTAGTGAAAATGGAAACTAAAAATGTTCAAGTTTACTCTGTAACAGACAATACACAAGTTTTAAAAAAGCTGACAGCGGGTAATTAGCTAAAAGCAGCGGGTAATTAACTAAACTAACAGCTAACTTAGAATTTGCATTCAGCGCAATCAAGCCGCTATAACATAGCCTGACGTCACGCACATCAGCCTACGCTGAGAAGGCTGAGTGCCGCTGAATACAGCCACTAAGTCACGGCTGTTTAACTCCAACGTAAAGTTGGTACTCCTGTACGATTGTGGAACATAAATGCTAAACTAGTCCACCACAAGACGTCGAGTTGACGAATCTAGAGCAATGTTGAAAGCAAATTGAAAGTTGCTACTCAAAACAGAGTCCGTTGGGGTCTAACTGTTTCCTTCCGATGTCCCACGACGGATTAAAGAGGATTGTAAGGTAATATAAGTTAATACTGCACATACTTTAAAATAAAAATAAGACTAATGAAATTAGATAAGTCTACAAACTAAAGGCTTTAAAAAGCTGTTTTAGAGGCAGTAGTATGTTTTTGTTTTTTGATTTTGAAATAAAATTGTTTTAAAATGTCAATAGGTCTGTTCTTTACAGCCACTCCGAGTCAAAAAGAGCCATTTGGTACTCTAGTCGGTGTTCTTTGAGAAAAGAGCAGCAATCTAGATTGCTTAAGAGCCAACTTTTCTGCTCCTACTTTAAACAAGGTGCAGCTTTCTGACGTTTAAGATCGAGTTATTTGAAATGAAATTGTTGACGTTTAAGATCGATCTATTTGGAAGTATTTGAACTTTTATTAATTAAGTATTAATTAAAAGCATTGTTTTACCAAATGCATAAAGTTACAATGGTTAATTCGTGTGGAAAGATATTTTGTGTGACATTCTCACCAAACACAGCCAAAAAATTGGAGACAGGTTTATTATTATTATCTTAAAACAAAACTCTCAGTCAGTTGTCAACAGCAGTGATGCCAATTCAGTGATTTTGTCACCAAATCTGGTGCTTTCGAACACCTCCCTAGTGACTGAATTTTGTTTTCTCAGACACATCTATGATTTTTATCTTCCACTGCGGTGACTTCTCGTGACTTTTAATCCGGTGAAGCCAAATCATGGACTTTGTCACCAAATCTGGTGTTTTCGAATACCTTTCTAAGGATTGATATTTTTTTAGCGACACTGTGATTTTGAAACTCTTCTGATGACACCAAATGTCCTCCCACTTTTTAACGTTTGAACGTAAATATTCGGCATTTCTCATTGTTTTTGACTATTTTTGTACATATTTGCTGGGTTACTACTTAATTCAGTTACAACCGGTGTTGCACCACACATTCAAGAGCGCCCATTTAATGCTTTTGTTGTTAAGCTAAACGCATGTGTAAGACAAGTCGAACAATTTCCTGTGAGACGTCATGACTTTCCAGCGGAACCCTGAAACTTTCAAGGATACTCATTTTCTGTCGCTTACGATAAGAGGATCGCCCACAAAATTAGAACTTTATCACATTCTAATAGTTCTCTGTTTCTCCTCCTTTTCCTTTTACAAATTGAAAGGAAGAAATTACACGACGCTTGTGATTCAGGTAAATAGGGTCTTTTATTGAGTAGTAGTATTTACATTTGTGTTACTTAGAAATTTCTAATATTACATTGGTAGCAATTTTGAAAAAAATATATTATTTTGTATCTGGTGACTTTTTTTAAAAAAAGGTGTCCTTTTTAGTCCATCTAGTGACATTCTTCATCGACGATTTGGCAACACTGGTCAACAGTGGATTCGGAGGGGAGCAGCCCTCTGTGCTCTTTTTGACTCCGAGCCGAGACCTAATATGATGCCCATTTATAGTTTCATCAATACAAATTCTTCCTGAGGTAAGAAAAATGATTATATGCATTTTACTGCAATTTGTTATGCAAAATTTGAATTAATTGTCAAATCGTCGAATATCTTCTCGTTTTAAAGATATTTTTGACTCATCTTCGCGGCAAAAATAAAGTGATAGATAACCGTTCCTATCTGCCCGCAATAAACGCATGATTATACAGTGCACAGCAATATAATGTCTTCATTTCAGCTAGATTAAACGGGAACTTTCCTTCCGGTCTTTTGCAAATATTGCTCATAATAGATTCAGCCAAAAAATGTTTAAATAAAATAATTTTTGTTATCAAATTTTTATATTAATTACAATTGGGCAATTCAAATTTTGTTAACATTTAACTGACTTAAAGTTATACATAATAAACTTTGTTCTTTTCTCTTTCAAGGTTATTTTAGTCTAACAACAAGTTATACAATAATATAAAGACCAAAGTTCTTAAAAGTTACAACAGAAAACTATATAATGTTAAAGTTAATGTAATTAAGGTCACTGGAATTATCTCTCGGCCAAGAGCAAACGAGATAACTCAATGGAGTAATACCATTGTAAAATAGGTCATAAGAAATAGACATATAGTCATTTTTACATGACCGTTCTCATCCATTGCAATAGTTTCGCGCCAATCAACAAGTTTTACTCTTGCGGCTGCATGACTAGACCGAGCCTCACGTGGCTGTTATAAAAATAAACAAACTGAAATTAGCAGCCGGCGACCAAGATTTCGTACTAACAATTGTATATAAAACCCCGTCACTAACTGCTATCCCGCCAAAAAGCGAAAGTACAATTAACTCTGTATTTGACGCACATATATGCGCAGTGAAATATAAATTGCTCTTACAATTTCTTTGTGATGATATTGTCACGACAGGAGTGATGAACTCTGCCTGGGAACTGCTTACGGTTAGTACCTTTCTTAAGTTTGATATAACTCGAGCCATTTTTGGTATTTATAACTAGATCACTTTTTGCACTAATTTTAAAACAAATTTACTTTATATATTTATTTTATAATACTTTATCACGGAAAAAGCGGCTTATTCAATGGCAGATACAATTTCTATAGCAACCAAAACGCGACTCTCAACCAACTGACTAGGCTGAACGACGAGAACTGCTACCCCATGAACAAAGCTCAATTTGATAGATTCAGCTGGTCTGATTGTGAGTAATCAGTCAGCCACGTTTGCACATTCACATGGGTCGTAACAAGTAAATCTTTGCTGAATGCTGAAAAGAAGCCAGTTTCCTTCATGGAGTAAATTTTTGGGATGGTGAATTACAAATCATTTATGTTCTCTGTCAGATAAGATTCGTTTCTGCCCTGCTTTCTTTTTATAAATTGACTTCAGTAATTGAGAAAACTAGGCCATTACATTTAATTCCCTAAAAATGCTATTTAATTACTTGCAACTTTAAAAAAAAGAGAAAATTAATGAATTTAGGATATAAAGATGCGTATACAAAATTAACCATATGATTTCTAAAAATAATTTTACCCATCTAATTTAAGAGATATAAGTATTTTGTAAAAAAAATTTCGCATAATATTAATTCGATGTGTGCATAAAAGTTTTCAAACGAAAATAGCTGAGGTACTTAGCCCACCTCGCAAAGAACGAAAATATTTACCTTCTACAAGTGAGCATTTGTAATTAGAGCAACTACTAATTGAAAGAAATCTTTCATAACAACCAAAACTTGAAAGGTGTATCTTTCGAACTTCAACTGAAATCAATTTGATTTCTCCACTTTAAGCAATTAAAGATGTGTGAGTCTCAGGACAGGAAATCGTGATATTTCTTATCGCAATTGTTTGCGTAAATGTTATCACCTGTTTTAGAAAAGAGAGGCATTAGATAAGAATAAAACTTCGAATTTATATGGTTCTGTATAAATTTGTATTTATGTCTTGTTGTAAATGAAAATTCTTTTAGCAACAAGAGACAATTTTTAAGAATGTTCAGTATCTTCAATATTGCACGGATCGTGTCACCTTTGTGCCTTTCTTAGAAGGCATAACATGTTTTGTTTTATATTTGTAATTAAAAAAATTTTATTAACTATTAAAATCGTATGATTTCAATTTTCTACCATCGACAAAACCTAGAGTATCATGTGATTTAATTGTTTGGAACGCTTAATTCTGTAAATAAATTCTTTTCAAGAAATTTTTATTTTATGTTCATTTTGGAACTTTAAAATTTAGGATATCTAATAGTAAAGGTCTTATGCTTTTTGAACGTCTGTTACCTTTTGTCAAGTCCCAGCACACTATCGAGGAGAATCAGGGGAAAAATGAGTTTATCAGTTTCTATGACAGTGTTACTTGCAATGTGGATTTAGTTTTCGATAATCCCCAACGGTCTAGTTCAGTGGAATAAGACGGTCTTTTCCCATGTTTTTTATTTGCAATTTCCTCTGAGATTTTTTTTATTATTATATTGAATTAAATCTTTTGACAAAAAAATACTTTTTCGAGTGTCAGAATGCTTTTGCTTTATTACTAGCACTGAACTAGAAGGCTACAAGAAACCCATTTAATTTTCATATAATATACCGAAGGTAGAATGCCGCTTCAACAGTTGTTTTAGTAAGTTTATGACTCAAAGCACTTTTCAAAGCTGATGATTTCAGCGAAGTTGGATTTAATTAATTAGCTAAACCCTTGGTGATCTTTAAAACAATAAAATTGGTTAAAGTCTTGAAAAAAACTGTGTAAAAAGTAGGCGAAAAATTAAAAAAGAATACATATTGATCATAATAGTCATTAAACCGGTAAAACCTTGAAAAATATTGTACAGGTATAGAGTATTAAATACTTTAATAAACGTAATAACTTGCTATTACAATTTTAAACTAACTTGCTATTACTACTTTGAACGCCTTAGGTATCAAGTTATAGCAATTCCGTGGTCAAATTACATCAAATCAATCTTTCAGAAAACAAAACAGTGCAAAAATAATGGAACATTATTATTTTTTACTTTTAATACAGTTTCTTATTAACTTTGCTTTTTCTACCTATAGCAAAATTGTTCTTGCATATTTTCTATTTTGCAAAGCATACTCAAAATTTTGTTTCTAATATAATAGGCAGGGCGCCAGCTGCAAAGTCGATATCAAGAGGTATACTTCCTTGCTGGAAAAATAGACCTAGAAGTGTGTAAAAAAATTGCTTTGCAGATTTGTAACTTGTTGCGTTTGTGCAGTGAAGAAAAATGTGCTTCTTTGGATCTTTACAACATTAGTTAACGAACGAAAGATGCCGAAAATTCTTGGGTACAAATTTTCGTCAGTTTTTGCTTTGATTTAATAAAACTATGGATCTTTAATGCTAAAGTTCCTTACTTTAGCTGATTCGTAACTCAATCTTTATGACTTAGACCTTTTTTATTTTTAAAACCATTTCTATGCTCAATTTAAAATTTTATTATAGATATTACATCTTATGTGTTGTTATGTACATACATAGTATGTCTTATGTGTTATTATATGTTATTTCTGATCAGACTGCTTAGTTCGTCAATTGTTTCTCTCGAGGAAACAAACGGATGAAAATATATTTTAATTTTTATACACGAGGTGGGGTCAAAAAGTAAGTTTCCCTATCGAGGAAAAAAAGAAAAACAAATTGTTAAGTTCTTTGTGCCGTACCACACTTGTCCTGCGTCATCGCAGTTTGTTGGAGAGAGGGCGTGCAGGGGTGTATAGGGAAATCCGCACGGAACTTACCTATTTATCGTCGCATCGGCACGCATACATTCAAAGCAAGGTTTATTTGGGTTCGGAAAATGCTTTAATTTTACCACTACACACGCTACATTGCGTGTTCTACACAAAATCCGACACGACAGGTGTGGGCACTCGTGCGGACTTCATCGCGCGGAAGCACGACAAGTGTGGGATGGCACTTTGACACTTAAACTATTTTTCTACGTAGTCGCCTTCGACTTCAATACATTTTTGATATCTGTTACAACATTTTTACAAATCTTGTTTAAAAAGAAAAGCGTGTCCAGTTTCTGAAACCATGAATTTACCTCCCTCTTGAGATGCTCATTGCTACGGAAATGCTTGCTACCCAGGCTTTCTTTGAAAAGCAAGAAAAGGTGGTAGTCACTCGTCTATCCTTTTGAACAATTTTTTCAACTGCTGCGATAGTCTCGTCCGTAATGGCCGTTTTCGGCCTTCCCGTGCATTGTTCGTCGTGAACTTTTGAGCGCCCCTCAAGAAAATCGGTTCGTTATCTTGCACCATTTGCACACTCATACAATTTTCACCATACACTGCAGTTAACTCGCGATGAATTTCGTTGCCATTATGATTTTTCGCAGTTAAAAAACGTATAACTGGCGCAGTCAGACACGGTTTGTATATGAATCTCGATGATTGCCGAGCTCGTACTGATGAGAAATATATTTTACTCTGGTAAAACTTGTTCCGCTAAACTACAAAACTATAAAGAGAAAATAAGTACGTTACGAGTCCGCTACATGCCACGCAAGAGAAATGACAAGCTAGGGAAACTTACTTTTTGACCTTTTTAATTTAAGTGGCACAATAGCCTTATTATGATCTTTAAAATATACAACTTTAAACGAGTACTTTTTCAATAGATTTGGTAATGATATCTGCTAGTATAAACTGTGTCAAAGAAACTTGCGTAAGGGCAGTGGCACCATATCTCTAAAACTTCATCTTAAATCATACATAAGATAAGAACCAAGTATTGTTTAAACTGGAAGAAAAAGCTAAACCACCAACGTCACAATAATTACACTTCTTTATAAAAAGTAAAAAAAATGGTTAGGAGCGTGTTGGGCGTACGCACATGAGTTAGTTGTTTCTAAATTTTTCATAAACTATTTTTGCAACAGTGTTCGTTATAAATTTTATTGAAAGTACGAACGAAAATTCTAATAGTCTAAAAATTAGTGGGGGGATGCTTGGATAACAAATTTGAAAGCAAATACCTTGTGCTGAATTGTTCAAATCAAAAGGTTTGTTGCATGTTAGGAGACCTATTTAAAGACAGGGTAACATGTACAAATAAATAATCGAAACGACCGATATTATTTACGACCGATATTATTTCAGAATCAGTAAGATGAACTCCCGATGCCGTTAAATAATTTGATCATAAGACACACCTAGAGAGGTTGGGAAGAGAGTGACATGAACAAATAATGGAAAATGTGTCGCTGTGATGAATAATGACACTCCCGATGACATTGTGTAGTAAGACATCCACCAGTATGGGTGGGTGGGAAGGGGCAAAAAAAATTGAAATCGACCAATGTTAATGTCGAATTCATAGTTTTTGGGATTATTGAGATGAACAATCATACTCGGTTAAGACATCTAGCACCCCTAGAGGTGTGTGTGGGAAGAGAGTGATATGTCAAAATAATCGGAAACGACACTCACTTACCGAGCATAAGCACCTGGCTTGAAATAAAAACCAAAAATATAACTTGATGCAGAAATGTTTGCCTTATATTATTTATCTTTTAAATTAGTGAAAGGCAAGGTTTCTTAACGAGGTGTAAAGAGCGCATGTGCGGTGTATGGCAGGGGGGGGGGGGGGGGGCAATCTCAACCGTTTGGAGTTACAGGGTGATTCATAAATTTCAGTTTTTCATGGTATGCACATTACTCTTGTATTTTTATCTTTTGATCTACCTAACACAGCCACATCAAACAAACGCTAGAAAAGAACCATCTTAATGACCTTTCCAAAAATGTGAACACTACTGATCTAACTTCTACCATTGCACGTACAGTCACTTCCAAAAGTGAAAAAAATGGTTTGCGATTACCTAAAATTCAGAATTTTCCCAAATTTTCTCCGAAATTAATGTAATTAGTATACCTCTGTTTTATTTTTATTGGATTGCCTATCTTATTACCTTTTCAAAAAGGTGCAAAATGGCAAGATAGACAAAGGATTAGAAAAGCTACTGACTACTTAATTATTTTATTGTACTTTAGATAGGACATTCTTTAAAGAAAAAAACTTTTTAAGATAAAAGGTCGAAAATGTTTGTTTTAGGTCAACAGGTAATTAATATTAACTATTGCCGCAAAAAAGTTATAAAAATGTTAGTGTAATTTTGTTATATTGCCGATATTAGCTTGTGGTAGCCAGAATTCACACCCTTGTATCCTGGCGGTCTGTTACTCGTACCTGATGAAAATTTTGCTATAAAAAAGGGTCAGTCAGCAAGAATAACTATCATAGTTGAAATACAAATCAATAACTACGTGCAAAAATTATTAAACATGGTAGAATTTACTTTTGAGGAATACGCGGATATTATTTACATTTATGGTGTAGTAGACGGAAAAGAGAGAGCGGCTGTACTGGAATATCAAAGAAAATTCCCTAACCGGCGTGCACCCCGAAGAGCGGTATTTACACGGACTTTCTAAAGGTTAAAAGAAACAGGAAGTGAAGCTTCACACGACATGGAGACACGACCCGAAACTTCGGGAACTTCTGCCGAAGTCGAGAAGCAAATAATCACCATCGTGAGGCAGGACCCTGAGACGACCACGAAACGAGTCGCAAGGCGATTAGGAGTGTCGTCATCTAAGGTTTGGAGGGTTATTCATCGAGGAGGAGTACGTCCATCATCATCATCCAGCCCGAGGACTACTGGACGGAGATTCTGAGAGAAAACTGAAATTTAGCACTTTTCTTCTGGAACGCGGCATGTATGAAAGAGCGTTCCTGGACCGAATTCTGTGGACAGATGAATCTCAATTCACCAAGAATGATATCACGAACTTCCATAATCTCCATACCTGGTCGAACACTAACCCACACAGGGCAAAAGTTACCTCATTCCAGCAGAGATTCAATGTCAATGTTTGGGCTGGTATCATCGGCAACCATTTGGTAGGACCATTCATTTTTCCGCAAGTGCTTAATAGTGAAATTTATGCAGACTTTTTGGACAATACACTGCCAGATCTAATAGAGGAGAACCCTATGGATAATCTTAGGGGAATGTTTCACCAACACGATGGAGTACCAGCGCATATGGCTAACATTGTGAACGTAATACTAAGTGAAAATTTTCTAACCGTTGGATTGGAGGAGGTACACCGATTCCTTGGCCTGCTAGATCCCCAGACCTTACCCCATTGGACTTTTTCTTATGGGTAACAATGAAGGATGAAGTTTATTCAAGCCCAGTTTAAAATAGGGAGGATTTAGTTAGCCGAATTTGGAATGCAGCGACGAAAATACGGGAGAGGCTGGCTGCAATACGCCTTAAACCGGACTTAAAAGGAACTTTAGATAATCGCAAACCATTTTTTTCCTTTTGGAAGTGACTGTACCTGTAAGGGTAGAAGTTAGATCGATATTGTTGACAATTTTGGAAAGGCCATTGGGATAGTAGGTTTTTAGCGTTTTTTGATGTCGCTATGTTGGGTAGATCAAAAGATAAAAATAAAAGGTTAATGTGCATACCATGAAAAACTGAAATTTATGAATCACCCTGTAACTCCCAAACGCTTGAGATTTCCCCCTCCCCTGCCATAAAATTTTTTGTTTGTCTAGTTGAGATCTATCACCCTACTCATTTTGGCACGTCAGATCTGAAACACCCTGTATAATCAAATTTATAAATTGCCCTTGGTCACAGCACCGTTTAACGCGGTTGTTTCGAAGCCTTTTTTCTTCTCCATGGGCTTAGTAATCCATCAACTAAAGTTAAAAATCACTTGACCATTTTGACAGCATAACATTAATTTTATTAGTTTCAGAAAAAGAATCCTAAAATATGTATTATTTGAAAAATTAAAATCATTGCCTGGGAAATTAGTCTGTAACAAAATGTGTTTATCAGTAATTAGGATCATATAATTCATATTTCAAATACCTTTTGTTTCACAGATACAAAAAAATCTACTGAAGTAGTTTGCAATATTTCAATTTATTTAACGGTTAAGATTCTTACACTCTGAAAGAATGACTCAACACATACAGTGTGATACTTTCCGAATTATCGCGTAGTGAAAATGCAAACCTTTTTTCAACTAACATTAAATTGCTTACGCTGTTTCCTGACCAAAATTTATAGTTGCATTGACCTTTGATATGCTGAAAAATAAAATATCTTAAAATAAAATGAACATGAAAAAACTTTTCTTCTCAAATTTGATTAAAGTGGAAAGCAACACCTTTTTTTATTTAAAACCAGTTTAGTTCCTTTGTCCATTTTTATAAATGCAAAAAATTTGCAGACGTAGAAAAAGCACTTAATACAAATGCTAGGACATGAGCAGACCAATATTGCCAAGTGTGTTTATAGAAAATGTGCACCCGGTTGCCGAGTTATTTATGAGTTTCCTAATAAAATTACCAAGCAACAATAGCAATACAACATGATTCTTCTTCTTCGGAATTCCGGAACTAGATAAAAGGACAGGTATAAGGTAAAAAGAAAGTCTTAATATTTACCTGTACAGCTCTGAGGAATACCTAAGGAAAATGTGTCTCAATAAATGGGAACTTCATTCTCAATCTTAAATAAGATGCTGTAAAAAAAAAACTGTGGTTCTCTTCATGTCGGCTGGTTGATACTGTACGAGTTGTTATAGCTGAATTCAATGCAAAATTGAACATTTCTCCGCTCTTAAAGAGGGTGTGAGATGGTAAACGAATATGCGCCGAGCAGTTGTGTACGGCAAGTGACTGTGTTTGGTCACTGTAGATTTATCTCATTCGGTAATTGGCTTGTTTTCTCGATAGTTTTATAATAAATTTAAAAATCTAGGTAACGTGATTAGAAATAAATATCTTTAGACATAAGTAAGTGATATTGCACCAGTTCTTTATCTTTTACAAATCAGCTGTAACTCGGTATTGCTTAGTGTCGGTTGTGAACAGATAGTAGAACCGGCGTCAGATTAATATTGTGCTTGTGGTAGACACTTTTGACGTGGTAGAGACGAACGCAGTTTTTTCAGTACCCTTATTTTGATATTCTAATCCCGTATCGTATCCCGGCAGTTCGCTGAATTCGAATCAAGATGACCACGCTGCAATTATTAAAGCGGGAAGAGGACAATGCACTCTGTGTAGCCTTTAGCCCAGCCAACATGACCAAATAAAGTTGAAATGATCTTTAATACTGCTTCTCTGGTTACTTTCTTAAGTTTCTCAACTATAGTGTAATTCGTGACTGTGATTGATAATCTCTTATCGCTTTATATTTTTTATTGTTTGTATAAGTAACGGTTATCGTGGAATTTTAGCTATTTTTGTTTTGTAGGATAGATATATATACATTTAATGTTACTTCATGTGCGTAGTAACAATTCTTTCGGCGGAGACATCACATAAACCCAACATCGCATTACATGGATGAAGGTCGTAATGATTTTATTTATTCACTTTCTTGTAACTTAATGAATGGGATATGCAAATTGCGTCTTTTGCCTTTAAACGTAGAACAACAAATAATTCAGGCGAACAACTATTTAATAATTTAAAAGGGGGGTGGCAGTGGATTGTTATGGTGTTACACATATGTAATGTTATGTCAGCAAAGGTTTCGCAATACGCAGGTACAAAGTATTTTTGTTTACCTATATACCTACTTTGTTTAGTAAACAAGGACCATATACTTCTTTTAGCATCAAATAAATTATTCCTTAATACAAGAAAAGAAGCAGCTCTCAATGTCGATTTTAAATATATATTACGAAAGCGGAGTGGAATGAAATGGAATTGATAAATAAAAATATTAGTTTAATTTCGCTTATTATACAAAGGGTTTTCAATCAGCATCTAACCGCAATTAATCGATTAGAAGCCGATTTTGATTTTTTTTTTTTTGGTTAAGATTGAAAATTATTAGAATTTGACTTAACACGTGAATTTTGTTGGTCCTGCTTTTGTTAAAATAAATCCAAAATTGACTTTATATTCTTCTTTTTTTGCGTACCTATGTATCTCTATGTGAGTTTCTTTATTCTCACCTAGAATCTAAAGGGCTTCATGGAGTTTTGATGAATTAGTAGAAAAGAACCATGCGAGTAACACTGGTAGTATGATTTCACGAAGAAATTAATATGTAAATGCTAGAGGATATACTAAAAAAAAAGCCAATAAGGCCTATTTGGGAGCATAAAAAGAATGACAGGGGGTTAGAATAAATTGAAGGTTTTGTTTTTGTCATCTTCGTTTAGAGCTTTTCACACTAATTTGATATCGCTACGGTCGCTCACTTCTATTAATTGTACTTGACATTGTAACATGGTTCCTTCTTTTCTATGAATGTTTATCGACTGCCAGCTCACTTTGCTCTACCTGTTGCCTTTTGTCACATTCCTGTGGTATGCTAACAAAATATGTTTTAATCTATTTGAAAAACTTTCCAAGGGAAGCTCTTCTTCTCCAGGTTTAAACTTAATGATGGACTTGTTTACTTACTTTTGGTGTAAAATGTGGGTAAAAATCAAGTAAAAATTGTTCTTCTGGTGGAGGGGATGAAAACGTGAAAGTTAACAGACGCTTTTTGGGTAAATTGATGGCAACTGGAGAACTGTCAAAATAAATTTCAGTACAAAGATCAGAACGTTTACACGAAATTGGAAAATATATTAAAATGAATAACAATTTACTGAAAAGTTAATAGTTCCCCTTGCTTATTTCAATTTTTATTTATAAGCTGTATGTTGCCAAATATCAATCACCTGTAAGTTGTCAACCATAAAAGAGCGTGTCTATAATTTAGGCCAAAGGGGAAGTTACTCGACTGTCAAATTTCTTCAAGTCCAAAACTAAACAGACGCAGTGCGGATGAAAACTTTCGGGTTTGTGTAAAAACTTTCGAGTAAACAGCCAGACCTAATATGAACGTGAAGATCAAAAAGAGCTGGGTTAGAACAGCTCTAGATTGCAATAAATGAACAAATAAACAATAGTTTAATAGTTTTATTAAGACTTAGCTTATTTGTTCATTTAAAAGTAATACTAGTCGGTTCTACTGAATAGCTTAAAATAATACGAAATAATTAGAAAAATAACCGCCTGCGCAAAACTGGCACATTCTAATTTAAATGTGAGAAAGCAAGCCGGAAAATGTAGTTGTTACGTTGACCGGAAAATGTGGAGTGTTTTACTAATTTTTCTAATTCAATTTTTTAGTACTCTATTAAATATTGTTTCGTTTATTCAGTTACTATTTAACTAAAGCTCATGCGGCAGTTCTATTTTCGCAATGTCCACTTCGAGAAGCATTTGACAGTCGCATTTTATCAATTAATTAATTTTTATACGTGATATTTTTCCTAAAACCATCTTTTACACTAAAAGCTTTAAGAAGAAAATTAATGAATTATTATTTTTTATTACAAAATAGTTTAAAGCGTCTAATTGCCTTTAAATTTCTTAGTAGTAAAACTAAACGATTTGTTAGACAAGTTGATGATTCTGTTAAATTATGCCGTTTCTCTCTGTAGTTTAACCCCGTAAGCCCTTGTGGGGCATGTGGCGGGAAAACAACTTCACCCGATTCGAGACAACGATTGCAAGTGGACCTACAATTTAAAGTGGATTCCGAACCACTGAGATTTTTGATGTAACCCCATGGCCTTTTTATCGTGGTCTGTTGTCAGCAAAAAACAACCATCTCATCAACAACTGAATTTTTTGCAATTGCTGTTTATTTTCTAAAAAAAATGTATAAAGACTTTTTTCGTACGGCTATAGGAAATTCTCGTAGGACTTTGTTTTGAAAATGCGGAAGAATACTTATATTTCAAATAGCTGTAAGTAATGATCCAAATGAGTAAAAACTTTAAAGGCGAAGAAACTTAAAATTCGAACAGGATAATATCACGGAGAGTTAGATATTATATTAATTAACAAAATTAACAATGCCGGGTTGTAAAATATATAGCTTGGGAGTTTTGTTAGTTCATGTATGAGATAACTAAAACTGTTAATCAGTCGTCGTTTGAATATAGCATTTTCAATTTAAATTCATACTTTGTCTGATTAATTTAATGTTAGGACAATTTGAATTAATTCTTGAGCAAATTGATTTGATGATAGAATGTTCTTCCAAAGTCCTTATGACTTGAACTCGTCCTAACTAGTTAGCTGCCATCTATGATCTAGGGTGTGTTATAACGGTATTACTCTTATTGGTATTTTTCTCTTATTAAAGATTTTGTTAAAATAAGTTTTTATTTTTGCGTTCGAAAATTGAATTCAAATATTTTTAATCAATGCTTCTCTGTCGTATTCGGCACTTAATTTAGATCGCTTAAACCGTTCAATTCTGAGTGGTTTCATTTGTATTCCAAACGTTGTAGCATGGGTGATTCCTCACAACTCGTTATTGAAATCATTGTTAGCTATGAAGGAAGCGTCGGAGATCTGTTACCTCAGTCGTCTCAAAATCGCAGAAACTATTCAGGAAACAGACCTCCCTGTCCCGTCACTGCAGTTTTGCAGAAGTAATTTGAGAGACGTCCTAATCTTCTAGCGTGAGTTCCAATAAGGCGGAGACCTGTGGATCACCCCTATGACCTAGGTTTGTACTATCTATAGAAACTAGATGCTTAAAGAGTTTAAGAGATCGTAATACTATTTTCCCATCTATGGTTCGCCTGCTTCTTGCCTCGGCAGTAGCTTACAGCTAGCTACTGATAAGTTCTTTAAAGTAGCTTTATCCGGTCTCTAGTGTAGTGTAATGTCTAGCGAGTTCATCTGCCATGCACGAAATATCGGTCTCGTTCGTGAACAGAAATTTGCGCTGCAACTGCATCTACGTTTACGGACAATCCCATCACTGTGCCACAAGTCCCCAGTGGCTGAAGTAGTTTTTGTACACAATGGATCATGACGCTTCGTTGAAATAAAAAAGATAGTGCTTGGCAGTTATTAATAAAAATCCTTTGTTACAACTAATCAATATTTCTGGTATTCTTAATATTTGACTCGTTACAAAGAGTTCTGAAAAATATTTCCAAACATCAAATAAAAATGCTTTGGAAAATATAAGAAATGGTATGACCATTAAAAATGTAGCACATTCAACAGAAAATGGATTTATTACTTTACGATTCCACTCTGTTAACATTCTTACACTTACTATCACTTCTTATTACTTTATGAATGAACATATGCTCGGTTTTTTAATATTTTCTTTACGATGATGATAACCAGTTCTGACGAATTGGGTTTTTTATACAACAAACTGTATGTACATAATTATTATACAGAGAATTATGTACATACAGTTTGTTCATTTTCACGATAGGCTAGAAAAAGGTGAACAAAGCTTAAACATCTTGTGGCATTGCATATTAAGCTGCAGAGTTTAGTTATTCGTGTAGTGAGTGTGAAAATAAATAAAAACGGCATACAACTATGTTGTTTACATGAAGGCTATTTTAAAAACAAATAGATGGTCATTAAAACAAAATCTTTATGGTAATCCTAACTCAAAAGGACATTTTTGTATCACTCAGTTTATCGAGGAAACATTATATGATTTCAGAATTACTCTTTTCTGAAAAATAATTTACGATACCTGAAATTAAAACAAAACGTTTTCCTCTTAGAAACTGGCAATGAATACCACCAGATAGATAGATTTTTTTAACAACCGTGAAACAATTAAATTTAGGGCCCCATTTAATGCACTTATGTGTATTTTCGAATAAGAGAAACTTTATGCTATGCTTTGAAATTTCTCATAAAGGAAAAGTGCTACGAAGTATGCATTTAAAAGTGTAAATATGGGAAAAGGTACAAATGAGAATGTACAATATTCATATAACTTCTTTTTAATTTTCAATAAAAAACACTTTTGATATTAAATATCATGAAAGCTATTTCGGTCATACGTTATCAACAAATTTTTGTTTATGTAGATATCGCATAAACTTTTGAGGAGGAGTAATTAAAATTTAAACTAAATATTCGTGGATATGTATATGGGCTATTAAAAGTATGTACTGTACTGTATTATAAAAGTTCAGGAATAAGCAAAACCCCAAAAGATGTTGTGTATCGGTCTGCTCATAAACGGAGGATTGTTTTGCAGTTGTGTAATTGATTAATTTCACTCTGTTCAGCTGAATTCTGCAGCTGCTATGTGCATACCTGCGTATATAATAATAATGATTGAGTTTTGTTTATCGCAGTTCATGTTATCATATAATGTACATGTCAACTTATTTTGAAATTCACTTCTGGCAATTATCATTCCATTGAATCTTAATTCACTGGAATAATTTCATTGTTAATCATATGGATAATTCGCAATATTTATCAAATAATTCTGAAGAGTCCGACGGTCTAGGAAAAATACATCCAAGCCTAGCGTAAGCTATGCTTTCTTTATCAGTTTTTTTTTTTAAATTGAAGGCCTTTTGATAATTTAAATATATTTATCACGAATCAGTAATAAAATGTGCACATCTTTATTTGTGCTTTTTTTCGGTAAGAGTAAGACTTGACGCTATAGTTATTGAATGGACAGTCTGTACTTTCTTGATACTTATTATAATGATGACTTAGTAGCAAGTACTGTGCTGGACAGTGTTCGAGGCAGAATTTTCTCTTGTTAATTAATATGGTGGTTCGTCTTACATATTCTATTTAAATGCAAATTTCGAATTTCTTTATTGGTTATTGGTGAAACGATAACTTTTTTTACTCGAGAATTTTTGGCAGATAAGTACTATTATTTTTTAAGTATTTTCAATTAATAATATAAAAAAATGGTTGCAGAGAACGAGATATATTGTAAATGATATAGTTAAAAAACATGCAAATAAAATAAAAAATAGACGAAGAACTACATTAGAATAATTACTAAGCGAAAAGAAAAGAGTCTCATTTAAATTTCAAGGCAAAATCACGGATGACATTAAGAAAATTTTAAACAAATCTAATCCTGAAATAGTCTACGAAAGTAATGATAAACTGCTGAAGATATTAAGTAATCCGAATGAGAAAATAGAGAATATTGACAAATCAGGTATTTGCAGCATCATATGCGGAGAGTGCAATAAAAATTATATTGGACAAACTAAAAGATCAATGAAAATCAGACATAAGGGTAACTATATAAGTCACGGATTTTTAAACGGTACATGAAGTTGTTAGTTTTTGTTATTTATTATTATTTATATTGACGAAAGCTGTTTTTTTTTAATTTAATAATAAAACTGTTGGAACTGCGCACCGCTTGAGTGCCACGTCTGCACTGCGCGCAGAATTCTGGGCCCACCATTCATTTGAAATCAAATCAAAAAATTAAAAAAAGTTGAGGGAACCAACATCAATTATATTTGGAAGAAGTTTTGGAGTTCGTAGAAATTGCAGAAGTACGAGGGGATTACACACCGTAGGCATTGCTGATTAATAAAGTAAGCTTAATTTATGAACAAGAAAATATTAAGCCCCGAATATTCAGTTTACTCAGTGCTTATGCGCAGCGGATCCGCAGTTTTTCATGATGGAAACTTTTAACGCGTTTTTTTTGGAAATCATATTTTTTCAGCAACGCAGAGGATAAAGAAGAAACTATTTAACCGATTTGTCTGAAATTTTTACACGAAGTTCTGTACACTACCTATGGCAACTACCTCATTTATTGATTTATTAAGCTGAATAAGGAATAATTGAGCTAGAAGAGTGATTGTTTTTTGTAAGTAACTTTGCGAGTCATTGCCACAAATGTGTAAAAAATACTTATATATATTAATTTAATTTTTATACCTCCGCCCTAATGTTGTACCTACATATACGACATGACCGAAACTTAAAAGAAAGTCATATTATCTACTTTAATTTTATCTTTTTTTTTTTTTAATGGGAGCAGGGAAATGCTTTTACGCACTGTGTGCCGGACTCACCTGGCCACTGCCCAGTCATACCGGCTAAAACCCCCCTCCCCCCTCGAGGAGGACCACCACGGAACCGTCTAGGAGACATTACCTCGCGGTGGAGTCCTATGGAACAGCCTCCTACGAGGCTCGCGAGTCAACCGCAGCGCCGCACGACGCTGCACCGCAAGTAAGCGCTTGCGGTACCTTTCCCACCGCATCGCGTCGGCCCAGACTTCTGCACCGTAAAGCATTATGGCCTCGGCGGTGCGAAGCAACAGGCGCCTTTTACAAGGTCTGGGGCCACCAATGTTGGCCATAACCCTGCTTAGCGCAGCTGTCACCGCAGCCGCCTTATCAGCCCGGCCCTTGATCTCAGCCCAGAAGGAGAGCCTACAATCAAGGCTCACCCCCAGGTATTTAATCGAGGGCCGCGTCTGGACCGACACGTCCCCCACCTGCATCCCGATCAGCCACGGTATGCGTTTCTTTGTGAGAAGGGCGATCTCGGTCTTGGCGAACGCCAACTCCAGCCCGTGGTAGCGCAGCCAGGAGCTTATCCGACGCATCACCTGGTTGAGCCTCATCTGAGCCGCCGCGACATCTCTAGCGGTGATGACCGCTGCAATGTCGTCAGCATACCCAACCAGGAAAGACCCTTCCGGCATCTCCATACGGAGTGTAATGTGTAATTCCATATGTCGGGGCCCAGTATGGAGCCCTGGGCCGCCCCTGCCGAAAGAACCCTCATTTCCGGTCCATCCTCCGTCTCAAAGGTGAGAGTACGATCCTTCAGGTAGTCCCTTTAATTTTATCTTAACTATTTATTGGCATTACTGATTTTTCTAAGTAAAAAATATCAAAGTATTTTTGACGCTAACCCTAAGTTAAATGAAGAACTTTCAGAAAAACAAAAGGTGTGGTAGATTATAATCATATTTAGTTATTTAAAACTTTATATCTTTAAAATAATTTCTTCTTATGTTATGAATACGAAAAGCTTTCAGTCGGTACTTTTTAAAGTCGTACTTTTCCAAGGTTAATTGCATGATTACAATTAAATTGGTTCGTATTCATATTCATTTCGGTAGAATTTACAGAGAATTTCTTATAGAATGAACGCACTTACAATTATTTAGTCACAGAAGATTGATCCCTGCAGGTAATAATATTATCTAGTAGTAAAATTTAAGCCAATTAAACGATTTCTTACATTTTACGATACACAAACATTTGTTTGACTTCTGCAACTGTGAAAAAACATACATATTTAACCTCAATCTGATGATGCCCTGATAAGGCGAAACGCGTCATTTTTGTACGTATTTTTACATCTGTACGTATTTATAATAAAATAAAGAAAATTTGGAACTTAATAAGTGTTTGTCTTTAATCAAAATGTCGTTAATGTTCCAACAAGTGCCGTCAAAGAGATCTCTAGTATATTTAACCCATTATGCTTCATATCAGTTGTATTATCTTTTAATACCTTCTAATTGGATATTTATAAAAGCCCATCTGTGCTAATTTGAAGCATCAGTGCAAAAGTCTGAGTATTGTTTTATGATAAATGTGTAGATACGAATAGTTACTTATTTATGAATGATTCAAGCAAGTGAAGTGCAATATTTGGGTGTCGTAAAAATCATTGTAATTTTAGTTGCAATAATAGAAAATATGACACATTATGTTATACTAAGAATAATATTATATTTATTTTCGACGTTTAGATCTACTTAATAGTCTAAATTTTTGTGCAGATTAGATACTACATTATACAATTTATGAAATGAGTTGACAAGTCAAATTCTCGGAAAGAGATGACATCTTTTTTATTGGAAAAATTAGGTCTGTCTGTTTACTGTTGTGTGTAAAACGTGGGTAAAAATCGTTCTTCTGGTAGAGGGCATGAAAATGAGAAACAAACGCTTTCTGGGTAAATTAAGGGCAACTGAAGAACTGTCAAAAGTAAATTTCACTGCAAAGATCAGTGTGTTTATAATAAATAAATAAAAATGAATAACAATTACTGAAAAAGTTAATAGTTCCCCGTGTTTATTTCAATTTTCATTTCTAAGCTGTAACTTGCCAAACATTAATCAGCTGTTAGTTGTCAACCATAAAAGAAGAAGAAGAATTCTGCCGAAATTTTGTCCACACTCATCAGCGTGTGTAAAATTCGGACCGAAGGGGAAATAACTCGACTGTCAAATTTCTTCATGTCCAAAAGTAAACAGACCCAGAGTGGACGAAAACTTTCGGTTTTGTGTAAAAACTTTCGAGTAAACAGACAGACCTATTATAGGCTACTGAGATACTTGTCAATTGTTTGTTATCAGCAATTTTAAATACAATGATATAGGGCATTTGTTCGAAAGGACAAAGAACTTAATTGAATATTGTTACACTTTAATGAATTGACGGTTCATAATAAATTAGAGTAAGCAGAGAATCAAATATCTATCAGATGTTTACAGAAGAACTAAGAGTCGGAACGACTTTCACTTTAGGTTAAAGTAGGTGGGTAGGTAGGTAATCGATTAGACACACTTGCGATATTCAGAAAATGTTTTGAACATACGAGAAACTTATTACAAAAAAAAGAAAATTTAATGATAATTTTTTTCTACACATACACAAGTTATTTTTTTTTTCCAATAATTTGTTACACTTCTTTTCGATTTAATTACACTTTCCATGCAAATAGTGGCATTTTCGTTTCTATTAAATGTTTACAATTATTCCAAATATTTTAATAACGTGATCTGGTATAACATAGGGAATCAAATATGGAGATCATCTGATGATATATAAGCACAAATTTATATGAGTCCTAGCATTGTTCCTTCGACACAACATATAGTACCGGGAGAGGCTCTGCTGATGCTGCTCCATATCATTAACGGTAGCTTTTTCAATATTAAGTGACATTCAGCACTGAATATTACCTTTCTCCTTCTTTATTCAGTTCCCGTAACGGCATGGGACGGGATAAGAACTTCCTCCGAACCGAGACAACAATTGCAAGTGGATTCCGAACCACTGGCATTTTCTCTGCAATCCCTTTTAATCGTAATCTGTTGTCAGCAGAAAACAACCATAGATGTGAGATTCCAACCTGGGACCTCCGGATTGATGGGCCATTTTTCTATTTTACGGTAGTTTCTGCCTTGGTTGTTAGCGATGGGATACCAGATCGACTGACGTCTTTCACGCAAAAGATGCTGTACGTATCCAGCGGTGAATAAACAGAAAGTGTATAAAATTGAATATTTCTTTTTATATAAAACACTTAAAAAATACATGCACTTTTAATATTAGGGACTTAATCGTTTAAACACACAATTATAATTTACAATACATAACTCCCGACTGACTGAAAAAGTATTGAAAAATATAAATGAAGATAAGTTGTGTATATCAGCCGCTCAACCCCTTTTCAGGTAAATTGGAGCTTTTAACCACTACACAGATCTTTCAAAAATGCATTCTTAAAAAATGATTTTTAAGACCTCATTATACTCATGTATCGCCAAGATTTTCATTCGCAGAACATGTTTGTCTCCGTAAATGTTTCTTCACATTTTAGCACGTTAAAGTCTGATGACGAAAAGTCTGCGGTTGTGGGAATAATTTCAATCCACATTTATGAATTTTTGTCATCAACTCCACCGAACAATAAATTCGAACTTTAACCAGATGGAACAACACCTTGCGTTTAAAAGCAAATATTGACGTTTCGCATTCAACATTCATATGAATAATCCACCATGAGGATGTCCTTGGAAAAAAATAATTTGGATTCCTTCGGACTAGAAAACTTGACTTTTTCAATAATAATGAACCCGCATTTCATTAATGGGTCAACTCACAATATTATTCTTGGTTGACCTCAAAAAAACGTAAGGCATTCACGTGAAATCATGGTTCTCATGTGCGTTTTTCTTTACTGAAGTGTAAATTCATTTTGAGGACATTTCTGAATACTGCAATTCGTTCGTTTTGCGCACGACCATAAGAGATTTTCGCTATTAGTCTAATTTTTATTCTAAGACTACTTTTTTCACGATGTGGTCAAAGCCTAGGGGACAACCCTTTGATGCGTTATCATGCCTTTAACCGAAAGAGAATTAGGGTAAGCGGAGGAAATTTGAATGTCTTGCTTTTTTGCATTGCTGGGAGCTAGACAACAGCCCAGAGACAATCGATTTTTTAATTCAATTTTTAAAACCCACGGTGAGACGTGGTCTCGAACCCGGGAACCATGGCATGGATGTTGTGCCGCTCAACCTATTGATCCAACTCAACTCTACTAAAAAGTAAATCGAAAACTTGTTTAACGTTTTCTAGAATAGTTAACGTTGAACGCCGTCCACTATGAGCTTCATATTCGATGCTCTTTTAGCCTCGTCTTAATTCCGTAAATTAATTTTTGACCGTTGGATAGGGCGACAGATTCACCTAGTATTGATAGTAGTAAGAAATGAAATCATAAAATGTATCTTTGCTAACTATGATTCAAAAAAGTTTACTCGTTTCGCATTTCTTCACATTTACAAGGACGGGGCAACAGGACAGCTTTAGAGTTGCATACAGTGATGAGAAAATTCGTTGCTAACATGGATAAGAAAACGATTTTTTTATAAAAGTTTTAAATTCACTTTTGTATGTTTCAAGAGTATGAGATTTTTAAATGTATATGCAAAAGTTATAAATTCAATATGTAAAGAACCTTATTATATGTTCCTTCGACTTTCCTAATCTACGTATAAAGGCAACCCTTGCCATCATATGAAAATTATATTTATTTCATCTACTTATTGCACCATAGGTTTAACATAACAATTTTAAATATATTGTTCGCATCCATACATTGTGTTAAATGGTGTCAAAAAATGTGACCTGCAAACATTTGATTTGTTATTTTCGGGTTGATTATAATTATAACTACTGCGGGAAGTTAAAAAAGATTGCTTTAGAGCTAACTTACTCAAAGTTTTAAATGAATTGTAACTTGCTGTTTGTATGTTGAAAGCGACAATCCATTTTTTAGTCCAAGCCATATTCTATAAAAATGCAAGCTCTTCCATTGACTTTTTATGTTTCACCACTTGCCCTGTATTACTCACTAATTTCGCCTTCTCGTATAAACTAAAATAGAAGGGAAATAAAATAAGTGTAAATAAAAACACACGTTTAGACAAAAATGTATCCTTATCATGCAAACATTTTTATTTTTCAGGAGATATTTATTTAATGTAAGAATTTAAAATAACATTCCGGGACTGACCATGACCCGAGGCATATTGCGTCTGTATTGTCAGACAGGAAATGTTTTACTTAAATCATCTCTGCCAATTAATCCTCAGCGGTTATTTTGCCGATCTGTAAAACTTCTTCAAAAAGATGGAAAACCTGAGGAGATTATCAAGGGAATTCCATATAAAAATTTAGTTATTGGCGTACCCAAAGAAAGATGGACAAACGAGAGAAGGTAAAGTTATAACGTATTAAATAGTGCAAGAATAACAGTTCAAGTATTTAATAGGGTAGCAATTACACCTGTGGTTACCTCAACATTAGTGAAAAAAGGTTTTACTGTTCACGTTGAAGCTGGAGCCGGCTACGAAGCAAAATTTAGAGATGAAGATTATGTAAATGCCGGAGGAAAGATAGTCGACGGTAAAACTGCTTTTCAAACAGGTAATTTTACCATCGCAGAAAGTTCAACTAATTACGAGCCTTTCGAATTCAAACTTTTCAAGTTTTCCGTCAATATAATTAAAACTCATACAGTTTTTTTTATGTTTGTTTAAGATATCATGCTAAAAGTGCGTCAGCCATTGGATTCAGAAGTTGCACTGATGAAAGATAGTCAGACCTTAATTTCATTTTTATATCCTGCTCAAAACAAGGATCTTATAACAAAATTAGGCGCTAAGAAAATTACTGCATTTGGTAAGCTCTTTAAAATGATTAAAGTAACCAATTATGACATACGTATTAATAGCTATGGATTGCATTCCTCGGATCTCGAGAGCTCAGGTATTTGATGCACTTAGTTCTATGGCTAATATTGCTGGTTATAGAGCTGTTGTAGAGGCTGCAAATTATTTTCCAAGATTTTTCGCGGGTCAAATCACTGCTGCTGGCAAAGTTCCACCAGCTAAGGTGCTTGTAGTTGGCGGTGGTGTGGCTGGTCTTGCTGCTATTGGGCAAGCAAGGGCCATGGGCGCAGTTGTACGAGCTTTTGATACAAGGTCTGCTGTTAAGGAACAGGTGGAAAGTTTGGGTGCTGAATTTCTGACGATTGATCTAAAGGTAATATTGGTCAATTTTATTTAAAAAATTCAACAGATTAGATTATCTACTCAGGAAGACGGTAGCACTGCTGGTGGATACAGTAAAGAAATGAGTAAAGAATTCATTGACGCAGAACATGCTTTATTTGCTAAGCAGTGTAAAGAAGTAGACATAATTATCACTACTGCTCTTATTCCAGGGAAAAAAGCTCCTTTGTAAAAATTCTTTTATTGACTGTTATACTTTCTATAATAATGTTGTTTATAGGTTAATACTCGAAGAACATATAAAGGGCATGAAGCCAGGAAGTGTAATAGTAGACATGGCAGCTGAGAGCGGAGGTAACGTTGAAACCACTGTTCCAGGGAAAGTTGAAATAGTTCATGATGTAGTCCATGTTGGACTAACCGACTTATCTAGTCGTTTACCAACACAAAGTTCCACTTTATACGCTAATAATATTTCCAAATTCCTTCTGTCAATCGGAGAAAAAAGTCATTTTGATGTACGGCTTGAAGACGAAGTTGTTCGCGGTAGTATTGTGCTTAAAGATGGACAACTAATGTGGCCACCTCCAGTCATTCCGGTATCTGCTCAAACACCACCTCCTGCGGCTACACAGAAGCCTAGTGAATCAAAAGCTTTAGTAGAATCTGTTAATCCTTTTCAACAAACTGTTAAAAGCAGTTTAGCTTATACTAGTGGATTGGCTACCTTATTGGCCTTAGGAGTTGCATCACCTAACCCTGCATTTACAACTATGATGACTACGTTTGGACTGTCAGGACTTGTAGGATATCATACCGTTTGGGGAGTTACGCCTGCATTACATTCTCCACTGATGTCAGTTACAAATGCAATATCTGGAATAACAGCTGTGGGAGGATTATTATTGATGGGAGGTGGAGTAACACCATCTAATACGGTTGAGGTAATTCTGAGTTTAAAATTAATTTAATTTAAATCGTTATCATTGTTCATTTCCTCTTTTTTAACGAAACAAAATTTTATTATTCTTTAACCTTCATAGGAATTCAAAATCGTCTGACGACTTTCTTTAAGTATAATATTAATTATCACCTAAACACAAGATCGATTGTTTATGATATAATTTCAAACTCATTGAGGTTTGCAGTAATCTGATATTTCTACCGTAAGTGAGGCACTTAAAAATTAATAAGTGATATTAGCATGCAAGTAAAAGTGGAATAAATAACTTAATTAAATCGATCGCATGCGTTCTTATGATGATCTGCTTGAACGCGTGAACCACATAAACCACAAAATGAAAACAATCTAGTATTAATTGGCACTTTATGGCTTCTTTAATTAAAATGTCACAAGCGAAATTTAATGAAAAAAAAAATTCTTACGTCTTCGTGGTAATTGAGTAGAGATCTCTTGTTCCTTAATTGGGTGTATTGGCAAATTAAAATTGAAACTTGACGTGGGTATATGCAAACATACATATGTATAAATCTATGTTTTAATGAATACTTTATTGGCTGGCTTTATTGTGGAAAAACAATTAATAAACAAGTACAAAATGGACAGCCTTACATAAACGTATTTTTAAAGTTTACGAATGTAAATTTGAAGCTGTGCATTTGAAAATGGGTCATACTCATTGTAGTTGAAGCAAGACATGATATTTTGAAATAACCAAGGATATATATATATATATATATATATATATATATATATATATATATAAACATAGTGCAAAGACATTAAGTCAATTTATTGCAATTCTTGCAACCATGAAAATTAATTTATGTATAATATTAAAGATAGAATGTAAATGTATCTTTACTATGATATTTTTTTTAGCGGGAGAGGTAAAAATCTTCCAAAGGACACCGTACAGTCCGTGCCCTCCGGTAGTGTGAGAGTCTTACTCACTAAAAACACCTCTCTGGGGATTAGCCGAAGCAGACCACATAGCATCGGGTCCCTTTTCGTCCCCTCCCAGTCTATCTTAGTGGGGGCAACTACACTTCGGAAGGTAGGTCTGCATCTTCTACTGGTGCATGTACCGCAGAGATAGAAAACTCTTTAGAGTCTACTGAAGACGGAGTTGGATCAATTCGTTGAGCGGCACGACCACCATGCCATGGATCCCGGGTTCGAGACCCGGTCTCCCCGTGGGCTTTTATTAAGAAATTAAAAATAATCCACTCCGTTTCTGGGCTCAAGTTTCCTCACTTCCCTTACCCTAATTCCCTTCCGGCCAAAACCATGCTAACGCATCAACCGGAAGAACTACACAATTAAATTATTCAATTTATACATTTGTGGGTTGTCCCATAGGCTTTGGCTACATTGTATAAAAAAAATCTCTGCCAGTGCCGCACCTGAGGAAGTGCTAGTTATTATTTTACCAATGGCACCTTCTTCCAGGAAAGCTACAGCACTTTCAGCCGGCGCAATCCAGCCGCCATAGCCGCAAAACCTTCGAAAGGTAATTTTCCCAAGGCTGCTTCTGTTGCGTTGTAGGTATAGTCAACCTGTTAAGGTCTACCATACCCTACACCTCCACTCCTACAGAAGTGCCTGATAGGGGGACACCACTGCAGACTCTCTTGGCAGGCCTACTACAAGCTTGGAGTTAGGAGATTTTTAGAGAGGTTATCTCCTCCCGCATTAGTTACTTGGCTACATTGGCTAGGATTCTAGGATGTAACTAACTCTTGAGAATATCCAGATGAGGATCGCCGTATCCTAGAAGGCTTCAACTCTTCCATCCAGCCTCCAGCAACCCTCACTATGATATACTATGCTCAAAGTGTTGAAATAAAATTACCGAAATTAGTTTAACGCTAAGTGAGAAACCCAGTCCAAAATTTCACTTGACAATTCCACTTTTCATTTGAACGTTAATGTCGCTAAAAAAAATTCCCTAAATAGAAAATACTCTCAGTAAACTTATGTCTTGTAAATGCTTTTTCAAGTTTTTTTTTACACGATGTGGCCAAAGTCAAGGGGATAACCATGCATGGTTTTGCCGGAGGGGAATTAGGGTAAGGGAAGTGAGGAAACTTGAGTCTTGTTTTTGCATTGCTGAGAGCTAGACAGAGACGGAGTCTATTATTTTAATTTCTTAATAAAGGCTCACGAGGAGACCTGGTCTTGAACCCGGGACCCACGGCATGGTGGTCGTGCCGCTCAACGAATTGATCCAACTCCGTCTCCGTTGTAGATCCCCAGCAGAGATAAATATCAATTCAACTTTAGGACTAAACAGGATGAAAATTCTCGAAAAGACTATTAAGACCATTAAGCAGAATGTATCAATAATTCAGTTAAATGCTTTCTACTAAATGGTCATTTTCAGACGACCATACTGCTTTTTAAATGCCAAGCATTCCCAAAAACTATTTTGGTAATAGAAAATATTTTCCAGCAACCAAAAAATTGTTTAAGTTTGTTGTCATAATCTGTTATCTCACATGTTATTCCGAGTAATTTGAATCAAATTCCTCGTTAGCCAAGATGGTAGCGTGTGATTTTGACATTTCGGCCGATTGAATTACCATAATTAAACATTTTGCGAAAGATTTGTCTATATTCTGCGGTTTCAATCCAATTTCCCTTAAGTCGGTGCATTACCAGTTGTTAAGAAAAAATTTTGAATTACTGGAACAAGAAATGAATTAATAACTATGAAACACTTAATATTAAACCTCCCAAAATAAGAAAAAAATAACTTAATTCGCATTTACACATTTACAGTCTTTAGCAGCTGGAGCCGCATTAATCTCATTTATAAATATCTTCGGTGGATTTCTGGTAACTCAGAGAATGTTAGATATGTTCAAGAGACCTGGAGACCCTCCAGAATACAAAAGCCTTTATGGAATTCCCGCGGCAGTTTTCTTAGGAGGATATGGATACGCAGCAATGCAGGTATAGAAGCAACATATTTTCTAAAATTATTTAAACTTATTAATTATTTTGAACAAAGAACTTGCCTGAAATTCATCAAATGGCATATTTAGCAGCCAGTTTGTGCTGTGTAGGTGCCCTTGCTGGTCTCTCATCACAAAAAACATCTCGTCTGGGAAATGCCTTAGGAATGGTTTGTAGCAAGAGAAAAAATCTCAAAAAATAGATAAAAAATTGAAATAATTTCTTAGATTGGTGTAACTGGTGGCATCGCTGCAACTTTAGGACAAATGGCACCTAATACCGAACTTCTAATGCAAATGGGAGGAGTTGCTGCACTTGGTGGTACTATTGGGTCTGTGATAGCTAAAAAAATAGAAATCACAGATCTTCCGCAACTAGTTGCTGCCTTTCATAGGTATTAAAATTCTTTTAAAATTTATATAAAACTACAATTTTCCTTGCAGTCTTGTAGGCTTGGCCGCTATGTTAACCTGTATCGCAACATACATTCATGATTTTCCAAATTTAGCAACAGACCCAGCAGCAAATGTAATAAAAACTGCACTATTTTTGGGAACGTATATTGGAGGAGTTACTTTTAGTGGATCACTAGTTGCATACGGAAAGCTTCAAGGAGTTTTGAACTCATCCCCATTATTATTGCCAGGAAGGCACATAATAAATTCAAGTCTACTTGCTGGAAATGCTTTAGCAATGGGAGCATTTTTCATGGAATCTAGCCTCAGTGGTGGATTAGGTCTGTTGGGTGCTACATCCGCTATGTCAACAGCAATGGGGCTTACATTAACAGCAGCGATTGGAGGGGCAGACATGCCTGTCGTTATTACTGTCCTTAATTCATATTCAGGATGGGCGTTATGCGCAGAAGGTTTCATGCTAAATAACAATTTAATGACAATCGTCGGTGCTTTGATAGGATCTTCAGGAGCAATTCTGTCTTACATTATGTGCAAAGCGATGAACCGATCACTACCGAACGTTATTTTAGGTAAATGATTCTATATGAAAAGAAAATTTGGTATTATTATTTATTTCTTGCAGGTGGGTATGGTACGTCTTCTACAGGAAGGGGAAAGCCTAAAGAAATCACTGGCATACACACTGAAATTAATGTAGATAATTGCGTCGAACTTATTAGAAATGCTAAGAATATTATAATAACACCCGGATATGGTTTATGCGTAGCCAAAGCGCAATATCCCATTGCCGAAATGGTATCTCTTTTGAAATCGAAAGGCAAAAAAGTCCGGTTCGGTATTCATCCCGTAGCGGGCCGAATGCCAGGTCAGTTAAATGTTCTTTTAGCTGAAGCCGGAGTTTCGTATGATGATGTTTTGGAAATGGATGAAATTAATGACGACTTCTCAGAAACTGATCTTGTTTTGGTAATTGGTGCCAATGACACGGTAAATAGTGCAGCCGAAGACGACCCTAATTCGATTATTGCCGGAATGCCAGTTTTGCGAGTATGGAATTCCGAACAGGTTAATATCGTATTAAAAAGAAAGAAATTATTAAGTCTATGTTTAACATATTTGCAGGTTGTCGTAATGAAAAGATCTCTTGGTGTAGGATATGCGGCAGTTGACAATCCAATCTTCTATAAACCTAATACGTCTATGCTTTTGGGTGATGCTAAGAAAACTAGCGATGCCCTCTTGACGAAAATAAAAGAAGCATATGCTTAAATTTTAAGATATAATTATGGATCAATGATGTACATACAAAGAAAATGTATTTTTACGAATTTTTAAGATTTTTAAGGATTTTCTTCTGTAACAATTCGTCCGAAGAGTTGTGTGTAAACCCATTTAGTTGAATTTTTTACCCAGATGTAAATGTCTTATTCAGATTGTAAAAATTTGTAATACAAAATATAATGAAAAAAACTTTTTTTGAATTCTTATAAAAAGACAATGACCACTTTACTGCGGCGTTTGGTAATTCTGCGCTTATTAATAAAATGAGGATAGTGGTTCAGTCATATTAAGGCAACTTCTTTAAGTTACGTGACATCTGAAAATAGTGTGATTGTCGATATGTTTCTCCTAAATGAGCTGATTGTGACTAGTTAGTTACAATGAAAGCGAATAATGTATATTTTACATCGAAACTAATATTCAAATTAAGATAATTACAGATCATACGACAAAACGATAGCTGAGAGTAGTCCGCACTTAGTCGCCGACTCGCCATGAACTGTGTATTTCTGTATGCGAAGAGTTTTCATCGTGTTGTTATAGCCTATTTTAAAATTGAAAGAATAAGTTGTCTTACAGTGCAAGCCCCATCGTCATCAGTCCAACAGTTCGAGTTTATTTAATACATACATATGGGGCATTACACGTAAAGCGGATACCTATATATGTCCTCGATTCAGATACAAAATATTTGTACAGTATAAAGTCTGTTTAACGAGCTAGAGGGCTTTAAAAATTTGACTAATCGGCAGGTATGCGATACTTAGAATCCCATTAACCAGTCTTAAAAAGTTACAAAAAAATAAATAAAGTAGTAAAATTTTTACTTCATTTAATGGGCTTTTAAAATGGTTTTTTGGAAATTACATTTCTATCTACATTTTTAAACCAAAATCACGTAAACAAAATTACATATATTCGACGATCTCGGGTTAAAAGCACTCAAGATTAGGCAAAAAGTTTCTTTTGCACCGTGGTTTCGTAAAACCGCACCCTATTTTTTTTTTATACAATGAAGCAAATCTAATGCAGACAGGATTCTAAATACTTTTAGCTATACTATAGAGTTGAACTCATACTTTGACACACCAGGTGCGCTTTATCATCCATGGCCAAATATGTGAATCAAGTAAAATTTTAAAAAATACAGAAGAATCAATTTTTAAATGGTACGGCACAAATATCAAAGAGGTGGGGGAACCTAATGTGACTTCGCAGGCTGACTTCAGGCTTCTGACGAAACACAATATCACCCTCTAAGCATTTTGGCGAATTCGCTCTAGGCGAAACGTAAACGTAATGTTTACGAGTCGCTCTGACACCAACACTAATGTATCGAAGCGTGCCAAATAAAAATAAATCTGTCATGTTTACTCACAGTTTGTGGTCATCTTGAGTTGTGTTCAAAGTGTTTATAAAAATTTTGCAGTGTTATTTTAATTATAAAGTGATTAAAATAGTTTTATTAATTGTGATGGTTGATTTTGATATAAGACAATTAGTGAATTGCGATAAGTGGATAATATAGACAATAGAGAATTAGGTTAAAATTGTCTACAAATAAATGTACATATATAAGTTAATGAAAATATTTTAAATATAAAAATAACAGAATGAATGAATTAGTTTTCTATTCTCCTCTCCAAATTTTTCAAAAACGATTAACATTATTAATTTATTTTACAGTTACAGTTCGCTACGGGACCCTTCACTGTCAGAACTTTTGCCCCAAAGATGAAGTGGAGTTCAACCGTTAAACTTCAACATACATCTCGTGCAAAAATTTTTACAGTGAAAAGTCTCAAAGTGAACTTTATGAAAAGGATTTATCAGCGGCTAAAATTACTTCGTTTACATTACGCTGAAAGCATTTCGTTAAAGACACGTTCTAGGCATTTCGTAAACGACACACTAAAGTATTACGCAAACGGTACGCCTCCGGCGTAGAGTTAGCGAAGTACCAACACATAAACAACTCTTCGCCGTTTTGTTTCACTTCTCTTTGGTCAAGTGAAACGTTAACGACTCGTTTCTGTTGGCGAAGAGTTCTATGAAAATTAGACTTCGCCGGCATTACGTTTACGACTCGTCATGTTTAGAGGGCAGATTTAGATTTTTGGGTTCAAAGTCACAATAGTTCAATTAAATTAATTCGCAAACCTCTCCTACGTCTTACTTTCATGTTTCAAAAATTGTTGTCAGAAAAGTCGAAATAAATACTTGCAAGAAAGCAAATTGTGAAAATCTTATGACTTTTTTTAAAAAAATTTTGAAAAGTTCTAAATCAATGACTACTCTTCCTTTCTTTTCTCCAGGCCAACTGTTTTTCTTCCAACTCTAATGGCTGAAACAGATTGCATACGACAATGCAACACAGCAATTGGACGAAATTTAGGAACTATTGGTTTGCACTGGTTGTCACATATTGAATACGACACGGCAGTGCGACGAAAATTTTTGGCGCACATCAATTTCTATTTTAAAAATCTGCCGGTCGCACTCAGTACTGCAAATATGAAATTGATATTTTTCTTGGATTTTTATATTATTCGAATCTCATCAGCTGTCATTCGATCTGTTCTGATCAATCTGTTTCACAGTGCGACAAAACCATTTCGTCATATCGTTCGTCGTATTGTTGTGTCGCACTGTCGTGTGCAATCTATTTCAGCCTTAATTCCGAGATCTGTAACCAGTTAATAGATATACAGGGTGTTTCAGATCTGACGTCCCAAAATAAGTAGGGTAATAGATCTCAACTAGACAAACAAAAAAGTGTACGGAAGGGGGGGCAATAAAACAAAATTACACTAACATTTTTATAACTTTTTTGCAGCAATAATTAAAATTAATAACTTGTTAACCCAAAACAAACATTTTCACCTACCTTGCCATGTTACACCTTTTAAGAAAGATAATAAGATGAGCAATCCAATAAAAATAAAAAAGAGGAATACTAATTACATGAATTTGGGAGAAAATTTGAGAAAATGCTGAATTTTAGGTAATCGCAAACCATTTTTTTCACTTTTGGAAGTGACTGTACGTGCAATGGTAGGAGTTGGATCAGTAGTGTTGACAATTTTGAAAAGGACATTATAATAGTTGTATTTTAGCGTCTGTCTGATGTGGCTGTGTTGGGTAGATCAAATGAATAAAAATAAAAGAGTAATGTGCATACCATGAAAAACTGAAATTTATATATGAACCTGTAACTCCCAAATAGTTGAGAAATAATATAAAATAATGTATAATTTGACTTTTTCAGCTGTTAGTACATTTACTTAAGTTCACAAAAAATTTTTTTTAATACTTTAAATTGTAAAATTTGCGAGATATCCACGCACTTCTGGAGCCGAGTAACGCGTGCAACGCACTGCGCCGTGTAAGATTCCGCCTTCCTCTTTTATCTGAATCACAAAAATCTAAGTTATTTGCAAATTAGAATAAATTTGCGGGGCCATGGACCATTTTTAGAAAAATTCAATGCTTTTTGATAAAATGGCGATCTTTTTGTCCTTTTTTTGTTGTTCTTACTGGTTAAAAAATAACCCGCGAGGAAGGTGATCTTGTCACTATACCATGGCGAAAATCTCCCTGTCGCCTGTACTAAATATATTTCGTTGAGGGAACAATACGCTCCATCAGAGAGGAAAAAATATATATTCATGCAAGATAGTGCTCCATATCACATATCGAAGAAGTGTGGAGAAGAAAACAGACAAAGGGAAGAAGCCATCATTTTTAAAATTAAAACAGCTATATACAAATATATCTATATATTTTTTTATATATGATGCTCAAGGGCTGCTCTATGATGCTAAAGCACAGCCTTGGCAAGAAAGGAATTAAGGATGAGGGAAATTGGTTACGACGTTGAGTGAAGGAGGTGTCGATGTACGCCCCGTTCGAAAGTTTCAGGCTCATAAGACGAGGGAACAACAGAAGATGGTAAACTGTTCCACATTCGTGTTGTTCTGCTTAGAAAAGATTCCCGAAATTTGACGGTACGTCAAAATGTTACCTGGAGAGTATAGGAGTGGAAGCGATTTGTAGATCTTGTATCGCGCGTTGAATGTGTCTACAAGGATCAGGCTAGCAATTTCGTTAGAACAATGGCCATGGAAATAACGATAGAAGAGTGAGAGACAAGCGACATTCCGTCGATGCTCCAGAGAGTCAAGGCCCTCAGAGATTGAGGACTCACCAATAAGTTTATTAGCCTTACGCTGGGCTTTGTCTAATGCGGACAATGCGGTCTGTGCTGCCCCTGCCCAAATATGGGAATTATATTCAAGTCTAAGAATAATGTGGGACTTGTAGATCAGCGCTAAGTCGCTAAAATATACCAAAAATCAAATTATATATTTTGAGTAGGAGAGAGTGGATACTGTATATATGAACATATCTTAAGTTTAAGTTTCAACCACGTCTCTTTGTTGTAGTAGCCAGTCTTGGTGAAAATTATATATTTTGAGTAGGACAGAGTGGATACTGTATATATGAACATATCTTAAGTTTAAGTTTCAACCACGTCTCTTTGTTGTAGTAGCCAGTCTTGGTGAATTTTCATGAATAAATAAATAAATAAATAAGCAACTCAGGAGCAATTGCCAGGCGTGTTTTTATTTTAATTTTAACTAAATTCTCTCTCGTCGGTGGTGTAAGGCATAAGTGCTGACTTTTTTGTTTTGCTAATGTCAGCGGTTCGGAATACATCTTAAATTATAGGTTTACTTGTTATCGTTACTGTCATCAAATCGAGCGAATAACTTCTCCCACCCAATGTCCCACTGTTACGGGAATTAAAAAGAGAGCGAGATAAGCTTTCACAGGATCGTTGTCAGTTCCATTCCTACTCTATAATTTTGGACTTCTTGAGACATTCCGAGTTTTTTTTACAAGTCCGTCGCGAAATATTAAAACTGACGACTATTTCACACGCATATTCAATATTTGAATATTGAATAAACTAGATTATAGTACACCAGCGTTAATTAGGATAATAAACGAATGTAGTTACAGTTTTTTTTAATATCAGAAAAAAAAACTAGATTTATTAGCCTATTCTTCACATCATCGATAATATCTGATAAATATTCTGGTGGTCAGCATTAATCTCGTTCACAAAAAAGAACTTTGCACGATTATCATATTTCAGATGTGGGTTACTTTTGTAGAAATCTTCGTCTTCACCTCAATCCATATGAAATTGCAATCTTAATGAACACATCAAGCCAGATAAATGGATCAATTTAGGTATGCACAACGTACAAACATACAACATATAAGTTTAAAACTCTTTGCATTGATTAGTACCTGGAACGTGACCAAGTGATAATTTTTTTTGTAAATAACAATCACTTTTCAAAAGTTGAAGACCGAAATAAAGGTTTGTCTGAGAGCCCGCAGACAGTAAATTAACTTCGATACAACAAGATGGAGTATATGTAAGCAAAATGTGTCATTTAGTTTTTTCGAGTCGATTTTATAATAAGTTAATTTTAGATGGCTACTAAGATGTGCAATCATTATTGTGTTAAACCTTTCATTTCTGTGTTCCGGTGGTCACAATATAACAGGGTGGAATAAGGTTAGAAGACAGAAAAGAACTTTAATTTTTCAAAACAGTGGTGTAATGAAGGTTCGCTATTTACAATTTTAAATAACTTAAAATTTAATAAAGTTTTCTTTAGTTCGTATTTGGTGTGATAACTCCTATAGATTTGCATGATACCAAACCTTGGAGGCAATTAAATTGGGCAATGAATATGCAGGCTCAGTACGCCGTACCTACAAAACCAATATATTGGTGGGATAAATGGGATGGACGCTCTTTAACAAAAGCAAAATCAGAATTTGAGAAATATGGGACATACGTTAAAGATCAATCGAGACAACTGCTTTATGCAACTATTGAATCATACATGAATCGAGCTGGCAAAAATGGAAAAAAGTGCCTTCAAAGAGCTATTTGCGAGAATGCAGAAATTGATGTCGCTGAAGGAATTTTCGCTGAAATTATTCACATTGCTCTTAAGTAGGTTTACTGTTTTCAAAATTTATTATTCAGTTATATTATTAAAAATATTTATAGTCCAACGGATGACGATAACATCGGTAACGATTATCGCGAAGCTTTTGAAGCAGGAAAATGTGGAGTGTTGTGTCACACCCTGTATCCCGAGTGTCCATTTGGTGAAGGACTTTTAGATAAGATAGCAGTGACAAAATCGATTGAATTTTTATAATAAAGCAATTGTGATAAAATTTTTAAATCATGTCTATATTTTTTTTATAAATTGCAACGTATATTTTTGTACTATTTCTTTAGTTGTTCACATTGAGTAATGTGTTGCCCAGTTTTGAACTTTTCTACCGTAGCGCCATTTGACTCTGCATTGTAAGTACTTTATACCAGTTGTTTACATTAAAACAGAAGAATTAAGTCTTATCGTCCATTACTGTAGTTTCTTTTAAAGTATTGTAATTGGGCAGTTGAGCTCCAAAGAGTAATTAAGACCTTTATAATCAGAAACTTGTTTATTTTCCTAGAGTTTATGGAAAAATTTTATTACAGGATTTACCTTCTCGCAACATATATGACCAACTTTCATCTCACGATTACCCCTAGGGTTGTCTTATCGCCACAGTATCTAACGGCATCAGGAGAGTCATTATTCATCTCGCTACCGCGAAAACTATGAATTCGTTACTAATTTCAGTCGTTTTTGACTATTTTTACATAGAAATCTCTTTCTCGAGATCCCGTAACCCTTTGTGGGACATGAGGCGGGAGACACCTTTACTCGATTCGAGACGACGATTGAAAGTGGACTTACAATTTAAAATGGATTCCGAACCACAGACATTTTCGCTGCAACCCCCATGCTCTTTTTGTCAGCAGAAAACAACCAAGGGTCGCCGAGAATGGGAGTCATACCTGGGAACTCCAGATTGGTAGGCCGACACCTACCCTACTCCACCGACGGCAGTAACGATGCAATATTAGAATCGGAAGTAATGAAGAAATACACGAAGATTGATGTTCGTGATGACTTAATCGCCTTCATAATGATTCGTGTGATACTCCAAGGACTAGGATATCAGAAGAAAATAATACTACACATCAACACCCTAGTAAAAACGAAAGTTAAATTAAGAGCAAAGAGAAGAGTATACCTAATCTGTGGACCTCCTGAAAAGTTTCAGCTTAGCTTGTCGATGATATGGGTAATAATAAAGTAACTGAATGAAAAATAAGGAAGTCATATTTAAGAAAGAAAACAAGGACAAAATAAAATTTTGCGAACAACGAAGAACACTTTCCCATAAAGAGAATAAAACCCCAACAACACAGAAGGTAATCATGAACAATAACAGCTTTCGCATTACAACCCGGTACTGTTAATCAATGACCACCAACCTACCCATCCATCCAACTTTAGGGTCGACCGCCTTTCACCAAGGCCGCTCCAACAGATAAATAAAAAAAACTCAAGTAGATCTCTAATTAAACCCTACCGTAAATTTTACATAACGTTGTAACATATGGAAAATCTCCCATCATATGTAATTTAAAAAAAATCATACGCCCAGACAGCAAATGTAATGCGATCACAGAAAGTATTAATCACGAGTAACGGAAAATCATACAAAAGAAATAGTTAAGTCCATCACTAGATTATCTATTTTTAGTTTCAGGTCTGTTTTTGATACCTAACTTCACGATTTGTTTTGGGGAAAAGTAAAACGGGTACAATTATGAAACTTTTTGCGTCTTTTTATTTGGGACATAAATAACAAAAAAAAAGACCCAAACATAAAAAAAAACTCCCCGACTCCACTGTGTGTGTATAGAGTCCCAGACCTTATAGTGATCTGAAATAAAAATGGCACGAAATTCAAAAAAATTTCGATTTCTTTTCGTCTTGGAGGGATTGTATCCTTGCCCTTAATACCGCGAAAAATCTGAATGTGGTCAGATGCTGGAATGGATCAATATTTAGACACCGAAGTAGGTACTGCACGCTAGCTTGAAAACATGGTTTCGAGAAAAACGCGTTTAAAGTGTCGAAAGTGATTTAGTGTGACTCGAATGACGGTCATGAAATTGCATATAACTCATTTCCTAGGGCAGATATGATAAAAAGTAGGTTTTTAAAAAAAGTTTGACCCGACCACAAAAAACGAGAAAAAGCAAACAACAACAACAAAAGTATTTAATCCTCCTTCCTTATGATCTCGTAAGCTGCAATGTTTAGGTTGTTTTATCTTCGATTGTAGTTTGCTTTGTTTGTTTAATTTACACAGACTTCAAAATGTCTTAATAGATATAAAATTAAATATTATTTTCATTTTTAGCGCTTTTTGTGAAGTTGGGTACAACTTTTTTTTAAAAACTATTACTTATTTTTCACTTTTTAGTGTCTTCGGATATGCTACTCGAAAAATGTTGCTCGTATAACAAAGCAATGTCAATAGTTGCAAAGGTACTGCACTCTATAAGATGGACAACTAAGAAGCATACTTTCGGGCGCTTACATGACTAGCTAAGGAGCATGCGTAACGTAATTAGGGCTCTTCGGGCTCGACAGATTAATTAAGGAACTTATTTCCAATCACAAATGTTCACAGTTTTATTCGCTTGACTTAATTAGTTCCTTTCACAATTTCCTTTACATGTTTTCTTCACAATACACCGTTTCACTTTACTTAATTAAACTTATTATTTCACTGGCTAAAATACAACTAACTATTCACAATATCTCATATAACGCAGTCTAAATCACGACTAAATTAACCAGGCTTAGTTCTATAAACTTCAGTCACTTAGTTTTAGATGTTTTCGTTATATATTTTCACCACACTTATTCACCAGAGGTTTGATTCGTCCTTGGCCTCCCACGATTGACATTTTCTTGTTTTGATTTCTGCCTACCTGGGGCGTACGCATTACACAATTCTCTATTTCCATTTTGTTGGCCTACCTCGTAAACGTTACAATATTTTCGGGCGCTTACATGACTTACGCTATTTTGTATTTTACGGCCGCCATTTTATTTTTATAAAATCAAAACCTAGCATATAACCATCAAATCGATAGACACCGTTGGGATGCTTCGAGGGTATAAAGAATCCCACATACATATGTTACATGCCCAGAGACGCGTTAAAAACATAACCCTGTTTTGCTTACGCGGAGTCGGGTAATAAAAAGGTTTAGATAGCGTTATTCTAGAGGCTCCAGAATATCGAAAAATGCAAAAAAATCGACTTTTTTGAAGCTAACACAGTAGAAATGAAACTCAAATCTTACGTGAACTACGTAATGTAGAAGATAGGGAAGAAGGTTGATTTCTTAAGGAGAATCCGCGATAATACATCCACATATATTGCAATAAAAATATGTTGTGAAACCACATTTCGAATACTGTAGCATACACTCTTTGTGTGTAAACAACAGATGATAAGCAAAGCGCAACTCCTACAAAATAAAGCAATGAGGATTATTTGCGATGCAACAGATACACCCAAATTAATTGCATGTAGTGTTGGCATAGTGTTAAGCAGAGAATAATGATGAGTATGTTTATGTTTGTATTCAAGGTAAAGGGAGATATGATGCGAAAATATTTAGTTATATGCATTTTACAAGGGACGTACAACTTTATTTATTAAGGTCAGGACTACACACAATTTAAAAATGCTGCTTCACAAAATAGTGTAATTTTTCTAGGTTTGCGGAGATACAATGGAGTACCTCTAGATATTAAGTCGGAAGCTAGGGGCATTTAGGAGAAAAAGTTTTTTTTATAATATTAAAAATAGTTTTTAAAAACAAGGTGAACTGACTTCACAAAAAGCGCTAAAAAGCATAAAATAATTTTTAATTTTATATCTATTACGACATTTTGAAGTCGCTTTTTGTGAAGTCGGTTCAACTTTCTTTTTTAAAAGCCATTTCATTTTTCACTTTTTAGTGTCTTCTTCTCTAGACAACGAAAAAATAACCATCCAAATCGGTCCACGCTTTAAAAAGTTAGGTTCAACCCCCTACCCCCACCTCCATCCACCTAAAAATTTTTTTTCTCATGGAATCAATCAAGGAACATACTCAACCCAACAGAAAAAGAATAATGGAAATCGGTCCACGCGTTACGAATTTAGACTATCCTCCCAAATCCCCACCATAGGACCATATACAAAAGAACAGTGTTAAAACTTTAAAAGCGTTTTTCTCCGATTTAGTTTTTTCAAAGTCGGTGATCACTGTAACTCAAAAACTACTTATCTGATCCTTCTCAAATTTTGCACACTTCTTTTATACATAAATTACGAGGAAACAACGTATTTGTATTTCTTATTATTATAATTAATTTTACAACAAATTCGCCAATTTTTATCAATAAATTTTTATAAATTCAAAAAATTCGTCTTTTTTTACTTATGAAAAATCAATAAAATAAACAAAATCTCGATGTTGTTACCTCGAGAAACTCATAAACTAACGAAATCTTTTTGGTTTTTAGTCAACAGATGATCCAGTAATGAGTTATGATGATCACCGCAAAGCAACATTTTTTTTGTGTATACGAAGATTTCTTTTCAGTCGCTCAATTCACAAAAATATTAAAAATTTAACAGAAGACTCTTGAAATGTTTTACTATTATGTTTTTAACCTACAAATAAATTTATATTTACTATATGTTTTTTAAATACGCACAAAATATGCACATTTACACTTGACCCGAATTTGTGAAAAATCCAAAATAAACTTTTTATAAACTCGAGCGACATGAGAAATATGACAAATTTTCTCAACACAATCAGCGTTTCTGATAAAGAAAAACTAAGCTCCTTTAGCTCTTCCTCAACAGCAGCACCAAAGGGTTAGTTTTTCTTTTGCTGCTGGTCGCATTCACACGAAACCGAAAACTAAATCTTAAGCCAGCTATATGGGGTATTTCATGCGAAGCGGACAGCGAAAAAAATTTCAGGTTCTGGATTTTGTTCATATTTGGTTTAATCGTACTTCTATATGTCTAAGCCTTTAAAGAATTTACAAAATTTGAGGAGCGGGTTTTTTGATAATAATATAATTATATTAATTTTTATAATAATATTTATATTATATTATTTGCTATTATTCAAAGTGATAGAAAAAAAGGAAATAGTGTTATTTTAAAGACAAATAAATGTTTTTCTTGGCTGTTATTACAGAGTTGAAAAAAAATTTTTTTTCATATATAAAACCGGAAGTAAACATCAAATCAGATTTTACTTAACTTCGACATTTTTAAAAATTTTTGTTTTTATCTCAAAATGTAGCTTAGAGTTCATAAATAATATTTGTAAAATTTTAGAATGTGATCTGCATTCGTATCGGAGATAGAGAATTTAAACTTAAATTTTTTCATGTTACTATACATTTTAAGTTGTTTTTTGAGCTATTAAAAAAAAATTAAAATGTCGAAGTTTGTCAAAATTTAATTTTAAATATTAATTTTGGATTTTTTACATAAAAAAAAATCCAATTTCGAATTCGATACCACGACTGTGAAGAGCATGCAATTTCCTATAAGAATCACTATTTTACTTATTTTTATATAAGTTTCTTAATATGATTAATTACCTTTGAAACAGGTCATACATAACTTTTTCAAAATTGTTGGTTGTCCGCTGCGCGTGAAATGCCCCATATATTATTTTGAATTTTTCGCAAATTCAATCGGGTCGTGTTAATTTTGTGCGTATTTTGAAAATATTTTACCGCAAAAGTGGTGTGTCAGTTAAGTAATCAGAATATGATACAGCTGCCCAGATCGGTGTTTAAATTAGGTGGCTTAAGATTTAGTGTTCGGTTTTGTGTGAAAGCGTCCAGCAGCAAAAGAAAAATTAATCCTTTGGTGCTGCTGGTGAGGAAGAGCCAAAGGAGTTTAGTTTTTCTTTAATAGAAACGCTGATCGTGTTGAGAAATTTTGTCATATTTCTCACATCGCTCTAGTTTATAAAAAGTTTATTTTGGATTTTTATATATTTTTGTTTCCTCAACATTTTCCTATTCTTTACTGTAGCAAGTTTTGTTTTGTTTACACCACCAATGCTCAGCTGTTCGAATCAGCTTCCGGGTTTGTATCTAGAGTAGGATGTGTTCCCAGTCGTGATGAAAATTAGAATATAATGCCGCTTGATATTTTGCAATCTTTTCAGATTTTAATTGTCTTAACACAGATACTCCTGAAATTATTATTGATGATGACCGATTCTTTTTCTATTGTAGTATGTTAATAATATGAGATACGACTTCAGATAAATAGTGAAAAAAATCCAGGACATCTAGAACACCTAGTAAGTGATGGTCGTTATAACGCTCAGTAGAAGCAACCACTACTGTAAAATGTTAAATGAATTTAATGTAGATTTAATAATTTCTATGGGCGTTTAAACGACCAGTAGGAGGATTTCGGTTAATCTACCATTGAACCATTCCACAGGAGTATGGTTGCCTATTTTTACTCCTTTGTATTCGTTTATAACTCTCTTTAGCTCATAACTTATCCAATCTGCAATTCTGTTAAGGTCAGTTAAGTTGTTAGTGTTCGTTATCGCACTAGAGCTAATATCTCTAATTAATCTAAATTTTTTATAATTAAGGAAGGAAAAGTACTTATTGTGTATCCGTGGAAGAGAAATGTATTAATTGTGTGAGAGCGAATGAGAAGTTGAATATTGATATTGAAGGGAACCATAATGCAAGAAGTAAAATATGCCCACTTCTAATGAGAAAAATTAAAGTGGAGAAGAAGATTTTATACTAGCAATTAAAGGAAATCGAATGTGTGTATTTGAATATCCATTGGATGACGGGAAATTTTGATGAACTTAGGGAAATGGTATACAAGAATAAATTTGACATTGTTTTGGTGTCCGTATCTCTCCTCACAGAGGATATAGAGAATAGTGAAATAAGTCTAGAGAACACACGTGCGGAATGATTCTGTAAGTAAATACACTGGTGGTATATGTGAAGAGTTGCTGGAAGTTTGAAGTGATAGATAACATAAGAGAATGATAATAGCATTTGGTGGACGTTGTTAAAAGTGAATTTTGAAAAAGATACTTACATGATTGCTGTAACATATAAATCTCCAAGTAAGCCTGCAAGAGTGTTTTGTGATTTTTTTTTCTAGATGGATCGAAGATGTGCCTGAATGTGGAGAGAATTGTGTGATTGCGATTGATTTTAATGTGAACATGTTAGGAAATAGTAGCTACAAAAAGGCGGTGGAGGAAATAATTGTAGATAGTGGGAACAGACAGGTAATGCAATCACCAACACGAATTACTGAGACATCGAGATCACTTATTGATTTGGTTATTACCAATTGTAAAGATTTCGTTGCAAAGGTTGACAGTAATAAAAGCATATCTGATCATGAAACCAATACGATTAATATACCTATTAAATCTCGTGGTATACCTGTAAAGAAAAAGGCTATTCAATATATCCGGTACAAATTGAGCGACTATGTGAGTGCTTTAAATAACAGTAATGTGTCACTAAATACCAGCAATAGTAGTGTAAATGACATGGTAGAATCTTTTGATACGTGCTTGTTGAATGTGATTGGGTTGTTTACTGTAAAGAATGTCATACAGAATGAAAGAAATGTGTGGTTTACGGACGAACTTGAAAGAATGAAAAGACAGAAAGTGATAAGATATGAGCGAGCGGTAATACTAGATAGTCAAAGAGCTTGGAATGAGTAGCGTGTGCTGAAAAATACGTATAAATCAAGGGTGAGAAATGCATGCAGTGGATATGTAAATAGAAGGATAAGCGAAGTAAGTGGGCAAAAAGAAATGTGGAGAGTGCTTAAGTCAAGCGTGCTGCATAAACCAGTAAACAGTATTGAGGAAATAAAGTTTGAAGGAGTGACCCATAAGAATGAGTTAATGATTGCTAATAAATTTAACAGCTACTTTTTAAAAAGCATTAATGAAATTGTTACATCAATAGCAACAGTTCAGTATGTAAATGTAATTGAACAAGTATCCAGTGAATTTAAATAAGTAGATATGAAACAACTGATAACGGTATGTAAGCAAATTAAGAATAAGAGGGATGTGAATGGATTAAATGTGAGAATGATAATGGATGGGTTGAGGAAAGGACCAACACTTATTGATATTATAAATGCTTCAATGAGAAATGGAGAGTTCCCTCAAGAATGGATCTGTAATAGTACCAGTAGAGAAGACTAAAAATACGAAAAACTGCGAAAATTTCAGACCAGTTAACATGCTAATAACGCAAGAAAAAATATTAGAAAATTTTTTACAAATACAACTAGAAGAGTATCTTGAGAGCAACCAGCTAATAATTGAGCAACAGTCGGGCTTTAGGAAAGGTCACTCCTGTGAAACAGCAATAAACTGGGCGATGCTGGATTGGAAGGAGAAAAAACATAATGGAAATGTTGTTGTAGCGGTATTTATTGATATGAAGAGGGCATTTGAAACAATTGACAGAAGTATTTTATTACAAAAAATGTTTAAGTACGGAATTCGAGGTACAGAGCTGGAATGGTTTACTAATTATCTGTCAGGAAGACAACATAAAACGAAGGTTAACGATAAACTCTCGGACGAAAGGAATAGTTTTCTAGGGGTTTCGCAGGGTAGTGTATTGGGAACGCTTTTATTTCCGTTGTATATGAATGACTGTATTAAAGTGCTGACAAAATTCTAAGATATTATAGTTAGTGTATGTCGCTGGAAAGAATGTATATGAATGTAACGATAGATTAGGAGAGGATCTAAAAAGTATGAGTGAGTGGTTGAAAATGAATAAACTAAAGCTGAATACGGAAAAATCCAAATTTATGGTGATAAGTGGTGTGTAAAATGGTGTGTTAAAAGTGTATAAAGAACTTATTGGACAAGTCAGTGAAATTAAATATTTGGGAATTGTAGTGGACAAAAATCTAGATTTTAAAAGCCACATAAATCACATTAGTGGAAAAATTGGTAAAAAGATCGGTTTTATGAAGAGGATTAGGAATAAACTTACCACTATCAGTGCAATAAATTTATACAACGCGATAATTAAACCCCTGTTCGACGATTATTTTCTTGGGAACGAACGAGATGATTGAGCGCTTGCAAAAGTTACAGAATAGAGCAATGAGATCGATCTTGCGATGTAATCGTTATACCCCCTATCTATTGAGATAGATATCAGTGCACCAGAGAGTGATTTTGAATGTGTTAGTGTTTAATTTTAAAATGAAGATGGAATATTACCTGAATATTTAAGAAATTTGAATTATGTGAGTGATTGTCAGCCCTATAATTTAATAGAATTAATCCTTCTAACTCAGAAGGCGCACTTCATAGGCAGAAGCCTAGAATCAATTGACCTATTCACCAGAATATAACGTATATTGAGATGAATGAGGCTCCCACAACCCATGCAATAAAATATTAGTAAAAAAAAAAAAAAAGAATCCAAAACACGCCCACACAAACAATCAGGGGTGCACAGACAACAGAGATCGTTTCAGCAAATCCTTAGTAAGAGTCAGGTCAAAAACAGGACACATATTCACGGCTCTACACATGCGATTTATAGGCTCATGCATACCATAGAAAGACCGAGAGCGAGCAACATGCAGTAAAGGCAGTCTTCTTAAGCTATACGGGGTATGCCTATAAGAAACCATACCTGCGAGAGTGCAAGAGTCTATGTTCGAGTTCAAAAGCTGGTGAATAAAGACTAGGTCAGCAACTCTACGTCGTTCTTCCAACGAGTGCATATTAAGCAATCGGAGGCGGGCCACATAAGGAGGAAGCCTAAGTGGATCATTCCATGGAAGGTCTCTTAGTGCGAACCGCTGCACCGACTCAATGCATCTGGAATGAACAGCATAGCAGGGAGACCAAACCTGAGATGCATACTCGAGAATTGGCCTGACCAAAGAAAAGAATATGTGAATTAAGGTCTTCCGATCAGAAAACTCCCTTGACCACCGCTTTACATAGCCAAGAACTGAATTACTCCTAGAAACAATGTAGTTAATCTGCAGAGTGAAATCGAGTTTACGGTCAAGCTTCACTCCAAGGTCAGTGACGGACTCAACACGACAGATAATAGTTTCCGCAAAGGAATAATCAAAGACGAGCTGATTTTGGTTCCTAGAGAATGACATAACTTCACATTTATCCAAGTTAAGCTGCAGACCATTAGATCCACACCAGTTCTTGAAGGTATTTAAATCATTCAGTATGAATGATAACTGGAATAATCATAACTGTTTCTAACGCAGGAGAAAATCTTCATATCGTCTGCATAGATTAAGACTTTAGAGTGCTTAATCAGAGGAACAATGTCGTCAATGGCAAGAATAAACAACAACGGCCCAAGATGGCTAACCTGCGGTACGCCAGATGTAGCCCTAACGACTCTGGATAAAGTATTACGGAAAGATACTCGATATATTCGATATATACTCGATATTAAGAAACTGTAATGACTTTAGCTTAGGCAACTATAATAGGAAATGGAATAGGACTGAAATTATTTAATAAGTTAAAGAATAATTTAAAAGTGGAGACAAATTTTAGAATTTTTAAGAAATGAGTAATTGAGTTTGTTGAACAGAATTACTCAATAGCTGAATGATAAATGTATATGTTGGCGAGTGAAAATGAAGTAAATTGAATTTGGAGCTCAAGTCATCCTTCACTGAGCTTTATAAGTAGCTATATTATGGAGGGGCGCATATTTTATTTGCAGGTATATGGAAAGTACACTGGCTTGGAGCTTTGCGCAGTGTTCTTCCCATGTTCACGACAACACAATTTTGGTGTACAAATATTTACTTGTTCAAATATCTTCGAAAAGGCAAATTATAATTTTCCTTATACAAATACTATATAAATGCAAAGTATATTTATTATTTATTTATATTTATATTATCCAGAATATTTGAAGAAGACTTTTTTTATAAGGAAATAATAGTATTTCAAAATTTACCGCCCACAAGTATTTAAATAAAAGAAATATGGAAATGGACGATATTTTCAGAATGTGTGATTTTTAGACAAGTTAGCAATATTACAACAAATTTTCACTAATCAATTACTTTATGAATAAAATCTACATCTATAAATTTTGACAAAGAAACTTACCAATTTACCTTAATTCAAATAAAAGGCGCTTCACAAAGTTTCAAAATAATTCTTGTCTTGCATGATAAACGTTAATGCACGGTAGGGATGGGCGATCTTCTATTCGATCTCAAGAGATCGATCTTTAAGCCTTCGATCTGCCGATTTTTTAATCGATTTTACGTGGGACCGATTCAGCTCGAATCGATTTATTTGTTTCCGATTTCGATCTATTTAAGACGTACCAAAAAAACAAGCTAAGTCGTGATATTTTTTCATTTTATCTTTCATGTGTGTAATAATCCGACAAATGTAAAATTTTTTTTAAATAATCGTAATTATTAGGTGAATGCGCTTGTGATCGCTATAATATTTTATTGTTGTGGCTTGTTATGTTTTATTTCTGGTTTGGTGATTCCACAATGAGAAAGAAATTAGTTATTTAAAGAAAAATCTAAAATAAGTGATATTCGAATATGCGATTTTAAGTTTTTATACAAATTAGTTTTGGAATACACGATGCAACTTGTAATTGCTTCGAAAGTTAGTTGGATTTTGTATACCGACATCCTAGATGTAATGCATATTAGTTTTTTTTATCCGACGTGGCTAAAGCCGGAAGTGAATTAGAGTAGAGAACAACGCAGAGACTGAGTGGATTATTTTAATTTCTTATTAAAAGCTCACGGGGAGACCTGGTCTCGAACCTGCGACCCATGGGATGGTGGTCGTACCGCTCAACGAATTGACCCAACTCCGTTTACGCGGATTTGCCACATCAACAAAGTAGAATATAACTAGTAGAATAGACAAGTTTGTATACTGTCACATATAATCCTAGTAATGAACTCATGTGGAATACACGTAGATGCGACGTAGATCTTAATCTCCTGAAAGAAGCATATATATCTTTTTGAGTTCTGCCCATTTTTACTCTATCAAAGATTTGACACTTATTAATAGTTTTTTTAATATAAAGTCTCAGATTAGGCAGATTTTACACTTTTAAAGTAATATGGATTTAGACATTTACGCAATGGTTAATTGTGTAAAAAACCTTTCCACAATAAATTAAAAAGACGAAGAATTTATTTTGCGTGCTTTAAAATCTTAGATAGCCTTTTATTAAAACATTTTCATATGAAAAGTGTGTAAGTGTTTTCGATCACAATTAGCATTTGAATAGTAAACCAGAACTGCGTCCATTTTGAAATTTTCAACTGAGTGGTAGTCATGTTTCTCGCAAGATGAAGACAGGGAGGAAGATAAAAGTGAACTGTCAACTTTAACTTGCGGTGATTTACGTTTAAAACGAAAGAATAAAACATTCCCAGAATATTTTCAAAAAATGTGCCCAAGATATACATTTTTAGGGCTAAGACCAAAAACCTTCCCAGAAAACTTACGACAATGTTCTTCGTACATACTCATAATATTCCTGGAAGGTTTCTGGGACATGTTGTGATATTAGTAAAAAAAATGTTTGCGCTTGCAAATACGTGGCACAAAAGTTGTGCTTCACTTTTACTTTTCGGGTGTACATTTTTAGTTGTGTTCCTTTAATGAAGACTGAGTACTTTCAAAAAAGACTCTGCGCCATAATCGCAAATTGTTTTCCGATTAAATAAGCAACTATTCTGAAATACCCAAGATTTGTAAAATAAGCAACATTTCTGAAATACCCAAAATTTGTAAGCTACAAAGGCTGTTTCCTATTATTTAATAAATTGGTTTAATAATGACCCTATATTTTCATATGTACAAACAGGTTTAATTACTTGCAATTTCAAAATGCTGAAATAAATTGAAATATCAAAATAAACCGAATCGATCTATTCGATCTATGGATATCGATCCTTTTAAGGCGATTAATCGATATACGAAATCGGAAAAAAATTATAGATCGATCCGTACTAAATCGATTTTCTCAGTTCGATCCCCCATCCCTAATGCACGGTAATTCGCTTTCGGTAAAGAATTCGGAAAGTCCCCTCTGTATTGTACTGCCTCAATAACCAATATTGACAATGCAATGAAATGCGTTGAAAGACGTTTTCTTCACACCGTTTGCGATGAATCATGTTTTTAATTATCGAGATTCACACTGACGTCCGAATCCTGGAAAGTTTTGCACTGGAATACTAAAGAAAACATACAATATCCCGAGGTCTTTTAATGTTTACTATAAGGTAGGAAATGTTTTAAGTGAAAATCGAAAGACACTTTTCTTCCGTTCAAGTATAAAAAGTAAGTACTGCAGTACAATTAAATAAAAACCACTTGTCAATTCACAAAAATACTGGAATTGTCAGATTGGGTAGATAAGGGTAGCCAAAATTTGTTGCTGTCAATATTTTAGGCCAATATATTTTTCATCTTATCTGGAAATTCCTTGTGTTAAATATTCAAAAGCAAGTACATTTAAATGTGCGTTGTAAAATCAGTAAAATAGCTATGTTTTTCAATTTTTCCAAAATAGTTCTGGACTTAATTTGTGATGCTGATTGTGAAATATATTGGTCATTCTAACTTTACCAATAATTACCTTGTTTCAGAATGAGCAACTTTGAAAATAGTAGAGAAGATGATTATTTTTGAGAACACTGAGTTTGATTTCGTAAATTTCTTGATAGCTACTGTGTTTAGTATTATAATATACTTTGCTTGGAAATCTACAAACGTTAGAGAAGATCGACTTGCTACTGCAGTTTTTATAATTGAGAATCGTCGAAGACTCTTAAATAACATTGTTAGGCAACCAGCAATCATAGGTAAGAATTGTATATTTAGAACAAATATCTTATACTTCTTATTAGTTCGCAGCTCATCTAGGCAATCAGATAACTCTAACACTACAGAAGAAGTTGACGTTGACGAAGATAGAACATCTGAACCTTTACAAATACCTGAAGCACCGTCCCTGCAGGCTGTATTAAATGAAGTTACTGATCTCGCAGCCTCGAGAAATTCTGGATCTGACTATAGAAGTGTTGAAGAAAATTTAAACGACCTTTTGGATGATAGTGACGTGGGACCACAGCATATAATTGAAGAAATGGATAATCCTGATGCAGAGGGATTGAGAAGGAGGCGTTTGGCATTTTATACAGGAGAAAGCAGTACCTCGCAAAATTCTGGCGGTAACTAAACTTTGTATAATACGTTTAAACAACTATTTACAAATAACACAAAATTATATTGCGTGCTAAAACATGTTATTTGTTCTTAAAACTATTACCGAATCTAACAAAACTCTCAAGCATTGCTAAATGTTGTTGCTTTTATTATTTTGGGCACTTGGTATACTTTATTGTAAAGTTTAAATTAAATACCTAATGCGGCAACGAAAATTTAAGAGTAAAAAACTGGACGTAGATAAACGGATGGATCCCTGTCAGGGAAGCTCAGGGAAATGACTTTGCTCTCAACTATCTCACGAATTTTTTTCCCTGCTGCTTCCCTGTCTCCCCACTTTTTTTCCCTGTACCGTCCCTGTTACTCCGTGTTTACACGTGTTCGGGAAAGTTTAGCTTTAACGAAACATTTTTTTTAGACTTTCAGGGAGGAAGAGGTGTTTTAATCAGGCTTTTAGTTGCTTTATTAACGGGTGGGAGGGGGAGCCCCCCCCCCCCCCCCTCGGCGTAAGCCCAGTAGGCCACGTCACCTGACTATTACACAACAATAGGTCTGTTCACGTACCTGCAGGAATTATAATTCCTGCGCAGGAGAATGCAGAAAGTCGTTTTCGTACTGTTTGACAGCAGATTTTTGCTGACGTCACCGCTTCCCCACCTGCAGGAAAATTCAGGAATTTGCAGTAGCTTTAAACTGCCTTACTTTTCCTTACTGTCACCGGCTGATGTCAAATACCTGACTAGTTTATTTGTGAGGTTAAATTGGCACTCTTATAATTTTGCAGGAACTTTCAGAAAAATATTTTTTTTTGACAACTGTACCCCCACCACATAAAGAAGGAAAATGCAGGAATTTTCAGCTGCAGGTTAGTGGGACAGTGCAAGTGATCTTAATTTGATACAGCTGTCTAGATCGGTTTTGAATTTTTGTGTTGGAGTTTCATCTAGTTTTCGTTTTTTCGCGAAGGCGTCCAGCAGCTGAAGAAAAGTTAACCCTTTGGTGCTGCTGTTGAGAACGAGCCAAAGGAGCTTAACTTTTCTTCATTAGAAACGTCGATCGTGTTAGGAACTATTTTAATATTTCTTACGTTGCTCGAGTTTAAAAAACAGTTTGCTTTGTTTTTTATTTTGAAAATTCACTCGGGTCATGTGAATATTTGCTGCACATTTTGTGAAAAATTTAAAAACTTACCGTTACAAATTTAGAAACAAAAATGTATGATTGTGTTGTATGACATAAACCAATTACTAATAAATGAATTGAATTGAATAGATTCATGGAAATCCAAACTTTTTATTTACGCTGCTCTCATAGCCATCCTGCTTTCCTTAGGAATCTCAGTACGGCTTTGAGCTCTATGCTCTGCATCTCCGTAAGCCCTACCTAGAAGTCTACCTCGTCTTATCGCCAGGGCATAAACAGAGTATTTGGCGAACTGATTCGACTTCCTCCTTATCCATACACTTCTGACAAAAATCGTTTGCGTCTCGGCCCAGTCTTCGGGAATGGTTTTCTATGGTCTAGTGACCCGTTAAAAGCACTAATAGTTTAAAGGCGTCGATTCTACTACGCCTAAGGAGTAAACCAGTTCTCTTACTGTACTCAGGCTACAATTGTTAAGAAAAACGACATGTGCTCCGGTTAGTTAACCAATGATTAGCCTTACTGTAGGCGTTGCTGACAACATCTGCCTTAAGGATACTGATCACGATTTTCCTACGAGGAAGTAACTAAAGAAGAAGCCCTATCGTGTATATATCGTGTGTGTAAGCATGGCAAGTTTTTGTTCGGCGGCTGGGTCTGTGCTGTCAAATTTGTTCGCTCTTTGCTACGAGGAAGTAGGCTTTTTATCTGTTCCCTGGGTCTTAGCTGTCACTTAGTGTCACTGTCGGCACACAATTTATTATTTAGTTCAATATTTTCAAATACGCGTCAAAACCCCCCAGCATAAAATACTTTTCTAATCGCCTGCCTTTTGCTTATGAGATTGTATGCATGGAAATCTCACACAAGTTTAAAATTGCCACGATTTCCTGAGCTTCTTTCTTCTCCTTTAGTTACTTCCTCGTTGGGATTTTCACATATCCAAATTTACTCATCCTTCGCCAATTCAGCCGCTCTCTACGTACAGTTGCACTAATTTTGATTGCACTACCACCTTAGTGTCCTGACTGTCTGGATATGCATATACGGATATCCATATTGGACTCTGTAAGCATAAGTACTAGCAAGACGGTTAATCGGTGTTATTTGTGCCTGAACGACATTGAATTTGTCTGTCAGTCTGCACCATTCGTGCCAGTACCATTTACTATAGTATACTCCGGCTTCTGTGTCCATACTTGTTTTAGATCGGTCCGTATATATGGAGATGTCTGATGCTTCCAGCACTTCGTTCCTGTGCCATTCCTCCTAGCAGGCAGCTTTGTACTAAAACTCCTATTGAAGGTTATTTATAAGACCCGGAAATCCGATCTTGTTATCGATGCAGTTTGGTTTCAGAAGGATGTTAGATTGTCCATTCAACCTCTCCTTTCAGTTTGACCTCCAAAGTCGCTGTAGGCGTGGTACTGAGACACCCAGTTATTCTCAGACCGGCCGATCTCTGTACTCTCGATAGCGTCTCAAAGTAAACATTGGCCCATTAATAAACAAGTTGGGAGCGGCACAAAATCTCGGATATCAAAATCCCGAATTATTAAACCGTAGAAAGAATAATTAAGAATTTGTTTAAAAATTAGTTCTGAAATACATAGCAGAATCCAGAAAAATTAAACAAATCGAAAAATATAATATTTTCAGTCAATTTTTAATTCTTACAAATTATATTACATTGAAATATTATTAGGAAAATTAAAAGTTTTCTTTTACAATGTGTCTTTCTACAGCTTGTAAAAAATAATTGTAGCACATGATATGAAATTCTTTTGAGATAATCAATTTTTGTTATATTTTGTCTTTGAAATTTTTTTCTTAATTTAATGACCTGTGCTTTTATGTTTTTTAAATAATTTGCCTTTTGATAATTTACTTATGTATTGTCCAACGTGTTTTTTTACCGAAAATTCAATGTTCAGACCATCATAGGAGACGGAGTTGAATCAGTTTATTTAGTTGCACGATCACCATCGATTTTCCTCATTCCCCTTACCCTTTTTTATGTCAGATGACAAAGGAATGGAAGTGCCACCAGACCTGACGATTTTAAGAAAAGACTCTCGTCTAATCTTAATCTTCATTTTAATTTGCTTATTATCTCTTTATACACCTTAACGATTTTAAAACTTCATAATTATATTGATACCATTTCGCTGGTTGCGAATCTAGAGGCCTGGCTGTGGGTCGGGAGACTCTAAAATCTAGATAGTGCATTTGTTATGTTTAAACATTAGTATTCGGGTTATGCCAATCGAACTCACGTGAATGCAATTACCTTGTATCGGAATTTTCATGTTAGGAAATTTGTATGCTGAATTTATGTGACATTTTAAATGAAGAGAAAATTGAGAAAGTGCAATGTACCGGGTGTTTTTTGAACTTCGCACCCCTGTAACCTTTGAATAGCGCGACCTACTAAAAAGTTTCAGAAAAAATTTGTATGGTTCCAAGAGGGAAGCAAGATGCACTTGATATTTTTTCAAAAAGTGGAGGCGTTCAAGGTCAATGTTATCCAAGGTCAATGTAGAGGTCGCTTTATTTTTTTTTTAAATTGAAACCCCCTTTTTTTATGGTCGAAACTTGTTCTTTGGGTCAAAACAAACAACTTTTGTCCCAACCATTTTTCCATTTGACCCTTAGTTTTTTATCAAAAAAAGATAGATTTGTCTTCAATTTTTAGCGAAAAAGAAAGATTTGTCTTTAATTTTTAGTGTACCTACCTACAAAGTTAAAAAACCGTTACGCTGAGACTTTTTTTGCAATCGTTGTCTCGAATCGGCTGAAGTTGTTCTCCCGCGCCATGCATCACAAGGGGTTACGAGAACTAGATAGAGAGACGCTGAGAATTTGGTGGCTGTATGTCACGGTCGTTTTTCTCAGTAACTAAATTATTAAATTAAATAGGGGACAAATAGAGAACTATTTTTTTATATATACCGTATGGGATTGTGAGATTCTGCTTTTGGGCTTGTTCATGAGCGTGATGGACACCGTGCGATATCGTTTTATCTCACTTTTTGTATACTTTTGTTTCAGTCTGCGATACATTTTCATCGTATGCGAGTTTACAAGGTTGACAATGTAAATTCGTTATATATATTTGGGTTTGCTCATAATTAGTGATTTTGAAGTCATATTGTATGCAAAATATTCAAATCCAAATATTCCAGCCATTTTTATTTCGATGAATGTATTACTGGCACTTTTCGAAGATCTAAATGAACCAATTAGTGTGGTGATGTTCAACAATATCACCAAATCAAGAGTATTGCTGCGATTATTTTTTCGTCGCAATGACACAAAGTAAGACAGCGAGTCAAGTGACAGTCATATGACTTAAGTCGAAGTTGGATCAATTAGTTGAGTGGCACGACCACCATGCCATGGATCCCGGGTTCGAGACCCGGTCTCCCCGTGAGCTTTTATTAAGAAATTAAAATAATCCACTCCGCCTCTGGGCTGTTTAGCTCGCCAGAAATTCTAGTTTCCTCACTTCCCTTACCCTAATTCCCCTTCGACCAAAACCATGCTAACGCATCAAAGGGTTCTCCCCTAGGCTTTGGCCACATCGTATAAAAAAAAGAGAATACAGTCGCATGCGACAAATTGCACTCGTCAACAAGAACTTAAGGATTCAAAAAATCTTTTTGTTTTAAATTTTTAAGCAGCATTAGTTTTTAACTTATGCTCATAAATGTGCAAACCCCACCCCCCACCCATATTGCAGTCAAAAGTGAAGGTATACTACAAACAACTTTGGTCAGGTTTGGATAATGAAAATTAAAAAGAACAAGAACTAGTAATGGTTGAAAAGAATTAAGCTTTTATTTTACTATAAAAAAATGTAGAAGCAATCACTTCGAAAAACCAACAACAAAATTAATTATTATTACGAACCAATTTTTGTGAAATTTACTGGAATATTCAGCTGTTCATCAGCTTGTTTAGAGGTTCTTTGTTTGTTATCGTTTTGCTGCAAATTTTTCCGATCGGATTTAAGTTCGGGGATTGGAGAGGATGTTCCAATTGTTTTGGCGTGTTGTGCATTAACTATTCTTTAATTATGTGTGCCGTATCTTAGGATCACTGTCCTGTTGAAAAATACATGTCCTAAGCAACTCAAATTTTCACAAACTTGGTTTTAAATTCTCTCGCAGAATTTTGAAATAATCTTATTTATTTGCCACCACGCATTTTTGAACCATCTCCGATCCTCCACCATGCTTCACTCTTGTGAAAAAATTTTGCGCCTCGAGTTCCTTTCTCCAAACTTCAATATTTCATTTGGCTCCAAAATATTCAAACTTACTTTCATCACAAAAAAAAAATTACTGTCGAACTTCTTAGGACCTTTCCGTTTTTGGGAAGTCGGTTAAAAAAAATTTCTATATTTCTTAGCGTACTGTTACCGTTTCTTATTTATTTTGTTGCAGTATTTTTAGATTCTCTATCAGTTAAGCGCTTTGGCTGACCCAAACGATCCACATTTTGAATAGTTCCAAAGTTTTTAAATTTATCCATATTTTTTTTACACAATACTTCTTTTTACAATGTTGAACTGTTCGCTACGAACAAACAAAGGTTAACTCTTCTTCAATTAGTTTTTTTCCTGCACATGTCTTCTTCATAGATAACCCAAGTAATGTTTGTATTTAACAAAGAATTTTGATTTTCAGAAACATCAAATCAATCAAGTCAGACAACCTCAAGACGTGAAAACTTGAACCTTCCTTCTCAAGATTCCACAGATAACTCGCACGCTGAAAATTGTTCGAATGAAAATAACGAAAACGAAAACATATCGAAAATCGACAATAAAACTGCTGCAGGCGATGCAGGAGATTGTCATCAACAGAAACATGAAGAAATAAATGATGAATTCCGAATAAAGTTAAAGTACTTAAATGACGAGTTACGGTTGGTCAAAGGAAATCCTAATGAGGCTATTGGTGATTTTAAAAAGTAGGTTCAATTTTAATTAATACTTGTTTGGAATTGAGTGTATTCCTTTTTTCCTGAAGGAAAAATTTTACAGTGGAACTAGCAGCACAAAAGTTAGTGCGACTCGTTTTTAATGGACATGTACTGCAACCAGATTCCAAAACTCTTCAGGCTTGCGGTTTATTTGACAATTGTGTTGTTCACTGTCTAATACATAATAAGAAGCCCTCTGCAGGAGGTGGACAGGATGATGGGCGAACAAGTCAGAGTGAAAGTATGATTTTTCTTATATTGATGACTAATTTTGAAATTTGTACTTTGGTAGACCATACGACGCATCGACAAGGCGGTCTTGGCTCGAATATGTTCACGGACAGAAATAGCAATGGTCCTCTCTTTGTTTACCTTGGAATAGCACTGGTTAGTCTTGCTTTAGGGTTCTGCTGGTATTGCAGGTATGCTTTATATTCTAATTCAAAAGGGAAATTGGACGAAATTTATTTTCAGAGTACAGTACAGCTATTTGTTCTCCTGGTATTCCACGATAGGCCTCATTCTAATGACTGCACTTTTTCTGGTTATGTTTCCACTGATAATACTTATAGAACGAGAGGTTACAACAACTTAGTTACATTTTGGGGGATGCGCTATTATTGATTATTATTAAAATTATTTAATTGTTATTCACGTAAAGATATTTGCATACTATTTAATGCCCAGGGCAAACTTTCACTTTTTTTAAGAAATATAGATCTGATTGAGAACTCGTTTTTTACATATCCTACTTCGGCCATTGCAATTTTATAAGATAATTATTATTTGCGTTAAATTTTTTTAATCATCTTGAACTGTTGTAATTACTTTTTATGTTAAAATTTTAAATAAAGTTTAACTTTTCTTAAACTTGTCTTCCTCTTTTTAATTTCACTTTCCTTCAATTGATTATTTTACTATTAAATTTTTGTTTGCCAACTTTCTTCTCCACTTTCTTGCTTCTCCCTCTGGGTCCCTTAACCCCTTGTGGGGCATAGGGCGTTTACTACACCGACTTTTCAGCTGGTCTGGTTCTGCGCTATCGCCTTTAACTGCTGCCACAATTTGGTGATCTCGGTGGCTTCGGTGTATTTCTAACCAGTGATAGGCATTTTTTATTCTAATAAATTTAAAAGCCAAATATTCAAATAAATTGAAAATTCGAATAAAAATTTGTTTGTTATTTGGTGCTCCTTATTTAAATTTTAAATAATTATTTGTTATTCGATCGTGCGTTATTTGATAATCAAATAATTAGGCAGTGTCTCTTTGCAAATGCGTGCCTGTGTATATTTCCGTATACACGGGAATGAACGCGGAATATACGGAGTTCGACTTTCCGTGTCCGTGTACCCTGTAGAATATTTAATGGAAATTCTTTCAAAATTTAATTTACACATAATTTTCGATAAATTAGTAATATTTCATTACTAATCATTGAATTATAAGCGGTTCTTATAATTAGAGATATGTTTAATTATTTTCATGTCATCAGCATAAATGGACAGCTGTGTGTTTGATGACAAATTAAACATCATTCACTGTAAGGATGTTAATAGCGGTCGCTCACACTTAAATGAGTTGGCTGCGCAGTATCAAATTCACCTGTGCTGGATCCCGGGACACAGGAATATTCCAGGAAACTGCGTGGCGGACGAGCTTGCAAGACGTGGTACCACCGGAGATCCAGCCGGATAAGACTACTCTTGGTAGGCCCCTGGCAACCTGTAAGATGTTGGTTAGCACGAGGGCAATTAACCTAACGAGCCACAGATGGCAAAACGGCACTATGTGCTGTACGTCCAGACGTCTGTCATAAGCTAGATCTTAGGCGCTCCAAGTGTCTGCTTTCGAGGGGCAGATCTGACCTTGGAATAGCTATTGGGGTAATGACAGGCCATTCTCCTATTGGCTTACACGCGAAGAGACTGGGTATCTTCTCAAACGACTTCTGCAGAAGCTGCATGGACGAGGAGGAGGAAACTATTTTCCACTACCTCTGCCGGTGTCCTGCAATAACACGCAGGCGGAAGTCCTTGTAGGGTAACTATTTCTTTGATAGTCTCTGCGATCTGGCGTCGATTGACGTTGAAGATCTCTGGCGCTTCATCGACAGCTTCGGATGGTTCCAATGAGGAGGTGGAGGGAGTTCTTGGATTCCCGTGGCATCACAATGGGTCTATTAAGGTCTAAGTGTGCCCTTTAAGGCAGCCACACGAACCCAACCTAACCTATTCTAAGGATGAAAATCAATGGACCGAGGTGGCTGCCCTGAGGGAGGCCGGAACGAGCGACAATAGGGTTAGAAATTGATGAGTTGAAAAGAACATTGTACTGATGGTTGTTGAGGTAGGATTGAATCCAGGAGGAATCGAAACATCATCGATATCATCCGAAAACATATCTATATGTGAAAAAACTCTTAATAACAATTGTCAAGCAAACATAATCTAGGTGATATAAATATGTTGCAACACGAACTTGACATCAAAGGGTCCAAAGATAGGTAGAAAGAGTTCACTAGAGATAGACTGGTCCAATTCTGTGCTAACGCTTTTAACTACTGCCACGATTTTTGAATCTCTGCAACTTCCTTCTCTGTGAAATTCCCACGCACTGCTCAGTCATCCAATTTGAAGTTATCCTTAGGTTTCCTTCGAGTTTTAATCTAGAGCCTGTTTAAGTATATTGGAGGCCGTTCAAGTATTATGTAACGCAGTTTTTAACGTTTCGCGCGACAATGGTTCGAAGCTGGGACCTTTAATATAGAAGGCCAAAACTTTAACACTCACTCCGAATTGATGATGTGGTCACTGCAGGAAAACTCTGAGGAAAAGAATATTAAAAGAGTGAGAACAGAGATACTTAAAGTTCGGCACATATATACTGTCAATACCAGATATATTATTTGCTTTTTTCTTTGTAAATAAGACGAAATATAATTTTATTAGACAACAATACCTAAGTTTCAAAAATTAATCCAGTTACAAGTATAAAGCCGTCATAAGTTAAGGACATACAAAAGAATTTGCAATAAATATGTCTATATTTTTCTTATTTCTAAACAACAGCCAAAATAAAGCATTTCTTCTAAATATATAATGACCCATCGGCGGGACCAAGGTAATGAAGAGATATGAGAAGAACATCTATAATTGTCCAAACTCCAAGTCCACCAAAACTAAATAGCTTTCCAATACCCTCTTGCCAGTGTCCTAAGTAAAATCTGTGGGTAAATTTGAATTAAGTTATTGTCTTCAACAAAAAAACTTTAAAACGTAACCTATCAGCCCCAAATCCTCCCAATGTAAGACTAATTATAAGAGCCGTACTCCATTTATAACCTTGTGTCCAGTTACATTTAACATTTTTAAGAAATGTTCGCTTTCCTAAGCAAAGAACATCTTCATGTACTGTGCAGTTAGTTCTATAAAAAAAATGTATTAAACATGGTTTCTACAGAAACAATCTTTGGATTACTTATAGTAATGATCCACTGAGTTACAGTTTCCTCTTTGAACGCAATTATGTTGCCATAACTCTGTTTGGTAGCAGTATCTACAATTCATAAGACGAGTAAAATTTCGTTCTCCCTAAAAACAGAGCGATAGTTTTATGGAACTTATAATTATTAATTATTATAATTTATTATACTAATTAATTAAATTTTATAACTAAAATTAAAATAATTCTAAAACTCACGATGCATTGTATATTAGGATTTGCTTCACAAGTTACATTTAAATCCTTGCCATAGATGCAGGAAAAGCTGTAGTTACATTTTATACATGGAAACTGTAGACTATCACATTCGACATCAGTTTGACAAGATGCTAGTTCAGTGGTCTGCAAAAAAAACACATTTGCATGATAAATTTATTTTAATTTTCTTTAGTTATATTATTACGTTTTTCACTATTGTAACTGACACATAGTCTGGCACAGTATTGTTTTTCTGGACTTCTGTTTTCGTAGAAATATCCATATAATTAACAGCTGCAAGATTTAAAGAAATTATCATATAACTATAAGGATTTTGAAATAATTACTTAATATTATTGATCAACTAAGCCAGATAATAATTTTATATCTTATATTTAAAGATTGATTTTATACTTAAGACCGCTACGCATACACCTGATGATTGTCTATTACAATCTGTCATTTTCAACGCCTAAGCGTTAAGATGTAATCATCGGCAGACTTAAATTGTGAATAATATTGATAGAATATGCGACAATAACATCTCATAGAACTATAGGGGATGTGATGATATTCAAGTTTATAGTCAAAAACCGATTAAAAAATCAAGAAATATTTAGATTTTGCAAATTCGACTTGCAACTTCCGACCCAAATGCGTAGCTCTAAAAATAAAGAGTGAAGATAGGTTTTCTTTGGAAGGAAATATGGCATGGCATTCATATCGAAAAAAATTAACAAAAACCAATACAAGAAGAGATTAGGACACTACGTACTATCAAATTTATTTTTAAATATAATTATTTTAAATACAAGACTAAGCGCAGATATTGGAACAGTACAAACTAAAAGGATCACTTGAAAAATATATGATCAGCTTAGCGTAGATTTAAAACTTATCGAGATTCTATGAAAAAAGTTTGATAAAGATTTGCAAATTAAAAGAAAATTTCAAAAATATGCAAAAGCAATAAAAAACATTATGCATAGCATTCAGCCGTTAGTTTCACTAACCCCCATGGAGCTTCTTCTCCATCTTGCTTCCCAAATCCCTTTTCCTCATCTTTCATGATGTAAATTTTTTATTGTTGGTTTTGTTGTAGTTGTTTCAGCACTTCTTTCTAGTATAAGCCTGTACCGTAGCCAGGTGCAGGGAAGGTGTGATTTAGTGATCTGAACCATCACCTAGGGGGTCACTTTTTCTTGTGTTGTTTACATGATGCTTCTGCGGCCGGGAGTAACAGGAATCAACATACCTGTTGCTGTCCCTTTCTATCTGTCTCTCTTGTTTTTTTTTCTTTGTGAACTGAAAGAGAGATTCCACAACCCGCTTTCGCTCCAGGCACGCGATTTTTAAAATGTTGTGTGTGACTTGGATGTCCAACAACCCAGACGCCAGACCGACGAGCTAGGACGTGGTGCCTACTAGGAGTGACAACTGGACATTCCGCGTCAACTTCACGTTGCGCACACACATTACAGTACCATTGCGCCAGGAAAACTGCTGATTAGCTAAGATATCAAAATTTAAGTGTCAGAAATCAATCCACAAAACATGTCACAATATAATATTGTTGGGTCTTATTGAGTAGATTGGTCTACGAACGGTAAGCTAACTCGGAAAAACAACAAAAGCAAAAACATTAACAGAGTTATTAACAAAAAGATAATTAGCACAGAGTAGATTAGAATAGCGCGCCATTTGCGCGAAAGATTGTGAGAAGGGCTTAGGATAAGAGTTCTCCTGTAAGACCTAAGGACAATAAACAAAAAATTAAATTTATTTTTGCAAGTGCTATTTAACTGAAGGTGATCAACTGGTTACTACCATACGCATTCAGACATTCTGTTAATATTTATTTCATACTTGTATTTAACAGTAATGCAAAGCATATTATAATTATGTATTACAATTCCGTATATTGTAAACGAACAAAAGAACCCTATTACAGAAGCCCATGTCGTCGTATGTCTGTTCGAATCTTCTCAGCAGTTCTCCTGAATAGTGAATTATATGCTTTAAAATGTAGATATCGAAAACATATCAGGGTAGGTTTTAAAGAGGTGAATGCGAGAATTTTCTAAAAGATGACTTTGTGTACATTTAAAAAAAAAGTTCTAATCTCCTCATAAACAAATGCGATTACTTTACCAAAATGAATGTTTCGGTAGAGGACAGGAACACGTATACAACGGTTGATTATGATCCAACAGCCAACAGTTCTGAAAAAGGTCTCGCAATTAATCAGGGATTCTTTCACCTTCTCTACTGATCCCCTCTTGTCCACAGCTACTTAAATTATATGGATTACCTAAGATCTACAAACCGAGAAATCCAATGCGACTGATCGTCAGCCAAATTAATTCGCCAAGCTACCTGTTATAAAAGCATTTGGTTGATGACTTGAAACCATTAGTGGGGAACACGGAACATCACATCAAAACTTACTCACATTTTGTGATGCTCTTGCATGATTTGAGGCTGTAGGAGGATAAAGCTATGGTTAGTTTCGACGTCGAGTCGCTTTTTACAGTGTTAGCTCTTATTCAATGCCTTAAACCAACATCTGACATTAGTTGTATCACTCATGCATCTTCTGAAGTTTTGCCTAATATCTGGGTACTTTTCCTTTAAGAACAAGTTCTATTTAGAAAAGTACGGCGTTGCTATGGGTTAACTATAGCATCATTAGTTGCAGATTTGTGGATGAAAGCCCTAAGCAGTTCACCACAAAAACCCAAAGTTTGGTTCAGGTATGTTCATGACACTTTCCCTGTTATTAAATGAGTTTCCTAAAACATCAAAATTCTCAAAACGCCAAGACGAAGTTTACGATCGAACAAGAGCAGAACGGATCCCTTGTGTTTTTGGACGTAAAAGTAATACGGAATCATGATGGTACATTAGATCACACAGTTTGTCGGAAGGACAGACAAAGAAACCGATACCTGCATGCTAACTCGCACAGAATCTGTGATGATGAACACCTTGCGGAAGAGCTCAATTACGTGGACGATGTAAGCGTGGAAGCTAAATTTGTCACGGAAAAGGGACAATAACGAGGAGCAGTTGAATAAAAAAGCTTTACTGCCTGAGGCGTTACAAAGTTGAAATTTTTTTAAAACGATATGGTGTTAAGTCAATATATTTACCACCCAAAAAGGTGAAAAATTACCGCCAGTCATCTAAAGATCGGTTTCTACTTCAAACACCAGGTGTATACGCTATCCCCTGCAGCTGCGGTTCATCGTACATTGCCCAAACACAAAAAAGTATTGCAACCCATCTGAAAGATCACATAAATGTGGTCAGCAAAAATCAGCAATCAGCGAGCACATGCTGGACCTTCCAAAAGAATATCATTTTGAAAAATCTGTAGTCCTGTCTCATGAATATCGTTATACTCTGCGTCTTGCCCGTGAGGCGTTTGAAATTGAACGGCGAAAAAATATCAATCTCGATAATAGTTTTCCGCTTTCACGGACATGGGATCCTTTTCTCAATACCTCAACGCAGTTGATCCGAAATGATTTATTCTCACAAAGTGACGTAGTGAGTTTTGTTTGCCTTCTGCACCACAGCAGCAACAACAACAGCAACAACACCAACCGAAACAACAGCTTACGCAACGATATAATCTGCGTAGTTTAAATCATCGATAACAGTTTAAGGCAGTTTCCCAGTAACCACGCTCAATGTAACTTGGAGCGAAACGTTCGGGGTGAGTACTAGCATCAAAACACATAAAAGTAAAAATGATTAACACCGTTAATCCAGAAATATTAATAAATGTCCCTCCATCCCTCATGTGGTAGAAGCGTTTATCTACCGCTTAGAAAGGGGGCAAACAACATTGCAACATTTTCAGGCCTATTCTTGATTCTGTCATAATGCCGATGCATTTAAAACATAATACCAAACTAACTAAACTGCAATTCGAACGAAATGAAACAGCTGGAATAAGGAATAAATCGATTTTTATTACCTACTACCGTTTCTCATTTTGTCCACATGCCAAGAACGAGACATAGGATGGGGAAGGGGAGCCTAACTTCATAACATGTGATCCCACTTAAATTAATATTATTTTACTGTTTGAAATATGTTCCCCACTATGCAACTATGAGATAAGTTTGGCCTCAGAGTTAGGGTGGGGGAGGCGGATGCAAACTTCGTATCTTGTGCACCGATTTGGATGATTCTTTTATTGTCTTATAGGGGGGCTGAAGGAGCCTAACTAACGGGTAAGAATGAAGAAGGTGAAGGTGAGCGTTAGAATAACAAAAATTTATGAAAATCAAAATGTCAATATGTGGGTAATTTAAAAATGGATTTTAATTGTATTGAAGAAAGCGATACTGTAAATAGATTTAATTCTTACTTTGTTGACAGTGTTTAAGACATAAATCAGTCCATTCCAAATGTACGATATTACCCGCCAAACATAAATGTAACTTGTAAGTTTAAAAAGTGCAATAATAAAAAGGACATGATAATATGAATCGATTGAAATTATGGGTCCAGTGTTAATGAAAATTATGAATTTACCACTACAATCCGGTATTTTTCCAGAAATTTGGAAGGAATCGGTGGTTGTTTTAGTTGAAAAGGTCCTAAATTCAACGAATTGTGAAGATTTCAGGCCAGTGAATATGCCAGTTCCAATCTTTGAGAAATTGATAGAAAGATTCGTTGCAGATAAACTGACGGAGTGTCTGGAGGAAAATTCGTTATTGATAGTAGAGCAAGCGGGCATTAGACTGGGTCACTCGTGTGAAACTGCTTTAAATTGGATGATTTTTGATTGGAGAAAGAAAATTGATGATTGCAATGCAATAAAATCAGTGTTTTTGGATTTCAAGCGTGCGTTTAAAACTTTGGATAGAAGTGTTTTATTAAGAAAGCTAAGAAGGTACGAAATAGAAGGAAAGGAACTTAATTGGGTTGAGTCATACTTATGTGGGAGAACGCAGAGAACAAAAGTATATTATCCGGGCGGTGGAAGTAAGCTTGGGAATGCCACAGGGATCGATTTTAGGGGTGATTCTTTTCGCTTTATATATAAATGACATTAAGTGTGTTATTCAGTATTGTAAGATAGCGTTGTTTGCTGATGATGCCTTGATATATGTAAACGGTAAAAATGTGAAAGGTGTGTGAGAGCTAAGTGTGGACCTGGAAAACGTAAACGACTGAAAAATGAACAAATTAAAACTAAATGTTCAGAAGAGGTTAGAATTTTCAAAATATCTATTTTTTCTTTTTTGCATTTTCTTGAAGTATGATATTTTGAAAATATTCTCTGAAAATATCAAGTCAATCCGACAAATAGTTTTCGAGATATCCCACAAATGGTTTTCGAGATATTACTGAAGGGCTCTCTGCAACGCGCTAATGAGAACTTTAAACGCGTTTTTCTCGAAACTACGTTTTCAAAGTCGGTGACCACTATAATTCCAAAACTACTGCACGGGTTTGAATGAAATTTATACAGCTTATTATAAGAATAAAAATCTTGTCCTTGATCGACGGATTTAAATTTTTTTTTAAAACTTCGATTTTTGTTTAACAAAAAAACACTGTGGTTTTTCGCTTGAAAATCAGCGAGTGACTTTCAGAAGTCGCCATTTTGAAAATTTTCAAATAAAAAGAAAGAGCATCGATTAAGGACAAGATTAACTAAAAGACTAATGATTCCCTTTATTTGATTGATTTAAGATGAACCAGTAAGATGCTGTGTTAGTCACCGCAAATTGCAACTTCCGGAAGAGGGTCCAACAAAGATGGCGAAAAATTTTTTAAGAATAAATTCTTTTATAATTTTGATAAAATCAAGTCAATAGATGATGTAATAACTCTGCATAATTAGTTTTGTAAAATAAATTTAATTACCACACAAAAAAATTATTTAAAACAGCCATTTTTTCACGCCTCTGACTAGACCTAGCCCCCTAAGGGGACCTTTAAGGTAATTTTTTCCAAAAATCGTAAAAAATTTTTTTTCATAAAATGATTCTTTGTAGTTTCAAGAATGTATTCCAAGAATTTTTTCTCAAAACTAGATGTTGAAGTATTAGTTTTACACTCTTTTGTCTGTACCGGCAGATACCACGAGTGTTAATTTCAAAACTTTAAACGCGTTTTTCTCGAAATACGATTTTTGAAACTCGGGAGCACGATTAGGAAAAAACTACCTTGCCGATTTGCAAAAAAATTTATGAGCATTTAATTTTTGGTGCACTGACGTAGAGATTTGTCGATATATGCTTTAAAAAAAAAATTTAATTCATTTTTTCACTGAAATTTTAAGCGTTTTTTCAATGTTTCACTTTCAAAAACTTAATTTTTTTACACTTTATAAAGTTCTTAATAAAATAAAAAAAGGTTTACGTAAAAATGACTTTTTTCTTATCAAATTACAAGGTTAAGGGGTTATACGCAGTTGCAAGGCCGAAAAAAGTCGTTTATGTACGAATTTTTTCTGAAAAGGGATTTTATTTGACAAAGTAGTAGTACATCTAGTGGTAACTTTTATCTTTATATCGGCATTTTTGATTTTTCAAAATATTGAGTTACACTGCTCCTGGAGGTCATCCAAAAAAAGGTGTCTGGGGGTGAGCACGATATCTACGGTTTGGATTATCCAAAATAAAAAAAACAACAAGATTCTATTAGTGGATAGATAAATCTAGGTATTAATCGAAGGAATAGTCGAAATTTTCATTTTTGACAAAATGGCGGCTCCAAAAAGAAAAAATTCCGATTTTCGACCAAAATTTTTTCGTTAAATTGTTTAAAAAAATAGAAATGATTATCGAGAAATCTTATTCCTTCGATTAACCCCTGAAGAATATATCTGAGACCCTTGCTTAAATTTCAGACCGATCGGTTGAGCTGATTTTGAGAAATCGTGCTCACCGACTTTGAAAACACCGCTTTGTGAAAAGCGCGTTGAAAGTTTCACTTATTTCACTGTTGTTGACGAAATTCACTTGTTTGGCATACGCCGCCTACTTTCTAACATTCCGAGACGTCCTTACAAATATACGTGTATATCCAAGAATATTTACAGAATCGATTTGAATGTAACGGGTAAAGTTGAGTGTGCAAAAATTTCGAAAAAATACATTGTGCATGTAAACAACGACAACAAAAGTGATAGTAGTTCAGTAACATCAATTAAACAGAAATTAGAGGAACGTCATTTTTTTTTAGGAAAAGCTGACAAAGGCAACACAGTTGTAGTTTTGGAAAAATCTAAATCTAAATTATTAAATAAATAAAACAAAGTCGAATAAGTTACACCATTTTTAACTCAAGAACGGCTGGACCGATTTTAATGATCTCTGATTAGTTGGATTCGTCTCCGCCCCGAATAGCAGAATAACTATTAAAATATCTGAACAATTCATGGAAAAAAAATTATACGGACAATTAATCTATCTATATAAATAAAAATGAACGGCTAAATGTATTGCTAAGCGCAAAACTCGAGAACGGCTGGACCAATTCGGCAAATTTTTTTAAATAGTCCGAAGAAGGTTCTTATGAAGAGAAAAGTTGGAAAAATTGCACGGGAAAACATAAAACCACATTTTTCTATATCACATTCAAACTGTTCTAAGGATGGCGATCTGAGATCGATTAATCGAAGAACCCGATTTTAGATTTAAGTTAGCTGCTACTTTAGTTAATTATGTTTTTAGTTAATTACCCGCTGTCAGCTTTTTTAAAACTTGTGCATTGTCTGTTACAGAGTAAACTTGAAAGTTTTTATTTTCCATTTTCACTAAATTTATCACTAAACCTGACGGAACAAACAAATCGTCTTCTTCTTACTCAGCCTACTTCAGCCGAAAATATTGGGGCTGGAAAATATGACAAGAGGTTGAGTTAGCGGCTAAGTAAGAAAATGCATTCAGAATACCTCATCTGGGAAGGCTGAGTGGCGCTGAATACAGCCTATACCTCAATTAGGCATGGCCGAGCTCAATCGCCCGATGCACTACGCTTTTAATCAAAAGTTGCAACGCGAAAAACTATACGATGTCGATGCTTTACAATCAGTTCAAATAAATTTTCCGCTGTTGAACCAACAACAAAATTATGTAATTGATACTCTTATGAGAGTTGTAAATGAAGGAACTGGAGGAATTTACTTTTTGGACGCTCCCGGTGGTACATAAAAAACTTTTTTGATTTCATTGATTATAGCAACAATTCGCTCACACAATGAAATTGCACTCGCCCTAGCTTAATCAGGCATTGCAGATACATTGTTGGAAGATGGTCGAACAGCCCATTCAGCGCTAAAATTGCCGTTGAATATACTAAGCAACGAAACTCCGATCTACAACATTTCGAAGAACTCTGCATGGCAAAGGTTTTGCAGCAATGTAAATTGATAGTGTGGGATGAATGCACGATGGCGCATAACAAGTCTTTGGAGGCATTAGACCGAACCATGCAAGATCTGCGGAACAATCAAAACCGATTTGGTGGTGCGATAGTTTTGTTAGCCAGGTCACCAGCTGATGAACTTAATGCATGTTTAAAGTCCTCCGTTTTGTGGAAACTCGTCAAGATACTAAATTTAAGTAAGAATATGCAAGAAGGTCGAGTTGCAAAATGATCGATCTGGAGAAATATTTTCAAAGCAACTCATTGACATAGATAATGGCAAATTCCCTTTGGAGGTTTTGACTGACTTTCCTGACAATTTTTATCAGTTTACTGAATCAAAAACTGAACTCATTCAAAAGGTGTTCCCAAACGTTGCTCAAAATTACAGAGATCATATTTGGTTGAGCGAAAGAGATAGATTGGCTGCCAAAAACACGGATGTAAATGAATTCAATTTCAAAATTCAAAATGAAATTGTCGGTGAATTGAGGACATAAAAATCAGTTGATTCCGCTACTAACCAAGGTAATGTCGTCAACTATCCACCCGAATTTTTGAACTCGCTGGATTTAGCAGGATTGTCGCCTCACAATCTTCAATTAAAGGTCGGATCGGTGATCACATTGTTGTGAAATATCAACCAACCGCGTCTTTGTAACGACACACGGCTAGCGGTGAAAAAATTACTGAACAACGTGATCAAGGCAAACGGAAAGTATAAAGGAGAAGACGTTTTAATACCACACATCCCAATGATTCGGACTGACATACCAATTTAAACCAGTGCGGCTTGCTTTCGCTATGACCATAACTAAATCCCAGGGGCAGTCATTGAGTGTTTGCTGCATTTTGGAAAACCAACAGCTTTGTTTGTTTACGCGCCAAGTAATCAAACAAAATATATCGTGTACCATAGAGCATTACAATGAAAATATGATTTAACACAATATTACTAAATTACTGCAGTGTACGAAATAGAAAACGTTTATTTTCAATTTTTTTTTTTGTTTAAATTACACATTTGCGACTTTCACAAACTTATCTGTTCTGGTGACCATTACTGAAAACTAAAGATGTCATCACGACATGAACACTTTATAAGCGACGCCATTGCCAGAACTTGACCAGAAAAGATAAGTTTGTGAGACTGCCACAGTCCAATAGCTTTTGACAGAACGACATCTGTCGGGTCAGCTAGTATGTATACATAAATAAAATTAGAGATATCATAAATACAGCAGAAGTAGTTGAATTGCAGGTAGACCCAAAACATAAATTTCAAAAAGAAGTAATTAAAGTAATAAATAACTCATGACTAGTTTTAGATAAACATGATAGATTTGATTCTAGGGTTAATAATTCCTCCATCCCAATTATGTACGGAATAATCAAGTTACACAAAGAAAACCACCCAATTAGACCAGTATGTTCTGCTATAAATGCACCGGCCCAAAAGTTATGTAGAAAACTGTCTGTGATTGTCCCTAACTTATTAAATTTTAAATCGGTACGTGCTGTTAAAAATTATTTTGGCCTAACTGACAAAGTTAGAAACATACAGCTACCATACAGCTACTTTTGATCTTTTTCCGTAAATTCATTTAGCCAAACTAAAAGATATCTTATAAAAGGATATAGAAGGCACTTTACAAAATTCTTAAAAGTCATCGCAGCTAATAAATAAATCTTATTGATTTGTGTATGGCTCAAAACTAGTTTTATTTTGATGGGAAAATCTATACGCAAAGGGATGCCGTAGCTATGGGCAGTGCTATTTTTTCGTTTTTGGCATAATATTTTATGTCCAAATTCGAACAATCTTTGTTTAGTTTAAACGGTGAAATTATTAAAGATTTTCCTGTTTGGTATAGGTACGTCGATGACGTATTTTCTATATGGACGGGCACTTTGCGACAGTTAAATAAATTTGGTAATGACATCTATATACCTAAATAAAAATCAATTGCCGCATGTATGAAACTTCTTTGAAAAAAATTCCACCAGTGAGGCGTCGAAATATCGGTCGGCGTACGCGCAACGCAAGCCATAATTGTCAAATCATTGAGACTTACGAAGAGCCTCGACAGCGTTTGGAGGCAAAACGAGTAAGAATTTCTCAAGCGCGATCCATTATGACTAAAGAACAACGGATGTAGTCGAATTCGACTCGCTTGGAGCTGCCTGAATGTATATTCAACCGATGCATTAGGGCGCATTTACACAGTTCATCCAAGCAATGGCGCATGTTTGTACATGCGTTTGTTATTGGTTAATGTTCGTGGAGCGAGTTCATTTGAATTTCTACGAACTGTCAATGGTGAGTTGTGCGCAACATATCGAGAAGCCTGGCATTCATTGGGATCACGCACTCGCTGATACTGTTATTTCGTCAACTGCGCATTAAATTCAATCACTTTTTGCAATATGTGAATTCCGAACTTTAGTTTAACGCGGAGATCCACAACGAAGCTTTGATTTCTATAGAGGATTTCTGCCTGATGAAGTCCGGCAAATTAAATTAAATTACTAAGGCATCATATGTTGAATTAGATCGCTGTAGGTAACCGTAAGTCAAGTTTATAATAATAATAATTTTATTAGCTTATAATAGCCATTTTACAAATATCTACATAAATTTGTTCACAATATATAAGATTACATGTTCTCTTTTACATAAGATACAATATTATTCTTAAAAATTATAATATTAGTTTCACATTTTAGCGTTTCTAGTAACTCATTAAACATTCGTAGTCCTCTAAACATGACGCTGTTCTGCCCCCTCGAACTTCGGAAAGGTGGTAACCTGAAGTCATTTGATGATCTCAGTCCATAAGGTTGGACATCACATACATAATTTACCCGTTCGATTAAATATTCTGGCAACATGTTGTTTTTCATTTTAAATATAAATATAATGATATTCATCGATATTCTTTGTCTTTTGCAAAATCTGTAGCTTTTATAACATTCCCTGGTACCCCATAAAAAGAATGCTGGAACAATATTCAAAATGAGGTTTCACAATAGTAGATATTATATACATGAATAGCAGTATAGGTTGACAGATTTCTTCTAATTTAGATCTTTATCAATAAGAATACCAAGATATTTAATCTCATTGACTGTCTCTATTAATGCTCCCTCTACAATAAGATTCAAATTACCATCTCCATTAATTAGCAAAGACTTACTTTTTGCAACATTTAATTTTAATTTATTTCCTTTAAGCCATTCACTAAGTTCATTAAGACCCTCTTGTAATAACCTCTCCATCTCGTTAATGTCTCTACCTGCAATATATACTAACGTATCGTCGGCGAAGAGTGCAAATTTTGCATGCTTTACTACTCTGTTGATATCATTAATATACAGCGCAAAAATAAGCGACCCTGGAACTGATCCCTGCGGTACCCCAATGTCAACAGATACGGTTGAAAATATTGCTTGTCCTACTTTGCTTCTCTGCGTTCTTCCAGATAGAAATTCTCTGAACCAGTTCAGTTCTTTCCCTCTTATTCCATATTTATTCATTTTTTGCAGCATAATTGATGATCACCGTTTCTAACGCTCTCTTGAGATCCAGGAATACGCACGCGATTTTATTTCTTGCTTCTATCTCTTCTTTCCAATCTAATATCACCATATTAAGGGCTGTTTCGCATGAATGACCTTGCCTGAACCATGACTGATTAGAAACAATTATGGAGTTCCCTTTTAAATATTTTATAAGCTGTTTGTTCATTATTTTCTCCAACACTTTTTCGTATGTCGGCAACGCATTCACTGGTCGCTATTCCTCACATTTAGATGAGTTTTTTACCTTTGCTATTGGGGTTACTGTTGATTCCTTCCAGGAATTAGGAAAACATTCATCTGCTAATGATTTATTTACAATTCGTAAAATAGTTTCACCCACCACTTCAAAAGAATCGATCAACATGCTTGAACTTAGGTAGTTGCAATATTTTTTTTGCTTTATTTCTTTCAATGTTTCTTTAATCTCATTCAGTCTTATTCTATTAAAAGTAAAAGAAGTACTTACGCTTGTTACCATTTCAGCATAATTTACTCTAGGAATGGATCTATGAATTTCGTTTATACTTTCCACAAAATACTTATTGAACATCTCTGCTACTTCTTCGTTTCTCTCCAAAGTTCTGCCATTTACTTTAATTCTTATAATATCTGACCTTCTTTGTTTCAACACTAACTCCTTTAATATTGTCCACATTTCCTTCTGGTTGTTTGATTCACTAATTTTCCTTTTCATGTATTCGCTCCTTGATTTTCTTATCTTAGCTTTATATTTATTTCTAGTATTTTTATACGCTTTCACAGGTTTAAGAGGTTTGTTAATATTGCGCGCTGTCTTGCTCGAATTTTTCTTTCTCTTAAAATACGAATGTCATCGTTGAACCACGGGTTATCCGACTGCTGTCTCACAGGTCTCACGAATTCACATATCGCTCTAGATAGTTCACTTTGGAGTAACAGTGCAATATCATTCAAGTTATCTATTTCATTACTATTTTCTAATTCACTTTGGCTAACTTTACTTACAAAATTTTCCTTGTTGTATCTTAGTACCCTATAGCTATTTACTTCCTTTTTATTACTATTTTCAATCACTATATCTATTAAAATAATTTCATGCTCACTCACATTTAATTTTGGCTCAACTCTTGCTCGCACAGAATTGTTGTTCGTAACCACGTAGTCTATTAATGTTTTCGTGTTTTTCGTTATACGTGTCGGTGTCGGTTGGTATACAATCATTTTTGCCCCATTAATCATAATCATGTTATATAGCTCCCTATATCATCAGAGGAATTAGCTTGTTGAAATTAAGCTTTAAGTAAATTCTTTTTTTTTATTAATATACACATTAAGAATATGACGTGAATTACATGTTTTGGTTGTTATTTAATTTAATTAAATTTTTTTTTAGCATCCTTATAGATTGGGCCTGCACCTTAGCCCGGTACACGGATGGAGTGGGTTGTAGCCTGAACTGTCAGACAAGGGGGTACATTTTCTTTTGTTGCATGACAGTTCAGCGCGGCTAGGAGTAACAGGTTACACCAGGCCTGTTGCTCCTTTTGTTTGTTTGTTTTTGATCTTTTTGTGGCAGACCTGAAGGAAGGATTCTACAACCTTCTTTCGCCACAGGCACGCAACTACTGTTGTGGTGTGTGAAGATGTCCAAGAACCTAGACCCCAAACCGACGAGCTATGCACGTGCTGCCAGCTAGGCGTGCCACCTGGACATCACGCGATAACTTTCCGTTGCACATACCGCGTACACATTACATATACATGTATGCCAGCTCCGCGCAAATACCAGTTTCTAGAGTCCGGTGAAAGCGCAGACCAATATTAAAATAATTATATGAAACTACAGACCAAGTACTAGAAATAGCAGTGAATGACAATGATTTATGTTTAGTTTAAAATGAGATAAGAGAGTTGGATCTACATAGCAGCAATCAATTCAAGTGTAAGACTTTTACTACTGCAGCTATAACATTTGTATAATTACTACCATATTGATGTTACAGATTAACAATAGACACAATTATAAGGAAGCCTTCTTGTCTACATACAATATATGTACTGTTATAAATGCAGATGCTACTTAAATATACCACAGCAATCTTAGATAAAGAATCACAAGTGAGATTCGTATAATACAATATATAATAAGATTCATTCTATTGTTGTATTAAAAAAAATACGAAAGTGCTTTTCTTGAAGTATCTATAATGCAATACTCATACTGTGGGTCTGTAAGTTTTACTTGGCTCTGGAATGATGAAAAGATTACACAAATTTAAGAATAAGGGAATAAAAGCAATTGGATGATTGCCTAAGAAGACTAAATGAGTTTGGGTTATAAAATCTACGGTGCAGTTTCTCACACAGCACTAATTTTTCTTATCTGGCACACATTATTGCTTGAACTTTTTCAAAAGGACAGGATCAAAGATTTATCAATTATCAACGGCTTTTAACGAACCCAAAGGCAATTTTAATATAGCCTGCTTGTTGCATCCTATGTTATATACGTTTTTGTGCATTAAATTACTTCAAACTAGAGTCGTAAAATTTTGCGCGAATTGAAAAAAATCAATCTTTTATATTAAGTACCTGTTTGTGACTGCTTTATTCCACTAAGGAAAAATATTAAAATCACTACTAACACAGATCGTAAATTAATTTTAACACAACGGGCTTGGAACATTGTTTATCATTATAAAAAATAAATAAAATATTGCAATAAATTTTTACTTCGCAAAATTGTTTACAAAACCCTGGTCTGGTCTGGTTGTCAGTTTTATTCCAATGTTGGAAATTACAAGATTTCCAGTTGTAAATGTCACAACATTGGGAAATTATTGAATGCGTTCAATTTAGCGTAACTTATTTAAATGCAAATGGCTATGTTTTAAACAAAAATTGAAATGTTTTCTATATGAAATAACATTTATATTGATTGCTTAATTAAAAATTAAATGTAACACATTTTCGGACAAATTACGAGCAGATGCGTGCTTATGCGATGAACTCCAATGGCATGCCTCCTTTTTTGGCAAGCATATGTCAAACTTTTTGATCAAAAACTAAAATCAACAGTGTTCGTGGCTTGGCAACCCATTTTTTCAATAAATCCTAAAATTTCCTGTATTCCTCATCCATAAATAAATAAACCAATAATATGGGAGTACCAGCATTCTTTAGATGGCTAAGCAGGAAGTATCCAAGCGTTATAATCGAATGTGTTGAGAATAAGGTATAAGCTTTCTTGTAAACATAACCTCTTTGAAGTTGAAAATGCTTTATTTTGTTATATCTACTAATTCAGACGGTTGACGAAAATGGTGGCAATGTGTACGAAGATGCAACACTTCCAAATCCAAATGGAATAGAATTCGATAATCTCTACTTAGATATGAACGGAATTATACATCCTTGTACACATCCTGAAGATAAGCCCCCTCCTAAGAATGAGGACGAAATGATGGTTGCAATCTTTGAGTGCATCGATCGTCTTTACAATATTGTCCGTCCAAGAAAGCTCCTATATATGGCAATTGATGGTGTTGCACCTCGCGCCAAAATGAATCAACAACGTTCTAGGAGATTTCGGGCGGCCAAAGAAGCTGTCGAAAAACGCCTGGAAGTTGAGAGAATAAGAGAGGAATTACTTGCTAGAGGTTGCATTTTGCCACCAGAAAAACCAAAGGGGGAACACTTTGATTCAAATTGTATCACACCCGGTACACCATTCATGGATCGATTGAGCAAATGTCTTCATTACTATGTGCACGACCGAATGAACAATCATCCAGCGTGGAAGGATATTAAAGTTGTTTTATCTGATGCTAACGTGCCCGGAGAGGGCGAACACAAAATTATGGACTATATTCGCAAGCAGCGATCCCAACCTGACCACGACCCAAACACTCAGCATGTTTTATGCGGAGCAGATGCTGATCTTATTATGTTGGGTCTAGCTACCCACGAACCCAATTTTACAATTATCAGGGAAGAGTTCCTACCAAATAAACCAAGACCTTGCGATATTTGTGGACAATTTGGTAGTATAAAAATATGTGTACGTTTTCTATTAACTTTTAAGTTCATTTTTTTAGGTCATGAAATGGACAAATGCGACGGATTAAATGCTATTGATATCAACTCAAGCATTAAGCCAGACATCCCTGTGTCTGCAGAGGTTAAATTTATTTTTGTCCGCCTTTGTGTTTTAAGGGAATATTTGAAACGCACACTAGCAATGCCGAACTTACCTTTTGAGTAGGATAATTAATTTTTGAAATAGCTTTAAATTAATTAATTTATTTTTAGATACAATTTTGACAGAGCATTGGACGACTGGGTTTTCATGTGTTTCTTTGTCGGAAATGATTTCCTACCACATTTACCAAGTCTTGAAATACGAGAGGGAGCTGTAGATCGTCTTGTAGAACTTTATAAGAAATGTGCTTATAAAACAAGGGTAAGTCGATTTTATGGTAAAACCAGTATGAGCGTAATACTCACTTCAACTTTATTCTTTGTCAACCATATACAATGCAATTCAATTTATTAAATGAAACTCTACGCAAGTCAGCCATAAATAACAAGTCTTCTATGCATATATGTATGTGCAGGAAACTGTAAAGTTAAAATCTAAACAAATTACAATAATCCATGAGTCTATACTAAAAGTACTAAATTTAGGAACCATATATAACTAAGTGCATATATATGGTATTATTAGAAAATTTCTTAAACATACCACTGCTACCCGCTCCCCTAATGCGGATTGGAAGTCGATTAAACAGTGTGGGGGGCCGGAACAAAGAACTGGCGTTCAGATATCCGAGAGCATAAGTTTGGTGGAAACAGGGATATAAGTTGGCTCTTAGAATAAAGAACTAGCAAATTTTTTTTGTGTTAGAATTTCCGGCTGTAGTGGTAGCAACAATACGTGCATAAACTAAGTCAGATTTAAAGTGGGATTAAACGTAAATTTAAAATCTCGAGAACTCGTTAGAGAATAATTTGATCAGGTCAAGCGAATCATTAATTTTGGTTTTTATTGATTAATTTTTTAAGATTTCCTATCGATGCCACCTAACAATTTTTTAGCGCCACCACTAGAGCGAACACCCAAGGGACAACCACGGAACATTAAACCAGTTTTCATGTTGTTTAAAAGTAATTTATATAATATACCATCTGATTAAATTTGACACGGACTGGTCCATTTAAACCGCGCGCGTAAACTCAATCGGTGAAATTTTGTTTTTCTAACTTGGTACAACTTTCTTTAGCATTCGTTTAAAATTTTAGTGGGATACGTTAACATAAAAAAAAAATACAATTAATTTTAATTTCTTTTCATATCCTAATCATTAATTGAATCGGTCATTTCGAAAAGGCTCATGTCTGGAAAACCAGATTTTGCAGAAGAAGCAAAAAATTGGTTAACATCAAAAGTAATGCAGATAGAAATTTGTATTTAGACATGCAATTCTTATTAAACATTCTAATTAATTTAATCTCTTAATCCCTTTTAGCGAAAAATTGGTGGGCCTACTCCTTTAAAATCAGTTTTAACATAAAACAAAAATGGCTAAAATCCGAGATGAGCCCTTTTTTAAATGACCGATTCAATTGCTATTAAAGGCAGGAAAAATAGCTTTGAACATATTTTTGCACTTGCGAGATGGTTAAATTTTCATCGACGCAAGGCGACATCATTCTTGTGTCGGCATTTTAACAGTAAAGCGCAATTTCAAAGGGAATATACTGTTACTAATTGAATGTCTTATGTACAGTAGTGTGCAAAACATTTTGGATTAGACATAGCTCTATGCATCATCCCCTGGATTTAAATATTTTGAGTGTGTGGAATTGATTTAAAGCTATTTAATATTACATTTAGGACGTAAAGTAATCCAAATCTTCATTTATTTTCAACAAAGTAGCAAAAAAAGCAAAATTTATTTGTGCAAAACAATTTGGACTCTTACCGAATGTATTTTTCATGTTCTCAAATAACGGTTATTTTATGGGTAGATGCAAACGTTTTGCAGTTTGCTATCAGAATATCACATATTTGAGCGTATTCATTTGTTATTTTTATTAAAATGTTATTCTCGTCGTAATTTTCTACAAGGGAAGACAATGGCTCGCGTTAGGTACAATCGTACAGTTCGGTTAAAAATTCTAGCAGATTTTCAAAGTGGAATGGCCCAAAAAGAAATGTCTATTAATTATGATATTCCAAAGCAAACTATTTTAAAAGCTGGTAAAGGGAAAAATAGTGTTGAAATATCACATAAAGGAAGTAGATCTAAAAAAATGACGCCCCGAATGACAAAAAGGATGAATCAATTAATAAAACAGAAACCTTTTTTGTCTTCAAAAGATATTGTAAATGATCTAAAACTAGACGTTAATCCTAACACTGTTCGGAGACATTTAATAAAGTCTGATCTACGCGCTTTTAGACCAGCAAAGAAACGACTACTTACTGTAAGGCATCGACAAAAAAGGTAACATGTTTATGCTTATTTAAGACCCGTGATATTGACCTTTTGGTTTAATATGACAGGTTGCAGTTCGGTAAGAAACATTTAAACTGGACCGCGAATAAATGGAAAAGTGTCCTCTTTAGCGACGAATCGAAGTCCAACCTTCACGGATCGGATGGGAATTCTACTGTGAGACGACCAAAAGGAACTCCTCAATATTGCCAATTTACTACCATGGAGCATGGAGGAAGAAATGTGATGGTGTGGGGTTGTTTCTCGGCGAAAGGAGTCGGCCCTCTTTACGAAATCGAGGGTATAATGGTCCGTTTCAAATACCGCGATATTTTGGAGCAAGTAATGTTGCCATACGCTGACTTAACCCTGTTGAAAATCTGTAGGCCATTCTAAAAAGAAGAGTTGGTAATCAGGTTTTTACTAGAAAATCTGATCTTACTAAAGCTCTTAAAGATGAATGGGAACGACTTCCAGCTGATACAATAAACAACTTAATAGCTTCCATGCCCAAAAGATGCGCCAAACTAATAGATAAGCGCGGATATTTTACGAAATATTAAGATTTTTGCTAGTCTAACATGAAGGTCAAATTGTTTTGCACAAATGAATTTTGCTTGTTTTGCTACTTTGTTGAAAATAAATGGGAATTCTTTATAATAAATGAAGATTTTGACTATTTTTCTATTATTACGTCCTAAAAGTAATATTAAAAAGCGTTAAACCAATTCCACACACTCAAAATATATAAATCCAGGGGATGATGCATAGAGCTATGTCCAGTACAAAATATTTTGCACACTACTGTATATATATATTTATCAGCCTGTAAACTTTTGTCACCCAAATCGATGCTTTCATAAATGTATTTTTCTGGACGATGAAACTATTAAAACTTTTATTAAAACAGACTTTCAAACACGCACATTTAGATCTTTGGTCCCAGTTTGGGAAAATGGGAAGGGATTTGTAATTTCCTATATCAGCAAAATTCTAAATATTGTACCGTAAAAAGGGACATAGTGAACCGTGTAATACGCATGCCCCAGGTAGATAGAAATCTAGGGAAGGAAATGTCAGACGTGGAAAGTCAAGAACGACTCGAACCTATGAACCTATGGTGAACATGTGAGGTAAAAATGTGTAACGGAAACATCTAGAACTAAGTGGCAGACGCTTCTAGAACTAAGTTGAGTAGTATAAATTGGGCTGAGTAGCAGCCTGGTTAGTTTAGTCGTGATTAAGACTGCGAAGTGTTTATAGGATTCCATCCCGAAGTAATGTACCCTAGACTGTTCCGGTGTGGTGCTGTTGGAGGTGAGAGCGGGGTTTAACCCGGGCTGGTAATTTGGCCAGGAAGACCGCAACACGAATGGCTTCGGTCAGCTAGATGCGTATCGACCTTGTCAACGACTTGTTAAATAATTTCTCACCAAGCTGAGTTTTATGGAAAAGAATTTAATATACTGGTTAATTTTGAATAGTAACCTACTATGTTTGACTGAGTCAAATGTCCTTTACTGAAATCCTGCTACAACAACTTTTCGAGTTGGTCACTATCAGACGAGTCAATTATAAAAGAATATTTTCACAGTTTCACAATTACATATAATCCGCTCTGAAGTCAACAGGAGAGGAAATTGTTTTAAATTAAGTAATATATCATTTGTTGGGAAAAAATTTTTTTGTAAAGGTCAACTTATCATTAATATTCGTTTGGGAGGAGGAAAATGCGACTTTCTGTTTTGGGAGGTTATTCGGGATTAAGTCTTTGCCAAAAAATCTCGGCCCTTTAATTGTAAATATCCTTTAAAGGTATTGTCGAGCAATTAATGAATAAGGTTTTGTGGGATGAACAAATTTGAGTAAGGTAGTTGCGTAATGTACAAGTGTTCGAACTCTTTGATATTCTTTTAACGAAACTCACGGTTGCGTCAACTTTTGTTATAATATCTTTTTAATACTGGATTGAAAAGTCTTTGTTTCTGTCGAAATAAGTAGCTTACTTCATGCAAATTAACGTATTTAAAATATTTTGCTAATTTGAAACTTTACTTGTGATAAATTTTACTTCTTCACAATACAACGAATTTTGAACGAGCTATACATTTTTGTTCAGTTTCTCAGACTGCTGGGCGTCGTCGCTCAGGGTCAGGTTTCCCGAGGCTAAATCTTCTTTCTTTCGCAAAGCAACTTCGAGCAATGTCTTCGCTTGTTGTATTTTTCCTTTCTATTGTTGGTAAAAAAAACCTCCATACGAACTCAAAAAATAATAAATAAAGTAAGCAAAGTGACCTATTATTTTAATGAAATATTTAATTGCACTCTTATTAACACGTCTTTTAACGCTAAGCTCTAACGTAAGAATGTTGTTTATCTACAATGACTTTTCAGCATTTCTGAATACACAATCAATATCAATAATTTCCCAATAACACGATCGCAAAGTACTAATGTTGATCTGTAAGATTATTATACTACTATGTACTACAATATATTAACATAAAGAAAATGTTTCGATAAACTCATTTTTGAAATGTTTAAGTCGGTTTATCTTCTCCAGATACATTCATTTCTTATTTAATAAACCTAAAATGAAAAATGTGTATGGTCTTTTTATTTTAATCTGTAAATATTTTCAGGGTTACTTAACCGATTCCGGTGAAGTAGATTTAAATCGGGTTCAACTAATTTTGTCCGACTTAGGTTTGGTAGAAGATCAAATTTTTAAAGAGCGCCAACGTCGCGAAGAACAATTTAAAGCTCGTGAAACTGCCAAGAGAAGACGTATGGAATCTGCGCCCCCAAATTTTAATAGGATGCATAATTCACAGTTTGCTCCAACTCCACTTGGACGGGGCATGCTTCCTAACGCCGTTCAAAATCCAAGGCGAGAAGCAGCAAATATAAGATTACAAAATATGCAACAACAAGTAAGTGTAAATTATAAGAATTTGCATTGATTTTAATTGTTTTGTTGATTATAGGCACACACGCACGTTAGAAGTCTTTCAGATTCCAAAGTAGCTCTCGAAGCAATGATGCGTCCTGGCAATAGTGGAGAGTCCACAGGTAGAAAGCGAAAATGCGATGAAGCAAATCCAGAACAAAAGAAAGAGGAAGGTGACGATGAAGATCATCAAAAAAATGATGAAGTTCGCTTGTGGGAAGATGGATTTAAGGATCGATATTACGAATCAAAGTTTGATGTTGGTTCAGAAAATATGGGATTTAGATATTCTGTTGCGCTTCAATATGTTCGAGGACTTTGTTGGGTATTAAAGTATTACTATCAAGGATGTGCTTCATGGAAATGGTATTTCCCATATCACTACGCCCCATTCGCTTCTGATTTTGTAAATATCACAGGTTTATCGACGAAATTTGAAAAAGGTACCAAACCTGTAAGTATTTTTGGTTTCTGGTTATTGTTTAAGTATATAATGACGTTTTCCGTTTTACATAATTTTAATTAGTTTAATCCTTTGGAACAACTAATGGGCGTGTTTCCAGCGGCGAGTAGTTCACATGTACCTGCACCATGGGCAGAACTTATGTCCAATCCGGTAGGTATAATTTTTTCTAAAAGAATGTTGTATAACATTGACGTCTTTCATTTAAAAAAGAAATCGACAATCATTGATTTTTATCCAGAGGACTTTAAAATTGATTTAAATGGAAAGAAATTCGCTTGGCAGGGCGTGGCTTTATTGCCATTTGTAGATGAAAGACGGCTTTTTAAAGCTTTAAAGCCATTTTACGACAAATTAACATTAGAAGAAAGTAAGTTGTTTTATTAATTTTGGCCCTTTTTGAACGATTTAATTTTAGTAAGGAGAAATAAATGCGGTGATAGCCGCCTTTATGTAGCGCCTGGAAATCCAGGCTACAAATTCCTGAATGCTCAATACAAAAATAATATTGAACATAATGCAGAGGTGGCAATATCAATTCAGGGTATGCAGGGTAAGGTACTGTTGGCGGATGATAATGTGCGACTTGGTGGGTACGTAGCTGAGAATCTTGACAGAGAAAGTGGAAGTGTGTTATTATTTGTTTTAATAATTTTCAGATCCTTAGACACACCTATAAATGGGTTGCATGAGATAACTGATAATGAAATTGTGACAGTAAGATATCGGGATCCACAATATGCTGATGATTTCATATTTCCTGCTCGGAGACTTCCAAAAGCCAAAGATCCTCCAAGTGTTTTGGCGCCAGAAAACAGACCAGACAATTATAAACCTGTTATTGGTAAGAATTATCTTTTGGGTCATACTGTATTTTTTTTATATAAATATTTTGTCAGGTTTCAATCCAAATATGCCAACTGCATCACTTTCTGCCGCCGGTCATCGAATGGTTAATAACTATGCAGCCATACCTCCACCTTCACAAATGAATGGTAAGTCAATGAGTGTTTTTCAATAATTTCTTGTGCTTTATTGCTGTGCTTTGAATTACAATATATGCTTATGGTCATTACAAAGTTTAAGCTGAAGGTAAAATACGGCGACTTGCATTAGTTGAAATTGTATTATTATGAAATACTTGTGAGCTTGAAAAAAGTCCGGTCAAGTGCGTGTCAGATTCGCGCATCGAAGGTTTCGTATATATTTTTTTCTATGATAATGCCGAAGTTCAAGGTATGCCGTATAATGCTAAAGCACAGCCTTGACAGGAAAGGAATTAAGGGTGAGGGAGATGAAATAAATTAACAAATTCATATATTTTCTTCGGAAATTTTAAATATTTTAATATGAATTATTTCAGATTTTTGGTACTTTTTCACAAGTTTTGAGCACAAGTGAAAAACTAAAGCTTAAAATTAGAAAAAAATAAATTGTAAATCTTTAAAGCAAGCCCTTCAAATGATATATATAAAAAAAATCTGACTTCTACAACTGTACCAATAGTAGCTATTGAGAAAAACGGCCGTGGCATAAAGACGAAACGGTACAGAACCCTAAAAAGAATAAATGATTTTGCTGTTCTATAGAGTGTAATCACCCATTGCTAATAGGAGAATAATTTAGTCCTGGGTTGGGGTGCGGGAGGAGTAGTCTAACTTTGTAACGCGTAGACCGATTTGGATAATTCTTTTTCTGTTGGGTAGAGTGCTCCCTGGTTGATACCACGAGAAAATGGTGGGATGAAGGTGGGGTAGGGTGTTAAACCTAACTTTTTAACGCGTGGACCGATTTGGATGGATCTTTCTTCGTTGTATAAAGTAGAAGACACTAAAAAGTGAAAAATAAAATAGTTTGTAAAAAAAGTTGAACCGACTTCACAAAAAGCGCTAAAAAGCATAAACTAATTTTTAATTTTATATCTATTACGACATTTTGAAGTCGGTGTAAATTAAACAAATGAAACAACTACAGAACCACAATTGAAAATAATACATAATACTACCTGAACATTTCAGCTCACTGGATCATAAGAAATGACGATTAAATATTTTTGTTGTAGTTGTTTGGTTTGTTTGATTTGCACTGACTTCAAAATGTCGTAATAAATATAAAATTAAAAATTATTTTATGATTTTTAGCGTTTTTTGTGAAGTCGGTTAAACTTTTTTTTAAAAACTGTTTTATTGGTTACTTCAATATGTATGGTGTTGCTTGGGAAGACTCTGATGGAGATTGCTTGCGTCCATCGCTCTCTGCTGCTCTTCGTCATGTATCCCTTCTCAACAGCATTATGTCATTTGGCTCACGGCAGATTTCATGAGTTAACTTCTCGAACGACGCTTGATCACATTAAGTTAGGAAAGATCAGATTTTTAAAGTTGGAAGAACAGGAAGGTATTCAAAATCAGAAGAGATATTGGAATCAGGGAAAAGATATTAGCAAGACTAATTCTTTTATTACACGCTTTCCCTATATTTTACCCATTGTTTTCCAATTTCTAAGTCGCTTGACTCTCCCTCTTTTTAACCTTTAAAGCATCTAAAAAATTTGAAAAATGAGACATGAAGAATAGTTTATTTACGTTTGAAGATCCTCAGAGAATGCATATTGAAGGATAATCTCACGTGGCTGTTTAAGAAAACAAACACAGTTTCTCGATGGCACTTGGTAGAATTTTTCGATTTCCACGAACATAATCACAAAAAATAACTTAGGGATACTTTAAGGGGGAACTACCTTTAGAGGTATTTGGTATAATATATCTTTAGGGCAATGTTTAAAGATGAAAAAAAAAACATTTTTTACAATATGAAAAATTGAAAATTTATAAAGTTTTGGTGGATATTGTAACTCGTCTCGCCGCTGACATCGAAATTTGCGAAAGTGATCCTGGCCGCAATTCTCATCTGAAATCATAAAACCAAACATTTTTATACTCGAGAGAGTCTTTTATCGTAGATAGACTACGATCTTTGCGAAATTCGAACATTAACCATAAAAATCAGGCTTTAAAAAAATATGGATTTTTATGTAAAAATTTTCGATTATTTTTGCGTCAAAAATGGTCTACAAATGATTTGTTTTCTATGTCCGTAGTCTATCTAGTTTTTTCTGCCCTTTTAAATGAATGCTGGATGAAAAAAATCGGTTCACTAGTTTTTTCGTAATCACTTTCGCCAGTTTGAAAAACATGGTTTCGAGAAAACGCCGTCTAAAGTTTGATCGTTGACGCTCGGCTCACTCGGACGGCTCGGCACCAGCCCCTTTCAAGCGGCACATCTTCCACAATTTCGACAATGGACTTTTGAAACTTTGGAATAATATTCTAAAAGCATTTTTTGAAACGTCTAAAGGTAAGTATCTATGTATAAGTTATTTATTGTGATTATGTTCACGTGGCTGTGTTTTTATAAAAACTTTGGTTATTCCTCCTCGTTTGGTTTTGCAAAAGTAAATAGTTGTGATCCTCTAACATTTGCCAACCTCTTTGGTTAATTTCTTTAATACTGCGTTCTAATATATTATCTGTAATATTAAATTTAAGGATTTTACAGATCTCCGATTGGCTAATAGTTTTTCGACTGGTCCAGAGGCAATTATATTTAATTTTTTAAGGCTTTGCGTTCGTCACTGTAATTTGTTATGTTTAATTTATTAATTTATTCTAATTTCCCTATTTCTTTGCCAATGCTGCTGTTTTATATTTATTTACTTTGTTATAAAATTTTATTATATTGTCATAAAATTAGTTTGATTGAATTATTACTACATTGTGTAAGCAATTAGTAAATAAATGATTTAACAATCTTTGTAAGATCTCTGAAATAGTTTCAGATAGCGAAGATGAGTTATAAAAATTCAAAGACTATTGGCACTGCCAGAACAAAGTGTAAATTCATAGACTTCTATCAGATTTTCAAAGATAATTTTTCAAAAACTAAATTTTATGTACAACACTGTTAACGAACACGAACTTCAGGCAAACACATAATCTTATTGAAATATTCTAATGTATTATATGTAACGTAAATAAAGGACGACGAATAAGCAAAGTTTAAAATTCATTGTACATATCAACGATAAAAGGAACGAATATTGAAATTAAAATTTCCGTTCTTATTTGTTTACAAAAATCACAAACAATAGATATATTTACTAATTTCGTCAATGACTGACTACTGAAAATTAAGTTAACATCGTCAATTTTATCAAGCTCTGATTTAAATAAGTACAAGTAGAAAAAATTAATATTAGGCAGTTTACAAGAGTATACAAGGTGCCAAAGGATACAAGGTTCAAAAGTATATAAGACAACCTCCACGAAGCTGATTCCGAATTGCTCTTGGATAGGTGAAAATCAATGGAGTCAAAGCAGATATTAAAGAGTCATGCCATCGACAAAATCGGTTAAAATTTACCATAATAAGAGCTTTGATGACGTGCACGTAAAAGATGTTTGATAGTGAATTTGAACTTTACAGGATTCCTTTTTCGAGAGAAGAATATACATCACCTCTCGCAGTTGATGGAGCACCAGTTGTGTAAGGCGTAGAAATCAGAATTTCAAAGAAGACAGTCGAAAACATTCGACACAATACGAAAGATCCCGGCGTCTTGACTGTAATAAAAGAATTTTAGAATGAGACAGAGTCAAAGATACATCATTGATATAAATAATTAAAAGAAATAGTCCGAGATGGTTGACTCCGCAAAGGCTCATTGAGTACAATCAGACAAAAAACGGACAGAAATCCGAGGTTCTATATATGTAAATATATAAACGACCTTCAATAATTTTAAGTTTTTTTTCATTAATGTTTTTAATTTATTTTATTTATTATTATATTTTATTTATATTTATATTTTAATTATTTATACATACTACCCAGCCACAAAAGTATTGGGACACTTGCATTTTTTTTACATTTTCAACTTTGTGGGTACATAAAAAAGTGTTTATTTATAAAAGTAAATTTCGTTATGGTAATAATTACTTTATTTCTTTTGTTCGAAATTCTTTTTACAGATACAAAAAATAACAAAAATAATGCAAAACTGCAGAAAGACAACCGTATTCATGTTATACGGAAAAAGTCAGAAGCGTACCAGACAGAATGCCTGTAGCACCCTGTCAAATTTCCTACTTCTGTAATGGTTTGAGGCTGCATGCCCGGATATGCAGTTGGGTCACTCCATTTTATTAAGGCTGCAATCAACTCCGAAAAATATCAAAATGTGCTGCCATCAATACCTCTCCTGCAGTCGCCTGAAGGGGGTTCATGTTTCAACAGGATGGAGCACCAAGCCATACTTCAAAATTCAGTAAAGCCTGGTTGCAGGTCAATGGAGTACCAACAATGGAGTGGAGCGCTAATAGTCCAGATCTTTCCCCAATAGAAAATTTATGGGGAGTTATTAAGAAAAAACTTGGGGTGGATCTATCCAGGAGGACTAAAACTGTTCTTCGTGAAAAAATAAAATAAATTTGGAATTCTTTTACCGCCGAGGATTGTGAAAGACTTGTTAAATCAATGCCACTCCGTATTAAAGGGGTTGTAAAACAAAAACTTAATGCAACGAAATTCTGAACATAAAGAAATCTACAGTAAATTTAATTTATTTTTTACTATTTTTCCAATGAAGATGTATTATTTTCGTTTGTTTTGTTGTTATTTATTTGAATTTTTTGTAACTGTGAAGAGAATTTTCAACAAAACAAATAAAATAATTATTGCTATAACGAAATTTTCTTTTATAAATATTATACACTTTTTTATATACCCACAAAGTTGAAAATGTGAACAAAAATGAAAGTGTCCCAATACTTTTGTGGTTGGGTAGTATTGTGCTATGGAATAAGAATCTTCTTTTGCAGTTTTTCTTATTTCATTTATAAACTTGTTTTACTCTTTTACATTATGTTTTTCCATAATTAACTTTTTCAACTACATACTGTCATAAAGCTTTCCGTGTGTAGCGGGACATAAGCCTAGAGACGGAGTGGAGTTTGATTATTTTTTGCAATTGCTAGTTAAAAACTCATAAGCATGCCAAGATTGCAACTTGTATAAAGGTATGTGTTGATCCTGCCACTCATCTATTGATCCAACTTCGTCTACAATGATTACGAAATAAAGTGTATATTCATAATTACAGGGCTATCTGAAATAGAGTAGGTGAAGTGTAATAAAATAGCGAAATCGTAAGATAATAGAAAGTTTACACAGAGATTGGTTCATCTGACTTGATAGAAAAATGCATTCGGTATAGAGTTTGTATTATAGCTATTAAATATTCCTGATATACTAACAAAATCTAAATTTTGACATTTGAAATTAATATTATATAAAAAATTTATTTATGCATTAAGAAAAAAGTGTATAAATAGCATTGGTTTTCCAGATTTTAAATTCACATACTTTCTGCATTAGCACGTGATCGTTATGTTAAAGCGCGGTGCAGAATTGGCTTGAAATTCTAAATTTTAGCATAAATGTATCAAGGTGCCATAAATCGGTAAATAATTCATTTTCATATAATCTCGTGTGTAAACTGAATTAGCTTATCGTTTTTTAGCAGGGAATCTTTTCAACAGCCTTATTAAACTATTAACTAAATTAATAAAAAGAAAAGACTTCTTCATGCGTAACCCTAGAAATTATTCTCTTGTAATCTCCTTCTAAAGTGTAACTTTCTCCTACTTAACCATCTGCAATTATTGCAAGAATGTCGCTAGAGGTAAATTAGCAATTGACCTCTTTTATTCTGTCCAATTCTAATGGCATCCCTCGATCAACCTGAAAGCTACCATGCACCCTTTATTTCCAAGTTCTCTTGCATGTAACATGGTTGTTTGCAATATCTTGAATAAATGAAATGAGCCAGAAGTTAATTACTTATTCCTCGAGAAGTGCTCTGAATACATCATCTTCAGTAGAAATTCTTAAAACTGTGTATCTCCCCACTTCCCTCCATTTAGTTCTGAAACATGCGTACGTTTGCCCGCTCTACGTTATTCTGATTTAATCCGAGATAAGTGATGACGAGTTGAACTTTTTGCTACAGTTTCTCTTAAACTCCTTCTGATAAGTAGGTGGGAGTTGTTTCTGCTTCATTCATCTCCGGACGACAACATTTTTAAAATAAATTCTTTGAATTGAGTCGCTGTTGATAAAAAAGTGAACCACTAATTGGGGCTCATCGTGATACATAAAAGACGATAAAACTCCCATTCTGCTTGGCTTGCTATCTTTTCGCTATTCAACTACATCAAGTCCCAGTTATAATGAGAAAAATTAAGGAAAAAACAACTTTCCACTCAACGCGAAACATTTGAAGAAGTAGAGCAGAGAATTACAACTCGAGCTCGAACTACTACTTTCGTTTCCCAGGAAGATTTATCCCTCAATTCTCTTGTCCACGCTACAGTATTCAAAGAAATTATATTGAAAAGGGGTAGGTTGGGTGGTGGATGAGCATTGGTATTGCTTGGAAAGTGTTTTAATTAACAAAATTTCCATTTTTTCTAGTTTTTTATTTGACGCGTTAAATACAACCCACTCACTAACAGGCCTACAGATAGGGAAAGTGAAGCTAAAGTACGCATTGAGGGGCGATTACTTGAACGAGTTTCTGACATTGCGCTGCGCGCCGTTGTACTATTGCTTGCAAGCGTTTTTAAGTGCTTGAGTTGAGTTGCTCTCGTACTTGACTCGGTGCTGCCGGATTATGATCCCCTTTTGATTTAATGAAAGGAAAGGAAAACATGATAAAGTAGAAAACTTTTCTCCTTTTGTGGTGTATTTGGCAAAAACCTAAAATGTAACGATTAAAAAAAGCATTTAGGGTACTATACTGATCTTTGAAGGCCGTTAATGAGAATTTTAAATGTACATTTGGAGTTTTCAAAAAAGAAATTAAATATAACTAAAATGTTTGCCTCTTGTTATTTAAACCAATCACCGCAAAATAAGCCAATAAATAAATAATAAAAAATAGATTTCTTTAGATACCCAATATTTTTAAATTTTTAGAATATTTTCAGACACTTTTAGCAATATCTCTGAACACAAATTTTGTCCGACAATTTCTCGCAATCGGTAGTGCACAATAGAATTCTCTTGATGCGAATTAGACCCGAATAAATTTATAGCAAAATCGTCATTGATGTTGAGAAGCTATAAAAACCAACGAGTTTGCCAAATACCTGCTCTAATGTGTATTTATGTTATAGTATAAACTCATGAGAATTTTTAAAATAGAGATAAACGTTTTGGGGTCCTTATTTCGACCATTTTTAGTCTCATTTTCGTTTATCTATCCGCCCTCCTTGCATTTGTGAGCACGATAAATCCCGAATGGTCAAACCGATTGAGATGAAATTTTACAAACTCACTAAAAGCATTACAAGAGCAATCCCCTTATTATTGACGTAGGTCATGATGTCACTTTTTTAAATTGTCTGAACTTTTTATTTTTTAGAAATACAATAAACAAATCATTGTAAAAGTTCATACAAGATTTTTTTTGCTATGGTGCTTAAGCTCAAGAGATGCCCTATAGCACAGCCTTGGCCGATTATCTTTCTTTACATTACCAATCCTTGATACCCATACTATAAAAGAGTTATTCTGTACACCACAAAGTTTAAGCTTAAGGTTAAACAGCATGAATGTTTTTTGCTTGAAAAAATAAACGAAAATTGGCCGCTTCTCAAAAAATTGTTTGCCTTGGCGTTGTAGCTATCTTTGCTATAAATAATATGAAAAAAACACAAATTGAATATCGTGTTAGTGTTGTTGTGTTAATATTTCGAACCAAAATTAAACGAGTTTTCGTCACCTATCGCAGTTTCGACTCTTTTTCGAGCTCAAGGTCAAGGAAGCTAGCGAGCTACTAGTATAGAGAACAGTGAGTTAAAATTTGAGCCTAATCAGCTCAAAGGCCGATCCTCACTATAATGCCGTTCACAGTTCGTTTTCGGTCCGATCTCGGTTTGGTAAAATATTATCAAGTAACAAATGAATTTGTGCATCCATACTATCCGTAACAGTCAAGTTCCGCTCGAATCCTTAGATTGGGCTCGGAGGTAGGACCGAAAACGAACTGTGAACGGGATTATAGTGTGGATCGGCAATAATGGTTTTTTTTTCAACAACGCCAGCCTAAAAGTTTTGAGAAAAACTCATTCAAGGTTGATCTATTGATGCACTGGACAGCCCAATGAGGCTTAAATTACGAACCTTACGCAATTTCTCTCTAATAACTTCTCAGCCCATTCTTGAAAGTGTATACTTTTTAAAAATTAAAAAAAAAAAAAAAACTTGACTAGCAGGGAGCCTGTTAATACTGTAATGTTTCATTTGCACACGCTGGCCGGTCACCGCAGATGGTTTGGCAGTATAAAATTTGTGTGATTAGTTGTTTTAGTTTCAAATTAGTTTTTCCGTTGGTTGGTTTACGGTCGGTAAAATTATTTAAGGCATAAAATGGAAAACTTGAAGTTTGAAGTGGTAAATATAATTGAATTTGTTGCGACGAAACCAGTTTTATGAGGAAAAATAAATGGCTATCTCAGAAAGAAAAATTTATCGAAATAACCAGAAAGTAATTGCCGAACGTTTTTTAATTTTTTGAATTCGTCGTTTTGTTTTCTTCTAAATATACTGAAAATATGGGTCTTCTTTTACTGCACAACATATTGCAACATTAACTAAAGAATAAAAACAGCTCACTCAAACGCACCTAAACCTAATTTATACCGATTAAATCCTGCGATACTAGGCGATATCGCAAATGCAAATGAGCGAGGGCAACGGGATTGTAGCGGGACGGCAGCGGTTCTACCGTCGTGTATGCAAACAGCCGTAAACTAGACATATTATTATAAGACATTGGCCATAGTGAAAGGCGTTGGCCCACAACCTGGCCAGTTGGAGTTTCGGTGTAATAGATGCCCTATGCCCCACAAGGGGTTAAAGGAACCAGAGAGATAACACATATTTTTTGCAATATACCGTTGTCGTGTTGCTTTCTCACTTCAGATAGCTTGGAAACTAGGGAAAACGAATATGTAGGTGACAACAACAGAAAGTCAACTCTCAAGAGTTATTGTTTAATAACTAAAAAATAATTAACAAAAATATTGTACGAAAATTACATTTGTGAATTTTTCAACAAAATTCAAAAACCCAACCGTTCATATTATTGCCAAACAGTACTTCGGGTTGCTTAAGAGGGTTTTCTACTCTGGAGGCCTGAAATTGAGCGGTTTTTTGGGGAATAAATTGCGAAGGATCTACTGAATACATTTTGAAAATATTTTTTTTTATTTCGAAGATACATGTGTTGACTTTTGCAATTTTACTTTTAAAGACAAAAAAATAACTCTCGCGGCCTTGAAACGTCATTGATGACATTGATGTTGAAACTGCATGGGTCCCGCTTAAGCAAAGTTGTGGCCAATTGGGTAATCTGTCATCAGAAAATTGATATTCTTTATAATCATAGTTACGTTGGCTATGTTTTCCCGAGACAGATTTTTTTTATTTTGCAATTTGTAAAAGTTATGCAAAAATTTGTAAAAATTTCCAATTTTTACGTCATTTTTTGTTTTATTGGAGGCTATAAAAATGGAACAAAATAAAATTTTGCAAATCGTACTCGGGAAAACATAGCGGTATGTTTTCTGAATAATTGAAAAAAAATTATTGAAATCGGACCAATATTTTTATGAGAAGTTTTACTCGGCAGCTAAAAAACACTACTTTCGGGAAAACGGGTTTAATGATAAATTACGGTGTATAACTTGATTGTAGTAACTTACGAGTTAATCTGCTATACCGGGGCCGTAGAGTTCTCCTTCCTCATCACATTGATGTTCTTGGTTGTCCACATTCTTCTCCCTCTGACAATGTCAAGAACGGACCAGTTAATTCTTTAGACAATGATTTTTAACTGGACAGCGCCGTCGTGGCGCTGCGCCTTTTTTTCTCGAAATCGTTCGGAGACGGGTACCTTTCGGTTCCCAGAAACATGCAAAGGAATGTGATTTTCACGAAATACTTTCTGTGGCGTATTCTCAGATACATATAGATTGAAATTTAAAAAAAATCGATTTTTTGAAACCGAGAGAGTAGAGGACCTCCTTAACTTCCTTAAAAATAATGCTGTACTGTCTTGAACAAGAAATCATTAGAAATTCTTCAAAAATAAAAATTGTCTGCCATTTCAAAAAATTTGTTCAAAATTGATCCCCTAAAATTTTTTAATGCAGGTTGGCACACCCCAAAAAAATCGATAAAAATGTGGAAAACTTCAAGTAAAAAAATGTTGTTTTGCAAAATTTATGAAAATTTATTGTATTCTACTTCAGGGGCCATAAACATTAAATTGAATGAAATTTGACATGAAAGACGGCATAATCATATTATTCGAAGTCATCATCTGAATCGCAACTTCGATAAATGTAAACATTGTAGCTCATATGGGCGCATTTTGCGTGACATCTTCTTTGCATGTGTGACACTTGACATTTTTTCGGTCATTTTCTGCAAGCAAATCATACATACATCGCCACTTTCATCTTTCAATGGTGAAGCCTTCTTTTTCTTCGTGCTTTTGTTGGTGTTGTTTTCGTCGGTGTCGTGGATTTCTTCAGTGACGGATTTCGTTTGCGCTTTTCAGCGACAGCCTCTTCTCATTTGCAGCTACTCGCTTTTCTTGTCGAAGATGTCGAAATTGGAATCACTAAATACACCTCGATTGCATGGCGAAATTCCTGTAGTTTGAAAACCGGCGTTAATGTTTTTGGCAGTAGCATCTCTGAACAACGCCTCCTTAACGAACTTCGTAATTAGTGTAACGTCGATCGTTTTACCGACATTAACCTGTATCCAGGCGTTGTGAAGAGCCTTATATCGACCATTCACGGGCCCGAAAACCGAGACGTACAAAGGTTAAATATGATGGGAGCAATGCGACGAGAAGGTTAACATCGTTATGCCGTTGTCGAGTGTGAATTCGGTGGCCTCTACCGACATGTACCACGAATGGTTGTCGATCAAAAGCAAGGTCGGGTTTTACTTCAAATATTGGAAATAAATGCATTACATTGAACTGCATTACTTTGTAATACCAATTATTACTTTCAGTACTTTGTACTTCAATTAAGTAAATTGCATATCACTTGATTATTTTGTACTTGAATAAAATACTATATATTAAGGAACACTTCAAGTACGTTAAGAAAGTATACTAGTTATATCTCTGTAGAGTTGTAAAATATCTTAGATGAAGGACAAAAACTGCTAAATTTGCAACTCATATACTGTACTTCCCATGAATATGAGCTTTTGCTATACATGCATGCATTCGTCTGATTGCATGGCGATTTTCATGTACGATTATTACGTAAAATTTAATCTTCTTACTGTCAGTACTTCAATTTTAGTTTCAGTAGTACAATTGATAAAAAGTAGTGAGTGAAGTGAAGTGAGTAAAAAAAAATTTTTGTTGTTGCTTAAAATAAGACATACTTAATCTTGTGAATTTCACAGTAACAAACCTTCTCTTCTACAAATAAACCTTATGAGGTACGTATAAGGATCCTATAAACTTTATATAGGCCTTATAAGGTCCTTTAAACGCACCTATAAGACCTTATACGGTTAGGTTAAATGTTAAAAAGTACGAGAGTAGAGTTGGAGTTAACGATTACCTGTTTGTTAGTCAAAACTATTTTTCGTTATTCGCGGTTTCAGTATTTGTTGATTAATAAACCATGACAACTTTCTGGTACTCTCGAATAAGAGTTATTTTTATTCACGAAACTAACGATATTGTAATTTTCAGTAGCCAGTAACCACTTTGTCTATCTTTAACCTTATTATTTTCTTAATTCGTGAACGTGAATGAAGTTGAGGTGGACAACAATTTCTTAATTAATTAATCTTGTTAGAAAATTACCCTTACGTGTTGCCTTTTGAATTCGCTAATCAATACATTAATCTTAGAAATATCTGAGTAAAGGTTTACGAATGGCTAATGACATTTTTGATTCATGATTTCATAAAAATTAATCCGTCTATGGAAAGAAGGTTTGTTTTCAAAAGGAAAATCGTACACGTTACCGCTAAATATCAAACTGATTTAAAATACCTTATACAAGTTATTAAACAAGAAAAAATTACAAAGTTCTTTAAACCACTGCCACTAATAATAATTGTTAATGTTTTTAACTAAACTTTTATTAAAAGAATTTTTTTTTCAAATTATTTTAAATTTTGTAAACTTGGAACGTATTCGTATTTCGTATTCAAGAGTTCTGTATTCGCAGGATATTTACACAATGTAGCCCCCGCGTATAAGGAGCCTTGACTGTATATTATTTAGAAATGCTAATAACATGGTCAGACGAGACTAAAATAATAATATGTGATCAGACAGTATTACAGATTAGTATTTGGTAATTTTTATCGTCTCGTCTAAAATGTGCATTTATTACAAAACCACTAGAGTATAAATAAAATTTATGTAAGTTAAAAGTACGAAAGATTAAATAAAACTTTAATTAAACTAAAATATGTATTATGTACGTTTAGTTAAAATAAATTGCATTTGAGTAAGCCACACAACGTAGATATAAGATAATGTTATGTAAAAAACATAAACACGTCACGTAAACAAGAATAAAGTTTGATGGAAGATCTTTGATAATATGGGGATATTTCAAGGAAATAAAATATGTTTTCGTTGCAAAATTTATGAAATATTGAAGGTTAGAGATTACGGCTAGATCCTGCAAGATTCAAAAATATCGATGGGTTAAGTGCAGAAAAGTTGTATCTCCAAGAATCTTGGTTTTGTGTTAAAAGTTTTGCTAAGTTGAAGCCAACGTAGAAAGGAAAGTCGAAGTTCAAATAATATTAAACTTCCTAGGCTTTGAATCAACAAGATGCCAACAAATCAGACACAAGTATTATTATATTATTCGTTTATTATTTGTTGGATAAAAAATATTAAATCTTTTTCTTAACGATCTACATATATGTGTTTAATAGTGTGTTTTTATGATCATTTTCGAGAGTCACTGAACCTCTTCTATTCTGTAAAATTTCACTTGTGCGGTGGTAAACTGAGGTTTTTTTAACTTGAATGTTCGTTTATGTTGAGTATTTTCTGAAAGCGGTTTGCACAAGGGTTTACTGGAATTTGAAAGAAAATGCTATTTATTTGAGTCGAATTTTATTTTAAGAGAGAAATGGCCTTAATAATAATTCACAATATCCTTTACGTGTCTCTCATAGACACTACGTCTTTGATCTCAATGCAATATCATTAAGGGATGTTACCTGCAACAAAAAAAATCTTTGAGCTTTGAATAGGGTTTAAAATACAAATAAAATCTGCCTTGACATCATCTTCTTAACTGTGCACTTGACATTTCTTAGTTTCTTCGATGCAAAAAGACATAATTAGCACCATTGCATTTAATTTCTTTTTTTAAATAAATGTCAGGAAGTTAACAAACCGCGGACTCTTGCATCTCTCTAGCCTATTCATCACGTTCCGTTCAGCACTTATCCCCCAGGTCTGTTCCATCTAAAGCACTCCAACGGAAGGTGAACATTTCGTGCCTAACATCTGAATATATTTTTAGAAAAAAAGCACACAGTTAGAGCATTTGTTGTTTTTTACTTGCTTACAACGAGAATTGGATTCCTCCGCAGATGGTATATAGATGTGTTTTGCAACCTAGCCAAGCAAGTATATGCACGTATCACACAAACTTCCGCTTTGTACATAATGGCCACAACCAGAATATATCCGGGAACACCCCGTCTTCGTCAGCATCGTCCTTCACAGCCGTCGTCAACTTCATCATCATCATCATCATCATCCTTCGTGGGATAGCTGCTCCTGCTACTATTGCTACGGTACGTCGACGACGATGCACACCTACAATTTATAATTGCCGCAACGGTACGTGCTCGAGTAGTTGATTTCAAAACTCGATGTAAACCGGAAAATTATCATGAAGAGGGGATTCCAGGCGGAATGTTGTTAAATGATGATGGTGACGGTGAACAGGGATGAGACGAGGTGTGCTCCAGAAATATGGTGTTGGATGGATGATGGCGGAAAGCTACAAAAATGTAAAAAACCCTTGTGTCACGACTTTTGTCGTGTATTTTTCGTTCCTTTATCTTCCGCCCTTTCTTGCTTTTAACTTAAATTTCTCTGGCTTGGATTTATTAAGGATGAAATTAATTTTATTTTTTTCTGAATTCAAATGTACTTTCCTCGCGATATCAAAGTTATCTAAGATATAAATTTAAAGCTTGGACCAATATTTTATTTTAATGCATTTTAAGAAAGAAACGTTTAAGCAAAATAAATGTTAAGAAAGATAGTTCCGTTGTGGGTGGACAGGTGTTCTCAGTAAGGATCTCTTTAAAGAATGTAGTATGGGTGTGAGGAGGGGTGTCTGAAAGTGTGTGATAGAAGGCTGGCAATAATAATATATTGAATTCCCATTCTAGCTCATGTTATTGGAAAAAGTACACTAACAAGATAGGTTTACATGCCATATAAATAAAGAAAACAAAATTCCTTACCTTAAGTAACGTTTCTAGTTTGTTGGGGCTGCAAAGAGGACAATATTTGGGAATTGTTTGAAAAGGAATTACAAAGATAGAATAATAAATTTAAGTATCGTGTGTTACAAAACGTTAAGACTAAAATGATATGAATTATGACCAGAATAAGGTGTAACCTGTACAACGCGATCACGGAATGCTTAACTATAAATATATTTGATTTTAAGTTTCTAAAAAACCTAATTTTGACTATATATCAAGAGTTGCTAGTTGTACAATTCTTAGAACTTTTTTACACTAAGCGCATAAAAGTGAAATTAAATTGTTTTCGTTTGTGAGCATTTAATTGTTTTCGGGGATTTAGAGAAAAGGAGAATATTATTGTAGTGCAACAGCAATTGCGGTTAGAGAAGCACAGAATCATTCAATGTGTCAACATCTGTAAAGGTGATTTTGTTTTTTAATGTACATCTTTACCCAAACGAAACGAAATGACGCGGAAACAGATAACACTGTCATTAAAGGAAAAAAATGGAAGTGATAAGAGAAATATGCTTATTTTTGCAAAATCAATTTAAATGCATAACTAGAACGTATTAAAAAACAGAAAGGTATAGTTACAGAGCAATGGCTGTCAATCCAAAATGAATCGATTAAAGGGAGGTTACCGTTCATGACGTTCAAAAAATTAATTTTATTTTTTTTACATAATTTGAATCCTTATAGTGTGTAGTATATATCGTTAAAAGGATTTTGTAAAATCCGATATAGTTTAGAAGGTACATCGGCTGGTGGTTGAGGCGCTCTGGCGCCTTGCGAGACGACCTTATTCCGCTACCTTATCAATCACCCTGATCAACCTGCAGATCCAGCAGACCGAATACTTTGGAGAAGACGAAGGCTGCCTCTATGATGCTGGGATAGCTGACTAAATGAAAGTTGTCAAAAACTAACATTAAAAACGATTTTTTATAACTTAAAACTGCATTTTTCTCGAAACACCATTTTTCAGCGCGCGGGGCGCTCTACAGCTTCAACGGATGAACCGATTGACTTACAATTTGTTCAACCGTAAAGGAAATTTAATTTCGGGGGCCTTATCGAGGCGATTTTTTTTCGGCTTAAACTTTTTTTTGCGTCCATTGAAGCTAAAAAAAACTGAAAATATGACGTCTTTTTTCAAACGGCCCCTATTTTGATATCCGGGTGTTTTCAGAAAATTTAAAATTGATAAGGCCCCCCAAATTTCATGTAGATTAATAATCTTTTACCCGTTTTTGTTTCGAATTAACTGACAAGGGGGTGGAACGCTCCACGCAGACCAATGCACGCGGTCAATGGCTTCAGTTTATAGGACATACAGCCGCCATTTTAGATTTTTTTTTTGAGAAAATTTGAAAGTATTCTATATTTATGGGGAAATAAATTATATTAACTGTCCCGCCCATCTTGATCGCCTTTCTTAATTCTTCTTCCTTCCAGCCCGTATCTACTTTAATTAGAGCTCCTATTGTAGCTTTTACTATTTATTTATTATGTCATCATTTATTATTTATTAGTATTATGTTATAGCTTGTAATAATTGTAGTATGTATTATTATGTAATAGCTTGTATTAAGCTTAAATAAATAAATAATCTAAAAAAAAATTTATAGTCACAAACATTGCCGACAAACATTTTTGGACACCTTACATCTATGCTCTTTGTGAAATTCTGTTTGTTTTTGGTTGCTTTTTATTTTACAAGAGGGCATGACGCAGAACTCATCAGTGTAGTAAGTGATAACGTGTCGGCTTACCAATCCGTAGGTCCCAGGTTCGAATCCGGCCGACGGGGACCCATAGTTGTTGTTTGCTGACAACAGATTTACGATAAAAAAAACTACGGGGGTTGCAGAGAAAATATCAGTGATTCGGAATCAATTTAAAATTATAGGTCCACTTGCAATCGTTGTCTCGAATCGGGTGAAGTTCTTCACCCGCCCCATGCCCCAAGGGGTTACGGGAACTATAGAGAGATTCGAAGTCACGCTACACTTCAACAATCTCGCGGTGAACTAAAGTGCCGCGGCACAGTGGTTGAGTATCATTGCTTTACACAAAAAATCCCATTTGACTAACTTTTTGAACGAGCTATAAAATAATGGGCTCGTTCCAAAATTTAATCGGATGCGGCAAACGAAGCAAACAGCAATGGAAATATACGGACTTATGATAGTAGATTTTTTTTTTTTATATATGATGATGCCAAAGCTCAGGGGATGCCCTATGATGCTTAAGCACAGCCTTGGCAGGAAAGGAATTAAGGATGAGGGAAATGGGTTAGGAGTTTGGGTGAAGGAGGTGTCGATGTACGCCCCGTTTGAAAGTTTCAGGCTGCTAAGACGAGGGAAAAACAGAAGATGGTAAACTGTTCCACATTCGTGTTGTTCTGCTTAGAAAAGATTCCCGAAATTTGACATTTCATCGCATTTTTAGCGATTGTAAATATATGATCAGTCCAGCTAAGATTGCTGGATATCTCGATACCCAAGATGTTTAGGGAGGGTGAATTGGGTATATTCATTCCGTCGACTGAAATGGGTTGGGGGTGAACTGGGCGTTTTTTAAGGGACATTAAACAGCATTGGGTTTTGGATGCATTAAACGTAACACGATTTGCTCTGCCCCAAGCAAGGACCTTGGAAATGTCGTTGTTTAATGATCTAAACATGCGTTCCCGATTGGCTTCTGTAGCATTTCCACGTGAGTTCATAACAGAATCAAATGAGTACGCGAAATCAAGGGTGCTGTCGTCGGCGAAACTATGAATAGGATTGAGAGTAAGGGATAAGAGATCATTAATAAAAAGAAGAAATAAGGTTGGTGAAAGAACTGAACCCTGAGGTACACCGGCATTTATTTCGTAGGAATCATATGTAACTCCGTCGATTACTACACGAATTGAACGGCCTGACAAAAAACTCTCTATCCATTTAACGAGGGTAGGGTGCAGACCAAATGTTTGAAGTTTGGCTAAAAGGGCAGCATGCCAGACTGTATCAAAAGCCTTTGAAATATCAGGAGCGACGATTTCAGACTCACCAAAATTATGAAGACAATGATTCCAACGTTCCGTTAGAGCCGTTAGTAAGTCTCCGGTTGAGCGGCCAGTGCGGAAACCGTACTGGCAATCGTTGATAAGATGGTTGTTTTCTAGATATTTCAACAACTGAGAGTTGATGATTCAAAAACTTTAGATATGATCGAGGTTAGTGCAATTGGTCTGTAGTTAGAGGGGTCGCATACCTCTCCTTTTTTAAGTATCGGCTGGACATGAGCAAGTTTCCATACACTTGGAAACATTCCTGTTGAATATGACAGGTGAAAAAGTTAGCGCAGAGGTTTAGCCAAAGCAGAGGCGCAGCATTTTAAAACAAAGAAATGAATGCCATTATTTTGAATTTAATAGCTTGCTGTTTGATCGGTTTGCTAAATCCGATTATATTATCGATCAAGCCCAAAATTCCCAAAAATCTTATTTTTGTTTAAGCTATTTTCTCGCCATTAGAAATTTTCTCACTAGTACATAAATGCAGGAAATAATTTAATTTTGTTTCATAAAGTCTTTATACAAAATATGTTACACCCACTGTTAAATTTTCAAAAATTTTTTAATGCCGAATAGTTCTCATTATTATTAACTTTCTTGATAGAGTTTATTTTTTCATTCATTAAGTAATTGTGTTGGCATTTTTATTTCGACAATTAGTATCCCATCGTCTATTCTAGTTTTGACTGCCCCTTTATCCAAATTTTCAGGTAAGTGTATTTCTTGCTTGAATTCAGATTCTAGTTTTCCTTTCTCTTTGGTTTCTTCCTTGCGTAAGCTTCTGATGGTTAGTTTGTTTCCTTCCCTTTTAATTTTGAGGTCTTTTGCTGGAAATTGACTGACATCAAACTTCAGATCGATGATTTTATGACCCTTGACCTCTCGAACTTTAGGTTCATTTGCAACTGGGTTCCCTTCTCCGTCTTTTCCATGTTTGTCGAAAAATTTCATCATTTCTGTTTGAAATTTTTTCATTTCATCGCTCATCTTTTGCATCTGAATTTGAAAGTTCTCTTTCATTTTTTGTACCTGAGCTTCAACTACATCTTTGTTTATCAATGGTTTATTTTGTACACTTTCGGCCATTTTTGAATTTAAATATTTTTTACAAGAAAATTTATTGTGAGCTTTGTTTTAGTTTTCTATTTCATATGTGACTTAATTAAAATTCACATTTGACGTTTAACTCATAGCTAGCTCAATTCAGCAGAAAAAGGTGGGATGAAACAAGTATTGTACGATTTAACGCAATTTTTAAATAGTTGTTTGTACCTACATTATAGGTTTGTTGGTGATGACATAGGGTGTAACGAAGTGAAAGGCTAAAACAGAACAGGCCAGCGGTAGGTCAAACCTCGATGTTTTGGCAGCGCCAAGACCGTGAAACAGACTAGGAGGCATCGCAGCGGCAGCTCTTTTGACTTAATTCTCAGTTTGGTTTGACACACAGCCTACTCTAGATACAAGCCCGAAAGCTGACGTTAACAGCTGAGCATTGGTGGTGTAAATAAACCGAAACTTGCCACAGAAAACATAAGGAAAAGTTTGGGGAATGTACTTTCTCGTAGTATTTCTCGCAATATATTTAAAGTCTCAAATAGGATTTTACTTGAGGTTATACTACTGACACACATATGGTATCGATATCATAGTATCAATACCATGATTCTTGGTATGGAGTTGTCATTCACTAGCAGTTGTCATTATTGTCAAGTTTATTGTTTTCTATTTCTAAAAAAAAATTCCAACACTTTTACCATAGTACAACTTTTCCTTTTTGCTTTATGTGTTTAAGGACTGACTCCGTACAACTTTTAAAAGTTTTTTCAGAGTTTTGTTTAAAAAATTAAAATCTTCTTCTTTAAAATGTTAACGACGCGGCAGTAAGTAGACAATATATACAAAACCTAAGTGAGAAGATGGATCTGAAATCACTAGATTCGTGGTATACCAGGTCAAATTAGCGAATTTCAATACCATATGTGGGAATACCATGTCGTTTCAGATGGTATTGACATGGTATGGAGTGACACATATATAGTATACCAGGTTGTATTGCAATACCATGATATAAATACTACTTGTCTGTCATAAGCATTAATCTACAAATGTTCTGATCATGTGAACACGATAAAAAGAAGTATTGAGCTTAAAATGCGTCAATAACATCAGCGTTTCTCTTTGGTTTTGGTTGCGAGAGTGTGTAGTTTTATTTGTGTGTAAGGATTGGTTAAATTGTGCTACAACAAATATGATACAAGGTCTGTTCGATAACCAGCCCTGGAGCGCTCTAGAGCGCTCCAACGCGTTCGATAACCACTTGGAGCTGCTCCGAAGTCATAGTTCTGTGTTCGACGAGAACTTCTTAGCTGCTCGGAAGTGCTCTCAACTCGCCCCAGGAAAATGTTGGAGATAGAAAGTAGAGCTGTCATTTTGTTTGGCTGTCATTTGGTTTAGTTGTCTGTTTGAATAAAAGTCCAGTTCTCAATCAAACTTGCGTTCGATAAGATTTCAAATCCTGGGGTGCCCCAGGCTTTTTTGACGTCTCTCAAAAAATCCCGAACTGCTCCAGACGGCAGCTTATCGAACAAACCTATAATGACGAAACGCTTGGTGGCAAAATGGCCGAACTGTCCTGTTTTCCGGGCTTGTATCTAGAGTAGGCTGCGTTTGACAGTTTATTTAAAATAATTGGTCTGTTTGTATCCGCTACACTTTTTATACACTTCTAACATTTTGTTTCGCCGAAGTGTAGCAGTTCGAGTGTAAATTTTTACACCTGCTTTTGATCAAGTGTAATTAGTTGTCATTCATTTGCAATGATGTCAGGACTATTGAAAATGAGAAAGCCAAAATTATAATTATATTATTGTATAAATAAATAATTAGTCATGAATAATAGACCAAACTTATTTTAACTTTTTTTAAATTTAATGTTTTATGAAGACATGCAAGTTTGTCTTCTGTATTCATAATTTAATTTAATCTGTACGATTTTTTAAATCAAAAAATCAACTTTCAGTTATCAAATAGTAGCTACACCGCAATTGTATTTTGTTTACACTTCTCGTGCAGTGAAACTAACATACGTAATGAAAGAATTCTACAACTTTCTTTCATTTTAAATAAAATGTCTACTTTTTTAAAAACTGCCACATCGAATAACAATGACAAATGAAAACAAATAATTCCTGTGAATTAGTTGTTTTTTCTATTCGACTTATTTATTTTAGAGGGAGAGGTGAAAATCTTCCAAAAGACAACACGTGCCCTCCGGTAGTGTGAGCTTTCTACTCACTGAAAACACCTCTTCGGGGATTAGCCGAAGCAGACCACATAAGAGTGGGTCTCTTTTCGTTCCCTCCCAGTCTCCCTTAGCGGGAGCAACTGAGTTATCCAGTTATTCCACTGCCACTTTCAGCCGGTGCAAGTCCAACCTCCACAGCCGCCGCAGAACCTTCAAAAGGTAATTATCCAGAGCTGCTTCTGTTGTGGTTACCATAGATATAGCCAATCTGTTTAGGTCTACCATACCCGCCACTGTTACAGAAGTGCCTGAGGAGACACCATTCACGACCCAATTACCCCTGGTTCCCGCAGTAAGAAGAACTGAATGATAAAGATAAGGGGGATTTTTCAAGAGATTATCTCCTCCCGATACGTTGGTTACGTTCTAGGATGCATTGCCTGGTATGCTCTATCCTCCAGCAACCCTATTCGACTCATACAGATGCCTGCGCTGAGTCAACAGCAGATCATTTAGATTTTGAGACGACTCGTGCTGCGCCCGCTGTTCTTGTATCACGTTATCGTCAAGCATTTAGCCTAATTTTTGTGTTTTAAATGTTTAATATTTAAAATTTTTTTATAGCGCTTATATATTTTTTAAACTGTAATTTAAGAAAAAAATAGCAATAATATAAAAGCCGGAAAGTTAGGTGGAGGCCATCTCAGAAGAAGATTAAATGAAAAGTTGGGCAAAAGTTGGTAGTCTCTTTATCTGCAGTCTGTAACCCTTTGTGGGCCTTCAAATCTGCTACGATTTGCGAGTTTAGGTACAGTTCTTCTGAATAAATTGTCTTCCAGTGTAGCACGTTCGTCCAATCCGATGACTACCGTTTCTGAGTTTTTGCAGGTGTTCTTTTGTAATAACCTTCGGCCGGATTAGCCGGGGTCACCGGCTGACGAAGGCTTGTATTACTTCACTTTCAATGTTGTCCAGCAGAACACATTTTACAAATTTGAACAAATTGCACGCACTTTAATAATTTGAAGTTTTGTGCGTATGCAGGTGATGCTGCATATCTCAGCGAGAGTATTCAAGGCCACTCCAGTCGTGTTTTTGAGAGCTTGTACACCAGCTTAAGCTTTGCCATCTGCATTTACTATTTATAGACTTCCGAGATAATTTCAATGTTGTCCCCTCGAGTCCAAGGCCATACATTATTTATTATTTATTAGCATTGACTTTTAGTCCGGGTCTACGAACTTCTGTACTCAGGAACATTTAATCTTCATAACTTTGTTTGCAGGAGAGGTTAGTTAAAATTTTTAAAGTTATTTAGTTATTTATTTTTTTTTTGTAAAAGACGTGTCATTGGGCTTTCGAATATCACTCCTGATATTTTCTCGGGGATGTCTCTACTTCGTAAGCCTACCCATGTATCCACTTGTTGGACTTCTCGATGTATGATGATGTGGTCGCTGTAGAAAAATTGAAGCTCACGAAGTCCATCGTTGAGAGATTGTTGTTAGTTTGATTCGCAATAAGGTGATTTTTGTGATCAATTTAGACACTGTACAGAAAACAGATGCTATGCCGCACTTTGCTCAAAAAGCGATATAAAGAATTTTCACAATGATGCTTTCTTCTATGCCATGAGATGGGTCTCGGTTTACACTAATTTTCGTATTACGAGAAAAAATATCAGCCACAGCATTAGGGTAATTTCGCAAGTCTTCCTTCCACCCCTGGCGCATTACAGTAGTCCACGGACCTTATTGCCTCACGTCTATCAATCTTTTAACGTTAATGGTGGCCAAAGCCAGCTGTTCTTGTGGCTCTGTCGAAGAGGCATTGGACAGAACCTTAGAATAAAGAACTAGAGGAAAGGACATCACTCGGAGAAATTTAACCAGTTTTATATATGTGGTAGACCCCAAACGAAATATAAATAAACTATAAATAATTATTCTTGCTTCTTCTTCAAATAGCCCGTTGTATGCCCCCGTTCGCAATGTTCCCCAGTGTCCATTTCCGGCCAGCCACAACATACCCACAACAAATTGTATAATCAATTTGTAACCTAATTCATCTACTTCAGCAATTTCTTTGCTGAAGTCTGTCACCAAAATTCTAGACCTTTACGAGAACGTTTAAAACGGTCTCGTCTTCTTCCCAACAGCCTCTGCACAGCCTGGAGTCTACGATTCCTATTCTTTTTGCATGAGCCATTAATCGCACATGCCCTGTCACGAGGCCTACATAGAGTTTCAATTTGGCCTTATACATCTTGATTTCGTTATTGGATTTCGATGCAGAAAGCTTTTGTGTGTCTTACCGTTTCTGATCCCTCCCAAATTCCTGAATTTTCTTTTTGACTTCCTGGATGGTGATGCCCAAACTGAGCATTATTTAAGACTGTTAGTTTGCGCCTTTCTTCCCCAATTAATTTGATTTTTCATTTCCTGGTACTCCGCAGTACCCTGTTACGTATATTACGGTAACTTCGTTTTGATTCCTTAACTCCGCAAGAGCCCGCTTACAACCCTCTATCGTTTTGGATTTCTGTCTGGCTGTCCATGCATATTGCTATTTCTGAGGATCTCATTCGCCTTTCCATGAGTTTCTTTGAACCTATAGATCGCTGCGATTTCGTACTGAAGAACATATCTCCAGGTTTTGTTTTTCGCATGCTACTCCAAAGCCATATCCTCGCTTATTTTTCAAGCCGTCTGTGTATACCACTATGGTATTTGCTTGGATCACCTCTTTGTCGATCCAATCTCTTTTTGTTGGAAAAGCAGTTTTGAGGTTTACCTCCAGGTTGGGGTTACCGGTTTGGAAGTCGCAGCAATCTTCTTTTTCAAATATTCATGCATTCGTTCTTAATTTGTGCGATCTTCTCATGTTGGGCGTATTGTCCCTTTACTTTCCACGCTCTATTCTTACGTAAACGTACGGCCGCGTTTGCTGCCACACATTTGCCTTTGAATTCTATTGGTGTAATATTTAGGATGACGTCGTGTTGACCTAGCTGCCCCTGTGATGCCTAAACAACTTATGTGCTGCACCTGATCCAATTCCTTCTAGTTTCTGCCCACCTCCATTGCTTTCCACCAGACAACAGCGCACAGAAAGCCCTGAGTGCTTTGTGTTTCTTTTCGTATGTACATGTGCCTTGTCCAATATAGCTTCCCGTCCAGCAACACTTCCCGAAATTTTGCCTCATTTTTAATGCGCGGGGGAACTGTTTGTCTTAATTTGTGTCTTTTGGTAAAGCAGCAGAATACCGTTTTGGCTGGGTTAATCTTCAGTTCACAACCTTCAGCCCATGAGGCTTCAGGGTTGAGGATTTTCTTCAAACTTTTCTCTGACGACAATCGATAAGTCATCCACATCGTAGATAATAAAAAAAACTTTACTTGACATAGCTTCCAGTAATTCATCAATCACTATCAGCCATAGGAATGGTGAAAGAATTCCTCCTTGCGGTGTTCCTCTATTCACCATTCTATTCATTTCCAAACTTCGTATTTATTATACGAATTCTTAACATAGACTCAATCCAGCTTAATATGCCTTCATTTGCCCCCTTTTCCTCCAACCTGTTGAGGATCTTTTCGATCCTGACGTTGGATGTTTATAAAGCAGCACTACTTCGTTGTACATCAGTGCTTTTTCAAGATGGTGCACTATGCTATGAAAAGAACAGTCTACTGATCTTCCCTTTCTATAGGCGTGTTGGCAACTTGATAGTCTATCCATGCCTATCTTTCTTAACTCCAGTTCCACTAGTCTTTCTAGACTTTTCAGTAGCAATGAAGTTAAGCTTATCGGTCTGTATGCTTTAAGCATGCTCTGAGAAGTTTGGTTAGTTTATTCCAGAACCGGTTACCCCCTGCTTTGATATAATAGGGTATATTCTATCTGCCTGGTGATTTGTATGGGCTAAATGATTTTATTGCCCACTTAATTTTCTTTATAGTACGTACTTCCTTTGCCATTCTATTTTCCACCTCTACTTGGGGTCTCTGAGAGGTATCATCTACACTTACTAATCCCTCATCCCTTAGAATACTCTCCGGAAAGCTATTTAATATCAGTTTCTCTAGTGATTTCTTCATACTGGATGAGGTCCCGATAAGTTATGTTTGGCTTTTAGACTTAGAGACTATTTTCTTAACTCTAGCTGCCTCACCTGTACTTTCAATTTGGTTGGTAACAATCTTCCATGACTCCCTCTGGCCTTTCCGGCACTCAGACTTAAATTGCCTTGTATTCCCAGAGTTCCTTTCTCAACAACGAAAGTGTCTGGCAATAATAAATTTGTGTTGCTGCAAATTAATAAAAACCAATTAAAAAATAATAATGTACCTAAAATGATTTTAAAATTAATATTTTTACCTGTATTAGTGTTACGCTCCCAGGTAAACGCAACGTCTCTCGCCTGCCAGACTGTGCCCATGCCTACCGTGATAGTGAAAGAGAGCGGATATCAATAAACCAGCCGACCTGGAATTCTTGTTTTGACGATGTTGCTAGCTCTCGTACTATAATTGGTTTCATTAAAACTTGTTAACGTAAGTCAAGCGAAATTATCATATGGTACTGAATTATAAATAACGTTGTTAAAAAATAATAGCATTTTTTACGCTACTTTAAAATTTTAAATAAATTTCCTAAAAGGGTGTTCGACAGTAATATCAAACATACTTCTTAATAATTCAATCATACCTTTTTATCAAACTCACAACTGCTTGTAATTTCTGCGTCTCCTGTTAGTGTTTCGACAAATATAATAATGCAATGGCAAATCGGATTAACGATTAAGGATCAATTTATCTTAAAAACCACATTTTATCAGACAAAAGAGCTGACGAAGGGAAAATTTATTTTGTGTTGTGCAGGTACACGCTCACTTGTCACAACTTAAAAAAATGCACCGAACCCGAATATTAGCCGAGGAACCGTTCTTCTACTCACAAGTGGTCTTATTATTCCACCCCACAATTTCGAATGAATATGTAGTAATTACCTAATAGCAATGAATGAATCACTTGGTCTGAAACCAACTACATCTTGAGGTGCCCTTTGTGTACCGATTCCATACAATTATTGAGGGATCCTTCTCGAACAAGGTAAGATCCTAAGAGATAGTACTTACCTCACAAGATTCCTGTTGTTGCTGTACTTACTATCGCGGCATTACCATCGTATTGAAAATCTGACATCTTCAGGAGGAGTATGATTTACTGAAGGCACGATAGTAAGGAGCTTCCACTTCGGTTAACATTTTCTTAAGACTCATCATTTCAATGTGAAAATAATTACCTTCAACTTTTGAGTTGCTGAGGATGCAGCTAATTGAAATTATTGGCAAAGAAAACTACAGGGACTAGACGAAATATGCTTTGATAGCGAAAAAATCACTTTGCTTTATTCTTAGTAGTAATTAAGATGTTAATTATGCAATTTTTTTAAAGGAAAATAGATTTCAAAATAGAAGAAATGTAATACTTTTCTTAAGCACCGATGAGATGTTAATTAATTATGCCAAGAAAAAAGATGAAAGAGTTTCACATGTACGAGCAAATATAAGATAGGGTTAAGGGTTGTGATTCGGATTACATATTATGTCGTGAACTCTTAGCTGTTGAATTTTATTCTTTACAGAAACCTACACTGTTTACAGATCTTGCATTCTAATATAAGAACTCTTTAAAATCAGCAACATTTGAAAATTGTTCGCAATTAGCTTGAATAAATTATAAAGAAAGTAGGAATGAAGTTTTCACCTTTAGTTCTTTTTCCACTCTCTTTTTTATATATGAATGTATGACTCAAATTGCTTGTCTTTCTCTCTACTTCAAAACGAAAATTATTAGGTAACGTTTGAATAAATTCTCAAAAAATTAAAATGTATATTTTAGAATCAACTACGAGTACGTGAGGAAGTAGATAGAAAATGGTTTGTATGTTATGATGTCGCTAGTAATCTATCCTTGAACGTAAATTCTCCATATTACCTACTTCTTGCAGGGCTCCTCCTTGTATATTTGCAAGAAAGAAGATTTAATAAGGCGTAATTTAAATTTTATACAATAATAGTTCAATAGTTCGATAATAAAATCTTAATCTTGGGTCCGTTGTTTCGAATTCAATTTGGAAACGTTTTGCAAAACAAATAATAAGTTTTCTTTTCAGTCAACGCTTAAAAATTCTCTTAACAACATTGAGTATATGGCGAAAGCGATTCATAAGTCATAGCGGCCTTTTACTTCAGTACAAACTTGTCATGGTCGCATCGTTGAAGTGATTTTTAGTAACAATTTGAGGATGAAAGAGTTAGGGCTCATAAGATTCGAATATTCGATGACCTGATAAATTGTCCGAACCTCAGAATAGACGACGAACTAAATTCGAATTTTACCCGAATCGTAAATATTCGATAAATATTTGAATATTCGAATAATGCTAAATTTACCTCAAGACAATTTTAATTCCTGAATGAATGAATAACTTTATTTACCAATAAAAAATGCTATAACACTTAACAATAATTCCATAGCTTGATCTAAGATTTATAATTTGTTTAGCATATTTCCTTAATGTTAATCTCTTGTTTCTAATTTTTACGCTTTTAAGAGTATACTGTGTAAATTTTTCGGGAGAATTCCCATTATTTGGTTAGTTATGGCTCTTTCAGGGTAGAGCCATGCGGCGATTCCATACACATTTTGGAGCATCTGAAACTTAACGCTGATGTTAAAGATGCCAAAGTTGGTGTTACGAGTTACCTCAGATGATTTCCATATTCTGGACAGTCTGCCGAATTCTTTCCATACCTCATTGGGCCTATTTCGTATATCACTTTCTGTACGTCCGTTTGCTGTTATTGTAGTACCCAAGTATGTAATTTTCTTTGTAAGTGTCTTGTGTCAGTGGTCCTCATTATCTTTGTTTTGCTGCGGAACTCAACTTTTCGATGTATGTCATTGTGTCTGCTCGCTATTAGTGTTACATTTTCGGCATAGTCCAGATTATTCCGCCTCTTTTCTCCCCATATTATACCTTATAGCCGTATCAGATTGCACAACATCCAACAGCAACAACACCGCAGGGATGACAGCAAAATAATTTTGCTTTTGGCTGGATTAGATTGGCACATAAACGACAGCATACTTTGGGCGGAGAAAATACCATTTCGAGAAACTTCAGTTCGGGGTTAAGCACAGTCTACTCTAGATACAATCTCGGAGACTGACACGAACAGCTGAGCACTGGTGGTGTAAACAAAAAGAAACTTGCCAGAGTACACAATTGGAAAAGGTTGGAAAATTCTACTTTCTTGTAGTATTTCTGACAATATTTTTAACACATGGGTAGTATGACAGTTGTCAAATTAAGTTGTTGATTTAGTTATCTAATATATAACTTCAATTAAATACGTACAAAGCGACACAACAAAGGAAGAAATTTCTAAAATGTCTGATTTTTAAGGAAAAAACGAATACCGGATAATATAGCTAAAATGGAATTTTCAACTTTTTTGCTATTGTTCTTCTTCCTTACAGGCATGTTCATAGAACAACCAACACTCGTTACGCTGTAAATAAGTTTCGAAATGGAAAACAACTGTTAATTCCAGTCTCTCAACTTTATTTTATTAAGAATTAAGTTCTCAAAAGCTCATTGCATTAAGTTCGGAATCAAGTTTGGAATGAAGTTCTGATCTTCAGGAATGTTCATTAATGGTCACACATGGATTATGTATGATCAGGATTGAATCTGTCCAGCGTAGGTTCATTCGCTTTGCTCTACGTGATCTTCTGTAGGTAGACAGATTCAACCTTCCACCTTATGAAAACCGTCTAAAACTGATCGACTTACAACCTCTAAGTAAACGTCGTGATATTTCCTATACCAATCCCCGCAACCGTAGGTCCACTCCTCTTTTCCGACTCGGCCGCCATCGCACAAACTAAGGTCAAAGCGAGTCAACGACCTTTCCTCCTTTGACTTCCATCTGAGTAAATCATCCCTTCACAAAGGCTTATATCTTGATCCCGCCCATCTTGATCGACTTTCTTAATTCTTCTTCCTCTCAGTTTGTATTATTCGCAAAATTAGGATTTGAGAACAGTCGACAGCAAAAAATGTTATGCTTTTGCGTCGGGTCAAGTGATTCGGGTTAGCCAATAAGAACACTTTGCCGTTGCTGTTTTTGTCGGCTGCCGTGCTATCTAATACGGCCTTTATGCGTTCCTGTTTGCAGTTATTAGTGCATCGGCTAGAAGTACAGTTGTGGCAAAGAAGAAAAGCCGAGCATGAATATCCATCTTATTGAAGTTAACATATCATATATATTTTCTTTTCGGGAATTCCCGGGCCATTAGTGGTTGTTTTTACCTAGCATTTTGTTACGATTACAGATATAAAAAATAAACGAATTCTGATCATAATTATCCCATTTCCGCTTTTGAAAAGTGACTTGGCTTTAAAAATGTTTTTATCTTTAAAGAATAAGTTGAAAATTTGCCCTTTAAGTCAAACAAATTTATCAAATGCGGAAACAGGAAGACGCGTTAGGTGTAATGAGTCTTCTGTTCAGAGATTTAAAAAAAATATAAAGTAACTGGTCAAATAGAAAGAAAACAGGGCAGCGGAAGGAAGCATGCAACTTTGGACAGGGAAGACCGATTTATAAGTGTAAGTGCTCAGGGATCTTAAAAGAGAGTTCATTAAAGCACCTTCTAAAACAATTTTTGAAAGAACAATTCGTGGACGCTTACAAGAAGTGGGACTCCAAACTCGAAGCCCAACAATAAAGCCTATTTTGACTGCCAAAATGAAGGATGCAAGGCTAAAATGGACTTGAACTAAGAGATTTCTCAGGTGACAACTGGAAAAATATATTGAATAGTGTGGGTAGTATTAGGCATCCTTAAATAACTCCTGTTGTGATTTTTATTAATTTACTGTATTCTCCGTACAGTAGACTCGCCGTAGCTTGAACTAATAAATACCAATGGTGTTCACCCGATTGAACTTTTTCATATTATTATCGGGGACACATTTTGGCTTTAAATAGCGCTATTTACATATAAAAACAGAATATAGAAAAGAAAAAGAGACTTAATTTTTCAAACCTAATTTTTTATGACCAAAGAAGTTTTTTTTAGCAAAATGATGTTTAGGTTTTTTTTTAAAGTAATGAAGTCTGTTTTTCTTCTCTGCAACACTTCTTAAAATAGCTTTTTCCCTTATAATGTTTAAGGCCGAAAGTTCGTTCCAATTAAACAGGCTTTCTTCGGACCATTGAATTATTGTCTTCAAGGAACTTATTGCATCTTGCGGAGAAATTTTGACAGAAAAATAGTGCACATGTTCAGGCTCGCTTGTGTCACTGTCGTAGTTCCGAAACTTCTCCATTTATCCACTCTTCCATCTTAAAATTTTGATATTGAGCAGTATTATAATGAGCAAATGAATCATTTAATTTTCGATATTTTGAGAGGATGTTTTTCGAAGTACTCTGTGATTGTTGGGAAGGAGCGTGTGGGGGGTGTTTAAAATTCGTCAAATTTGAAGTCGCGAAAACTTTCTCTTACAGCAACTGCGTTAATTCCACAAATTGATTAAAAATGCATAAAAACTAAAAATATTAAATTGTTTACCCCGAACCCCCCGCTCCCACCAGCAAACACTTTTATAATGTTAAGCAAGGCCCTCCCCCGCTCCCTCCACCCCACCACACTTTTATAATGTTAAGGCCCCCACTCCCTCACATTAGCCGCAGTTCACGCTACCGCGAGTATATCAATCTATTATTTTTCTAAATTTCTCTTTCTTAGTCCACAAATCTGTGTTTGTTATTCCATGATTAACTGCAATGTGTTTGGTCGGTGTATCCTCTGCTTGGTTTGAAGTAAGATTCAACCCCCACGCCATTAAATAACTTTTTTGACATGGTACCAATCGGGGAACATACTCTACTCAACAAAAAAAAATCATCTGAATCGGTCCACGGGTTACAAAGTTAGACAACGCCTCCCTCTCTCCATCTTAAATCCAAGTCAGCAACAAAAAATAGCCATCCAAATTGGTCCACGCGTTACGAAGTTAGATTTGACTCCCACCCCCATCAGATCAAAAATTTTTTGACATGGGACCAATCGGGCAACATACTCTACCCAACAGAAAAAGAAGCATTCAAATCGGTCAACGCGTTATATTATACCTATATATGTATGGCCATAACAAAAATTAAAATAAAACATAACGAACTTATCGTTTTTGGGAATGTGTTAATAATGTTATTCCTCGCCAGTTATTCTAATATTAGAGGTTTTCTTTTTTGGTTATTTTTATCATTACTCCTTTTTTCAGTAGCTGAGCTTTTAATCAATCTTCTCCGGATGCTTTGTTGTTTTTTTATGTTCCTTATAGTCTCTATAATTTTTCGATGCTTGCATCAGGTCAATTGCATCTTCGTTAATATTTAATTTTTCTCTTCTTCTCTATCCTGCTGTTGTATATTATTATCGTGGTTGTTGGCTTCCCTAAACTATAGTTCATATCGTATCTCGTAGCAGCCTTTTCAACGTCTTTTGCCAGGTGAGAGTAATATCTTCCTTGGTTTCCGGTAGTCTTCTAGCATCCCAGTATTTATTTGACTGTTTATTGGTATGTTGAACATATTACATCAGTTTTTTAACTTTCCTGCTGCGTGAGGGATTGTCTCTGTAAAGTGATTACGTTTCTCAGTTGTTGCCTGCTTGAATTGTTGTTGTATGTAGGTATTCTGTGTATTCAATTATCAGTTCATCTGCATATATGCATCTGTTAGGCAGCTGTTATTGGCTTAGGTTCGCCATATGTACCCAATATGTTTTCCAAGTCAAAATTGTCTTGATCAGTTTCTGCATTTAGATCCTCACCTAGGATTATAATATCAGGTACCGTGGTTATAGTGCCTGTTATTTGTTCATAGAATATATTCTTGTTTTCTTTGTCAGCATCCTCCGTAGCGTTGCATTGTATGATTGTTAGGTGTCTAGACTTAGCCGAAAATCTTGCTATCATTTTATTTCATTAATTGGCTTCCATTTAACCTTTCCAATGTGTGACGCACGACCACCACGCTATGGGTCCCGGGTTCGAGACCAGGTATCCCCTTGAGCTTTTATTAAGAAAATAAAATAATCCACTCCGTCTCTGGGCTGTTGTCTAGCTCGCAGCAATGCAAAAACAAGACTTTCCAGTTTCCTCACTTCCCGTACCCTAGTTCCCTTCCGGCCAAAACCATGCTAGCGCATCAAAGGGTTGTCCCCTAGGATTTGGCCAAATCGTATAAAAAAAGTCCTATAAGCTCAAACTCCTTCAATCGCGCTGGTCTATCCTATCTTGTTAACTTTTGCGCAGAGTTATATTCTATAAGATTTGGGTGAATATTCTGATATTAATTGCAATCAGAATTGTGGAACCGTAAAATTGGTAAATATCTATCAGGCAGGGATGTATTCACATAAAAACATAATTGGATATTAAGCTCTAAAAATAGTTTACTTCCTGTTTACATGTTTTTCTGAAGAGCAATTAAGTTTTAATTACGTGCTTAATGTTCTCCTCAGTAGGTGGATAATTAATTTGATATCAAATATCTTTAGCAGCATTTGCTAAAAATAAATACTAGATTAAGACATTAATTTCATCTTTCCATCGCAAATTAGGATTTCTTTTAAATAGAAAACCACGCCTCTGGAATATTCCGTACATTCCGTGCATATATTTTAAAATTTGAATTTTCGCGTAATTAGAGGCCGCCTAATTATTATATGCGAAATGCAAGCACGCCTGAACGTGATCTCTCACTAATCAGCAGATATAATTGCGCTCTGGCAAATTAAATCCTACTGAGATAGGGAGCTGTTGCAGGTATCCACCTGTCTCATACTTCTATTCGCCCCACCTTATGAGACATGAAACTTGCAGGAGAGTGGACTGAGAGCAATCTAAAAAAAACCTTTTTGCAGACATTTTTTTGCCTATGTGTTCAGCCTTTGAGTGGCTGATTTCGCTAATGAGGAAAGTCGCACAGGAAAAATTCGTTGTCATATACACGACATGGCACGAATTTTGTTTTTACGTTCATCGTCAACCAAATCAGAGCTTCCTTAAGCACTTAAGCACAAGCGGAATAGCTCCGGGGCAACGTTAATAACAAGGAACAGGATATGATGCTACGTGCGATGAGAGCAATGAAAATTTTCTTTCATTACATCACGGTAAGGTATAGTACATAAAAGTGCTTCTGGTAATTTCCGAGATACTTTTACGGAAATATGGTTTTCACAGAAAAACTAATTGCTCATTAAATTTACACAGAATTCATTAATTGTCACAAGATTCTCTTCAGATTGAGCACTCGTCATATTTATAGGAACACTAAATATACTTCTCTTCCAAAACGTTTCTTTTTCGTCGTAGAGTGGATCAAATTTGTAACATAATCTTCCTTTAGTTTCTCTTTGATAGAATATGAGTGCAGCTTATCGTGAAATGAAAGTAATGTTTAAAATAATAAACAAGAAATTTTCCCTTGGGAATGGTTTTACAGCACAACATATTTGTGCTGTAAAACCATTTTACAGGTACCTACTAGGTATAACCTAGGCTTACTACTCAGCTAGACATCAAACTTATCATCTAAGTACCACACAAAAATAAGGTGGAAGGTGCCACCGTTTTGATAGTGATGTAGAAACATTTATGAAATTTAGTAATTTGATCGCTAGTCGTCTTTTGTCAGAAGTTAAAGATGTAACCGATCCTTGAGATATTCTTCTTTCCTAAATAAGCCCAACGACATTAGCCCAAAAAATGCCCTAGTCTGTCGGCGTTCGAAAAGAGAATAATAGAACCATGAAGGCAAATTTAAGCAACCTCCTACAGTATGTACGGAGCCTATACAAGACTAGTCAATTTTAATTTGGGTTTCGCCAATGAATAGAAGCTTCGTTTGATAGGGTTCGTCAAGTTTTGTGGATCATCGTTTTTCGAAGTGTTAGGTGGAGTTAGACCGGCTAATGATGAAGTTAATGCTATCGTCAGAAGGCTGATGGAATTAAGAACTATACCTGAATCCAAAACAGGATTATTAAAAAAAAATTTGTTTTTATTGTAGGAATATCATTTATGGAAGAGAGCCAAATCAGCGTATAACAGAATAAATACATTCTTTGTCAGTTGACAAGGAACAGTTTTAATGTTATTAAGGAAAACTATCTCTTTACTGCCACTTTTGTTTGTGGAGTCCACTTCAGTCAATCATTAGGCAAGACAGTACATAAGGACTCCTGGTGACGTTGAATATGTGAATATTATTAACTTCTGAATAAGCCTTATAAAGCTGGGCTCAAATTGAGTCAGTCATTCACGCACAGCCAAGTAAAAATCTTGATTGACTCGAAAAGTAGACATAATTTAAATACTTGCAAAAAAATTTACAAAACTTATTAAGCCGCCTATTCCAATTCAATTATAATCAAAGCGTGAGCACACAGTCATAGTCATAAACATACACAATTCAATATGTTAGCTTACATTAAAAATACTTAGCGAAGCAAGCAAAAATAAGCTAAAAAACCTGAATGAAGTTGACTTAAGTGCGCTTGTTTTATCAACAATATGCAGGACTGTGTTTTTTATTAAGTTTTTTGCATCAAAAATGCAAAACCAAAATTTACCCAAACTAATAATCTTAAAATGGCTTATGCCTTGTTTCAGCCTCTTATGAATTAGACTTGTATTTAAGGGTGTTTATACATGATTGACTTAGTCTTATTCAGTGTAGATTGTTTTATTTGTATAGTTTTGTTTATGTTTGATGAAGTCAATGTGTGTCTCAGCCTTAATTCTAAGGAAAACAACAGTAGGAAAAACGGAATGGAGCCTTGGGGAGCACCGCTTTTGACCTATAGTCTATAACTTGCTGTTTTTTTAACGCTAGGAAGATAAAGAGCTCTAAACATATTTTCTTGTAAACCTGTTATAGTAATATTCGTTATGTTGTATATTCTATTTACTTGCATTTTGAACATTATTTGCTTTCTTTGTCACGAAATTTCTAATATGCGATTTTAGGTGGTATACTTAGATGATTTAAACATTCAATATTTGCAGCAACGCTTGCGGTAAAAGTCAAAGAAAATTTACTAAAACCTAATGCGGTATCCAAAAATTCCTGCTGTTAGTCAACTACTTCAAGAAATTTTACCAAAAGTCCCAAAGTCAGATACAGCAAAAGGGAATGGAACAAATTTCAAAGAGCACAACAAAATAATGAAAGCCCCTTCGATTCGGCAATCATTAAAGTGCAAAATTATCCCGTTATTGTGTTCCGAATAAGTAAACGTAAATTTTTGAAGAGGATAATCCAACACTTCATCCAGAAAATGCATAAAATTCGTTGCTTGTCTTTCAAGTGTACGCAAACAAATTAAGCCTTATTCAGCAGCAAAAGCCTTTTACTTAGTATTCATGCCCGAACTGAGGAAGACTACTCCTAGCTGCCTTAGGTCGTGAATTGCATATAAATGTCATCGACTTGTATCCCCGCCCGTATATGTCGTTCCTTTAATAGGACATTCATGGGACAGAGTATGCAAGTTGGATGCCTTGTGAGGATACAGGCTCTGCTACTTTTGCTACTATCCCAGTATGTGGACTTATGTAAATTTGTCGTAAATAGCGTTAGAAGATGTATAGGTGGCTCTGGTAGATGTAAGTCAAAGCTACGGTGGCTGACGGAGCAGCGCCCAAGCTTTTCACTGTGGATAGACGTGCAAAAAGCCATCTCATTCTTTCGCCGTATTCAAAGTGTTTCCCTCTATCCTTTAGTCCTTTTTATTAAAAAACTATTTTAAGTGGCTCTGATGCACCACCAAAGGCTTGCAAGTTTGCTTTATGCATACCGTTAAGCAAAGGCTTTCTGCACGAGTCCTGAAATGGCTAGCGACCGCGTCTTTGTGACTGCAATTTATATTTCGTAATTAAATTCACTAAGAGGGATATTTCTCGGAGGAGGAATATTATTTATGTATAGTCCTTCTTAGTTTCTTTGTTAAGCCGATGAATTAATCGGCTCACTGGGTTTATTTTCACTTCTATGGGTGTGTAACACTTGATTTTAGCGCCATCTGTACTTCATTCAAACAACACATTTCGCGTAAAGCACCTTCGACAACCATAACAAGTAGTTAAACATAGTTAAGAGTTCCAAAACCCCTTCGAAGTGGTGTTTTGTCCAAGTAGTAGCGTTGCCTACTTGATTCTACAGTTGGGTACCGCTAGGAGGTATGTAGAATGCAAGTAAGTGGGAACAGCCCAGCCATGACCAAGTTACATGAGGCGAAACCATAGCAAAACCTTGTGAAAATTCGCATCGACTTGTTCCTCTTTTCGCACTGCTCTCCCTTTGTTAAGCCTCTTTTGTGGCATTTGTGTGAACATTATAACAAAACTCTTTTCTCGCTTTGTTGACTGGTGTTACGACGGTAGTAAGTATAAGCATATATAAGTGCTCAAAGCCAATAATTCTTTTTTCACCCCGTTTTCATTTGCTGCTATGTACACGTACATATTTTTCGTCTGAGACAAAATAGGCGAATGAGTGCCCATGGAGCACCTCTGGATTGCACTTTTGAATTGTGTGCTGCAGTGGGTGCCACCCATCTACCGTGAAAGGTAGAAAATAAAGCGTCGAACACAAAAAGTCTATTTAGAACAGGCTTTTGACTGGCGAAGTATTTGTTTATGCTTCGTCTTTTTCGTTTTGCTCTTTGGGCTCGTTGAAACTTGGTCTGATTTGATTCAGCGTACAGAAGTGGCCGAGTGCAAGGGTCTCATTGTGGCCTTTGTAACTTTTAGCACACCCAACTGTTCTAAACAATAATTAGGTAATTATTTTTAGTGTTTGACTGGAGCAGGATTAAGTAGCCAGAAATTGAAATTAACTGCATAACTAGGTTATTGAATCGTATTAAAATTTTTGAGTAGTTTTTCATATTTGTGTGGAAATTTGGTGGGTGAAATGAATACTAAACGAATATGTATAACGATTAAAGTGTTCATGATGCATTGCTATGAAATACATACTTGTAGTGGAAACGAAATGCGTACATTTATTTTTTTAGAGGCTAAAGCATGTGATATGAGATTTATGAGTTTGGTAGGAGTGGTTTTGAGAATAATGAAGCGACAAGCAGCGCTAGAATTTATACATAAAAAGCTGTAAATTGGTCCTTGATCGACAGCAGTAATTTATAAAACTGCATTTATATTTGGCAGTAAAGTGATAGTTTGGTTGCCATTTTTATACAACAAGCTAATGAATTTACTTCTCTGGATTTTGTACTCAAAAGTGTAAAAAACGTAGCCAGAATCACTCGGCCCGCCTTTGTGTGACCGTCGTTTATTTTTGAAAATAGAATAATAGTTCGAAAAGTGGAATGCGTGTAGATAGTTTTATGTTCGGCAGATGGCACACCGGTCCAATATTTTATCCTCTTTCGGGGGTTAAAGTGGAGACAATTAATGTTTCTTGTTTTAATCTGAATAAATGTAAAAATTCCTAAAAAAATGTAACTTCGAGACTTCGAAGGTCATTCTTCAAAGGATATAATCTTCGAAGGATATAATCTTTAAAGATTTGAGTGTTCGATACTTCGGAGTTTGCACGGTATAAATAATAAAATTGGAGAAAATTGTGTGGCTTTTGTAGAAAATTATGATGAATGAATAACATGCGAAATTTCGAAATCTTTAATTTGGACTAAGCCGATTTGGCTTCTGTTGCTCTAATATATTTTCCAAATTTACTTGATTTATAGTAAAAAGATAGGAGTAAGCCGATTTGGCTTCTGTTGCTCTAATATATTTTCCAAATTTACTTGATTTATAGTAAAAAGATAGGAGTAAGCCGATTTGGCTTCTGTTGCTCTAATATATTTTCCAAATTTACTTGATTTATAGTAAAAAGATAGGAGTAAGCCGATTTGGCTTCTGTTGCTCTAATATATTTTCCAAATTTACTTGATTTATAGTAAAAAGATAGGAGTAAGCCGATTTGGCTTCTGTTGCTCTAATATATTTTCCAAATTTACTTGATTTATAGTAAAAAGATAGGAGTAAGCCGATTTGGTTTCTGTTGCTCTAATATATTTTCCAAATTTACTTGATTTATAGTAAAAAGATATAATTAATAATTCTAGACAAAGCTATACAAGTCATGGTTAAGAGGGCAGACCCAGTTAGAATCTTGAAATAATAATTTTTTTTTGCATTTTCTCAAAGTAGAATATTTTAAAAGTATTCTTTGAAAATTTTAGACAAATCGGACCGTTATTTATGGGGATATATAATATCGTATATTTATGGAGATATATATGTATATATCGTACTCAAAACTATAAACGCGTTTTTCTTGAACCCATATTTTCGAAGTCGGTGATCACTGTAACTTGAGAACGGCTTTGTCGATCGGTTTGAAATTTTTCTCACTTATTCTATACATAATTGTCCTCCGGATGGACGAAGGATTTCTTTTTTGGACGATTATTTTTTTTATAGCCGAAAATGCGAGTGAAATTTTAGTCGAATAAAGAACTTTGACTTTCAACATCCGCCATTTTGTGAAAATTCAAAATTTTTCAAATCCCTTCGTCCATCCGGAGCATTATGTCATTGACTAATGATCCCTTTTGTTTTTTTTCTTTCCGATGATCCAGAGCGAGCAGCAGTGATCACGGCAAAACACATTTTTTCAACCCCTCCCAAATTTGCTGTATCCCCACTCATTTTCCAATATTTTGCCATAAAAAAAAATATTTTCTGTAAATACATATCTTTCCTGTGGAAAAACATTTGTTATTAATTATTTTAATGCGTGGCCAAAAAAAATCCTAAAAAAAGAGCTTTTTTCGGAAGTCCAACTGGGTCTGCCCCCTTAACTTCTAGTTTGTTGGTTACTTCGAAAGTAAATATCATCAAAAACATGTTCTCACTATGCTTGGAGCGAAATTAAAGTTCAAAAGTTATTTTTATAGCCGCCTAGAGATGGCGTTTTTGGCGTTTCAAAACTTAAAATATTTTTACTGGTTGACTGGTTGACACGATTTGAAAAAAATTACTGGACCGATTGTTCTGATTTTTTGATATGTTGTTGTACACATGTGTAACTGAAATAGGGTCTCGTGGATCGCTTTTTAATTTTCCTATTTTTAGCTGATTTCCTAACTAAACAAAAACAGCCGCCATTTTGTCGTTTCTTAATGAAATTAAATTATCCTATTTTGGACTTCCATACAGAAAGTTATCCAATTTTTTTTAGGTCATCTAGTCGGCCGATATTATGTCAACCAGAAATTTTAGGCGTGTTTTTCATAACGCTCTTATGGCCCAAAAAAGGCTAATAAAAATATAAAATTTTTTTTACGCTCTTAAAACATCAATAAACATTTCTGAAAAGTTTCATAATTAACTTTTTTCTATTAAATTTAGATTTTTTTTTTCAATTTGAAGGGGGTGGGGGGGGGGTCCCTATTCAGTCACTATTTTCTTTATTTATTTATGTTCAAAACGTATTAAACGCCTAATATTCTACATGTTTTACCTAGCGTATAAAAAGTAGCCACTTCGAAGCTTCAAAGTTTTTAATTTCCGAAGATTTTAAACGGAACTTCGAAGACTGAAATTCGATTTTTTGCTACCTTCGAATGTTTGGTACGAAGTTTCAAAGCTTTGAAATTCAAAACTTCGAAGGAAAATGATAGCCCCCGTACATATAGTGGTATACCTACTTCTCAGGTAATGAATTTATCTTAGTATTTTTATCAAAATAGTTACCATTCGCCCGCCAAGAATTATGAAAAAAAATCCTTAATAAGGATATTTGACAAAGGAGGGGTATCGATAAGCTACGAAAATAGGCCATTATTCTTTCTGTTGTTTTCCGAAATTTTCTATATCACTAGACGTCTGTTCGTTATCGGAGCTTAAGAGAAACTCAAAGTAATCGTCAATTTCATTAAAAGTACTCGTTTCCTGGTTGTTTTGTATAAGTATTGCAAAATATTAATCATTTTATGGGAAACTCTGTATTGCGGAGTTTATAGGAAACTCCGCAATATAGAGTTTATAGAACAGGGAAATACGGCAGACAATATCAAAGGTGATCTTAGAATCTTTTGTCAGGGGTCCTAGTTAGATTTTAGTCATTGCAGGCGATTACAAACTTGTATAATAATATATTGCTGTTAAAATATTTTATTCCACCTGTCACTTTTACAGTACATTAAAAACGCTATAAAAATTTGATTTGAATGGTTACATCATTGTAAAAGACGTAAAAAAGTGTTTCGCGTAAGCACGATAAGGAGATGTAGATGTGAATGCGCGAGCGCAATAGAGTACGCATATTGTTCACACTCGAGCACATAAGCCCTCTGTTTGCTTAAAGTGGTAATTAGCAATATATAAATTCTATAATAAAAAGTAAATATGTATAAATAATATAATGAAGGTCAATAATGCTCTCTTTCGCACATGCCCATCCACATTTGCTTCTTTTTATCGTATTTACTCGAAACATCTTTATTTTTATAGTGTTTTGAATGCACTGTAAAAGTAATGAGCGAAATTTTTGTATTTTTGAAAATTTCCAGCAATTGGATTAAAATTTTATGGTTTTTTGTGGCAAACAAATATTTTGCTTGGAACATTTTTTTAAAAGCCAATATTCGATGGAAAATTTCCTGTAAAATCCCAAATCATTTATATTATAATATTAAGTTTTTTTTTATTATAATTTTAAGTTTTCCTCCTTCAATCTTCTTTCATCATTCATTTTAATATTAAATCATTACTACTTAGATTAGTATCTGAGTCTTAATTTTTGTTACCAAAATTTAAATCTTGACAGGCAATATTTCCCTAAAAGCTAACTTCTCCAGAGCTAGTCTGTGTTACTGCTTTCTCATTTACTTTCTAATTTGCCAAAATACATTTAAACTGTTCCGTATAATTAAATTAATCGGAAAGACGGAGTGGATTTTTTAATTTAATTTTAAAAACCCACGAGGAGACCTGGTCTCGAAACCGGAAACCATCACATTTGATCCAACTCCGTCTCCAAAAAAGCTTATTTTTGACCCAGGAAAATCAGTGAACAAAAATCTCTAACTTGTCATCGCGCATTTTAATTATTACGCCTTTTGTGAGTTGTTGATAATATTAGGTAATGTATCGCTATTTTCGTGCCTTTCAGTTGTTAAGACTTTGCTAGCCGCCGAAGTTGAATCAAATTCAATCTATGTACATATATACGTACATATGTGAGTTTTCCATATCTTTTGGCCCAATTTTAATAATTCTGTTTACTTAAAGTGGCTCCTTCAATTTTAGAATTTTTGTGCATGACTTTTTCAGGATCATCCGTGGACTTGAGATGGACTCCCTTAAAAACAATAAATATTTTGATGCCTGAGTTCGGTTTCGAGATGATTTAGCCGATCTAAGATTTTACTGTCTTGGTTCGCCAGCTAAGTCATTTAATTTTACAAATTAGCTTTTTTATTTTTTTTTACCTTAACCAGCTCTTTTTCATGGCATCAAAATCATTTATATTTACTAATTCTGGCCTCAAAACCATTTTTGGTTTGCATTATTTTTGAAAAAGCATCTAACAGTTCTCCCATGGTTCCATCTCTAACTTTTTTGTTTGTCATTTTGCAGTTTGTTTAATAGATTTGTATTGCCGCTCGGTATAAGTTCAGGTAGCAGTCTTTGTGTGTTACCAAAGATTGTCACCTTTATGTTTTGGTGATGAATTAATTAGCTACAAATCTTGAAAAAAAAATGTTTTGATAAGCAGATGTCGCAAAACATACCTCGCATTAGACAAGATTTAAGTGTACATTTGCTTCAGCAAAACATATACTACTTATTACGTGGAAAAATTAAGCTTTTTTACCTGGAAAAAATATCACTAGTCGTCCAAAGGTCCCAGGTTCGAAGTCCACCGATGGTGACCCATGGTTGTTTTCTGCTGACAACATTTCACGATAAAAATGTCATGGGGCTTGCAGAGGAAATGTCAGTGGTTTGAAATCTACTTAGAAACCCACTTTGAAATTGTAGGTCAACTTTCAAGTGCTGTCTCGAATCGGGTGAAGTTGTTCTTCCGGCCCAGGCCCGGCCCGGTTTAATTTTGCTAGTACCTATTGCATTAGTACATGTATGGGAAGTTAGCATTTCATTACTGGACTTTCTACCTGGAGCCTTTCATCTGCCAGCACATGGGCTTTATCTGATAATAATGTCCAAAATAAGCTCGTTCGTAAGCGTTATGCGCTTAAGCGGAGTCAATAATAATTTTTTATGGTGGAGTGGAATTCATTTACAGAGGATTCAATAACATCAAGGTTATTCGAGAATTTTTCGCCTGCAACTTTTAAAAATCTGATTCCATGATGGTTGTGGATTTTCTCTACCTAATCCCTCCCTCTACACTGATTCTCTACCTGGTCCGGTTCTGCGACAACGCCTTTAACATGATTTGTTGGTGGAGGTACCTTCCTTCTCTACGGATCTTCTCTGTGTTGTGGTCGTCCAATTCGGCGTCTTCCGTGGGTCCCGTGCGGGTTCCAATCTAGAGACTGTTGTCCCATGTTGTTTGGCTCTTTTCTTAGTATGTGATCTTGTCACTTTTGCCCGCGAAAACTGTCTATCCCGTCTTGGCCTGTAAGGCTGCGTAGGTTTTCGTTGATAATGACCTGCGGTCATTTCCATGTGGAACACCCGTATAACAGAACACATTTTACGTTCGATTCAAAGATCCGGAGTTTTGCCCCTTTGGAGATGTTGTTATTGCGCCAGATCTTAGCAAGAGCATTAAACGCAACTCGAGCCTTATTGATGCGAGCCTGTGTATCAGCTTCAGCCGTCTGCTATAAATATGCTTTCGAGAGAGAAAAATTGCTCTTCAAGATATATTTCATTTGGTCTCTTGTATTCCAGCTCATAAGTTTGGTTCTATCAGCATTGATATTAAGCCCTGCTCTGCGATCTTCTCTGTTTGTTGGATAGGAGACATACGTCGTCGGCGCAGTCCAAGCGTGTAAGGTGGTTAAAAAGTTTCCATCTAATCCTTTGCATTGGGTGCTCGTCTAGGGCGCTGCTCAATAGGTCATTAATGATGATCAAGAAAATCAAAGGTTTTCCTTGTGTAGGACTTGACATTGGGCTCCTCTCTCCTACGTAAAGCTGCCTATATATACTCGCGATCAACGTTGTCAAACGCCTTCACAAAATCGACGAACATGACCAAATTTCTGCTAGCGCCAAAGCTCTCCGATTCTTTATAAGTATTGTTCAATTGCAATGCCTTTTGACGTAAAGATGTGAAAACAACAGCATATCTTTGATGCCAGGAGTATAGCGCATTTTCCATTTTTTGGCATTTCTGAAGGTTTTTCGTTTTTATGATTCCGTACGAAAATGGAAAAAAGGAAACTTTACCAACTTGAAATCTAGAATAGTTTTAAATAATGCTTGCCCACCTTTTTTATTGCAAAAGAGGCCGAAAGGAGCGGTGAACATTTTAAAGTGGAGCCACTAGATCAAGTGGTATATCATATGAAAGGGCTTCATTTCTACATTATAAAATATCTTTTCAGTTCCCTTTAAGCGGCATAGTTTTCGACTTATGATGAAAAATGTGTAAAGAAATACCATTCCCCCACCCTAATCTCTGAAGTTTGCAAAGTAAAAAATATGAAATAATTAGAGTTAATAGAGGTTTATGTAAATATTTCAGGAAAAATAAAACGATGTCTCTAACTAGCATAGTCTTTTTGAAAATCAAAAACCTTCCGAGGTACGGAACCCTCAGTGCGCCAGTCCGACTCGCACTTGGACTTGGATTTATATTGCTAAAAAATCCTAAAATTGTGGAACATTGACGTTTTAAGATTGAAATGATTGATTTGGCAATACTGTATTTATCTGCTAATGAAGCAGCACTTTGTAATTTCTCTAGAATTTAAATTTTTTGCTTAACTGTTAAAAGATTTTGATTCTTTCGCATACGCATAATGATGCAATTAAAATACACTTTGAACAACAGTGGCAAACTCGATAAAAAAATTACAAAAAATAATTCTTGATCTTCGTTAGCACTATCGTTACCAATTCCATATAACGTGCTAACATCAACAATAGTTTTCTTAGAAAAGGATGTAAAAGAAACAAGCTTACAGATGTGTAGAGTTATGGAACAAGCCCACACAGATACATACTTTAAAAAATCCCATAAAATAAGCACGCATGAATTAACACAATCAACAATATTCGAGATTGTAGGTTTAAATTGTAGGAGACCTAATGTTAGAATTGGCTATTTCACTGGAAGATTAAATTATCGAGATTCTACTGTATTTTGCTACTTTTTTAGTGCGCCACATTTCAAATGAGAACTGTCGAACAGAGTTCTGTTGAGCAAGCAATGTAGTTATAAATATTTCATTTATTTACCTGGGATCTCTGCTTATGTTTTTACAAGATTTATATTTTCTCAAAACGACTTGTTTCAGTTGATTCCGCAGTCTTCATTTCTTTGATAATTTCTCCAATATTCCCTTATTATGCATTGCTCTTAATAAAATAAGCTTAACATTAAATTTGAGAATAAATTATTTTCAATTATATTTAAATTGAACTTTGAGCTGAAGAATCGCCATCACCAATTACTAAGATGGAAATGGATTTGAACTTCCTAGTTTGCTTTATTGCCTTTTTGCACACATTGCAAGTACTTTTTTATCAAAAGCGTCTCCAATTCTTTTACTATAAACTATTATATATTTGCAAATGTATTTTAACCTAACGTAAAGATTTCTTGAATTATTTTCGCATCGTTTATTTTTGTAAAAATTAATTGCTCCTTTCTAATGTCCTCCGGACGTGTGTTTCACGAATCATTCGTTTCGTCAAAGGAATTAATTAGTCCAATTCACTAGGGCTGGCGACACAACCCCATAGGAAAAAATAATTTTCTCCAATTAAACGAAACAACAAAACTCTCGACTTTAGACGACTGGTGAATGGTGATTACTGTGGGCCTCAATATCATCATGTCAAAATTCAAATACACGCGTGTCACCTCTTGTTCACCTCTTCCCACTTAAATAAAATTCGAACAAAAGGAACAAAGTTATGGCATATGCGTTCCCTGTTCGAGTAGGTGGAGAATACTGAACAGTGCACACCGTTAAATCCGAAAACCAACCCAAATATTCTGTAGAATTGTCAGAATAGAAAGCAGTTGGAATCAGATATGATTCCTTCAGCTCAAATAGGGGATACAAGGGGCCTGTGGAGTGTGCATGACGCCCTCACAATGGGGGGCAATTATCGCTATCACTATGCGTTGGTAGTCGCAATAATTTTCCATTATATTCTTCATGGATGATTTCTTTCTAAAAAAGTGAATTTAAGGTTTAATTTATTCGTACAATTTAAAATTAAAACGATTTTCGTAGACATAGTTATTTTCAGGTGAAACGACTGTAATGTGCAAGTTATTTTTTCCAAAGAAAAACTATCATTTTTAGTATAAAAAATGTGTACTGATATTTTACCCTATTATAATAGGTCATTATGATTACCAAAGCATAATTTGGTGTCACAATTGCCCACAATATGGTCTAGCGCGTTCCGATTCTCCCCTAAGAAATTTTGGCGTGGGACCGAAAAGGGGTGCTATCATCCTCTGCAAGAAAGTGAAAGGACAAAATTTATTGGCTGCGAACTGTCATATCCTGGTTATGATTAAATCTGACATGCTATTGTCCTCCAATTACACGCGTCACATACATTGGCCGGGGGCTGTTTATATGAGGGATCATCGGCGCGTGTGTCGGATGCAAATAGTCTTTGCCCCTTGGGTTTGTCTTGTTTAATAGTTCACACCTAATTTTATTTGTGCAAACAGATTAACATTGGGAAATTTTGAGTTTGTAGCTGTTTAACTGATATTATTTTCGTATAGAGGATTTTTTTAAATGTATTTTAAATATTCTCAATTTCAAAATCAGTGAATTTATTGTTTGTTTTAATTTCAGATCGGCGAAACAACTACAATAGTTCGTTCAGACCACGCAACAATAATTATCAATCTGATAACTCAAACAGCCGTGGTAATAATTGGGTACGAATGGATGCGACTCCCAACAGCAATTGGGTACAAATGAGCAACAGTAACAACTATAGCAACAGACAAAACTATGGTGGATCATCGAACCAAGGTCAAAATTCTCGTTACAACAGCTCTCAACAGGAAGGCTATCAACAAAATCAAAGATTTGGAAATGGTAATAATCAACATAGGGGCGGAGGAAGAGGAGGTAGTTATCAAGGCGGCCGAAGCAACAATTATAATAGGCAATATAGGAATTAGACCGCATCTATAGCGAGGCATTTATAAATGTTTTTAAAATACGTTTAAGTTCTTTTAGCTTATTCTTCATTCATTCACATTTTAAACAGTTTACATCTGAAAGATTAAAAGTTATGATTGTATCGAATTAATAAAAACCAGTGGTGGTGTACAATTTTTCAACAAGTTTTTTTTTATTTAATTAGAATAGCATTGGTTCAGATTAATTTTATTAAAGCAAATGATTTTCAGTTTATCTTTTTTCAATATGCAATTATCCTTTTCTTATTTTCATTTTTTCTCGTTATACTTGGAAAAATTTTTGCCACCCGTAACGATTTGATGTTTTATTGTGTCTGTGAATGTAGATCTGAATGGTTAATGTGAAAATAAATTTTTCTATAATAATGAAGTTCTGACTTCTCATTATTTTTAACTTTATTATATTATTAAACTTATGTCTTATATAAGACAAGTGTATACAATACAAAAATAAATATTCAAAACGTGCGTTCAAGGCTTTTTGTCTCAGGTTCCTGGAGGAAACATGTTATGCGTAACCATTGCGCCAGACTACATTGTATAATTTATTTATTTATTTAAGGTAGAATTCTGTATGTTGGGATAGTCAGCATGTTGGGAGACTTTCAATATTTCGTAAACGTGTTATGGTAGCACCATCGTTTAAACTGCCAAAGTTACATCTGAGTTATATCTAATCATTCGTGTGGTTACAAAGAAAGAACAATCAATTGTTGCATTTTGTCAGCTAAAATTATGAATTTTATTTCGAAAAAAAATTCAAAAAGTTTTCTGGGAGTTTTTTCAAGTGGCGGTTAAGTGAATATTTTCCATCGATCATCAAAAGTATGTATACACTCTGTTGCAAAATTATAAATCCACCCCGAAGAAATTAGAAGATTTTTGTTTTCTTCAATAGAATTTTGAAAAACTTCCTTCTACTAAGACTGCATTAACCGTAAATATTTTGAAATTCTTTGACCATTTCCAAATTTTTGTTGTTGTATAATTATAAATCTATTACTGCGTGTGTTATTGACGCTTTCGCACACGTTCTACTTGTGGTAAAGTACGTGAACAACTTGAATTATTCTGAATATAATATTTTTTTAACAATGCTGAGGAAATTTTTTAAGTGGATTTGAGGATAATAATTCATTTCATCAGCAAGTTTCCTTTCAATAAGACTTTATTGAAAGGAAACTTTCTGATGAAACAAATTATTAGTTTGCGATTCGTCGCATGCTAAAGTTGACACGTCGAATAATCTGCCCTGCAAAAATAAATTCAAATTCATTGATATTTTGATTAAATAATTTTTTGTCAGTTTTTTTTATATATAAAGTTTTTATACAGTACATATACTGACATTATGAGCGGGTAGACGTGAATGGCTAGCTTCTGAGGTGACGCAATCAATGTGTAGATACTCCAATTTAAAGGGGGCAGTACCTTCAAAAAATCGATTTTCGGTTTTTTGATTCACTGATCTTTCCTGATGACAAAAATGGCTTCTTTCATAAATGCATGGTTGCTTGCAAGTGGGACGTTAAACTTGCAGTCGAATTAACGTCAGATTAAACTGTTGCGTATGTAAACTGCGTGCATTTATGAACGCTTTCAGCCATTTGTATTGACCTGTCAAGGAATGCAAAGTTAACTTCAATTTGTAAATTTATAAAAGTCGATCATTCGCACTTAGGTGTTGTATATTATATGGCTAATAACTAACCCAGAACCGACCGAACCGAAAGCTATGGATGGAAATATTATCGAATACGCATTAATTACTATTATAGAAAATAGCTCTGCACAAAATTCCAGCACCTTAGGACATCATATTCATTCCAAAATGAAGTGCAATATTTAAATAAAAGGGTTAACAAAAGAAGAGTACCAAAAAACAAGGATTATATTCGGCAAATAAATAAATTTCTTGATGATATATGTTTCAGCCACTTTAGAATGACAGCGCCTGCTTTTCAGCAAGGGAATTTTTATATCACTATTTTAATTTGCACGTAATTTGTTCATTTTTTTAGAAATTATTGGAGTAACTTTATGTGCTATGGCCAAAGAATACGAAGGGTCGACCACATATTAATGCCAAATGAGCTTTATATGTCACTTTATGGGCCTTAGGAAATCAAAATTGCTATAGGGAAATTTCTGACAGGTTCGATATTTCGATTGGAACGGTTTTCAATACCATTTGAAAGACCTGTAAAACATTGGCAAAATTGGCAAACAAATTTATTCGATGGCCTGAAAATTCAGAACTTTCTGATATATCAGACACTTTCGAAAATTTGCGACGACTAAGAGGACTTCCATTAGTGGTGGGTTGTGTGGATGGTAGCCATATAAGAATTCATTCTCCAAGGGTAGATCCAGTAAGCTACTATAACCGAAAAGGTTATCACTCATTACTGCTGCAGGTATATTACATTATAATCGATGGTATCAATGCTAAACAATTTAAAATTTTAGGGTATTTGTGAGAGCAATTTGATATTTAGGGACATATTTTTTGGATGGCTTGGAAGCGCCCACGATGCCAATGTATGGCACAATAGTCCCATAGGTATAACTCTAGCGAATGGGCAGCTGAATCTACCACAAGATTCCTATATAATAGGTGATTGCGCTTACCCATTGCTGCCGTACTTGATAACGCCCTATAAAGATATTGGTGTTTTAACGTCCTGCCAGCGAAAATTCAATTATTTGCATAGTACAACAAGGGTGCTTATTGAGCAATCTTTCGGTATATCAAAAGCGAAGTTTAGAATTCTCAATCATTTAAAAGTACAGAATATTAGCAATGCAAAATTTATAGTAATTAGTTGTGTCGTCCTGCACAATTTTATCTGTTTAAAAAGTAATGCACTGGACATACGTATCATTGATATTTTGGATCTGGAACAACAAGTAGACTATTCCGATATAGATGAGCAAGTGTTACAAATGCAAAGTGGAAGCACAAGAAGAGATGTACTATGCGAATGTCTATTTCCTGTGAATTAAAATAATGACATTTCTGTGTACATATACATGTATTAAAAATATATTTATCCCTTTAAAAATAATATAACATTTCAGTTTAAAAAAACTGTATAAAAACAAAAATTACGTCTTTCTACTTAAAAGCATCGGTAGGTAAGATATACGAGTATGTACCCGGGTGAAAAAAATCAGTCTTGTTCTGAACAAGCGCAGTTACCTCTCAATAAAGACTGTATTTCTTTAATAGTCTAATTTTTTCATCTCTATTTCTAGATTTTTGGCCTCCGTGGACATAAATTCATTGTGTCGCCTCTCTTCCTCACGGTTTTGCTCTTCTAAAAATGCTACAAGTACATCTTTTTCTTTAAAGGTTTAACAAGTCTTACTTGTCGATACTTCAGGTTCAGGTTCTACATCAGTATTCGGAGAGGTAGTATGAAAAGTAGCTACGATATTATCTGGTGGGGGCTCTATAGAATGTCTAGTACTATATACTTCATCGAAGAGGTCAAAATATGCCCAGCACGTCGTGTTACTTCCTGAAGAATTATTTCTTTTCTTAACTCGCTTGTATGTCGTGAACAGATTATAGAACTTGGCTTTAAGGTCGGTTGGTCAAAAAGGCAAGTCACGCTCTACATTCCTCATGTCTTTAGCACAGCTTTCCAAAGGACGCTCTTACTTTTTTTGCCGCTAATGAACTGCTCTTCCATTTCTAATCGATTTCTTATCAGCAATCTTATCGTTCTAGGGGTCCAATGCTTGTATTCGCGTTCATTTTCAGCCCTAAACAAACATTAAAATAACAAAAATGTTCTTAAAAATTACCTCAATTCATCCAAAATCCCCAAATCACTCATTATCTTTATATATATATGTGAAGCTACCACACAACGACTGACAAGAATCAAAATCCAGTTCTTCTTCTTCTTTAACCATAAAAGCATGCACTTTCAGCTCCATACGTATTTGCGATCATTTGCAGCGCATGTTGCTTTTTTGAACATCTGACATTTGCATGTAGGCAATTATGAAACACATGCAATCGTCAGTTGCACACAACCATGCATTTATGAAAGAGGCCAATGTATTATATTAAGCGAAATTCACAATAGCTTTTTTTAGAACGAATATACTGCAGGCGCGCACCTCTTAAACCTTAACGTTGGATTCTCTTTAGTACTTATTTTTAAGACAAGTGTATACAATACAAAAATAAATATTCAAAACGTGCGTTCAAGGCTTTTTGTCTCAGGTTCCTGGAGGAAACATGTTATGCGTAACCATTGCGCCAGACTACATTGTATAATTTATTTATTTATTTAAGGTAGAATTCTGTATGTTGGGATAGTCAGCATGTTGGGAGACTTTCAATATTTCGTAAACGTGTTATGGTAGCACCATCGTTTAAACTGCCAAAGTTACATCTGAGTTATATCTAATCATTCGTGTGGTTACAAAGAAAGAACAATCAATTGTTGCATTTTGTCAGCTAAAATTATGAATTTTATTTCGAAAAAAAATTCAAAAAGTTTTCTGGGAGTTTTTTCAAGTGGCGGTTAAGTGAATATTTTCCATCGATCATCAAAAGTATGTATACACTCTGTTGCAAAATTATAAATCCACCCCGAAGAAATTAGAAGATTTTTGTTTTCTTCAATAGAATTTTGAAAAACTTCCTTCTACTAAGACTGCATTAACCGTAAATATTTTGAAATTCTTTGACCATTTCCAAATTTTTGTTGTTGTATAATTATAAATCTATTACTGCGTGTGTTATTGACGCTTTCGCACACGTTCTACTTGTGGTAAAGTACGTGAACAACTTGAATTATTCTGAATATAATATTTTTTTAACAATGCTGAGGAAATTTTTTAAGTGGATTTGAGGATAATAATTCATTTCATCAGCAAGTTTCCTTTCAATAAGACTTTATTGAAAGGAAACTTTCTGATGAAACAAATTATTAGTTTGCGATTCGTCGCATGCTAAAGTTGACACGTCGAATAATCTGCCCTGCAAAAATAAATTCAAATTCATTGATATTTTGATTAAATAATTTGTTGTCAGTTTTTTTTATATATAAAGTTTTTATACAGTACATATACTGACATTATGAGCGGGTAGACGTGAATGGCTAGCTTCTGAGGTGACGCAATCAATGTGTAGATACTCCAATTTAAAGGGGGCAGTACCTTCAAAAAATCGATTTTCGGTTTTTTGATTCACTGATCTTTCCTGATGACAAAAATGGCTTCTTTCATAAATGCATGGTTGCTTGCAAGTGGGACGTTAAACTTGCAGTCGAATTAACGTCAGATTAAACTGTTGCGTATGTAAACTGCGTGCATTTATGAACGCTTTCAGCCATTTGTATTGACCTGTCAAGGAATGCAAAGTTAACTTCAATTTGTAAATTTATAAAAGTCGATCATTCGCACTTAGGTGTTGTATATTATATGGCTAATAACTAACCCAGAACCGACCGAACCGAAAGCTATGGATGGAAATATTATCGAATACGCATTAATTACTATTATAGAAAATAGCTCTGCACAAAATTCCAGCACCTTAGGACATCATATTCATTCCAAAATGAAGTGCAATATTTAAATAAAAGGGTTAACAAAAGAAGAGTACCAAAAAACAAGGATTATATTCGGCAAATAAATAAATTTCTTGATGATATATGTTTCAGCCACTTTAGAATGACAGCGCCTGCTTTTCAGCAAGGGAATTTTTATATCACTATTTTAATTTGCACGTAATTTGTTCATTTTTTTAGAAATTATTGGAGTAACTTTATGTGCTATGGCCAAAGAATACGAAGGGTCGACCACATATTAATGCCAAATGAGCTTTATATGTCACTTTATGGGCCTTAGGAAATCAAAATTGCTATAGGGAAATTTCTGACAGGTTCGATATTTCGATTGGAACGGTTTTCAATACCATTTGAAAGACCTGTAAAACATTGGCAAAATTGGCAAACAAATTTATTCGATGGCCTGAAAATTCAGAACTTTCTGATATATCAGACACTTTCGAAAATTTGCGACGACTAAGAGGACTTCCATTAGTGGTGGGTTGTGTGGATGGTAGCCATATAAGAATTCATTCTCCAAGGGTAGATCCAGTAAGCTACTATAACCGAAAAGGTTATCACTCATTACTGCTGCAGGTATATTACATTATAATCGATGGTATCAATGCTAAACAATTTAAAATTTTAGGGTATTTGTGAGAGCAATTTGATATTTAGGGACATATTTTTTGGATGGCTTGGAAGCGCCCACGATGCCAATGTATGGCACAATAGTCCCATAGGTATAACTCTAGCGAATGGGCAGCTGAATCTACCACAAGATTCCTATATAATAGGTGATTGCGCTTACCCATTGCTGCCGTACTTGATAACGCCCTATAAAGATATTGGTGTTTTAACGTCCTGCCAGCGAAAATTCAATTATTTGCATAGTACAACAAGGGTGCTTATTGAGCAATCTTTCGGTATATCAAAAGCGAAGTTTAGAATTCTCAATCATTTAAAAGTACAGAATATTAGCAATGCAAAATTTATAGTAATTAGTTGTGTCGTCCTGCACAATTTTATCTGTTTAAAAAGTAATGCACTGGACATACGTATCATTGATATTTTGGATCTGGAACAACAAGTAGACTATTCCGATATAGATGAGCAAGTGTTACAAATGCAAAGTGGAAGCACAAGAAGAGATGTACTATGCGAATGTCTATTTCCTGTGAATTAAAATAATGACATTTCTGTGTACATATACATGTATTAAAAATATATTTATCCCTTTAAAAATAATATAACATTTCAGTTTAAAAAAACTGTATAAAAACAAAAATTACGTCTTTCTACTTAAAAGCATCGGTAGGTAAGATATACGAGTATGTACCCGGGTGAAAAAAATCAGTCTTGTTCTGAACAAGCGCAGTTACCTCTCAATAAAGACTGTATTTCTTTAATAGTCTAATTTTTTCATCTCTATTTCTAGATTTTTGGCCTCCGTGGACATAAATTCATTGTGTCGCCTCTCTTCCTCACGGTTTTGCTCTTCTAAAAATGCTACAAGTACATCTTTTTCTTTAAAGGTTTAACAAGTCTTACTTGTCGATACTTCAGGTTCAGGTTCTACATCAGTATTCGGAGAGGTAGTATGAAAAGTAGCTACGATATTATCTGGTGGGGGCTCTATAGAATGTCTAGTACTATATACTTCATCGAAGAGGTCAAAATATGCCCAGCACGTCGTGTTACTTCCTGAAGAATTATTTCTTTTCTTAACTCGCTTGTATGTCGTGAACAGATTATAGAACTTGGCTTTAAGGTCGGTTGGTCAAAAAGGCAAGTCACGCTCTACATTCCTCATGTCTTTAGCACAGCTTTCCAAAGGACGCTCTTACTTTTTTTGCCGCTAATGAACTGCTCTTCCATTTCTAATCGATTTCTTATCAGCAATCTTATCGTTCTAGGGGTCCAATGCTTGTATTCGCGTTCATTTTCAGCCCTAAACAAACATTAAAATAACAAAAATGTTCTTAAAAATTACCTCAATTCATCCAAAATCCCCAAATCACTCATTATCTTTATATATATATGTGAAGCTACCACACAACGACTGACAAGAATCAAAATCCAGTTCTTCTTCTTCTTTAACCATAAAAGCATGCACTTTCAGCTCCATACGTATTTGCGATCATTTGCAGCGCATGTTGCTTTTTTGAACATCTGACATTTGCATGTAGGCAATTATGAAACACATGCAATCGTCAGTTGCACACAACCATGCATTTATGAAAGAGGCCAATGTATTATATTAAGCGAAATTCACAATAGCTTTTTTTAGAACGAATATACTGCAGGCGCGCACCTCTTAAACCTTAACGTTGGATTCTCTTTAGTACTTATTTTTACGAGCTTGTGCCCAAGGTTTCTTGGAAACTGTTTGACTTACAGAATTCTTATTTTTTACGGTGTAAAAATGGCATAGTTTTTTCCATGATTCTTTAAACTAAAATAACTTTTTTCAAAAAATTAAAAAAAATTAAATCCTATGGAATTTGTAGCTTTTAAAAGTACCTTTTCAATAAACTTTGTTTTATTTTCTTATGTTTAAGGGTTAATTACACCCTCCTGCGCCTTATATTGGAGGTATTTATTTTAAACAGCATAACATTATAGGAAAAGACATGAGGAATCCAAATATACCAAAGAAAAAATCCTCAAGTACAACATCATGAAAAAAATTAATTAAAAACTCATATAACAAACATGCAATTTTAGGTACTACCCCCTTAAGTAGTTTACTAAAAAGTATACTGGAATTTCGTCTAATCAATTTATTTGACAATGTGTGAAAGCGAAAACGCAAAATCAATTGTAAAATCGGTTATGAGTCCAACACATCAAAACACCCCTATCATGACAAGAAGTCCCGCTGCTAGATCTAAAATCAGTTACAACGCTAATAAAACTCAAGCAAATAAGCCACACTCCACAGGGAGAGGTGAAAGCAGCAAAATTCAGCTACCGCATTTGAAATTCTTGAAAAGAAACTATTAAGGAGTCTCAGCTTATTTATATCCGAATAAATGGATAGCTTTGAAGAACACATAACAGTAGTAACATTATTATTATACTTGGGGATTTCAATGTAAGAATAGGAGAGTAACAGTCAATACCTGAGGAACTAGACCTAGGTACTAGTCTTAGAAGTCAGAGAGCCTCAAACGATTTAGTGCTGAACAGCAAAGGAAGAAAATTGTTGGATCTATGCGAAGCATATGGATTAATAATTTTGAACGGACGCACTTATTGAGATTATGAAGGCATATTTACATTTATTGGTGAAAACCGTGCTTCGGTAAATGACATTGCTGCAGTTTCCTACAACTTATCTCCACGAGTTATCAAGTTTTTGGTGGGTAAAGAGGTATAATCTCATCATTTTCCGATATCCTTGTATTTAGAATTTTGTTACCCTTGCCATGAGCAAAGAGAGAATACATTAAAACTACTACCCAAGCTTAATTGGCGTCTACAAAATGCTGAAAGATACAAAGATAGGATAGATACCTTGTGCAGGATGACACCCTTAAATAATCTGAATGATGAAATTGAAATTAGGGTTGGTAGGTATAATTAAAAAATCTTGGAAGCATACTGAGAAGGCCAATACTGTCTATAAGCAGAAATGGTTCGACGGTGAGTGTTTTAATAGTCGTAGGCTGTCCTTTAAATGGCTGAGTATTTTTCGTAAGACCTACGCTGACATAGCAAGGCTAAATTATCTGAAGTACAATGAAAAATTCAAGCAATTGTGTAACGATAAGAAGAGAGGATACTATAAAAAAAATTTTACAAAATACAGGACTCTAAGACTTGGTGGATACTTTAGTAATTATTTCAAAACAGTTTTAAATGCCGCTATAAATAGTGCTCCTGTGTTATATGCTACTCCAAATACGCAAGATGCTTTTTTGGATGGGGAAATTGAAATGCATGAGCTGATAACAACGTTAGCAAACTTAAAAGAAGATAAAGCTCCTGGTGCTGACCGCGTGACCTATGAATTTTATAAAAATGCTCCGCTATGTTTAAAAAAATGTTCTAGTTTAAGTTTGTTCACTGTTTTGGTTAATTTTGTTCGGTCGTTTAGGTTTAGTACTTGGATTAGTTTCGGAATTTTTTCAAAATTTTTTAGGAACTTTTCTTAAAGCTGGCACTCGCTTAGAGATATTTTAAAATTTCTTGTATTTTCTTTTTTACAGGTTTTTTACTATTTGTTTGCCTTCAAGTTGTAGAGTCGTTTTTACGAAACATCTTTAGAGTAACGCACCGTGTCATTCCTTAAGTTCTTTTTGATCGTTAACTATTGTGTCTTCTTGTTTTGAATATTGTATATTCAAAAAAACCGCACCACTTCAAATTTATCGAAATAAGAGTATACTTTTGGAAGTCCATTTTTCACAGTTTACCTATCCCGATTTTGCTCTATGACAACGTGCAGAGTCAGTTATCTTGGAAAATTACCTGCTGAATATGACAAGTGCTCTTCAATGGCTGGCACCGAAATATTCCTTAATGACTTGCTCACCTGTGTGGTGCGATTTTTATGACCGCGAGTGTATATAACTCATCTGAAAAATACTGACATATGTATTATTATTGTACATTTGAAATTTGTCATATAAAAGTACAGCGTTCCACAGTCTCACCGATGGACGTTCAGAAACACAACAACCAAAACGTGGCTGAATTAAGTTAAATGTTCTTACAGACTAAACAAAATTCAATTTATTAAATAAGTAAGTAGGTTTATGGTTCACAATAATATTTCGCATAAACAAAATTACTCTAATTTATGATTTAAGTGTACAACCAAGCACAGATTTGGAGAATTCTGAGACATGGTCAAAGCACCTTAAACTATAAATGTAACGAAGTGCAGGGTTAAAAGCCACACTAAGTTTTTTTTCTCCAAGATAAAGAGTCAAGTGCATAAAAGATCTCACATCGGTAAGTGATAATAGAAACCACAAGTGATTTGATCAAGAGTATTCGGGTCTTTGCAATAACTCGATTAATATGATGATTCCAGCTTAGTGTTTAATTGAAAATTATTCCCAGATTATTAATTTATTTATTGTACGAAACGATCTCATTATTTAACTTTAACGCGGTAAAGTAGAAAGTAATTCACTAAATAGGTAGACTTCGAAGCATTAAGTGTCAACTTGTTGAGCAATGCCCACGATTGTATATGCATCAGATCCTCATTAGCTCGACTAACCAAGTGGTTTGGAAATATAGAGCTGCACGTCACCACAATACCACAATACATATGAAACTTATAGTACTCGACCATTCAGGTTAAGTCGTTAATAAACATTGAAAAGAGCAATGGTCCTAGGATTGACCCTTGAGGAATACCAGAAAGGATAAGCAGACCACTAGAGACTCTACTAACAGTAAAAACTTGTTCTGTCTGCAAGGTATGACCTTATAAGTTTACAGCTGGGAGAGGAAAAGTTAAAGTAAGCTCCAATCTTATTAATCAAAATTCTGTGGTCAACTCTATCAAATGCCTTGGAAAAGTCGAGTAGAATAAGTATTGTCATCATATTCGAATTTATTGAAACACGAACGTCATCAGATATTTTAATCAGATCAATTGTAAGCTATGCTTAGCTTTAAAATCTGATTGCAGTTCCGGTATGAAGTTATTATTTTAAATGGTATGTGTTATTTGCTTACGTTTTTTCGAAAGCCTTAGAAAAGAATGGGATGATAGAAATAGGCCGGTAAGCCAAGGGTTCTCATTTCTTGGGAATATGTATAATCTTGGCAGAGTTCCACTACGGCTTAGTTATAACAGTATTAAATATAAACGTAAGATACGGAAGTAAAACCGGCAAAAACATTTTAAGAAATGTAGGATGTATTCTGTCCATACCAACTGCATTAGATTTAACACCAGCTACTGCTGCAAGCACCTCCAAATCCCACCTGCACAAAAAAAAATCCCGCAAAAGGATTACTAGCGATGAACTCAGCAGACCTGCCATTAGTATGATCATTGACCGCACTAATAGGCGAATAAAAAAAACTACAGCACAGTTCATCGAGTTCAGCATTTACTTGAAGAGTCTTAGATTTATCCAAACCAATATCTTTAAGATTCATTCAAGTTTTCCAGTAAGAACATCCAACTTAGACCTATAGAAATAGATCGCTTGTGTGAAAGCGCTTCCATCTGCGGTATGCCGAGTTGCGCTGAATGATAAGATTTTTAATTTGCCCAGCAAACCAAGGACAGCATGGATTAATTATTCTCCGCGTCTTCATTGGTACATATTTGTCAAACAGGTATCTAATATAATTTTCAATATAGCTGCTTGATCACCAAGGTCATAACATTCATCTAAAAGACTATCAAGCCCAACGCATTTAAAATCACGATATGAAAAGAAATGGTTTCTCTCGTTCACAAGCACTAAATCATAGATGAGAAAAATCAAATCATGTTTAGAAAAACTAGGAATAGAAATTTGATTGAAGAACGTGACAAGGTCCTTGTTTTCAACAATGAACAGATCAAGCAGGGAAGAAGTAGATGTAAAATGAGTAGGAATAGTTGACGGCCTGAGACTAAAAGTGACCTATTTATAAGGTTCGGGCAAAAGTGGCTTAGAAAATGTTCCGCGCAAAAACGAATCGTAGAAAATTTCCGGGCAAAAACGACTTAACTACTTAACTGCATTACTTTTTGTAGTTAAATCGTTTTTTCCCGGAAATTTTCTACGATTCGTTTTTGACCGGAGCTTCACGCGATTCGTTTTTGCGCGGAACATTTTCAAGACACTTTTGCCCGAACCTTATAAATAGGTCACTTTTACTCTCAGCCCGTCAGTTGTATTTACAAATTCTAAACCAAACGCCGCAGTAAAATCTCAGTTTCCAAAGCAGTAATGTTGGAAACATTCATATTTCATAATGAATCATCTTTACGAAAGTATTTAATGTCTTAGAAGAATATAGGTACGTATGCTTTTGAATATCACAACCATAAGTTCGAAAAAATTACACAAAGGTTACAATGGATAATCTAAGAAAGAAGTTCAACTTAGGTGATAATTTCATTAATGGACCACCAAAACATTACAGGTAGGCGTTAAATTCTAGAGCAAACTCAGAGAATAAAGCTCATTTGGACATCTTAATCCAAGCATCTTTGACGCCAGTAACTAAAAAACTGTCCGACAATAATGTTATCCGTGCGTTCAAAACAGATCAAAATTACGCTCTTAAGTGTTACTTTGATTATTTATATTTTGAGTTTTAATTACTTTAAATTTGCGCATTGCGCACTAAACTTTGGAAATGAGACATTACGAATAAGACAGAGGCGTGGTCTAATTTTTGAAGGTGGCGGTGTTAATAAGGTAATCTTAACAAAATTAGTGAAATGTGATCGTGATGTGGCAATTTCAGATGGCTTTTGGTGCAATTTATCCGCTCTATTTAGAAGACAGGATTAAATGGCGGCAATGTAATTGTGGTTTTAACATTCAGGCACAGTATTCGGTTCCTACTAGCCCTCTATATGTATGGGATAAATGGGAAGGTCGCACACTGAAATCTGTTAAGGAAAAATTCGAGAAGGATGGATCCTTTCTTCCTGATGAATCCCGAAAATTTGTATACATTACTCTTGAAACTTTCATGACTCAAAGGGGAAAAAATGGGCATAAATGCTTGCTGAGATCAATTTGCGAAAATGCTCAGGTTCATGAACCAATTGGAATATTTGCCGAAATTCTTCACACGATTTTAACGTGAGTTTTCAGTGATAATTTTACAATAACAAAATATTAACGCAAAAATATTATAGACCTGGCAAAGAGGAGCTCAATGACGTATACCGAGATGCCTACAATGCGGGCAAAGCAGGAGTAGATTGTTTAAGTGTATACCCTCAATGCCCCAAAGGAGATGCTTTTATAGACTCCATCGCTGTTGATCTTTTAAATTAAGATTGTTTAACAAAATTGAATAGGTGAAATCCTTCTAATTATCAAATAAATCACTTTAAGGAAAATGTTTTACTTCCCAAACTTTGCGCTGAACTTTATCACTTCACTTCTGTTCTTATTTAAACCGCCAAATTTTTTTCCGCGTAAAATCAGCAGCAACCCAATGCTTTTGAAAGCAGTCAAATCCTCGTGACCAATAAACCAATTCCTACAATGCGGCTCCAATTTCCTTCCAACTGCTTTAAAGGGATCGCAGTTTTGGCGTTATACCTTAACAATGCGCGGCTAAAAGATTGCGCTAATCGATTAATTTCTGAAGTGGCCAATGCGAGCTTGAGTCGTCTTTTGTACCTCTCCATCATATGCAACATAAATGTCTCACAAAGGAACAGGCTGCGACCTCCAAAGTGGGAAACTTGCGGCCCTAGTTTAGTTCTGTCATCATTAGTCGGAAAAAAAGGTAATCATTTGGGGTTGGAATTGTCGACGGGGCACAGCCCGGTGGTTGGACTGCAATTGCACGAAGACTCCTGTTGTTCAGTTATAAGAAAGAACTTCCTTCTCGCATCATATGGGCTTCGAATTGTTTTTCGATTTTTACCAATTGTTCTTCGTTAAGTGGACACTTGAAGTTCTTTAGCTCTTGGGGAATAAAAGAAATTCCCGTTTCAGTTGATGGATAAGAGGCTTTTGACGAAGGCCTACTGTAGTGTCCCGTTCATTTAACGTTTCCAATTCTCTGCGCTCGCGGATTGATGCATAATGGTGCGCATATGTACTGGAAATATATTCAACCATTCAGAACAGTTTTTTTCCGTTACGTATTTCGGTTATGGTCTTCATTCCACGGGAGGGTAAGTTATAATTTTGGCAATGGCATTTATCAATCCAGGGAAGTTTGCGTTGAAATCTCGTGCAAAAAAGCCTCCTGGTTTCGAACTGAACAGAAGTTAAGACCTCAATGAAAGTTCTTTTGTAGGAATTTTTATTAAAATGGTTACCACCGAAAAAATGGAATCAATCTTTATAGAAAATAAATTTTGCAACTAAATTTTGATAAATAGTTAAGAAAGTACTCAAAAAATATCATAGTGGTAACATTTTACCAAACCTTTTTAGAAAGACAAGAAATCGCAAGAAAAAGTTGTTTGTTAGATAAATAGGCGTAAAAGTATCCCTCGGGTTGTAGATATTGTCACAATCTGTTACACAATGTCTGGAAATTGTAAACGTACAAGCATTGCTTTGCAGTACACACAGTTTACATTTTCTAATCACATCGACTAAATTATAAGTAAGTTATTGAAACTTTTAGTATTTATACCAAAATGGTAAAAAAGAGACCCTTATGGTGCGACTTCGTCTGCCTGTCTGTCACAACTACTTATTTCAGAAACTACTAATGCTATTGGCTTGAAATTTGGAACAAATTTAAGTAATGGTTGCCCAACTTTATTGCAGATGAACAAATTTCAAAAATTATTTTATTTTTAATGCAAAGGGGGAGCGGCGATAGGGGGTCACAAATTTAAAGTGGGGCTACTAGGTCAAGTGGGGTATAATTTTTTTTTTGGCGCGAGAGGTTAAAATCTTCCAAAGGACCTAGGAGACCCGATTGTCTCTAGTAGCCTCTAGGAGTCTCTTTTGGTTTCTACCCTATCTTGATTCCTCGGGTGAGCGCGAGTATTTGCTTATGACACACACCCCTTATCCTTCCGTCCTCCATCCAGTAGTGTCCCATCAGCTTTCTTCTTCTGCTTGCTAAGGCAGGACACAGGTATGCACCGCGGTCCCTTGTTCCTCCAGTCACAGCATCCTCGGGGTATCATCCGCGATGTTCATCTTCTTTAGATGACTCTTAAAGCTTCCATGTCCTGTTAAGAGTGCCGTCAGCCATCTCAGAGCACTTTCCTATCCGGGACCCTCTTCTGTTCAGCACTTGTAAGTGCTATAATCGCCATCCTAGGCTGTCTACACTGGTCCGCGACGTTCCACTGTTCCCAGTGCTCCCTCGTGGCCTACTTCTTCAACAGACCTACTGCCGTGGCTGCGGTCGTTGAAAACTCGAAGCAGCTCCCAGTTTAGCCAGCACATCTGCTCTCTCTGTTCTTTTGATTCCTACATGTTTTTTCACTCACGCCAGTGTCAGCTCATTCAATGGGGAACACTCGTTAAGTTTGCGGACACACAGCCAGTGCTGTATTGAACTCTGTGAACACCTGATCACCGCCCGATTGTCGAGTGCCACCACTATCTTTTTACTCCTCACCTGACTCTGCAGTAGGTAACCAACGCCTATTCCAGAGTCAGCATCTTCGCCTGAAAGAGTTATACGCTAACAGACTAAGATGGTTGCTCAAATTCAGGTCCTAATTGAAGATTCGTACACCTGCTCTTCCATTAATTTTGGATCTATCCGTGAAAATTGTAAAATCAGTTAGACTGAATTCTTTATAAGCGTTTCATGATATTTCCCTTACCCTTACTTCGTTTATACCGTCGACAGGCATTTCCAATTCCTGTACCTTATTTCTGACAAGATCCAGGATTTTCCTATCTCCATGGTTTTCATGAGATCTGTGTCAGTTTGCACCTCGATCCATGCCAAAAGTTGTTGATGCATCAGTTCTCTTCACATATATGTCTAATGAAAGTAAACCTAACATCATCTCTAACGCCAATGTCGGCGTGGTTTGAAAAGCACCTATTATCACCACAAGCCAGTCTCTGAACCTTACTCATTTGCCTTTTTACGGTGGTCTTTAAAGCACTTGCCCACCAGACTACTGAGTCAGTTTGAATAATGGGTGTCACCATATATTGTAGATCCAGTAGGCAGCCCTTGGCGAGATACCTCACTTTCGACCACACACCCTCCCACATTGGATTTTTTCTCAACATGTCTTTTCCAGATAAGTCTTGAATTTAGGAATACCGTCCGATACTTGACTGAACACGGGACAGTATGTTCTTCCCCAAAGAATTCTACTGTCCTAAACTCTTCTTCTTTCTACCAGTGAAAATGATGAGATCAGACTTCTTTGCATTTATGAAGAGCTCCTGTTCCACGCAGCATTGCTCCACTATTTAAGACCTCTCCTTATGGCGTCTGCTACGACGCGCATGAACTTACCCCTTGCTATAATTGCAATTTCGTTGGTGTAAACCACGTTGTGTTTGCTCTCTTTTCTTCCTTGTATCTGCCTCAGACTACCACATGCTGACTCCTTATGGCTCGGTTGTAATCCTTCCTGTTCTTCTTATTCAGTACTTCCAGCTCCCCATACTAAGGGGTTATTTTTTTTAAACTTTTTTTTTATACGATGTGGCCAAATCCTAGGGGACAACCCTTTGATGCGTTAGCATGGTTTTGGCCGGAAGAGAATTTTTAGGGCAAGGGAAGTAAAGAAACTTGAAAGTCTTGTTTTTGCATTTCTACGAGCTAGACAACAGCCCAGAGATAGAGTGGATTATTTTAATTTCTTAATAAAAGCTCACGGGGAGATCTGGTCTCGAACCCCGGACCCATGCCATGGTGGCCGTGCGGCTCAACGAATTGATCCAACTTCGTCGGCTTTGGGTTGGGTCCTGTTGCACGACTTCAGTTGAAGTGCAGGCTTTGCGATACGCCGCCTTTACAGCCTTTTGTAGAGTGCACAACTCTCTCTATATACACTGTGTTTTTGGGTGCTCTAGCCGTTCATGCGGGCACTTCTTTCCCATTAACACCTCTGAAACTTCTGACTATTGGTGTTCTAAGGAAAGGGGGGTTTCATATGAAAAAGCTTTATTTGCACGTTATAAAATATTCCTTTTATGCCACATAGTTTTCGACCACCATTCCTCCCCCCCATACTTTATCAACGAAGTTTGCAAAGCAAAAAATCTGAATATTAGAATATTAGAGTTAATATAGGCTTATGTAAATATTACAAAAACAATAAAACGATGTTTCTAACTAGTGCAGTTTTTGAGAAATCAGTAACTTTCGAAGGTACAGAATCGTCGGTGGGCGAGCATGCTCTCACTTTGCCAGAATTTTTTCCAAAAAAATTACGAGACTTGCTTATTAAAAAATAATAAAATTTGCATATACGACAGTTAAATTTCTTTCTGACCCTTTTAACCCCTTCTGGAACATAAATCCACTACTCCGGCTCACAATCTGGTTCGGTTTTGCGCCAACGTCTTCAACTCCTGAAACAACTTTCTGTTCTAAGTACCTTTCTTCTGTACGAAATCTTCTCCACGTTTTTGGCTGTCAGCGTGTCGTCTATACGGTGCAAATCCCGATGTCTATTCCATATTAGCCTGTTAGTCTATTTAGGTCTTAGTTGGTAATAATCTTTGGACAATGAACATTAAGGATGCGGCAGAGATGCCGGGTGCCAAAGGTTTGTTGCTTACATTTTATCTGACAGGTCACTTTCCATGTTGAACAGCCATGCAACAGAACAGATTTTACGTTCGATACAAATTTGGAGTTTAGTGCGTTTGAAGATTTCGTTATTGTGATATATCTCAGCAAGATTTAAATGCAATTCGAGTCTTATTGATGTGAACCTACACATCAGCTCCAGCTACGCCTTCTGCTGCAGCTATTTCTGCATCATAACAATACTTATTCACTTGATCTCCTGAAGTCCATGGTCATAAGTTTTGTTTTAGTAGCATTGATCTTAAGCCCTGCTCTACGACCTGCGTAACACTGTTTGTTAGATATATAGAAATAGATAGGTCGACGGTAGAGTCCAGGGGCGTAAGCTGTGTACAAAGTTTCCATCCTCACTATAGGGCTGTGTACAATACGACATTAATGACAAGCATTTTAAGCTTCCCCTTAAGAATAGTTGTTGAATAAAAGTAAGAAAGTACGTAAGAGAGTTAGTTGGTAACAACATTTGCTAGTCAAGAGTAGTTTTAGAGTGCGATTCTTGTCAGAAAAAAAGTTTATGAAATAAAGTATTGTATCACAGAAAGCTTGTGAAATAAAGGAGTCCTCTTCTAAGGTTGCAAGTTCACACGGACCCCTCTGAGTAGAATTTGTAACTCTTCACATACCACAAAAAAAATAAAATTTCAACAGTTTTATTTACTAAAATAGTTTAAAAAAATACGAGTGTGCTTTAGAGCACACGACTGAAGTAAAACTTCTTTAGCTCCATCTATTTGTATGTATCTATATATATGTTTATATACACATGAATATACATATACATGTATTAATTTTCTACAAATATTAAAATTTATTATCGGTTTTCATTGATAATCGAAATGAAATTACGAAATAATCAAGAAATCACCGTATTTCTCCCTCTCAACTTCCGTTCGCCTCGCTCGATCACACTTTTCGTAACGCTCTCGTCACGCATTCACCAGCTTACTCCCCAAGTAAAGCGTGCGTAAAGAAGTTTTACTTCAAAAATTTATAAAAACTTCTGTTCTAAATTTAAAATATAAAATCAAATCTAAAGATATTCTACTACTAAAAATGTTACTAAAAATTGAAAACTTCAAAAAAAATTTGCAGTATTGGCGAAATCATTGATTATATCTTAAAAAGAAGAAGAGATTAGACAGTGATAAGCAAAAACGTCGAATCGATAGCATGCATTTATAGTAACTCTTATAATATACAAAGAACTATATTTTTATATTTTTCATTATTTTATCAAAACATTCAGGAATTTCAAATGAAAAAATTAAAAACAAAAAATTCGATATGACACAGCCTAACGAAGGCTATTTAACAATGTGTTCATGTCCTCCTACAATTAATTCATCTGTTCCTGACAGCTCTAAATGGTGTCACTAATGCGTGAAAATGTTCCACAATTGACGCCATCAGCCTCGGGGCACCCCATCATTATTGACTAGCTGACCACCACAATTTCACACTGACAAAACCTTTTGTGCCGAAATTCTCAATTTCCATTTATATGAGTTCGTTCCGGTACATACGGCTATCATAGTCATGTGCATGTGGCACCCGTAAGGTTATCTACAGTCATGTCCAGGAATCGGTCTTAAATATTCAGGGATAATGATTTTTCGGGTTCAGTAATTCTGTTTTTGTTGTGAGAATAATTATGGGCAGTTAATTGCAAAATAACCTTTTCAACTATGGAGAAAATTAAATATTTTTAATGAACACGAGAGCGTACTATTTTTAAAAAGATACCAATTGACCACAATTCGGTAATAATTTATACAGTTGTTGTCATTAACTGGAATTCAGAATGTATCAACGTTTTGAAGAGCATTCGACTACTTCCTGAAAGTTCCAATTGTACTTGAAAACACGAACCTTTAGCGGAAAGTGCTTGAACACATCACAAGTGTCAGTAAGTAAAGAGCTGTAAAAATATTGCCGTAATTTTCAAAATAAGATAATCATCACTCTTTGGTTAACATTACAAATCGTGGGAAATATTTTCATGAATAACTTAATTAATTCTCTCTCTCCCTCTAGTTCCCGTAACCCCTTGTGGGGCATGTGGCGGGAGAAGAACTTCACCCGATTGGAGAAAACAATTGAAACTGAACCTACAATTTAAAGCGGATTCCGAACCGCAAACATCTTCTCTACGACACCACGGCTTTTTATCGTAATCTTTTGTCAGCAGAAAACAACCATTGGTCGCCGCCGGTAAGATTCGAACCTGGGACCTTTGGATTGGTAGGCCGACACGTTATTACTTACTCCATCGACGACTTACAAAAATAAAGGTACTACGTGTTGGGCTGTAGTTTTTATGATCACTAAGTCATAATTATTAACTATTCAAAAGCTGGATGATATAATATAATATATCTCCTACCTCTATACCCATATACAGGGTGTTTCTCAGATCGTGCAAAAATGAAGGAGTTGGTAAATCTTGGCTAGAAACGAAAAAAAATTTATGAGAGGGGGGTCTATCTTCACCCGTCTCCAAGGAGTTATAGGAACATTTTACCACGAAATTAACCAGTTTTATACTTTAACATACAGGGTGAGCCATTTTAGTTGATGCACCCAAATATATTGAAAATTAAGTGGAATTAAGAAAAATGTTTGAGACAAAAGTTATAGTATTCTGAGGGGAACATCTGATGGTGACTTTGAAATGAACTTGAAATCGTTTTATTGTGGCTCTTTTCAAGGCTAATTTGAGTTTTTTAAGTGGAAACCGATATCTTTTATTGCAAATTCGAATTCTTTGGGTAAAAGTGAACAACTTTTGTCTCAAAGGTTTTTTTTGTAAAACCTAAATTTTTTGAGCTTTTCGAGGACAAAAATGATAGTTTGGGAACTTTAAAGATTTCTTACTCGAAAATGGCTAGATAAAAGAAAAATTGCAATGGAGAAAAAGTGCTTAGATTTGTACGGGGAACCAACTTTTTTTGAAAAATTTTTTATGAGCTTCCTTTTCTTTCCGAGTAAAAAATCAACAATTTTCAAGTTTTGCTTCTCGAAAAACTCAAAAAATTTAGGTCATTTTCTATGTATAAGCACATTTCCGAGTAAAAAATCTTTAAAGTTCCAAAATTTTCATTTATTTCGTCGAAAATCTGAAAAAATTTACGGTTTAAAAAAAATTTTAGTCAACAGGTGGTCAATCTTACTCAAAAAATTCGAGTTTGCAGTAAAAAAAACATCCATTTCCATTTAATAAAAATCAAGTTATACCTAAAAAAAACCTCAAACAACGATTTCAAGGTCATTTCAAAGTCAGATGTTCCCTTCCGAATCTTACAAATTTTGTCCTAACATTTTCCTTAGTTCCACTTAGTCTTTGAGATATTTGGGTGCATCGATTCAAATGGCTCATCCTGTATATTTCCAACAGTTTTCATAGTATAGACGTTGTTAATATCATAGTTGATCGGTAACACAATGGGGTTAACGGCTGTGTAATTTTCTTTTACGAGTAATGGATTTAAAAAAATAGATTTTAAAAGATAAATTTTGTGAAAAAGAATCATTTTTATCTTTTCAAACACAGATATTTTGAAAATTTGCCGTATAATTTTTATTAATTTTCCGGTTTAAAATAGTGGCCAATGTGTTCTCATTTAAAAGAAATTTATAGAACACAAAAACCTCTTACTTTTTTCAAGTTACGTACAAATTTTACCTGCCCTTCTAAGAAAAAATTTTGGCGGTGGTCATTTTGAACAACTTTTGTAACTTATTAACATTAATTGTAACTATTTTCAAATTCAATAAAAAGCATTTAAGAATTAATTTGAGTTTAATTTCTTTAAGTTGTAGATTTGTATAATATTCTCTGATAGGATTTCTATATACTTTCTCTACGTGGTCATGTCGCACTTTTTTGGAAAGGTAATAAATAGAATTAATCCTTCTAACTCAGAAGGCGCACTTCTTAGTCAGAAGCCTAGAACCATTTGACCTATTCGCCAAATATAAAATATATTGAGGTGAATGAGGCTCCCACACCACTTTTTTTATGCAACAAAAAAAAAATGAGGAGAGTAATTTTATAAAAATAAAAAACAGGTGAATTGATTACTTGAATTTTGTAGAAAAGTGAAAATGGTGAATTTTTGAAATTTTAACATACTTCTTTCACTTTTGGAAGCGACTGTAGGTAGGAGTTTGATCAACATTGTTGAGAATTTTGGAAAGGTCATTGGGATAGCAGTTTTTAAGTGTTTGTTCGTTGTCGCTGCGTTGGGTAGATCAAAAGATAAAAGTAAAAGAGTGATATGCATGCCATGAAAAACTAAAATTTATGAATCACGGAGTTGGATCAATTCGGGCCCCGGGTTCGAGACCAGGTCTCCCCGTAAGCTTTTATTAAGAAATTAAAATAATCCACCCCGTCTCCGGGCTGTTGCCTAGCTCGCAGCAATGCAACAACAAGACTCAAGTTTTCGCACTTCCCTTAGCCTAATTCCCTTCCGGTCAAAACCATGCTAACGCATCAAAGGGTTGTCCCCTAGGCTTTGGCCACATCGTATAAAAAAAACTTGAATACAGTATACATGACGCTTATAAATGATTACAAACATACAATTAATAAGAGCTCACACTAGTAATGTTTTTGTCTCTGATATTTACGTACTAGCAACGATATCACATAAAAAATAATAAAATAAGTGTCTTCTGTACATCCTCTGTTGTTACATTCGCCCCTCTCAACCTTTAGACGCCTACGAGCCCATAATTGAAGCGATCGATAACCTGCTTGAGAACGCTAACGCCTCAGATGAATTTATTTTATTGGGTGACTTTAACTTCCCTCGTATTCAATGGTCTTTGTCTGAGGACTGTTCTCATTTTGTCCCCCTTAACGCATCTTCGGCCAAGAAGCCGATCAGCTCTCCGTTTCAGGTCTCTTTCAAGTAAGTAGAGTCAGGAACTTCCTGGTCAGACAATTAAACTAACCCAGACTGAGTCTGACTATTCTTCCTATCTGCTTATACCTCTTTTTCCGAACGTTGTGATACCCTCTACTATGAGTACCTCCAACGGATGGAAACTAGCCTCAAATACGACCCCAAGCGTTTTTATAACTTTATTAACGATTTTTTTTATTAATTCCAAGAAGAAATCCAATGGTTACCCTTCCACTCTAAATCTCGAGAATACCTCTTCGTCTGATCCTAAAGTTATCGCCAACCTCTTTGCACACTTCTTCAGTAAATCTTTTCTTGACCCTGATCCTGAACTAATCGCAGCCAGTATTAACGGGCTTGAGGACGACTTTCACCCAGGTACAGATGGCATTCCGGCCACCGTTCTGAAAAAGTGTGCCATGCATCTAGTTCAACCCCTTACTTTGCTTTTCCGTCTCTCGGTCACTCAAGGGTGTTTTTTCTCAATTATGGAAAAACTCGTATATTATTCCCATCCTCAAAAAAGGCTGCAAGAACGATTTATCCAACTACAGACCCATTGCCAAATTGTCATCCATACCTAAACTATTCGAAAAATTGGTCTATGATTCCATGTTCCACTGTTAGTCTATCTTCTCACTCTCTGTAATTTATTTTCGAAATCGAAATTCGAATTTTACGTTCGAAATCCTAAAATGCTTCACTTTGTTCAAGTTTTTAATGCAATGTTATTTCATAAAAAATTAAAAATATAGTAAGCCAACAATATCTCTTTATTTTTATTAAACTTAAAAACATATTTTCAAAACTTAAAAGTTTTAAAATTGAGTTTAAAATTTCAATTAGTACTTTGTAGTACCGCCCTTTGCCTTAATAACGTCTCAAACCCTATATATATATATGTATGTATGCAACTGTGCACAGTGAATATTCGTAGCAGAAGAGTGCTGTTGCACATTAACAACCGTTAAAAGCAATTTGGACACCTTGGAGACTATTTAGCACGAATTGAGCCGGGAAGCTATGAAGAAGGAAACCACGTGCGGCTCTTTTTGTTGCACGGGGTGTACAACCACCAACCTTACTGACTTCGTCTCTGAAACACTATGTGCCCTGGAAAATGGTATAGATGTTGATGTTATCGCCACCGATTTTAGTAAAGCCTTCGACAAGATCTCCCATACCGTTATCTTGTTTAAACGTGATCGCCTAGGCTCCCCCCCCCCCAGATTCATATCCTGGATTCGATCCTCCCTCAACCACCGTCAGAACAATGTTTTTTTCAGCTCATCCATTTCTAACCCTATTGTCGCTCATTCCGGCGTCCCTTAGGGCAGCCACCTCGGCCCATAGATTTTTATCCTTACAAATAAATGATGATGGAATTGGAGGATGGGCCCCTTCACTGGGGAGAATCAATGCATACTTACACTGACGGAAGGTAAAGTGGGTGGAGGTATTCAATTGAAGCACCTGAACCTCAGTATTTCATTTCGCAGATTACTATAGTACTTTTCAAGCAGAAGTCATGGTGCTACAACTGAATAAAATATAGATACAATTCATAATATGATTTTGAAAGCTGATTGAACTGAAGGAATTTTGAAAGAACGAATGAATCATATTTTAAGTGAAGAATTGGTCATGACAAAGATACCTGTAAAATCATCAAAAACGTATTCGTGCACAATCTTCTACTTAATGTTTGAAGCATTTTACGAAGAATACAACTGATTTTGTGCGCAGAGTTGTAATCACAGATGAAACTTGGGTTCATCAAGTTTCATACGCCAGAAACAAAATAACAGTCAAAACAATAGACATTACCTGGTTGTTCTGCACCAAATCAAGCAAAGACGGTATTATCTGCTAGAAAGGTTATGGAATCAGTTTTCTTGTAATTCGAATTAGTGAAAAAGACCAGTTTTAGCAAAGAAAAAAATCATTTTTCATCATGATAATGCCATTGTGCATACAAGTATTTTGGTATAATCTAAAATTCAAGGATTGAAGTTCGAGTTGTTGCCACACCCGTCTTATTCACCTGATTTGGGTCCATCTGATTCCTATCTTTTCCCAAATCTTAAAAAACACATGGGTGGAAGGCGATTTTTATCAAATGAAGAGCTGATAGCAGAAATAGACGACTATTTTGTAGAACCTTCGGAAACCCATTATACAGATCGGATAATCGGATAATGAATTTTTGAAATTTTTATTGTTTCTGGTTTGACCTTTGTTCGAACTGAAGTACCCCTTACAAGTTCACATCAAAACGGTTGACACGATACAGCTCATGAAAGTCGTCTTAAACATAAAATCGAAAAAGATTTAGTTTTATTATCCGCTTGGCTATCGTTTGACGAACGTAATTTCAAAATTCAAAAATTTTGAAAAATAGTCAAAATTTAAAAAAAATGTTTTTTTTTATGTTTTAAGGGTCAAAAACAGCTGTAAAAATTGTTAAAATGAAAAATTTTCAAAATGACTTGGTCAGAAGATAGCGACATATTTTTCAAAGATTTTGTTAAAACATTCGAGCTAATCGATTAATTATTTTTCGAGATATTATGTCAACCAGTTGTAAAAACTCAACTTTTGGGAAATCTCATTTAAAGATGTTCATGCATTCGAAAAGTTACTTACGATCAATCTGCAATGTCAGGACCGTAGAGTTCATCTTCTTGTTGGAGGTGAAATACCCGTTGTGCTACTTGCTATTCTCGTAAAAGAAGTTTCCGGGATGCCACGGCGGAGTGTTACAAAAACGGCACGCGGAGCTGTGTTTGACAGTCTCTAACATCCCGAAATAATAAGAATTTAGTTATATTATTTCCAGGGTATGTTCTAGATTAGATTTTTATTTTCATTTATCGAAGTTTTCTTCCCACCCTCGTAAAGCAGTTGAGCTAGCGAATCGGCACTACTATAATACCGAATCTGCACTACTCTACTAGCCTTAACTACAACTCGTTTTGCAAAAGGGTGAACTTTATTTGCAAAAGAGTGGATTTAATTTGCAAACCCTGTGTAACGTAAAAAGATTTATCAAAATCGGTCTACGAGTTACGAAATGACCTTAGGTTCCCCCCCCCCCCCCCAACCCCAATCTAAAATATTTAAGACTATCAAAAACGGTTTCTCAATAGAAGTGTTCTTGTAGAGAAAAATTGCAAACATAAGCACGTACATTATGCGAGTGGAATCAATTAGTCGTTGAATTAGTTAGAAGTTAACCAAATGAGTAGCCTCGTGCATCAAATGTGTAAGTAGCCCTGTGGCTGCAAGTCTATACAGAAATAGTATGGAAAGTTCTACCCAAAGCCCTATTAATAGGAAAACTATAATTAACTATGAATTTTCCTCCAAAAGATGAACAGAAATCAATTACCACCCCTAGTGTCATAAAATTGTAATTAAAAACAATTAATTTCAGGATCTCTTTACCTTTCGACCGAAAATTTTAATGAACCAGGTATTAGAATGAATAAACATTATTTGATCAACATATTTTAAACTTGTTATAGTATATTATTTATTTATTTATTTAAGCTTAATACAAGCTATTGCATAAAAAAAAAATTAAAAAAAATACAAGCTATAACTTAATACTAATTCTACAGACTATAATAAATGAATAATGAAAAATAAATAAATAAAAAGTATAAGCTACAATATGAGCTATATATATTGATTACTGACAGAAAGCGTAAGGAAGAAGAATTAGAGTAGGCGATCAGGATCAAGATGGGCGGGGTCAAGATATAAAGATTTGTGGAGTGATGATTTACTCAGACGGAAGTCAAAAAAGGAAAGGTCGTTGACTTTTCGTAACATCCTGGTAATTGGCTCGCTTTGACCGTAGTTTGTGCGATGGCGGTCGAGTCGGAAAAGGGGAGTGGACCTAAGGTTACGGGGATTGGTATAGATGGGTAAAGATTGCAGGATTGAGGGGCAGTCTATGGCACCAGTTAATAATTGATAAATGAAGAGAATGTCGGAAACATCACGACGTTTGCTTAGAGGTTGTAAGTCGATCAGTTTCAGACGGTTTTCATAGAGAGGAAGGTTGAATCTGTCAACCCACGGAAGATCACGTAGAGCGAAGCGAATAAACCTACGCTGGACAGATTCAATCCTATTAATGTGAGTTGTTTGTGTAGGGGACCATACCTGGCTGGCATATTCAAGGAGAGGTCTAACGAAGGAGACGTAGAGAGATTTGGAAACATAAGGATTGGAGAACTCTAGACCAGCGCTTCACAAACCCTAGCGCGGAGTTAGCTCTGTTAATTATGCAGTCAATGTGGGAACGGAAATTGAGTTCACCATCACAGAATATTCCTAAGTCACACAAAGAGGTAACGATAGGGACTGGTTCGTCGGTTAACATATAGACTCTCGGGGTGGAGGTAAGACGCTTGCGGGAATAAGAGATGGATTGGCATTTGGAGACATTGAGCTCTAGAAAGTTTTTCATGCACCATGTGATGAATGAATCGAGGTCTTCTTGCTGGAGAAGAGAGTCGGTAGTGGAGGAGATTTGTTTGATTATTTTCATGTCATCGGCATAAATGGACAAATCTGAGTGTTTGATTACACATTCAACATCATTTATTGTAAGGATAAAAATCAATGGACCTAGGTGGCTGCCCTGAGGGACGCCGGAACGAGCGACAATAGGGTTAGAAATGGATGAACTGAAAAGAATATTGTACTGACGGTTGTTGAGGTAGGATCGAATCCAGGAGATGAATCTGGGGGGGAAGCCTAGGCGAGCAAGTTTGAACAAGATAACGTTATGGGAGATCTTGTCGAAGGCTTTACTAAAATCGGTGGCGATAACATCAACATCTTTACCGTTTTCCAGGGCACATAGGGTTTTAGAGACGAAGTCAGTAAGGTTGGTGGTTGTTGATCTACCTTTGAGGAAGCCATGCTGGGAGAGTGAGAAGATAGACTTACAGTGGAAGAAAATGGAATCATAGACCAATTTTTCGAATAGTTTAGGTATGGATGATAATTTAGCAATGGGTCTGTAGTTGGACACATCGTTCTTGCAACCTTTTTTGAAGATGGGAACAATATACGAGTTTTTCCATAATTGAGAAAAAAAACCTTGAGTGACCGAGAGATGGAAAAGCAAAGTAATGGGTTGAACTAGATGCATGGCACACTTTTTCAGAACGATGGCCGGAATGCCATCTGGACGTGGGTGAAAGTCGTCCTCAAGCCTATTAATACTGGTGGCGATTAGTTCAGGATCAGGGTCAAAAGATGAAAACGACGTTTGAGTGCATTTGTCCATGAATGCAAAATAGTTAAGGTCGGGTTGTAGAGAATTGTCGCTGAAAGATTTACTGAAGAAGTGTGCAAGGAGGTTAGCGATAAGCTTAGGATCAGATGAAGAGGTATTCACGAGCTTAAGGGTGGAAGGGTAACCATTGGATTTCTTCTTAGAATTAATAAAGCTATAAAAACGCTTGGGGTCGGATATGAGGCTAGTTTCCATCCGTTGGAGGTACTCATGGTAGAGGGTATCACACCGTTCAGAAAAAGAAGTATAAGCAGATAGATAGGAAGAATAGTCAGACTCAGTCTGGGTTAGAAGAAAAGTTTGCCAACGTTTATTTCTCCTGTTGCGAAGAGAGCGCAATTCTTTGTCGTACCATACGGGGGATGAGGAGTAGTTTTTACGAGGAAGAAGAGGGATAGATTGTGTAAGACAAGCGTGTATTTCCGAATAGAACGCCTCTAAAGCAACGTCAACTGGGAGATGTTGAGGGATATCCCCAATATTAGAGTTGAGGAGCAAGTGATTTAATTTGTCAAAGTCGCCTTTACGAAAATTGAGGGATAAAGAAGACTCGGAGCCTGAAACGGCATGAGGGTGCTCGTAGGAGAAAACGAGGAACAAAGGAGGATGGTGACGGTCGAGGGAGGAGAGAAGATGGTTGCTTTCTGCGACAGCCCAGTTAACTGGGTCTGAAGAAAAGATTAAGTCTAATTGTCTGCCCAGGAAGTTCCTGACTCCGCTTACTTGAAAAAGACCTGAAACGGAGAGCTGATCGGTAAAGAAGGCTTCTTTGGCCGAAGATGCGTTAAGGGGGGCAAAGTGAGAACAGTCCTCGGACAATGACCATTGGATACGGGGGAGGTTAAAGTCACCCAGTAAAATAAATTCATCGGACGGGTTAGCGTTCTCAAGCAGGTTATCGATCGCTTCGATTATGGGCTCGTAGGCGTCTAGAGGTTGAGAGGGGCGAATGTAACAACAGAGGATGTACAGAAGGCACTTATTTAGTGCTATTTTTATACATTATATAATAAGTAACATCTGTTTTAAAAGTAAAAATTGAGATGGGGCAGGTAATACTCAGTAAAGAGGTACATACTTATGTTAATAATTAGGAGAAAAAGCTATTATGGAAAAATTTATTTTGAAATTTTAAATAATACCAATATGAACGCAGGTAAGGTACCCAACAGTTTTTTTATGATATAGTCAAAGCTCAGGAGCATGGCTTTATCCGGAAGGGAGTTTAGGGCAGGGGGAATGTGGGAACTCGAATGTCTTGTTTTTGTATTTCTGCGAGCTAGACAACAGCCCACAAACGAAGTTGATTTTTTTTAATTTCTTATTTTAAACTCACGGGGAGAGCGAGGCTCGAACTCGGTGACCACTCAACTAATTGATCCAACTCCGCCTCCAAGTTTGAAGTTCCGTCTCCGTCTTCAAATCTCCAGTCGTTAGAAAGTTACTTTTTCACTTTTATATTTTACGAAAATTAAAATGTTTAGTGTGCTGTGTACGTAAATCGTACGTTAGACATTGGTTATAGTTTTGGCTAGAAGGAAGAGAGTTAATAAAATTATACTATAGCAATAAAAATGATACTACAACATAATTATTTAAGCACGCCTTTGGTTTACTTAGGTTAATAAACCTCATATCTATGCAGCTACAATGACTTCAGTCTTCTGGTATGTAACTGAGAGTTACCTTCATTTCAAAAGTTTTTGAAATATTTATTTTGCTATCTTGATATAATTAGCAATACGTACTTGTTTAAATTACTTTTTTTACTATGGAATATATTCAGTAGCTGCTATTATCAGAATTAGCGATCAATGAAAAAACAGTTGTAATTGAAGGACTGCATTTGCGCTCGTAAGTGATACAATCAGCAAATTAATTCGAAAATCAATTTGGATGCTATATAGATTACTCTTCAATCATTGTTTGCTTTCACGGTTAGAATTAAAAATTCAATGAGTGTGTACTTGACTATATAAGTAGATCTGAGGGAAATCAATTCTAATGCAAATAGTGTATTGGTTTTGGTTGCAGTTATTCCAAAGACCATGTATCATATCATTAAATTTTCATTTGCATTTGATTTTATAAGCAATATATATCATCTCCAGAGCCATGTCAAATCCATCATCTCATTGAGATAAAAATGTCGCCTTAATGAAGTGAATTTACTATGAGATGCACCTACCCAGTGGTTCCCACGGACGCTTATTGGTTTAAATTTATAAAAAGTAAATTTTTGAGGAATTGTGACATGTCGCGAATTATAGCAGAGTTCGGAAATAAATTTCACGACAAGGCATTACCCCATAGAGGGTGTTAGTAAAGTCTGAATGAACATGAAATAAGCAAGCTCTTCGGTCACCCTTAGATTGTGTCACTAGTCCGGCAATCCGCGACGGAACATGAAAATTTTCCCAGACAGGATCAGCATGTAGTCTATGACATTCCTTTACATTGCATCATCGAAAACCTACAAATGAGCAAATCTAATCGAATGTGAAAATATTTCACCAGTTTCACACGAAAATCGATGTAACGGAAGGAAATCAAATTCCTTGATAGCCTAGAATTACAGCCGATGCTGAATGTAAATGCGCAGTCATTGCAGAAATATAAAAGATTTAGTTGCCGAGAGATGCCACCCGTGATGCCAGCAAACGGAAGTTATACCTTCGCAAAGATCAGATCACAAGCATTTCAAGCCCTCTGCAGATTGTTTCAGCAACCCCATCCCCTATGCCCACCCAGGGTGGTCGGTCAACTAACTTTACACAAATTCCATTCAGAATTCAGATGGAGAAACAGTTGAAACAGTCGATCTAAGTTTTATTCCGAGTGATTTTCCACGATGAGTTTCCCTTCAGTAATTTGGCCGAAAGGCAAATTTCACCTTAAAAGGAAAAGAAATAGACGAAGGTTGTCAGAAAAGCGGGCTTAATTTAGTGGACGCGGTCAAGTGGAAACTTTAAGGGAAAGGTTCAATGCGACTTGTACCAGGAGGGATTGTTCAAAGCTGAAGCGTACCTTCCCATAGTCAAAAGTCATCTTATGGAAGTTACTGCATTTGATTCGTTTAATTGGGTATTTGATCTTTGTAATTGGATTAAATTCGAAGTAAGAAAACACTTTAAACTCAACATTGATTTAAGGATGTTTGTACACTATACTATATACTTCCAAAATTACAGAATATAGAAAGTGTTACGAAAATGGTTTGCAATACTGCAACCTGTAAAAGTAGATTTCTTTTGTAATCGAAATTGAAGGAGTAATTTATTTACGTAGAATTGTTCATACTAATGAAACCCAGCATATTTTATGCAATTTTAAAAAACTAATAATTACTAATATGTATTTGATGAAAAAGTTTTCAATTTTCTTTCCATTTTGCGGAATCTACAATTGCCAATAGCTTATTTATTGAGCTCTGCTTTAATTTACCACCCTTTTCCCTGACCATCCATTTCTTGTGATTCCATAGCTTCGAAACTAACATTGCTTTCATCGCTCTAATGTCTAAAATATGTATAAGAACTAGTATGTGGCAAGTACCAGTCTCCTTTAATGCCTAGATTGAACATGCGGGAATAGGACTCTGTTTTGTGCTGCTACCAATTCTTTCAATTCTAATCAGAATCGTTCAGTTGCTACCAGATCTGCTTGAGATTGTAACGCAATTCCTCTTAAGCCTTTTTCTTGCTAGCAAATACCTTGTAGACAATTCCTCGTTTTTTGTCGTATATATTAACCTTTAATAAATTTTACTGTTCCGTAGGCAACTCACTAGGAACCTTTATAAATTTGAAGTGTCTGTTCGTCTGTCTCGACATTTCTATTCACTCATTTTTATATTTATTAAGCTAAAATTGGTTACATATACGTAAATTGATGACTCAAAAAAGATTTTTGAAAAACTGCTATACAGTGAAAAGTCTACCTAAAAAAAATGTACACTTACTGCATCGAATAGGGTGTCGTTAGGTTAGGTTATGTCGGGATGGTGGCTTTTGGGAAGCCTATCAGCCTTACATAGACCTGAGAAAGGTCCTTTATGGCACCACATTCGTGGGACCGCACCTGAATATTAGTACAGGTTTTATTTAGAACCAGCCACAACTGTTAATAAACCTGAGAAGCTGCTTCACCCTACAGATTGGCGATACGTATTCGATACTTTCAGTATCGAGTTGGTAGTATTTGAAGTATCGATTGTTGTATCCGATACTTGAGAAGGCTGATAAATCGGTAATCGATACTTTTTCTGCTGGTATCGTAACAGTCTCTTCTATCGTTTTGAAAATAATAAATAAGCAATAATAAATAAGCAACTAACTGGTGCCCAAGACTGCTATGGATGTAACACCTTTGCTAAAAAAAAAGTCAAGTCAAGAAACTTGTAACATATTTTAAGCAAAGCATTAAGGCGGCCGACAAATTTCGATAGTTGCAGATTACTACTGGAAAAACCGAGTGGACAGTGCTCAAATTGAAACAAACCTCGCTCATCGACACAGACAGATGCAGTCGCTTGAAAACAGAGCATTTATCACGCTCTTTTTTTTTATTTGGAATCTCAGAAGAGGACTGGGGATTTTAAATGAATTGTCTTGCTGAAATAAATATTTTAATTTTTTTATGTAACTAAACAAACAAAATAAATAGAACAAAAATAATCCAATTATTTTGTTTCATAGAAATAGATAATTCTTTCCACTTATGAAGCATTTATAATTAATTAATTATAATCCAAAAAATTAAACAAATAATTGATATACTTTTGTATCGATACTTTTTCCTTCGATATTTATTTGTATCGGTATCGGCGTTTTTAAAATAGTCGATACTTTATATCAATACTTTTTTCCAGTATCACGCATCTCTACTTCACCCCTATGTTGGCAACATTGTCAAAACCTCCGAAGAAGTGTCGCTAGATAGATTTTCACAAACAAAAATGTTAAATTTTAAAATTCACTGCGAAGTGGCCACGGAATCCTATCATGTGCGCAATCGCACACTGTTGGTCGGTTTCCTTTTCTCAAAACCTTTCCGCAACGTGTCTATCTACTTTTCGTATGGATACGATACCATGCGCGTACGCATCATTCCTCCAAATCACAATCGATTAATTTCAGAGAGGTTAACTTATGCTAGTTAAGAATAGTTAAGGTTAGGTTAGGAAAGCGGCCATTAGTAGCCGCCAATCAGCTTTACATAGGCTTTAAAAATGATCCGTTATGTACAGAATGAAATTTGTGCCCGTAAAATTCACAAGAAAATTCCCATTTCTGCTTGGAAGGTATAGACGAGTGAAATTTACCATTGTAAGAAGGCTTGGATAAGTTTTAGTCAATATATTTTGTTCTACTTCTATCCAGAACTTTGGAATGTCCGTAGGCAATCTATACTCAAGTCTGGACCTGAATTGAGCCAAGTGGCTGTTGAGTATGCGGATTACTTACCGAAGAGTTCCGCCTGCTTTAGGTGGATGATAGTGATTAAGGTTTTGGAGATGGTTCCAAGGGTATCGTTATTTAAAGCTGAAGTAACCAGCATTGACAACGAAAACTGTCTAAGAAACTGGTATCTAGAAACCGAAATAGTTATTTCTACCAATATTGAATCACTCCTACGAAGATTGATCTGATATGTATTCCCGAATTGATCAAAATGTGAGCTGTCTAAGTCAAGCAAGATAAAAATAGTGCTTACATATTAGTCTTACAGCTTATTGGATATTAGCCAATGACAGTGCAGTACAGTTGATTGGCTGTAATTTTCTCTCATACTCTTAAACAGTACTATTATTTTTACTACTAGCAATGGAGTAGTGTCATGATGAAAAATATTTCTCTGATAATTTTACAAATCTATTTTTTTACTTACATATAATTTCAATATTTTGTTTTGCAATAAACTAAATATTCTTCATTTACAATATTTACTCATTATAAAATTATGTCACATTTCTTGTTTTTAGCCTTATTAATTTTAAGTAAACACAACCAAAACCATGCCTCACAACTGGTTACGGGAATTATAGAGAGAGAGATAAAGATAAACATAACCAAAAGTTTTGTTTGTTCGACTATCTCTGACTTGACTATTGTTCTGATTTTGGTCATTGGTATAGTAGTTTTTTAGCGTTTGTTTGATGTCGCTGCGGTAGATCAAAAGATAAAAATAAAAGAGTTATCTGTATATCAGACTTCGGTTTTCTACCGATTACAAATTAATCGCTAACCCTAGAACCAAAAAGCAATTCAATTCAATTACACTTTTCTTAAGAAATCTTCATCCAGTCCAACTGGGGTTGTGGAGGTTGTGTAAACCTCCCACCGGAAGGTTTTTAAAATTTTCTTAACTTCTTGATTAGGAAAAATTTGACTGAAATATTAAAGAAATAACCGCTTTTCAAACATTCCAAGAGTGGATTAATAATTCGTTGGAATAAATCTTGGAAAAGCTATTGCTCCTCAACTATTGACTTATTCTCACCTATGCTCCTAGAATATCGTTCGTTTAGAGGACTCGCTAGTCAATATTTGCGTAGATTGATAGTATTGATGGATACCTCTCGTCATTCAGGCTTCACGGTGCTAAGAATTCAGACCCAATAAGAATTCTTAATTTTTAAAAAAAAAAGTTGAACCGACTTCACAAAAAGCGGTAAAAAGCAAAAAATAATTTTTCATTTTATATCTGTTACGACATTTTGAAGTCGGTTCAACTTTTTTTTAAAAGCCTATTTTATTTTGAATTTTTTAGTTTCTTCTACTCTATACAACGAAGAAATAACCATCCAAATCGGTCCACGCGTTGAAAAGTTAGGTTTAACTCCCTACTCCACCTCCATCACATGGTATCAATCAAGGAACATACTCTACCGAACAGAAAAAGAATCATCGAAATCGGTCCACGCGTTACGAAATTAGACTACCCCTCCGCCTTCCCCACCCCCACCATAGGACCAAATTATTCCCCTATTAGCAATGGTGGATCACATTCTATACAACAGCCAAAGAAGCATCCAAAGCGGTCCACGCGTTACAAAGTTAGGTTTCACCCACCCCCCTCACCCCACCCCACCAAAAAATTTTTTTAAATTGTATCATTCGGTGAACATACTCTACCCAACAAAAAAAGAATCATCAAAATCGGTCAACGCGTTACGAAGCTATGCCCGGTCAGACATAAAAAAAAATAAATAAATAAAAAAAAATACACGTCGAACTTAGAACTTCTTTATTTTTGGGAAGTCAGTTTAAAACTGAATTTTGAGGCTTCGACTGTGGTATTATTGATGATGGTTTTTATTTAACTTGACGATGCTACCACCTACATCTTTACAGTAAAAGGACCTTTTATTTGAGGTATAAATCTTTGGATGCATTTCAAATTTGACTGCCGGCCTTTCAAGCGGTCTCGATGGCATTCCTTTTTCCTTTGTAAAGTGCTGCGGTCCATTTACTGTTTCTGTTTTATGTTATTTATTTAATTTATATTTTATTAGTGGCATTTTCACGAATATTGGGAAGCTTTTCATGATTATTCCTCTGCCAAAGAAAGGAAGTAAGTGTAATATTACTAACTACAAGTCTATTTCAAATGCGTGTTGCCTTGCAAAATTATTACAGTCTTTGGTTGATGATGTTATTTATTTTCATTGCAAACATTTCCTGTGATCTTTCCAGATAAATCCAGTACGAATAATTTACTGAAATTTACGAGTTACTTTATAGCAGCTGGTAGGCTGGTCGATTGCATTTTTACTGAAGTGAACGGCTTAATTGTGCTTCTACCGATTTTACTAAGGCCTTTGATCGTAATGATCACAAGTTGCTGGTTTTAAACTTACTATGTTGGGTTTTCCATCTCTTTTCGTAAAAAGGAGTTTTTTCGTATCTCTCTGATCGAACAGCGTGTTCTCTTTTGGGGTTCTCTCTCCTGTGAAATTTCAGTAACTTCTAGTATGCCCCAGGGCAGTCATTTCGGTCCGCTTTTATTTATTTGTTTTAGTAATGATATGGGTTCCATCCTAGAAAACTCGCAAATTTTATGCTATGCTGACTATGCTAAATTTTTTCGTTTTGCCTTTGACATTAATGACTGTTTTGCGCTGGACTCTGATCTTCAGTCTTTTAATTTTTGGTGTATTGCCAACAATATGACTCTAAATCTCGCAAATGTACGTTTGTCTCATATTCCAGAATGAAGGATCCATTGATGTATGAATATTCTGTCAGTGGCAACTTGCCAATCACACTGGATAGAGTAAAGGATCTGTGTTGTTTTTGATTCACATTTGTCTTTCGTTGATCACATCAGTTACATAGTTAACAAAGTTAATGCTTCCTTGTGCTTCATAAAGGGATTGTCTAAGAAGTTTAGGAATATCTTTCTCACCAAGCTTCTTTTTTGTATCTTCGTTCGGCCCGTTTTAAAGTATGCCTCTCCCGGTTGGTCTCCGTCCTATGCCGTATATGGGGCTCGTATTGAGGCTGTTCAGCACAGGTTTCTTAAATTTGCATTGCATGGCCTTCCATGGAGAAACCCTTTGGACTCACCGGAACTATTGTCCATGTTGAACAATCGAGTTCCTATTCGTTCCGTCAGACATAGCGACTTTTTCCAGGCCCCTCTTCACCGCACTGACTACGGTCTGAATGAGTCTTTGATGTCAACATCACACCTTTTTGATCGTTTTTACAATCGTATCGTTATCAATCTTTCAAAATCTAAAGCGAAGTAGGGCCTGAGAATTTTTTTATTTATATATTTATTCATATATTTATACATATTTTATAAATTTTTTGTTATTGTATTTGAAATTGTATTTTAAATTGTAATTGTTTTGATCTGTAAATTTAATTTACTCTTTGTTTTTTGTTGTCATTACCACTTCAGTGCCTTTTATCATATCCTTATTTTTATTCTCTTTTTATTTTTTTTTCCATTTTATTTTGTTGGTTTTAATCAGCCTTTATATCAAAATAAATCAGTAAGAAATGCAATCCAGATTTTTTCCATTATTCGCAATGGGGAATTATCCTGTATACAACAATAAAGAACCACTCAAATTGGTACACGCATTACGAATTTAGGTTCCTTTCAGACCCCCATCCCAACAACAAAATTATTGACATGGTACCAAACGGGAAACATACTCTACCTTATAAAAAAATCATTGAAACAAAGACAACCCACAAACCGTTTTCTCTATGCTGGAATGGAAAAGTTTGGAATGGAATGGAACTGAGATTCGAACATATGGACAGCGACTGATGCAGCTTAATCTGGGTTTACGAAGGAATTTCAGCTGGCCTTTTATTGTCGCTCGTGTAACCGAGCCGATAATTGGTTCAGACTTCCTGGCGCATTTTAACCTATTGGTTGATGTAAAAAACAATCAGCTAATAGATAGCACAACAAAACTACACTCAAGAGTCTTTATTAAGACAGCTTCTGATAATGTGTTACAACTAAGCACTATTAACGTATTATCACATCCATTGTTAAAGAAATACGAAGACATCACCAGGCCAAATACAACCGCTCAGATCAAACATATTGTGACACACCACATTCAAACAAAAGGACCACCAGTTCATGCCAAACCAAGACGACTGTCACAGCAACAACTCCAAATCGCTAAAAAAGAGTTTCAATACATGCTCGAACAGGGTATTTCGTGCATCAAACAGCAGTTGGTCCAGCCCTCTCCACATGGAGCAACGGCGATTGACGTCCATGTGGAGACTACAGAGGTCTAAATGCGGTCACTATACCAGATCGCTACCCCATTTCGCACATCCAAGATTTTTCTCATCAGTTGGAGGGAAAAAAGATCTTTAGCACTATTGATCTGACAAGAGCGTACCATCAAATTCCCGTAGAACCTGATGACATTCCAAAAACAGCTATCACGACCCCATTTGGACTTTTCGAATTTCACGTGATGACCTTTGGTTTGTACAACGCCGCACAAACTTTTCAGCGCTGCGTACACGAAGTCACTCAGGGGCTTGACTTTGTATTTCCGTATATTGATGGTTTTCTTATTGCTTCTAGCACCGTGGAAGAACACCGACAGCATCTGGATAAACTGCTTCAACGCTGTCGGAAGTATGGAATAACCATAAATCCATCCAAGTGCACATTTGAAGTAACAACTGTGAATTTCCTGGGTTACTTCATATCTGAAGAGGGAACAAGGAAGACAACACATCTCCTAACAGAGAGATTCGTTTGGCCCAGCATCAGAAATGACAGCCGCACCTGGACCCAAACGTGCATCAACTGTCAGAAAAGCAAGGTACAACGGCACACGAAAAGTCCAGTATCTGAATTCTTAGTTCCAGAAGGACGATTTCAGCATGTACACTTGGACATCATAGGTCCACTCTGACCGATTCAACTATGCTCTTACTTGCATTGACCGTTTTACGAGATGGCCCGAGGTTATACCTATAGCTGACATCACAGCTGAAAGAATTTCAAAAGCTTTCGTATCTGGGTAGATAGCCAAATTTGGAGTTCCAAAAGAAATCATCACTGATCAAGGACGACAATTTGAGTCATCCCTCTTTAAGGAATTGGCAAAATTACTGGGTATCAAAAGGAACAGATCATCACCTTATCATCCGCAGGCCAACGGCATGGAAGAAAGATTCCATCGCACACTTAAAACTGCAATTAGGTGTCACAACACACAACAATGGACAGATACACTTCCACTTGTTTTACTAGGCCTACGAACATCATTACATCAGGACATCAAAGCATCACCCGCTGAACTGGGCTATGGAACACCGCTAAAACTTCCTGGAGATTTCTTTTCTACAGAAGACGTAGAACTTAACTCAGGAATCGTGCAACACTTCCAAGAGTTCATGTGGAATTTACAACCACAACAACCACAAAGGCATGGTACACACAAAGTTTTTACACACAAAGGCTTAGAAACTTGAACCCATGTTTTCATACGAAATGATGCCGTCAAACGCCCGCTACAACAACCGTATGATGGACCATTTCAAGTACCGTCAAGGACAAACAAAAACTTTGACATTAACATAAAAGGTAAACGTAAGACTATTTCATTGGATAGACTTAAACCAACTCATCTATTGGACAATCAAGAAAACGAAGATTCAAAACCAGCCACAACATCAACAAAAAGAAAAACATCATCAAATGAAACAGTTTCTCCAACACTACTAAATACAACTAAAAGAAAACGTCATGTAGTCATTCCAGCACAATATCATAACCACAGTACTCCCCTGTGGCAACACTTTACAGAAAATAATTTCAATCAAAAATATGATTCTTACTTAAAATTAGAATTAGCCAGATTTTTGTATATTAATTCCTGAGTCAGAGCAACCAAATAAAATAAATATTTGTTATTTATTAACAATCTATTTTACAAAAAGTTCAACATTAAGTGAACTAGAGAAGGCAGGAACATCAACAAAGCTGCAGTTAAAGTTTGATCTGCAAGCAACCAGTACTTCACCACCCCGACACAGAGATTCAGAGTGTCTGTCCCTTAGAATATAGAACGAGAGGAAAGGCTATCTTAAGTAAAAACCCTGTACGTGTGATAAGCATTTTTGCTTCTGGGCCAAGTGGCGAGTGCGTTAAGGGGGAATGACGCCTGAAATGTCAAATTGGACCGAATGTCGCCTTGAAATCAAAGTCGTCTCCGTAATACTGAAATATTTGGGGCATAAGCAAAGTGTTTTTAAATAGTAAAATTAAGTAAATTAATAAAATATGTTCGGGCAAAGTTATATTATATTAAAAGTGTTATAAGAATATATTTTAAAAACACCTAATTTAAAATATTATCAAAATGAGTTGGCCCCTCCTGTATACAAGCATAAGTTTACTACTTTCATGTCGAAACGCACACATCGCTCAGACTCTACTACATAAAGAAAAATGCTTAGATTTTTCCGAGTGATGGCCTTTCCTCTAGTTCTTTATTCTAAGGTCTGTCCCTACGAAAAAGATAAGAGTCATGAAGAATCTCTGCATCACTAAAACCATGATGAAGCCAAGTCTCAGTCAACATGATAACATCATAGCAGAAGGCAAGGAACGCCTGAAATAGTTGGTTTGTTTTAGTTCTTAGTCCAATTACATAAAATAGTATATTACAAAAAATAATTTCTGGGAAGGCAATTTAATCTGTATATAATATTGTTTTTTTCACTACTCCAAATAAAAATGCAAGCAAAAAGGGTTTCCCCCTACTGGTAACAAAAGTTGTCTCAAAATGCTATATATATGTCAGTGGATAGATCCACTAGCTTGATCTATTTTAGATTTTTAAACATTTGGAAACGAAGAACAGAACGTCTATTATACGTTTAATAAAGCTCTGTTGGCTTTTCCATGCCCTGAAATTAATTTTTAGGAAAAAAGCTTTCAGACAACCTTTAAATAAAATTATTGTTAACTTTTTATGTAAGAGTCGGCAAAAGACCTGAATAAACAAGTAGGCTAGGCTGAATAAACAAGTACGATAGGCTGACCAAAGTTCATAAGCATTTAAGTTAAGAAATATATCGAAATTCGTTTTCTGAGCCTACTAAATTAACAGCCTACCACAAATCTTTAAAATTTATAAGAATGTGTCTTCTGCCATTTTGAAGTAACAAGTTCTCTTCTCCAATTGGTTCTGGTTTATGCCAATTGCTTTGATTTCACACAGAGCTTCGTCAGGATATTTTCGGAAGGGCTGACTTAATATGAACGGAGAACTCACGCGGTCCTTTTGTAACATTCAGCGAAAGAACAACAAGGACTCGTTCGCCCTACTCAAGTATCCCCTAAGCAGTTTCTTTGTATCAATTCAGCGTCTGCGTGAAATTGTTTTCTCCTATTCGCTACGAAAACGAGGCATGTGTTTTCCTCAGAACTTTATGAAATGTTTGCTAATTTTCCATCTGTTCGTTTTTAAGAGTGTAAAAATACACGAAATATTACTTTCACGACTTTAGTAAAGCCATTACAATGTAATAGTTCAATTTGCGCGATATATTATGTATCCAGTTTCCTTTAATTTAATGCATTCTTCTACTCTCTCAGTTCCTTAAGTTGCAGTTTTAAAGTATTTCGTTTTCTTTGATCTAAAAAATGCACTTAATGTCCTTTATGCCTCTAAAGTGCGAAATTGCTTCTAAAAGAACATGCATTACATGAAAACTCTAACAAATGTGCAGACAACAAAGTGAAAGCTGACAAAATGCTGAGCAGGTCCGTTTTTTAAATTTCCTACACTGCACGAAGGTACAAACGTAGATCCGTGGATTGTTGTTTTCTAGACTTTTATCCTACCGTTCCCAATCCAATTACCTTAATGCGACCGGGGAGTAGATTTTGTGTACACGTGGTACTTATTGAAATTCTGAATCCATTGAATCTTCAAAACATTGGGCTCGGTCGAAAGATTGGCTACATCCCCTAATTTGAAATTGAAATTCGAATCGCATTCGTTCTGCACCACTTGAAACTACCAGAAGAGAAGCTAATTGTTGCTATAGCTCCCGTTTTACCGTTGAGATTGGGAGTAGAACAAATATTTCAGGAGTTTCCACCTGCAGCCCTAATGTATATACTTCTGCTGGTGTGTGCAAACATTCCGAAATGCTTAAATTGGATACATTGGGATCACCTCAGCCAGGGCTGGAATTTTAATGTCCTTATATGTGGACAGGATTTCGATTTAGCAAAATTGTAATATAGCATGTGGTCGGAGTTACACGAGATAGGCATGGATATTGGTAAGGAGTATCTAGGGAAAATATATTTAAGCTTGTCGGGTTGGAATGCTACTTTCATTCATCCGGCAAGCATTCCAACGGATATTAATAGTTGGAATTTAATTTTCTCAAGTTATTTAACGTTTTGGCTTAATTGATATTACTCTTTCATTGGAATTTCATCATATTATTCTCATTCACGAGGGATGTTAATATTTTGTAGGTTTTAGGATTCGCCAGAGTAACTTTTGCTAGCTGCACATAATTGCCCTGTTTTAGAAAAGTTATTTTACAGAAATTTTAATAATTCTACTTCACCAGCGTACGGAAATGCTCACACATGAGAGCTTACTCAAACTTACTCATTGCTCTAAAATTAGTGAGCATTTATATTTGAACGCAGGATCAACTCAAAGCATGAGCAATCGTATAATACAAAAATGCTCTGAGTTGCTCATACGATCAAACATAATTGCGCACCCACTTTAGAGCAATGTGCAAGTTTGAGTTCCGGGCGTTGGGGCAGGGGCCTGGAGTAATTACGATCGATTCAGTTTATCACTGGCCTGGGATCTTCGCTATACTAACATGTATCTGTAATCTTCTCGGATAGTCAAGCTGCAATTAAAGCAATTGCTTCATCTACCACCAGATCTAAGCTTTTGTGGGAATGCCAAAGTAGCCTAGATGAACTGTGTAGAACTAATCAAGTCAACTTGATCTGGATACTGGGACATCAGGGCTACACGGGGAATTTAAAGACAGATGAACTTGCTAGGAAGGGGTCCAATACGCCTTTCATAGGGCCGGAGCTGGTCTGTGGAATTCCTCTCTGCACGGCTAAAAGGCTGATAACAAACCGTGCAATGGAGGAGCATAGGCTGTATTGGAACAACATTGAGGGGCACGCTCACTCAAGGAGCCTTATGACGCCGGGTAGATCCAGGGAGCTCCTCAAGCTGAGCAGGTCGGATTTTAGAACTCCGGCTGGCCAGCTTATCGGCCACTGTCAGCTGAGGCAGCTCCTGGTGAGGATAGGCAGAGCCATCAACCCTACCTGCAGACTCTATCTGGAGGATGATGACAACCCATTACACGTAATATGTGAATGCCCTGGCGCAGGCACAGATTTAGCCTATTCGAAAAAACAACCCTGGCACCGAGTGGGCTGAGTGACTGCCTACTGCGGGAGCTGTTGAACCTCTTCAGAGGGACCGGCTCGATATAAGGAGTTGAGAGTGTTAGCACAATAGGCCCCAGGGGCCGCAGCGCTTGAGAATCTTACACCTCCAATTCAATCAATCAATCAAGCTATATGTTCTCATAAGCGAGCATTTCCGTACCCTGATCGGAACTCTTCTTTTATACCTAAATTTTAAATATTTTGTTTAAGTTGAAATTAACACTAAAACAAACATTTCCGTATCGTGGTCTTCACCGATAAAGTGGAAAAAGAAGAGGGTACAGGGTTGTTCTCGGATTGACTAAACATATAGAATCCGTATTTACAACCACATACTTGCACGTCCAAATATGCTAGTGGGTAGTGCAATATGTGTATGTATTTGCAGTCAAGCGACCAGATAGAACCTGGACACAAACGCAGTAATGTCACGGTTGGTAAACCGATTTCAAAACGGTTAGATGCTACGGACTAGGTAACTTTTTGTTAACTACAACGGGACTCAGGTAATTAAGTCGGCAGATAGACTGGGAAAGGCGGACTATTGACGGGTCGATCGGCTGAACTCTAAAACCCTTTCTTATGTATTCAAAATAATAGTTGCATTTATATAGTTAATCCGCATAGATTTAATTATTTTCAATCAGATAACAAAACTCTTAGCCGCTTTGTTATTGCAGCCGTAGTATTGTAAAACGAATTCTACATCGCACTCGATGTTTTTATTTGTTTTTTTTTAAGTTTTCGAAAGCACATTGTTTTTTTTCAGTTTTTGAAAGCGCTATGTTGTGCTATTAGTTGCGCTAACATAAATTCTAGTTTAAATTTAAGAATCTGGCAGGACCGGGTTAGAGGCTTCACGAAGAATTACATGTGTATCCCGGGCTGTATCTCTATATTTTTACAGATATAGGTTTGACATAAAACAAATAGATACATATGTCAGTCCACAGTCCTCTGTATCTGAATGGAACCCGCCTGGTTTTTACCGAGGATCTGGGTATCATCCTGGAGGGGAAGCTTAGCTGGAAGCCTAATATTCATGAGAGGGTGAAGAAAGCAACTATAGCTCTATACTCCTGCAAGAGGGCCATCGATGGGAAATAGGGTTTTCAACCCAAGTTAACTCACTGGCTCTATATTGCAGTCATAAGGCCAATCCTCAACGTTTTGAGGAAGGTACAGAGGTCGGCCTGCATCTGTATCACCGGAGCACTACGGACCACTCCTACCAATGCTCTGGAGATACTTCTTCATTTACTTCCATTAGATCTGGTGGGTAAACAGATGTCTGCTAATGCTTCCGTTCGACTTACAGCCGCATCTCAGTGGTCCAATACTTCTTCAATTCTGGACTCCTTTTCGCTCCAAGTGAGGCATCTTGACTACATCACTCCCAGCTATTTCTTTGTCAAGCGGTTCGGATCGACGATTCCAACCTGGCTTGACTGGGATGGCGACACCATTCCCTGTGGGGAACCCGTTCAGATTTACAAGGATGGTTCGAAACTACAAGGCAGGGTGGGGGGTAGGGTTTTCTCAGCAGCACTGAACATTAGCCTATCCTTCAGTCTTCCGGATTACTCCAGTGTTTTTTAGGCAGAGTTCATGGATATTCAGGAAGCTTTGATTTGGTTGAAGGGGAACGAAGCTCCTGTAAAATAATCTGTATCCTTACAGATAGCCAGGCTGCTTTGCTATCCTTTGATTTTGTCCTTTCGACATCTAGGGCTGTTAATAACTGTCGCTTACACTTAAATCAGTGGCTGGGCGGTATCAAATTCACCTGTGCTGGGTCCCATGGATATTCCAGGAAACTGCGTGGCAGACGAACTTGCTAGACGTGGTACCACCCTGGAGAACCAGCCGGATAAGACTATTCTTGGTAGGCCTCTGACCGCCTGCAAGCTGTTGCTTGGCACGAGGGCAATCAACTTAGCGAACCACATATAAGCAATATAGCGCCATACGTCCAGGCAGATCTGTCCTAAGCTGAATCTTGGGCGCTCCAAGTGTCTGATTTTGAGGGGCATATCACTCGTCATTGCCCTATGGACAGCTCCGGATGGTTCCAATGAGGAGGTGGTGGGAATTTTTTTGATTCCCGTGGCATCACAGGGGTCTAATTGTGCCCTTTAGGACAGCCACAAGAGCCTAACATAACTTTCTCCAAGGTAATCCACCGCAGCAAATTGTCTTCCAATAGCATATATGTACTACCAGTCTCCCTCTCTATCACGTAACCCCTTGTATATATACCAGTCGTCGTCAGTGGAGTAAGTCATAATGTGCGGCGACGACCCATGGTTGTTTTTTGCTGACACAGATCATGATAAAAGGCCATGCAGGTTGCAGAGAAAAAAATCACTTTAAAAAAATTGTAGGTCCACTTGCAATCGTTGTCTCGAATCGGGTGAAGTTCTTCTCCCGCAGTGCCCCAGATACAGAGAGACTGGTAGTACATACATGCCCCACAAGGTTTACGGGCACTAGAGATACAGAGAAAGGGTTAACATTATAAGGTTTACTATTTTGTGCATTTAAGGAGGCATATCCACTACTTAATGAGTTATGTGTATATATTTTCGTTCACTTTACTATCTTAAAATTATAATCAACGCTGTAGCCAATGTACTTTCAGATAATTTAAGAAATCATTACGAAATGGTTAGGAAATGACCCTCTTATGTTCGTATCCAATACACTTTTAGTGGATTAGTTTTAAATTTTCTGTCTGAATGTACGATGATAACGGAGCCATATTATCCTTTCTTACCTTATATGCGTAACAACTGTGAATGGTGGTCGAAATACAAGCTTTAAAATTCTTAGACTTTTATCATTCAATATTACCTATGCGTCAAACTGTGTGACCTTAGCCTTAAGCTTCCCTTACTTTTTAAAACGTGGCTTTCGTAACATACCTCAAACTACTTTAGTATAGTTAACAAAGGTGTGTTGTGATCTGCAAATGAAAAATAAAGCACAACGACTTACTCTAATTTAATTAAAGCCACAGAATGTGGTAATCGACCATAAAAGGAAATAAAATTGAACGAAAATTGAAAACCATTTGCAGTCACACACCCAGCTATCCGTGAATTCAGTCTATAATCTCATCAAATTGTCACATAGCACCCCCAGCAGTGTAATAAAGCACCCGACAAAGCGAAAGGTCGAATTAATTAGACTTTTAACCAAGTCATATTTGGGTGTTGCTATGGTAAAATTGTATCTGATACAAGGAATTTATCAATGAAATAGTAGCCTATCTTTGAAAAATATAATCCCCGCTAATTGCAAAATACATTGGAAACCTTTGATTCATTAATCATTAATCAATTGTGTTTTCAAGAAAAATATCCAAAAATGTATTCAGTTCCATAATTATTAAGTCAACTAATGGAAAGAATTTCATGTATGTCAGTATGCAAGTAAGCACAGCCTACTCTAGATACAATCCCGGAGATTGACACGATCAGCTGAGCACTGGTGGTGTAAACAAACAGAAGCTTGCCACAGTACAGAATTGGAAAAGGTTCGGAAATTCTACTTTCTCGTAGTATTTCTGACAATATTTTTAAAGCCTCAACTTGTAATTGACTTGACGTAAAGCTTCAAATATTCTGAACATATTGTCAAGACAAAAAGTTCCTTAGTTTTAATTTTTCTGTGTTTTAGAGGGAATACTTTCTTCTGTGTTCATTTTGTTGAAGTATTGAACTTAAAATGCATCAATGACATCATCATTTCTCTTTGGTTGGTTAGGAAAGTGTCCAGCTTTAGTTGCTGTGAAGTATGCTTAACCAAAAAAAGTTTTGTAAATCATGTTTCAATTGTAGATGGAACTGACTTCTTAACCCATTTTGCTGCACAGTTGCGTTTTTGAAATATGATATTTACAACGCTTGTTTTTCGTAAACGTACTCCGTAGAAAATGTAATTTAGGGAATTCTCCTTTAATTCTTAAACAGGCTTCGGGCCGGCTACGACGGAGCAGCCTATCACAGTGACAGTGACAGATCTATCCAATATTGCCAAGAAACTGACAGGAAGGCCTCTTATAACTGAACATCCTGGATACGCCGACGGATGGATGGATGGACCGTCGAATACATCTTCATCAAAGCCCGAAGAGCTACCGGCTTTGACCAACATTAATATCAGACCTCCGACAATATTTGAGGTGGCGGAGAGAACAAAATCGACGCACTTCGGTAAGGCTCCAGGGATTGATGGAATATCAGCGAAATTACTTAATGTATGAAAACAAGACCTATCCCACTGAATGGAAAACAATTGGCGATTGGAATGTTGTAGCAATTGGCGTGGTACCTGTCTAATTGCGGTTTCCATTTTGATAGAAAAATCATGAAAAAATCATTGAGGATATCTCCGGTGTGCCGGTCGGATACATCTGTGACCTTTGCTTTGCTTGGCTGTCATTAATAACGTATTGTGCAGCGCCCTAGATGACCACCTATCGCGAAGGATTAAATGGAAGCTATTTTAAAAACCTTACGTACCTGGACTATATCAACGATGTTTGTCTTTTATCCATGAAACAGAGTCATGAAGCGCAAGTGTCTGATGTCCTGAGGAAGTAAGTTCGTAGGGCTTAAGATCAATGCTGCTTAAACCAAACTTATGAGCTTGGGCTCCAGGAGACAAAATGAAATCTACCTTGAGGAGCAGCAAATAGAACATGTGGATACATTTGGCTATCTCGGAAGTCTCTGTCACATCCTTAACATCCATTGGCCGGAGGTCACTACCAGTGAAGGCCTACACAGACTCACAAGTCAAGATGGGATATCCATTGGTATTTAAAGACGAAAGCCGTATAAGCCACACCACATGCAAAAAATATCTCTAATCTAGTTTTAGATTGGAAACCGCACGGGACTCAAGGAAAAAGCCGAATTGGACGACCGCACAAGAAGACATGTAGATAAGGAAGGTACCTAGTTCAAAAACTCGGGGCAACAATTGAAGGTGTTGGTAGAGAATCGGACCAGGTAGAGAGTCAATGTAGTAGATGCACTATGCCTCACAAGTGGTTAAAGGAACCATAGAGAGAGGTATACGATGGAAAATCAGTTTTTATATTTTTATGAGAAATGGCCTGCTTTATAACATTAAGGTGCGGTAGTTACAATTTGTTAACGGCTTGTGCAATTTAAAAATATGAAGTAATACATATAAATAAAAATGAATGGCTAAATGTGTTGCTAAGCGCAAAACTCGAACTTTTTTTCAAATATTCCTTGAAGTCGAGGAAGGTTCTTATGAAGAGAAAAATTGGAAAAATTGTAGGGAAAACGTAAGAACCACATTTTATTACATTCAAACTGTTTCTAGTTTGACTTTAAAAGTTTTTCAGTAGATTCTTAATTGCGTGTTGCGAAGGTGATACGTACAAATAATCAAAAACGACACGGGCTAATCTCGGAAACAGGTAATTCGATTTCCATGAGATTTGCACGGGAAGGTTCAGTATTTTCTTAGGTATAGTTTAGGATACGACGAGTGTATATGGGGGCGGGGATGATATGTGCAAATAAACGAAACCACCGATATTATTGTCGACACTCACGATGCCCTCTAGGTATAAGGTTGAGGAGAGCGTTACATGTACAAATAATCCAAAATGGCCGATATTAGTGTGCGAATTCATAGTTTGCGGGATCACCGAGATGAACAATCACACTCTAATTGCCGTTGGATACTATGTGGTTTAAGGATCATTCTGGTTTATAAATTTCAAAAAACCGATTTTTCGAAAGTATATATATATCTAAAAGTATTGTGTTAAAATTTTAGAGTGATCGGAGCAGTCTAACTATGTTATTTTGCTACCTTTACGTTCGGCGACCGTGATTTCTCCGGAACCACTAAACCGATCTTCAAGAAATTCTACATAGTAACAGCTTTAGCACATTCTACAACCAAATCAAAATTTTGATTTTTACTATTTTTTTTTTGGGACATAAACAGTGAAAAAAACTTCATTGTTTTGCTTTTTTCTTTAAATGTCTGCCGTTTTATTATTTATCAATAAAAATTTTCATAGAATGCGCTAGAGCCACTGATATACTGAACTTCAGGGGGTCCTCTACTCTCGCGGTTTCAAAAAATCGATTTTTTTTTTAAATTTCAATCTATATGTATCTGAGAATACGCCACAGAAAGCATTTCATGAAAATCACGTTCCTTTGCATGTTTCTGGGAACAGAGAGGTACCCGTCTCCGGCCGTTTCCGAGAAACTAAGCGCGGCGCGTCACGACGGCGCTTTTCCAGTTAAAAATCATTGTCTAAAGAATTTACCGGTCCGTTCTTGAGAAGAATGTGGACAACCAAAAACATCAACGTGATGAGGAAGGAGAACTCTACGGCGCCGGTATCGCAGATTAACTCGTAAGGTACTACAATCAAGTTATACACCCTAATTTATCATTAAACGCGTTTTCCCGAAAGTAGTGTTTTTTAGCTGCCGAGTAAGACTTCTCATATTAGTATTGGTCCGATTTCAATAATTTTTTTTTCAATTGTTCAGAAAACATACCGCTATGTTTTCCCGAGTACGATTTGCAAAATTTTATTTTGTTCCATTTTTATAGCCTCTAAAAGGTCAAAAAATTCCGTAAAATTGGAAATTTTTACAAATTTTTGCATAACTTTTACAAATTGCAAAATAAAAAAAATCTGTCTCGGGAAAACATAGCCAACGTAACTATGATTATAAAGAATATATATTTTCAGATTACAGATTACCCAATTGGCCACAACTGTGCTTAAGCGGGACCAATGCAGTTTCAACATCAATGTCATCAATGACGTTTCAAGGTCGCGAGAGTTATTTTTTTTCATCTTCAAAAGTAAAATTGAAAAGTCAAAACATGTATCTTCGAAATAAAAAAAAAATTTTTAAAATGTATTCAGTAGATCCTTCGCAATTTATTCCCCAAAAAACCGCTCAATTTCAGGCCTCGAGAGTAGAGGACCCCCTTAAGTATTTTTGGTTTTTGTGTTTTAGATGAGACGTTATCAAGTTATCAAGGTCGCCAGCGACATACCAACTTTTTGAGGAGTTCCGTTCACCCGTTGTTCATGTGTATATGAAGAAATGTAAAAAATACACCTTCTGACTACATCAGGCCTAGACTGGAACAACGTTTTCATATTCGAACTGGAACAACGTTTTATATTCGAATTAGATAAAGTTTAAAGGAAGACTATTAAACTTATTGGCGACTTCACTAACTCTGAGAACAGTGGCTCTCTGAAGCATCGGCGGAATTTCGGTTATCTTTCACTCTTACATCACGTGTTTAACTCTTCTACAGCTGTTGCTGTTGAAATTGCTAGCCTATTTCTTTGTAGACACATCACAATGCATGATAGAAGAGCTTGAAGCTGCTCTCAATACTTTACTCTAAATTTTGCACAAATTTTGTCAAATTTTAGAAACCTTTTCTAAGCAAAACAACACGCATATTGAATAGTTTACTATCTTCTGTTTTTCCCCCGTTTTATAAGCCCGAATTTAAAGCAGGCGTACATCGTCGTTTCTATTAACCCATTTCCCTTATCCTTAATTCCTTTCCTGCCAAAGCATCATGTAATAAAAAAATTAGTGAGGAGCATGTTGGACGCGCACATGATAGTGTTTCGTAGTTATTTCTTAGTTTGTTACAAAGTATTTTTACCACAGTTATAATTTTTATTGAATTAGTATTAAGATATTTTTCATCAATAGTTTAAAATTAGAGTAGGAGAAAGGCTGTAAGACATACCTGCATTTTAGGAGACCTATCTAACTAAGAAAAAATTTTCAGTGTACTTTTCACTTTATGAAAATGAGGTCCAAAAAATAATACCAAGTTTAATCTTAATAGGTTTCTAAATGAGAGGATGGAAGCCTATAGTATACGGACAGACCGAAACTATAATGCTTTCTAGTTGTTATCGAACTGTAAAACCTAAATCCCACCTACATAAGTGCACGAATGAAGTGAAGCTTCGTTCTTCTTTGTTAATGAATTACTTTAAATTCAGTCGGTGCAAAAGAGTAATGAAAAGCATTAAATCAATTTTCGATATTTATAATGGTTACGAGCGATTTATGGTAACTAAAGTGGGATACAAATACTCGTGCATATACAGTTTGTAGATATCGGTTAAAAACTTTCATGCAATGGATATTGAAGAAATCAATATCACATGTTCTACCCCACTCCCCGCTATCCCTATACAAAAACCTTTATCGCATCTGACTACCCCCCCCCCCCCCCCCTCCCCCAGCGAAATCCTGGATCCGCACCTGCATTTTCCGACCATTTACCTGCGCTATGATAGCTACAAACGCAGAGGATAACACTAAAAGAGCACTCGGAATGCAAAGGATGCGAAGAGAATACCAAAATGGTGTACCACTGTGCTTACCTTTGTCCTGCAATCGCAACTGAAAGGAATGAAATTCTAATATTTTTATTCTTTGACAAACTACGTGAAGTAGGTACGTAAGGGTGAGAAGCTATCCTAAAGTTTAAAAATAAAACAGATCGGTTAAACCCACGGGATGCGTTTTTCTTTTGAAGGGTAAAGAACCTAGTAGTGGTAAGTTAAGAAGCTTATTGTCAGCAAAAGAAGAGTTCATCTAATTTTGCTCAGTGCTATATAATGCTTTAGTACAAACAAATTTCACTTTCCAACTCCTGCTTAAATATTCGTAGGAGTTCTTAACTACATTCCAAACTATAAACATGGCGCGTTTCCAATGGTAAAAGGTCGTAATCGTTATACCTTTCAGTGGGCGTATTCATGTAGGCATAAGATATTCCAGTAAAGCACAAGTCATCAGTTCCTGTTTTATGTAAAGAGCTGCTCTCTAATGAGACTTAAGTAAGTATCTTCATTGTATCTTAATTTTAAAGCGTTTATGGTAGCGGTTATGTTAAAAAGTTTTAGGAAGCCTGTTGTTGTAAAATTAGCATTAATCTAAATGTGTCACCCGTTTGCCCACTTTGCTTACAGTGCCTTCCAACAGTGAATTACAAGTAATCTGACCCATCTAACCAAAAGCCAAAGGTCTATATGGAATCATTTGCCATTGATTCAAAAGGTTTTGGGCTACAGAAAATATCCGCATATGTAATTACAATTTAAGTGTAAATAATAAGAGACAAATGTTAAAAACGTGCTATCACAAATCTTCTACTAAGTGGTGTTGCTATTAATTTGTTTTTTATGTTAATTTACAAACAAAATAAATGAAGCTACCTCTCGAATAGCTACATTTTCTTCTAAAGTATACGACAGTCATCGAAGTCAAATACTTAAACCGCTCATCCAAAGCGGACGTGCACCGAATATATTTATATAGTATAAAATTTGTACTAAATAGATCTATCTGTACCTCAATAGTAGAAATAGAGTTTCATCTATCATTTACAGTTACCTCACCATTAGAAAGTTAAAAACCCAATGTTTGATCCAATTCGCTCCTCCTAATGATGATGAGATGAACATTGATCACAAGGGTAAGCACTTGATCGTGACCAGCGTTGCTTAAGTCACTGCTGCAAGTGACAAGTTGAAGGATTTTTTTCCATAGATGGAAAATAATTTTTTCATCATGGCGTAGATTTTGAACAAATATTTGAAGATGAAAACAGCCAGCACTTACAAATATGCTAAATGTAGGCTGGAGGCCACACGGTGTTTGTTCATTACGAGAGTCTTCTAGCGCTTGATCGGTTGAGATTTAAGTAGTAACGCGTCACTGAATCAATGACGAAGCAAATTCCTATTTTTTTGTAGATGAAGATTTCTTTTTACGCGAAGCATCTCAGGAATCTCATCACGATTAAAATATTTTAACGTAAAACAAAACCAATTCTGCTTACAAAATGAAATGAAAACAGTATATTTCACGAATACTAAATTAGAGTCTTTTCCATATATGATTGCCAATACAAAATTGCAAAAATACTCTATCGGTAATTGTTTCATTTTTTTTGGAAAACAAGTAAGCATGACCAAAAAAACTAAAAAAAAAAAACATACGCCGCCCTCTCTCTTTAATGGCAAGGGTGCATATCACAGGCACACACTATAATAACAAACATAAGGAACAACAAAAAAGCAAGAATAAGGCCGGAAATAATAATCGGAACAAACAAAATGATGGTGGCGGCTAAGGTTGAAGACGACTGAATGCCACCCCCAAAAACTCTTAAACCAAAGATGTTTCTTTTATGATGCATCCAGCAGGTATAGTACGGGCGGATTTTATTTCCAGCGTCCTGTTTAAGTCCTTCCCTTTCGTCATTGTTCCATATTTCTTGCCTTTGTTTTATAAATCTTCTGAGTATCCTGGAAGCGTATGCTTTGTATCCGCGCCACACGAGACCCTGTCAAGCGATGAGATTTCCATACGGAGACAAAGAACGAGATTTACTTCAATTGTTAAGTCACGTACTGTGAACTTGTTCTTTATGTCCTTTCTGATATCAGGGGGACGGATAACAAGATATGGATGAAGGGAGGAGGACAAGGTGATAAAAATACAGAGAAAGATGCTATATCACTGTCTTCTTTCCTGCCAGCCAATTTTGACTTCAGGCACTTGAAAGACAATATTAAATGTGTATATAGTTCGTAGTTTGTGAATTATGACCAAATTTGTTTTGATATGAAGATATGAAGAATTTTAAAAAAAGCTTTCAAGATTTCTGGATAGTGAAGTGAGTGAAGGTAAATTTTAGAGTACCCTATTTGCCAGGAAACGGAAAGTTTTATTGTATTCATATGAGTATATTTACATACCATGGTCGATGTTAATAAGAACCCTATTTGAAAATAAAATTAACATGTAATTCCACCAAAACAAACTTCTATATGTATTAACTCCCGTTATACTCTAAGCTCTACTTACACTTACCCATTATCGGAATCTGGTCATTAAAATTAAAAATCTGACCAAAATATTCTTAAACCGTTCCGCATTCGGCTGCCATCAGAAAGAAGAGAAACAATACTGATTAACCTCGGCAAACGGGAGATCTCGAGGCACGAAGGAAATGGATGAGCAGTCTTTATAATGGAGCTAATGCAGAAAGGACATCTGACTATACAAATAAGTCTTTGGCTACAACAAATGACTATCTTTATATTAGGCGTGTTTCTGTTTGACAGGTCTATTCTTAAAGAAGTGATAGTATTCATCGAGACAATAAAATTGTATGGTATAGGAGGGGTATAGTAGTCACAGGGTGATTATAAAATTTCAAGATTTTACTATTTACTTTTAATAGTTTTTACTGGGGGAACTTAATTACATAAGGTTTCTATTCTCAAAATAAAGTTTTTATGACATCCGTGCTTATCTTATGTTCATCCGTGCTTACTGTGCCTCCTCCTCATTGCCCCTGTACTTAGACCAGCACAGAGATACCTCTTAGAACGAGGTTGCTTATCATATTTCCTCACAGGTTGGCGCTCATAGCAGAATGATTGCGTGCAGGAAGATTGTTTCTGTACACGGCAGCAATAGACGTACATACAATGCTTCTTCTGAGAATGCTTTTTCTGCCGTCGTATGACCGGATATATGGCCCTCCGGATCTATTGTCCAGGAGTTTATTCTCAAGGTTAGAGTGAGTCCTACCTCTCAGCCAAAAATCTTATCAGTTACCTCTCCCTCTTACATGAAAACGTGTTGCGGTGTAAGACCAGGCTTCTTTCGTCTTCTTCCTGTGCATCAAATGTTGATATTATTTGCCTGATTGAGTCCTGGTTGTGTGCTCTGATTTCTGATGCCGAATTCTTGGGTCGCGAATCCAGGTTTTTCAACAATGATCGTCATATATTGAGTTGAGCTACGTCTTTAATAGTTTGTCTTGTGCCCTGCTTCCCACGGATAACATCGTGATTTTTGGTGATTTCAATCTATTCTAATAAGATCGTCCTGAAAACATAAACAATCTGAATGGCTTCTGATTGAAGCAAACAACTTTGCAATCAAAAGCGTATAATAATCATTAAGCAAACAACCGATTACGTAATAAAAAAAATTAAAAACAAAATTGGACCTAAATGACTTCCTTGTTGTATACAAGATGGGAACGTTAATATAGGATGTAACTCATTTCAGAAGAGATAATTGAAATTCAAAGGCAAATAGCTTGCTAACGAGTAACGACAGATTAACACGATCGAAAGCCTTTACGAAATATGTATAGTCGACTTCAGCGCCCTGCTCAATCTGGTTCAATACGTAATGATTACAAAGTAATAAGTTAGTTTTTATTGTTATAATATTGCCAAAGCCTTGTGGGCAACCCTATGATGTGCTAGCATGTTTTCGTCAGAAGGGAATCGCGGTAAGGGGAATGAAGAAAATTGAATGTGTTGTTTTTACAATGCTGTGAGCTAGAAAACAGCTCAGAGATGGAGTGCATTTTGTAATTTTTATTTTAAAAGCTCACGGGGAGACCGAAGCTCGAACCCTGGAACTATGACGTGATGATGGTGCCATTCAATTGATCGAACTCCGTCTCCTAGTTTATGTAGGTCTTCAATTCATTAAACCATGCTGCTCAGGACAAACCACTTCCGTAGTATGAAAAAAGTGATTGTGTTTAAAAAGAGGTTGAAAGCGTTTAGTGACAGGCAGAAGCTTAGCTAGTAATTAGTAATTGACCCGGGCCTGAATTTTGTAGAGGTTTAATAAGAAAAATTTCCATTTATCCAAGAAGGGATAAAACAAAGGGCTTATTAAATAGTATTATTTATTTTTGTTCCTGCACTTTTGGACTTTTCACCCACTTGTAATTGTTATATCGATGACAATACAATATTGTGGGGTGGGGAGGGGTAATATGTGAAAATAATCGCAAAGACCAATATTTTTGTCGAATCAATACTTTACGGGGTCAGTAAAATGAATAATGACAATTCCAATGCCGTTAAATAATTTGGTGATAAGACACCCCTAGGTATAGGGTTAGGAAAGATTGCATTGAATTGAAAACGACCGATATTAGTGTCGAATCCATAGTCTTTGGTGACGCTGAGATGAATAATAATACTCCCGATGCGTTTAGATACTGCAGCAGTGCGACGGAACTAGGCATGGGGGTGGGAAGAAAGGGGCAGAAAAAAATAATCGAAATCGACCGATGTTTATGTCGAATTTATAGTTTTCGGGATTACTGAGTTGAACAATCACACTCTAAATGTCATTGGATACTACAAGGTTAAGGCACATTAAGCTTCCCTAGGGATGGTTGTGAGACGTGGGTGACGTGTCATAAAAATAGGTAAAAAGGCTTTAAGTTAAACTGTTTTGTTGATGTACTGAAAGCTAGAAAATAATTGTGGGTCACAAATGTGGGACTTACCGAGATATAGTATTGTCTACTGGATGGATTAAGAGCAGTGACGTCCTGTGTTGGAGTCCAAGATCCACTTTGGGTGGGTGCGTCAGCGGAATAAGTAAGAAATCAGGGGCTTACTTAAATAAAACCGGGGGCCTTAGTTGTGCAGATTTGCTCACGATATATTTTCACTGTCAAAGGAAGTGCTAAGCAAATTCTGATTCGCATTCGAATTCAAAACATAAAAGGTAAGGGCCAGAAAGCCTCCGGTAGATGATTTTGGCTGTCCCTTTTTCCGCAGTCCCACGCCTAGGGGCGTCTTACTACCGCAGTATTTAAATGCATCGGGAGTGTTATTATTCATATCAGCGCCCCCGACGACTATGGGTTCAGTACAATTTCGGTCGTTTTCGATTATTTGTTCATATCACTCTCTTTACTCCCCCATCACTAAGAGTGCATTATCATCAAATTATTACACCGCTACGGAACCGTCCAAACCCAAACTTATAAGCTTGGACTCCAAGAGACAACATGAAAAATCTGGAGGAGCAGCAAATAGAGTAAATGGATAAATGTTGCTGTCTCGGAAGCATAGTTACAGCAGACGGCGGAGCTGAAGCTAATGTACAGGTTCCAGTTGCATTTAATACTCTTGTTGAAATTTGGCGCAATAACCACATCTCCAGACGCACAAAACTTCGGATCTTCGAAAGTCGAAAAGTAAAAACTATTCTGTTGTACGGCTGTTCAACAGCCTTTGTCAACCGGTGTCTCTTGCGCATCCTTACCAAAGAAGACCTACACAGACTTATAGGCCAAGAAGGGATAGACACCAGTATTCGCAGGCGAAAGTGGCAATGGATAGGCCACACAATAAGAAAACATCTAAACAACATCGCACAGCAGGCTTTAAATAGGAATCCCCACGGAATCCGAGGAAGACACCGAATTGGACGACCGCGTAACACATGGAAAAGATCCGTCGAGAGTAGAGATTAGCGATGTTGACAAAACATCGATATTGACATCGATGACTCAACATCGATGACCGATAATAATCGAACTCAAAACATCGATGTTCCTTAATATCGATGTTATATAGAAGAGGTTAATAGAATGGCGGCCAAGGGCGTAAAAACACAATATACTTGAATGTTGTTTTTTTCTTTTGTTTTGTGATGTAGCGAAAGCCCCGGAAACAACCCTAGATGCGTTTTTAGCATGGTTATGGCCGGAAGATAATGAAGTAAATTGAACGTCTTGTTTTGGGATAGCTGCGAGCTAGAGAAATGCCCAGAGATGGAATGGACTTTTTAATGATAGTAAGACTCGTCGGTCAACCTCGTCAGCACAAAGAACTTGGGTGTAAATTTTAACTCGAAGCTTTTTTTCGATGACCACATTTCGTACATTGTTAATAAGACAAATGCAGATTTGGGCTTCATAGAGAGATGGTCTTGTGGCTTTGGCGATTCATCCGTCAGCAAGACTCTTTATTGCTCTTTTGTTAGACCGATTTGATAGTACGTTTTCCCGATCTAGCCATCATTTTATTCAGTTCATAATTATCGGATCGAAGCGATAAAATGTAGGTTTCTTAGATTTGCACTTTGTAGCCTTCCAAGAAGCAATCCCGTTATATTGTCTCCCTACAACAATAGGTTTACGCTTCTTTCCATGGACACGTTAGAGAAAAACGGCTCTGCGAATCTGTACAACTCATTCCCAAGGGCTACTTAGCTGTTTCAATATTTTATTTCCTTATCGCCCTCCAAGGAATTATGACTTTCTTTATATTCCTTGCTGTCGCACTAACTGCGCTTCTAATGAATTCATTAATTCTCTGCTTTCTTTAAATGATCATTGGGATGAACTTGACTTAAACTAGTTTAAAACTCAAATGAAATAAAATATGGTGACTACTCAAATTGCATAGCCAGCTATTGATTTGGTTTTTATATAAAGGTAGGTTTTGTTCTTCTATTGGCAACAAAATACTAGTCTTCAATTTCAAAGGAATATTCAAAATTTTGATCTAAGTTCGCCTCAGTTCTTTTCTGCCAACATCGAATGTCGATGTTTTGATCGTAACATCGATTGTGCGATATTTGACATACTTCAACATGTTTCGTGAACATCGATGAATATCGATCATCCCTAGTCGAGAGGGAGTTCAACAAATCGTGGCCACAGTTGAAGGCGCTGACGCAGAACTGGCCCTATGCCCCGCAAGGGGATTAAGAACCAGAGAGAAAGAGATCGGAAGTGTCTTTGTTCATCTTATTGGCCCCGAAATGTATATACGATATTAATATCAGTGGTTTCGATTTTTTGTACAAAGCCCAACCTCCCCCCTCCCCTGGATGGTACCAGATGGAACCGGAATTGAATTCGTCTGCAAAATCCAAATCGATACAAACATTAAAAGTGGGTGAAAAGTCAGTTGCTTAATTTGAAATAAACAAATATGAAAACCGACGATTCATCTGCATACTGCAACGTATTCTTATTGCCTGGTGTAACCGGAAAAACTTAGGTACATTAATTAATTTATTATAATAAATCTCTACTTGAACCGGGAAACAAAACTTAGCGGAAGGTTGAAGCGAACCCAAAAACAGCGGCGACGGTGATTGCATTTGATTATTTTAAAGGTATTGTCTACCAAATCCTATGGTCAACCAACCCCAGTCTTCTCTTATTTCTCTAGGTAATAATTTAAAAAGCTAACACAAAATTATTATGTCGACTCTGTATTTTTGTACGGCTGTTTGAGTACTTTGCCTAACTAATGAACACAATTGAAGTCCATGACCACAAGGTTACGACGTCAAAATCCAAATTCGCCTAGTAGTTTAGAAGGTAAAGATATGAAAAATAAAATACAAAAAACAGCCAGTAAACCTCAAAAAAATTGGGTCAATTTTCTTTAGCAATAGACTAACCAGGCAATTTCTTTTGAGAGATTTGCAATTAAAAATTTCACCCTCAAGAAATGGGAATTTAATAGTTCTTCATTTTAAAATCTACAACCGCAAAATCCAGAAGACGAAATTAATGAGTAAGAGACGTCTACTAAGCAAAATTAATAAAATTGGATTTTTCATTCGTTCGCCCTCGAGACTGAATGGTAGCATCTGTCGTAGCAAATATTTAATTGAATCTTCACATCAAGCCAACAGCACACAAAGCGCGGAAAACTCTTTAAATCTCATTTCATAATGTCTCAAAGGGTTGTAATTAACCTCTCAGCGACAAGAAACACCTCGAGATATCGTCATCAAAGAAAATCTTCGGTTTACCAGCGCCATGAGACGTCACCACATCATCCGTGAGAGTCCGGAAGAAACGAAGTAAAAACGGAAATTTTATGTAATTAGATGAGAATTGAGATCAAAAGGTAATACGGCTTTGTACTCTTAACTCTCTTGTGCTATTGGTTGAGTTGTGGCTACATTAATTACTCCAAAAAATCTACTTGCTTTCCGGTTTTTTCGCAAAAATTGTAACAAGGGCCCAACCCCGTCGGCAATAAGGCCTCCCTGAAGGAATTTAAAATTTAATGACATTCTTTGAAGGTTTCCTCTTAATAGTAATTACAGCTAAAAATGCCAGCGTGCACTAGGGGTATACTATGGGTAACTACATATGTACTGTATCCAAGAAACCATGTTCGTACCACTTGATTATCATATTCCGGATTCAGCCTTACGGTACCGAACCTCTTAGAAATATTAAGTATGCTCAAAATAAAAGTAATCAAAGCTGTATGAATATATTAAGGAAAAAGCTAAATGAGTGCATATAATATTAGCTGTGTTTTAAACATCCCTTGTGAATAATAAAACAAAAAAAAATTTCCAACTATGCATAATGTTTCACCGTAAACATCAAATTTTATCTTTCAAAGTATCTCTAGAATACCAAGGAATATATGAATATTTTTTTTTGCAATACAGATCGAAATTAAGACTGTATTTAGTTAGTACAATTCACTAGAGTCCGGTAGAGTAGAGCGATACTGATTGGATGTGTAAATAGTGTTCCCGTCTGGAAGGAAAACATGACTATGTGACTGCCAAAGAATAACTATCGATGGAATACGGAAGAGTTTTGAGCAGCCCAACGGAAAGACAAGAATATGTCTCCAATTTGGAAGTAGAAAGAGAATGACGAAAGGCCCGAATGGAAAGATATTTCAGACAGAAGTGCAACATTGAAATCTATCGGACCCTATATGATTCCATGCGTGCTGAAAAGGGAATATTGAAGAACAAATGGAAAATACCCGATGAGTCAGCATGCCGAATGCAGGTATTGGCTCCCAGAGGCAAGAGAAAAATTGTTCTGGAAGAGCTCCATAATGGCGAATCGGTATGATATACAAAATTTTGGAGATATTTCGAGAAACAAGTTTTTGGTTGCATTTGAAGATGACGTTGAGGACTGGTGTCGTGAATGTGCTGTTCATAATTCAACAGGACAAACAACCTCTAAAGTTGCGTCTGGAAGACAGATTCGACTTCCAAGTGATCTAAAGTTCGGAACGCCTGAAAAGGAAAGATAATCGACTGAAGAGTATATATATGAAAGCTCAACACATCTAGTGATAGAATGAAAACTCGGGAGCTAATTCTAACGCAAAGCGACCTCGTTTGGCTGTTCGACCTACGGCGGCGGAAAGGAAAGTCACCAAAACTTCAAAATCATTGGGAAGGGCTCCACAAGATCTTTACGCCCATCAATGGTGTTGTCTACAGGCATGCCCGTAGAGACAAAATTCCAGCCCGCGGGGGTACCACATAACTAAACAGGACTTAACGTTTACGGTCCCATATACAATCGAATGAGTGACTTTCAATTTAAAATCTATTTAGTATATTATACTTTTTCGATCGTGAAACATTTTGAAAGCCCGGTCCCGGGGGGTTTACCCCCTTCGCCCTCCCTCCCGGCGGCCCTGTCTACTGGGTACAACTTGGAATGAAAGAAAAAAAGGAGATCGTTCACATTGACAAATTGAAGCCATACTAAGGAGAAATAGCTGTTCGGGACGAAAAAATATAAGAGAAGGGGGGGGGGGGGGGTGATATGCGCATGCCCCAGATTTCGGAAATCAGGAAAAGGTCAGAATGAAAAAACTCTAGCACGAAATTAAAAAAATTTTGTTTAGCCATTCGAAAGAGCGTCTACTAAAGATTACTCTTCAGTTTTTTGAACATTGTCAAAAATATTCTAGTTCTTCATTCTAACTTGAAAGTTTGATTTTTTTACAGTTTCGAATAGATCTCTCGATACCATGAAAAATGAATGCCTACGATCAATACTTGTGGAGTTATTAAGGCTCCAAGGCGTCAATTATTTTTAAAAAAAAAACTATTACTTAGGGTGGAGATATCTGATTGAAATTAAATAATGTCAAATTAAACGTTGTCATTTGGAGCATTTTAAATATATAAAAAGATTTACAGCGTTCTGACAACAACTAGGAGGGGGAAATGTTCTGACAGTAATTTTTATAAATAGAGAATACTATTGAAAGTTATCTCCTGAAATTACATGACTGTTGCTTTAACGAAATTGAATTTTATGTCTTACCCTCTTTGTAATACTAGGGTAGTATGTACACCCCGGCCATAGGGGGCTGTCAAAAGCGACTTTTCTTATTCAGTAGTTATATAGGATTTAGTGTGTGACTTTTCAAGACTTTTGAAATGATAATTCAAAATATGTTGCTGGTTCTTCCTGTATTACGGTTAGTAGCCGTCCCACCCCTTAGTCTGAAAGATATACAAGTTTAGACCAAAATAATGGCGTCCATTCATGGAATTTTAGACCAAAATATTGGCGCTGCGTAGGGCTTACGTCCGACCGATACTTTGGAGCGACAACTGTGTACTTTATAACGGAACAAGTACCGGTCGTCTATTGCGTGTTTTTTTTTGGGTTTTTATATTATTTTGATACATTTGGCGCTGTGCGTCGGTTAAAAACAGTCGTCAAACTAGGGGTAACCTTTTTCTTCAACCCACCTTATTTTAATCTCATTAATCAATTATCTACAACCAAGTACACAGTTTTTATCCTGCTACCAATATAGAACATACTCTAACAAACAGAAAAAAACTGATCCAAATCAATTTGCGTATTATAAACGTTTCGTCCTTATTCTCAACCTTACCCTAAGTCATTTCTAATATGGTACAAATGGCGCAATATAGTCGAAAATCATCCAAATCATTTTTCACATTACAAAGTTAGGTTCCGCCCACTTCATCCACCCTGGCCACAGTTACATAATTGTTGACATGGTATCAATGGGGAAATATACTGCATACAAAAACAAAAGAATTATCCAAAACAGCCAAACCGTTAAAAAGTTAAGTTATAAAGAAAGAATTATGATACCGAATTTTTACCAAAATGGCACCTATTTATCTATAATTTTCTTGGCCCAAAAAAACCACTATATAATAAATTGAATCGAAATCGTCAGAGTCGTTTATGTACATACTAGCTGCAAGCGTCCGGTGTTGCTCGGACTTTTGGTAACTGAGCGTAATTTTCAATGATTTTTTTTAATTCTATTTTTGTTTTTACTTTTTACCCTCACGCTAGAGTGTCTTACCACAACAGAGTATTAAACATAACCGGGAATGTCATTATTCATCACAGAAACACAGAAAACTACGGATTCGACACTAATATCTGTCGCTTTCGATTAGTTTTGCATATCACTTTCTCTCCATTCTCACCACTAAGGATGCTAGGGGTTTTTACCCCACAGCATCCAACGGCACCAGCAGAGTCATTATTTAATTCAGCGATCCCGATAGAATATCATTTAAAAAATTTATTGAATATTCACCATATTCTACTTGCATAATTTTATTCAAACACTGCACTAACAAGAGAATACATTTTAAAACTTAAAACTAAGTGTAGGAATAGACTAAGAAAGAGGATAATATAATAGTAGGCACTAATTATAAAAAAAAACAAAATAAATTAATTTAACAGAAGATTTCAACTTCTAAACTTTGAAATATTCTGTTCTATATAGAATATAAATATTCAAAAAGATTTTCTTGATAATTACGATCGCTGCTGCTATTTCGCAGTTCGGTTAGAAGAAGGTTATTCAGTCTAATGGATTGATCGAAAAACTGTTGTTCACTAGGTTGAGAGGAATAACGCGAAACATTTCTACTAGACTGAATGAATTTCAGTTTGCTATACAAATCGCCGAATCGAAAGCCACATTCAGCTTACCAGCTGACATCGAATCCAATTTAATAAAAACTTCAAACCTATACGAAAATAACGGACTCAACAAAGATCTTACAAGCAGAAGACGAGTAACTTGAGGCCTATTAGATGCAGATAAAGACAGCTTTCGTAGGGACTCATATACTTTACCAACACCTGTTGACATTATTTGATACCTTTTAAATATAATAAAAAGATTTTTAACTGAGTCACTATAGGCAATAACTATAATATCAACAATAACACTTGGAAATGCAAGACATGTCTAAATTAGATTTGTAGATCATAATAGCGTTTGATTCGGAGGTATTAAGACTTTAAAAATTTTGACCAGTTCATTTGGAGACATTCACCAGATCATTCAATTGACAAATAGCGTCCTCCATTAGGTCCAGAAGTGTAGAAATATACAGCTGTATATCATCCGAATAAAGATGATAGTTACAGTACCGTATAATAGGTGGAAGATCAATAATTAAAATTTCATTCAAAATAAAACAAAGCTGAGAATAGAGCCCTGAGGTACCCCGCCTAAGATAGGAAGATAATCGGATGACTTGTCATTGCAAATAACCCTTTGTTTTCGTTCTCACAAATATGACAATATTAAATTCCATGTGACATTACAAAAGTTAAATATCGAACAAAGCTTCCAAAACAAGATCCTGTGATAAATTTTCTCAAAGGCCTTCGAGAAGTCAAGCAAAACCAACGCATTAAATTCATCACTGTCACAGGAAATTCTTATGTCGTCAGTAATTTGGAGCAAGATAGTAGTACAGCTGTGCTTAGTTCGGAAACCTGTTTGATTATCTGACAATAGGTTACTGTTTTCTAGATGGAGTACAATCTGCGTATAAAATACTTTTTCAAAAGGTTTTGAAAAAGCGCTAGGATAGATCTCGGATTTATAGACTTCTTAGGGTTAGCCATAGTTTTTGAAATCTTCAATAGCATTGGAAATGCTGAACTAATCGGAAGTAGTATTTTATATACTCATGATTTATATACAATTGCATTAGACTTTATAGACATCACTGCAGAGCAAATATCAATCATGGTTTACGACCGTTAAACGAATTATCAAGATTAGCACCAGAATATCTGTTAGACGTGAAAACCCTATTTAAATGATTTGGATCTTCTGCTATAACGCCACTTCTAATCTAACCTATACCAATTACACAGGCCTGCGAAATTTTGAAAATTGTTTCCCACTGGACAATGAATAGTTGTTTCCAATGTAATTTCTCTCGCTGAAACCGAATCCGAGCTCAGAATTGCTCTATCACATCAGGTTTTTAAGATATTCTAACCTAAAAGTGTAAAAACACTGTTTTTTGTCATATTTGAGGTTATATAGCACCGTGGGATCTTATAGTACAAGGCTTCTTCTTTCAAATGGCGTTGAGGTTGCTCAAATATATTTTTTTTCGAAGAGATATCGCATTTTGAAATTTTCATGTTCATGAATTTCTCGGTATACGAAAACTTTATGGTAACTTGAATAAGGTGCTACTTAACCTCAAATATGTAAAAAAACAGTGTTTTTGCACTTTTAGGTTAGAATATCTCAAAAACCTGACGTGATAGAGTAATTTTGAACCCGGGGGAGAAATTACTTCGGAAACAACTATTCATTGACCATTGATTCCTCGAGAAAAATCTACATTTGACTACCTGCATCACTCCGGTTCAGTATAGTAATTTGTACAGTGATTTGCGCCGTAATTAATTGGGGAGTAGTTTATAACAGTAAAAAGTTCGGTCGAATCCAAGCGGGATAAACGGGGGGGGGTGGGGGGGGGGGTGATTCGAACGTACATACATACCGCTAAACCGTTCTCTAACGATACTTTAGAAATAGTGAAAACCAAACCCCATTGAAATCAATTCATGGTCTCCTCAGATTAGCGCTAAATACACTTATAGCAAACTTTTCTTTATACTATATTGAGAAGAGAAGAAATATGTAAACATAGCTCTTTTAACAGAATAAGATATAACAGATAACTTTATGGACTCAAAATTGGCTCTTATGGAACTTCTGCAGTTTGTATCAATTCTTCTCCAATTCTAGTTTTTGCGGTCTATTGTTTTAGATAACTTTTGATACGTTTTTTGCATATCCTCCTCATACCCATTTGGTCCAGAAAGGTTACCAATAAAAAGCTTTCTTTAGATCAACGAACAGTGCCACTACTTCTCTTAAATCGAGATCATTAATAACTATCATTACTACGTCTACAATCGCTGCCTCTGTAGCACTTTTCTCCTAAAATCCGTAATCAAAACTTCCAGGTTTTTAACTAAATCTTTCAGTGGATTTCGCAGATTTTGCTGATCGTACTTTTTATTGGTAATATTTCTGGAACAAATGGGTATGAGCAGGAATGCAGGATATGCAAAAAACGTATCAAAACTTATCTAAAACAATAGAACAGCAAAAACTAAGATTGGAGAAGAATTGATACAAACTACAGAAGTTCCATCAGAGTCAATTTTGAGTCCGTAAATGCAATGGGCCTGTAGTTTTCTGGACTAATCCTTTTTCCTCTTTTGATTTTATCACAGCTTTTTTAGGCATGGTGGAAAAAGAACTAAACTGAAGCTGTTCAAATCTAACTATGAGGCAACATTCGTGCATGTCCGCAAAACGTAGATAGTCAACAATTTAATATTAGGTACCTGCGAGTATTCGTCAACAGATGTTTGCGTTGAATCTTAAAAATATATCAAGGGATAACGTCTAGCAACGATCTGTTATGAAACCAACTGCACCGAAATATAAATGTTTTATTTCAGAGGTGGCGCGGGTAGCCAATCAAGCTCTTTAATGGAACCCATTGTGTGGAAAGCGAAATAAAGACCGTCGCACAGAATAAAATAGTCTAGAGAGGAAGTGCTGCTGTTTCATGCCTGGGTAGTATGTAAGTTATTACGTCTTACCATTTAATATTTAAGGAATTGAAAGATGCAATACTGAAGTGATTGTAAAAGCTCACTTTCTTTACACTGTCACTGAAGAAATAAACTTGCACAAGCTTATTTACAATTCCAAGTTTCGCCTCCTTCTGTAGTATTAGGTGAAAGTGGTGTGAAAACGAAATGAAATGAAATTTTAATTTTCAATGAAAATGAATTTTATTGAGATGTGGAATGAACCGACTAGTCAACAAGTGATATCACAAAAGTTTCGTAAATTTACAGCAAATATGGAGCAGCAGCTGCGGTGTATTTAAGTGGAGCGGCGTAGGCAGCGGGTGCTGCATAGGCTGCGTGAGCTGCATAGGCTGCGGGTGCTGCATAGGCTGCGTGAGCTGCATAGGCTGCGTGAGCTGCATAGGCTGCGGGAGCTGCATAGGCTGCTGGGCCGGCATAGGCTAAGGGAGCGCTGTAGGCTGCTGGGGCGGGATAAGCTGCGGCGGCATATGCTGCTGGGGCGGTGTAAGCTGCAGCGGCATAGGCTGCTGGAGCGGCATAGGCTGCTTGAGCTGCATAAGCTGCTGGAGCTGCATATCCTGCAGGAGCAGCGACGTATCTAGCAACTGGAGCGGTATATGCAAGTGGAGCAGCAGCAACTAAAGGTGCAGCAGCGATTCCATTGTAATTACGGGCAACCACTTGAGAGCTTGTGGCTGTAACAACGCCTGGAGCAGCTACCAAGGGTGCACTGTAAGCCAAAGGGGCTACGACTCCTGGTTTGGCCAAAGCTGTAGCGATGGTGGCAAGGATAACGAAGCAAGTCTGAAATATTGAAGAAAGTTAAAAAAAACAATCGAATTAACCGTTTAGAGAAACTTACGATTTTGCACATGTTGATTTATTTGCAAGTTAGTTGAATGCACAAGAAGTGAGGTGTGAATACTGCCAAAATCAACGACTAGTGACTTTTATACCAAAATTAAAGCTTATCCCCATATAACACTCATTGCACGCTGACATTGGCATACAATTTCGTAGCAAAACGGTGCAACAGTTATTAGACTTTGAGCTAATTAGTATTCGCCCCCGCGACATTCATTACAAAACTTGAGTAAGAAAAGTTAGGCAGTCTGAGCACGTCTCAGAAATTCACTCGAGACGAGGATTAGGCAACGGCAAAATGTGTAACTGGTCAGTAGCGACCGTAAAAATGATCAGACGGCTCATTTGCAACAAAAACACATCAATGACGCTTCAGTTGATTTCTTGATTTGCTTTTCATTTTTGGTATTTTATTTATGGAAATCCCGACGAAATTAGGGATTTGCACAAGTATAAAATTCCCTTTGCCGTAGCAACGTGAATCTCACCTTACCCTCGACGGACTAATAATCCATAATTTGAGTAGATTCGTAAGAAAAACAAACAGAACCGAGGAAAATTCAGGGCAGGTTGAAGGCATTAGTGGGGGTGATATAGTCCTCGTTTGTCAGGGGAAACGAAAAGGCAGAAATTGTATAGAAACAGCCCTAACGACGGCGAAAACAATTTCCAATAGGACGGGATTAGAGCGGCTCTAATCACCGATTAATTTAATCGCGGACTTAACCTGAATCGTACACGTGTATTCGACACGTGCTCCTTATATGAACACTTAAAATAACAACACAAACAGCAATCAAATCTGAAGTTGGCTGCGAATTTTAATGTTTGAATTCTACCTTCGTTCTTGGTGCAGGGAGGACCGCGATGGCAAGGATATCTTGCAATGACGCGTATGATGACTCCCTTTTGTTATCGGGGGATGCAGTTATGATTAATGAGTTTGCTATAATTCTTTTCCTGCGTTGTGGGAGGGAAAAATAATCGGGGGGAAAGGATTAAAAAATAATTTCCCTTTTTTTGAGCTATCGTTAGCAAACATAATCCTTCTCCTGTTCTGGTCATTTAAAATTCATAATTGTTTGGATTTTTGTGAAATCTTATTTTAAAGCAATGGTGCATGGTCCATATTAGTGAAGATGTATTTTATAATTGTTTCTCTTTTCTTTTAATAAGCGAATTTTTTGAGTTAACCGTCATTTCTAGTTTTTAAAATATAATCTTATTTTGAACATGTTGGTGCCTAATACCTAGGAATTGTGACAGAAGAGAATTTGCAGATTAGAGGACTGTTTTGAGTGTTCTTTTGTTTTGAATCTGCAGATTTTAACACGTTCAATACGGATTTGCAAGTACGTGCCGGCGAATTATAAAGTCAACCCAATCAATCTTTACGGATAATTTGGCGCTTTTAGACGCAGCATAAGTAGAGTTAACTTCGTATTTTCAAAGGTTAACCTAGTGACTTTAAAACTATTATGGGAATGATGCTGCACCTCCTAAAGGCTGTGTCCTCGTCCGCCAATGTGTGGGTCGATTGACTCCGCTGTCACTCCTGGCTCGTTTCCGTTCAGTCTAGTAGAAATCCAAGGTCTTCCTTCTCGTTATCTATAATTGCCTCTCGAGCATTTAGCTCTGAGGATTTTTGCCTTTTCTTTCAAGGACTTATTCTCTGGTAATCCGATGATTACCAAGTGAAAAATTAAAGCTCCTATCTGTTTTTTAAATTTTGGAAAATTTTATTTAATTAATTAATAAAATTACATGTAATTGAAATAGACCAACGTACCAGAAAATATCTTCGCTCCTATTCTGGTTAAGCACATTGCCGAGGAAAACAACCATTTATTTCTAAATTTTATTTTAAGAAATACGAGTACAGAGAAATAGTACATCATAAAACATTATTTTGAGTAAGGCAATTTAATCTGTATATAATATTGGTTATTTTTTTTTGCTAGTATTAGCGAAATACTCAAAATAAAAATGCAGGTAAAAAAGGTTTTACACTACTGGTCACAAAAGTTGTCTCAAAATAAAATAGCGTCATAGTTACTTTAACCACGTCTAATTAGAACCTTTGAGTGATAAGTTGAGAAAGAAGCTGGATATGGCTCTCACGTTCACAACCGCGCTTTTCAAAATTATATATTTATTTTACTATATTTTATCAATGTGCTGACTACTACAAAAAAAAAACTAGATAAAAGTAGTATAATAAGCTATATACAATCAAAGCATAAGGAGAAAAATTGCAAAATACACTACTAAATAAAAACAGTATAACAAACTATAAAAAAACAAAGAACAAGGAGAGAATTCGCAAAATATTAATATAGAAAATAAAAATGCGAAAGTGAATAAAAAGCAAACAAAAGTAAAAAGCACATAAAGCAGAAAGGAACCTCAACAAACCTGACTCCTCAGATGATTACGTGATAGATGAAAATCAATACAATCAAAAGAGGAATTAAAAAATCGCGACATCGATGTGATAGGCTCTTTTAATCCATAATTAGCACGATGAAAAGGTAACTGAAGAAAGTCGTGATTCCTCAGGGAGCGAGCCGGAACCGATATGCCCAAACAAGCCAAGAGAACTGAAGAGTATATGCACCCCCGAACGCAGTCGAACGCAACAAGGATCCAGGCGTTACGGCGTCTCTTTTCAAGCGTGTCCAAGTGCAAGAGTTCAAGTCTATCAACATAGGGAGGTAATATAAGGAAGTTATTCCAAGGAAGGCCTCGCAGAGCGAACCTAACGAACCTCCGTTGAACAGCTTCAATGCGATTGATATGTGTCACATAGAGCTCTGACCAGAATGGAGAGGCATATTAGCCTTGGTGACTATGGCATCAAAATGATCCTCGAAAGAAAATTGGGAATTGAGCCAGACACCTAGGTCCTTAGTCTTTGCAACTCCTGTTGAAGGACAACCCTCTATAATAAAGTTAAATTGAAATGAAGATCTTTTTCGTGAGAAATACATAGATAAACACTTGCCGATATTTAGGGCAAGGACGTTAATGGAACACCAATTCTGAAAGGCGTCCAAGTCAGAATTTAAAAGTAGGCAATCGGTATTGTTAGACACAGTGCGAAATATCTTAGCGTCGTCGGCATAACAAAGAATATTCGAGTGAGACAGAATCGTAGATAGATCTTTGATATAAATTATAAATAACAATGGCCCAAGGTGGGAGCCCTGCGGTACACCGGAAGTGTTGAAAATAGCATCAGATAGATCTCCACGAAAAGAAACCCGCTGAGTACGTTCAGACAATTACGAATGAATCCAATTTACAAAAACTCGCGGAAACTCAAAAGGGAGAGTTTTAGAACAAGAATTCTATGATTTATTCTATTGAAAGCTTTGCTGAAGTCAGTAAAAATACAGTCAACTTGCTTACCACCTTCAATTGCAGAAATACAGAAGTTTGAAAATTTAAATAAATTGGTGGTAGTTGACTTACCCCTAATGAAGCCATGTTGAAACGGCTGCAAAATCGGCTTGTAGTGAAAGTAAAGAACATCGCATATAAGTGCCTCAAAAATCTTGGATATACAACAAAGATTATCAATTGGTCTATAGTTCGAGATTTCACATTTATCACCATTTTTGTGAAGGGGAATAATTAATGAGGTTTTCCAAGCCTTCCGCAACGAGTTGAGAGATTAAATAAATAACACAGAATAGAACATATTTGCGGTATGTGTTATATCCCAGCGCAAACTATCTCTAATGCACAAAGCGTTAAACTTCTTAAATTGCAGTTGGTGAAATTTTCTGGTGGCTACGCTGTTCGGGTAAAGTTTAGTAGATTACTAAGAGAAGTTTGCTTTTTTAACTCCGAAGCTTTCCTTGTTGTTTTAAGGTTTTCGTCTCCTCCAGTTTGCGTAACCCCTTCGAATGGGGTAGAAGAAGAACTTCATCCGTTAAAATCGCAAGAAATTGAGGGTAAACATAATATTACATCGTTGTCTTTCAAGGGTATCTAGCCGGTCAACTCGGGTCGGGTAAGGTTAGTCAGTATAAGAGAATTATTCCAGCGAAGACCGCGTAGGCCAAATCGGGCAATCGTCCACCAAACCGCCTCAATGTGCTCGCTTTACTAGATTTTTCGAAAGCACTTGACAGTGTTGTACATAAATAATAAGCTCCTCCAAAAATTATACACCAGTTCTTACGTTTCTTCTTCTGCTGTTGGCTAATAAAAAGTTTTCTGTCAAAAGACTTCAGTAAGTAAGTGTGAATAGAACTTTTCCTGCCTTTATTTAAGGGGTACCACAGGGGTCAATAATAGGTACTCTCCTTTTAAGTTGATATATAAATGATATCTGTGATATTGTTCATAATGTTAATCTACATCTTTTTGCTGATGACGTCTAACTGTATTTAAGCCGCCCTATTGGATTAATCGAGGATTTCATCGACCGGATTAATGCTGACCTCACGGAAATTTTTAACTGGTCAGTAGAAAAGCAGCTTCTCCTCAACCCGAGTAAATCAAAGTGTATGGCCCTTAATAACAATTCCCTTGACTTCGAGGTATTTCCTTCAGTCCTACTCAATGATATTACAATACCTTTCGTTGATAGTTTTTCCAAATTGTTAGTCAGGCTCAACAGTCAATTGACATGTTGTGATTAAGTTAAGGTTATGATTGCTAAAATATATGGTGGGTTTCGAAGACTGCTGATATTCTCCCAACAGGTTTGCGTCTGAGGCTTGTTAGAACTCTTTTGTTGCCTCATTTCTCTTATGGAAGCCAAATTTTTCCGAGCACCGACTAAGTTTGTAAACGTAGGCTTGAAGTTGGTTTTAACGATTGCATAAGGTTCGTCTTTGGTTTGTGCCATTCCGCACATATAACACCTTTCACATTATCGTTACTAGAATGTCCTCTGAATATTTATTTAAAACGAACGGCACTGATTTTTCTATTCAATTTAATATATTGCAAAGAGCCTAAATATCTGTACGATAAAGTGCAATTTTTGCAGTCTTCGTAGAGGTCGTAATTTGCTTATTTCCGTATTTCGTACAATGGCTTACGAGAGATCTTACTTTGTCCAAGTTATTCGTCTTTGAAATTCACTTTCTCCCTATATTCAACTTGATGTCTTTGTCAATGAATTTCAATTTATGTAGAAGTGTAAGCTTTAACTTTTATTTTTATTACAAATTGCGCACTATTTAAAATTCTTATTTCTAATTCTTATTTTTTCGTTTAATTCTTTTATTCTAGTTTTCTTTTCACATTTTTCTTTCTTAATTTTGGCATATTTTATGATAGTATCTATATGTGATTTGTTTTGAAATACATATTTATACTGTTTTTGTGGAATTTTTGGATGATTATGTTTCTTCCTTACCTTCCTTATATTGTGCCTTTATAAGATTATGGATCTTGTGTTGAATAAATGTTAGGATAAGATGATGATAATATTCCAAAAGAAATTATTTAAATTATTCAATACAAATTCAAAATCAATAATAATCTACTTTAACTTAATCCAACTTAATTATTCTACCATATCTTAACTAATTTACAATATACATGCAAATCATCATCGGTTGGAAAGATCAGGCAAATTTATTTTATTTATTCAAGTTTCTGCCACAAATGCTCCGCAAGTAAGTTAAATATTATCGTGCATTCTCCAGGAAATATCACAACAGTGTTGAATATAACTGGTGGACTACATCCAAGGGAGCGCTATACACATCCATGGGCATGATTTCACAATTTTTCTTTCTCCTAGGCCCAATTCATAGATTTTGTGTTCTTAGACTCTTACGCCATCATCACAGCAGTGCAAGAATGTATCGAGGAGACGGAGTTGGATCAATTCGTTGAGCGGTACGACCACCATGAAATGGGTCCCGGGTTCGAGACCAGGTCACCCCGTGAGCTTTTATTAAGAAATTAAAATAATCCACTCTGTCTCTGGGATGTTGTCTAGCTCGCATCAATGCAAAAACAAGACTCAAATTTCCTCACTTCCCTTACCATAATTCCCTTCCGGCCAAAACCATGCTTACGCATCAAAGGGTTGTCCCCTAAGGTATACGAGGCTTTGATCAGTAATGTCCTTCCTTTTTGACTATCTGTAAATAATTACTTCCTTTGCAGCATCGGTCAAATATTTAGTTAATAATTTGTTACACAAAAATGGTAATTTTTTAAAATTAGAATGGCTTTAGTGTACATGAATAATGTAGGGGAGACTGGGGTAATTTCGGCCACCTTTTTTCTGTTTCGATTTTCAATACCAAAACTAGTAATTTTCATAGATTGACAAATTTTATTGTAAAGGGTGAACTGTTAGCTATAATATACGTGTACAAAGATTTGTTAAGTTAATTTGCTTTATGTAAGCGTAGAAAATGCAACTTTTGTAATTTCTTAAATCCTGGGGTAATTTCGTCCACTGAATTTTGAATTGATTTTTTAATGAAAATAAATAATTCACGTTATTGAAACTCTTTGGATATGTTTTATTGATTACTTTTACCTATTAAAGATAGGGAAATTTAATCCTGCTCCTCGTCAGTCGTGTCTTTCTGGCAATTTAGGCATGCCCAATAAGTATTTCCCGTGCGAACCCACTTATCATGATCGTTATCGTCATAGGAAATAAATTTTTTCGCTGAACCTGTTTTCCCGATGTTTTTGTAGCACACGCAGTAAATTTTATTAGAACCTGAATAACTCAGACTTTTTTTTTTGTTCACCTTTCGCGTCCAGCTTGGTGAAGACCGTAGTTGCACCCTTTGGGAAATTTTCCTTGGCCTCCCTCTTTTTTTCGGCGTCCTTTTACTTTTTTCCGGTATTGACTCTGCTTGCTCCGCGACTAAGTTTCGCATAGTTGGTGAGTCGGTCAGGACGGAATTCCTAAGTGGGCTTTCGGAAATGCTCGAATTCTTTCGAACATTGTGCTCAAGTCAACCGATCATTTCAACGAGAAGGGGAAGAAGTCGTGGAATCGAGCTCCTTGGGGTCTGCTCCATCGTTGTCAGCTCTGTCGTTGTCAGCTCCATCATTATCAGCTCCATCGTTGTCTTCCCCGTCGTTTTCAGCTACGTCTTCGTATGCTCCGTCGTGGTCTGCTCTGTCGTTGTCAGCTCGATCGTTGTCAGCTTCGTCATTGTTTGCTGTGTCAAGATTTGGTTCATTCGTGTTAGCTTCGACCGGGTGAGGTTCTTCTGGATTTGGTCCATCCTATTTCTCGAAATGCCCGGGTTAAATCGAGCGATGTGCAGTGCATTGAAGCTCAGAAACAATATTTTTATATGTCACCGTCAGCAGCAGGGCCTAATGGATGATTCCAGGGAAGTCATAGATCGTCATTGTTATTCCGGGATTCGACGTTATCTAGTTATCGCAATGACTGTTAATACTTTTTCTTGAGTAGCTCAATACCGTGCTATTCAGTGATTAGAGTTAATGCGAGAAATGAGGAGGTAATGAAAGCACTACGATTCCATTAGCTTTGCAGAAATCGAGACCAGCGATGGATAAATGCGACTCAAGTATGAGTAAAACTAGATTGTCAACTGAAAGAATCGCAGAAATTCAAGAAAATGCGCCTGTTATACAACCACTTTGATTCGCAACGCCGGCACATCCTTGTGGTTCACCGTTTAGAAAGTATTCCCTAACATTTTTGCGGGGGAAAACGAAAAATTAAATTACAAAAGGTCTGCTCGCTGGTACCGCCATCGCCAAAGTAACGAGAGTTCCTCTTTCTGGAGATGTAACTCTCCCAATTTATTTGACACTTTGGCCACCGATTACTACTCTATCTGCTGTCTGTAATGTTGTTATGCCCGTATCGTCCATATTCCCTATTAGTACAGGAAATAAAAGAATTACACTTCGAAAAATTACCTACAGGAATTTGACTTGATAAATCGTTAGGGGGGCATAAAGAAAGCTTAACTCTAGATTTCCGAATTTCCCCCCCCCCCCTGTTTTTGAGAAAATCCAAAAAAATTTTGAAATGCGTTTTTCAAAATAATGTAAATGGGAAAGTTGTTCGTCACAAAAATACCTACATTTTTTATTTAAACAATTTTTTTGTAAAACTTACCGTTCTCGAGCTGGAGCTTGCCAAAGTGTGAAAATTGTACTTTATTCCATATGGAATACGCGACTCAGCGCGGCCATAAAGTACAATTTTCACACTTTGGCAAGCTCCAGCTCGAGAACGGTAAGTTTTACAAAAAAATTGTTTAAATAAAAAATGTAGGTATTTTTGTGACGAACAACTTTCCCATTTACATTATTTTGAAAAACGCATTTCAAAATTTTTTTGGATTTTCTCAAAAACAGGGGGGGGGGGGGGGGGGGGGAAATTCGGAAATCTAGAGTTAAGCTTTCTTTATGCCCCCCTAACGATTTATCAAGTCAAATTCCTGTAGGTAATTTTTCGAAGGAACCCTATTTTTTCGTGCTTCGTTTCCTGTACTATATACAATGTAGTGGAAAACAATGCTTGTCCAGTACCGATTTAAGCAGCGCGGAAAACCCGTCGACATTTGTACGATTGAAACTTGTTGCCCGTGCCAGACTTGTCGCTTCCGGCTTACGAATATAACACCCGATACCGTTTCATAAACGCGGTAAGCCAGCACTTCCCGTTCCTACGATGCTGGAATTTCGGTATTCATTTTTTTCGTAAATTCGAAAGCTAATCTACTAGTTTCCTCCGCAGTTAGCCCAAAATACATGTCATTGCATGCAGCCACCAAAGCCATTTCGCCTTCATCTCTCAGAACGAATATTTAAAACAAAGTTTCATGAAAACGAATTTTACTACATATAGCGTATATTACAAAAACGTATATAAAAAAAAATTTAAAACCTTACCATCAAGGTCGCTTTCTACTACGCAAACGTAACTGGGCTTCGCTCCAAGGCAACTAACCTCTATATCATTTCAGCCAATTCATATTTCGACGTGGTTTGCTTGACCGAAACCTGGATCTGTGGATCGTTTGCTGATCCTGAACTTTTCCGTCCCAACTATATGGGTTTTCCACGTGCTACAGTGTTGAGCACTCGCATTCGGATGATTTGGAGTTTCTGAGCATCGTCTTGAACTTGCTTCATAAATGCGTCGTGCCTGCGGGCAACTATGAAGGGCTTGCTTCCTGTATCAATGCTTTATCCAATGCCTTGCGTCCCTGTGATAAATTGATGCTATTTGGAGATTTCAACCTGCTGACTGTTAATTAGGTGGCTTCTAAAGATGGTGGACTAACTCCGTCTTATTCGTCCACTTCTCTGCATCCTTCATGTTTCATTGACAGCCTTGCCTCTTCTGGTTTGACACAGTGCTCCGATATAGCTAATGACTCCGATAGATTTGTGGATTTGGTGTTTAGTACTGACTCCAGTGGTACCATTGTCAAGCGGTGTTCTTTGCTCTCTGAGACGTCTGATCATCTTGCTCTTCAGATTGCGCTATTCTGTGATCCTGTGACTGCAGCATCTCCGACCCAAAGTAGCTATTGTTTTAATTTTATAAAGGCTGACTATCCATTCTTAATAATTTATTATTGAATTGTAACTGGTCCAATATTTTTCACGCAAGAGACATTGATGCGGCAGTAAATACTTTTTATGAAAATTTATTTGTTTGTGTTTCACAATTCGTTCCTATTTCAAGGTCAAGTATATCTGGTCTCCCTTGAGTTGATCACTCACTAAATCATCTAAAAAATTTAAAAAGTAAAGCTTGGAAGCGGTTCTGCTTGTCAAGGAGCGAGATCGATATTTAATATTCACTCCAATTTACGTGACCAGCATACCTTTGGTCTTGAATCCTCCTACAATACTTATGTTGTGAGAATTAAGGCAGTTTTACGTACCAATCCTAAAGAGTTTTGGAGATTTGTGAACTCTAAACGTAGAACTGACGGATACCCCCTCTTCGCTGAAGTTAGGGGATAACAGTAGCACTAATCCTTTGACTATTGCAAATCTTTGTAGCGATTTTTTAAAACTGCTTTTTGTGATAGTTACTGTGATATCAGTTTTAAGGATTTTACTCAGTTGACGTCATTTCCATCGACTTCGTTGGTAATGAAAGATCTTTTATGCGATGACGATGCAATCATATTCCTGTTTCTCTGCTGAAGAATTCTGTCTTATTTATTTAACTTATCTATTTTTTGTGGTATTTTTCCTAATGCTTAGAAATTGTCCATTATTATTCCTCTTCATAAGAACGGTAACAAATGCGATGTAGCAAATTATCGACGGATTGCTAAATTATGCTGCATTGCTAAGATTTTTGAGGCGATAGTATGCCGTATACTTTATTTTCATTGTAAACCTTTTTTAAGTACTTCAGCATGCTTTTATGAAACGACGACTAACCTTTTAGAATTTTCTAACTTCTGTATCTGGGCAATTGAAGGCGGCAAGCAGGTTGATTTCATATTCCTTGACTACGCCTGGAATTTCCATCTTTGTTTGTTAACTAGGTTTTCTCGTGGTTGTCGAACCACATTGAAAGAGTATCGTCCCGTGGTTCTTTTTCCAAACTTACTTACAATTCCTCTGACGTACGTAACGGCAGCCACCTTGGTCCACTCTTATTTATTATTTATATCAACGGTGTAGCCTTTTTGTCTAATTTGATTATTCTTTGTTATGCAGACGATGCCAGTATTTTCCATGTTCTTTTCTCCACTTATGCTTGTGAAATTTTAAATGTGTGTGTAAATGTGCAAATATTTCTTTTTGTCGTAAAAGAATTCAACTGGACTTCAGCTACCCTATACAGGTTGTGCATTGGCGAGACTTGACAAAACCATTGACTTGGGAGTCTGGTTGAATTGTCATTTTATCTTCGACCACCATATTGACGCGATTGTTACTAAGGCTAATTCGACGATGGGTTTCGTTAAGAGATGGGTTAAGGAGTTTGATGAACCTTATATTTACACGGCTCCTTTATTGTTCATTCATTCATCCAATTCTTGAGTATGCTTGCTGGGTTTAGTCACCATTTTAAAACGTTCACGTTAATGGCGTTGAGGCAGCCCAGCCTCAATGTACTTATTATGGTTTACACGAGCCTACGATATCAATGTCTCGTTGTTTTAATGCACACTTTGATAAAATTGATTTTCATTTATTTAAACATTGTGTAAGGGCAAATATTCTTTAATATCTTTACTTATTTACTTTCCTTTAGTTTTAATAAGTTTTTGCTTTGCTTTCCTTGTTAGTAGTCAGCCCAGTCGCTAAGAGTCATCCTTTAAATTTCAAATCTACGAAGGCTTCGCGAATGCTGTTTTGGTGTTTTTCTACAGCAACGAACGAAAATTTTAGTAGTTCCTTTCTGTAGTTTTGCGTTTGTAATGAGTCGTACAGTAAAACGCTACAGCCTTTGTTGTATCACAGATTAATCAATCTTTGCACACAAATAAAACTGCACAGTCTTGTAACCAAAACTAAAGAGGAACGTGGATGTCATTGACGAATTTAAAACCCAATACTTCAACAAAAGGAGCACAAGATAGTTTTCGCTTTAAAACACATGCAAGTTGTAAAGAAACACAGTTTTTATCGTGTTCACGTGTTCAGAACATTTGCAAGTCAACCTCACTGCCATATAGCTATGGACCGATCGTATGCAATTTCATTTTGAGACAACTTTTGTTACCAGTAGAGGGAAACCTTTTTTGCCTGTATTTTTATTTCGAGTATTTTCCTAATACTGTCGAGAGAAAAAACCATTATTATATACGGATTAAATCGCCTTCCTGAAATTATTTTTTATGATATACTTTTTCCCTGTACTCCTCTAATTTATTAAAATACAACTTAGAAATAAATGGTTAATTTCCTCTGAAATGTGCTTAACCAAAATGAGAGCGGGGATATTTTCCTATACGTTCGTCTATTTCTATTACATGTACCTTCTTGTTTTGAATGTGCTTACAAAGCTACGCAATTGTGTTTAATCGAATTTAATCGAAAATATTTTAGATCGGCGGGATCACCTATATATCAAATTATGAATATAATAAATATTGTAGTACCTTACACGAAGTATGGGATAGTGATTCAAAGTAAAGAAAGGATAATTCTCACTTTGAATTAGAATATTTCCAGAGGCTTTATGTTGCTAGTTCCGAAATAGATCAATGAATTGTCTACGAATTTGCCTTTTAGAGTTCAATGCAATGTGCTTATAGGGAAAAGGATGAACATACAAAAGTGTTTCACTTTGCTGCATGTAATTTTCACAGAACTATCTGTCCATAGTTATAAGTCATTATAAATACTACGAAAAAGTACAATTCCCCAAACTCCTAGTGTTTACTATGGGAAGTTTCGGCTTGTTTACACCACCAATGCTCAGCTGTTAAAACCAGCTTCCGGGCTTGTATATAGAGTAGGCTGTGAAGACGCACAGCATGGTACATAACCAAACAAAACTTTAGTGGAGATACTCATACTCATACGTCATACAGACAACCATACTGGAAAAAATTATCCCATGGACGAAATAACCCCGGTCTCCCCTATGAATTAAAAATAAATATAAATTAAAAATGTACATTTCGCTAGGTTTTTTTGTTTTAAAGTACTGTCTTCAAAAGTGCAAGTCTAAACATGCGACTTTTATGTTAGTTTAAGTCGAATGAGAAAACTTACTTCTACGGCTAAAGTAAAGCTTGATAAGGATATTTCTAAAAGACCAAGGCTGATACAACTTTTGAAAATGTTTCGAGTTATTTCAAGCCAGAATTGCGTAATATATCGAATTGAATGATGTGACAAGAATTGAGAATTCTGAATTCAGTATTCAAAGTCACGTGTTATCACATCAGTCTAATTGAAGTACACTTTCTGAGAAATTATTGAATTACTCAGTATTTCGCATTGACTGACTATGGTGCATTTACGCACATGTGATCAGTGAGTTTGTCCGGAGTTATCATGTAATTTTTCAATTTACAACATATAACTATATGCACACAATCGATCAGTTTCTAATTCAAATTGTGCTTGTCCGAAAGTCTTGGATGGTTCAGCCAGCTCCAGGTACACTATGCGAGTAACAAGACATATTTTACGTCCACAAAGAGCATAGCATCAATTTCCGCTTAAAACCAAAAATCATAATGCCCTCCAAGCAAAACACATAGAACTGCTGTTAATTTCTTAGAGGTGCAACGAATGCATTGTTGCACTTGAATTGACACCTTAATGCCCAACTATCAGCAGAATCCATCGAAGATATCTCAGTTATGAAAGCCTCTTGTTTGTACAATTGAAGAGGCATGAAATGTCTGACTGTCTATCAATCGAAAAGAAAACGGAGGGATCTGGCCCACGAGAATAAAAAGGAGGTGGGCAACGTCCAGATTTAACGAGGTGATGACGAGTAAAATTTCTGCCAAGTCACGGTTTAAGGGAAGGATCGACCACCCGCCGCGGCCTCTTTTGGTATGCGCATACGAAAAGTGTTTCGTTTCTTTGTACGTTGTAATTTGTGTCAATTAGTGTTGCCCAACATGGAGTTTGACACGTTAATTTCTCCCATCCAAGAGCTGAAGAGTGGAATGCTTTTCAACAGAAGTGGTTTAATCGATGACAGCCGTTTTGAATTTTCTAATTTATCGCAAATAAAAAGCAAATGCCACACACCATGATTCGAGTGGGAATTAGAATGTTAGTTCCTCTCTCCTGCAACTCTTTTCACACTTCTTGTAAAATGTTTTCATTTCATCAAACTAAACCGATTTACCCAGTGGAATTTTTCTTGTTGAAAACAAATCTATGTAAATTTGATCCGCCCTTTGAATTTTATATTTCATTGCCGCCCTTTCAACCTGACGAGCTCCTTGTTGATGACAGCACTTTCTTACACCCTTTTCTTTAAGAAAGTGCTTTATATTCATTGGGGCGATATGCTAAGCACGCCTCTTCCAGAAATTGTTGTTCTGGTTATAGGGTTGACAGCAGTTTTCATTTCGCACACTTTTTACGGGCACAATATTATGAATTTTTAGGGTAGTTTCTCTACGAGTTGATGCATAGAAAAGTTCAATTAATTGTATTTTAAATAATATTATTCCAAAATGCTATTTATAATAAAAGCGCGTCGGGACGGGATTGATGTACTAAAGTTGGACAGTAAGCAGAGTGCTCTGTAATACTATTTAAACTTCTGAAGGTACAGCGCCCAGGCAATTTTAATGTTGTTGTACACTCAAACGAATCAAGTTTAATAAGCATGATAAGCTTAATTGTCCCAACGAAGAAAAAATCCAGGAAAAATAGACAAAAATATCCAGAGTTGAAAATAATAATAATAATAGGCTAATTGCATGCAGTGCAGGTTGGCTTGTATTGACATGACCCCTAAACCTTGCACCGGTCTCCCGGCCAAGAGGTTTTTTTTTTAATTGTTCAAAAAAAGTTTTTCTATTTCAATTAATTGATAATTGAAAATTTTAATGAAAATTAAGAACATTTATGTGGATTATGTATAAAATTTCTCATTCAAAAACTGAATTATTACTGCTCTACAGAATTACACAATGCTGAACAAAGCATTTTTTTATATGATGTTGCCCAAGGTCGGACTGTGCCAAAGGGGCCCAGGGGGCATTATGACTTTAGGGGCATGCCGCCCGCCTAGGATCATTGTGCAGATTATGGTGACCATCATATCCCAACGAAGCAGATAACAATGATAGCTAAATAGGCAGAAGTTTTTGGAAATTATTCGTTTAAAAGACTTAAGTATTCATGTTTTCATCTGATTATTAGCAAGCTAGCGTACGTAAGTAGGCTATAGGTGGCTTAACTGGAACCTCTCTTCTTTATTGGCTAGCCCATCAACATTTTTTTTAAAGAGACGT